>JAZBNJ010000022.1:7500000-8750000 GCA_037349165.1 Choristoneura rosaceana
ATCACTTGTCCATTACTTGGCCTTGACACGTACCTACGAACCGAAATGCATTATCACAAAGAAGTAATATGCACGCGAGGTTCGCGCAGCATTGTGTATACATTAAGTATCTTTTTTGTATTCATTTAGTAGGTAATTAATGAGACCGTAACACGTCAGGTGATAGCAAAGGCATTGAGATCGAACGTTAGCACCTACGCCGTGAGAATTGCAGCAATAAATGTCATACTGTGTTCAAAACAAACGATCTTAACTGCAGTACCACAGTTTCACTTGCAATCTCGGGTTTTGAAACAAGTGACGTATTATCTTGGGCATTTAAATAATTATCGCGGTAATTACAGGAATTGTGTTCGCACGTTGTAATTGGGATTGGTCGAGATAACGCTTTTTTAATACAAACGTTGAGAAATTCAAAGAGGCCGCTGTTTTGTAACAGCAACTGTTTCTTTCTCTTAAGATTGATTTACGTTAAAAAGAAGATAAATAAGGTACAATTGCCATCAGATATCATTCGACTCTATTGTCCAACGCATTAGTGCGTATCTAAGCATTTTTAGCAGTGTTGCATATTCATCTATGTATATCTGATTACAACGTTACATGAGTTATTTTAATAAGGACAGTCCAGTAGCAAAGAATTCTAGAAAATATGTAACTCTAAAAGCGTACTCATCGTATCAGACAAGAGTATATTTAAATTGTTTATTGCTGGACCAAATAGGTGAGGTTGAATATTAATTGCATTGTGTCGTATCTTATACCTAACTAAGACATCATCTGTACCTACCCATTTAGACAAATGTCTTTTTTATTCAATTACTTTTGTATGACAATGAAGTACAACTAAATTGAGCTTGTTAATCACAGTATGACGTCATCACGGCCGCCATACAATGTAGTCCCATTACACACAATACAAGAGGGCTAATTTCTGACGTCATTGAACACTCGAGCCCTTCCAGAAAGCGCAACTTATTGTTTGTCTCTTTTGTTTTCGCTTCCCAGAAAATTTTATACTCTTAAATACTTACACCGCACCCGACATTCTGTTGAAATTAGTCATTCATTGTACTTAATCTAGTGGCCTTGAGTTGGAAAGTAAAAAAATATTAGGTGAGCTTTTTAATTTACCTTAAAAAGTCAAAAACCCTTGTGAAAGTAAAAGATAATTAAGGGGCTGTTTCACCATCCATTGATTAGTGTTAACTGACGGTTAAATGTGATGCTGTCTCTATTTGTGTTGTTCGAATAGACGGAGACGGCATCACATTTAACCGTCAGTTAACACTGATCAATGGATGGTGACCACAGTAAAAAAGACCGAGTTCTCTTTTAATATGGTGAAAACCGCCCCTAAATCTTCTGAGATTATGGAAATAACCGTTAAACATCCTTTTATGGGTACGCATCTGAATATCGAATGGGTCATAATATCGAAAGGTTAATTTTCTGAAACCGAAAACTTTTCAGGATTTATTAAAACGGCATCGTATAGAACCCCTTAGGTTAGGTTAAGTTAGATTTATAACAATCTAAAAAAAATACAGTCTTAACAAAAATACCTTTTCGATATTATGGCCCATTCGATATTTTAATACATTCGGTATTTTAACATTCGATATTCAGTAACCCCTTTTATGCATCATTATAATATAATATTTTTTCCAAGAATCGGATACTTATTCATTTTTTTGATAGCGTGAAGTTCAATGTATTGTGTTTTGAACCATTTAATAATCAAGGACGCTTGCCAAACTATAACATATATTTTTACCTAATCAAAAAAATAAATTGATACTACCTCAAACTTTAAGGGTAGTTAGTGAAGGCCCTAATAATCATATATTATTATGTTTTAGTAAAAAAAGATTGATACTGTTTTGTTTTTATTCAAAACGTCGTACTTGTTGACGTGACAGCTGTCACAGAACGTTTCTCTTTCGTATAAAATTATTGTACGCATTACATTGCTGCTCGAAAATATTTCAAAACTGTTTTGATATCGGTTCACAGCACTTAAATCTTCGTCTGAAGGGCTACTCCGAAACACAACGTTCGAAGTCCGTGTCGTGCGATCCCTCTCGCTCTCGTATTAAATAGTATAAGTGTGAGAGGGACCGCACGACACGAACTTCGAACGTTGTGTTTCGGAGTAGCCCTTCTGGTCATAGTTTGAGGTGGTATCAAAAAGACACGCTGTATAACCTACTTAACGTCTTAGGCAAAAAGTAACACTAATGTTTCTTTTTTTTTTTTAGACTGGTCGCCTCGACTTCAACGCAAGCCGCGTCACCGGCCACAAAGGCCCGGTCCTCGACATCAAATGGAACCCTTTCAACGATAACATCATCGCGTCATGTTCCGATGACTGCACGGTAATTTTAGTTTGCGCCAATTTTTTTTAACCACAATCGCTGTTTGTCTGAGCAAATTGGTACCCATTAAGAGGGGGATGTTCCGATTGACCAATTTACCGGTTTTTGTACTATTTGAAAGCGTACGAGTTATTGTAATTATGTTTCGTCTTAATTGGTGGTTTAATATCGGTGTAATTTTTTTTTGGGTTTAACAGCGATAAAAGTTCATGAGAGATTACATGGAAAATTGATTTAATTGGACAGTTTTTGCGACCGACATTTAACTTTCTAAGATAACTGGGTATAGATATCATTACTGATCTTATTCAGTGTTTTCGAGACGAGGATAATGTCTTTGTATACAATAAAACAATAATGGCACCTAAAAATTTTTATGTTTAAATACTCGATTTAAATGACATATTACTCCATGATACAAAACTTTGCAAGGAAGGTTATTAAAATAAAAAAATAAAACATTATCAGAACAATGCAAATAACCTTTTTATTTTATCTTGCTCGTCTACGACCACAAAAGCGTTTCTGACTATGGATTTCCCAAAGTTTCTAATGTCTGAATCAATCATTTATTTATTGTCTCTATATCACTATGTAGTTAAGGATATTTGTCGTGACAAACAAATCTTTATGTACATATTAGACATCCAGAAATCCAACAATAAAATTTGGCTTATTCTCAAAAACTTTTATGAGCCCGTTGTATCATTAGCTTTGGTTCCTAGATACTTCTAGAAAGCAACACCAGAGGCCTTGTAGTCTAACACACATGGGGTCACAATAGTTTTCACCGCTTCTTTCTGTCACACGGTGCAAGATAAGGATAGAAAGAAAATGGTGAATAAGATCGTCAGAGCGTTAGACAACACGGCTACTGATTCAATCAAGACATAAGACTATCAATGAACTAAAAGAATTCCCTTGCTCTCCCGCGACCTTTAGAGGTAAAGGTGTAAGGTCGCAGGTGAGCAAGGAAATTCTTTTAGTTCATTGACATGGACCTCCGCAAAGTAACGCCTTATTCAATACATTATAAGACTATCAATCAAATGGTTAAAGAACTTTACTAGGAAGTTAACAGAACCTCTGTAATTTTTAGGTTAAACTATGGCATATCCCGGACGGCGGTTTGTCTATGCATCTAACCGATTGGCTGGTGGAGCTGCACGGACACAAACGTCGCGTTGCCTACATCGAGTGGCATCCTACTGCGGAAAATATACTGCTAAGCGCTGGTTTCGACTATTTGGTAAGCAAAATATAATTTTATGATTGGTTTTTTGGAATCTTCTTGTATTTTTTATTTCAATTCCAAATTTTTACTTTTACGGTCATCCCGTGAAACCTAAATTGAAAATACAAACCGAAACATAGATGCACAGAAAAACCAGAAAAATAAGACCAACACTGGGAATTGAACCCAGGTCCTCGGCATTCCGTGCCGCGTGCTATACCGCTACACCACTGCTGGTCAACGGCACAGACACGAATTTCCCTATGCATCACATATCTCAGCTTGTTACTTTGTCACCTAAGCAGTGACCTAGCGCCATCTATATTGTCTGGTTTATCATCTATATTGGTTGGTTTGGTTTTTCTGTGCATCTATGTTTCGGTTTGTATTTTCAATATAATTTTACTTAAGCTCTCGTGAGACACGTTTCGATGATTATACAAGTTAAACGGTAACGCCACTGTTTTGAACGCACTCATATAGTTTATAATCTATAATCAATCTATCTAACAGTTTAATTGGTGTAATTAATTTTTCAAAATTTAATTTACTAGACTCTATCCGCGTGTACCGTTAGGTCTGACATTTGAGTTAAATTCTGAAATATTAATAAATTCCAATGAGAAGTCCGTAAACTACATTATGGTCCTTATTTATGTATGTTTGTAAACTCTTTATTGTACAAAAGAAAAGAAACAAAAAACAATTGACAAATGTTCAGACTTATTTACATAAAAACAGCACACTAAATTGTATGTCTTTCCCGTCAGAGGTTAAGAATTCGCTTTGCAATTACGATTGATATTGAATAATTATTAGGTTCTTTAGGAAACAATCTTACAAACATTCTCATCGGAGCCAATTAAAGATGCATAATAATTAATAGATTTATCCGGTCTGGAAATACCTACCATAAAATACTTATGCCAGGAGTTGCATTAAGTTTACCTTCGCACTTTATTTTTGCCACCTTTGGTACGGGCAAGATACACCACGCCTATTTAATTTATGTATACTTCTATACTAATGTCAAAAATCACCGTAAACCTTAAAATTTAAAAGGGATAATTTTAAAAATGTTATGCACACATGTATGTAGCACACGAACGACGAAACATCTTCCTTCCTACCTTATAACTTATACCGACAATATATGAAGGGTCCACGGAAAGAACATGTCTAGTCACCTAAGCAACTTTTTGAGTTATAGCAGTTTGAAAGTTAGTCATCACGAACAATTACTATGGTTACCATTTCTTTAAAAGTAAAAAAAATACAATTTATTATGTTTTCAGATTATTTAATTCAATAGTAAGTCATAGTACTTTGCGAGCTCTACATTTTGAGATTAAAATCTCAATTAAAAAAAAAGTGACTAGACATGTTCTTTCCGTGGGCCCTTTATATGTTTTTATAGCAATAGCTAAAACGATATACCTACGATCTTCTTTTCGTGTACAGTCACCAACACCAATATCTGACTCAACAAAGCGTGCATAATCTGATAAGTACCACTCTATTTCTATGGCCGGTAGAACGTGTCAGATACCGGTGGTAGATTTTTTGACGTTCGTAAGTGCTTGTTGTAGCCTAAATTGAATAAAGGGATTTTGACTTTAACTTTGATATAACGTGTCTTAGTAGTTCCAAAATTATCTCACAAAATATGAGAAAGCGCGCTTGACCATCTCCTGTCATTAGTGCTTTAAATGCGCTCCCATTTTGCAGACGAGAGACGAGTCCATCAAATCAACAATCACGCGTGACGGCGTATGGGGCGATTAGACCGTTTAGTTTAGATTATGTACCACGGTACGTTATGGTTGCAATAAAATATTAGAAACAGATTTAACCGTTTGTCGGACCGTTATTGATATTCTGTTGTATTGTGTATAGCCGTGCCGTACTTGGTTTTAAAATAGGACCGATATTTTTAAGGGTATGGTAAAAGGCGACTAGGGTCGATGTGAGAATGGGCAGTAGATAAGTAGCTCTATTGCCAAATATGGGTGAAGTCAGGTGTATGGGTGGAATATGGGTGCAGGTGGTAAGACCTTGTGCAAGGTACGCCCGGATTGCTATCACCATCTTGCTCGCTAATCCTGCCGTGAAACAGCAGTGCTAGCATTGTTGTGTTTCGGCGTGGAGAGTAAGACAGCCGGCGAAATTACTGGCACTTTAGGTATCCCATCTTAGGCTTCTAGGTTGGCAACGCATCTGCAATACTCCTGGTGTTGCAGATGTTTATGGGCGGTGGTGATCTCTTACCATCAGGAGACACTTGCTCGTTTGCCATCCAGTCGAATAAAAAAAAAGTCACATCTGTCAGCATCGAATCGCATTTAGTAATTACACAACATATTCTTCTGTGCGTGACCTTAACTCTGGTGGCACTACAGTAATGAGTAACGATATACTCATTGATTCGTGTCTAATTTTTTTCAGATCTTTGTGTGGGATGTAGGCAAGGGAGAGGCGATGAAAGTGATCGACTGTCACAGCGATGTCATTTACTGCATGTCGTTCAACCGCGACGGTTCCCTCCTGGCCACCACCTGCAAAGACAAGAAACTGCGAGTCATCGAGCCTAGGAGCGGTATCGTACTTTCCGTGAGTGCTGTCTGTTCCAACAACTTGGCACATACACTTTGATACGACCTTACCATAGATTAGATGTTAGTGTAATCTAACATATAAGTATAGTAAAGTACAATTTATTATTCAAGATATAAATCCGACGTCACAAAATACAATACACAAACTAACCTAGCCAAATAACTCGCCCCTAGCCATTCCGGCGCAAAGGTGCCCATAACGCTCGCGGCATTTCCACGTTGGATAGCTATGGACAGCCTTTGCACCAGAAATGACTCGGAGCGAATTAAAGTATAGTAAATATAAATTGTTCCATCAACATTAGTCTAGCGCTTGCAAATAATCAGGACTTCAGGCAATCAATAAAACTGGCATTTTTGTTGACGCTGTTATCTGTTTATTTTGCCTATCTTTTTATCTAAGTCCTGTATTATCGTTGGGTATTTGATTATTATAGAAGCGTTGACTAGTATGAAATACAGGAGAGAAAAACATGCTGATAATATTAGGGAATTTTTACCGATGGCATAATTTATATAACATCCACATGAAATTTTCTTCTTGTTCAGATGAAAACCATAATGTTACCACCATAATGTAACCAAAAAGATATATTTGTACAATACACTTGTGTTTAGAACGAATTAATAAGATCAAACCATGAAAATATTTACTCACAAGCAGTTTAATCATTCTTGAATGGCATGTTTCTGGTTTTTGATATATTTTTTTTATATTTATTTATTTATTTGATTTAGCTTTGGCCCGTGTGGGTGGAATACGGTTATCGCATGCTGTTCCCTCGGGACATGTGCATTTTTCCGGGATAAAAAGTAGTCTATGTCACTCTCTGGCCCATAAACTATCTCTATGCCAAAAATCACGTCGATCCGTCGCTCCGTTACGACGGGAAAGACGGACAAACATACACACAAACAAACATTTAGTATGGATTCTTATTAATAACCAGCCTGTTGCACGCGACTCCGCTCGCGTAGAATTCGTTATCGCTATCCCACGGCAACTTTTTCCGGGATAGAAACTGGAATAGTGGGATGGCAGCGCAGGTCATGCCCACTATGCCTTTCAAACGTTTTTCTTTTATTCCGTATCGTGCGTCAAAACATGTCTATGTATATCATCTTAATGTATAGTTTAGACGACCAGAATATGGCCTAGTGGTTAGAGAACCTGACTACGAAGCTTGAGGTCCCGGGTTCGATTCCCGTGTCGGGGCAGATATTTGTATGAAAAGTACAAATGTTTGTTCTCGGGTCTTGGGTGTTTAATATGTATTTAAGTATGTATCTATCTATATAATTATGTTTGTCAGTTGCTTAGTACCCATCGCACAAGCTTTGCTAAGCTTACTTTGGGACTAGGTCAATTGGTGTGAATTGTCCCGTAATATTTATTTATTTATTTATCATCTTCATTTCACAGGAAGGCCCCTGCCATTTAGGCACCAAAGCATCCAAATGCACCTTCCTCGGCAGCCAGGGCAAGGTGTTGACGACAGGGTTCTCGCGCTACAGCGACCGCCAGTACGCCATCTGGGACCAGCATTCGTTGGACAAGCCTCTGGCTTGTGAGACCATTGATAGCTCGTCGGGAGTGGTGTTCCCTTATTACGACCATGATACTAATATGGTAAGTCGTTAGATTCTAGATTGAACCCGCTTTTAGAGCTTGTTTCAGCGCTTTTTGTTAAGTTCCTATTTTATATGTCACAGATCTTTCGTCGAACAAAAATTGGACAGTCTCCAAAAAACCATGAATTTTTGCAGGTGGTAGAACCTTGTGCAAGGTCCGCCCGGATTGCTACCACCATCTTGCTCGCTAACCTGTGCTTGCACTGTTGTGTTTCGGCGTGGAGAGTAAGACAGTCGGTGAAATTACTGGCACTTGAGGTATCCCATCTTAGGCCTCTAGGTTGGCAACGCATCTGCAATCCCCCTGGTGTTGCAGGTGTCTATGGGCGGTGGTGATCTCTTACCATCAGGAGACCCACTTGCTCGTTTGCCATCCAGTCGTATAATTTTTTTTTCTACCAGTTTGAAGTTAGTGCCTCAGCACGAGCCAGCAGGAGTAGACCTATAGTGGTACCCATACTATTTATTGGGTTGATACACAGCTGATATACTGGTACACAGCATAGTAACTGCATTAGAATAGGCACGAGACTTTTAATGGTGTTTCTAGTTTCAACGGCAAATATTATTATTAACAATATATTAACAAGTGATATTCGAAATTTATTTGGGATTATCCATAAAGTATATCACACCATTTTTACCATTTATAGACCCCTCATCTTGAAAATACAAACTGAAATATAGATGCACAGAAAAACAAGACCAGCGCTGGGAATCGAACCCAGGTCCTCCAAAAACCAATCTTAATTAGACCCCCCTCCTTGTCCTCTCCTACTGCTATGAAAATCCACATTATTTCGTTCCTGTGTCAATAGTTGCCTCTCACGTTTCCTCACCTTTACGCGTCTGTGGCAAAGAGGCAAACCGCGCGAGAAAAAAAATGACTTTTTTTTAATTTTGTATTCCTATTTTTGCAGGTCTACCTTGCTGGCAAGGGCGACGGGAACATCCGGTACTACGAAGTGGTGGACGAGGCGCCTTACGTGCATTTCCTGAACCAATTCCTCTCCGGAAACCCACAAGTGAGTAAGATAATTGCAACCACAAAATTAAACCGGAAGATGGGATGTAACAGTATATGCACAGACTTATAAGGACCAGAGGCTGTATTGTCTAATGCGCTGACGTGCGCGACCGCATTCACCATCTTTTTCTACCCTCGTCTTATACCGTGTGACAGAAAGAATTGTTGAAAACTATTGTGATTCCGAGTGTGTTAGACAATAAGGCCCCTGGGGCCACCCGGAGTCTCGGAGCACTATGAGCTAAAGGCGACACGCGGCACACAAAAGCAACTGAAATTATAATAATTTCACTAGGTTTTCGATATTTCTCATCATCATCCCAGATTATTTACTTCCCACTGCTGGGCACAGGTCTCCACTAAGAACGAGAGGGCTTGGGCCGTAGTTCCTACGCGGGCCCAGTGCGGATTGGGAACTTAACACATACCATTGAATTACTTTCAGTGGCGTGCCTAGGGTATCAGACTATGGCAAGCCGAGAGATATGTTTTAGTATTTTTTATCATTTAATGTAGGTAAATCCATTCTGTTGTTACTTTACTCTTCAATCTTTACTAGTCTGTGAAATACACAAGTCAGAAGACGGCTTTTGGGACGCAATTAAATCTTGCTTTTCAATAAAATTTAATGTCTTTACCCTTCTACCTATTATTAATTCTTTTATACACTTGTAGTCCACACAAGGACAATTTGGTCCGTTTCCGAACTCATTCTCTCTCACAGGCACAGCACTACACCGCACTAAAACCAGAATACCTAAGTACTTATTTATTTTTTGAAATGATTGCATCAAATTACAACTCAACGCTACGGCCCAAGGTTCGAAATAAACATGAAGTTAGATAGAAGTTATTCATCTCGCCCGCGCACTTGTGTTCCAAACCAAACGCAACAAACTTCACACCGTAAGCCAGCTTCAAAATTGCAAAGAAAGTGCTATTTTATGCAGCTATACATCGATATTTGCAATACTAACCTTTTCCCTAAGTGTGAAGAGAGCGTTTGGAAGTGGTTTGTAAGCCCCGTAAAAGCCAACGAGAGCGAGCGAGATGTCATGCTATTTACAACGTACGCCACTATCGCCGCGTTGTATGGACTCGCCGCGCCGCCGCAGGTCGCAAATGGCGCCACTGGCTATGCACCGGATTACTTACGCAATTCTTATTATTTTACGTAAAATAAAGCGCGCTAAATTATTAAAGTGATTTTATTACAACTTTTTTTTTCGTTTGGACATTGTTCGGTTTATAAGGCAAGCCCGGCTTTTGGGCTTCTATGTAAGGATCGCCACTGATTACTTCACAGGTTTCCTCATGATGTTTTCTTTCACCGTAAAGCTCGTGGTAAATTTCATATGTAATTTCGCACATGAATTTCGAAAAACTCACGAGTTGTGGGCCGGGATTGGAACCCACGAACCTCTGCTTGAGAGGCGATAGGTCAAACCACTAGGCTATCACGGCTTTTTTTTATTTTCTTTGCACCGATTTATTTTTGTTATCGATAAATATATACTGTATATTCTATTATCATCATAATCAGCCGTAGGACATCCACTATTGGACATAAGCCTCCTCATGGACCGACTGTTGCTTCGGTTGGAAGTGGCCTACATCCACCGTGAACTTGCGGCTCTAAAATCAGGTCATCATTCTATCTCGTTGGTGGACGGTTGGTATATCCATATTTTCATAATAATTGTGATAGAGTTGAGAAATTTCGATAGCGCCATCTAGGACTTGGTCGGAGTTTCTTTATTCGCTCACTAGATAGCGCTAGGAGTCGCTACAATAATATACAGGATATGGCATAGTCAGGATTATCAAACCGTAGTTTTACGTTTCCAGCGGGGCCTGGGTTTCATGCCGAAGCGTGGCGTAAACACCGCTGCCTGCGAAGTATTCCGCTTCTACAAGCTCCACACGTCGCGGGGGCTCTGCGAACCCATCGCCATGATAGTGCCGCGCAAGTCAGACTGCTTCCAGGTAACAATTATGTAGACTAGCTAGGCTTTGACACACTAGCGAGTTGCGGGCGTGTTCAAAGCGAGGCGAGCGTGCAGCAGCAGCAGATTATTCTGCTAAAAGCCGGCTAAGTAACAAAATCTCGGGAAGGAGTCAAAAACGCGGTGTTTTTGTTTTTTAAATCATGCAAGTTTTTATCTATACATAATTCATAGATTTAACTAGCATCTATAATATACCGATATAAAATTGTGTCGATTTAAAAACAACATAAGTGTTTTTCGACTCCGCCTCCATATTTAATTTTGTCACTTAGCCGCTTTTTAGCTTGAGAACGGCAGTATTATTGTACGAGAGTCTACAATATCACGTTTTTGGCGATAACGCAGCGAAATCGCAGCGCGATCGCGGTGTTATCGTTGCGCGCTCGCTTCACTTTCAACTCGACCGTAAATCGCTAGTTTGGGCCCTAAGTTGACGAAACAAACTCAATTAAACCAATCAAAAAAAAAACAACTCGTTTTATGATTTCACTAGACCTGTTCAGTGATGTGATAGTCATTGTATAAGTAACACAAACCACACACAATCACATCACACCTATCATTTTCGTCAACTCACTGACATTTTTCAGGGAACCCAATCACTAAACAAAACTGGTGAAATGAAAAAAAACAAGTTGCTTTTTTTGATTGATTTCGTCGTTTAACTAAACAGATTCAGGAATTTGATTGAGTGACTGATTTTTTCTAAGCAAATGATAAAATGGTTTAGCCATTCTAACATCGAGCGTGATTTGGTCATATCCCTTAGAGATTTGTTCAAATCTCTGATTTGATTATTTTTCTGCGACATATTATGACCTCGGCTGCATACTTTAATGTCCTGTCTATTTTCCGCTCTTATAGTAACTTTTTAATCACAGTAATATTTTTATTTCAGGAGGATTTATACCCCGACACAGCTGCGCCTCTGCCAGCTTTGTCTGCTAAAGATTGGTTGAGCGGAATGAATGCACCACCTTTGTTGATTAGTATGAAAACTGGTAAGATATACAAGAGCTACCATGTTCTTGCTGAACGATCTTAGACCATAAGTGTAAAAAGAAAACACATTTTTTTTGGTCAAATAAAAAAAAACTAAATTACCAATGACCATAGCTAGCAATTAGACGACATACCTCAGCCAAATAGCTGAAGTATTTAGTAGAGGGCACACCGGGCGGAAAGCTGCCCCTACCTGCCCCCCCCCCCCCCCCCTCTTAGCGACGCCCTTAGACCTACAAATTCTACAGCCCATTCATAATGAAATGTGACCACGAAAATGAGGCGGTTCAAACGCTGGAATATGCAACCTACTGTAACCTAATTTTTTTTAGGTGTCACAATATCGACGCACAAGCCGCGAACCACGAACAAGGACGCGCCGGCGTTGCAGCCGCAAGACGCGAACAACCGCAAGAAGTTCGCTTTCCTCTCCAGGGAAACCACGCCCGACTACCGCCCACTCGGCACCTGGCAGGACAATCACGCTAACAACGACAACGATGTGCAGGTGAGGTTTTGAAAATGGCGTCTGTCAAAAAAAAATAGTACAAGCTTTTTTGCTGACTGTACTTGCATTGTCATCTAGACAACATTTCCGTACCAAATTTCAAGTCAATGCCATTAACCATTGAGGAGTTCTTTATAATCGTACAGTCTGATCTCTGCCGTTCAAAGTAGTCTGCATTGTAATTTACTTCACGTTTTTTCTCACAGGCGCCTGTGATAGAGAAATCTCAGAAGACGAGCGCCAACCAAAATACCAAGTTCCACCAACTGCAGAAGATGTTTGGCAAACAGAGTGGGGACGCGGAGCCCGTGCCTCTCTATAAGCAGATAAACCAAGGGGATGTTTTCAGCACCGAACACGAGGTATCTGTTCGATTCGATATAAATAAATACATCAGTAATCCATCATCATCAGACAGACTAAGGTCTTTTTCAGCCCTGAACGGAGAAGGGTCTGGCGCTCTCCCACAAGGGACCCAGTAAAAATCATAAATTTTTATCCTAGTCATTGTCATCATTATGATAACCGTAGCACGTCCATTGTTGGACATAGGCCTGACACATAGAAGTCAAGTTGCTTCGGATAGAAGCGGCCTACATCCACCGTGAACCCGCGGCTTTAACCAGGTCGTCCGTCCATCTCGTTGGCGGTTGGAAAGTTTGTTACCTCTTCACGCTGAAACCGATGAACCAATTTAGATGAAATTTGGTATAGAGATATTTTCAGTTCCGGGGAAGGACATAGCGCACTCCCAGATCAACAGTGTATCAACTCAGTGATGTATCATTTTAATTTAGACTTGATTCAATTTCTAGAACGTTTAAATTAAAATAGCGCATTATTTTGAGTTGAACCACTGTTGATCTGGGAATGCGATAGGTTGTTTTTATCCCGGAAAAATCGCAAAGTTCTCTCTGACGTTTACAATTATTGACGAATTTTTTTTTCAGCTTCGTATCGCCTTCAACCGCCAAGGGGAAGAGTTGCGGATCGTGAAACGGCAGTTACACAACAGCCAGCAGCGAGTGCGCGAATTGGAGCAACACATCGCAGCTCTCCAGTCGCATATACAACGAGAATCTTCCTAAACATCCATCGTCCTTACGAGCACGCTGTAAGCCAGGGATCTATTGACTAAAGCGCTTAGTGTCTGCCATATAATCACGCCAAACGTCAAAGATTAAACAGTCGGACAATGTATCAGAGGCTTGATGATGAAGATGAGATGTGAAAATCATCAACAAGTCTCAAGAGCAAACATTAATAGTTTTCATCAAGTAAGTCAAAGGCAAACACGATTTTGATCAGTATATTTCCTTGCCCCAGATCACATAAATTAAATATTTATTTAAACAACTGTACCTACTTTGGTACAGCGCAGTTTTTTTATTGTAATCGTATGTAACGGTTGAGGATCGATGGCGTACGAAATATCACGCCAGTTTTGACTTTAATAAAGCCACTGGTGAATGGCTAGGCTAGTGCTTTTGACTGAAGTCTAGAGACCCCTGCTGTAAACCGTTGCGAGAGTTACGATCGTCGACTTGAACAGTCTTAGGCCCTTTTTGGAGGCTTTTCGGAACAGCTAGCTATATAGGTACCTCGGTGATAATAATGTGACTTATACAGTACTGTTTTATAGCTAGTAGTAAACGCCAAATAGGAGAGGTATTATCTGGGTGTTATGTTTAATTGAAGTCGACACGTTGCTAATTTCTACTAGTAGATAAGAACTCTCAACATTTTTAATAAAAGATCTCATTAGCGACTTTTAACATTTGATCTATCATTCCAACTGAACTTCTAGAGCGTTCTATACTTGTAGGCGTTAGAGATCGACTAGGTACAAGATAGTACAAGTTCACAATGTGCGATGTTTCAATGTTGTATTGCTCATAAAACATGCTGCTATTGAATGTATTTATTGTCTAGTAAGTGCATTTACTTACGAAGTAATGACCCCACAACAAAAAAGCCATAAAGATGCTAGATACTTTGGTCACAAATTTATTCAAATTTAAAGTCAGTGCTCAAATGCCACATTAGCTAGACGTAAGGCTTTAGTAACTATCTGTGCACTTGAATGCTTCTAAATTTAGCTTGCTAAGATTTACGGCTACTTGGAATAGAAGTACTTAGCTCCAGTAATTGTGTGGCTCAATCTTGTAATTTTCGAGTCGTTCAAATTGCCAAAATGTTGGATGTTTATATTTTAAAATTCTGCTACGTAGCTAGCTCCTAAGACCATGACGAATCTAATCTTACATGATCACAAATAATGATGTAGATGTATCTATTGATAGGTATTGTATTTTCTGTTTTTCTGACATTGTTTTATTCGTGATTTGATAGTTTTGTATAATTATAATTAGTTACGTTAAAAATTATGTGCAATTTAAAACAGGGTGGGAATGTTATGGTTTATGAATACGATCGGTTTATTGTGAGGCACCTTTTTAAGAAGCACATAATAAATTTTATTCCAGGTGTTAAAGTTAAGTTGACATTTGTTAGTGATTGTTTTAAGAGTCTGATTTTCATAATAGTGTTACCTGTTATTATATAATTACTGATTTTTCTATGTGCTTTCTATGTATTATTACACTATTTTATAGTATTTTTACTATTACTATAATTATTATTCCAGTTTAAGGCATTTAATTTCTTTAGGTATGGCAATGTAAAGATTTAAAAGGATTGAAAACTATTTTGTACAAGTTACCTGAGCTTCTTATTCAATCTCAAATTTTTGAAAGTACAACTTTTAAATTTAAGTGAATTTTCAAAACGCCTAACGTCTCTTGGTCATAATAGATCAAAACACTGAATACTGATATAGCAAATTAGATTCGACCTAACTTCAACATTCAAAATTAACGGTACTAAATATTTACATTCCATTTTCAGTCTAAAAGGCATATTAGTATGGTAAGTGATAATGAAAGTATTATTGTGCATTAGCCGGTTAATAACTTACTTAGCTAAGTCAGTGTTAATATTTATTATCATGTATTTTTATATCATGCTTGTGTAGCACAAATTTTCAAATAAATGTTTGAACCAGTATTCAGTCTTTCATTAAACATTATCAGTCCAGTGTAAAAAAAAAGTAAAACAATTGTTTGCTTAAAACTTTATTTCTCTTTTACGATTTCAGTCACATATAAATAAATGCTTCAAAAAATACCTTCTTGCTAAGGCTGAGATTCTTTGTCACTAAAATAAGATTTAATAACTGAAAAACACCTAGGCTACATTCACATCTTAATTAAATATCTTGTAAATTAACATTGGCGGGTGAAATAAAAAAATCTACATATAATAAAATTGTACAAAACCTAAAATGGACGGCGATAAATAGCTTTCAATGGAATGATAACACCTTATTATCTACTCTAAAAGTCATGTGTCGTTAATTGCGCAGATACCCTAACATGAAGTCTTGATGAGGTAAAAGGCACATTTTTTATCTACTTAGGTTACTCCGGGTTAATGTAACTAATACTTTGTTAATCTTATGGCCTCATGTTCAGCTCAGCTGTGTCTACGTCCTGCAGAACCATATTTTACACGATAAAAAGAAAGAAGCTACTGTAATGATGTTTTTGAAATAAATTATTATAATTATAAAAAGAAGCATATATTTTAATCTGGATTAGTGAAAAAAAATATCAAAAAAGCTATAAAATATTGGTTCAGTAGTATGTACCTACCATTATTATTTCTATTAAGTACCCCTACATATATAATTATAATTGCTTATGTACACAATACCTATTTTTGTATTGTATTTTAATAAAGTTTTTTTTTAATTTGGAAATGTACTATGTATTCATCATCAATCAATCAATTAATAACAAAAAAGATAAGCAACAGCTTTACATTGATAATTTTAGTCCCTTTGAAGTAAAGGCATAGTGTGACTGACCTTTATCTCAGCCACTCAGCCAGTAAGTGCACATGAGGCCAAAGATGTATAATGTAAATGTATATTTTATGTGCATTAGTCACATTAACCATTAGTTACAATAAACCTGGTACACTTTACATTCCCTAGTTATGCAGAGACAAACTTTTAATTCTGTTCTCTACTTAATCACACTTTCACACACACATTATTTATATTGGCATGTATCTAAATATATTGAAGCCTATTAAGAAAGGTACCACAGTTGATATTGGCAAGCTGGTCGCAGTATTGCATCCATCTGCACCGCATGTGTATATGCATGTTCTGTATTCCAATTTGTCACCAGGCTGCTGCACATAATTGCAGTAATTGCCTAGGTCAAGCGATGAGCAATATCTTTTGGTACTGATACCACCTGAAAAATAAGTGAATGTTTTAACAGTCTACTATAATAAATCACATTAAAGTTAGCTATATAATTTTTATGATATTTTATCTTTTTTGAAGGCAATCTTCCATTTGTGGTCTGTGATTGAAGAACTGATTCTGACGAAATTTTGATGGGAATACGGGAGTATTCTGTTTAATGTAAAATATATCAAATAGTCAAAAATATTCCGTTTCAAATAATAACCCACAACTGCATCCCTGAATAAGTACTTAATTCATTTAGTATTTCTATTTTCATAGAGGAACAGCAACTTTATTGAGTAAAAATATCATCATCTCAGCCTATATACGTCCCACTGCTGGGCACAGGCCTCCTCTCGGAATGAGAGGGCTTGGGTAAAAATATGCCTATGCATAAATAATGGGGTAAACTATGGGTATGCCAAATTTCATCCAACTCCAGCCAATTGTATGTAAATAAATGTATAAGTATGTTTATCTGATACCTAGAGTAAAAATATGCCTATGCATAAATAATGGGGTAAACTATGGGTATGCCAAATTTCATCCAACTCCAGCCAATTGTATGTAAATAAATGTATAAGTATGTTTATCTGATACCTAGAGTAAAAATATGCCTATGCATAAATAATGGGGTAAACTATGGGTATGCCAAATTTCATCCAACTCCAGCCAATTGTATGTAAATAAATGTATAAGTATGTTTATCTGATACCTAGTACCATAGTTAAAGCTTTGCCTTGCCTAGTTTGGGACTAGGTCAATTGGTGTCAATTGTCCCATGATATTATTATTCATTAATTGTTAAGACATGCAAGAGTAAACAACTTACAGAAATTCACAATTTTAACATTTGTATAACAGTAGGTACACTAAGTTTTATAACATTATCCTACATATTTATATTCTGAAACATGCAATGCTTACCAACTGTACAAAGTGCCACGTGCTATGCCGTCAAACCTTAAACCCAGTGCATTAGCGGTGAAATTATTTACAGAAGTACATACTTAAAATACCTTTTATTAATTCAGATATTGATAAACTAAATAAATTATATGTTTCTTATTCAAGAGTCCTTATCCCCTCGTATGTCACTAAAAAAGTACAGAATTCTAGTCTCATCTGTTTAAATAAGCACAAATTCAGCTGATTTAAAAAAAATACAAAAGATAGCCTTAAATTTGACACAGATCTGTTTCTGAAGCATACGAGGGGTTACTGTTTAACACGCTTCGAATCAAAATTGTTTTCACCACTTCTTTCTATCACATGGTATAAGACAAGGGTAGAAACGGTGAATGTGATCACGAACATCTGTTAGACAACACAGCCCCAGGATGTAAAAGTAACAGTACTTAGTGTTTCTTTTTAATGCTTAGGGGCTGTCTTACCATCCACTGATTTATTTTATTTGAGGGATAAATGTGATGCTGTCTCCTTCTATTCAGATAAAACAAACAGAGATGCATCACATTTATCAGTCAAATAAATTTTATCAATGGATGGTGAAACAGCGGGGTAAGTAAATTGAATACTAACTGCACTCAAGAGGCTTGCAATCATATTCATCATTTCTTTCTTTTCAATAGTAGAAGATAGTGAAACATACAGTACATCAGGGATGTTATGGAGCTCCATATACATAACCGAAAGTATTGGATATCCGAAATAAAAAACTATCCGTAACCATAACCGAATCTGATATAAAAAATTCGGATAGGGGCAGAGTCAAAATGCGACATGTTGTAATAGGTTTTTGTGTTTGCCTGGCGGAGCCAACATCTTTTGTTTATTATTTTTCTATATTTACGACTCGTAACTATTACAATAAAATTAAAGTCAAGTCATCTATATTCCTATTAGAAAGCAAACTCTTTATTGTACAAAAGAAAATAAATAAAAATATAATAAAAAATTACTAAATGATACAAGTAGGTAGGTGTTTAAGCCTTAGTAGTTTTTTTTTGTAATTTTTTATTGTATTTTACTTCTACACTTCCTTAAAAATCCAATATTCGTAACCGAAACTATCAGATAATCTGTAATAATTTAACATCCGTAACTGGTATTATGCTTGACATTATATCCGTATCCATATCCAAATCCACAATGTTACATCCATAACATGCCTGCAGTACATGTGTGTTAGTATATGAACGCAGTGTCAAACTGGTGATAGCCTTTCTGGACTTAGCTATGAATTAACAAAACTGATAGACCACAAAGGCATATTCATTATTGTAGTCCAGTCTCAAAAATCAAACAGTTCCTCAGTGACATTGTCGATTCTGTTGCCAACTTTACATTATTTGTATGGAAAAATAAAAATTCTTGGAGCACTCATATCTACCCCACAGAACATGATGAGACCAATCTATTTATCACATTTATTTTTTAAGTTTAATATAGAAAACTTTTAATCAAGGGCATCGCCAGCCGATGGCCTAATGGGGGCAAGTTGGTATGGAGAATGAGAAAAGTATGTACTGTAGGTAGTTATTGGGAATTGGTGAAGCAAGCCAAGTCAAAGACTTAGGGACTGGTTTGGCAACTTTTTTAGAATCTCTAGGGCAGGGTTTCTTAACATGTAGTCCACGGACCCCTTAGGGGTCCATAGCATGTGTATCAGGGGTCCGCAGTAGGCCAGTCTCTTAACGTATTTACTAGGAAATTTCCAAAAATATTTTTTGTCAGGGGTCTGTGGAATCGTTTAAGTTGTAAAAGTGGTCCGTGACTGCAAAAAGCTTAAGAAATCCTGCTTTAGGGGGCAGCTGCCCCTCCCTGCTCTCCCTTGGTGACATCCTTTTCTTAATATATCTATCTATTAATGTATTTTTCTCATTTTTTATAAGTGTGTTATTAAATACCTGTTTAAAATCACATTTTTGCAGAATTCGATGGCAAAGGCAAATTTTCAATATGATAAGTCCGGTCAAAATTTCCATAAAGGAATCGCTAATGTCACTGACTATGTTTATGTGCAAACAGTACTATTGAGAATAATGATAAACCTGTATGTTTAATGCAGTATTGAGCATCAAACACATGTTCACAAGAAGTTGGCTTTAGAACTCCTCCATCCAGGTGCATAAGGCCGTCACCACACTCCATAGTAGTTGAAGAGTTGCACTGATAGCACTCTATAGCTAGACCTAATTGGGATTTGTTAGATTAATTAATTGCAGTGATATTTGTAAATAATGTATACAGGCAGTTTCCGTTTACATAGCCGTTGTAGTTAGTACCCTGAACGGATTTGCTACATGACTATACCATGATTAGTATGAAGTGCATATTATTCCGTTACCGTTATGGTTAATTTCTATTGTTAGTAACCCCATACCCAAATTTCTCACCTTCATATCGCCCGACGTGTTTTATACAATACTGGGCATTATGAATGGAAGAACAATCCTTCGGTAGAATGTCTATGTCGTTATCAAAATACTCATTACACTCGAACGGATTTTCAGAGTCCGTCCCAGAACACTGATAACAGTTTATTGATTCAACTAAAAAATAAACAAATTAAAACAAAAGGAAATCTTGAAAGTTTCGAATAGAGAACAACGCCCTAAACGTACCTGTTTTCCATATTGTTAACGTTAAACACAAAAGTAGTAGAGATTTGTTTGAACTCGTCATTTTGCTGTTTTTTTTTTTGTTAAAATACTCAAAAAGAAATATTTGTTACATTGAAAAATCGATATAAAGAACATAAAACTTTATTTATAACAAGCGACTACCAACGAGCGCGAGTTGAGTACAAACATACAGTCCACAGACTAAAAGAAATATTTTAAAATAGCTTGGGTACGGTGGGAGCTGTCAGATATACGAACGGCAACACTCAGGCTTTATTGCTTTGAGATGACGAAATAAATTAAAAAAAAAATGCTTTGAGTATTTATTTAAGAATTCAAACGTACATATTACCTAAATCCTAAAATATAATATAAAAAAATTCTACTTGCCTTTAATACCTTCGTTTCAACAAAAAATTGTCTTGGGCAGAACCTACTAAAATAAAAGTGTGATGTGATGTCATAGTAAAATATGCACTTTTACTATGGTGATGTGAACCCAATGTGTGAACCAGAACTTTCTTTCTAGACTGGTCAACGAAAGCTGTCCACGAAAAGCCGCGGCAAATTAAAAAAAAAAAATGAGGCTGATAACACTTGCTATATACACCGATTAAACGATGTTGATACTTATATATTATTTAAATTTTCCAGATATTAAATAACACTGCAGACTCTTCAAACTGCATCAAAATTTATGTAACTTCGTAATGTGTGAAAGTTGATGTTGATGATACTTACACTTTATGTAAATTGGTAAATTTTATTATGATCTTTATCAGTGCTCATTTGGGTCAAGCCGAGGTTTTTGCCACAAATAGCGCAACGCAAAGTGACGCAAACTGGTAACGCAAAATAGTTAAGGATGCGTACACAGTGTGTGATTTTCGTTAAAGAAATATAGAATAAATCATCATCATCATCATCATCATCATGTCAGCCGAAAGACGTACACTGCTGGACATAGGCCTCCCCCAAGGCTCTCCACTCAGACTTTATTGTACTTGGATACGTTCTTTATGAAGTTAAATAATACATCGAATAATAGAAATTCGTCATAACCAAGGGTTGAAAGTAACTTGTTACAGCAAAGATACCGCTTTAAGTTCAGATAATATCATCGAAATTAAATACTATTATTTATTTCGAATACGCGGAAAGTATAAAAGACACAGTGTTAGGAAATAAATATCCTACATTATACAAAAAAAAAAATCACTAAGTTTGGTCATTTGTAAAATAAGGCATGACGCTTCAAGTTGTATTTTAAAATCTATATAACATATAATGAAATTGTATAACATCAGAAGCAAAAAAAAAAACACCCGAAAACCGAAAACGTATGTGTGCATGCATCTTTATTCGATAGCGCACAATAAAAGGTATCGCAAAGTGATGCAAAGTGGCATAAAGTCAGTTCTGCGCGACTGTGGCGCAAAAGGAACATATCATAATTCGACAAATAAGCTCTTTACGCAGGTTAATTTAGCCTTAAACGATTACACACACTTTGATAAATAACGAGCAAATACAATAACAGATATTAATTAAAAACTTACGTTGGAATCTCAAAAAATGCACTCTGCGCCACGGGTGGGACACATTTCCCTCCGAACGAATTTAACATCTTACTCAAAAAATATAGCTGCTACCGCCTTATTGACTATGGACTATGTACACTTTAATATTGCCACTACTCAGATATAAATCCGCTTACTGTTTAGCTCCACAAAATAGGGAGTTAATGGTTGCGCAATAAAACTGACGCAAAGAAATGAAACCAAAAAAATTTAATATTTTTTTTTAAATGTGGGAAAAATAATGTTTTTCCTTAGAAAACATGAAACGATATTTTAAAGTTGGCTAGCTAACTATTATTTCATAACGTCGAATCAAAAATATAGTCACAAAGATGTCTTTATTTGGTTTTATTGATTCCGCAAGTGCACTACTGCAAAAGCGGACAACCGGTTTTTGCGAAAATTTGGTCATTTTTTGTAGTAAAATAATTTATAACTTTCCAAGTTTATGCATTTATTTCAACTTCTTCATTGTCCGCGGTTCACCATTAGTTAGGGAATACAATGATATTTTTGAAATATATATATAGGCATTATTTAAAAAAATAAATGAGGCGGACAGTTAGATTTCACGTTTTGTGGCAAAAACCTCGGCCTCACCCATTTACGTATGGTCCAGATGCATCATTTTTCGGACCATTTTGACATTTAATATATCTTCTAATATTTTAATTCTAACATAAACTTATTAGGAGGTTGAATTAAACAAAAAATATTTTATTTTTCTTATAGCAGAAGTATGAAAAGCCAGGCTAGAACGACAATATGACAATTTCGATAGTCTCAAAACCGATAACAGATTAAAGTTTCGTAAAAAATGCATGGACAGCTTTCATGATTTAGGTAAAGTTGTACAAAAATACCTACCTAGGATTTTTTGAAAAATAATTTAGTTTTTAGAAATCGGATTGTCATTAAGATCCTTACTGTTTTAATTAAGTAGTCGAAAAATATCCTCAAATGTTTATTAACAATTGAATGGCATAAAACAGTGAAAACACAAATAAAACAACACATTTATTTGATTCAATGTTTATTTTTATATTGCTTTGACGTCGACAATATTAATACAAAAATAGTTATTAAATAAACCAGAACCTACGCTACTCAGTATCGTCGTTAAGTAGGTAAACTTAAGTAGATTTTACAAACTATGGACGTCTCCATACAGATAGCTAAGTATAAGTAAATGTAGTAAATTCCCAATATTCACAAATATCTTTTACATTTCACAATCATTTCAACACACTTAATGCTATTTTTAAACATTCTCCAAAATGTATAATTACATCACAAAACGCATGAGCAGAACTTAACTCATGTGAAGTTAATTTGTACATTAAACTTAATTTAAATGCATAAACGTATTTATGTCTAACATCTACAGCTAGCAGGCAGTAACTACAAATTAATATTATTGTCATTGAAAATCTTATACAAATAGATTAGGTATAGTTTAATCATCACAAAGTTGGAATGTAATTGATTAGTTTATGTGAATATATAATTATATATCAAGTAAATAGAGTATTTATCAGTATATAAACACCTAATTGTAGGTGAGTATCCAAAATCCAAGTAGAAAGACGTACACGAAGGTTAAAAAAGGACAATAGTATTAGGATGTACAATAAATTCGTATAAAATAACACTATACGATTGGCACGTTGGTCCTTAGTAAGATGTTACACCTAGGTTACTCTATGAAACAAGAATAAAAGTACACAGAGACGTGATCGCCTTGAAAAGCAGAAGTTCAGTCGAATAAGAGTTTCTAAAACTCCTGGCAAGTTTCAAGACGTCAACATAGAAGCCGTTACGATTTTGGCTTTACAAAACTCCGAAGAAAATCGGTGTGTCAAAAGTTCTACCAAAATTTATATCTAGTTATAAATAACAGGTAGGATGTTTAAGGCATTTTCTTACGGGGATTGGTTCAAAAGATTCTGTTCCAACGTGTCATATTATTGGGACAGGAAGTTTTGGACCGATCGGATATGTAGTAAGCTAGTAAGTTCTAGACAAAACTAGTTCAGTTGTTAAGCTGTGGCCTCAAAGGCAAGGAGCCCTCGACCCAGAAGTTGGGGCGTTGCATCATGGTCTGCCACAGAGTTACTTCTTTGCCAACACTGTCCATCCAGTTGACATTTGCTCCCATGTAAGTACCTGTAAGCAAGAATAAAATTGAAGTTAAAATGTAGTTTAGTTGCATCACAATGCTGGGTGAAAAGGAAAGACGTAGCATGTGGACAAGGTAAGTCAACCGGTGGTGTTACGGCAATATTCGCGTTACAAGCTTTTGTTATTGGGTCTGTGTTTGAATTAAATAACATTGAAAATTAAGCCAATATTCGTCATGCTTGGCAAACGGGTACACAGAACAGAACACAGTGTAGGATGTTGGGTTGCCTAGAAGACGCTGCTGCCCATCTCCTGGATTTATCCATTTATCCGTTCGGTTTCTACAGCGCACCGAATGGAAGAGGGAGGGGGGGGGGGGGTACAGTTTCCTTTAAGTTAACGGAAATCACAAATAATACATACCGGTTCCGAGGGACAGTCTGACGGCACCCATGAAGTCGTTGCTGGCGAGGCGGTCGCGATCCCACAGACTGAGTTCCAGAGCCCTCGTGGCCAGTTCTTGCATGGTGAGCCCGCGGTACGTGAACGTGTGCTCCCAGCGAGGGCTCAGGGTGCGACGGCATACCGTCGTCTTCTGTTTGGCGAGACGACCGCGCTCGGGGAGGAGGTAGCTGTAAGAGGGAGAACAAGCCGTGGTTAAAACATTGCCACATAAGATAAATGTCCGAGTGCTCGACACGCTAATACACAATAGACGACACCATGCTGTCATCTCTACTGCTAATGAATGACATAAGATTAAAGATGCCAACTATTGGGACAGTGACGAGCACTCGTACGTTTACCTTACTTAGTAAAATAAGATTCATCGGAAAAAAAAACGTGGATTGTTATAACTATCGGTTTGCCTAAGTTTTGTAGCTGGTTTTTTCAAATTTGATCGAGTATCGATATCATTAGAAAATATATTAATTGTTTATTATTTAATAAGGCTAATCTCTAGCAATTTTACAGTGACATTATAATTATATTCCTTCTGTTAATAATAATAAACAATGAATTATTTTTTTGTAAATCGCAGTTTCTAAAGCAAGTCAAAAAAAAGTCATCGCATGTAATGCGACACTTTTTCAATAAACTATTTTTATTTTTATTTAATTTTTTATTTTAGTTCAATATCGGAAATTGTTTGGCATTTGTTTTTCTAAAAGTTTTTCTCATGTTTATAGGCCAGATATCCTTCTATTCATCGAAATTGCTCATATCTTCACAATTTAAGTAATAGTGTATAGTGTTAGTTTAGCTGTAATGTACTGGCTCTCTCCTTTGGCTCTCTCTACAATGTCACGAATTTGTAATTACTTTCCTATTTAGCACTAGTTAGCAATCCCCCATCGGCTCATTCACAGTAACAGTTACCTACCTCTCTCGGCATTTTGCCACCAATTCGTAAAACACGAGACAGCGTGTGCATGCTATACTGTTTCTACGGCAGGCGAAAAAATGTACTACGGGCAACCGCATGTATCTCTCAATGTAATACACACAATTTAATTCTATAAGTTGAGTGACCACTAACAGCCCGTACTTTGAAAATTTGTACTAAGAGCAAATAATAAAAAAAGTGCATCTGACAAAATATATATTTTTTCAATGTTCGTTTTTTCGCCTGCCGTAGAAACAGTGTATTTCAGCTGCTTGCATAATCGCATATAATACAAATAGCTTCCCTACAAAAATGACTTTCAGAACCTAACCTTTTACAGAAGACGTCGGCGAGCCCGTTGGGCTTGGTCGCGACGACGTTCTTCGCTTCCTTTACTAGTACGTGCAGTGTGCCCTTGGCTCGCGGCCCGGTCTCCGGCATCTCAAACTTGAGGCCGATGAT
The DNA here is from genome assembly GCA_037349165.1 of Choristoneura rosaceana. Taxonomy (NCBI): domain Eukaryota; kingdom Metazoa; phylum Arthropoda; class Insecta; order Lepidoptera; family Tortricidae; genus Choristoneura; species Choristoneura rosaceana. The sequence continues at coordinate 7,525,864 of JAZBNJ010000022.1, forward strand.
GAGGTCGCCACGCGTGCCTTGCTGCTCGTCGAACTGTTCCGTCTGGTGATTAAAGAGAAATTCACTTATAATTTATGATGCTGATATTACATTTTATTTATTAAATATAGCATAGTTATCCTTAAAAACCATAATGTAACGATGTACATAATATGTACATCGAGAGTATTTGTTTCTCTTTCACGCTTAAGTGTCTGAAAGGATTTGAGTTAAATCAGATATCCAGATATATTTGATACTAGCTTTTGCCCGCGGCTTCGCCCGCTTGGAATTCGGTTATCGCGCGCTGTTCCCCCGGGAACTGTGCATTTTTCCGAGATTAAAAGTAACCTGTGATACTCTCGGTCTAATGAACTTTATGCCAAAAATCACGTCGATCCGTCTCTCCGTTTTGACGTGAAAGAGGGACAAACATACAAACACACACACTTTCGCATTTATAATATTAGTATGGATTGTCACGGCTAGCGGTTGCATCAAAATTCATGTATAGTAATGTGTGAAAGTTGATGATGCACTTTAGGAACTCCCTTGGCAAATTTTAAGACGTTTGTCAGTGAGTGCCCGTTTACGCAGTCCAGACGCATAAATTTTTTGACTAATTTGAACAGATTGGCATTGAATATATCTTCTAACATTTTAATTCTAACATAATTTATTATAACATTTGCATTTTGAGTATGGTAGGAGGTTGCATTAAACAAAAAATAATTTATTTATTTCTTATAGCAGAAGTATCAAAATTATCTAAGCCGCCCGGCTAGAATGCCAATTTTGACAGTCTCAAAAATGCTACCACATTAAGATTTTGTAAAAAATGCGTGGACAGCTTTCGCTGGCCAAAGTCTAGCACTGCTCATACTATTTTTCAATATGCGTCCACTCGCTCCGCGCAAGCCGCATCAGCTAGCGCAGGCCTTTATAAGTGTAGATATAGCAAAGAACAAGTGCGAGCACTTACCCTCTCATGCAACTTATACCACATGGGCGCGGCGTCGTCGAAAACGACATCGGCCAGCGGCAACGTCACCTCCCCCAGGAAGTCGTTCCGGCCGAACATGTCGGCGTGCCACACGCTGAGCCACAGTGTCCGAGCGGACAGCGAGGCCAGCGGCTGCACGAAGCTGAGGGTCTCCTCGAACACAGGGTTTAGGGTGTTCTTCTTTACTTTTGTCTTCCGTTTGCCAGTCTTGGACTTGTCCGGTAACAAGTACACCTGGAATTTGAAAAGGAAAATTAACACGACATAGATCAGGGTCTTTTTCATGGAGTGAAAAACACGCGTTACCTATGTATCGTCCTAATCGGGGAAGGGTATGTGGGAAATTCCTCTGAGCAATAAATGGTCATGAAGTGACAATAACCATAATGCCATTGAGTGATAGCTGAATTCACACTTAGTCATCCAGCAATGCAATCAATAATTTTGATCCGATTTTGGACCTGTTCCCAAATAAAATTCTGTCAGTGAAACTGCTGTTCCAGTGGTCAGCAGGTGGTCTTAAGATGAATTAGGTCGAACTATTGAGATCACTAGTTTTAGCCATTTGTCAAAATGGCTGCAGTCCTCATACAAAAAATAGTACGGGTTTTTGCCACAATAGGCTAATTAGAAAGTGTGTTGTGTGTATTTTTAGTGAGGATCCTAGTTGATTATACGTCGTTATGTAGAACAGAGGTAAAAGGTTAAAAAAATACGCACTTGATTGATAGAAATAAATGACTGCCATTTCTACATCGACCCGATTCAACTCTTGTCAACAGATACACCATCTGCAAAACACTATGTAGTCTGCTACAAATCTCACCTTAACATAAGGATCCGATCTATTCTTCTTGGTATCAACAGGCGCCAAGTCCCTACATCTTCGGACTCCAACCTCCAACGCCCCAAGCCTGTAGTTGTACAGCAGAGAGAACTGCACGTCACCACGGACTGCCACGCTCCCTCGCATGCCCTCACCGGCTCCGGAGTACACCGAAGCCATGGACTCTGAACGTGCCTGTAAAATATAGGGAACAATACATTGTCGGTTAAGTTTGCTTAGCTAATGACTACACAGGGGCAAGGAGGGCGCACTATACCGGCAGAACAACACTGTTGTTGGAACTAGGCCTTAGCAGTTTGATTCCATCGTCTGATCGTACCTCCATAAAAAGTGCGCGTTGCAGAGTTTTGTTTCTTGATTATGGTTCGTCTTTGATTTGGTTTTAGAATGTTATTTTACAATGACATAATGTAAAAAACAAACTTTAAAGAAACTTGGCTCGGGTAGAGTAGTTTGGATTTTATGATAAGTGGCATGCGTCTTATATGGTAAAAAATTGTGAATTCTATTGGATTCGTTGGTCCTCATGTATATCTACTTTTATACTGTCATCGAAACGGTAACGGATATATCTCGAGCATTCGGTTATCGTAATGAAATTAATATTCACATTACTGTAATGTCATACGTAACAGACTACGAAACAATTAACCAAATCGATTCGACAAGTTTATAGTCACAGACAAAACTTACTGCAGCTGTATTGAAATTTCTCTTTATAATGTTTTCGCAAGTGTGAATCGCGCGGCTGTGTCCCACAGTGCCTGGTTTCGTCTGCATTATTTGTGTAATGCAGGTGTTCTCAAACTTAATTGAATTGATGTACTTTTTTTACTGTTATGTTAGTAAAAGGAACACAAACTCATAAAAAAAACGTTTATTTTTCTTTTCTATTAGGTTAGCACCTAATTCTTGAATCTGGCAGTATTGACTAACGAACTGGCCCTCGCGATCGCATTTACCATCTCTTTCTACCATCATCATTATATCTCGTGGCAGAAAGAAGTGGCGAACACGATTATAATTCTAAATGCGTTAGACAATAAGGCCTCGGCATAGTGTAAGTAAATGAATCTACTCTTTAAGAATACGAGTTAAACACCATTTGCAAGGAAATGCGTCACACAGGACTTTCTCCTCTGGGCTCCTAATAACTACTTACATTAAGTTAACCTACTAGACACCGCATATAGTGAGTATATCAGTACTGATCATTGTATATTTGCATGTGACTCGATTTATTCAATTTACAAATCGCGGTGTACACTTTGGAAACCTCTGGTGTAATGCGATACAAACAATGCCATACGTAGGTACGTCAGTGTATCTACATTCACGCTTTGTTTCGTGTTTTGTGTTGAAACTTGGTTGGACAACACTATGGACGATATTTTAGGACGATAGGTATTTCAAAAGTATTATTTCCATTTGAAATTATAAGATAAAAAATAAGGTAAGTAAAGCGTGGTAATCGGACGCCGAATAAGAAGTGGAATTTTATTAGGTTATTTAAACGATTGTCTACTACGCAGAATACAATTTAAAATGTATTAGTTTTTAATGATCATAGTTCACTGTTAGCAATTATGTTATAAACATTATAAGGTACCTAAATGTGTATTTAATTACCGTGTCTTATTGTCGGAAGCAATTAATTGTACGTAATCATCCAAGTAACTCTTATAAATTTTTCATAAACAGCCGGTGTAAAAAATTCAAGAACAAACACGCTTTTATAAAATTATTATTAGTTCGGCTCTAACAAAAAAACAACCACATACATCCAATATTTCTTATAAGAACGGTTAATTACAAAATTATCTAAGACTTGCCTACGCGTCTTGTTACATACCTATACCGTACCTGTATAAGCTACATTTTAAAGACGTAAATAGGAACAGATTATTTTTGTATATTAATGACTACCTACTCAATTGAGAAGTCGATTATTATTGTTGTGGGCTGACAAGAAACGGGAACTTATTTGTGATTCAAAGTCGTTAAATATCAGTTCAAAGATGTCGATTTATACTATACATTCGACTTTGTAAGTACAAAAAAAGATATATCTGTCACAATTTAAAGTAGGTAAAGATACAAGTATGCTAATTTAGTAATCGTATAAGAAAAACATTAAAGGGCTATTTATAGCTTCCTTATTTTGTTTTCAAAAAATGCTTCCCGTAAACGATAAAGTTGAACATGTGAACATCTGTTTATACCTAACAGAGAATATTTTTTTAATTAATTGTCATAATCATAATGTACTCGTTTTTCGATAAACCTCTGTTGTTCATCGGACCGAATTATATTATTGTTATTTAGACACCATTTTTTTAGAAACTCAACAATGTTATTACATGCATGTTATAAAATTAACCGCCGAAAATTTGGCATGTTTCACAGCAGTATTTGAAACATAATTAGCAGTGTCTTCTCATTTTCAAAAAAAAAATCAGCAAAACAATTAGGATTAAGTAGCACTTCTACATTGTCTAAGCATATTGTAACTGAGTCTTTCCGGAATCATCAAAATTATATTTTTGATATACTTGTTAAAATATCGCCCTTGCACCACGCATACCACACGCCATGTAAAAGGGACCATAACTGACCGTACAGCATTGAGTAACATTTTATGGTATCTACCCACACCGCGACACTTTATAAGGGATTAACGTTGCAACACATCAGGTTTAGTATACGCCCAGTTGATAACGAAAGTGAATATTAAATATTAACTGCTATTTTTTGTGGGCCTCACGCATCATAAGAGCGGCTTTGATTTGGAACGGTCGCGATTTGATAATCAGTTGCTACTCGATGCTAATGAGAGGTTGATTGAGAGAACTAATTGTATAAAAAATTAGCAGTTTTGGTAGATTGATAACGAATGGGAACAAACTGAATGGGTGGCATGTTTAATGACAATTAATGTTGGATAAATAAATATACCTACTTATAATGTTTTAATTTGGGGCAGTGGTGGCGCAGGATATGAATTTGTGGAGGGAGATTAGGTATATTTTGCGAAGCCCGATGCAGGCGCATCATTAGGGGTTTCTAAATGAGCAAAAACGAGAAACTTTCAAGACCTCAGACCACGAGATCGCAAATAGGCGGTGGCCTACGTATCTCAGCGTAAAGCCGCCTTAGATTTGTGATTTATCTATAACGAAAATAATCACTTGCCAATATTATTATTTTTATTACGATTTTTCTCAGTTATTTGACAAACTGTCCGCGATAGTAAACACGACCAGAATTGTTTATCATTTTCCACATAATATTCAGCTCAAGATCTTTTAAAACGATATCTCTACCCCGTCTTTTCTTATATTTATAATCTCAGTTTTAATTTGTATTGTATTGTAGTTGGCATCTTATGCGAGAGAGACGTGCTCATGTCCTATGCTGGAAGTTGTTTTCTATTTCTTAGGCTTAGAATTGCATGAGCGACCCGCTTTCGTTCTTTCGTTGTGTCAAGGTTATACTGACAACAGAAACAAGAAGAATTCTATACAGGATCATGGTCGCTTACATCAGTTGTCACACAAAGCAGAAAACATCGGTCGGATATTCGGTCGGGTAAACGTTTTGCAAACGCGTTGTTCGCAGCCATGTCGCAAGACAAGGTAGCTTAATAACAATGCCTTACAATGACCGCAGAAACAATACTGCACTTATAAATGTTTTACATAAGTAACAAGTCTTAGTGGCAATCGCAAAAGGCTGTGTTTTGAACGCAAATTGTATCGCGAAGTGGGAATTTGTTTTCTCTTTGTTTTGGATAAAAACCTACTTCAATTGTAATTTAAATTACATGTGGCTACATAGGTAGACTATAAAATGTCATAAGAATAATGAAAGTATGTTACTTTTCTTTGCCAGTGGCAACGTAGTTGCTTAATCACCAGCGTTACTTCATTGGCTTTCGGTCTCAACAGAGCTGAAATTATAGTTACTTCTAACAGTGAGATTCCTAAAAATAGTTTGAAAATTATTCTCCCAGCGACCAATGCTCTCGGCAAGATTTGCCAGGACTCTCACAAGCGAAATTACGCCTCTTGCAAAATTAATAGATACCACCACATACCTGTTTATTGCTATAAATAAATAGATGGATAAATAGTTCCTTGTTTCTACGTCAAAGTATCTCAAATTACCTGAAGGCCACTCCTGTTGAGCGAGTACCGGTCTCCGAGGTCGCGCTCGTGAGGCAGCGGCGAATTCGACCGCCGCGGCAGCGTAGCGTGGCCCGGTGACACAGGGTCCGACACGTATGTCTCATCTGAAAAATAAAAGAAACCGGTATAATTGATGGTAATTCTATGCTTAAATAAATGTCGGATAAAATAAACTTTGTAATAAAAGATAAATTATTCTGAAGAATGAGGTTTCATTTCGATCCTCATTCGTCGATCGCGCGCTTCGTATTTTTTAAGAATATACATAGATAGTTGTAGCAGGCTAGTCTGCTAATCTGTAAAATCGTAAGTCTCCTAAATAAATAATTTAATTATTCTAAACAAATAAAGAGTTATTATTATAAGCGAAATTTATGACTATGTACTTTTTTATTTTTCCCTTAATGGCGGCCTTTGTTTAAGGACAATGTCAGGGGAAAAATATGTATTATGATGGGACAATGATTTTTTAAAATTGACAAAATAGTCTTATTTGTTATCATGTTACATATCTATTTGTTTTTCATAATGACAGCATTATACCTACGGGTAAACAACATTAAGGAGCTATGTAAAAACTATTCAGACAAATCTCCTACCTATACACATATACGCTTTCCTAAAAATGTAGGCTACTTTTTTGCGTATTGTTATTTAATGTTAATGTGCGCAGTAGTGGTATTAAAACTTCTACAGACCATAGTGATGCAGAATTCGTCAGTGCAAAAAATAGTGGTTGAAATTTAGTCATTAAAAAGTCATGTGGACAGAAGTTGGGCGTGCCACGACTAATCTGATCACTTGTACCATCCTCGTTGTCCAATTCAATCCACTCATCGCGTTTGAGGTGACGGCATTTTTTGCCCCGCGTAAGAGAATTGTCGCACCATTCTAACGACTTCAAGAAAGTGTCTCGGCACGCCAAAATCTCACGAATGAATAAGGCCTTCTCACCAGATCTCAACGTACTGCTGCGGCTGTTAGTCGGCGATTCTTTAGGCGGAGGACTCGGTGTTTTTCTCTTCGCTTTATATTTAGGCGTCGCCAAACTCTTTGAACTTGAAATTTGCTCGCTATCTAACAAAAGTTTGGTGGTAGACTTTGAGATCTCGTCTTCAATCGCCCGGGTGATGGTTAGAGATGGGATAGACTGGTCTACTAGTCTCGGTGGTTCTTTATTTAACGTATAACTATTTCCTGTCGGACCCGTCAACGCAGAGTGAGGGGTGCCCAAAGGAGAATCGCGGGGGATGCTAGTGAACAGATCATCATTCGATGGTTTGCAGCAGCAACAACAAAAGCGAAAGAGACACTCGCGGAACGACATTTTATCTTCCGTTATTGCACCACTGTTAGCACTATTAACGGTGTAAACATTAACAGGATGATAGCTCGCTATAGGAGAAGGTTCTCGAATAGTCCTATTCTCGAAAGTTAAATATCGTATTTTTGCGCGCCCTGGCGCAGTGGCCATAATTTCACTTAAAACACAGCACAAAACGCGACGTGTTTCTATTGATTTAAATCACAGTATGGTTGTTCATTAAACTAATTCCACATTTTATCGTATCCTGTGCTCGCTTTGTTATTTAGCTTCCTGTTAGTACAGTACTGGCGATAGTACACAGTACACATAGCCGCTCAATGCAGAACGCATTGGCGGTTTCAATCATCAAGAGAGGCTAAGAACATAATTAAATGATGTCAAGTGTGCGTGAAGCCGGTAAGGATCTTGATGCGAGCAAGACAAGTCAAAATTATTAGATTAAGGAGCTATTTTTTATTGCTTAGCAAAGAATAACAACAAAACTTATACCTCACGTCGTGACTTGCATAAGAACAAACAATTAAAAAAAATACCTGACAAACTTTAAGGAATTCCTGTTCTGTAAGTTAAAGATTAATAAAGAATGAATAAAAAAACTACGTACCGCCAAATGCGATTGGCTTTTGATGGATAGACAGCGTGCTCCAACGGATATATTTTTCCGAAATTTTTTTCGTCGGCGACATAGGCGAGTACAAGGAGGTCGTAGATTTTGCTGAAATGTTGTGCGTTGTCGCCAAATGTGGGAGAGACGACTTAAAGTTTTGTCGCAAACATGATTTATTCAATGATTCGCTCTTTAGAGAATCAGGCGAAGAAAGATTTCTCACGTAATCTTTAGAGCCTGCGATATTTGAGGACGATTCCGGGTAGCCACATTCTGAACCGCTACAGCTTGCGTTGTCAATTTTATCGCTTGTTAATGATGTAGGTTCAGGAGAAGACAGATCTCTGACGCTATCTTTAGATTCCGTGGCGGCTAACGATGACTCTGCATACCCTGAATCTGAACCACTGCAGCTGACATTGTCAATTTTATCGCTAGTTGATGATATTCTCCCACTGTTGGTCGCAGCACCGTCAGTTTCGTCACTTAACTCTTCAATAATGTCATCTTTCTTTTTGAATTCGATAAGAGTGCTATATTTATGGCTGTTGATTTCTACAAGCGCACGCCTTTTTCTGGGAGTTGAAGTTTCAACTAGGACTTTATTTAAAACTTTGACTTCAGGTATTTTGTTGATATTGTAGGAGTCTTGAGTATCAGTTAATGAGGCCTGGTGCTCCTGTTTTATGTCGTTGTTCTTATAATTATCTAATTTAGGTGACTTTGTATTTTCATGAGTTGAAGTCTGGAATCTCTGATTATTTTCATCATTACTAGAGTAAATACCATCAATTTTTTTAACAAGTTTTTCAGTATGTCCCTTTGATTCAGGCAATTCTTCTTCAAGTTCAACTGCTAGCGTTTGGGAACTTTCATTAATGTTTCCGCTAAATGCGTCATCTTCATTTCTTAAGACTTTTCCATAAGTATTATCGAATTTAGGCAGCATTTTTTCAGCTGATATAGTTTGCACCCTCTGATTATGATCATCAGTTAAAGCTTTGTCGTCTTCTTTTCTTAACACGTTTCCAGGACTACTTTCCAGATTAGATAAATCTTTTTGTGCCGATACTATATTTCTCTGATCCATTTCACTCCTAAAAGTATTATTATTTATTGTCTTAAATACTTTTTCAGGAGTACTATCGAATTTAGGAAAACCTTTTTCATCACTTGAAGTATAGACTTTCTCGTTAATATTACTGTTTGAAGTATCGTACTCTGTTTTTCGCAATACTTTTTCAGGGTTACCATGCAATTTGGGCGAACTATCGAATTTAGGCAAATCTTTTCCATGACTTGCAGTATGGATTTTCTCGTCAATATTACTGATTGAAGTAACGTACTCTGTATTTCGCAATACTTTTTCGGGGGTACCATGTAATTCGGGCGAACTACCGAATTTAGGCAAATCTTTTTCACCTCCTGAAGTATGGATTTTCTTGTCAATATTACTGATTGAAGTATCGTACTCTGTTTTTCGCAATAATTTTTCAGGGGTACCATGCAATTTGGGCGAACTATCGAATTTAGACAAATCTTTTTCATGCCTTGCAGTATGGATTTTCTCGTCAACATTGCTGATTGAAGTATCGTAGTCTGTTATCCGCAATACTTTTTCGGGGGTACCATACAATCTGGGCAAACTATCGAATTTAGGCAAATCTTTTTCATGTAATGAAGTATGGATTTTTTTGTCAATATTACTGATTGAAGTGTCGTACTCTGTTTTCCGCAATATTTTTTCAGGGGTACCATGCAATTTGGGTAAACTATCGAATTTAGGCAAATCTTTTTCATATTTTGAAATATGGATTCTCTCGTCAATACCACTATTCGAAGTATTGTGATCTGTTTTTCGCAAATTTTTTTCAGGGGTACCATCAGATTTGGGCAACTTTTTTTGATTTGTAAATGTGTAAGCGTAGTGCTCAATGTCACTGGTTAACGCATTGTTATAGTTTGTGATCAATTCATTCGCTGATTTCGTGTCATATTCAGGTGAGTTATTGTCTTCGGGTGATAAAGCCAAATCTCTTTGGTTAATATAAGTTTTAAATGAACTGTCGTGTTTAACTTTTTTAGTATTATTTTCATGACTTTTATTAAAATCAGATAAATCTTTAAATTCAGCGGATACATTTAAGAAGCTCTGGCTGCTTTCATCGATAGACGTACAGTCATCTATTTTTAGTTTAAGTTTCTCAAAGCTTGCATTTATATCTGGGAACTTTTTGACGTCAGCCGTTAAATTTTGAAACCTCTGACTAATATTATCAGTAAATATATTTTCATTTATCAAATCTGATTTTTTTTGCTCGTAATTTTCTTCCAATTTTGTGTCAAGGTAGTCATTCAATTCGATTGAAGTCAACTCCTGATTGAGGTTTTCAGTTAAATTCTTGGAACGTTGTTCTTGTGATATCCTTTCATCCAACTTTTTGACCACTGAATAATTTTCACTCACTCTCTGTTTTAACGGCACAGCTCTAGGCTTACTTACTTGAGATGCTACGAAAGAATACAGGCGTAATTTCTCCCTGTGCTGTTTGCGCACTTTAGACAAAGGGATAGGTTCGACATCTCTGTTGAAACTTTCTGACGATAAACAATTCCAACACGTCACTTCCGCATCCTTTTTAGCAACTGCCATGTTCCTAGTAGGCACTGCCGAAGTCCCAGTAGCAACATTACTCGTATTGTCGATTGTCATTTTAAAAACACTTATAATTTTTATATGTTAACCGCGTATAAAACTTCGTTCAACTGAATCTGTTTCAATCGCTCCAGCCTTTAAATAACCTCGTTGTTCGATTCTTCTCGACAAACGCGTTTATATTTTAACGACCTTAATGATATTAAGAAAAAATGTTACGCAATATAAAAACGCAACTTAAATAAACAACCTAATACTTAAATAATTCATGAGATCAAAAAATAAATGTTCTAGTTCTTGTGTATCTCTCGACGCCTAAAAACCTGTTTTTATGTATGGGTTCTTCAATGGAATGTATGTGAATTAATTCGTGATTATCGCACAAGAATGTGCAATATATAATATCAATAATATGTAGACAACTCTGAATATGCGGTCTGAGGGTCTCGCTGAATTAACGCTCTCTAGACTACAATAAATTGACGAGTCAAAGATCAAACGAATGATTTTCTACCTGATACAGTCAATTTCGTGACAAATTTTGTAATGAACTCTAATCCAAACAAATTAACAAGATACTCGTTATTCGTTAGTTTATCTTCGTCTTTATTAGGTAACTTACTTGGATTACGGGTCACGGCCAATTACATAGTTAGTGAGAATTTCATAGGGCCTTTGCCATGAGACAACAAAATCATCGACCCCTTTTTTATTTACATGGGTATTTAGCATGTTATCTATAATTTTGCATAAATTGACGTAAACAAGAAATACCTTTCTACGCATTACACTTGAAACAATAAAATCATCATCCCAGCCTATATACGTTCCAATGCTGGGCACAGGCCTCCACTCAAAATGAGAGGGCTTGGGCCGTAGTTCCCACGCGGGCCCAGTGCGGATTGAGAACTTCGCACGCACTATTGAATCGCTTCGCAGGTTAGTGCAGGTTTCCTTACGATGTTTTCCTTCACCGCAAAGCTCGTGGTAAATTTTAAATGTAATTCCGCACATAAATTTCAAAAAACTCAGAGGTGCGAGCCGAGGTTTGAACCCACGACCCTCTACTTGAGAGACGATAGGTCAAACCACTGCCACCACGGCTTCATGTATTCATGAGTTACTGTCTGGACTTTAACGTAATTGAAATAGAATGGAAAAGTGATGAACCTTTTCTTACCCCGACTACTTAGCAAAAGATTCTTTAGCTTAGCTATTAATATGGGTATTGTTTAGTAAAACATTGATCCAAAGTTACAAGTTTCCAAAAAATTACTTCTTTGTGTTGTTAATAAAAAGTATTGCATAACAATAAATCATCGTGATACACAGTAAAGGAATTCAAATTAGTAGATTGAGTCATTAGTTTAATCAACGGTAGCTGCATTTTATTCGGAAACGCTCTTTGTTAATTATTTTCAATGGAAGATTTTTTTGTGTGAGGTGCTGACGGTGTTCTGCCTTTTTGCAGAAATATTATTCTATTCCCCAAATAAAAAAAAATAAAAAAATAAATGTAAATAAATGTTTTATTTGCAACTGTTTTACTTCCAAACTCTTAATTTTCTCTGAAACCTATTTTTTTTCTCACAGTATTTTCTTATGGTTTTATAGATACACAAACAAAGTAGGTTAGGTTAGGTTTATTTCATGAAAGTTCCGAAAAAAAATATCGTTTCAGAGATTCGTAAGTTGGGAAATAAAACAGTTTGGTAATTGAAACATTTGGGATTAATATTTCACCGAAAGGACAGATAAACCCGGTTTATGCATGCGTTAGGCGCAAGTCCGTCGGCTGTCGCATCATTTAAAATTAGTCTCAAATGCCTAAAAAGACTTCTTCACACGACAAAAAACACTTTCCATTGAAATTGCGCAACACATAACTGTCAAGAAATCAACCGCAGCCTCGTATGCAAAATGGCCGCGTTAATGCAACCGCAGGGAACTGCGCACGGTGCACTCGTAATCATTTATCATTTGCCCGTAGATTTGTCATTAGCGTCAAATTGAGTGGTTGTGGCATCCTCTAGGAGAAAGCATCCAGGATATTTGGCAAGAAAGGGGAGGATTGCTAGATTTCTAACGTTTTCCTAATCTAGTACCTACTTGGGATCGAGTTTCATTGTTAATTTATTTTTTTTGGAGAAGATCCATATAAAAATAAATAAGTTTTTAAAAGTAAAACGTAAACTAAATAATAAAAAAAACTAAGTCGCATCCAACCTTTGAATTCTAGACCTCCAGTTTACAAATCCAACACTAAATATGCTGACCGAACTACCACTCTGATGACAGAGCTATCAAAATTACTGATCTTATCGAGCGTGAAATTTCCCCGAAAAGAAAATCATTATAATTCGAAAATACGTGATTTTCCAGAGATAGGACAACTAGATCAATTGTTCGCTCCCGAAAGCCCCCCCCCCCCTCCTTTAGCAAAAATCGTCGTTAATCATTAGAGCAGTTTCAAAGAGGCTCGATATAAATAAAATTACAAGAAAAACTCGTATTAGGGTTCCTTGTAGGATTACCCAAGAAATTTATCTATTGGCTTAAAATAACCTCTAACACTACATATTAAAAAGTCATCGAAATAAAAAACAATAAAACCAAGCCTTTTGTCACAGTTTCATCGATTGCGTCACAAGCGAAATACGCACATCGAATCAGATTTTTCAATGCAATGATCGATTGAAACTTTAATATGTACTCTTAGACGATGAGGTCAACACTTTAGCAATGCAGGCAAATTGTTAAACAATCAATAGATTCACGTAACGGCCGTGGCCTCAAATTGCAATAAATACTAATTAGAAAATCAAAGGTGGCCATTACAATGCGAAACAATGGACTTCTGCGCCAGAATGGTGTACGTCAACGCCCGGTCGAATTAGGCAAGAGTTTTGGCATGAAGCAAATCCTTTTGGAAGACGTGTTGGTTTAATGACGTGCATTGACTGGCTAGGTCGTTTCCCTTTTTAGGGTTCCGTAGCCAAACTGGCAAAAACGGAACCCTTATAGTTTGTGTATGTCTGTCTGTCTGTCCGTCCGCGACTTTGCTCTGGGAATATCAATGCTAGAAAGCTGCAATTTTGGACGAATACATATGTAAACTATGTCGACTAAATGGTACAACAAAAAAATCGAAAAAAAAATACCTACTAATATTTCTTTTTTTTTCGTAATGGCTACGGAACCCTATTTCGGGCGTGTCCGACACGCTCTTGGCCGGTTTTTATAATGGCTATTGACATCGCATGGCTATACTAATAACGAAAATGGGACTAAATCTGCCCTACAAACATTTTCTTTCTGTCACACTTATGTATTTAAGTATTCACTTTTTGTATTACTTACATAGAGATTTTTAAATACGACTTTTTTACTCTTGCATACAATTTTTCAAACATTTTCTTTCATACACAAACGATCGCCTGACAATTACAAACACAACAAAAAAAAATTATGAAATGGGTGCAGCCATACATAATTTTTTAGGGTTCCGTACCCAAAGGGTGCCAACGGGACCCTATTACTGAGACTCCGCTGTCTGTCTGTCTGTCTGTCTGTCTGTCTGTCCGTCTGTCACAGGGCTCTATCTCTTGAGCCGTAATAGCTAGGCACTTGAAATTTTCACAGATTATGTATTACAGTGGCCGCTACAACAACAAATAATAAAAATAAAATAAAGTTAAAAATTAAGGGGGGTCTTCATACAAGAAACATGTTTCATTCAGCGGTTTTTGGTTGCTAGGCTGCTAAGATTCGGCCGTCAGTTGCTAGGGGCAACGCGAGTGACCTTATGTTGTTTTTAATGTTTAACTACTTATTAATTTGTGATTTTATTAGCGCTATTTTATAAAACCTTCGATAGTATAATAATTAGCTCTAAGGCCGTTGTTTATTTTTGTGTGCAGCATTAAGACTAAATAACAATTTATGATCCACAAACCTCCGACACACACTACACACACTTCACAAAATCCGACTTCAATAAAGCACTCACAGCCGCTATGTTTAATGTTTTTTACACTAAAAAATGTCCGTTGTAATTTATACTAAGTAACAATATTTATTTACAAGGTCAAAATTTAAAATCAGGTTATGATTAATTCACTAATAATAATAAGTACGCGCCGTGCGTCGGCCGAAATTACCGCGCTATTTTTTTTTTTTAATTGTAATTTTTTTTATGGCGCGAGCATGGCATAAGTCTGAAGCGCTATTCAGCCTACTACAGGGCGACAGCCAAAGAGGATGAGAATTTAAAATTATTATTTATTCAAAATACTTGCACCTAGTCCTAGTGCTTACATTTTGGTGACATGTTTTTATTAACTAGTAATGTAACTAGTTGTTTGTTGGGGTGGAATTAATATTTCAACTTAAATTTGAAGTGGCTATCTTCAACCGATTTAGCTGAAATTTTTGCGTGCATGTTTTTTTTTATTCGACTGGAAGGCAAACGAGCAAGTGGGTCTCCTGGTGGTAAGAGATCACCACCGCCCATAAAAATCAGAAACATCAGGGGTATTGCAGATGCGTTGCCAACCTAGAGGCCTAAGTTGGAATACCTCAAGTTCCAGTAATTTCACCGGCTGTCTTACTCTGCCGAAACACAACAGTGCAAGCACTGCTGCTTCACGGCAGGATTAGCGAGCAAGATGGTGGTAGCAATCCGGGCGGACCTTGCACAAGGTCCTACCACCTGCAGGATGACATGTGTATAAATCCGATGGCAATGCAATATTATTATGACGTAGAGCTGATCTGATGATGAAATTAGACGTTGGCCATAGGAACTCTGTAATAATACGACACGACCGCATCGTACGGAACCATACATGCGCGAGTCGTTCGCACTCGCACTTGACCGATTTTTTTTCATTAATTTATTTTAAGACTAGCTAGCCCGCGGCTTCCCCGCGTGGAATTCGGTTATCGCACGCTCTTTCAATTTTCCGGGATAAAAGTAGCCTATGTCACTCTCTGGCCCATAAACTATGTCTATGCTAAAAATCACGTCGAGCCTTCGCTCCGTTTTTACGTGAAAGACGGACAAACACACACACCTACTTTCGCATTTATAATATTAGTATGGATTATGTCGTATACTTTTAACGACAAGTGCACATGTTAACATACGAAAGTGTTAAAAAGCCAGTGACAAATTGACAATGAAGTAAAAATAATTTACGTGTGGTGTGCGAAACTTGTTTCTTCATCCAAACTAAACACATAATAATAATAATCTCACACTTTCCTCATGGCATTTTAAGCAATGTGTGTACATAAGTAGACTATAACGACAAAGGTTTACTTACAGTGGTCTTTGACTTGCCGTTTTCTTATTGTAAGTTAATATTGATAGACAATTGTTATTCCGATTTCATTTGTTTACAAATTATACAGATGTGCAGTTATCATCAGTTTAATTATGTAACGTTCATTATTTATAAAAAAAATCTCTATTCGCGAAGAAAAGCCGTAATTCCCCATCATACTTGACGTAGGTAATTTATTTATGGCCTGAAAGCTGTTATCAGTTCTTTATCGATTGTAATCAACACGAAACTGTCGTCAAGAAATCTATATCTTTGTTTTTGTATGTATATAACATAAAACATGTTTTACAATCCAAACGGTTAGATCAATTCTTCAAATTTTCAATATAAAAACCGTCTTGTTGATCTGTGACCCTAAACTATATAGGTATTTATGTAAATATTAAAAAAAAAAATTAAGGGTGGCTCCTCCAATGCACCAAAAAGAAATTACCGACCCTATCGAGTGGGGTGTCATTTTTTAGAGCTCGTTGAGTAGATAAAACTGAATGAGAAGCCACCAAGGTTAGTTTCCTTTTACAAAATTTTGTTCCGAATTATTTTTAGTTTACCCATTGACCTCCGAACTGGATTTTGGTGGTAATATTCGTTATCACGTATATTTTACTAATAAACACTAATAGAGATTTTTACCGTCTCTGTTCCAATTATTTAGAGATGTACGGAACCCATGGTGCATGAATCCGACTCGTACTTGGCCCTGTTCTTATGTATTAGATTTCCTTACCTAGACTACTTATTTTCAATGCCCCGTCGGAACATGCAATGGCCATAACTCATAGATTAGATACGATTATGCATAGGTAGGGGTGGCACTTACACTTTCTTTTATTTCTTAATTCAGAACAAAAGTACTTGCATAATATATGTCTAAGTATAAATAAATACTATTAAACTCCTATTCAAAGATTTTCTTCTTCATGTGGCTTTGTTAATATCGATTCAAGCCTCACAACTACTATTACTAAACATATGACATGAAATAATAAAAAAAAATTCAAAACGGGATGCGCCTCTGTCTCTTCGAGTATAGGACGTAGTTTAACAAAAAGGATCCAACCATCAAAATATTTTTTTTTTAATTTTGGATCTTATTTCACTAGAAACAAAAGCGATTTAAAGAATAACATGACAGTGCTTTGGATTCTTTTTGATGTAGGGCTACTACGAAACACGAAACTCGAATTTCGTATCGTACCGTCCCTCTCGCTCTCGTGTTAAATAGTATGAGTGTCAGAGGGACCGCACGAGCACGACACCGAGTTTCGGGTTTCGTAGTAGCCCTGCTGATCAGTAAGTACTAGTTCAACTGCATCTAATATGTTTGTTTATTAGTAACATTGACATATCATACATATTAATTTACAAACGCAAAAAATAAAAATATTTACCCACAGCTAAATAAAATTTTCATATAGGTTCCATAACCTCAACATTCAAGATAAAAAGTAATTTGCTAACGTTGGTACATTGATTCAAAGTATACTTAACACTCAAAGCCTCAAAGGCGTAAAACTACATTTTGAACCAAAAGAAAAAAAAATATTCGACAAGAAATTTATTTGAAAAGTTTTTTTTTTCAGCCGTACTGTCTCCTGACTATAGATGGGAAGCCGGTTTTTAACGTTTTTAACCGTCGGGTTTTTAACGGATTTTTTGGTTAAAAACGGTTAATAACCATTTTGAGCGGGTTACTTTGGTACATTACGGAAATTTTTGTACTGTGTTTATACTTAATTAAAATAAACTAAGTAATTATTTAATTTTATTGATAAAAAATATTAAATTTATTAGGTGATTGCGGTGATTGTTAGTATTGCATAGTGGCGTTTATGACTTTGTTTGAATGACGTTTATGAAATTAAGTATTTATAGTAGGTACCAGTGCCATATCATAGGTAGGTATGCATCTCAAATTAGTTCCGATTCCGATTTATGGATTATGTACCTAAACAATCTAAAATAAATGTCAAACACTAACAAAAAAACAGAAAAAGCTATCCACTTACCACCAAGCTTCAATACGACCTGCGGTTAAATAACCATAGTTAACCGGTTAAGTATTGGTAGCTAACGACGAATTTTGTTAAATAACCGTAGTCTACCGTTAGTTTCCATCTATACTCCTGACCCTGACCGTGATCTGCCAAAGTATTTCGGTTTAAATTTAGAACACTTTTGTATACCTACCACCACCACCACCATCCCAGTCTATATACGTCCCACTGCTGGGCACAGGCAGTGTATACCTACCCGGTCCCTTATATGAAACTGAACGCATAACATATATAAAATAGAATGCCTACGCGCAGCCCTGAGCCGCAATCGGCGCTCGCGTGTATCGAATTGCCACGGAGCAGGCGCAGGAGTTTAGTTGCGCGGTACCCCGCTATCTTGACGTAGTTAGTGCAGTTAGTGCTTGCTACTTAATGTGACGTCAATTTATTAGTCTGCCATGTTGCACATTGTACTTTCATGGGTTCACAATTCTTACGTTTCTTTTTCCCCCAAGGATTCGCCAAGGATGTGTTGCGAGAAATGTGTTTGTGTGAACCATGTATGAACCAATAGAAACGCTTCATTTACGCTCAGCGTATATTTAGTGGAAACAGCTCGGCAGTAACTAGGTATTAAGTAATCTGTCGCTCGGCGGAGCGAGGATAGGTAAATAAAGCGTTTCTATTGGTTCGGACTTCGGAACAAACATATTTCTCGCAACGCATCCTCGCACACCGCTAGTGGAAATACAGCCTGAAATTGGAGTAAAAATCGTTTAGGTATTGTTCATTTGCTCATATAAATCTGATAAATTTTGTAATAGGTAACGAATCGTTACGAAGTATTAGCGTTATGACAGCAAAGATATTTTTGACTGACAAGCATTTTTAATCCGAACATTTTAGGGAACTAAAATGAACTAAAACAATTACTCTGATCGCTCGTGGCCTTTTACAGGAGAGCAGAGTAGTTGTTTTTATTTCATTAATATTTATACGAACTTCCAAATAAACTATAAGGGTTCCGTTTTTTCCTTTTGAGGTACGGAACTCTAAAAAATCCAAAAAAGTTTAATTTTTTCATTTGAGTGTCAAGCGATAATTTACCTGACAGTAACTAATAGGCATAAATGGTTTTATCATAGAGGCACATCTTACTCTAATGGATTTTTAATAGCTAAAGAAAAATCTTGCTCATTCTATGTGCTTTAAGCATACGTCTTGTTTTTTTTTTTTTACTAACATAGGAAGTCGTTTGCGAAGCATATATTTAATGTCAATAAAAAAAAGGTTTACGAACGGTCAAGGATGCGAAGGCCAAAGTATTTTCACGCATCTAAAGGCCAAAAATAAAACTCGATAATAAATTAATTATATATCAATTTGATCCATCTTTAAATACTTGAACGATAAATAAGATTAGATTAGGGGACCATAAATGATAAGTACGAGTACCTACCTACTTATGCAAATATTTTAAGTAATTACCCGTAAGCCACTTTATTTACTTTTTTGCTATTTTTATCTTTCAATCAAAATGGATGTAAAAAAGGCGCAATATACGTGAAAGACGGATTCTTCCACGAAAGGCGCTATTTTTGTACCAAAGTTTATTTGACTTGTTTTCTTAAATTAAATTTTATATAAAATTTAAGGCATATAATATCTTACGTTAATTTATTGCTATACTCAATCGCTTTACGTCAAAAATAATATAAACTACTAAGAAAGTGTCCCTTTTACATTTGGATTTGTGTAACATAACAACTTACAATATACATAAATTATACCGTTTTCTGGGTCTATTAGGTAACCTGGGTCTATTAAACAAACAAATCTTTCAACTAAATCGCTCAACACAATTTCTTTTACCATCTGAATTGAAAAATAGTTTCGCGGAAGAACAAAAAAGACTAATACTACTCGTAGTTCCATATTTCGTGAGTATTTCTAAAAGTTTCTAACTCCTGTGGTTTACGATATGAGTGACAGCTAAGGGACTTATTTTTCAGTAAACTGACCGGTGCCCTTAGTGTAAGTTTTCGGTTACAAAATACGTCTCGATCGCGTTCGCGTTAAAATATCAATTTGTATGGAAACATGAACAGCGCCTCTAGCGGATGGTTTGCGATTTTTGTGTTTCCATACAAATTCCGATTTATTGTACTTGTAACCGAAAACTTACACTAAGGGTACAGACGTTACCTACCCACCCACAGATTGTATTATGCTTCTTGAACTGCAAAAACAACGGTCAAGGTAATAGAGTTGACAACAACATAAAATACCAATTAAACGCAGTAGTAGAAAGCAAACACGTAAACATGAGCGAGTTTTCCCATGGCTCTAGAAAGTAGACACGATCGCAACTAACCTTTACTGGTTTGTAACTATGACTAACTGTTGTCCACAATTTAGTCTGATTCCAGCGGGAACTAACAAACATCCAAAAATTCAAATCTTTCCTCTTTATAAAATTAGTATAGATATGAATAAACCCATGCCCTATTGCATTTAATTGTTAAAAATTTCCCTTTAATAGACTATTATGTATATGAAAGGTTTTGTTACGTGTAATGTCAAAGGGCACGTAAACGGACGTAACGTTTATGCTACGTAACACATCAACAATTAAGGTGGTATGTAACCTCACAACCATTGGTTTCGTTACTAGTCCTTACTAATATTATAAATGTGAAAGTTACTCTGTTGCCTCTTCACGCTTAAATCACTGATCCGATTTACACGAGATTCTGAATGGAGATAGTTTGAGGCCCTGGGAAGGACAAGAGCTTAGTATGTTACAATTATTGCTGACCATTGGCGCTAAATACACAAAAGGTTTTGCTTCTTTCTAAACAGTATTGAATAATACACATTAGAAAAATATGCATTGTGGTTGCAGTCACCAGCACTGCCATCTGACACAAAGCGTGCATAAATATCTGTCAGCACTTTCTATTTCCAGGGCCGGTTGGACGTGTCAGATATTTTTTGCTCACTCCACTGTGGCAGATATTAATTATTAATTGCGTGTTCTCAGACCGGTGTGACTCTCCACTCCTGCGGAGATGGATACAACTTCATACCCAACTATAGCAAAGATATCTGCTAATTTCCAATTCTTTACTTTGAATGTACCATACTAACACTAGCTCATAGGACATTGTTACTAATCCATTGTAGATTTTTCACTGAATTAAATATTTTTCATCATCATCATCATCATCTCAGCCGTAGGATGTCCACTGTTTGACATAGGCTTCCCCCATAGACCTCCAGTTGCTTCGGTTGGCAGCGGCCTGCATCCACCGTGAACCCGCGACTTTAACCAGGTCATCAGTCCATCTCGTAAAAAATAAATTAATTTCATTTCATTTCATTACCTACTTAATGCAGGTGACTGTACCCACAGCTTGTAAAAACGAAGCAGAATGAAATCAAACGTTTGATGTTGGTGGCCATATTACCAAAGAAACTCTTTGGAATTTTCTAATATCTAATATAACCCGGTTACACATGAATAATGACGATGACGTGACATCAATACCTTAGCGCTGATGACGTTAACGATGATGATGATATTAACCATGTGAGCGGCACGCATGCGTGGACAAAAGAAAATAACTGTCGCCTAAGTATGGGATCGAAAAACATAATTACTTATAGTGGAAACTAGCTTTTGCCTGCGCATCGTCGGCGAAGAATTTTGTTTATCGCTATCTCGTGGAAACTATGCAATTTTCTGGTATGAAGTACATTAACTATGTTATGTTATGTGTGTGTGTTATGTTAACTATGTTATGTACTTCTAAGGATCTCAAAATACCTCCGAATCTTTAAGCTAAATCGGTACAATGGTTTAACCGTGAAGAGGCAACAGTCAGTTATTTTCGAATTTACAATATTATAGTAAGGATTAAGTAAATATTGCGTCGGTCGATTAATAATAACTAACCTACTTCGTATAGGTATGCACGGATGCAATAGAATTAGTGTAACTTTTTTTAATCCTGTCGTGAAGCATCAGTGCTTGGCTTGCACTGTTGTGTTTCGGCGTGAAGAGTAAGACAGCCGGTGAAATTACTGGCACTTGACTTGAGGTATTCTATCTTAGGCTTCTAGGTTGGCAATGCAGATGAAACATCTGCAATACCAGAGGTATTGTAGAGATACAATACCCCTGGTATTGCAGATGTTTACTATACCAGGGGTATTGTATCTACAACTGCAGATGCTTATGGGCGGCGGTGATCTCTTAGCATCAGGATACCCACTTGCTCGTTTGCCCACCAGTCGAATAAAAAATAATCTTGAACGTATTCAATGTCGGCCATTGACCACAAAAGTGAAAATAAACTGTAAAACCAGAACTCACTATACGCCCACCCATAGAAGTGTAAGACAAAGATAACACACGACCAAAATTGTAATAAGTTATTAGAAAACTACGCAACCATCTTCAGGCATTCAACGACGCATTCTCTTCGCTCATACAAAAGCTCATTAACTGCATATTGCACCACTGTGGCCTTATCTCTCCGATTATAACTACTCTAGGTACGATAACAACTTGCGCAAGCTTGATGGCCATGTGTTAAGATAAAACTGGTTTGTTCATGCTCAGTTGTACACACGCATGAAAAAAAGTAAACATCTCTAGGTGGTTTAACAAGTAAACAGTTTATTTGAACAGGGCACAAATAGCGGTATTTATGTTTCACTTACGAACAGTTAACACTGAGATTTAAACCACTTGATCGGTAGGGCTACTACGAAATTCGAAAATCGAAGTTCGTATCCGTACCGTCCCGCTGACGCTAATATTATTTTATACGAGAGTGAGAGGGATGGTACGATAACAACTCCGATTTTCGAATTTCGTAGTAGCCCTATCGCCCGCGTGTGCAATCTGCGTACGCACGAACGTTTATCCAGAGCAGTTTCTCAAGTAGCAGGTACATAGGCAATTAATTCAACAACGATCAAACTCGGAAGGTAATGCAACATACCAACATAACCGCACTTAATTCTTGCGTAACGCTTAGCATTAATCAACGTCGGCATTAAAGGGAAGTTTCCACTAATCGCGATAAAATTGACGTGATTGTAACGGTCCGAGAGGATGGCAACTGTACTGTATTGTCTATGGTGTCCGCGGTTGCGTCCACGGAATAGAAAAAAACTAGTGGAAATGCCAAAAGCTTCAACTTGTATCGAAACCCGTGTCGCCGGAAATGCGCACAAGCGCATTGGATACACACTTTGAAATCTTGGCGCTTATTGGTCATTAGCTTCTATTCGAAAAAAGGTAATAACTTCTGAGCCGGCAACATTAATTAGAACTTTAAATCGACGTTATACTTCTATATATCGCTGAGAGTCCATTGTGCAGCTACATAGCGCCACATCACCCTGAGTAGCGGAACTAATTTGACAAAATGTCATGATTGTCAAGTTAGTTTCGCTATTTACCAATAGGTGGCAAATTTTTTAAACGCTGTTTTTGACATGTCTCTTCTTTAATTACTAAAGTGATGGGCGTAGCACACCTACGGTGATATCGATATACCTACTTTATAGGTCAAAGATGAAAATAGGATTGACTATAAGTATTATGATTATAGGTACCTATTACATTCGCGTTATTCAAAGTTGACAACAATATTGACGAATCGGAAAACAGACAGTTATTATGAGATATATAAACCTTATTTGTATGAGGCAAAGTTGTTTTTACACGACTGCGAAGAAGAAGGGTTATGTGTTTGACCCGTATGTATGTATGTGTGTATGTAAATATGTATGTATTTTATGTATGTATGTCTAATTCATATGTCCTCATGTAATTACTTAACGACTGAACCGATTTTGATAAATCGAGTGACACTGGGTACATGAACTTCTTAAAAAATCAAAATGGCGCCAAAAAGTGCCTTAATTTTTTTTTATTCAAAGAATTCAATTTGAGATTAAACCTTTTAAATATAAATAAAGCTCAGTTTTCTATTGTGACCCACACTTTTAGATATTTTAGCTGCTACGCTACCAGCGGTGATGTGCGTGCTCCGATCTATTTGCACACAGTGGATGTCCTGAGCACTTTGATCGCTTTGATTGGGTCAATGTTAATGACTATTTGGATGTTTCCAAGTATTTAGTTATCATGATTGCTGCGTACTATGTGACTCTGACTTTAATAAGAATTTTTGAGCTGGTCGCGATTCGAATGGGTCCCTACTGTTGCAGTTTAAGTTAGCTACTTAACAGAGTTCTAGATCACTACGTCCTCTTCTTGTTTTCTTCTTTTTAGTATTTTTAACGCAGTCGGATTTAGATTTTTTTAATTTATTGTTTTTTGATAGTTAACCTATTCACCGCTACAAAACACGAAGTAATGTAAGGCACAGAAAAACCAGCGACAAATCAACTTGATTTTTAATTTAATTGCAGAAGGATTAATTTCGAGTTCAATGTTGGTCATGTATAGATTACCGTGGCGCGTGAGACATTCCGTTGACTACTAGATGACTGGGACGGTGAAGACGTTAAACTTCTGAGTAATCCTTTAATGATTTTTATCAGTTTCTTGGGAAAAAAAACAGTTAAATATTTTTCTATCGACTGCGCTATTATTGCAACGTTAAATAGCAAAACTGGGCGTGATTTATTATTAAATGTATTAGTAAAATGAATTTTACCCAACGCATGACACCACAATGAGCGAGGTCGCAAAATATTTTTCATAGGTTTTTTTTACTTTTCTATTTCGTGCAGGAAAGGGATAAAAATTCAACTCAACAGAACACTCAGTCAACAAACGAAAGAAACAAACATCGATAATTTTATCGACAACACCCAATCTCTACTTATGCGATGTCAATATTCCTATGCTGTCTAAATGGATAGGGAACATTCTCGAAATGCATCGTTTTAGGACAGAGACAAAAACCGACCTTATTGTATTCTGGTAAAGTTTATTTTTGTATGGTTCATTTTATGAAAGTGTCATACGGAATGGAAAAAAATATAAATTTATTAAATTAAAATGAAATACTCCTTGTCAATGATATGAAATGCCACCTTGGGTGATATTTTTCGTTCGGACATCGTTTTTACATTCTAAAATGGCACAGTAAGGCATATTTCTCTTATTTTAAGTTTTTATTCTTCTCAGCTCTCACAACCGTCACTCATAAGCATTTCCGGCGAACTGACCTATAGTTTGCGGAACTCCGCATACTAGTGGCACACGCGAAGCGGCTGCTTGACATTTCCACTAGTTTTTTCTATTCCGTGGTTGCGTCAGTGCTGTAGCCTCGGTACAAAAAACGGCTCTGTTTTATTGTGACGTCTATGGAAGTGGAATTCCGTACTGGCAGGAAATACTGTAACTTTTGTTTTTATTTTCAAATTATTCTAACCAAAAAGTGTGTGTTTACCATTTTTAAAAAGTTCAGTGGCGAAACCCAGCAAATAAAAAAAATGCTCGTGTCATAATTTACCTCTTCCTATCGATATATATGTACTAACGTAAACTAGAATAAAAGTCAATGCCTCTTCCATTTATTGTTATTTTTTCTATTTGGCCAGCAACTTTTAAAAGAACTATATTAACTTCGCAAGAACAGGAAAGAAAGGTGATTATCTCGTCTCTACATTTTCTGCCTTTCCTTGTATCTTCGGAGCGCAAAAAAAAAAACAAGACGAGTCCTCTACCGCAATGAATAGGAACTCTCAAGTTTTATAGTGAATGATGAGAGAACACAAAATGTTTATATTTGACAAGGCCCTAAAATACCTTTAATTACCCCCATTCGGTCTGAGTGGAGAGCCTTGGGGGAGGCCTATGTCCAGCAGTGGACGTCTTTCGGCTGACATGATGATGATGACCCCCATTAACTCAGTCAGGTGCGGTTTCATGGCAAAGCAAAAATTGACGATTCAAACTTCCGATTTACTTTTTAAAACAGGGGTGTTATAAGTTTGACCGTCATGTGTGTTTGTCTGTCTGTCTGTCTGTGACACCGTAGCTCTTAAACGGGTGGACCGATTTGAATGCGGTTTTTTTACTTGAAAGCAGGTTTTTAGCGATGGTTGTTGTGTGTTGTGGTTGTGTTTGTTCTATTTATTTTGTACAATAAAGAGTTCATATACATACATACAAGTTTTATCAAAATCGGTTCAGCCGTTTTTGAGATATTGGACTTTAAAGTGAAACAGTCGGGGGTTTTCCAACTTTTTTTTTCAAAGACAGTTTACTACAGTTACGGTACGTGATTTAAATGAACGACAGGTAACGGCACAAGCAAACGAGAAACAAGGCATTCTTGCACGGTGCGCGACCACTCCTGTGTAATTTCCAACCATTTTCTTTATAAAAACGTTTCCTATTGACATTGGTTGAACTTGATGATGGTAGATTAACTGGGATTCTCTTTTGATTTTAATGTCCTAACAAGTGCGTATATAATAAATACATTAACAGTATCTTCGCAAAACGTAGCAATAATCAAACTTCTTTCCTAGGTTCTACAGTAGTGATCAGTCAAATATAAGACAAGTCAGGGTGGTCAAAAATATGCACGATAGGTAGGTATGTCATTGTAAAGGGCTTTAGTGAAATTAAATGTTTTACAAGCTTTTCTTTAGCTTGCCCTGATTGTTTATTTATTTGTTTGGGTCAAATCTTGGAAGCTAAATTTGACCCTCTTCCTGTAGTAGGATTGACTTGAAATTTGGCATACCTGTATAAATCTGAGGCCCTATTGCCTAACGTTTCTGACAGTCGCGATCGCAATCAAATGACAACTTTTGTATGCGAAATATGTCATTTGATTGCGATCACGAGTGTCAGAAACATTAGGCAATACGGCCTCCAGAGGACCAATGACAATACAATAATCTGACAGTGACATTCTGGTATTCCGGCCAGGATCGTCTCCGCAGGACGGAACTCCTCAACAGTTAATGGCAGCGACTTTAAATTTGGTGCGGAAATGTAGTTTGGGTGACAATGCAAGTACAGGCAACTCGTTGAGTTTCTTGCCGGATTCTTCTCAACAGAGGTTTTTCCGAGCCGGTGGTAATTAGATTTTTTTTGACAATCATAAGTTCTTGTTATAGCCTAAATTGAATAAAGACATTGTGACTTTGACAATCAACAAATAGTACAGACACAAAAAAAAGCTTGTATTAAAAATATTTTTTTTGACAAAAACTTTTTTTTAAATATCTCGATTGTCGTACAGCACAGCTCATGTTTTATTATACAGCTGGAAATTTAAAATGTGTATTAGATGTGATATTTTGACATACATTATGGATATTTGTCACTTGAGAAAATCGCATAAAATCAGCCGGTTAGGCTGATTTTATGCGATTTTCTCAACAATCCATGCAAAAACAAATACGCTAATGGTTGTCAACGCATTGGAAAATCTTAAAAAGGAAGTAATAAATAAGAATAAGAACTTACTCCGTATTAAAATAATAGAATTTCAACAGCAATGGAACAATGCAACATTGAAAATACAATTTTCCGCTATAAAATTTCCAATATACCTTACTGTATATACTTAACATAAAATATATTGTAGCAATACCTATACCTTTTCGACATACAACTGTTGACATTTCAATACCTCTCGAATGCTTATTATATTGCCATTATTCAGTTGTAGCCTTCGAAGAATTATCTCGATGAGAAATGATTCGGACACGACTTTACTTGTGAAGTCTAGATGCACGTAACTATTGAATAGTTACTAAACAGACTTTGTAATAAGGTATTATCCTATTTTACGCTGGCGAATTAAACGATGTAAGTCATTATATGAATAATTACATACATACTTGCCGCAAAATTTAGCTCAATAAATTTATCTGCCTAGGATGTGATCCAGGTAGAAAGTTTAAGCAAAAATCAAATTAAGCAAATAATCTCAATGATACAATTTAATAAGCATTAAGTTATTAACTTCATAAGAACAGTGACGGAAGTTGTAAATTTTTTCGATTAAGAAACGTTATTTATAGATCGTTCGGTAGAAACATAACATTTATAAGTAAAAGCTGAAGTGAAAGCATTTTACACGTCAATAAGCTAATCACCATAACGGCCATAACAGCCGGGAAAAAAATAATTCGAACGCGAGCAGCTCGTCTACTTCCGAGTACCGAGTTTGTATAGTAGAGGATCCGTTTAAGAAATATCTTCTCTTATCTGTCTAATAAATAAATAGCGTTTAATAGTAAATTTTGTATGAAATAAAATATACTTATCGCGAGTGGGTTGCCTAAAAAAATCCTGAGGCCGTATTGCCTAACGTTTCTGACGCTCGCGATCGCAATAAAATGACAGATTTCTCATACAAAAACTGTCATTTGATTGCGGTCGCGAGTGTCAGAAACATTAGGCAATACGGCTTCAGGTCAAAGTAAGAAAACAAAAAATCTACAGCCATCATTCAAATTCGAACAAGTTTTTATACAGATTGATATCTTAGGGTTAGATAGGTATCTAACCCTAAGTCATCGTGTTTGCAATGAAATAGCGCTTATTTTATAAAATATTCATTTATTAAACTAATGGGTGGAACTAATAATTAGTATTGACTTGTGCCTGTCAATCCTGTGGTTACGCCACGGAATAAAACCCAACGTTTGTACATTTCATAATTTCATGAGCAGATGTTACGGAAAAGTAATTTTTCATAATGTATTTAATTATAGTTTCGCCAGGCATTTTTTAGCGACGACTAAATTTGATATTAAAATACTTTTCATCCATTAAACAGAAACAAATGAGTGCAATTTCTCTCTAATTTGGATCTTAGACTAGTAGTTTCTCTCTATCCGTGTAGTTCCGTCTTTAACAAGTAAAGTGCCACGATTTCTTAAGAGATGGCGCTGTTTTAGGGTCGGCGACCATTTACATCGCGTTAGTGGAATGTCAAACAAATTAAGACGAGACAGTGAATATTTCTTAGAACTTACAAGTGTAGTTGAACCTGTGGAACATAACAATTATGCTTACTTTTATCATAAAATTAAGCTCACAGATGCACGTATTTCAATAGTTGCTAATATTTGTAATATAAAATACGAGAAAGTCCTCATGTGTCTTATCTATAATAATGTATTTATTTATTACCTTTACTTTATATTGTAGCAGTTTTTCAATCGTATTTTTCTAATTTTACATTGCAAGTGATAAATGAATGAACTACTGAAGTTAATTCACGCTAATAATTATTTATTAATTATTTACCATTCATAATGTTATACATTGTCATAGCAACTGACACGCAATGCTAATGCTAAACAGAGGTGCCGTTGCTAAATGGTTGTTATCTAACAATTTTTTTTTTCAATTACAAAATCGATTAAACATGCTCCTTAGATCCGGTTCGAATATCATAAGCTATATTGATTGTTCATTCATAGTATTGATGTTCTACTTTCCTTTGCATTCCGCATTGGTTCTATAAAAATGTTCGTTTCCGTTTACTGTTTTTTGAGCTTGTGGGCAAAGTTTTATTAATAACACTTGAATTAAAAAAAAATGTCAAATGGACCATCTGCAAATCTTGTGCGCATAATTGATTTCAACAAGTCTTGTTTTCGAGACGTTTACTATATGATTTTTATCAAAACACTGTTTAAGTAAATCCAATCTAGGTGTGGTCGGCGTCTTATACGTTTTGTTTTCGTTATTCAAAATGAGTTTCATTCTGCAAACGCTCAAACCAGTTGTACAAACACAAACTAACCAAGGAACTCCGAGAAGTGTTCGTAATCGTGAGTATGTTTCGTGGTTTATAAATAACCACTCGCTTATTTATTACCCGAGACCTTACATTGTGCACGTAAAGTCAAGGTAAGGTACCAACGGATGAGACTGGTTCGTATATTGAGGTCTAATATATTTGAGATTTCCGAGTAGGTATTGCTAAAGCTTACAAAAAGCTAATATAAAAAGGCACTTCTTCAAAATATTTGAGATTCGAGACCTCGTTTGTTGTCAGTAGTGATATCGATATAGTTACTATTAAGTTACCCATTGTTCTTCACTGACAAGATAAATAGATTTCGTGGGCAAAGTTTCTACGGGCAAAGTTTTAGCTATAAATAGTGTATTTTGTGACTAATAATAACCAAACCGCGATGTCAAAGTCAATGCGATTAAAAACTAGTTGCCTAACTTAGTCTCGATGGTTGCTTAATACGTTTGAAAGATTAAAAGATCATTCCTTTTCCTTTTAAGAAGTGATGAACGCCTATTTGCATCATTATAATATATGGTAATCCGTAATCCGACGTTCATTTGTTTTATAAAGTCAAATCATGGCAACGCAGGTACATGACTGTACCCGCATGTAGAGTAGTATGCGTAACGATTGAATATTAACTTATGCCAAGGCTCAAGGTCCTAAGCCTTACCTAGAAGGGTCATCTATCATTAAAAAGTAATAAAAGTCAACACCTAATACGAATAAGTCCCCAAAGTGATCCTCGATGTTTTATAGTGGCTGCTGCCCTTGTTTATAAAACATTATAAAGTGCAGTAAATCATGTATGTCTTGATACGTAGGTAGGTGTTAAGCCAAAATAATTTGGGAAGCTATGATCTAGTGGTTTGACTGTATATGTAATATGTTCCTTGAAACCAGCTTGTCGACCTCAGAAGTGAACACGGACCACAACTGGCACACAAAAAGTAAGATGATATCACGAGTAAACAGGTTCCAACCGTAATACAGAACGATTACGTTTTCGACCTTTAAAAACTATACCTACATACACGTGGTTATTTGTCCTGAGAAAGCTGACACCTTTAGTTAATTATCTTTATAACTTACCTAGGATAAAAATGGGCGGAGCAGCCATAGTTTATGCCGATACAAATAAACCCGGCAAGACTGAAATGCCAGCGCAGAGTGATACTAAAAGTTTATTCATCAGCTTGAGGATAATATTTCCAGTTTTGAGGTCTTGGACTTACGTACCTATCTACGTATGGCGCAGCCATTTTATGAACAAAATCATCAAGTCTAGATTGGTTATGAAACATCCAGAAGCCATAAGGCCATATAGGCATTAGTCTAGGACAATCGGAATCACAATCGTTTTCACCACTTCTTTCTATCACACGGTATAAGACGTGGGTAGAAAGAAATGATGAATCTAATCGGACGAGATCCTACAGTCCAAAAGCATTAACAAATCTCAAGGAAACAATTGAAAAGTGATGATTGATGAAAAAGAAACTTTACGTTTTAAACAAAATTGTTGCTATATTTAAAAATAAGAATTTGACGTCAGAAATGCAACAGCTGTAAAGAAAGTCATGCACTAAATTGATTTCTACTTTTCATCGTTGCACTGCAGTTACGGACCACCATCAGGAGATAACCTGCTGCTAACACAATTAGATACTGCTTTAATAAATGGCCTATTAGTTTAACGCGTAGGTTTTGAATTGCCAAACATACGGCTTATAAAAACATCATCATAACGAATTAGGCAGATTGGGACAAGGTCCCTGCCCTCATTTCCTCGGCTTACATCACTTGGATACGTTTACGCGTGTCTAAGTGACACACAAGGTTTTTTAAAGGACAATAACCAATTTCCATACATACTAGGCCTAGTGTTCAGTATGTGACACAAAAATAACTGTATTTCATAACGGTCGGTCACGGTATTGTTTCATATTTGAATAAGGGACTTGAATGCGGTCAGTTTAGACTTGTTTGTTCTATTTTGTTATGCATAATTACATTGTTCAGGCCATCTCGTTATAACAGGTAAAAGATTGTGTCGTAACGTCACTTTCATGTTCTCTGACGATACTTTTACTCGGACTATTGATTTTTTTTATTCAGATGATTACCCTTTGTATTATCATATCAGTCGGAACGGAATACGTTCTTTGCTAGACTTATAAGTCAAAGTTAAAAATATTAAGATATTGACTTTCATCAATTTAGGCTATAACAAGCACTTAGCAAGGGTCATACTGAAACCCGCTGAGTTCTTTCTTCTTTCGGCACAATGTCTTTTTCTTTTTTTCTTTCACTTATGAATGTAAAAAAAACCACCATCACATAGATCTTCTTCAAGGATCTTCACGGTAATTCGGTTTCCTGTTGGTGCTACCCGTGAATTCTACTCTCAGTCTACTCTTGCTATCCTTACTAATGTTATATCTGCGTATGTATGTTTATTTCTTACGCTTTCACGTTTTAAGTATTCATTCGATCGTGAGGAAATTTGTTATAGAACTATCTTTAGGCAATCTCTTGGAAAGG
Source organism: Choristoneura rosaceana (assembly GCA_037349165.1). Classification (NCBI taxonomy): domain Eukaryota; kingdom Metazoa; phylum Arthropoda; class Insecta; order Lepidoptera; family Tortricidae; genus Choristoneura; species Choristoneura rosaceana. Next base: position 7,558,130 of record JAZBNJ010000022.1, read on the forward strand.
ATAATTGTTGTCTCGCGAAACTGTATAGTTCCTTAACAAATTCTATGCAGACCAAGTCATGGCTAAGTATTTAACGCAGTTCGGTTAAATTTCTCGACACGGAAGCAAATTTGGGGCCAAAAGTGTTCCAGATCCTAATCTAGGACTCCTCATAACCCCATGTCAAGAAGTTTAGCAAGCCGGAAACGTTATCACCGAACAGGTTTCCGATCTTTTCGAAAGGTGTTACTATTACGTATCTGACAAGTGGTATCAATATTTGGTGCCGACCTGTTATACGTTACGAAACTGACTTATCAATATTGAAATGCTGTTGTTTTAACAGTGCTGAGCGGCCAACGCGTGGGTTGCGTGGTTAAACAGCTTTTCTGTACTTGTTCTAGTTAACAGGCCTACTTTAAACTTTTAAACATTCCATGTCCTTCGTTAGTCTTTTATCTCTTACAGACAAATGCAGTTAGTAGAGCATGGCTTGTAAGTCTTAAGTATCTTGGCATAGGACGTTAAAGACATGCTCTACCGTTTAACCAGGTTATTGTAGCACAATGCGTAACGTCGCCATGAATCTAGGAACCTTATTGAAAAATATTAAGAGCGTTTATACCTGCTGAGCTAGCAACGTTGCATTTTTGTTAGTTTTTCTCGATTATTCCATAAAAATTGAATGACAATTAAAAATGTAGTCTGATAGAACACTTCTTAATGCATAAGTTAATGTAGACACATTAACACTACACATTGGAGTAGACACTCCAATAATTATTCGTGATAGACTTTTAATATATTCTTGAAAAACGAATTAATGTTTATAAACGGTTTTTAAAGAAAATTAAAGTCTATAACGAATAATTATTAGAGTAGACACATTAACTTATAATTAAGAAGTGTTCTATTTCTATCAGACAACAATTTTTTATTTTCATAAAATTTTCATGGAATAACCGAGAAAAACTAACAAAATGCAACGTTACCAGCTCAATCAACAGGTATAAACACTCTAAATGATTCCTGGCGATAAATAGTTACAGGAGTATATCCCGGGGTTTGCGGCAAAAATAAACCATGCTGAGCGACAAAACAAAGATTTCCAAGAATTTGCAGTCTTGGCTCAAGATTTGTTTATAACTTCGCTATTTGAGATTCTTTATCAGTTAACTTACTTCTGCAGCTGATGATACCCATTCATAATAAAAACAAAGGGTAACGCGTGCGCATATTTTCTAATATCGCCATACTTCTAGGTCAATATTGAACAAGCTGAGGTATTGTCAATCGACTTTCACTGAACGAACATTGTGTTGGTTAAAACAAAGACCGTGTTTTCGCACTGGCTTCGTAATAATAAAAAACTATGATTCAAGGGCGTGCCTTCGTGAGAAATTACGTTATTCACTATGACAAAAAAAAGTTATGCATAAAAATGCCATGCTGCTCGTTTGCCTTCCAGTCGAATAAAAAAAAAACTATATTTTTTTACTAATCAGAAAGAGGTGTATGCAATTTTAAGGAAATAAAAGTAATATTTTTAACAATAAATTTGCTAAATATCTCGTGTAATCGGTTTTGAATAATAAAATGAGGAATTTTGTCCAATCAAGACTTAATTACAGCCATATATTTTTCCCACGTGATCTTAAATCGACTCGGCAAAACAAAATATAATCCAGTTTAATAAAAACAAGTAGGCGGCTATACCAAAATGTCTAAGGTCTGGCGATTCAATTAAAGACTTATGGTTTCCAAAAATGGAAGACGGAGGCAAAGCCGCGGGGCGTGACAAGCAACTGGCGCGTGGAGACTTGTTACGAAAGGTTCGTTGAACCCGTGGAAAACCTGGCTCCTTGCCGATTCGACTGTTTTGAGCGTAGGATAATCGATTCTGCCGAATTGTCATCGAATGACTTCTTGCGTGCGCGTCGGAAGAACATCTACGATGATTTATTTTATGAAATGGTTCATTTTACTCTTTCTTCTTTAGTGGATTAATAACGCTCAGGTAAAGCCATCTTGGATCCTCGAATAATCTCAATTTTATTTTGAAAACAATGTGCAATATTAAACAGACTCTGAACAGCATAAAAATGTAATGCAATTGAAATTGATATTAAGCTAAAGTTGCAAAAACGCATTACGACATTTCAATTGTGAGGCTTTCGAAGAAATCTATGTAAATTGTTACATTTTAGTTAGTTACAATTTAATAAGCCTTTGCAATGCTAAGTGGGTTGAATTGAATGGTTTGCAATGAAACTAATGCCATTATAACTGTGGGAAATATTGCAGGGTTTGTTGACATGGTTGAGTTGTAATGATACGTAAATGGCCTCTCTTTCTGCGGGAAGTCTGTAATCTATTTTTGACACTAAAGCTGGTGACGCTAATCTCAATTTTACAGTAAATATCAGCCAGATTCAAGAGATATTGGAAGATTTCTTTAATCATTAGAGATTGCTAATGATTGCAGGCTGTGGGCGGTTGTGGTCTATCATAATTATCACAAAGGATTGTACACTGAACACTGAATAAGATCCGATCGTGTATACACGTCTCTGCTTACAGATAGGCGGTCATTACCACAGATTGTGAAATGGGTCCTAATCTAAGTGGTAATTATAGAAAGACATTAAAAATTAAAGAGTTTAAATCAAAGTAAGTATATTTTGCCGAAGAGATAAGGTAAGGCATCTCTCAAATACAACAAAGGTATATTTCCAACTAGCGCTGAGGAAACAACTCTTTCCTAATAGAACTTAATAGCCTATCACTTAATAGCTAACCTTAGCAAAACTGCAGAAAAACATTGGAATTCCATTGAATGTTTCGCGGCGTTTTATATTATTTCTTTCCACGTTTACCGCAGGCCGTGCATAAAGATATCAATTGCAAAAACAACGTCGAATGGCCGTTAAAGAGCCGAGGCTTGACCTCCTTAGCCAGTCTGCTTAAACACTCTGTGACACAGTGCACAGGTAAAATTTTAAGTAGGTAAGTTATTGATACTTACAAAGACACAATAACTGACTATTAAGAAATAACTGACAAGAATTGTCTGTTCCTTTATGACATGGGCAAACGAACAGAAAGAAGAATATGAAAGTTGAAGTAGAAATGGGTGAGCCTCGAAGAATACATAACCGTTGGGGGGAAAAAGCTTCTCGAATGAATATCAATGCCTTTGCCAAACAATGTCTAAGGTACTCGTAAACATTAAATTAATTTTAGTTTCAAAAAACTTCTGTTAGCTTGTTTGTTTTTCACATTCTCGAATAAACGCAAGCACCACCATTCCCAAATCCTAGCACATGATACCGGAACAAAATGCAATACAGTACAACTCTTTATTGAACACCACAATAGTGAACTATACGGAAACAGGTAAATAGAGAGAAAAATGTTTATTTAATAGTTCGCAAATACTCGTAAATATGTGGATGGCGATTTGTCTAACACGTTATCTGCATCTGCTATCAGGTTTCGTAACAGTCACGACGTTGTCCGCTTGCAGATTGCTCATGCTCTGTATGGTATTTGACATTTTGATTTCTTAGTTGACAGAGTACCGTGCCTCAGGTATTGCAAAATGCCAAGGAGATCTATGGTTATTTTGATTACTATCAATCTTACACACACTAAATATGAGTTGTCGTTTAGTATGATAAAGCTATTTTAGGAGGCTTCAAAAACGCTTTTTTTATATTTAAGAAGACTACTGGGAATCGAATAACATAGATGTTGCTATACGTATAAAATACTGTGGTACAATCAGCTGCAGAGAAAAGGTACCCCCCTGTAACGGCGGTATCCATACTACCGCCATTACAGGGGGGTACCCTTTCTCTGCAGCTGACTGTACAAGTGTATTGGTTGGGTGGGACAACAATGAGCAAGACTTTTCTAATTAGTGTCTTCTATTTTTACTCGACTTCGGCAAAGCCAAAGGAAGAGTAATGATTTTAAAGAATGTTGAAGTATGTACAGTCAAAGTGCAAAGATATCGACTTGGCCAAAGTTACAAAAATATGTATACACGACCTTAATGTTAAGTGCATAAAGTCGTGTATGCATATTTTTGCAACATTGGCCGTAGGTATCCATCTTTCAACTTGACTGTACCCACAATGAACAGTTTTATTGAACCGTTTAATTCTGATAGAGATTTTCATTTGCACGAGATAAAAATAGAAAAAACTGATTTATCACGAAGAGAGCAGTAATGGATGAAAGAATCACGTCTTAGATGAAAACACAGCTCATAAAAGTCTTGCTACCGCAGCGTCATGCTCACTAGGCTTGTTTCGCATCAAGCCAAAAGTATTTACATAAAATATTCGTTACGGTATAGGAACAGCCATTTAACTAACCTTAACTTAACATAACAGGCCTTTAATAAAGCCGTCATCGTTGCAAACGGTTGGCAAACGTTAACACTTAGCTCAAAGTACGTGACTGTTGATGTTGCAGCGGTGTATTCAATTTGTAAGGTATTGGTAATTTTACTTGATACTTGCCGGTTGTCCCCGACTACGTTTGTGTATTTACCCAAACTGTTGGGGATATTTACCCCCAAATGGGGTAAATCTATTTTGTGAAATGTAATGAACTATCATCCACATTGCTACGATATTTATTATCCTGTATAGTATATAAAAAATCCGGGATGAAAAAATATTTGAGTGTCAAGTTTCACTCAAAACTATCCGGCCGTTTAGTGTAGAAAAGTGAACCACACAAACTTTCGCATTTATAATATAACAAGGAATGGAATAGTAATATAGCGTCAGGTGTATTAAATGTAGAAAGCTAAAAGTAGCTTGGTACTCGAAAGTATATTTAGAATTATTTATTGTTATGTATCTATCTGATTTACTTGTGATTTATTGTCTTTTATATTATGAACATGAACAATCGTTCTAGGAAAATAAGAATTTAGATTTCTCTGGAGTAATTAAAATGAAATACTATTTTAAATTTAGAACTACTTACTGGTTTAGTGGAATGGAAACCTTCAAGTAAGTCTTTCAACAAAAAATACTACAATAATGAATCTATTATTAAAGCTCTACTTAGCCAAACACACGGTAGTAAGTATGAACACTTGCAAGTAATCAAGTAATTTTACCTACTTCCCCGCTTGTGAGATCTGAATGACTTGAACTTTAATATGAGTTAGCAGGTGAAACACTGCGTAATTTGATGACTTCGGGTTATTTTGATCGTGATTGCGAAGTATAGGTACAGCGCCAATAATATATGAATAATTAGAATAAAAAAAACCGGCCAAGAGTATGTCGGACACGCCCAAGACAGGATTGCGTAGGTAGCCATTACGAAAAAAATCAAGACCTATCCAACGATACCCCATACTAGTATAGGGTTAGTCGAGAAAAAAAAATCACCCCATTCTGGTGAGGTACCGTAAAAAAATATTTCTTTTTTTAATGTTATCACCTTGTCGGCGTGGCTGATATGTATATGTATATTCATGCCAAATTACAGTTTTCTAGTACTAACGGGTGTAACGGTCTCTGAGCTTAGCCGCGGACAGGCAGACAAACAGACGGAGAAACATGGCGAAGCTATAAGAGTTCCAAGTTGACTACGGAACCTTAAAAAATTATAAACTGTAATTTAAAACTTTCTCATAAGTTGCTGAACCTATTTTAAGGACAAAGCTAAGAACCATTTCGATAAAACTAACTTTCGATTAAAAAAAAACACATCATAATTAAAAAAATATTCTAATGTTGCACAACCGCTAAGAACAGAAACGAAAAAAAATGCGGAATAATTATTGGGGGTTTTCCTTGGGAATTCAGTAAAATCCCGGATTTCAAGTCAACTGCCAAATGTAATAGTTTACGCGTGCAAAGCCGCGGGTAAAGACTAGCAATAATAATTAAAGACTGTCCACGGCTCACAATAATATTTAGGTACGGCTTCTTCATTCAGCATATGTGTAAACACGACTGTTTCCATCATTTATGTTTATACCTATATCTGCCTTTAAACTGAGAACGTCGGTTTCCGTTTGCTAGCCAGAAGAATTTTCAACCTAATTTCACTAGCCCAAATTTTGTTAACCCTAATTTTAGGGTGTGATTTTACTAGGCCGAATTTTTATTGGTACTTATTTTATATATTACCGGAATTTCACTCTTTCTATTCTAATATTATCATCCCGAAGTTTCATAATGCCTAATTCCTCATGATAGAATTGTCACTAATAGCTTTTATTTTAGTTGGCAAATTTTTATAAGCCCTTACTTAGTCTGTATTTAATATCCCAAAAGTTTAAGCGTCATAATCATAATTATTTGCCATGAAGCCTACCGCGCAGTACCGCGAGACCTCCTTAGAGGCAGTGTAGAGCGCGCGTTTGTGTGAGTGTGTTCGTTTCGATCGATTGTTCGTAGCTTCCAGACTGCTTTAGCTTAAATATACACTGTGGTAAAGTTTAGTACAGTAATAAAACTCACCCTGCAAGCTAGGCGCAGACGCGGGCGCGGCCGGCGGGGGCTGATGCGTCGCGGGCGGCGGTCGCCGACGGCGCGGCGCGTGGAGGCCCGGCGCGGACGCAGCCCGCGTGGCGGTCCTGAAGCCAGGCGCCCGGTACCGGGCCGACTTCACCGGGCCCGCCGGCACGGTGGTCGTGCCCGCGATCGACGGCAGCCGGGGGAGCGAGCCGGCACGCTGCTCTTCTTCCGACTGGGAAATTATGACTCAGTTTTATACATGGTTGAGTAATTTTGAGCATAAAACTACCGTGAGACTCACTCATATTAAATATATTGACCCGGATAACCGGAGTGCGCGTGTTGCAGCAGCCGCCGAGTCGCGTTGCTCCGAGGAAGAAGGGCTACGGATTAGGCCGAAACATGTCGAGCTAAACTCGATTTAAGACGTGAGTTATCCGGGTCAACATATTTAACATGGTTGAGTAATTGCAACTACAGAATTAATTATAATAAAAAATATCACAGGGCACTTGACACCAATATATTGACCTAGTTCCGAAGTAAGCAAAGCCTGTACTAACTAGGCAACGGATAAGCATACTTAAATAGATAGATACACTTAATAGTTAAATACATATTAAACACCCAAGACTCGAAAACAAACATTCATATTTTTCAATCAAATATCTGCCCCGACCGGGGACCCCGGGATCCCGGGGAACCTGGGACCTCAAGCTTCGTAGTCAGGTTCTCTAACCACCTAGCTATCCGATCGTCTAACGACGAACATGTCGCCGATGAAGCTGTTCGCGGAAGTGGGAGAGATGTCAGACATGATCATCTTGCGTAGACAATGAATGTACCTGATGCAAGCAAACAATCTGCAGACGTTCTAATTCTACCTATAGCCTGTAATATTTACGCCGTTGAAACAGATACCACAGCGTTTACATTATTAGGCTTTTTTTCGCTTTTACTTCACTAATTTTAATTTTACTTTCATACGTAATTAAAGGTGGCTAAACTAGATTGTGAATAACAGGAGAAAGAATACATATAAATATTTAGACTCACTGGCAACAAATGCTAAGCACTTAACATGCCCAGTACTTACTGGACAGTAAATTGGCATATAAGTAGTAGTTTAATTTTTTTTTAACTTTGCAACATTTAGGCTAAACATACATGTAACCCACAAGCGATATCAGGAAGGCATCAATGATGTAATTTTATGTCCATCTTCAGTGCAGTTTTGTACTTTGAAGCAATATCTTGCGAAATTATTAGCCCATGGTTTACATAATAGTTATGCATTCTTTTTCTTTAAGTTCACTTTTGCCGACTCCAATTATTTTTGGAGTCATAAATCTGAAATTCCATTTGCGGTGAAAGTTGTGTCGAAGCAGGTAATTTGAATTTAGTTTTGGATTGCTATAAGTCGACAGAACTTAATAACTACTAATACTAAGTACCTACTTTCATAGCGAATAGAATATGTTATCTAACTATCCCGTGAAACCAATCGTGAAACTAGAAAGAACGCATCTTAAGTGCCTTTGTTTTAGTTACGACCAGCCTGTTACCCACGACTCGGTCCGCGTAGAATTCGTTTATGGCTATCCCGTGGAAACTGTGCAATTTCCCGGGATAAAAACTATCCTATGTTTTTCCCGGGGATTCAATAGCCGACTTTTGTTCTGACATTTACAGTCATGAAATTGCAATTCGTTATGCAAGGTTGACTCCATTTCTGTTATATAGTCTGCAATATTTAACGCGAAAACGGTTTTGTCCAAACAAACAACATTGGAACGATAATGATAATTTATAATGATAATTTATTTATTTACAGAGAACATGGTACAAGATAAAAGGTTCTTAAAGGTATAGAAGGCTCTCACATTCTGCCGCGAAAATTAACATCTGCCTAGTTCCAAACTAAGTAGAATTTGTACTGAGGGTCCTACGCGACAGAAAAACACATTTATAGAGGACTAGGTACAGATAAATACACAAAATATGACTCAGGCATCAGCAACATTCGCAGTCATCATAAAAGTGTTATGAATATGTTCAAGGTCTTCAGGTTTCAATATCAAGGTTAAATTTTGTTGACGTATCGTTTTGAGATACGAGATTTTTTCAAAGTAGTGACGACATGTCGATATCATTCTTCAATCTATTTTTATTTACGTGAAGCTAAGTGGTTTATTTGTTTATTTATTTTATTTATTTATATATTTGTGCATCGTTCCGTGAGCCACCGACGGTTTAACGCCTCAGCATAATGCTAAGTCAGCGACCGTTACGCTTTTGCGGGGACACACGGAATTATGTATTAATTACGTTACTATTTTCATGTGTTTTTCATGTATTTTTTTAGTACATTTGTGTGTAATTGTGTAAATTTTATTGTATTTGTGTCTCTTATTTATGTATTAGTGAATAAATGTCTTCTTTCTTTCTTTCACATATGTTTCTTAAACACCTACATTTTAATGATCTTGATGTTAGATAATTCTTACTCAGGTGCAAAATTTGTTAACTAATTGGCAAAAGTCAACAAAAAGTAGCTTTCTTAGTTGATGTTTAATCTTGTGAAACATCTGAACAGAAGTAGGTACTCGTGATCTAACAATTTCGATTTTTTTATTTGTATAACTACCAACCTATGTAATGTAATGTAATAAGTAAGGATGATTCATCAAATTAATATTTTCGTATCCTATTTGCTAGATTAGTTATTTCGTCCTGATTTATAAACAGACATTCAAAGTAATCAAGTGACGCAAAGAGTTTAGATATTCATTTGTATTATTAAATTATTGCTGCTTTTTGTGCACTTGGCATTGGCTTTGGTTTGCCCCATTGCCCATAATCACGCCTGATGGCAAACAAGATGGGGGCTAAGGTTACAGTAGGCCTGCCTTGGAAATGTACTTAAAACTTCCCCATACTCTGTAAATATAAGTTAAAGTAAAAAAATCTCGGTCTCGTCTGGTTAAATTAAACTAATCCATTATCAGTTTAAGAAAATAAATATCGTCTATAAGGTTGATTTACCAATCACGAAAACACAAGGTACTAAAAATAGGAAACTTATTAAATTATTGTTGATGTGTGTTTCACTTTTTTTTTCTAAATATTCTTGTGTAAGTAAATAATATTCCAAGTACATTTCAGTTAAACGTAATGTTTATTTCATCAATTGTTGTTTGGTCACGTGATAGAATGATAGCCTTTCCATTGTTTCCACAACAAGTAATTAAACTAAGTCTTACGTCGGATTAAAGATGCAAACATTGCAATCCGTGTACCCACGCCACGCAATGTAATAGATAATTTCTCATTTTTAACTATCTTAATTGCCATCTGAGTAACTATTACCTACCGTGTAATAACGGAAGTTTAATGACCTTTCAGGAAGATTGGAAACTTTTTGGTTAGTAAAACGTTTACTGCTTTATCAGTATACCTAGTAGAAGTATTCACCAAAATATCGCTCTCTGCTTTAGGACTACAGCCTTTTCTTGTCCTTCATGAGACGAAAAGTATGTCAAGAAGGGGACATGAACTATATGTATATGTACGGTACGGTATAATACAATACCCATGAGCAAAGTATATGCAAATATATTAGGATAGGACCAAAAGAATTACCACACAATTGGAAATTGCAAGATGAAAATGCAATATTAACTAAAACATGTATTGCTATGCTACGAAGTAATTGAAGGTTTTTTTATGTAAGTATTTTAAGTTTTGGATAGTTTTTATTAAATTGTTATATTCTTATTTTTTAATTATATATAACTCTAATAATATATATATATTATTATTATTATAGACAGTGATTCATGATTTTGCAATAAATATTGTCTTTTTAAAGTCGATACTCACGTTTTATCAGTAAACAATGAGTAATATATCTGAATTCCGCATACCTTTCACATAAATAGGTATCTGTTTTTTTCAATCGCTTGGTATGTCACGGTATATATAACTAGGTATACTTACATTGACATTGACACCACGGATTTTGTACGGTATGTACGTGATAGATAGTAAAGGCACGGTTACACAAGGCTGGCATTTACCACAGTTTTACCATAGTTTTTTTATTGGTTAACTGTGTTTAATGTTGTTTCATGATAATGAGTCTGTTCACTTTGAAATGTAGGCCGTAGTTACGACCAATTGAAGTTGTAGTTCAAAGCTATTTTCGTGTTCTCAAAAATACGTAATATGAAAACAAAACATTGAGTTCGTAACGGACTTGAATATTTTGTTTGTTTTCTAGTAGTATGTATACTTAGGGAATTAACAAGACCACTTAAACTCGATTTTGGTGATCAGCTCGGAAAATATGGGTTAAGTAATCAACAGGAACCTGATAGATAGGAATTTAGGCGCGTCAGGACTTAAAGTAAGAGTGTCAATTGTTTACTTTACGCTTTTAAGGACAAATGTTTACCTCCGCATCAGGAGCAGACGCCCGCCGCCTGCCCCGCCACAGCCGGTCCTCGCTTCCACCGATGGCACCACAACTTCTTGAGTGCGACTTTTGAGCCGCCAGCTCAGCGCCAGCTGGCGATCGCCGCGCCTCGCAGCCTCCGCCGCCCAGCGTGCCTCGCGAGTCCGCTGCGAGCAACGCAGACTCAAAACTACCACGCCACGAAAACCTTTCACTATCACTCGCGACACTGCCACGGCTCGCCGTCGCTTCCAGGATATCGTGGGAGCGACTGCGAGCCAACGCACCGGGCTCTGAAGCACTATCATCATCCGTACTTGGCACACCACCTGACACTTCGTGCATTAACGCTACCAGCCGGCCACCTATGTGCCGCATCACTTTTCCGAAGAGAGGAGGCGAACCTTCCCCCGCGCGTCCAAGCGTCGCCGCCAAACGCTGATACGCGCCCGCGGCATCGCGTTCTAGAGACCCAGCCTCACCATTACCACGATCGAACTCGTCAATTATCTCGCGACAACTCTCCGATATCTGTTTCCTCAAGGCCGAACGATTAGCCGAAGTCCCTTCTAAATCTGAGCCAGCGTAGTCAGACGAATCGTACGAATCGCTCCACGTGTCTTCGCTTGATAAATATTCGACTATTTCGCGCACTTCTTCGTCGCGAATTCCAGGAACGGTTTTCATTAACCTCGTCAATTCACTTTCGAAATATAAAAGTTGGGGCGGTTTCGGCGGGCGAGAACTGTCAGAGTTTGACGATTGCGGCGTTGACGCTCTGACATTAGCGGAATTTATCATCTGCTTGAAAAATTGACGCATTTTCGTCATCATGAGATTAGTTTCTTCATCCGAGGACCAATTATTAAAACTATCCTTACGTATTAGGGGGGTGGGCGGTGGACGAGACGTTGGGGGACTTTCGACGCGTTCCTCTATATCGGGTCTAATTTCTTCGATAATTTCCTCTAATTCTACTTTAGGTTCATGAGATCGTGTAAAATCTGAACTTGAATCGCCATTTCTTAAGAGATCGTCGCAGCTACCTACGAATCCACTATCTCTGCTGGTTTGTTTTTTAGATTCAGATAATTCAGATCCAAGCGGTGGAAATTCGGGTCGGGGCGTTAACCTGCCGTCCTCCCCCTCCGAAACAGATCGTGTATCATCTCGAGTTTCCTCCGCGAACTCTGTCGACAGGCGCCGTTCGTCAGCCGGGGAACCTCTAGTTTTTTTACTCTGCTTTTTCCTTTTTGACTCGCCTTGTGAATCGAGCCTTTCCGAGGAATCATGTCGATCATCGGTCTCGGTGCTTGACCCGTCTGACACCTCCTGAGGATCTTGTGAAGGCTCTTCGCCAGTGAGTAAATTATCCAAAGATGATGAATGCGAACGAGGGGTGCCCCGAGCTCGTAAAGGTCGTTTCCGTCTCTGTTCGGGGCTTTGTCTACCTTCACTGTCACTTCCAACACTGCCCGAACCATCTGAATCGCGACGTTCTTGATTGAATCCCATAAATCCAGACAAAAAATATTTTTCTAAACGCGATGACACTAGTTCATCGTTGTCCCCACTTCTCTCCGGCTGTTCGTTATCCGGGATCGATTCACCACCCTCACTGCACGCACTTGATGTTTCTGACATAGGCTCTTCATCATCACGAATGTTCCTGCCATCGCCCAAGCCGAAGAAAAAGTATTTTTCTAACTCCGTAGCCGATATAGGTCGCGGTTTTTTCGTTGTATGTTCCGTTTCGCTTTCTTCGCAACTCTCTTCGACTATGGTGTGTAAGGTAAAGTCTAAGGAACGCCGACAGTATGCGAATTCCTCTCCACGTGTGGGTAGTGACGCTTCATCCCCCGAGTCAGAGTCGGAGGGTGAAGTGGCGTCGTCCTCATCATGGCTGACGTCCTCGACCCAAGAGTCGTCGTCTGCAAGCCCCTCTTCGAGACACACAACGGCCGAGAGAGTGTCGGCATTGCTAACAACCGTCACTCCGCCTGAAGGCTGTGGCACTTCGTCGTCAGACATTCGTTCGTCATTTTCGTTTTGTTGTGCGCTCGCGTTGGGGTTCGTTTCGTTAACTGAGTTGGTATGCTGCACTGTTATATCGCGCATGAGGCGCGTCGTATCCGACGTGACGACGGAGACGCGATCGTGTGTTATCATAACGCGGCTAGTGAAGCGCGCGGAGCCGTCCGTACCGGCCGTGCGCGAGCGGCAAACTGTTGATACCGAGTCCGCGGCAGGTGCGCCCGCGCCCCCCGCCTCCAAACAAACCGGCCCCGCGGCGTGCAGTTTCTCCTCTTGCTCTTCTAGTAATAATTCTTTCTTCAATAGTTCACTGAGCGTGCGTTCAATACCTTTAAACAGGTCTATTTTTTCAACGGGCGGTGTACTTTGACTATCGGCCGTAGGCTCGGGCGAAGGTGCTAATTTCGCCAACGCGGCGTGCGAAGTTTCGTTAGAAATTAATTCCTCATTGTTATGTTTCTCATTAGGCAATTCAACGGAGACTTTTACTTTCGTATTGCTTTCTGTAATAATCGTATCGTCCAGCGAGTCGCATTCGTTGTTTTCCGATGGAGTAATACTTCTATTGCTATCATTATCTTTATTTTCGTTGCTATCTAAAGTGTTATAATCCGTACTACACGATGCATTAAAGCTATTAAATTCTTCACAGGTTTCACTTCGGAGCATATTTTCGTTACAAAATTTCATAAAATTGGACTTTCTCGTTTCACAATTTTCGTCCTCACTACCATATGGGATAACAGGAACATCTTCATTTAAGCTAACGGACTCTAAAAGCACAACGTTGTTATCATTATTTTGGGCATTATTTTCTGCTATCCGGTTGACGTTAACCTCGTTTTGCATTATGACTTCGACTGCGATGATTTCCAAACTGTCTGAATTTTTGTCGTAGGAATCGTCGCAGTCAATGCCGCTGCTATCTGCGTTGTCTTCCATGTCGGACGAGGAGTCTGCGGGGTTGACGACGAAGACGCGAGAAAACTGACCGCCTCCGCCGCCGGAGTCGTCGGAGTCTTCATCGGTCGTAGCCGGCTCCTCGGGTGCGCCGCTCATCAAATCATAGCTGCGTCGCTCCACACCGGCCTCGGAATCACTTGAATCACCAGATTCATTTGAAGATACAAACGCTTTCTCCGCGTCCAAATGTTCGGGCATCGCGTCCGGTGGCTCCGACAACACTGATAAATAGTCCTTTGCTATCACTTTGATTTCGTCTGACGTTTCATGTTCGACTGGCCGTTCAATAACGTTATCAGTGGTATCGATATCGCGAGATTCCGGAGCTTGTGACGTTTCAGATTGTATGGCTTTATCGGTTTTTTCGACGGTGGTCATATCGAGGGTTTTGGTGAGGGTGAGCGCGTTGGCATTGGCGGTAGCGGTGGCGGCGGCGGTGACGGCGACAGCGGCGGCTGTCGTGAGTCGCGCGAAGGCTGCAGCATCGAGGGGAGGGAAGCCGGGGTACGTGCTCCAGTGTGGCGTCGGTGGGTTTTGTGGGAAGGCTAGGAGAGCGGGCCAGAGCGCGGCTGGTACAGGCACGGGGACAGGGACAGGTACGGCGACGATGCGTGGTTCGGCGCCACAGGAGCAGGTTCTGGGGCAAGCTTGTGGTATGTGTCTAGGGGTGGGTGTTGGAGGGATGGGTTGCGGTGGTGCCGCCGCCGCGCCCGGTTCGAAGTAGTCCCAGTCGCAGTCGTCGGGCGCGAGCGGCGCGGCGGAGGAGGCGGTGGACGAGGAGTCCTCCGTGTCCTCGCGGCACGACGAGTCGGAACTGAGGAACACGAGGCGGTAGTCCTCGGGACGCATGCGACCGGCCTCCGGCTCGCTCGCCTCGCCCGGTTCGCTGCTGACGCCCCACTCTGAAAATAACAACATAACATCTGTTAAATATTTATATCCATCACGCAACTAGCCGAAAAAAGGCTAAAGATCAAAATACGCATGAGATATTTAAGTAATACGAATGATATGATTGATTGATCGATCACTAGCCATTTTTAACTATGGAATTTAAAAATAGATGGCGTTAGTATGAAAAAGCTATCGTTAATACTGCCTTACAAGACCTACGTTTACGTTACTAGGTATTTAGGTACAGTACAACCAGGATGTTAAAGGCGCTCGGGACTCGATCGGTTTTCTTCGTTTTCCTGAACATTCAAATGAGAAAGAAAAAGAAAACCTTTTCTTTAGAGTTCCGAACGACATTAGAAGTGTGGTGTAAATTAATATCAATAACTGCAGTAAGTAATGTAATTACATTTAACGCACGTGTTACACGATATGCCCAAAACTAACGTAGTCGGATCTACTACGATGCCTAAACTTAATAATTAAAACACGTAACTTGCTATCGCAATACCACGCAGCGCCTAATAAAAGTGTAAAGGCAACGCAATGATTCCACCGCTGTGTGCTATCAGGCTACGAGTAGGCGTTTAATTCTCAAATTCATTTCATAACGGGGCGCCCTGGTGTCTTGTTATCAGTACAAAGTATAATTATGGGTAGTTCCACCAGAGTTGAGGTCGCAAGAACATGTCATGTAATGATAGCAGAATTTTGACATTTACTCTTTCATTTCAATGAACTAAAAGAATTTCCTTGCTCACCCGCGACACCTTACGATAGCTAAGATTATGAACCTTATCTTAAGGTCGCGGGTGAGCAAGGAAATTCTTTTAGTTCATTGATATGAACCTCCGCAAAGTAACGCCTGATTCAATAAATTATTCAATCATTTCATTCATTCTCCTTTTGTGCAATCAGTTATTTTTGTAGCTGTGTGTGTAATCATTCACTTCAACTCTGATGGAACTACCTAGATATACAAACATACTACAATTTCTCCTTAAACAAAAATGCCCTTTTCATTCATTAATAGTGCTGTTGGCTGTGTAAGAATTTGTTCTTAGTTGCGAAGCGTGCGTCCCTTAAACCAGAGGCTGTATTGCCTAACGCTTCTGACACTCGCGATCACAATCAAATGACAGTTTTCGCATATAAAAACTGTCACTTGATTGCGATCGCGCGCGTCAGAAACGTTAGACAATACGGGCTCAGGACTTCCCAACCAAGGGCGCACCGCACGCCCGCTAGGGGGCCTTAGAGAGGACCTTAGTGGGGGCGTAATCCGTACGTTTGCATATCCGAAATAGCATATTCCGAACTTAACTTAAGGGGGGCATAAAAATATTATTTTTGTTTCGGGGAGGCTCACGAAATAAAGGTTGGGAAACCCTGTTATGCTTCTATTCAGTGGTATTAGCAATTTGAGCAGTCAATAACCCGTGATGCAAAGTGGGCAAAGTGGCCTATTCTCAACCTGCCGGTCCCGCGGAATGCCGTGCCCCGATCGCAATCATGCTAATGCTATCGTAGAAAGCACCACGGATGGGTGGCCGCGCGTCGTGAGTCGAAAGCAACGTGCTACACGAACATATCGAGATGAGGGGGCTATTTTGGATCGGTCGATATTTTGCTCCTAATTCTTGTGTCAGTCAATTGCAAATTTAGAATAGAAAAAAATAAAAGAAATGTTTACCTATTCGCTTTTTCACAAAAATACATTAGTAAAAAAAAAAACAAAAAACGAGTTTTTAGGAAATCGCGAAACGGTCCCAGCTCAGCATAGTGTTGGCCGTGTAGGCTAACGCTGGCAAATTTAAATTTCAAGACGGCTTCTCACATTTGAAATATTAGGTGATGTGTTTTTTTACTTTTAAGGGCGCGACATTTTACGCAATTACTTACTACATATTTTTGAAATACAAGGTTCAATATGCAACAATTTGTTATGGACCACTACCGACCTTCAGAAAGTTTACTTAATGATTTTTGTATTAAATTTTCGTCATTGGAAACTGGGTAGCCTAGCCTATAATGCATATCACCCTATGCAGTAAGATAACTTTGCATCACGAGTATGATGCAAATGATGCTATGGTGGAATGAAATATTATTATGATGAATTATATCATGTATAGATAATAATCCCTATTCCACGTTCTCGACCGTCGATCAACACGTGCACGCCGCACGCGCTTTCAATTAAACAAACTAGGTACTTACCGACATGAGAGATATGATAGATATGATATGGATATGATAGTAGAACAATTAGTGTGTACTATAAAATTTACAGAAACAGACATAATATCGAACAGTACAGAATCGACGCAACAGCTCTGAGTATCAAAACACGATTTCCTCTATTTCCTACACAACACAGGATTGCTGTGACAAGGTAATGTTGGAGAAACGATAGCGAAATGAAATTGTTACAAACGCCTGCGGGTATGAAGGGAGAGAGATTATCCTACTAATCCATACTAATATTACAAATGCGAAAGTGTGTTTGTATGTTTGTGTGTTTGTATGTTTGTCCGTCTTTCACGCCGTAACGGAGCGACGGATCGACGGACCGTGATTTTTGGCATAGAGATAGTGTATGGGTCCGAGAGTGACATAGGCTACTTTTTATCCTGGAAAAATGCGCAGTTCCCGAGGGAACAGCGCGCGATAACCGAATACCACGCGGGCGGAGCCGCGGGCAAAAGCTAGTATTATAATAAATGCGAAAGTTTGTGAGTATACGTGTGTATGTAACAATAATAAATTATGGGACGATTGACACCAATTGACCTACTGACTACTGACCCAAACTAAGTTAAACTTCTGATTATAAGATTATACATAGGTACATATTAAACGTCCAAAAGTCCATCATAAAAATTACCATTTTTAATACAAGTACCTATCGCACCAATCGTATCGAACCGGAGACCTCAAGCTTCGTAGTCAGCAGGTTCTTTATTCGGTCGTCACATCTTTTGTAAATAGATTTTGGGACCCGTATCACCCAAGAGATATGGTAACAGAACTCAAGTATTTTTTTGTCGGTGTCGATTCTCTTGATCTGAACGCATTTTTATCAAGCATGCCTTCCATGTGTTTTCGCTTCTCGGGCATCGGAGATAAAAGATGTAATGGTCAAGTGATACAAAATCGTAATCGCAAATTAATCTTAACCGATTTTCGAATAAAGAGGAGTCAAGGCTAGTTAATCATGTCAGCCGAAAGACGTCCACTGCTGGACATCTCATAGGCCTCCCCCAAGGCTCTCCACTCAGACCATCACACTCAGACTCATTTAAGGCATACTGCCTTAAAAAAGTGAAAATGATTGCCATTTCAATTAAGAGAATTTTATTGTTCAACGAATTAGCTTAACAACTTGAGAGGTATGTTTATTCGAATAATTTATTGAATCAGGCGTTAGTTTGCGGAAGTCTTTAACTATGTGCGGTTTGCGGGTGAGCAAAGATTTTTTTTTAGTTCATTGATATGTTTATTTGGCATTTAATTTATTAACTACCGAACATCCCGTCTTGTAGAGTATCTTCACTATTTACTAGTACCTGGGCGACCAAGCTCTGCTCGGGCTAAAACTTGGTAACTAACGTTTTCCCAGAGTTAAAACCCAGCTAGATCGATTTTTCATCCCCGGAAACCTCCGCATACCAAATTTCATCTAAATCGTTGGAGCAGTTTCCGAGATTCTGATTAGGCCTCCCCCTTATAGAACGCCACAATGAACGTAACTCGCCACTTGCACCCACCGGTTGCCCGCAAATCTTACGATATCGTCAGTCCACCTAGTTGCCGGCTGGGGTGACTCCGCTATCCGCTATTATGATTAATTATATCATCGACGAAACAAAGGTAGGGGATGTACTCGCCGTGGATGTTGATGCCTAACCTATTCCAGTAACAGAGCTTGAAAGCATCCTCCAACGCATTTGACCCACACAACTCAGTCCGTGCAATCTACCTAAAGCATTTAGTGCACTGCAGTCTAAGCTTATTGTTTCCATACCTATCTCAATGGATATCTGTCTGTCGGCCTCTACGAGAATAATAGCATGACAGGCCTCATCCTCATACAAGGAGAACGCAAACGGATACGGCTCAAAGCATGAATGATTTAGTACGTATATTACACGTTTTTGCCTGTGAATTTACTCATAAAGTATTCATTCTAGGTAGTTTTATTTGTACTCGTGAAATATGTTACTCTTCTCTGCTTCCGTTCATCGGTTATTTGAATTGCCGGTTAAGTTTTAGGGAGATAAAAAAACATTTTTAGGTTTCCAGACTTCAAAAAGAAAAAAAAATAGGCCGTATTTCATTGTTTGTCTGTCTATTTGTTCAGATCCTTTTTCTCAAGAGCCCATGAAAGTATGTAGAAATGGTTTTAAACACCTATGGCTGTGGTCTCTTGTTTTATGGTGTGGAAAAAGCGTCTTGTGCAAGCCCTGTTCGCGGAAACAGAGCGTTATGGGGCTAGCCCACGAATTTCCTCATTGTTATTGGTGTGGGCTGCTCCCACACGCACCAGCTACCACGAGCAGTAGGTTCTTCTCCCTACTCTCAATGCACGCCCCAGCAGGATGCATAAAGAGACTACTGCGATGCCCACTGCTGTCCCGGGATGGGGCTCTTCAAGTCAACACTCGACACCGTGTAAAAGTGCGATCAAACCGCTGCTTAAAAATAGGTGACAGCACGGAATCGTAGTGACGCACCGTATGCGCACCGTTTTTAACGCATGCTCTCCACATACATACATTACATACATAAAATCACGCCTCTTTCCCAACGGGGTAGGTAGAGACTACATCCTTCCACTTGCTACGATACTGGCATACAACTCTCGCTTCTTCTACATTCATCAATCTTTTCAAGCATGCACGTCGGTTTAGAGTACCCGACCTTTCTTCAGAATGTCCCCGATTTGATCGTGGTACGTTCGTCTAGGTCTTCCTCTCCCAACGTTCCCATTCACGCTCGTCTTATAGATCTGCTTAGTCAATCTGTTTTCACTCATTCTCTCCACACAGCTGCTTAAAAAACGGAATCGCAGTGACGTGTCGTAAACTTGGTCTTTACCGAAAAAAAGTCGTGACGTTTACGGCACGTCACTGAGATTGCGCACCCTTTGCGTATTTCAAGCAGCGGTGGGAAAAGCATGCAAAAAAGAAAAACGGTGCGCATACGATGCGTCATTGCGATTCCGTATTTTAAGCAGCGGTGTGGAGAGAATGCGATAAAAACGGTGCGCATACGGCGCGTCACTGCGATGCCGTGCCGTCACCGTTTTTAACCAGCGGTTTGGTCGCACCTTAATGCAAGCTCGGATCTCGTAAAGCTGAGTTTAAATTTGAAAGAAAAATCATGCAAGTTGCATTTGCATTATATTGCGTGGCCGTAAAGTCAACGAGTTTGTAGTGGTCAATCGAGCGCCGCAATGTATGCAACTTGCACGATTTTTCTTGCAAGTCTAAACTCGACTTATGGATTATGGTTTTTGCTTAACTAAACTATGTTTCATCATCTCAGCCTATATACGTCCCACTGCTGGGGACAGGCCTCCTCTCGGAATGAGAGGGCTTGGGCCATAGTTCCCACGCGGGCCCAGTGCGGATTGGGAACTTCACACGCACCATTGAATTGCTTCGCAGGTTTGTGCAGGTTTCCTCACGATGTTTTCCTTCACCGCAAAGCTCGTGGTAAATTTCGCACATGAATTTAGAAAAACTCAGAGGTGCGAGCCGGGATTTGAACCCACGACCCTCTGCTTGAGAGGCGATAGGTCAAACCACTAGGCCACCACGGCTTTTTCTATGTTTACACGAACCAATTCATGCACATGATCGTACGCATGTAGCCACATTGACAACAAAGAACTTCATTCATTAATCATTACGTGACAGAGGCCCACAATATGAGCTGAATGCTAAAATCATTTTTAACATGCGAACGTGACGTTTTTGCATTCAGTAAGAAAGAACACTTGTTTTTAAATTAAGATATATTATTCCTAGCGCTCACAGAAAAAATGAGAAAAGAATTAAGAAACCAAGTTACAAAGGTTAAATCCATTCTGCGAAAAGACGATCGTTTGTATGTAAGTATACCTAAGTTTGCGAAAACCAAAAAATATCACACAGCCACGCACGCACATAGATAAGCAAGCAATAACAAGTTAGCAAGTAATATGAGAAAAAAGAATACCTGTGATATATAAGTACTAGCAGTTGCCCGTGTCTACTTACGAAATATTCGTTCACCGCTATTCCGCGGAAATTATGCAATTTTCTGTTTATTCTATTTCCAATCAAATATCTGATTTCTGAAAACATATAATCCAAATTCTGTAGTTTTTCGAGAAAGAGTAACAAACATCCATACTATTACATAAACATACATACATACATGCTAACAATGTTTCTCATTTATAATATTACTAGCTTTTACCCGCGGCTTCGCACGCGTAAACTAATAAAACGGGGATGTATTCGGTCCCTTAGTTATAAAACTATCCCGTGGGAATATCCGGATAAAAAGTAGCCTATGTGTTATTTCAGACGTTCAACTACCTACATACCAAATTTCATGACTCTAAGCCCAGCAGTTGTTATTTCGAGATTTTATCCATATCCCGTGGGAATATCGGGATAAAAAATAGCCTATGTATTATTTCAAAGGTCCAGCTACCTACACACCGAATTTCATGGCTCTAAGCACAGTGGTTGTTATTTCGAGATTTCATCCCCAGGTATCCCGTGGGAATATTGGATCAAAAAGTCGCTTATGTGTTATTCCAGACTTCCGGCTACCTACATTCCAAATTTTATGATTCTAAGCCCAACGGTTATTATTCCAAGATTTTATCCCTATCCCGTGGGAATATCGAGATAAAAAGTAGCCTATCTATTATTCCAGAGGTCCAGCTATCTACATACTAAATTTCATGGCTCTAAGCACAGCGGTTGTTATTTCTAGATTTTATCCCTAGGTATCCCGTGGGAATATTGGGTCGAAAAGTGGCCTATGTGTTATTACAGACGGCTAACTACCTACATACCAAATTTCATGACTCTAAGCCCAGCGGTCATTATTTCAAGATTTTATCCCTATCCCGTGGGAATATCGGGTTAAAAAATACCAAAAGTAGTATTTCAGAGGTCCAGCTACCTATATACCGAATTTCATGGCTCTAGTCCCAGTGGTTGTTATTTCGAGATTTCATCCCTAGGTATCCCGTGGGAATATCGGGTCAAAAAGTCACCTATGAGTAATTCCAAACGTCCAACTACCTACATACTAAATTTCATGACTCCAAGCCCAGCGCTTGCTATTTCGAGATTTTATCCCTATCCCGTGGGAATATCGGGATAAAAAGTATCCTATGTCCGTCTCCTGGCTCTAAGCTACCTCCCTACCAATTTTCAGCCAAATCTGTTCTGCCGTTCTTGAGTTATAAGTGGTGTAACTAACACGACTTTCTTTTATATATATAGATATACTTACTAAGGTTCTATAGCGTATACTTAAATTACTACGGTAGCCAACATCAATGAAGTCTCGCGTTAAATATTATTCAACGAGTTCAAAGTTGGTAAAGTTCACTTTATATAGATACCTCTACAAAACCACACAAAAGGTTTTAACAGGCCACTTAGGTGTTACTTTACGAGCTATTACTATCAGTAGTATCAGCACTAACCAGAGCAAAAGGCACGCTTTTAAATTTACATAAACACTAAACAAGACCTACCATTATAAATGCAAGCGCTTAACACACCCTCGTGCAATGCACTATCACAGGCGTCGTCATTCGTTCACATTGTGCCACATACTCGTATGTCCGTGCCGCATGCTACATTTGAAGACCCTTTCAAAAGATAAAGGGCTTTTCTGCTTCAGTGTAAGGTATTGTATAGTATTGTAGGAGTTTATCGGGTCAGGTAGGTATAATATTGAATGAAAACGATGAGGAACTTGAAATAACTAAAAACGATTTCGATTTAGGAAACTCCCTTACTAATAAAATACCTATAGACACCATGTGTTGTAGCATCAGTTGTTGCGGATTATCTTATGAACTGTGTCCACATATTTTACACCTCGTTAGATAAATAGATAAAATAATTCTCATTTCCTTTCTGTTCTTAGTATTGGAAGGACAATATCTTGAGAGAACAATCAAAAAGAATTGTTCCAACTCCGACCGAACAATTCCGATTTCCGATTGACCGACCCGCCGACCACCAAACGAGTCAAACTGAACTGGGCTCAGTAATATATTTTTCACTTCTCATGCTCTAAAAATGGGTCAATATAGCCTTACGAGACGGGAGTAAAGTGAGCACTTTACTCCCTAGGGAGTAAAAGTAATTAATTTTTTAATTTACTTCGAGCGACTTAGATAAACTCAAACAGCCAGTTACTTGCAAAAAATAAGTTTGTGTGTGGACCATTTTAATGACGAAAATGTTACGTTCTTAGTCTACGTGGTCTTAGTTCTATGCTTTTTCCGCATAGAAGGTGGCGCCACTCTATTTTTCCGTTTGTGTATGGACCATTTCGCCGGTGCTATTTTGTTAGTATCTGTATTGGTAGTATCTGTGTTTGGACACAGAATAGATAATAGTACAAGTATTTGGATGGAAAAAAATACTTACCGTGAAAACTTTGAAATTGTTGTAGAGCGTAAATCGTAAACGATTAAAATAAATTGATTATTCTCACAATGTCATCAAGTGATAGTGAAAATTATGATGTTGACCAAAGAGTAATAGACATAATTGATAATCTTTTGCCGCCGAAATCTAGAAAGATTTATTTTTATTTTTTGTTAAATCTTTTTGTACTTAATTGACTATTTTTTCTCGCAATCGAAGTGAAAAATAGAGTTTTCACCGCGAGACTAAAAGTCAATATAAACCCTCGGATACATAGACACCCTCGCTAAAGCTCGGGTGGCTAACCACCTCGGGTATATATTGGCTTATTTTAGTCTCTCGATAAAAAATATACTTATACACCCCTTTGCAAAAAAAAAAACGGGCACCTATGGTTTTTGTATTTTATGTACATGAAAGCTTACTTTCGAAGCTTTAATGCCTAAAAATCTGAAAAACCAGAGGTGCCCGTTTTTTTTGCAAAGGGGGTTTATAGCAAACTATACACAGACTGTATTACGTACTAATACTAATGCGCTAAAAGAACAGTATAAGACAATTAGTACATTTTGCACGATTGTACTACTTGGGCGTAATCCGTTTAGTGAACGCACGCACAACTAAAATCTACCCGTGAATTTCGCAGCACCGACCTCATTATATATATCAGATCAGTTCTCTCATATTGCAACACTGTGCGTCATTGACTCTTGCAGCACGCTCTATGGGGCACGATGTCGCTCCGCCGCAAACACCTAGCCTAATCAACCGACAAACGTGCCATATTAGTAGGTAATGCCCTATTTGAGCATTGTAACCAAATCACTCGGACAATGAAAGTAAGAGCACGAACGTTGGCGCCGACTCAAGGCTCGTTGCCTAAGGACGTGGGAGGTTAGCAGGCAGCGACCTCGCTGCCCGCGCGCATTGCTTTTGGTATGACATGTGGCCTTATGATCAGCTGCATCTGTTGTGTTAGTGGGTACAGTATTAGGATTCAGCGTTAATCATTTGGCAGCCAATAAATAGTTTGCAAATATGTACATTAATTTTGGGTTGCATACGCCGGGTGGTAAGTGGTAACCCAATCATCGACGCTTGAGATTCTCTCGACTGTTCTAATCGGCCAAGCAAGTTTTTTAAAGTGGTTAGCAGCCATTCAAGGTTGGATATTATCAAGATAATTATGTTCATTAATAACTATTGTATAATTATCCTGTTACGATCCAACAACAAGAAGAAAATTATTTATAATTGTCAGTGAATTTGGTATCTGGTATGGTATCTGGTATACTACCAACAACAATAAAATTGACGTGACACGAAAAATTGACGGAGTACTTTACCCATATTGAGATATCAACTATTAGACTTCGACTTAATATCATACGCAGGCATAGAGATTATTGTCATTAATAATTATCAGTTAACTACTAATTATAGCCGCGACAGTTATCGTTGATAATTACCTCGATATTTATCCCGTGTAACTCTGACCTGCACTCTCTGACTGCACACACGTCCTTGTTTAGAGTAGGGCCTCCAAAATTAGAATCGCCATTATGTTGTCCAACCTCCGATAGGAGAGGAATGGGAAGAAGAAGAAGAACTCCGACCTATTCGAATAACTCTGGTCTGGTCGTACTGTCTTCCCAACTCGCGTTCGAGAGTTATAACTCTTACTTCCCACTTGTGTCTTTGAGGGGTAGTAGGTAGATAGGATAAATTTTTGCTCCCGGTAGTCTAAGAACTGCATGCGTGAGATTTAATTCCATTGAGTTCTACTTTTAATATAAACTATAAGAACTACATGAGAATAACAAAACAAACCGCGACAAGTCTTTTTGCTACTGTCTATGAAAATATAGACATTATGAATAAGTTTTAATCAACGAACGCACACGCGAACTGCGGAGCAAGTTTTTACGAGGCGCACTTTTTGTTATGAACTTTATTCCGATATTTTTAAGAGGTACTCTTCACTAGTCTAGAGACTATATAAATTGAGCTCATAACCGTGAGTTTTGAAACTAACTCAATCTTAACCATTGAAATCGTGTTTTCATTTACAAAGGTATTTTCACACGTGGGGTATACATCTAATTATCTCAGAACATGTCAACAGATATGCTTGCGTTCCATGACGATTGTCTCCAAGTTACAAAGCATAAGTAATCCTTTGTGGCCATGTGATGTGACCGCGAGCTAGCTTTGTTAACCGACTTCATTCACTATATACTCGCTAGTGTGGGAGCTTTAACTAATTATAATTTGACTGTGATTGTCTTGACATATGTGCTAACTGTACATAAATTGAGACGTGAAAACTCTATGTTTACGCTGATGTTTACGAGAGAAGATTTCATGGTTAGTCATCATCTTTTAAGTTTATAAGTATGTATTAATCTATATCCTTATATCGCCCAAGTAAAATTTTCGATTTACGAGTATGATCATCAAACTCTATGTCATTTATTATAGAGTTTAATTTAAAATTACAATAAGTAAGTCCTTTATAAAGGACTTTGGGCGTTAGGACGTTTATCCGTTGCCTAGCATCCATAATACAAGCTTTGCTTAGTTTGAGGCTAGGTCAATTGGTGTCATGATATTTATTTATTTATTTATTATCATATCAGCCATAGGACGTGCACTGTTAGACATCTCCGCGACCACTTCTCGTATCATGCATATAGTATGTCATATGATTAGTACCTTGTCTACTTAAGAAATTAACTGCGTGTTCAATAGCTTTCTCATTTGAAAATTTCTTCACAAAATGCACATCTTTAGACATTGTAGTCAGGGAAATTGTTACTACTGCAAGGCTCTATTTATTAATAGTTTTTGCACTCATTGCATGATGATTGTTAATTCTTTTTAATCGACTAGCGGGCAGATAACGTGAGCATTTATGCTGCTAAATACAGGTTTCATAATTAGTCGGGCGTAAAACTGACAATTATGTTGAGATGGCAACTAAGATTCGATCATGTGAAACATAGCAGGGGAACGAAAGAAAGACTCCTGTTCAAGGTACTATTACCAATCATAAATAGGTAGGTACCTTTTTTATATCATGGGACACTTGACACCAATTGACCTAGTACCAAACTAAGCAAATCTTGTACTATGGACAGTAGGCTACGGATAAACATACTTGTATAGACAAATACATACTTAAATACATATTAAACATCAAAGACCCGAGAAAAAACATTCGTATTCTTCATACAAATATCACTTGGCCATCCGGTCGTCCTTTTAGGTAGGCCCAGAGACCATCCGTCGTTCTACTGACGTGCAAAGAGCAGGCCCTGTACTACGAAGTGCAAAAATCGAACCTCGTGTCTTGCCGGCCTGCTGACGCTTATATTATTTAAAACGAGAGTGAAAGGGACGGTGCGATACAACTTCGATTTTCGAATTTCGCAGTAGCTCCTCTTGAGGCCGTGTTGTTTGTCTAACACGCTGACGTTCGCGATCGCATTCACCATCTCTTTCTACTCTCGTTTTATACCGTGTGACAGAGAGAATCGGTGAAAACAATTGTGATTCCAAGTGTAGGGGCACATAGCTCAGCAGGGGAAGATAGCTCACTGATGATAGCGCCTATCCACTCGTCTTAAAATAGCCCTAAACAGTATTTTCCTCTCGAAAAAGTTAAGGATAGAACAAATTAAATTCTTCATCAGTCCACGTCGTAAAAGATGAAGCTAAAGCGCATTGGTAACTGTCGGTATAACATATCAATAGAAACGAATGTCTATGAATTACTTCAGATTGCACATGTTTAAAAAAAAAAAACGTTTTTTGGCCGCTACGAAAAATAGACCCAACATTGTATTATTTTTAACCAAATCCGAATCATTTTAAAATCTTCAAAGCTACCAGAGCATGTCTCAAACTAATTTAACGAAGTGTCAGTGACCCTGCGCTCGCGCAGGATGGCTTTAAAGCTACTGAGCCATGGGATAATCGCAACCTCAGTAACAAAGGCGGAAAAAACAAAAGAAACTGGTCGCGGCGATATCGCACGAGGAGATGAATTGAGTTGAGTGGCGATTTTATGTAATAAAAGAACGTATTAATTTGTATTTATTTGGTGGATATGCCTATAGGCCAACTGGGCGGCCATGTTTGACGGTTTCATCATCATACTAGTTTTTAACCCCCGACGCAAAAAGAGGAGTGTTCTAAGTTTGACGCCAATGTCTGACAGTCTGTGGCAGGATAGACCGATTTCGATGCGTTTTTTTACCTGAAAGCGAGTTTCCTTGCGGTAGTTTTTAGCTATGTTTCATCAAAATTGGTTAAGTTGTTTTGAAATTACTGTCGGTTTTTTTTTTTTTTTATGGTATAGGGGGCAAACGCGCAGACGGATCGCCTGATGGTGAGCGATTACCGTCGCCCATGAACACCTGCAACACCAGAAGAACCCGGCCCGGCCGCTAAGAACACCTGACACATTACACAACTATGAATGAATTGTCGACCATTGAAAACAAATGCTATACCTACTTACTACTCTGTCGCACGCAACAAGTAAGTAGGTATTGCATTTTTGCCCGATTCATATTGTTTATATTCAAAAAATTTACAGTTTTGCAATGTGTCAGGATTGACTATAAGTTTGGCTATAAATTGTATCTATTTATGTAGGTATCTCGTAGTGGCATGACGCTGTAACAACTGGATTCCCACTTGGTTTCGTACACTAACTGTGAGGTGCTGCATCCAAAAAAATATAATTAACCTTACCCCTGCGGAAGCCATAAGGCTTATACTGCCGTGGACTTGTTACTGCGGTAAACGTTCACGATCGAACCATAAGTCTTTTTAAAGCAAAAAGATCTTTTTCTAAAGTCGGTAAGGCCCTTTTCGCGCGAAATATATTGATTGGTTTGCTGGGATTCCCCACTGGATAAATTTGAGCGAAGATTTAGGTTTATCCTCTATAGTCACCATCATCATCAGCCGGAAGATGCCCACTGTTGAAAAACCACTAAAGGCACTATGAAAGACAACTTGCCTTGTCCATATCGTCGGTCTATCTAGTTTTACCGACGCTGCATTTGCTGGTCGTCTTATCATGAGATAAGTCCATATTTGGACTAGAACAAAATCTGTCGCTCATCGAATTGTTTAGAATTTGGTAGTACCACATGTTTCACCATCCATTGAGTTAATTTATTTGAGGGATAAATGTGATGCCGTCTCTGCAGGGCTACTACGAAACTCGAAACTCAAACTGTCGTGCGGTCCCTCTCGCTCTCGTATTAAATAGTATAAGTGTCAGAGGGACCACACGACACGAACTTCGACGAAGTTCGAGTTTAGCAGTGGTGTAGGGGTATAGCACACGGCACGGAATGCCGAGGACCTGGGTTCGATTCCCAGTGTTGGTCTTATTTTTCTGGTTTTTCTGTGCATCTATGTTTCGGTTTGTATTTTCAATTTAGGTTTCACGGAATGACCGTAAAAGTAAAAATTTGGAATTGAAATAAAAAATACAAAAAGATTCCAAAAAACCAATCATAATTCGAGTTTAAGAGTTTCGTAGTAGCCCTGCTGTTTGTTTTGTTCGAATAGACGGCATCACATTACATTACTAAAATTACCTAATCATTGGATAGCCCCTAAATGTACAAAATTGTATTCCCAATCTGTACTGGTCCCGGGAAATATAAAGCCCTCTCATTCTGTAAGCATGCCTGTGTCCCGCAGTGGGACGTATATAGGAACGAAACGATGATGACAGCTTAGTATTTACTTTAGGCAAAAATTGACAGTAGTCATAAAAGAGATGTGTGTACTACTTTTGGCGACGTTCCTCTAGCTAGAGCCTTGTGTGCGGCAAGGCTAACTAAGTACAAAATTACCGGTTTTCTCGCAAGCTCCGGTAGTGCAATAAATAGTATTTTATGGTCTCGTTCCGGTATACAGTGGCCAGCTACCATGAAGCATACATTGTAACAACTTACTTAATCTAGAAGTACTCATACCTAGCAACTTTTATGTCCAGCCTATTAGAGGCAAAAACCTCTCATCGTAAATGGCTGGCTGGAAGAGATCGCCTTTAAGCAATACCTAATACCGTCTATTATCTTCCCTGCATTTTGTCTTTGTGTAAACTTATTGTACTGCTTTGTAGTGTTCAATTAAAAAACAATGTTAATATTTATATTGTATTGTATTGTATCTACGTTGAGACTACAATTATATCATTCTTGAAACGTCACTGACTGCACTTTTGGCACCAGTTCCACTTGCAGTCTTGCATAATGTTACTGGTATTTGAACGCACATTTTTTGTTTTGGGAGGGACATCAATAGCTCTAGAGTTTTTATGCTTATAATCACAATTTATATCCATCAATCGGTGTAATTGGGGTAGAAAGAGATGGTGAATGTGTAATTATTAAATATGTGAAATAGAAAAAAGTCAACTTACAGAATTGATTTTCACAGACAAAAAAATAACCATTATAAACTACGTACAGGACGATGATGTCCCACTAATGTCCAGCGCAGGTCAGTAACCTGCATGCACGTTCAGAGTCATTACTTTGACCAGAAAACGACTTTGTTATCACGCTATGCTCAAAGTCATGGTGAACTTCATTACTGACCCTCATATTACATATGGACGCAATTTTCTATAACAGTTAGCTGTTCATACATACGAGTACGTCTTGAAGCCCGCAGGTTTTTACATTGTTGTTATTTTACTATTACTTTAACTATAGCCACCGCTCCGTTTTAACACGGGTGTGTGCACATGAAGCAAATGATACCAAATCTCTCTTGTAAGCGTCTTCATTTCATAAACTTTGTCCTGATTACACAAAAAAGGACTCTGCCAAATATGTAGCTGCAGCCGTTCTGAAGTGATGCGCTTAGACACATTTCACAATTGGTGTTTATCTAGATAACTAGATGTAAAACAAAATATTTATTTTTTGCTACTATACTTCTTCGACACGACTCAACTTTTAATCACAGACAGGACAGGTACTCAATTCACCCTTTTGAAACCGGAAATAGCGTGCAATGAGGGCTATCGTTTTTTCCCTCACTAGATGGCGCCACTGTTGCGTGAGGTTTTTAAAAGTCTGTTATAACGGCCGTGAAAACAAAGTTTAGATTAAAATCATATTTAAGATATCGTAAAACAGTACCATAAACATATTGAGCAACCACAGGATTGCATAATCCCGTTTAGTTCGGAAAAAAGGGAGGGCAAAAGTTTTCGAAAGACAAAACTGTCTCAAATTACAGACGTTCATTGCCCCTTATCGCATAATTGCCATAATTAATTTCAGGTAATGCAAAATATTCACAAAATTATTCTAATTATAAATAAACCCGCGTAGCTCACCCAAAAACTATGAGATTTGACATTTCGTTGACCTCACGCTACACTAGCGCCTCTAGCGGAAAATTCATTCGCGATAGCCCCCATTGTATCGCCACAGAAAGGTAAGGGAACTCTACCCTAAAAAAAGTGTTCGGAAGAAACAGGTGGACAAATAAAATAAAAAAGTGAAAGACATTAAGTTTTTTGGGCCGTTCCATCGTTCATACGGCCGGTAGTGGAAAGACAAAAACTTAGATTGAAGAAAGCACCACGTGAATTGCGAACGTGAAAATAAAAGAGCGTAATCAATCATGACGAGGGTGTGACTGAGACGACTGCAGACGAAGATGAGAGAGACATATGACAGGCGATAGTCAGTCGAAAAGGGAACTCTAAATTGGTTGGAGGTCCAGCGGGGCTATTTAATTCTCAAAAGAAGATTCTCTAGTTATTGTGAAGCTAAACCAGCTGGAGGCAGGAGACCGCCAAAGATGACAAGATTAGGATCAAATGCAAGGAACAACTTTATGCTGTTGCTACGTACGTTAATGATGAAGGATTCAAAAGTAGGTAGATGTTTCTCTTTGAAGATAAAGACACGAGAGCCCGATTTTGTAAACAGTTTTTTTTTTTTATTCTACTGGAAGGCAAACGAGCAAGTGGGTCTCCTGGTGGTAAGAGATCACCACCGCCCATAAACATCTGCAACACCAGGGGTATTGCAGATGCGTTGCCAACCTAGAAGCCTAAGATGGAATGCCTCAAGTGCCAGTAATTTCACCGGCTGTCTTACTCTCCACGCCGAAACACAACAGTGCAAGCACTGCTGCTTCACGGCAGGATTAGCGAGCAAGATGGTGGTAGCAATCCGGGCGGACCTTGCACAAGGTCCTACCACCTGCAAAACGCTACGCTATTAACGGCCTACATCATACAAGATTAAGATAAGCTTTCCAATTTCATTGATCCAGCTAGCATGCCACGGACAGGTGCGTATTATGCTCCGATGCTTCCGATAGTTCTGTCTGATGGGGTTTGTGTACCAACAGCGTTGCAATAACAGAAAATGTACCAATTAAACACGGTTTTTCGCTGCGTTTCCGATTTACGCAATTTTGTGTTAATTAAATTTAAATCTGCGTCGAAATAATAACGGGAAAACTAAGTTCAACGATACGAATTCTGGCTTGTCGGTAGGTAGTTCACGTGAGTCCAAGAGATAAGAAATTATACCTATAGTATATTTTCTTACACCAAACACCGGTCGAAACACTTGTTTTCTTTTTTTTACTCTATCTACATTTAATCCGAAATTGGCGGCATATTTACGAAAAAATATAGAAACTTAATTTAGCAAAAAGTATAATATATACCTAGCACTGTATACAAATTATGTTTAAATTCCTCCTTCGTATCGGGCGTAGGTACGATGAAAGAAACCAGCGACCATTTATGTATTCTGTGCGATTATTTTCTTATCTTTGGTTATCAATGTTTACGTCTTGCAAACTTAGTAATTCTCTTAAGCGAGGAGACGCAGGGATTCTAAATGTGTAGATGTAAATACTTATATTTTACTAGGTTTTTTTTAGGAGCCAAATTCGTCGCAAAAGTCAACTTTCTCACATCTTGAGTACCTTATCTGATTAGGCCTATATTTGAAGTGCTTTAAGACTGTGACTCAAGAGATAATCTAGAGTTCACACCACTTACCACACTTGATATTTTCTTATCCCGATGCTTATCGTAAATAAGTTTTTGCAGTCACATAGTAAGTAGATCATATTGAAAGCATAAACTTAATTTCTTACCATATCGGCCAGACGGTTTAATTAATGGACTTACGGAATATTTGGTAGGATATTTTAAAAAAAAAACTTTATTTCAGACATTTTTCAGAGATTTTTATTTTTACTTTATTATGTCACAGGTCTTCAATGTTAGGTCATGCAATAATGAAAACGGCCAACGCATTCTTTTATAAACAAGGTCAGTAAAGTCAGGGCTTAGGCCCTAAAGGGTCCTACTAATGGAGGTGCAGACTTAAAAACTAGTAAAATTATACTTCCCGAGTCTTAAAATTTATTATGCGGTCAAGGTTGAGCACAAACAAAAAATAGATACTTAAATCTAAACCTTACAAAGAGAAATGAAGTTTGTGAGGGTGAATGTTAAAGATTTCTTAATTTTTCTATTCATTGTTTGTAAATCCTAGACTACATACCAAATTTTAGCTTATTATATTATATATCCTGATTTTGAGGGAGGCCTGCACCCCCTTAAAATTTGGGCTCTCTGGTAATACCTATCGAGTACGAAGCTATGAGGGTTTAAAAATGAGACGAAATGGTTTCTGAAAAATTAGGTAGTGCTGCCTTCTTTCTAGCTCGTCTTGCCGGGGGCAATCACGTGTCTCCGGATTACACATTAAAAATGTAAGACACCTTGTTTGTATGTACGAGTACATTAGAGGATGCTTGTCAAAATACATTTTTTTTCTTAACAGTTTGGAAAGCACTGGACTAGCCAAACAATAAATCAGAATAACAACGGCGATAAGATATTGGGCCACAAACTTGGCACGATCTCGTTATTCAAGTCGACTGACTAAGAAAGTACGGGTCAAACCTTACGACAGTTTAAACTTTAAGATCTATGACCCGGCCCGCCCAACCAGTACAACCAAATACAAGGATAGGTATTTTGAAGTGTTAAAAAAAAAGTTTAAAAAATATATAGACGAAATAAATAACATAATGGTCATTTCAACCCACTAATACCTATCATAAATGCGAAAGTATAGGTATAAGAATAATACTCACAGTATTATGCGTTCGTACGCGCGTGTGTTTGTTATTCTTTCATGCTAAAACGGTTGGTCTGATTTTGATCAAATTTGGTGTGCAGATAGCTGGATCTATGGAATAAAACATGTAGACTATAATTCCAAGGTTAGGTTTAGTATTAGATTTGAAATTTGGCGGGGTGTTTTTTACGCAACGGCAATAAAGATCACGACGTAATTTTTGCGAATTCCAAATCAAAAATGCTAGGTAAAATTAATGGTTAACGCCAAAGAAGCTGCGGGCTACATCTATAGTATAATTTTCAGCCCTAGTAATTAGAAGACATTTTTGGATCATGCCTTAAATTGGTTTAAGTTAGCTTATGTTTATTTTGTACCAATCCAGTAGTTGATGATTTCTGACTAATTGCATTTAAAATGATCCACCATTTCCTCCACTTTTTTTCAAGCTGTGTTATTTATACGTGCTCATGGTTGCAGTCCTAGAATGCTAGCGTTTATAGTTGCCTTAGTTAGCACGACTTACCTAAGTATTTTTACCATTTTGCAATTTTCACACGATTTTTTTTTGTTCCAGTTCGAACAAAAATCGGAATTGCACTATGAACAACAAAAACGAGACATATTGTGCTGACTCTGCCAGGTGCACCAAGAGTGCACTAATACGTCACATGAATGACAATTATGATTAGGACAACTAATGAACTGAAACAATTACTTTGCTCACCCGCGACCTGAACAAAGTATATTATTATAAGTTATTGTTTCACTTCATTGAGATGGACCTCCGCAAAGTAAAGTCAATAAATTAATTACGACAATCGGCTGTAACCAATATTATAAAACAGGGTTTTCTTTTCTTCTATACCTATAACACATTGTTTTGATAAATGTGAAACTTAATACACAAGATAGGAACTTTATAGAAGCGCTGGGAGAGGAATTAGGAAGTACTGGATTAACAAAACCAACAGATAACTAAGTTAGAACAAACCTATGTTAGAGCAATATCAGAACAAAGAAACTCCGTTGTTATTTCGCATTCACCAAACTTGAATAAATGGCTTAGTTACACTTATAAAACTCATTGTTAGGGCTTCCTATAAACGTGGTACTTAAATGACTTAGGGCTTAAAGGGACTCTAAGCATCGTATTACACACACAACCTCGCTTAGTCATATCCAATTACTTACTTTTGGTGTGTTAAAAATTCCCAATACGGCTTCCTGAAGGGTTTCCTTTCGGTTAAAGTTCACGGTTCACAAAAAAAAAAACTATAATTTCACTAAAACACTGGCCATTCACTAAGCATTTAAGTTAAAAATCACCGATTGTTTTTATTTCACGAGAGCGCGGTTTTTTGAAAATGGAACGTGTTTTGAATTTTGAAAATGGCTGTCGGTTCGTGCGCGGGGCAGCGCTAAACGGATGTGCGCAGGGAGCCGGCCGGCCGACTGTTGCGTTCGCCGAGCGCACTAGGGAAGGGCCGCGCTCGATAGCTCGATGCTTAGGGTTTGTCGATATTTTGTAAATGTTGGCCAGAATCGTTAGAAGTTCTAGGGGGCGCTGTAGTTTTGTATATGGAAATTCTTTGATAAATAAAATAAATTGCTTAGCACAATTTGTTCTTTTATTTATTATATTAATTAAATAAAATATTACATTTATAATAGACGAAACAACGGATCAAAATCAACAGAGTATACTCGTATACCTGTCACAGACAATCTACCAATTTTTTTTTTAAGAATAGATTAAACCGGCAAGCAGCAGCAGCGCTACCACGAAACTTGAAGTTTGTGTTGTATCGTCCCTCTCGTTCTCGTATTAAATAGTACAAGTGTTTGTAATGAAACTTTTTTACTAGTTTTTAGTGACCTTTTATATAAACATAACCCAAGCATTTATTTAAGTCAACAAATTAGCAAAATTGTCGATATTAAAATTGCAGTGGAGCATACAATTACTAGTACCTATAAGCATGTTTACTATTTAAGTACCTATGTTTGTATTGAGAACAAAAGTAGTACGATAAGAGTGCAGACAATTTACGTACGAAGTACGAACTAGGTATGTTATTGTTTGATTAGTCAACACGACGTGCAAAAGTAGTTGTTAAACAACGTATGATTCATCAGTAACTTCCATGCAGAATATCTAGGACGAGCGATCTATCTGTATTTAATGTTTTCTAGGTATAGCATAGTGTAATATTGAATGACGATTCGATTATCGACATCGACAGTCAGTAACCAACATCGTGACTCACTCGAACAACGCCAACAACAAAACGCACTAGAAAACCGAAATGACGTAAGCGACCAGTAACGACTCCACAAAAACGGTGCCGCGTCGAACCAAACATCGCCACAAAAAACCATAAGCGCCTGGCGTTTAGGGCCTGTTGATCTTGGATCCCGCAACGAACAATGAACTTGCACTGGCGAACTAGACCAAACAGCGAACTTAAAGAACTTTTGTATATGGAACACGTTCTGGTTTGGAAACCGTCGTCGTTCTTTTGTTTGTGCCCAGTCGTAGGAGGTGACACCTACACACTACCACGTAATTTGACGATAACTGTAGTACCCCTTAACTTACATTACTAAGGCGATATTAACATTAACTGTACTGTACATAATAATTTGAGTCTCATACCGTGACTGAGCTCGTTATAAAGTCGCAAAAACTTAATAATGATTTTTATTACAATAGTTTTTTTTTGCCGTGGAGATAAAACCTTGCTGGTTGGAGGTCGTGAAATCGAATTACTTAACAAGCGTTGAGTGTGTGATAAAAAGATTTAAAACACGAGAGTCGTAATGATAGGATCTAAATATAACATCGTAATAAGATTTAGTCTTATTCAGACGTTCCAATTAATTTGCTGTTCGAGTTTAAAAACGTAGGAGTGTTCTAAAATTGCAAAATCTAGTTTGAAAAATTAGTCATGCCTCGACTCTGGTCAGTGTTTCTCTAAACATTTGCCCAAATACAATTAACAAAAAATACTACTGAAGACTCCATGACAGGACAGTTTAGTAAAACTCTAATTAACCGTCTTAATTACGATTGAAACCCTTCTAAAAACGACTTAAATTCTTTTTGTAAACATCTTTTCCTGTTTGAAACTGAACTCAAACCAGTCGTAATACAAAAGACTTCAACGGCGTCCACCTTCGCACGACTTGTCTCTTTCTGGCACCATTAATTAAAAGGAGACGAAAACCACAAGCTGCTTTTAATGGATGTGGTTTTGCTTCAATTTCAGGGACGGAATGATGTATGCTTAATGCAGGAAATGTAAGGAAAAGGTCTTAACGTAATGTACTACGTGGATTCTGATTTCCATCGTTGTTTATCGGTACTTTAATGACACTTCATTAAAGTGCCATTAAGTTTATTGGACGGATTAATAACTGCTAAGATTTTAATAATAAGACCGGTAAAAAACTTTGGCTTCTTTTTTCCAATTGTTAATTTACAGTGATTAAATTAGTTTTATACTAATGCACTTATAAATACTTATACTTACATAATCCATACTAATATTATAAATGCGAAAGTGTGTTTTTGTATGTTTGTGTGTTTGTATGTTTGTCCGTCGTTCACGCCGTAAGGAAGCGACGGATCGACGTGATTTTTGGCATAGAGATCGTTTATGGGCCCGAGAGGGACATAGGCTACTTTTTATCTCGGAAAATGCACAGTTCCCGAGGGAACAGCGCGCGATAACCGAATACCACGCGGGCGGAGCCGCGGGCAAAAGCTAGTAATATTATAAATGCGAGATCACACTGGTATATTTTTATACTAAGCAAATTCCTACCTACCTATGTATTTAATGCTAGATATCACAAGTCGGATGGATATTTCCACATTTTTACAATGTTTAATTTCACTTTCCATCAGTGAAACTCATGTTTATATGGTAATTTTATGTGAGATGATTTCCCTACGTACATATGAATGAGAAAGACAGCAGGGCTATTAAGGATTTCATAATAAAAAGAAAAGTCGTACCTGTCCAGTGTTTTCATTGTAACTGTTGATTTCAGTTGTATATGTGTTTAATTACAAATAAGTTTTTTTTATATATATAAGAGGGGGCAAACGATCAGACGGGTCACCTGATGGAGAGCGATCACCGTCGCCCATGGCCACCCGCAACACGAGGGGACAGGTGCGTTGCCGACCCTTTTAGGAATTGTTAGGCTCGTTTTTTTAAGATCCCTAAGTTGTAACGCTCCGGGAACGTTGCCGCAGTAAGCTGATTCCAGATCTTCGTCGTGCGAAGAAAGAAGTTTCGCTTAAAACGCACGGTGCTAGACTGGCAATCACTAACATGGTGGGAATGGGAGACATACACACACACACACACAAACATCACGCCTGTATTCCCAAATGGGGTAGGAGAGCACACGAAACGTTACCGCTTCGGAAAGACATACGGTTCCTCGAAGTCGGGTAGTGAAATTTAGCCGCAGGCAGCAATTCGTACAGTTCGTCAGAACACTTCCCATGATAAATACGGTAGCCCAGTACGGTAGTAATGGTAGCCCAATGGTTTGACTTATGGCTCTCAAGCAGATAGTCGTGGGTTAGAGCCTGCATGAGATTTTCGGGATTTAAGTTATAAAATTTGCATGGGTTTCCTATATGGAAACCCATGCAAATAAAAATAAATTAGGTACAGGTAAAGCAGAAAAACATCTCCTCAATACCATTTAAAGAACTATTTCTGTAATAACTATCAATCTATATCAATATATATATACTCGTAGATCTAACTAAATAGCTTTGAACAAGTCATTCTTGTATATTTATTTATTTCGTGTATCTCGGAAATGGTTTTAATGATTTCGATGAAATTTGATATGTACTTTTTCGGGGGGTGAGGTTACTAATCGATCTAGCTTGGTCTCTCGGCAAACGCGTGTTTTGAATTTAGGTAAGCCTTGGCCGGGTACTTAAACGATAAACCTTAAAAACCTCCCGTACTTTGCAAATTATAAAATATTTAATAGATATAAAAATAGATATGGCACTCTACGCTTGTGTTTGTTTTCCTAATGAATAAGGAAGTAATAAACTAGACTCTGCCTTATATGAAAAAGGTGCAGTATGTTCATAACTAGATCTTATAAATAAGCTCAATGTAAAGATATCCATGATTAGCACGAAGTAAATATCATAAAAACTATCGCTTAAAAACGTTTAAATAAAATAATATATATACCGAAATATATATACCTACGTATATGTATAATACAAGAATTGCTCGTTTAAAGACACTTGCTCGCTTGTTTATTGGCGTTAAAGACACCAGTTACGCCATCTATATTATTTGAGGGCTATTTAAATGCAGTAAAAAAATACTTAATCGAAAATAACATCGATAAGAGAAAATTCGATCAATAACATTCCCTACACTATTTTATTCTGAAATAACACGATCTAAATAAAGCTTCAAAAGTTAGGTAACGAACACACCACGAGTCATAAAATGTCGGACTATGTTTGTAGAAATTAAAAATTATTTAGGTATTTCTTAAAAAGGACATGTCGAGGTAATATTAACTTACAGCCTACAAAACATTAAATTGGCCGCTTGCAAAACAAATAAGCTAACTTAATCAATCATACCATACAAGGTAACACTAACAACCGTATTGAAAAACGCCAATCATTAAAATAATAGAAGTTATTTGGCTAGGCCAATACCACATAACCTTACTACAAAAAGTAATTACTTATTAGCTAAAAATAAAGCTTAATAATAAAGTTGATTACAGAATCAGATAGAATTAAATGGTTTTTGCATGACATTACGAGTATTTATATTCAATCCAAGCCGCAAGGAATGACTGATATTATTGTTACAAAACTACAACCAGTCTCGGCGTCTTAATGATTAAAACGCCATCTATCGAATGTGGTCTGAACTGCGATATTACGTACTTAACTTAGTCGTCGTCAGCGACCGTGCAAAGAGGTTCTGTTACGGAATATTAGATGGCATTGCATTGCAATACCTACACGTTTTTAGCATTATTTATAATGGCTGAAGTAAGGTTTGATGATGAATGAACGTATTGATAAATAAACTTTGCGCTTTCATGACTACGTTTACAAATTAAACGAAACCCTTGTTTTCGAAAATAATCAACAGATGTCGCTACTGTTTGTTGTTTGCGGGTCTTGAGGGGAAGGAATGAGTTTAGGTTGTTCTCAGTAAGATACCTGTGTAAAAGTTTAACCCAACGTAAGATTTTTTTCTCATAATGTGAAAACAATAAAAAATTACGTATTTCCACTCGATATTTACTGAAATTGATTTTTTACATGCTTTTGTTAAAACCGCACTGCGCACTGTAAGTAGGGTTGCCACCTTTTTTTAGGGCGAATAAAGTATTTTTCATTTTGGAAGGACAAAAATAAAGTACACAGAATAAAAAAAGAGTATCGCCAAAATTTAGTGGCTGTGGATACCAGTTTATTTAGTCTCATAAGTACTCATAACCAGTAACGAGCCAGTAAGAATAAGTTTTACGTAAATAGAGTATTTTAGCGTACTTTATTGGTGTCGTAGATTATAAAGTACGCCTACATGAAAAAGAGGACAATACTCTATTTTAGAGTACGGGTGGTAACCCTAACTGTAAGCCACAAAAGTAATATCTAGATGTTACTAAGTTGGCCATATCTCAAATCATTAATTGATGCTTTAGTGAAATCGAAATAAGAGCAAAAATGCTTTTTGCTTTTGACGACTGATGTTTATCAGCGCCTACTACCTACGTAACTACATGCAAATCAAGATGATAGGTATCTTGTGTAATCTTTGCATCAGTAAATCATTTAGTTCACGTACTCGTTGGTAACAAATGAACAACAAATACCTAAATTTAAAACCGGCGCAAATACTTTGTAACTAATTCTCTGTACTCTGGGCGTCTTGAAACGAATATAGTCTGTACGTACGTATCTCAATACACATACTCAGTACTGTGCCTAGGGTTACCATTGCCAAATAACTAATGCCTATTCCCAAAAATTGCTTTACTTTATTTTTTTTATGTGGACTTGTAAGGCATTCGGCGTCTTTTTGAACCGATTAAAAAATGTTATCAATTCGATCAGTATTTTTGTAATACGATTGTAAGAAATTCATCTCAAAACATTGTTATCTATTTATTTCAGACCAAACTTATACTTGTCCCTTTTTAGTAAGTTTAAAAATCAAGTATTTTTTTTTTAAATTAACTTTGTCAGTTTCGGATAAATACAATTTGGGATTGTTCAAGACCAGAGTGAGCAGGCTATTACCTACTGAATCAGTGAGCTCTATCTTCTGCTTCATCAACAAGGATGACACTCTTTCCCGGCCCGGGTAACACCGGCATGGAAATATTTTTCGGGTACACGTCCATAGAAGCTCCTGTTAGTTTCTATGGGCGTGTACACAAAAAACAGGGCCGGTATTTCCATGTCGGTGTTATCCGAGCCGGGAAAGAGTGTCACCCCATCAGCACATACCATCAAGTGAGATAGAGTACCTAGAGGTCAATTGCCGGTGAGTTTTAAATAAATAAAAACTGACAAAATTCCAACAATCCGGATTTTTATTAAATCGTGCAAGATGAACGAGACAAAAGAATAACTGGGAGATTAGTGAATAATCAGGAAATTTCTTTAATCTGGTAACCCTGCTTACCAGTTTATACAACTATCTATTTACTCAGGTTTACGTATTCAGCGAGGCATTGTCTTGTCTTTATGGATTGCAGGAAAGCTGTAGTTTGCTAGGTAAACGTGATTATGTAACAGGTTTGGGTAGCGTAATATGAATGCTCATGGGCGATTGTGTTGCCTTTCCTGTTTGGATTGTAAATACCAATGAGAGATGAAATATCTCGATAAAAATGTTCAGAGAACAGTGCCCTTAGTGTAAGTTTTCGGTTACAAAATAAGTCTCGATCGCGTTCGCGTTAAAATCTCAATTTATATGGAAACACGAACAGTGCCTCTAGCGGAACGTTTGCGATGTTCGTGTTTACAAATTGATATTTTTAACGCGAACGCGATCGAGACGTATTTTGTTACCGAAAACTTACACTAAGGGCACAGATGTGCAGTTATGATGGAAGAATATAAGTTTCTAGGTTATTAGATACATTTCATTGGGTACCTTTAGTTATAAGTAGTCTCATTGTTCTCATCCTATCAATCACGCCTTGAAAAGTTGTTGATAATAATGAGAAAACAGCTAAATTTAATGTAGAAATATCCCTTTCTCTGTACCACTATCATGAGTTTACAGTGACCGTACTTACTCGATAGCGACGGCGTAAATTATTTGTATGAAGAATTGTACAGCGCCTCTACAAATAATTTATGCCGTCGCTATCGAGTACGATCACTGTAAACTCATGGTAGTGAAGCGTTTGGGATATGGCCACATGAAAATTGCAGTTGCAGAAGGCTTACAATTTGTGGTTATAATATTAAGATTATAAGCTGACTCGAACCATGTAGCCACATCTATGGGAAGCAAGAGCATAAGAAAAATAACCATGACCCCTTTGGCAAAGGCTAATAGACATCCAAAAGTCATTAAAGTTAATGCTACTTGATTGTATTGGATAATTGGTCTATGCAATAAAGAGCTTGATTTCATGAATTTAATGATATTTAGTTTGTGGGATTTTCTATTAGACACCTTATTGGTGATGTAAATATAGTTAACGATCAGTATTTTCAGTAAATGTTATACATATAAGTAAGAAGCTCTTTAAAAAATACACCATTATTGTTCGTTTGATTTCTAGACTTACATAAAACGAGTTTTGCAGAAAAAAACATAATTGAAAATGATCAAATAGAATCCCGCCACACATTAAAAAACGATGTACCTATTGAACAATTTCAGACTTATACTGCGTAGTTTCAAGCTCACCTGGGTTTGCTGGCGTCCTGCGTCGTCGGGCCGAGGCTCTCCTCACTACAGTAGACACTAATGAGTCCATCTCACTCCCCGAATCCCACCTCGATCTGTTAATCACGGACTTTATCACTCGCGCGTCATCCTCCGTGTCCCTATCACTACTGGTCGGAGGGATATTAGATTCATCACTTTCTGGCACTGGGACCTTCACTTCACGATTAAACACACCAATCATTGTCACATCCTGGATACCATCGGCACAAGTAAATGGATGCGTCAAAGTCCTTCGGATGTTGCTCTTTCGATGCTTCACTTTCGCGCCTTCTGAGAGCGAACGCTTGCTGTCAAATTTCGAGTCTCTCACGCATTTCAGATCGGACGGCGAAAGAGATTTCTTTCTAGAGTTGCGGCGCTTGTTGCAGCGTCTCTGCCTGCTTGACTCTCTTGCACTCTGCATTGTGGTCTCATTTGTGTCTGCAAAAGAAATACTGGTTTAGCGGTGTGCTTCCAAGCGATCGAGATTACGATAGGGTCAATCTATGTCGACGACTTAATAGTCGACGGCTAGTTTCCTGTAATAAATGTGCCTGACATGCTTAAAGCTTACTTCGAGTCATTAAGCGCAGTAAGGATACATTAAAGATTTTAATTGAGTTATAACTTCTAACATTGTGTCCGTTGTGTGTATAATCCTTACATTAAAGTGGTTTATCACGTGATAAGTAACAAATTTATTTTTCGTGTCTCGTGTTTAGCGGAGTCCAGTTATTTTTAATACTGGCGACTTATTTGACTATCTAATACGATTAAATTATAAATTTTAAAACAAGGCAATATTTTATTGAAATGAGGCTTTCAATAAACCTTTTGAATATGTATTTTTCTTGGAGATTAAGCGATGTGAATACCCTTCGCAGAAACAAAAACAAGTTTTCTTTTTTAACGATTAACTAGATTCCAAAGAAAATATCGTTTCAAAGGTACAAAGTAGCAACATAGTTATTTGATAGCAAGATCGTAGATTAATATTGCAGTAAAAATACCTTACAACACCAACCGCAACCACAAACCAAAGTTTTTTTACATTATCTACACTGCTATCGGCATTCCACAAAATAAACAAGAAACGTCACTTGATGTTATCTGTGTACTTTTGAAAAGCAATCACAGATAAGAAACGCGTAACTTGGTAACTTTTTAATTACGGCGCGAACGCGACTTTCTTTCAGCGGCTCGAGGCACTGACTGATCGTTCAGGCTGTTTAGCGTTGGTGCACACGTGTACGTTAATTTTTAAATTAAAAACTTAAAGGTCGGTGCTCAATGTCACAGCAAATACGTCCGCAGCCTACGCTTTGGCGTGTAAACTGAACCGAAGTGTATCCTATTCAACGGTTGACATTTCTTATTTACTCGTACTGCAATGCAACTCGGAAAGTACTTTAGGAAATGAAGATACACGTTCCCATTTTCAAAGGCCGTAATGACATCTAAACTGTAAAAGAACGTCGAAAGTACAAGTACTCGTATAACGATTAATTGTTTTACTGACTACCGCAATAAATCAATTAAAAAGACATTAAATTAATAAAGATTGTTAACCTAAATCTTAAATTGTTCTACTGATGCCACGAATCACAATGGATGTAAAGATTGCAAACGAAAACTTTGGTGCAGGGTTCATTTAGGAATTCGATGCAGTAATGTAAAAAACAAATTGATACGGTTATACTTTAATTTTGTTACGTTAGGCCGTACTCTAAATATTGAGCAACTAGTAAACTATTATTGTTATGCAAGCTGTACAAAACAAATTAGATGAACAAACTATAATCTAATCATCATGCTAATCATAACAGCAGTTTTTCGTAAGGGCTTATCTACTTCAAGGCTACTGTTTTAATATAATCTTAATCGGCTTATGCTTTAAGTCTAAATTAGTTAGGCATTTGAATAGAAGTGAGGCTTTTTGGACCTGATACGTATCGCTCCTCAAAAGTGCACTGAATCGTAAAAAGTGCGCGCGCACCGTTTTTACCGTCTAGTTTGTGATAGAGATCGATGCGAGGTTATTAATGAATGCCTGATTTGCATGCGACAAAAAAACGCTAATGTTCGATGTGAAAACTTGTTAAGTGTAAAATGTGACAATCGGGACCTTAAACAAAAGAATATCCAATTCCTTTAAAGGTCAGCAACGGGCCAGCGATCCCGAGGGTTGTTGGTTCACATGATAATGAGTTACGGTGATCTTATACCATCTGCAGGGCTACACCGAAAC
This sequence comes from Choristoneura rosaceana, assembly GCA_037349165.1. Taxonomy (NCBI): domain Eukaryota; kingdom Metazoa; phylum Arthropoda; class Insecta; order Lepidoptera; family Tortricidae; genus Choristoneura; species Choristoneura rosaceana. Next base: position 7,603,023 of record JAZBNJ010000022.1, read on the forward strand.
TCGAAGTTCGTGTCGTGCGGTCCCTTTCGCTCTCGTATTAAATAGTATAAGTGTCAGAGGGACCGCACGACACATACTTCGAGTTTCGAGTTTCGGAGTAGCTCTGCAGGTGTAAAAAAACTTTCTGTAATAGGTAAAGCTCTCTACATTTTTTTTATAAACGATGTGTGAACGTTGCTTTGCTTATTTATTTGCACATGGTCATCAGGCTTACTTACCAACACTTGTGGAAATTACAAGTAATGATATGGAAAAACATTTTTTTTATTTCACAGGAATTTCAGATTTTTTAGATGCCATGCTGTCCTGATTCCGAGACACTACTAGTAGAATAAGGAAGACCAAAACAAGGTATCTATCAAAGTCGCTTTTAACAGTAACCAACCATACTTACAATTTTAATTTTACATTGATCTAGGGCTTTTGATTCCCAATTATAAGTGTCAAGTCATGCCATCACTTTATTAAGAAATAGGAACCCCAGACCCCTTCGCAGTTATAATAGTCAATAAGTAACACAAGTTCACCTTCCCATACAAGTGATGGGTTACGCGCTTCCCATGGCCCGAGACAATGGGGATGCCTGGGATTTATCTGCCAGACAGTTATCCGTGGTATTTATGTTTGGTTAGCTGTTAGCGATGCGATTGCTTGAAACGGCGAGATTTTAATGCCCGCTCTATGTGTTTGGCTAATAATGCCGGTGAACCTAAGAAACGCAATTATTATTATAAGTTCGAGAGAGCATCCTCCTTTTTTTATAAACGACTTCCGTCCAATGGGACGATTATCTTTCCAACTCCTTCCAATAATAATATGTAGGTTAGTATTGCCGTCAGATTACAAGACTTTAAAAATATTTGGAGAATCCATCCATACTAATATTATAAATGCGAAAGTGTGTTTGTATGTTCATGTGTTTGTCCGTCTTTTACGCCGTAACGGCGCGAGGGATGGAGGTGATTTTTATCATATAGTTTATGGGCCCGAGAGTGACATAGGCTACTTTTTATCCCGGAAAAATGCAGTTCCTGCGGGAACAGCGTGCGATAGCCGAATGCCACGCGGGCGGAGCCGCGGGCAAAAGCTAGTACTTGAATAAAAATACTTAGAGAATCAAGAGCATCTTGTGTGGTTTAAGCCTCGGCTATTTATAGGATTAAACGGCTTTTTATATTGTTTTTATATGCTTTAAACGTTGAATTATAATTGCTTCATTAGTGTGGAAGCTTCACACGTTAATTTCTCATGTTATTATTTAATTTAGTGCCGTTAGACGTCGCTAAAGAACAACATAAGTACACTCCTAGGTGTAGTCAAACGTGTAGAAAAGCTTGTACGTGAGTCGGCATCGACGTGGAGACTGATAAATCAACATTGCTTATAATTAAAATGGCCATGCAGTTCCTGCTCCAACATTATAAATAGCAGTGCGATTTAATGTAGTTTACATCTGATAATAGCTTTAGATAAGTACGCGGAAACACATACTAAAATTTATATGATTGCTGCATACCTATATCATGCTCTACATAGTTTGCGGCGTCAATATGCTACGCTATGCGTTGTGGTGTAGCAGTAATATAAAATTACAATCAGAGTTATTATTCCAGTAATTATTTTATTGTTAGTTCCTCCCAAGTTATTGCACATTTGTTAAATGTGAACGTCCCACTGCTGGGCAAAGGCCTCTCAGAACAAGAGGGCTTTTTAGAGTTTAGAAAAAATACTAATGGCCGAAATACATAACGGCCATATAACAAATTTTTGGGATCTTGTAATCTACAGATTGATTTAGGTTAGGTTTATTTAGTAACAATTCAATGCTGTAAATATTACAAAGTCTAAAAAATTTCATTAAATAAAATGACCATTATGTATTTCGAACATTATATTTTTTAACCTTTATGTAGGTATTTTGATACGCAAAATTTAACTGGAATATAGCAGCAGTTAACTGGGTTACTCTGACTAAACAACCCTAGGTCACAGTATGTAAATACAATACTTGTACAATACTTGTATTTATATACTGTGCCTAGGTAGTAAAAGTTGTCGAATTTATAAAAACATTTATAAAAAAAGTGGCAAGATTTTCAGTAATACCTAAAAAAATTCAGCTATAATTTTTGTTGCAAAGAAAAATGTCATCTATGGTTGGATAATCCATGAATACTCTACCAAGTATCTTAATTACCGATATTATTTGATAAATCGAGCTCTAACCAAAACATAAGAGTTAATGAGCTATTCTTAGTTGCACGTTCTACTTTTCAAACGTGGCATACCACTTACAGGCAATCATTCAACTCACGAATCTCTATTCAAGTATGAACTGAGCCTGTATTCTGTGCTCGTATGAGCGATTTTGGCTAACTGGTTTCATATCTCTAACAACATCACAAAATTTTGCCAAATTAAATAAAACTGTATTTCAAGTCGATGCCAGTAACCGTTGAGGAGTTTCGCCCTGCGGAAGAATCTTGACAAGTCTTTTGACTGTAAAAAACTTTTTAATAATAAATTACCGGTACATGGTAAGGTAAACAAATCAATAAACATATATAATTTATTATTTTGTTAATCGCCGATAATTATTTTGAAAAAATGTTTCTCAATAAAGCCGGGTCATGTTTGTTTACTTATTTCTATTGTAAAAAAAACGGAGTGGTTCCTTACTTGAGGCCTACAAAGGCTACAAACAATTATGTCCTCTATCGAAATAAAACATTTTAATTAACTGTCTACGAGACTGTGGAAGTAAATAGTTAGCCATTGAGCTCTCTTTACACGTTAAGTCTGCGATATGTGGTGTGATTGGGACAGCTATCTTTTAGCCTAGCCAAAATTACAGGTGACCGGCGGCGCGGAGTTTTATATCCGTTACGCAGCTGCGACGCACTCCGTACAGTGGTTGCCTGGCAGAACACGCAATGTACAGAGAAAACATTCCCTGCGTCCGTCGCCGGCAGCGCGTATTACGCGCGAGTGCCATAAAATCTAGTCACTCGCTTTGTGGATTTATATCGTGCGTTTAATACAATTAAATTTCGCAATCATAACTCACTTTTAGACATCCACACAGTTTATAGATATTGGCTGCTGGTTTATCTAAAATTGGTCGAGCACCTTTCACTGATAAGTGGGTATTTCTATCTGGGCGGCGGGAGAAGGGGTCAATTCACGACTCTAGCTTTTGTAAAGTAGTAACAATTGACATACTTGTATGGAGCGTTCTTTAAAGCACTTGTTGTCGTGCCTGTCGTGGTCACCGTAGCACGTCGAATAATACAATTCTACACCAGTTGCTCCTGCTCCTAGGCGCAAGTCCTCTTGATCTTTTGTCATTGAACTTTCCCTGCACTCCAAGTCACTCTATAACATCTCTAGCGCAAGTGTTGAGAGCAGTATTTTCTTTTTATTCGACTGGATGGCAAACGAGCAAGTGGGTCTCCTGATGGTAAGAGATCACCACCGCCCATAGACACCTGCAACGACAGGGGGATTGCAGATGCGTTGCCAACCTAGAGGCCTAAGATGGGATACCTCAAGTGCCAGTAATGCAGTAGTGCAGTTAAAACTTCCTCTTGATTTTTCTTTTGCCAGTAAAGTTTTCCTGCACTACAAACTACAAGTCGCTCTATAAAATGATCCGCTTTCTGTTTGAGAGGAGTATTTAAAATGTCCTCTTGTTCTTTTGCCATTGAACTTTCCCTGCACTGCACAACTACTACAAGTCGCTCTATACTCTATGAAGTGCACTCGTCGAGTCAAATGTTCGAAATATCGAATTATAGTACGAGATTTATTTTATTTATTATTATTAGCTTGAATCTCGAAAAACTAGTACAAATTAAAAACCTTACTTAAAATATACAACCGTCGCTCTTTAGTTGGAAGTCTTTCAAGATAATAGTGTTTACAGTTCCGTCTTTTTTGCCGAGTTCATTACGATGTTTGTCACACTGAAAAGCAATATTTTATTATACTTTTACTCGATGCTTATTCAGCTTTTTGGCTCGTTTCGGTAAATTCGATTTCGAAATGTAGCCTAGTCCATACTTCGTACTAATTCAGGTTAGACAAACAACCAAATTGACATTTGGATATGAAAGCTGATAACGACAGGTCAGCAACGTTTTTTGAGGAGTATCGTTACTTTGAGCATGAAAGAGAGAACTGAAAATCAGCCTGGCAGTTAGTCTTCCTTCCTGCATTCTAAATGTTTTTTGTGAATTCAAATGAAAATCCCATCACTTGAAAATCTTATTCGAAACTGGTAAAACAGCGCACTGACAAGTTGGCAAGATTGATTGGGGCTATAATTTTTTACCATCACGTTTTCAAAATCAGCACAAATTTTCAGGCGTATCACCTGGTGTTTTCAAGTGATGTGGTTTCAACAATACAGTCACTGCTTCTCTGTCTGGCCAGAAATAGAACCATGTCTCCCAATCCAAAACGAACCTATTCGAAACAATTGACACTCGCAAAATGCAAACGCAATCCTATTCACCTGTCAACCATCCATCACTCATACCGTTCGTTGGTAAAAAAATATCAGCGATACATGGTGTTCCAGTTGTTACGCAAGTCACTTGGACGACTTCAAATAAGTGGGACAGGCGAATGGACTAGTCCAGGCTGTTGTGAAAACATACGTATGATTTAAGTGCCTTTCGATGTATTAATTCAAGGATAAACGTATGTGTACTTTCTAACCTGTATTTTAACACGGTATAGACTGGAGTTCTTTGGATGTGGTAGCATTTGGACTTTAAAGCAAAGCCCTTAGAATAAAATAATAAAATACTAAAGTTTTTTTTTCGGGAATCTTATTCGCTGATTCTGCTGCCAAGCTATTCCTAATGATCTCGACCACGATCGGCTGGCTACGTGGTGTTTGAAGTTGCAACATCTTCTTTGAACTTTCCCAAATCGACCGTCCACCTTGTGAGAGGCCCGCCGACTTTCCGCCTTCCTGTACGCGATCGCTACTCCGAAACCTAACGGCCCCAGCGGCCATCAGTTCTACGAGTAACGTAACGGAGACACACCTTCCGTCACTTAAGATGTGTGATTTGTTGAGCTATGTTGGTAACTTTGGCGCTAGATCTCCTCGTTTCTGATTCGAATTCGCAGAAATACATTAAACATAGAGCACGAGGGTTGAGTGACCTGGAGCCTTCATATAAGGTCTATTGTAAGGTCTACCATGTCTGTATACGTCATGACAGTGTGTGTGTGTATGTCACACTCAGCATAAACAACACAAACAGTCATGAAGTACACATTATCCAAGCCTTAACATTTTTACCACAGATCATAATTAATCATACACCTTATTAATAATAATGTCAAGTCCAGTGGGTGGTCTGCACATGAATAATGATTTAGTAACGACAATGCAATCACTATTGAATCATTAAATGCATGGCATTAGCGATTGCGTAAGGCTTCGATGTTTCAATTATGTAATTAGTGTAATACTTGATTCCTTTTTATTGTAACACTTGTAAAGACTATTATACTAAAGACCTAGGGTTAGTTTCAAATCGTGCGTGAAACTTTAACAAGTGAATAGTACCCATTAAAGCTAGCGGAATTATCTTTACGTATAAAACAAAGTCGCTTCCCGCTGTCTGCCATTTTAAACACCTTCGATTTTCGAATTGCGTAGTACCCTCCCTGTACTCTTTAATCTTCATAAAATAGACTTTCTTAAGTCATATTTGCACCTTCTCGCCTCGTTAAATAGTCACCCTGACATTGAGACTCTAACGAAGTGTGAAAACTGACAATAGCACAGTTGTAGGTCAATGATTGTTTCATTTTATCCGTCACGATCATCTTGCTTCCTGAAACACGAGTTGCGCTATGAAAATGCATCATTACTTACGTCTTTACTCAACCAGCACGTTAGGGAAAAAGGTCGTCTTTGTACCAAGAGAAAGTGACTTCGATGCTGCGTAACCATGCTTTAAGACGATTATGAAGAACAAACATGCAATACAATACAATACAATACAAATACTCTTTATTGTACACCAGAAATAATAAGCGACACAGAAAAACAGGTACACAGATAAAATTACAAGGTAAGCAATAGGCGGCCTTATCGCTTAAGAGCGATCTCTTCCAGGCAACCTTCAACAAATAGAACATGCAACATGCTTCAGTAAATAGAACAGTTATTTTAGTAGTTTTACGAATAGTAGTAGTGTAGTAGTTTTAGTTAGTAGTTGCAAGAATCTCATCCAAGGCTACTACGTGTTAGATGAGATAAACGGACTAATTTCATGGGTTTCATCTTATACCTTTAAACGAGCAATGTTTGTATGTATATTATATATATCGGGGATCTCGGAAACGGCTCCAACGATTTCGATGAATTTGGTATGTAGTATCGATTAGCTTAGTTTTATCTCTGAGAAGACGCTTATTAACGAGTTTTACCCAGGTACCGTTGTTATAAAGAGAATTATATACCAGTCTCTCAACTCTTAAAAGTACCTAATGTATTATTTAAGAGTCAAACTAAGTTGCACCATTAAATATTTTGATGGTAGAAGCAAATAGGATTATTGGCAGGATTTGCTTTTTCTGGCTAAGTAGATTAAATCCTCGTATGCGGGAACTAAAAAAATACTACATTCAAGTCTCATTCATTTGTTTTAATAAGCCCAGCTTCTGCTTATAAAAAAAAGATAGCCATAGCTTAGTACTGATCCGCGTCCTAATCCTAAACATACCAGGGGTTAAGAATGCCTCACGGTTTCCTTCCTGTTTGAACCCATTCTAGACAAAGCGAATTTAACTCAGTAGAAATAATTTCTCAAGTGCTCCACAATGTGCTCCGTAACACTATGTTAAGTAAGTTCAAGACAAACATATCAAGCAGCTACAGCAACAAATACCATGTGTTCAAATATTGTAAGGAATTTGGTTTAAGTGAGGTTTGAATTCAACGAATTGTTTTACCGACTTGTAGATTAAAAAAAACACTCGATTTTAATGAAAATTTGCTCTTTAAAGTGAATATTTCGCAAACGAATCACTGAATCGAAAAATCGTTTTAGCAACCCCCTAATGGTTTTAAAAGACCTATCTTACGATACTCTCCACACTACAAGGTTGAATAAGAAAAAATAATCACCCCCACTTTATCTCCATGGGAGGAACTCCAAAAAAAATTTTTTTTCATTTTTTTATTGTACCATTTTGTCGGCATAGTTTACGTATATATTCGTGAAAAATTACAGTTTTCTGGCACTGACAGTCCCTAAGCAGCAAGACAGACATGGCGAAACTATAAGGGTTCCGTTATTGCCATTTTGGCTCCGGAACCCTAAAAAGCAAAAGAAAGAATCATTGTTGCTATTACTATTTTTTATTTTTACTTTGTGCTATTGTAAGAATAAGAGGTCACAACTGTCCTTGTCACAAAGTGACAGCTGAATTCAAGCGCGCGCAACTCTACGCTGTATTCACACAAGGAATGCCATGACATTCAAATTGCCAACAGTTGAGTCGATTGAAAGTTTTACCTACTACACAGTCGTCTGTGAGATGTTCTGAACGTTACGTAGAATTTCCATAAATTACATCGTGAAATTAATTTTCATTGTAGCATAGAAAATCCGCGTAAAATTTCACGAAACGATTCTCATTGGTGGAAGTTTTGGGGTTTTATAATATTTAGGATAAAACGTGGCCTATGCGTTCTGTAATATGTAATCTTGTGTAAATTTTACTCTTTTCTGCAGCTTTAGGTATCATTTTCAATTTTTTATACTAAAACGTTTAAATCCCCAGCAAACAGGGATCGCGGTTCATTGTAAGCCAACATAATGTTTAAGACAATCTCAGTCATTATTAAATCAAGGTACGTAGAACAAACCCGAATTTAAATCATTGCAAGCCTAATATTTTCAGGTACTTTGAAATGCTCATCCTGTGTAGAACTCTAAAGGTTAGTTTCGGTGTACATATTTTATAATATCAGAATTTTTCTAATTTTTATGAAAAAAAAAGTTATGGCACATGATCATTATGGCAAACATTACATAATGACTATTAATACTTATGGATTCCAATATAGACCTCTGTTAACAATATCCTCAAGTCCTAGAGCAGACAAAGTTAGAAAAGGGAAATAGAAAATGCTGTATCCTATTAAGGCAATCTCTAGGCTAGGTCCTCCAAACAAAAGACAAAAGGTGGTTGGTACCCACACGCAATTGTTGCCATGTCGCCTTGATAAAACCTCTCTGAGTAACAAGCAAAGCAAGGTTACGGGCTCATTAACTATTACTGATAAATGTTTCATGAATTACCAGCCGAGATGAGACTAGATTGCTGCTTCCTTAAGCCTTAATAGCGATATAAAAAAATTACATTTAGGAAAAGAATTTACACTGTAAATGAGTAGTAAGTACGAAACGAGAGTACGAATCCTTTAATCAATATTGCAATGCATCGATTCAGTTATTTATGCATTTGCTTATTTTTATTTTACCTTGCCATGGAAGTAATTCAAGCATTTCGGTAACGATACGTTCTTTTTACCTATCACTTAAGTTGAAAGTCCCTACTTTTACCTAATGCAAATAAAATATTTATGAATGTTCACCAGGCCCACGCCTTTAGAGGTAAAAAGTTGTGTGAAAGATAAAAAATAAACGAGTACGTACAGTCATCAGCCAGTACTAATATCTGACACAACAAGCGTACATAAATATCTGATATGACTCTATTTCTAGTGCCGGAATGGCGAGTCAGATATTTTTTCGCGCCCCGCTGTGGCAGATATTAATGGTATACTGTTCCTATACTACCTGTACCTACTATACCTATCTATACCTACTGAGCAATCTTAGACAGTCTTATTTCAAGGAAAATGTGAGAAAATTAACAGTGGGTGTCTTACAATGCCATATTTTATTTATTATTATCCTGTCCCGAGATCTAATAATACCATTTAAGTCCCGGTAATAGAAATAATTATAACTGAAAGACATTTTGACACTTAAATAAAACAACAACGTACCATCAAAAAACAAAGTAACCGGATTGCAAATAACCCGTCGGAGGATTAAAACTGCTCGGTTTTAAAACCGGTCAAGTATAATAAAACGAGGATAAAATGGAATCCGAGATATTTTTAATGCCCTGCAGAAAATACAAAGCGAAACATACAACATGGATATTTTGCGAGCAAGGAAGGATTGCACTGTAACATAACATAAACAACAGCACCCGAGATAAAAACAAACCATTGGTCTCAAGTTTAGTTAAAATAATTGATAAACTTCGTCCACACGTGATAAAAATGAAAGTAACCGATGATGACGTAATGGATACTAAAGGAAATAAAAGAAGTACCTCAAAACTCCCGGGTTTAATTCATGACATTACCAAATATAGTGATAGTGATAGCGAAACAAAATCATGAACCAGTGGGTGGCTAGCCTTGCATTTATCATGTAGAAAGTACTAGGCACGCAGACTCGGTAAAGGTTATACAGTTACATAAAATACTACAAATAGTGCAGTAATTAGCGTACACTGACCTGAACAGAAAACATCACTTACAGGCAAATGTGTTCATAAAATTGCCACATTGCTAATAACTTAAAGACGCAAATCAAAAGAAACATTTATTTCACTTTTAACACTGTTTTCTAATAACAAATACCACATACTGACATACATATATATGAGCCAAATAATGACGAATTGGGAAATGAAATGGGGACTCATGAATAGGCAAAGATAGCGGCAGTAAGTATGAAGAAATAATTTGTAGGAGTCGGTAGCAAGAAGGATATAGATAACGACTCAAAGGATACCTAATTTTGCAAATTTAAAAGGCCCATGGTCCTGCAGATAAGAAATTGAAAAGCAATAACGGAAACAAGATTGTTCATTATCGAAGTACAGAAGCCGACTCAAAATAAACGGATTATCTGGACAAAATGTAGGATTTTAAACTGTGTTCAAGTTATTAGTAATTTAATAAAGTTTATGACATTTGTATGTAAGTAATGTTTTCTGTTGAGAAGAGTGTACGGTAGGTAATTACTGCAAAATATCTAGTTATTTATGTTTGTGTTTGTCACGGATCTAATCTGCCCATCGCAAGGGTCTCCTCTCCTCTTCATCCTATTGGTTGTTTCCTTTAAAGCTTCTCTGTCACTACTGTCATGAGCTCCGGAGGAGGATATTTTCTCAGCCTAGTTATTGTTAAGAACAGTGTTGAAATTTGAACATGGTAAAATGTTAACAGATGTCAGAGAAAGTGGTAAAAATATAGACAAGTGACATGGATGTCAAAATGAAAGTTGATAGAGATGAGACCGAAGATAGCCATATCTCTAATTACAGTCGCTTATAAACGATTGGTCGTTTTAAAAGGAAACTGGCTACAGAAACAAGAAAGTAGGCAACGTGAGTACCGACATATTGTTATTTTTGGAAACATGGAAAGGCAAGCTTAATAGAAAAACTAACATTCACGAGAGGGGCGTACGCGAGGTTTTAATAACAAGCTTCGTAAACTTTTTCTTTTATCTATTATTTAGTTGATTATTTAAGTAGTTATAGGTACCAAATAAAGTTTATTTATTTGAAAATCTTACACATTATATTAAGCCATTTCCAGTGGTCTGATTAACTTCCAATTTGATACATACGATGACAAATCATAAGTAGATATAGTTAACAAAAAATCTTGTATTACAAATGAAAAAATGAAATTTATGCATGAATTGATTTAATTGAACGAAACATGCTAACTTGATGTTACGTAACCTATGAACTTAATATTTTCATGTAATTAAATAAACGCAATCTTAATTTCAGTCCTTGTCAACTATGCCCTAAATACCGACCGTAACTATTAAACAGATTTAACCCAAACATGGACTAATAACCGTTAAACTAACTTTTTCATTTTAATTAGTTTAATCACGCTTTTAACAAGCTTTTAGCAAGCATTAGCATGGATATTTGTCACCAATAAGGCAGGTGATAATTTTTCTGCAGTCATTATAGGAAATGAATATGGACCAATCAGATTAAATCGAGTTGTGACTTGTGCCGACGAACGTGACCCTAGATTTACATATTGCGAGATCTAGATAAGTGTTAATGATCATAGCTATCAAAGTCTATTAAAAACTTGTTTTCTAGGACTTCGTTATGATTGTAGTCGTACCAGCGGTGTTTGATAATGAAGGTGATATCATTATCTTTCTTGGCGTAATATTAAATGCGAAGCCTCAAGCTGACACCGAAATAGGTGCCATTAAAGTAATATTTTAATTCATAAATAAATATACTAGATGCAATATAACATCTTGCCCAATGTATAGATGCCCACAGGCTGGACATAGGCCTCCCCAATGAACCCCACAATTAAGTTTCGATAGGTAATAGACGCACAGGCGATTAATGACATGAAGATCACGATAGCGATGAGTCTTATACGTTTGTTAAAGTACTACACAAACAACACTTAAAAGTATTCACATGACGAATTGCCAAAGAAAACACGCTCTATCTCTAACATTCATCTTTCATATACATATCAAGCGCTGCAATTGTTCAAAATTAATACCTGAACTCATCACACTAAGAATTATAATACAATTACGAGATTAATTTAAATCATTTTGAAGCATTAATCAAAGTTATTTAGCCATCAACTTTCAATACAAAAGTTTACACGTAATAAATACACGATATACAAGACACTAAAAGACAAAGTATCAGCTAACAAACTATATCGATCTATGCAAGAATAACCCGTTTCGTTATCAGAACAAGGACGATAATTCTATGGAAATGCTAGGAAGTATTCGCGTTAGTATGCTTGATTGTAAGAAATAACGGGACAGTTGTCACTCAAGTAACCTACGCTTATGTCTATGGTTATGCAGCGTTTTGTGATTCAGAATCTTGATTATAACCTCAATTAAGGTTTCGGAATCAAATCAGGGGAAGTCGGTTTCTTAAAAGATGAACTAAGGACTTGATTAACATTATAGTTTAAGGAACGAAGGTTACTCTAAAAAAAAAGGCTAGTTGAAACCGGTGCAGAAGTGAAGATACATTTGACGGTAAATATGAAGATGCAGATAGGCTAGGATGATTACGAAGACAATTATATCTTTTTGTAAATGTTTATCGTTAAAAGTTAAGCTACATTATAATGAAAAATGTACACAAACAATCGATTTAGTATTCGTTCTATTCATTGATTACTCAGTGTATAGCCGTAGAATATACAATTACAGAAGGAATCCGAAATAATTCTGCCAGTGGTTGAATAACTTTAGTCAGTTACACAGCTCCTAAAAACCCTTAAATTAACATTTAAAAAGTTTTTCACGAATATTTAATTCAGGTTAACGAATGTTTCAGTACATTTACAGATTAAAATGCGTTAAAGTTCTGAACTTCACCTGTAATAAAAACTTCCAGAGAAAAATCTTTGGAGGTTTGTTCATTCCGATATCTTCGACTATATCGACCTTACGATAAGTTTTTATTAAAAAAAATTGTAGGATAAAGTCATCTATCACAAATCGCCACGAAAGTGCCGCAGTCGACCAGTAATCTCCAGTAAATGTACCTATTGTCAGCAACAATATTGTCTCAGAATCGTGACTGTTGACACGGTGTGCTAAAAACTTGATGCGGTTATGATAGTGTGCCAAATTTTCCAATATTGTAGATGTACGTGACCGTCGGCGGCGACCTCATCGCAGATTCAGGGCACAAGACATGCCGCGGGCTATTGGTAGTACTTGTGGCGGAAATTGCGTTGGTTCGATGTATGAAGAGTTTACGCTTAGTCGTCACATGAAGGATAGGGATAGGCGATATTCTTCTTCTTGCGGTGCCTCTCCACTACTGGAGGTTGGCTGTCAGCTCTGCATATCTCTCCTTATCTCTCGCCAGAGAAAACAGTTCTTCCACACTGGCGATACCGGTCCACTCTCTAATGTTTCGGAGCCACGATTTCTTTCTTCTTCAGACGCGTCTTTTCCTCTCAATTTTTGCCATCATTATTGTTTGGAGTAAATGATAACGCTCATGCCTTAATAAATGTCCTAGATATGCTACCTTTCTTCTCTTGATAATCACCATGAGTTCTCGAGATTTTACACGATTTTACACGGGATTTTAGACGATATTAATTAAACTAATATTTATCTATGTATGCAGTCAGGTATATAAATGTGTGTACGAGTACATCAACAAACCAGCAAAGTTACGACTTGGACATTATAATGGTAGGATTCGCATCTCGTGATAAACAGATCAATGAAATTAAATTAATACTGTAGGAAACTTTCCACCAATTGACTTCCCAAACTAAGCAACGCTTTTACCACAGATTAAGTAATATTAGTATGGAGTATGATTTGGATTTGTCACAGATTACCCCCGGGTATCTGTGGGATTTGTAATGGAAACTACGAGTACTGTTTCGTATAGATAAACAACATAATTAAAAACTGGAACATCCGTGACTCAAATACAGATATTTATATTCATAAAACAAATGTGAACTTCTATCGGGATTCGAACCTGGGTCAGTAACCACTAGCACGTCAGTACTATTATATATTCTGTGCCACTAGTCACTCCGGTCGTCATCGAGTTTCGAGTAACAGCTCTATCATTTGACACTGTACGAACTTTTGAAAACGGTTACAGAACGGATTATATCGCAATCCATATATGTAAGCATGAGACAGTAATAATATGGCAAGTAAAGGAAGGGAGCGAGCGGGTGCAATGTCCTGCCACGTACCGGGCTGCATACTTAATGCGATCCCCAGTGTTGCCACCCTGCTGTCTTCACAATAGATTTGCTGTTTTCTTATTGATTCTATCTCTTATGGTATTTTATGAGCGCTGTTATTTATGAGCGCCAAGACAATTAACAGTAGTTTTTGTTATAATGTAAAATAATAATATTTAGCTAACCTTTACTGTCAAACAAATAAATGAAAAAAATAGTTAAAGTTTCATAATCATTAAAAGTTTTTCGGAAAACGCAGTAGGTAAGGCATGTATATTAATTAATTGTGACTTTAATTTTAAAATATGCTTTTCTTTTCACTATATTAATTTTCAATTTAATTTTGAACAGAACTAACATAGTTTGTAAGAGTGTAATACTAACAAATGAATGGATCTATGTTGTCTAATAAATAAATAAATAATAATTATTATTAAGATTTTATTACATTTTCAGAAAGTTTCTAAAAGTGGCTCCGAAGCCGTAACGTTTCGTGTGCTCTGCCAGCCCCATTTGAGAATACAGGCGTGATGTTTGTGTGTGTGTGTGTGTGTGTTAATTATATTTTGTAACTACTGTCTTATAACGACTTCTATGTTACTTTATAACGACTTATAAAGTAAGGTACACTTACAAAACCTTGTTTTTTCAGCACACACTAAACCCAGTTACGAAATATCTAAGTATTTAACATTTGCGATTTTTTTTAATATTATTTGTTTTCATCAACAATACGTTAGATCAGCGAACTCTATTTTTTTACTATTTATCGTAAAGTGCCACTTTTCAGACTTCAGGCTTGGCAACACCGACTTCTACTGGGTATATTATAAGTCATACACCGATCAATAAAAAATCCCTTCGTCTTATTGCATTGGAAGTATTGCGATCATTAACGTTAATGTGAGTGCAATGGAAGTCATCTGAAAGCTGCCAGGTGTTATTTACCGGGAAGTGTTACTTAACTGAACTAAACAGTACCTACTAAGTACAGTCAACTCATTAATATCTGCCACAGTGGAGAGTCAAAAATATCTGCCGCGTACTATCGGCCCTAAAAATAGAGGCATATCGAATATTTCATTATTTATGCACGCTTTGTGTCAGATGTTGGTACTAGTGACTGTATCTACGGACTCTAGCTTTTTTAACAAGGGAATTACTGCAGTATCTACTGGGTTTTTTGGGAAAATTATAAAATCACAAAATCTTAAATATTTATTAAAATAATAGACCTGACCTGACTGGCAGATTCATAACCGCCTAACTGATAGACTCTCTTTATGATCTAATCTAACGTATAAATGTAACGTATACAGGGATTTAAATTTTATAGGATTTTTTTTTAATAGAAGACATTATCTTCTATCTTCTATAATAATAATAATAAGTATAAATAAAAATGAATTGTAAAATGTGTTGCTAAGCACAAAACTCGGGAACGGCTGGACCGATTTCACTAATTCCTTTTTTGTTGTGTTAGTTTATTATCAGGAGTAGGTTTTTATGGAAGAAAATTCAGAAAAAATACAACGGGGCGACGCTGCGTGAGCGTGATGTGGCCCGTGTCAAGTTGGCAAAGGAAGATGGACTTACCCAAGTTCGCCGCCGACCTTCTGACTGGCCACGGGTATGCGTTGATGAGTTTGAAGGCAGTGCACGTCGTTGTCTTTATTATCACTCAGATTATTGAGGATTTAACTTCTGTATTATGAGTTACTTGCGTGTCGAGCGCAATGATTTTTCTTATATGACAGACAGACGACAAGATGACAATGAAAAAGTACCGCGTGGCATCAGAGGTTTCCGGCCAGCGTTGCCTAGGCTTGTCCACCTCCTTGCACACGGCAATACGGCGCCACCACCGCGGCCAACAGCTAGTCTTCTATAATATAAAAATGAATCGCAAAATGTGTTGGTAAGCGCATAACTCGGGAACGACTGGTCCGGTTCCGCTAATTCTTTTTTTGTTGTGTTCGCTACTGTCAGGAGAAGGTTTTCATGGAAGAAAAAAAATACAACGGGGGCGAAGCCGCGGGCAACAGCTAGTTTCAAATATACCTAAGTTAATATGTCCGGATATAATTTTAGATTAAAGCAGGGGGTCCCAAATTTTTTCAGTTTGCGACGCACTTACAAGTTCTTTAAAGCCAGGGAGCCTAGCTATAGTCGACACAATAGTTGAGTTAAGTTTCCAGGTTGAAATGAGACCCCCACCGCGCCCCAGGGCGTCGCCTTGCACCGTTTGGGATACCTTAGGGCACTAGATATAACATTAGTTTATATGAACCGAACCTACTCTATCATATGAACTCGCAACACGCTAAGATAGAAGTAGATGATTTAAAAGTGTTTCCGTAATCGACAGAAATTCCTGTATGTTTATAATATACTAAGTGCCAAAAAATCTGGCCCTCAAATGTACGCAGAAATGGGTAATTTCGTATGTAGAGTGGGCCAAATTTTGTGCCGCTGAGTATATTTAATCTCATCGAAATTTTGGTACTCTACCGTTTGGAGTGGCCAGAACGGAATAATTCTATACTCAACGATTCGTGTTTACGATGAAAAGCGCCGTTGTAGCTCTATGATAAAGTATTAAATGTCCCTAAGATACTCCAATGCTACAAATATATCGATTTCAATCAACATGACATTTCACAAGAACAACGATTGAACAATCTCACAATAAATACTCACTATTTCGAAGAGTTCTACTTCTTAGTCTCAGTGTACTTAAAATGTAACCCGACTTTGAGAAGCATAAGGCTTAGTTTTATAACTTTGAACGTGATAAATAGAACCTTGTCATAGTGAAAAGTTGCGCTAGGGCAAGGAGGCATTGACTCGACCACCCGTCACAGTATCTCGTATGTCTATGTTTGGCAAAGAATGCGCGTGAGTGCTCAGTGTGTTGCAGATGAGCGCCATTAATTAATGTTCAGGTTTTTCCTGCTTCATGTTTATTGAGTTTCTTGACAAAATGTCGCTAGATGGCGTTAGTATCGTAATGTCAGTGTGTCGCTTATTTAGTTATTTAACCAATCACAAAAGTGACACAAATGACAAAGTTGTCATACGGGCTCTACGAAAGCGCCTATTAGCCTGTCACAGAAAGCGTCTTTCATAACAAACAGTTAATTATTGTTGAAGATATGTATGCATTCCAGCCTATATACCTATTTATATTACCCATATGTCCCATTGCTAGGTACAGGTCTCCTCTCAGAATGACAGGGCTTGGTTCCTTGTTCTTACTCGGGTTTAGAGCCGGACATGTTTGGCTTTTTACGGACGTGTCTGGCCAAATATTTTCTCACCCAGCATGTCCGTCTTTTGTTAGCCTTTTTGTGTGGCTGCCGCGTCGAAACTCGAACGCAAGTAAAGCCACGACGCGACTGCCCCGTACTCTCCTCGCCCGAGTCCGTGCCCCCACCCACCGTATGTCCGGCATTTAGGGTAAAATGTCCGGCCATATTAAGCACCAAGTCTGGCTTTTGAGTTTTTGGACCTGGCAACCCTACCCGGGCCCAGTGCGGATTTTGGAACTTCACATGCACTATTGATTGAATTTCGAAAAATTCAAAAGATGGGAGACCGGGTTTCAATTGCTTGAGAAGACATGTAATATAAATAAGTATCAGCCTCACAATATCAAAGAAATTTATTTCTTTGCACGTCGTCATTATGAGGTACGTGTGTACCTAATAGGAAGCTGTTTATTGCATCGCTTGAAGCGCAATAAAGTGTTGTTCAAATAATAACTTATCCAGATGAAAGTGAGATTAGCATTAAAGATATCAGTGCACTAAGCATTGAAAACTCGGAAGTTCCACTAGAAAGTTATTTATTAATTGCTTAGTATAGCTATTAGTAGCTGGATTCAGTTACAGCCAATGTTATTTTATAGCACGAAGACTAGGGTCGATCGCCCTGTCAAGTAATTGCACCAGGCCATAAACTTATGGCATTTACGCTTTGATGAATTATACCTGTAGATTCACAATCGCGCGCCCAAATGTATGTCCGAGCCAAATGAGCGCCACTTTGGTAATACCTGGCCTAAAATCACTGGTTCAGATCACCGGGTTAGGTTAGGTCGATAGGTTGGTCGATAGGTCGATCGATCGGTAGGTCGATAGTAGGTAGATAGGTTGGTAGAATGCTCGCCTGCCACTTTGGTAAAAGTGGCCTTCTCTTTTCTCAGTACGTTGTTGTCAAGTGTCAAGCGTTGTGGAGTTTTGCCGCTAGCGAAATTCGCCCGTAATAGAGTAAAGACTAGGTTCAAATTTCGTCTCGTATTATTATAATTATTTTGTGTGAGATGATTTTATTTGTCACGCAAACAAATCAATAGTTCTGACATTCTTTGAAGGGGATTTTGTTCGGCAATGTGCGACCTGGTTTAAATGTCATTGCATTTACGGCACCGATTAATTATTACAAATAAGCTACTTTTTCGAGTGGATAAAGCGAAGACATGCGTAATGAAAACGTTGTTATCATAAAACTTTTTTTTTATCGACTGGATGGCGAACGGGTCTCTTGATGGTGAGAGATCACCACCACCCATTATGCATGTCTTACACCTAGAGCATGAATACCGCTATTTGATAATACCGAAAAACCGGAATATCGGAGCAAAATTCCGATATTGGCAAAACCGGTATTGACATTATATAATACCGGTATTTCGATATTGATCTCTAAATACCAATTATTTTGTTATTAAATAGAGTATTACAGTCGCAAGACTCAAAAGTTGCAAGTCACAAATGCACTACTTACTTACAAATGCAATACTTATTTAATTAATATAATCTTAGACATTTTTGAAATAATCTTAGCTACCTACTCGTACTTAAGATTGTCGGAACCGGAAAGGTTTTGGACGTGCGAAACTCATTCATTTTACTTTAATAATATGAATATCGAAAAAATACCGAAATACCGGAATACCGGTATTTGAATTTTCGGTATCGAAAAAATACCGGTATTGCAAAAAACGTCCGATATTAGATGCTCTACTTACACCTGCAACACCAGGGGGATTCCAGATGCGTTGCCAACCTAGAGGCCTAAGATGGGATACCACAAGTGCCAGTAATTTCACCGGCTGTATTACTCTCCACGCCGAAACACAACAGTGCAAGCAACTAACTTATATTATAGATCTCAACAAAAACATGCTGTAAATAAATAAAGTGATAAGTCTCAATTGAAACGACTTGCCTAAGTAGTGAATAGTTAAGGCTAGAAGATAGATGTAAGAAAATGAGTAATTTTGATTACTGTAGGGTAGGAGGCATCGGTACTGTTTCACACTTCCTGATTTTTTACGCGACTGCAAGGAGAGGTATTATTTTTTAGTTTGCATTTATGCCAGGCTGCCAGTCAACAACAACCAAGTCATTTCATTGAACTTAAAGCAAAGAATAAAAATGATTGAGATGTGTAAAGTGCACCGGGAAGATAATAAGTCTGCTGATTATGTCATGAGGAGAATTCCCACGACGGATTAGTGTGAGGTTGAAATTGAACAATGATTTAACGAACCATTGTTATAGAATTGAAGTTTGACATTATCGTTAGTATGTACGAAGTGTTATGCGTAGAATTAATGAAAATAATTGTATCAGGAAGCGTTAATATTCACTGACTGATTTTCAGCGTTAAGTAGAACTAGCAATGAAGTCTATATTATTATATTAAAAGAAATATGTTTAGTTTTCTGGATGGAAAATTGAGAACCAATAACTGAGGCTTTATTGTCTAACACACTTGGAATCACAATCATTTTCACCACTTCTTTCTGTTACACGGTATAAGATGAGGGTAGAAAGAGATGGTGAATCCGATTGCAAACGTCATTGGGTCGACATTGACAATACCCCTTACGGCCTCACGTTTTCCTTAGAAAATATGAAAGGTAAGCTAATACGAGCCCAAGGCTTCATCAAAATAAGAGATCGAATAGCGCTTAATGAAAATTCAAAACGAGTAGATTTACAAACAGGAAGCTACCTAATAATTTCATAACATCGGGTTAAATTATTACGAATATTACATAAATCGTGGTCGGTTTCTTAAAAGATGAACTAAGGACTTGATTAACATTATAGTTTAAGGAACGAAGGTTACTCTAAAAAAAAAGGCTAGTTGAAACCGGTGCAGAAGTGAAGATACATTTGACGGTAAATATGAAGATGCAGATAGGCTAGGATGATTACGAAGACAATTATATCTTTTTGTAAATGTTTATCGTTAAAAGTTAAGCTACATTATAATGAAAAATGTACACAAACAATCGATTTAGTATTCGTTCTATTCATTGATTACTCAGTGTATAGCCGTAGAATATACAATTACAGAAGGAATCCGAAATAATTCTGCCAGTGGTTGAATAACTTTAGTCAGTTACACAGCTCCTAAAAACCCTTAAATTAACATTTAAAAAGTTTTTCACGAATATTTAATTCAGGTTAACGAATGTTTCAGTACATTTACAGATTAAAATGCGTTAAAGTTCTGAACTTCACCTGTAATAAAAACTTCCAGAGAAAAATCTTTGGAGGTTTGTTCATTCCGATATCTTCGACTATATCGACCTTACGATAAGTTTTTATTAAAAAAAATTGTAGGATAAAGTCATCTATCACAAATCGCCACGAAAGTGCCGCAGTCGACCAGTAATCTCCAGTAAATGTACCTATTGTCAGCAACAATATTGTCTCAGAATCGTGACTGTTGACACGGTGTGCTAAAAACTTGATGCGGTTATGATAGTGTGCCAAATTTTCCAATATTGTAGATGTACGTGACCGTCGGCGGCGACCTCATCGCAGATTCAGGGCACAAGACATGCCGCGGGCTATTGGTAGTACTTGTGGCGGAAATTGCGTTGGTTCGATGTATGAAGAGTTTACGCTTAGTCGTCACATGAAGGATAGGGATAGGCGATATTCTTCTTCTTGCGGTGCCTCTCCACTACTGGAGGTTGGCTGTCAGCTCTGCATATCTCTCCTTATCTCTCGCCAGAGAAAACAGTTCTTCCACACTGGCGATACCGGTCCACTCTCTAATGTTTCGGAGCCACGATTTCTTTCTTCTTCAGACGCGTCTTTTCCTCTCAATTTTTGCCATCATTATTGTTTGGAGTAAATGATAACGCTCATGCCTTAATAAATGTCCTAGATATGCTACCTTTCTTCTCTTGATAATCACCATGAGTTCTCGAGATTTTACACGATTTTACACGGGATTTTAGACGATATTAATTAAACTAATATTTATCTATGTATGCAGTCAGGTATATAAATGTGTGTACGAGTACATCAACAAACCAGCAAAGTTACGACTTGGACATTATAATGGTAGGATTCGCATCTCGTGATAAACAGATCAATGAAATTAAATTAATACTGTAGGAAACTTTCCACCAATTGACTTCCCAAACTAAGCAACGCTTTTACCACAGATTAAGTAATATTAGTATGGAGTATGATTTGGATTTGTCACAGATTACCCCCGGGTATCTGTGGGATTTGTAATGGAAACTACGAGTACTGTTTCGTATAGATAAACAACATAATTAAAAACTGGAACATCCGTGACTCAAATACAGATATTTATATTCATAAAACAAATGTGAACTTCTATCGGGATTCGAACCTGGGTCAGTAACCACTAGCACGTCAGTACTATTATATATTCTGTGCCACTAGTCACTCCGGTCGTCATCGAGTTTCGAGTAACAGCTCTATCATTTGACACTGTACGAACTTTTGAAAACGGTTACAGAACGGATTATATCGCAATCCATATATGTAAGCATGAGACAGTAATAATATGGCAAGTAAAGGAAGGGAGCGAGCGGGTGCAATGTCCTGCCACGTACCGGGCTGCATACTTAATGCGATCCCCAGTGTTGCCACCCTGCTGTCTTCACAATAGATTTGCTGTTTTCTTATTGATTCTATCTCTTATGGTATTTTATGAGCGCTGTTATTTATGAGCGCCAAGACAATTAACAGTAGTTTTTGTTATAATGTAAAATAATAATATTTAGCTAACCTTTACTGTCAAACAAATAAATGAAAAAAATAGTTAAAGTTTCATAATCATTAAAAGTTTTTCGGAAAACGCAGTAGGTAAGGCATGTATATTAATTAATTGTGACTTTAATTTTAAAATATGCTTTTCTTTTCACTATATTAATTTTCAATTTAATTTTGAACAGAACTAACATAGTTTGTAAGAGTGTAATACTAACAAATGAATGGATCTATGTTGTCTAATAAATAAATAAATAATAATTATTATTAAGATTTTATTACATTTTCAGAAAGTTTCTAAAAGTGGCTCCGAAGCCGTAACGTTTCGTGTGCTCTGCCAGCCCCATTTGAGAATACAGGCGTGATGTTTGTGTGTGTGTGTGTGTGTGTTAATTATATTTTGTAACTACTGTCTTATAACGACTTCTATGTTACTTTATAACGACTTATAAAGTAAGGTACACTTACAAAACCTTGTTTTTTCAGCACACACTAAACCCAGTTACGAAATATCTAAGTATTTAACATTTGCGATTTTTTTTAATATTATTTGTTTTCATCAACAATACGTTAGATCAGCGAACTCTATTTTTTTACTATTTATCGTAAAGTGCCACTTTTCAGACTTCAGGCTTGGCAACACCGACTTCTACTGGGTATATTATAAGTCATACACCGATCAATAAAAAATCCCTTCGTCTTATTGCATTGGAAGTATTGCGATCATTAACGTTAATGTGAGTGCAATGGAAGTCATCTGAAAGCTGCCAGGTGTTATTTACCGGGAAGTGTTACTTAACTGAACTAAACAGTACCTACTAAGTACAGTCAACTCATTAATATCTGCCACAGTGGAGAGTCAAAAATATCTGCCGCGTACTATCGGCCCTAAAAATAGAGGCATATCGAATATTTCATTATTTATGCACGCTTTGTGTCAGATGTTGGTACTAGTGACTGTATCTACAGACTCTAGCTTTTTTAACAAGGGAATTACTGCAGTATCTACTGGGTTTTTTGGGAAAATTATAAAATCACAAAATCTTAAATATTTATTAAAATAATAGACCTGACCTGACTGGCAGATTCATAACCGCCTAACTGATAGACTCTCTTTATGATCTAATCTAACGTATAAATGTAACGTATACAGGGATTTAAATTTTATAGGATTTTTTTTTAATAGAAGACATTATCTTCTATCTTCTATAATAATAATAATAAGTATAAATAAAAATGAATTGTAAAATGTGTTGCTAAGCACAAAACTCGGGAACGGCTGGACCGATTTCACTAATTCCTTTTTTGTTGTGTTAGTTTATTATCAGGAGTAGGTTTTTATGGAAGAAAATTCAGAAAAAATACAACGGGGCGACGCTGCGTGAGCGTGATGTGGCCCGTGTCAAGTTGGCAAAGGAAGATGGACTTACCCAAGTTCGCCGCCGACCTTCTGACTGGCCACGGGTATGCGTTGATGAGTTTGAAGGCAGTGCACGTCGTTGTCTTTATTATCACTCAGATTATTGAGGATTTAACTTCTGTATTATGAGTTACTTGCGTGTCGAGCGCAATGATTTTTCTTATATGACAGACAGACGACAAGATGACAATGAAAAAGTACCGCGTGGCATCAGAGGTTTCCGGCCAGCGTTGCCTAGGCTTGTCCACCTCCTTGCACACGGCAATACGGCGCCACCACCGCGGCCAACAGCTAGTCTTCTATAATATAAAAATGAATCGCAAAATGTGTTGGTAAGCGCATAACTCGGGAACGACTGGTCCGGTTCCGCTAATTCTTTTTTTGTTGTGTTCGCTACTGTCAGGAGAAGGTTTTCATGGAAGAAAAAAAATACAACGGGGGCGAAGCCGCGGGCAACAGCTAGTTTCAAATATACCTAAGTTAATATGTCCGGATATAATTTTAGATTAAAGCAGGGGGTCCCAAATTTTTTCAGTTTGCGACGCACTTACAAGTTCTTTAAAGCCAGGGAGCCTAGCTATAGTCGACACAATAGTTGAGTTAAGTTTCCAGGTTGAAATGAGACCCCCACCGCGCCCCAGGGCGTCGCCTTGCACCGTTTGGGATACCTTAGGGCACTAGATATAACATTAGTTTATATGAACCGAACCTACTCTATCATATGAACTCGCAACACGCTAAGATAGAAGTAGATGATTTAAAAGTGTTTCCGTAATCGACAGAAATTCCTGTATGTTTATAATATACTAAGTGCCAAAAAATCTGGCCCTCAAATGTACGCAGAAATGGGTAATTTCGTATGTAGAGTGGGCCAAATTTTGTGCCGCTGAGTATATTTAATCTCATCGAAATTTTGGTACTCTACCGTTTGGAGTGGCCAGAACGGAATAATTCTATACTCAACGATTCGTGTTTACGATGAAAAGCGCCGTTGTAGCTCTATGATAAAGTATTAAATGTCCCTAAGATACTCCAATGCTACAAATATATCGATTTCAATCAACATGACATTTCACAAGAACAACGATTGAACAATCTCACAATAAATACTCACTATTTCGAAGAGTTCTACTTCTTAGTCTCAGTGTACTTAAAATGTAACCCGACTTTGAGAAGCATAAGGCTTAGTTTTATAACTTTGAACGTGATAAATAGAACCTTGTCATAGTGAAAAGTTGCGCTAGGGCAAGGAGGCATTGACTCGACCACCCGTCACAGTATCTCGTATGTCTATGTTTGGCAAAGAATGCGCGTGAGTGCTCAGTGTGTTGCAGATGAGCGCCATTAATTAATGTTCAGGTTTTTCCTGCTTCATGTTTATTGAGTTTCTTGACAAAATGTCGCTAGATGGCGTTAGTATCGTAATGTCAGTGTGTCGCTTATTTAGTTATTTAACCAATCACAAAAGTGACACAAATGACAAAGTTGTCATACGGGCTCTACGAAAGCGCCTATTAGCCTGTCACAGAAAGCGTCTTTCATAACAAACAGTTAATTATTGTTGAAGATATGTATGCATTCCAGCCTATATACCTATTTATATTACCCATATGTCCCATTGCTAGGTACAGGTCTCCTCTCAGAATGACAGGGCTTGGTTCCTTGTTCTTACTCGGGTTTAGAGCCGGACATGTTTGGCTTTTTACGGACGTGTCTGGCCAAATATTTTCTCACCCAGCATGTCCGTCTTTTGTTAGCCTTTTTGTGTGGCTGCCGCGTCGAAACTCGAACGCAAGTAAAGCCACGACGCGACTGCCCCGTACTCTCCTCGCCCGAGTCCGTGCCCCCACCCACCGTATGTCCGGCATTTAGGGTAAAATGTCCGGCCATATTAAGCACCAAGTCTGGCTTTTGAGTTTTTGGACCTGGCAACCCTACCCGGGCCCAGTGCGGATTTTGGAACTTCACATGCACTATTGATTGAATTTCGAAAAATTCAAAAGATGGGAGACCGGGTTTCAATTGCTTGAGAAGACATGTAATATAAATAAGTATCAGCCTCACAATATCAAAGAAATTTATTTCTTTGCACGTCGTCATTATGAGGTACGTGTGTACCTAATAGGAAGCTGTTTATTGCATCGCTTGAAGCGCAATAAAGTGTTGTTCAAATAATAACTTATCCAGATGAAAGTGAGATTAGCATTAAAGATATCAGTGCACTAAGCATTGAAAACTCGGAAGTTCCACTAGAAAGTTATTTATTAATTGCTTAGTATAGCTATTAGTAGCTGGATTCAGTTACAGCCAATGTTATTTTATAGCACGAAGACTAGGGTCGATCGCCCTGTCAAGTAATTGCACCAGGCCATAAACTTATGGCATTTACGCTTTGATGAATTATACCTGTAGATTCACAATCGCGCGCCCAAATGTATGTCCGAGCCAAATGAGCGCCACTTTGGTAATACCTGGCCTAAAATCACTGGTTCAGATCACCGGGTTAGGTTAGGTCGATAGGTTGGTCGATAGGTCGATCGATCGGTAGGTCGATAGTAGGTAGATAGGTTGGTAGAATGCTCGCCTGCCACTTTGGTAAAAGTGGCCTTCTCTTTTCTCAGTACGTTGTTGTCAAGTGTCAAGCGTTGTGGAGTTTTGCCGCTAGCGAAATTCGCCCGTAATAGAGTAAAGACTAGGTTCAAATTTCGTCTCGTATTATTATAATTATTTTGTGTGAGATGATTTTATTTGTCACGCAAACAAATCAATAGTTCTGACATTCTTTGAAGGGGATTTTGTTCGGCAATGTGCGACCTGGTTTAAATGTCATTGCATTTACGGCACCGATTAATTATTACAAATAAGCTACTTTTTCGAGTGGATAAAGCGAAGACATGCGTAATGAAAACGTTGTTATCATAAAACTTTTTTTTTATCGACTGGATGGCGAACGGGTCTCTTGATGGTGAGAGATCACCACCACCCATTATGCATGTCTTACACCTAGAGCATGAATACCGCTATTTGATAATACCGAAAAACCGGAATATCGGAGCAAAATTCCGATATTGGCAAAACCGGTATTGACATTATATAATACCGGTATTTCGATATTGATCTCTAAATACCAATTATTTTGTTATTAAATAGAGTATTACAGTCGCAAGACTCAAAAGTTGCAAGTCACAAATGCACTACTTACTTACAAATGCAATACTTATTTAATTAATATAATCTTAGACATTTTTGAAATAATCTTAGCTACCTACTCGTACTTAAGATTGTCGGAACCGGAAAGGTTTTGGACGTGCGAAACTCATTCATTTTACTTTAATAATATGAATATCGAAAAAATACCGAAATACCGGAATACCGGTATTTGAATTTTCGGTATCGAAAAAATACCGGTATTGCAAAAAACGTCCGATATTAGATGCTCTACTTACACCTGCAACACCAGGGGGATTCCAGATGCGTTGCCAACCTAGAGGCCTAAGATGGGATACCACAAGTGCCAGTAATTTCACCGGCTGTATTACTCTCCACGCCGAAACACAACAGTGCAAGCAACTAACTTATATTATAGATCTCAACAAAAACATGCTGTAAATAAATAAAGTGATAAGTCTCAATTGAAACGACTTGCCTAAGTAGTGAATAGTTAAGGCTAGAAGATAGATGTAAGAAAATGAGTAATTTTGATTACTGTAGGGTAGGAGGCATCGGTACTGTTTCACACTTCCTGATTTTTTACGCGACTGCAAGGAGAGGTATTATTTTTTAGTTTGCATTTATGCCAGGCTGCCAGTCAACAACAACCAAGTCATTTCATTGAACTTAAAGCAAAGAATAAAAATGATTGAGATGTGTAAAGTGCACCGGGAAGATAATAAGTCTGCTGATTATGTCATGAGGAGAATTCCCACGACGGATTAGTGTGAGGTTGAAATTGAACAATGATTTAACGAACCATTGTTATAGAATTGAAGTTTGACATTATCGTTAGTATGTACGAAGTGTTATGCGTAGAATTAATGAAAATAATTGTATCAGGAAGCGTTAATATTCACTGACTGATTTTCAGCGTTAAGTAGAACTAGCAATGAAGTCTATATTATTATATTAAAAGAAATATGTTTAGTTTTCTGGATGGAAAATTGAGAACCAATAACTGAGGCTTTATTGTCTAACACACTTGGAATCACAATCATTTTCACCACTTCTTTCTGTTACACGGTATAAGATGAGGGTAGAAAGAGATGGTGAATCCGATTGCAAACGTCATTGGGTCGACATTGACAATACCCCTTACGGCCTCACGTTTTCCTTAGAAAATATGAAAGGTAAGCTAATACGAGCCCAAGGCTTCATCAAAATAAGAGATCGAATAGCGCTTAATGAAAATTCAAAACGAGTAGATTTACAAACAGGAAGCTACCTAATAATTTCATAACATCGGGTTAAATTATTACGAATATTACATAAATCGTGTAATTAAGGCCGTTCCCTGAGCCAAATACGCAAAAGTAGCCCAAGAATGATCCTACTTTTCTACGAAACGTTGATATTTGTAGACGTGGGAAAAATATACATCATTCTTGATTATATTATCTTGTCAAAGACAGCTTTCGATACACGATTCATCACACTTCGCTCGATACAATTAATTCCCAAAGTAACCTCCAATGCGAATTTTTATTCCAACTTTACTTGTTTTTTTACTACGTGACACTATGAAACAAAAAATAGAGAAAAATCTATCATAACTTAAATAGTCCTTTGACAGCTTCCGAATTTCAATAATTTGAGGCAATATTTTTAAAATAAATAAAAATCGACAAATTCTATCGTAAAAAGATATTGACTTACGGCCTGCAATGTCTATCTCCGTCATACTTTCGAAATGTGACAGTGACCGCTGAGCGCTCGTGCTAGACGGACATGTACTAAGTTTCCCCAAAAAAATACAAGATTTTATTTAATTTGCCTTGCAAATATATTATTGTAGTGTTACTTGTAAAAACTGTGTTGTGTGTCCTAATGATCTACCACCGTGTGCGTGTGTATTATGGGTAACAAACAATTGAACAAGAAGGAAAAATCTCGAAAGACAACTCATAAGATACTAAAAAACGATGGAACTAACGTAAGTAAAAAAATATATTTAATAAACAGTGAAAATAGTATTTATTTCGTTATAAAATTACTGATTTGCAAATTTAATTTTCTCTGAACAAACCAGAACAAACATTACAATCATGAATATGCATATAGTTCAGAATTTCACGCGCCACAGATAAGCATTGATGGCGTAGTGGTTTCACCGATAGGATATATAGGAAGTAGGCGACCATAATCAGTCAAATGTGCCGAGAGTTCGAATCACAACTCGTAACTAAGCTTTTTGCTTTTTTATTTTTAGGTAAAAGAGAAAATTTGATATTTTTACAGCCGAACAAAATACAAAATCTTCGGACTCCATCGAGTGAGTATAATTAAATTACTTGACTTATGCTTTTTTATCCCTAGCTACGTAACACAATACAAAACAATTTAGGTATCTTTATTTACAGACTGCAAATGGTGCAAATTTTTGCAGGTGGTAGTACCTTGTGCAAGGTCCGCCCAGATTGCTACCACCATCTTGATCGCTAATCCTGCCGTGAAGCAGCAGTGCTTGCACTGTTGTGTTTCGGCGCGGATAGTAAGACAGCCGGTGAAATTACTGGCACTTGAGATATTCCAACTTAGGCCTCTAGGTTGGCAACGCATCTGCAATACCCCTGGTGTTGCAGATGTTTATGGGCGGTGGTGATCTCTTACCACCAGGAGACCCACTTGCTCGTTTGCCTTCCAGTCGAATAAAAAAAAATGGTAACGGAATCTCCGATTTTATCAACCGCTGGCACCTGTAGCGAGTAAGTTCTAATCTCCAATAGACTTTATTTATCCTTATAAATTTAAAAATACCTACCTACCTAGGTCGCACGTAAATTCGTGCGTTGCGATAAATACCTTACTACCCACAGCGGCGCGTACCTACGAAAAGAATGGTCGCGTAAACCTTAGTTTTTTTTTATTCGACTGGAAGGCATACGAGCAAGAGGGTCTCTTGGTGGTAAGAGATCACCACCGCCCATAAACATCTGCAACATCAGGGGTATTGCAGATGCGTTGCCAACCTAGAGGCCTAAGTTGGAATACCTCAAGTGCCAGTAATTGCACCGGCTATCTTACTCTCCGCGCCGAAACACAACAGTGCAAGCACTGCTGCTTCACGGCAGGATTAGCGATCAAGATGGTGGTAGCAATCGGGGTGGACCTTGCACAAGGTCCTACCACCTGCAAGTTAGATATAGTGAGTTAAAAAACCGGTGAAAATTAAAAACTGGTTAATAACCACATCGACGGATACAAAACCGGTTAACCGGTTTTTTGCAAACTGTTTAAAATTAAAGTATTAGACGATAATTTTACTATTATTGGTTGTTATTGATGTTAACGGCGTATTTTGTGAGATTTAAATATACTCTCTACTAATAAGGGAAGGTGGGTTACAGTGGATCATGGGTAACAGTGGTCCAGTTTAATGAAGTTTTAACTCATTTATTTATTAAATTGTTAAATAGTCTTTTATCACAAGTAAAAACAAAGCTAACCCACTAATATAAAATCACGATGTAAAAAAAAAATCAGTTAAAATTCAGTGTAATCAAGTGTAATCAGTGAAATCGTAAAATTATATGATAGAGTTTCATATCCAATATGCCATTGACTCTCACGAGATCACCAACTTTATTTTTGTTTTTTAACAGTCCTCCACTGTTGGCACACGCGTAGCTTTGCCTTTCGTTTGCTTTCTTGTCGTCGAATATATTTGACGATGTCTCCCCCCAAAAATGCAATTTCGATTCGTCGTAAAATAAAACTTTTGACCACTGCTCAGGCGTCCAATCTTTGTATTTTTGTATCTTTGTCTTATTATTCAGAGAATAATCCTTTGTATTAAATACATAGCTAGAATAACATTGTTTTAACTTCGCGTACCAGATTTGCGTCTAGGGAATGCAAACCGGGTAACAAACCGGTTAAAAACCGGTTATTTATAACTTTCGGCAGTTATTAACCAAATTGGAAATAGTCCTTAAATATGTGTAAATTGCCTAAAATAGATATCCCAGAATAATCTTCAGACTAGAAAACGACGAATATAGCGTGGGAACTTTTTTTTTTTAAACAAGAATACACACTTGTATTTCTTCGTGTAGTGGACAACAAGAAGTTGGTTCATCTTTTTAATTAAATTTCGTCATCAATGTGCTGATAAAACATACGAGCCAAAAGGAAAAATTACATTGCTGAAACTACAATACCGGTCAAAAGTTTAACTTCATTCTGTGACATTAGGTTTTCACATTAAATTATATTGATATTGAAATATAGCATATACTTTTAATTTATACGTTTCATTGGGCCCATGACTACCCAGTAAGAAAATAAATACTTATTCGAGGAATTGTTCTATTGTAAATATAATATTTTCTGTATTTCCTATGAAATTTTATGAATTCCGCAATTATTTAAAATGGGTCCTCAAAGTTGATCTGAGTGTCGAAACTCGTGCTCTTAATGTAGGTCTGTCCAATGAAGGCTTCACGAGTTCACGACACGAAAAATTGCTGAAAAATGAAGGTTTCCCAAACTGCTGTCATAAGTGCTTTGAAACGAAAACGTGATCTTAATTCCAGTCGATTTCGTTTAGGTACGCCAAGTCACGTCAAAAAGCGAAGACAATTTTATTTACGCCCAGAGCAAACGCCGACAAACTCGAACTGCTAAAGAAATTCGCGAAGAACTCAACGCCACCATCAGTCTGTATCCGTTTTGATGGTGGTGGAAGTATGTTACGTAAACAGAATATGGGTAAAAGATTGTAATGGGCTCGAAAATACAGAGATTGAACGCCTGAGCAGTGGTCTAAAGTTTTATTTTACGACGAATCGAAATTGCAATTTTTCGGGGGAGACATCATCAAATATATTCGACGACAAGAAGGCCAACGAAAGGCAACACTATGCGTGATGCCAACAGTGTAGGTCTGGATAACTGATCAGTTATAGTCTGGAGATGTTTTGCGGGTGATAAGGTTGGTGATTTCGTGAGAGTCAATGGCATAATGGATATGAAACTCTATCATAACATTTTGCAACTTCACGCTTTTCCGTCCAAAAAACGAATTTTAACTGATATTTTTTTGTGATTTTGTGGGTTAGGTTTGTTTTTACTTGTAATAAGAGACTATTAAATAATTTTATAAATAAATTAGTTAAAACTTCATTCAACCGGAATCACAGAAAATTTCATTTATTTAGAACTTAAATATGTACTTTTTTACTTACTAGGTGCCCGATGGGAACACACAAATACTCCCAAAATATTAAATTCCGAATTCGCTAATTCCGATTTTCACAATTCCTAAGACATATAATTCCGATTACTTAAAAACACGAATTTCATTTTTCCGAATTTCAAAATATCGATTTTTTTATATCCAATTTTTAAAACACCGAAAAATTAAAAACACGAAATGTAATTGGCCTGAAGTACAGTATTCTGATTAGCAAATTTCCGAAATGACATCGCCAATTCGGAAATATGATATTCGGCAAAATAAACTTCGTGGTTTTAATAATCGGAAACTTGAATTTCGAATCTTGAATAAATATCAATTTATTTAGGTAAATTGAACTGCATAGGACAGGTTAGGTTAGAATTGCGTCAAAGCGCGAAGCGCCTTAACTGCGCGGAATAGGAGCTCGGT
This sequence comes from Choristoneura rosaceana, assembly GCA_037349165.1. Taxonomy (NCBI): domain Eukaryota; kingdom Metazoa; phylum Arthropoda; class Insecta; order Lepidoptera; family Tortricidae; genus Choristoneura; species Choristoneura rosaceana. Next base: position 7,635,134 of record JAZBNJ010000022.1, read on the forward strand.
GTAACACATTGCTGAAAATGAATAACAGTTATTACTTTTTTAGACCAATCTAACCTACCTAACCTATCTATAGCTTACGTTTAGAAGTCGGGATTTATTATTGATCGGTGTAATGTTACTCGGAATTTTGAAAATCGGTATTTTAGTAATCGGAATTCGTATTTTTGACATTTCGGATTATTATTGAGTCGAACTTCTTATTATTCGATGTATTAAAATTCGGAATTTTGCAAATCATAATTAAAAAAATGACGATGTTTAAGTTTCGGATTTATAAAAAATCGGAATAGTCATAGTAGGACTTTTAAAACATTCGGAATTATAAAAATCGGTATTTTGAAGTTCGTGATTCCGACTTTCGGAATTTCTTAATTCTTCTTTTTCTGAATTTTTTTCGGTATTTATGTAGTGTACCCGTGCCCTATACACCGCAACACTACCTCTCGTTTCGATACTGAGACGATGACTTGTTTGGCAAGCGGGGGCGTAAGAGCAACAACTTCGAATCCACTCACGGGCATGCGTGTAATACACATAAAATTATACCAAAAGATCCACTGTTACCCATGATCCATTGTAACCCACCTTCCCCTATTAATACAGAGTATATTTAAATACTTATTTAAATCTCACAAAATACGCCGTTAACACCAATAGCAACCAAGAATAGTAAAATTATCGTTTTGAAATAGTTTGCAGAAAAACTGCTAAAAACCGGTTAACCAGTTTCGAATCCCTCAATACGGTTATTAACCGATTTTTGGTTTTCACTGGTTTTTTCATTCTCTATTTGCGTCGTAAATTGATTTATCACAAAGTTCTTATAATCTATCGTGCAGGGCTTACTTCTGTTTCTCTCGTTAATTTTTTGCCACCGGTGCTTTATACAATATGTCCATGACAAATTGTAAATGCTAACACATTTAATATATTTTCAGTTACAAATATCGTTCGATGTGGAGAAGAGGTTCCTGACAAAACATTTGATCGAAGAATTGTCGCAGTTATTAGTATTTTTTTTACAAAATTACGATCTATTTGCAATCATGGACCCTTAGAATGCGGTATTCAAAAGATGTAGTTCGTTGGAGAAGTACCTAAAACATGGGCTAACATCAAAATTTATGTTTCGGTGTAAAAACAATATTGTTTTTTTGAAATAAGAGTTGACTTCATTAAAATGAATATTTAATTTACACTATGCTCTATTTTATTACTTCAATTTGACTTTAACGCCATCTATGCGTTCCAGCATGCTTTTTTCGGTCTAGTAATACGTTTTACAAATCAGTGTCCTGTTAGTTCAGTTGAGTCGCCACTTCTTACGTGGCGCTGTTGTATCGGCAATAATCGGCATTGTATCGAGGGGCGGGACGGCTGGCGCGGGGGAGGGGCTCGATTTTAGAATTCGTTTGGGTACGGGAACGGCCTTAAATAAGTGTATGCACATTGCAGAATTCCAAGTACGTTGCACCACGTAAACGAAACAGATGCAAGAGTATTTTTTTTAAATGTTGCCGTTCTCATGCCGTGCAGGTGTTTAACCTGAGGATTTTAAAAGGTTAGTAAAAGGATGCAACGCAATCGCACTTGCGAAATAAATACAGTTACACAGAGTTGAACCTTGTTAATGTTTTAGACTTCAAAAAATGAATTTAGAGAATCAAACTTTTTTTAAACAGTACAGTACCTATGCGTTTGGCCACAACACACACACACGCTTTTTACAAGCTTTTCTTAAATTTGGAATATTTGTTAAGATCAAATCTTAGGTATAATTCTACCCGAATCTGGTGATCAGATTGATCTGAAATTTGGTAAAAATATGCAGTTTAAATGACAATGCATGGTCAACAAAAAGTAGAATCATTTAAAAAAATTACTAATTTATTTTTTATCAAAAAGTTCAAGAACTAGTTCAGAAGATAGTATTTAAATGTTACATAGCAGATTATACCGTCTAAGATGTCTTTACTTATCTAAACAGCAGTATAAAGTATATGTAGATGAAAACACCAAGTATTGACTGTCTTCAGACAGTTTGATTTTGCTATTATCACAGCCATTTCTGCAAAGATGTCAGTTTGTCACTTGCTTGACATTTATAGACATCTGTTTACGACAGTGTATCAATAACAAAATATGTAGACTTTACAAAACACTTATTCTGTATTAAGTATATTTTAACTCGCAAACAATAAATTGTGCAAGGCCCAGATAATCATCAAGCGGGATTATGGCTTTCGAAATGTTTTAACGAAAACTGCGCACGATTCGCGATTTGCAACATTTTCATGGTTGTTTTAACTGTGCCTATTATGAATGCGGTTTTAAGACTTATCGAGTTGTACTTAATTCTGCGATTAAGAATGAAGTTCGAGAGCTATGCTATTTTGTAGTTACGACACAATCTCATCGTTATAAAAAAAAAAGTAAAAAAAAAGCAAATGGATGGGATCACAGGTCTAGTTGGACTTGTAAAATTTAAATAGAACTTTACGGTGGGTAAATAATTTCTGAAGAATAAGAAACAACCTTAAGGGGGAGGGGGATTTGTGTGCTTCTTCTGGCTGATGATGAAGATGATGAAGAAACAACCAACGTTAAGCTTCATGTGAATCCTTTCGTACACAAATGAATAAAATATACATATCAAAGAATGCAACACACACAACTGCTATAGACTTCACATTAACGATCCCAAGCCAAGGATATCTCGGACCTATTCAAGAATAACAAAGCAATATGATAACGATGTTACCTAAGACTTCCAATTTACATAATAATTGAGGAGTCATAATACTAGGTAGGACTGTCTAGGACTTTCGAAGTTATAAGAATTTATAAGAATTAGAAGCAGACTATGCAACTGGCATTGCATTTTTGGGCATCCCGTACAATTATATAAAATCTGTGTTCTCTAAACGTTATATTTGATTTAACGAATTTGGGCCGCCGCAGCCTTGACCTTGTTGTGAGCCCGAATTTTAAAAAGCTAAATCAGTATAAATAAAAAAAATGTCCTTTTGACTAAATGTGTGTTCAATATTCATGCAGTTCCTCCAGGTGGAGGAACTCCACTGGCACTAGGTAGGTACCAGTGGTAGCATGGTGAACGGTTTTGTTGCTCTGAAGATGAGCCCTGGTTGAGTTCGAAACGCGTCAGTGTAGTGTGATGGTGGGGATAGATGGATTTGTATGATTTGTGTGTCTTCTTACAGTGTGGAGGTGCAGGAGGCAGCAAAACACATCTCTTGCATGAACGTAGCTATCAAAGTCGCGGGTGAGCAAGGTTTTTTTTTTCAGTTCATTGACATGGATCTCAGCAAAGTAACGCCTGATTCAAAACATTAAATGTAATATATTCGATCAAAATGATACTCCTTATGTACTTAAACAATATCCCAGAAAGGAGTGGAGTTATAAAAGAGTACATTTTTCTACGTGCAACTGGTTCATATTTGGCGAATAATAATATATGAATATAGTTAACTTTGCAGGTATCTGAACCTCTTATTATTTTAACGCAATAAACTAGCGTACTATTTCAAATTAGTGACACTGTCAAGTCTAAAAATGTTGAGATCATTTTGAGCTTCAGTGTAATTAATTGTACCTGTACAATTTCAAAAGCAATACTGTCATTATATCTCCTTATCGCTTCGAATAGAGATACAGATATGCGCCGTCTCGTCGAGAGGTGTGTGACTAATTTCTTGCGGTTGACATTGACACGTCACTCGATACCTAACTGTATAAGATACCAATAAGCAATGAATAATCAAACAACTCCGTATACAAAATTTGTTCGCGGAAAGTTTGTAGGATGTATTCGATTGAGAATAAAATTGTGGTGAAATTGTGACTCTTGTTCAGGCCTTATTTGAATCAGGCTTTTGTCCCGGGGCCAAGGACCGGGAATAAGGATTTTTTCATCCGAGTGACTCGATTTCTAGAAGATCATGTCACTAAAGTAAATAAAGTATAATGTTTTTGTTCTTATTATTTTTGAATGAAAAAATCTCTGAATAACTTTCAGATTTCAAAAATGTGCGGGCATCCTGTCCGAAGTCTAGAAATATGAAAACCTCAAAGCATATCCTGCGATCCAGTGAGCTTCTAAATACAATTACGATAGTAACATATAATATCATTGCTGAGATCTAAGATATGGTAATACTACATGCATATGCGCAAGATCCAACCGGATCGCTAGCCTCATCCTACTTCTATCCTGCTGCTAAGATGAGGATGTCCAAGAGATAGAGACTTTCGGAAGATAGCAAGATGCATAATTATTTGAGCCCTTTCAAACACTGGATAATATTGCGGTTGTATAATGCTATGCGTGAATCACGTTCACATGACCATCTTGATTGTTTACCTTCTTTCCTTCATGAAAAAAGATGGCAAATTTTAAATTTGTGAAGCTGTGTATCCTTACAACGTACGAATCGTCAGTAGGTTATTTTTAACAGTAAAATTCGCTTTGGATCGAAACTTTGGGCACGGTCCATCTACGCTTTATACTATATCAAAACGTAAAGATAATATTTATATTCTTGAATCTAACTGTTTTAGCTGTCGGTACCAAATTAGGAAATAGAAACTAAATACAGTTAGCTTCATACTATTTGGTTGGTGTACTAGTCTCGTATAGGATGAAGTTTAAGTACCTTTTAAGTATTCGGAATGAATTACAACAATTCGGGATGTTCCTTTCTTCTTTTTTTTTCAATTTTGGAAAAATACGGCTTTTGCTACTCAGAATCAAGAGCGCAATCGATTTCGACAGTTTAAAAGAAACAAATTTTTTTAAACAAAATTTTATGAGCCAGTTTTTTTACGCGCATACTGAGTATGAAAAAAACGTAACAGAACTGAATTTTTTTTGGGGACATTTTTTAAAACTTTCTGAATCGACTGTTCATGGCAAGGTGGTGGTATCGATCTGGGCGGTCCTTGCACAAGGTCCTACCAACTGTTCCGAGTAGGAAAAGCCAAATTTTCTCCATAATTGAAAAAAAAGAAAGGGAGATCGGTACACGAAAACGTCCATTTACGACCAAATAAATCAAAACCCTATAACATTTGAAATATCAGATCGATATTCATTCCGGGTCCATTTAAATACTTTAACCAAGTTACCAACACAGACTACACATACACTACACTACCTGCATTCCCGCAGTCTAATGGCCTGTTTTGCCTCTCACCGATAACTTCCTGGTATTTTATCTCACATATATATGTGATATCTACTGTGTTAAAAATACTTGTGATGCAAGCCATTAAATAACGAATCATTTCTGTTTTGAATGAAAAAAAAAACGTTTTCCTGTTTCATACCAGATTGTTCTCAACCGATTTTATTTCTGAACCGGTGAAAGATTTTTGAATGAAATTTGTCTTTGCAATCTCATATCTTCAATCTTAAATTACTTCAAAGTCAATATCAGCGAAGTTTTTCTCATGTAGTTAGTTGGTTAATAACTTAATACTTAGCCGTTTTAATTTGATTTGTTTCGCGTATTTCTCAATTTAAGTTTTGAGTACTTTCTTTTGATGATGATGATCATGTGATATTATGTTAAAGTTAAAACCGTTTCAAGTGTAACCAACTAAAAATTTGAGTGAGAGTCACGAACTCACGAGTGAAATGGACAAATCTTGTAGTGGAATTAACTTGACATTGTTTTTGGCAATCCTACTAATATTATAAACGTCAAAAATTGTGAGTGCCGCGTGTGAGTGTTTGCTACTCTTTCATGCTAAAACGGCTTAATGGATTTATGCATCGTTTTTTTAGCATTAGAAAAAGGGTGTCAACCTTGATGAGTCTTTTTATTGAAAAACATTAAAAAAAAAAAAAACAGTAACATTACCAAAATAATAGTAAATTTTCATATGTCCTTTGTTCCATATTTGCTGCGACTAATTTTTCAAATAAAAAAGACCCATCAAGATCGCTTACCGTCTTTCTAATGCTGAAAAAATTAAGTATAGACAAATTATGCATGCTAGCTGGGCTGGAACTCTGAAATAATACATAAGCTACTTTTATCCCGAATGTCGTACGGGATAATTAATAATTAAAATTTGTACTTAATTATAAATACATATTTATAAATATACAGTAATCAATCTAAATGGGTCAGTAGGGAAAATAAGAAACTATGACAGATAGCGAAATCTGTTCTTAGGAAGCACGGCTTCGATTTTAGATTTAATAAAAATGGCATTCAAAATTTTTGATTTAATTTTCCTACATAACTGAGAATCGAATCTGATCAAAATCTCTGTACAGTATGATATAATTCTTTCTCTTCTTTCTCTTTTTTCGTTGTAGTTTAAATTGTGTGGATCATAATTTGAATGAAATTGAATTTGGATGAATGAAATTTGAATGCCATTTTTATAAATATCAAATCGAAGCCATGGTTCTTAGGAACAGATTTCGCTATTCTCATAGTTCCTGATTTCTCCCTACTGGGCCATTTGGATTGATCACCCTGCAGATATATATTTGATATTTTTAAATATACCCATTCTTAACAGTCCTTCTGAAATGCTTGGTTTCGTTTAAATTGAATTATTCGATTGTTTTTGATTTAGTAGGACAGTCACTCAGCAATTAACATCGTCGTTGTAATTGTAGTATGTTAACTTCGGAAAACTGTTCAATCATCACAGTTAACGAGAGAAAGACTGAAATTAATTACACGCATGTTTATACAGTTAAGTACATGTAAACTAGCTGTTGCCAGCGACTTTGTCTGCAAAGAATTTGTTTGTCGCTAGCCCGAGGGGACTATACAATTTTCGGAGATAAAAGCCACTCTATCTAGATACGAAATCTCACTTAAATCGGCCCAGCTAGCTGTTTAAGCGTGAAGAAGTAACATACCTACCTACAGACAGATAGAGTTACTTTCGTATTTATAACATTAGTAATTGAAGCTAGAAACACTGTCAGCGGAGGCGGAGCGGTGCGGCGCAGCGCGGAGGCGGTACCGGTTGTAATATTCAAGCTAATGTGAAAAAGACCACATAGAATACCCTGCCACTGCCACGCTTATTTACCGCGCGTTATTCTGTGTGGCCTATTTCACGTTAGCTCGCATATTACACCGCTCCGCCTCTGCCTTCAGTGTTTCTAGCTTAAATAAGGAAAGGAAGGATAAAACTAAAGATTGCTTCTGCTATTTTGTACTTTTGCGTTTGGGTCTTGTATTTTTTTTTGCAAGTAGCATAACCTATCCCACTTAGTAAAGTTGAAAAACTCCCGACGTTGTCATTTCAATAACTCAAGAACGACTGAACTGACTTTTATCAAACTAGGAAACCCGCTTTTTCGTATAAAAAACAACAAAATCGGTTCAGTCAGAGCTACGATGTCACACGCAGACAGCCTATAGCAAGGCAGCAGTATTGGCGTCAAATTTATAACACCCCTTTTTTTGCTTCGGGGGTTAAAAAAGGTGACTAAAGGAGCACCGGGAAACCACCGCAAATTGTTCCCAAGAAAGTCATCCATGAAGTTTGCTACCAATCGTCAACCCACGATCATTCCGCCTTTAGTGTAAGAAGATTTGGTACAGTAAATAGGTAGATGTAATAAAATATGTAGTTACAATAGATTTCGCACGCAAATAATTACAGCTCTTTCACGAGAACAACGCATTTACCGTCTCTTTCTAACCTGATCCTATTTTATTGTTATGGCATTAGGTAGGGGTAGGGGGCATCCATAAAATGAGGGTTTTCACAGAGGCGAAATATCGCTAGATGGCGTTAGTATCGTGAGGTCCGTTTGACGTTTGCTCGTGATTGGTTAAAAAACTAAATGAGCCAATCGCAAGCAAACGTGAAACGTCAAATGGGGTGTATGTATTGTACGACCTGGTCAATGCTCGACCGATTTTGTACGACCTTATAATTCAATCACATGTCACTTGGAATACGGGTCGAGCTTTATCAGTTATCACCCTGTACCAATAATGTTCGAGGTGCTATTGGACAACCTGATATTGTACGACCTAATAATCGGAGCACACTTTTGACAGCAAGCAATCGGTTCTCACGATTGATCATTTGTTTTTCGTGTACACTGAAAATAACTTAATTTGGTCATGGCGGCGCTTCGCCGGCCGCTGCCGCGGCACGCTCGCTGCGCTCGCTCGGCTCGCACATTGTGGTCACAATTGAACCTAACACAACCTAACACAAATCTATAGTCATTCGATGCGATTGGATTCCGATTATAACGACGTACAATAACAGGTCGGGCATTAACAGGCCGAGCAAAAATTGGACACCCTAATAATGCACGACCTAATATTGTACGACTTGATAATTCAAATCCAAAATGAGTTCGTATTGTTACGTTCGTGGGGTGGGTTCTTGATTGAAAAGCACTTTTAACGCCGATGAATAAGAGTAGGATTTATTTTCACACTGTTACTTAACTTTACAAAACACTTAAAAACAGTTCACAGTAATTTCGCACTCAAAAACTCACTTACAAGTCGCTTTGATTCTCTTCGATGTTTATCGCTCGGTATCGCATTCGAAACTGTCTCCGCCGCAACCTCGCCCGGCTTATATACCCCCGGTGAATCGGTCCACAAAGTTCGAGAACAGTCCAGCTAGGACGTCATACCTACATCTCGAATGTTCCTGAAACGAGTAGAGTGTCTGTCTCTTTCATGTGCTATCTCTCTCACACAGTTACTAGAATGTTCCGGAAACAGGATCATCAGTCTGTTTCTCTCACACATATAGGCTATCCTTGTCACAAACCTTCTCGAATGTTCTCAGTATAGCTGTCTCTTTCTAATCGTGCTATCTCTTTCACTCCTATTGAAAATTTTGCCATATACTGAATTGTAGTTCAAAGGCCCATAAGGGGTCCTGAAAACGCCTGAAAACGGGTTTTCAGGTTATGGCGTCATCGGATAGAGGGTGGCCTGAAACGGACTGAAAACATGTTTCAGGCGCCTGAAAACGACGGTAACTTGGGTGAAATTTTGATAAACTAATATGTGATAGAGCGTCCTCTGAAACGGCCTGAAACAGTATTCCAGCCTGCTGAAAACGCCTCCAATGGGTCGAAAAGCACGATTAAAGTTTCCACCTAACCCACCGCCGTAACAGTATTATCAGGTCGTATAGTGATGGCTGAGCAATACAGGGTCGAGCATTACTGGTCCCCGTCAAATGGACGTCACGATACTAACGCCATCTAGCGATATTTCGCCTCTGTGAAAACCCTCATTAAATCGCCTAGGCATTTTTACGACCAAAATATAATAATTAGTCGAGCTACGATTTTATTTTGTAAGGACTATCCTTTAAGCGTGGGTACGTAATAAAAATACAAATAGATCGATGCAGTCATCACGGCTCTTTAAGATCCTATCAGATGCCTTGGAAGGCGGCCACACACATGGACTGACTCATAAATAGCAAGCAAACGACGAAATAGCTGCTTTGCCTACTTAGTTTACTGAACAGGACTTGATAGGACAAAATATTAGGAAATAGAATTATACCCAATGCAAAGCAGAATAATGCAGCAAATGAGGACTGTATTCTGTCAGGAACGGTCCTACAGTTTCGATCTTTTCGGAAGATCTTTTTCAATGGTGAGTTCACAAAGGGGTACTACGAAACTAGTTCGTATCGTACCGTCCCTCTCACTTCCGTATTAAATAATATAAGCGTCGGCGGGACGCTAGGATACGAACTTCGAACGCACGACGCAGAGAATACGAGTATAATACGTTTTACGATAGTATTGTGACGCGGCTTTTTTTTGTTTTATATGTCATGCATGTCTCTCTCTTTAGTTATAGGTAGGTATAAACATATAATAAAATCAGGATTTTTCAATGGAAATCAATCAGATTTCCTCTCAAATACTTTATCAATCTTAATACATACATAATACTTACCAAAATTCGGCAACTATACTTATTATTAAGAGCGTTAATACCTGCTGAGCTTAGGGCTGCCATCCGTCCGGGTTTCCCCGGATTTGTCCTAGTTTAGAGGGTGTCCGGGTAGCGTCCGGGCGAGATTTCATTTATAGTACGGTTTTAAAATAGCTATTTATGCAACTGTAACGTAATAGGGGTCCTTGAAACACGAGTGTGGTTTCATGAAACGAGGCATAGCCGAGTTTCATAAAAGGGTCACATGAGTGTTTTAAGGCCTAATTACGTACAGTTGCATACAATATTTTATCTACGTTCATATATTAAGTCCTCTATCATGTGTTCAAGAACCATTGAGAGTTACCTGCATTGCAACCAGAACTTATACTAAGACCTTCACTTTGCTGGTAAATTATGAGTCATTTCCTTCCCCGCATCTAAAATATCGGGCAGAGTCAAATTTTCTTCGCATTCACTGATATCAGACATCTTTAAGCAAAAACGAATTTTTGCCACGAACGAAAATTTGTAAAACAAAACGATACTAATGAATCGAAAATGGCGCTAAAGCCGCTAAAACCTAGTACGTCACTGCGCATGTGCGGCATGTGCACGCATGCGCTAAAGCGGGCACTGCCACTGACAAGTGAAAATTGGAATCAAAACTTTTTGATATAAACTTTTGGGATTTGCCCTGTATCGTAATGGTTTAAAAAACTATATTATAACATTATAACCGCGAATATTTTGCTCTTTTCTCAGTTTTTGCTTCTAGCACAAAAACAGTATGTTATGCCGTAAAATGTCCGGGTTTTGGGCTCCAAAATCCGGGGTTTTCACGCGTCTTGTCCTGGTATCCAAATTTTAGAGATGGCAGCCCTAGCTGAGCTGGCAATGCGGCATTTTGTTAGTTTTTCCCGATTATTCCATAAAAATCAAAAATGTGGTCTGATAGAACTGTTCTTAATTATGTATATAAGTTAATGTGTCTACTCCACTAAACATTTGTTCGTTTTTAAAGAATATAAAAGTCTATCATGTATAATTAATTAAGTAGTGTCTATACATTAACTTATATATTAATAGCAGTTCTATCAGTCCACATTTTTATTTTTCATAAAATTTTTACGGAATTATCGAGAAAAACTAGCAAAAATGCAACGTTGCTAGCTCAGCAGGTAATAAAAGCTCTTAAAGAAAGAACAAGAATTCACGATCGGTGTTCGTGATGTTCGTCAAATCAAAAGCATGGTGTTTGTTTCAAAATACAGCACTGGATGTTGACTAAAGTTTTTATCTGGGTGTTTAAAGACCTCGCCTCGCATCCGTTTCAAAGATAAGAAGTCAAACCAAAAAGTACCTGTTATACTACCTGTGTTTTTATCTTTTATCACTATCAGGTTAAACAAATGCCACGAGACAAACGAGTCAAAGTCAAGGTCTAGCCTAGCTGTGTTCACACTCGAATTGAATACTTGACTTGTGTAGAAGACTACAGTAGGGGCACAAAATACTTCTTATAATAATACTGAAAACAACGTGCTACAGCCAAATTGGTTGGTAATAAAAAAAAATGGTATAATAATTTTGCTGGCACAGAAAGTTTCGGTAACGTAGGTTACCTTATTAGACAAGGTCGCTAGGTAGATACAAGTGTAATTATTAGGTACTTACCTAACAAAAATAATTGTCTTTTTCATATAGGTACGCATACATAGGTAGGTATTTAAATTATTATATGGTTGTGTACTGTGGGGACTGTAACTTGGTAAGAGCTTAGGTACAGGGGATCTACCTACGCGATTTACTAATTCACGGATTTTGTTGAAATTTGGCGCACAGACAGTTTAATAATGGTTCTCTAAAATTTTAGAAAACGATACATTCGGGCAGGGCAAACATGCCCGAATGTATCGTTTTCTAAAATTTTCATTTGCCATAAAGTAATTTATTTCTGAAATAGTAATTTCTTCAGAGTTGGTTTTAAATTAACTTAACCTACCCTACTGCATTCTATATCAGGCATTAAAAAAATCCTGAAAACAGCGCGGTTTTATATTTTATGGCAAACGTTGGTACCTATGGCTAGTGAAATTCGGGCAAGTAAACGTTTAATAATAGGAAGCAGGTAGCTAATCTGGAGTAGGTAGGTATCGAGTTTATTTCTGGATTAACTTGTAGGGATGGGCCATAATTCGTTTTACATTCGGTTTAACAGAATTTCGGCAGCTTGAGCCGAACTTCGGCATTCGGTCGAAATTTGGTTTAAATGCCGAACATCCGGTACTAGAAAAAAAAACTATTGCTACTATTTCGGCTGAAATTAATGGAAAGCACGTCTGGCATATCAGTAAAATATGGAACAAAAATGAAACCTGAGTACCTATTATTTTTAATAAACATTTTGAATTAAAAAAAAAAATAAGTTTTTGGTTCGCAATTTTCACAATCTAAACACTGAGAATCATTAGGTTTTTTTTTTATTCGACTGGAAGGCAAACGAGCAAGTGGGTCTCCTGGTGGTAAGAGATCACCACCGCCCATAAACATCTGCAACACCAGGGGTATTGCAGATGCGTTGCCAACCTAGAGGCCTAAGTTCCGTACTCTCCGCGCCTAAACACAACAGTGCAAGCACTGCTGCTCCACAGCAGAATTAGCGAGCAAGATGGTGGTAGCAATCCGGGCGGACCTTGCACAATGTCCTACCACCTGCAAGGTAGGTACCTATTTTAAATTATTAAAGGTATTTTCAACAAACAAATTTTACAATTTCTTCTAATCTAATCCATCTACCTACGTACCTACTCGTATTCATAGAGGCAAGGTTAGCGAACCGAAGTTCGGACGAATTTTTTATTTTTACCGAATGTTCGGCCAAAGTTCGTACCTATTCGGTTCAAACCACATTCAGCCCAAGTATTAATTTGGTTAGGTAGGTACCAAATGTCGCACAGACACGGATTAAAAGACCCTCTCTATCTCAGAAATTTACACGAATGATAGCGATAAACAATAGCGATTTTACGAATAGGCAGGCAATAAGCACAATACTTTACTAAGTACAGTCGGTGCCCTAGTATCCATCCACCTTTCTACAAAAACTATGTAGAATGAAAAAGCGGATAGGTCTGTACATAAGTTAGGGAACCGACCGTACCTATAACCTAACTCGCATTTCCAAGTTTCTTATTTCTACTTCTGTAGGTATCAGCAATTCCACTCTAACAGTAACGTTACACACTGCACTTTGCCCTAAGTCGCTGTTTACTTTTACATAATAAATAAACAAACGTACGAGTACCTTTTGGTACTTACCATATCTTATACTTATGAATACAATATTATTGAATAGAATACCTAACCGTTAATATAACTGTTTATTTACGGGCCGCTTGAATAATAAATACTGTCAACAGCCACGATTTGACTGCTCCAAATCCGTCCAGCTGTTTTAGCTTGAAAAGTTACAAAGTTAGTAGGGTCATTGTGCCGGTTTCCCGTCCGGCTCCAATTTTCGCCCATAACGCTGCCATGTTTCAAACAAATACGTAGAATAGCATTATAGACACATTCTACCGCGCGTGTTTGGACTCGTTACTACCCCTGATACCTAACTGACAGTTGTGCCAACATAAAATATTATTTGACAAGCTGTGATTCGAACAAATGGTACCTTAGTCGGCGGTTTGCTTACGTGCCGCGAGGACGTCGTCGAAAGTAAAAAAAAAATTGTGGTTGGAGGAGTTTTCACAGTAAGTTTTTTTAGTGATTTAAGCATGAATAAGTTATGGTTTTGGCTTGTATGACTTATGTAAGACATAATGAACGTATTACCAGATGTTATTTGTGCATAATTCATAGTTTACTTAAAATATTTTGGTGGACGGATATTTAGATGCCTATTCCGTAAAAAAATCAGTTCTCGTCCCCGCGGACGAAAACCCAAGCAGCGATAATGAAATTTCAACCAGTCTTTTTAAATAGATGAACCAAAGATATTCCGATGCAATCTTTCAGAAATGATCCTTATGGTTTACTTGATCAGAGATTTAGTTTTCGTCCACTAAAATGTCAGTGTTACAAGCATAAAATAAATTTTAAATGTCGCGGACGAAAACTAAAAATGTTTTCAAATTTTGTGTCATTTTTCGTCCGTTTACTTTGAACGAGTGGACGAAAACAAAATAATGTTTCAAACGTTGTATTATTTTTCGTCCGTCGTACTTTGATTTGACTGGACGAAAATTAAATAGTATCTAATGTTTAGTTTTCGTCCAATATTAATTAGTCAAACATTACATTTACTGGTTTTCGTTTAGATATTTTCAGCTAGAAACAGCGGCAGGCCCAGCTTCAACACCCGACGCGTCAAATCCAGTGATAATACTTGAAAAACTTACCCAGCTAGAAACAGCGACAGACCCAGCTTCAATATCCGATTCTTTAAATCCAGTGATAATTCCTGAAAGACTTACCCAGATTGAAACAGCGGCAGTCCCAGCTTCAACATCCGATTCTTTAAATCCAGTGACAATTCCTGAAAAACTTACCCAGCTTGAAACAGCGCCAGACCCAGCTACAACACCAAACTCTTCAAATCCAGTTATAATTTCTGAAAAACATACCAAACTTAAAACAGCAAAAGTTCTTCCTTCGACATCTATTATATCTCCCAATCTAAATATCAGGCAAACAGAAACCAAGTCTTTGAATGACCCGTTTGATCGCCACTTATATTTGCCGACTCCACCTGAAAAAGTAGTAAAACCTACTAAGCAAAAAATTCCCTCTGCTATTTCTTCTGCAGCTTGGAGAGAGCATTACGAAGTGAAAGACCGTGCAAAAAACCTAAAACAAGAACAAACAAGAAAAAGAAAAATAGAAAGAAGTGAAAAACAACAACAGTCAAAAATATTAAAAGAAAGTAATGGCAAGCAAAAGGTAGGATCCAAAATACAATCAAGACGCAAGAACTCACAAGATATGGATTACCGACCTCGAACCCGCGGAGTTCGTAAAGAAAATTATAGTGCTCCCCCTGCTGCAGCGGGTAAAATATCATGCTCGGAATGTGAGGGTGATTTAATATCCGATGTTGAAGAGGACGAAGAGAAAAATATTGGGTGTGATGTCTGTCCTCGATGGTACCATCTAAAATGCACATCATTTGTAGGTCAGAAATATCTCAATATTAAAGATAAACCCTATAAATGCAACATGTGTATCTAGAATAATGCCAAATATGAATCTCATAAATAACTAAATATCTGTGATTAATAATCGACGACGTCGACATCAAAAACTTTTCTAGTGATTTATGTCTTGGTCTTAGGCTAAATAGAAATCAAGATTGTTATAATTAATAATGTTCAGTTTCATTTAATTGTTGGTAAATGTTTATAATCGGATTTAAGAAAATTTAAGTTCTGTTTGTTAGTTATACAAACTAAAGATTATCGACGTTTAGGTTTTAAGGATTCAAGACTGTAAGAAAATATTGATATGATTAATAATCGACGACGTCGACATTTAAAACTTTTCTAGTGATCTGTCTTAGTCTTAGGCTAAATAGAAATCAAGACTGTTATAATTGATAATGTTCAGTTTCATTTAATTGTTGGTAAATGTTTATAATCGGATTTAATAAAAAATAAGTTCTGTTTGTTAGTTATATAAACTAAAGATTATCGACGTTTAGGTTTTAAGGAATCAAGACTGTAAGAAAATATTGATATGATTAATAATCAACAACGTCGACATCTACAACTTTTCTAGTGATTTATGTCTTAGTCTTAGGCTAAATAGAAAAAAAGACTGTTATAATTAATAATGTTCAGTTTCATTTAATTGTTGGTAAATGTTTAGAATAGGATTTAAGAAATCAAGACTGTAAGAAAATATTGATCTTATTATTATGTATGTTTTTCTAATTAAAATTTTAATAAGGATATTAATTTCATACTTAAAAGTATGTAGAGTGTGGTTTATCAGTGTTGATTTTACTATATGATTTAAGTAAATTAAAGATTTGTCATACATTTATCTTTAATGAATCTGATATTATTATCAGGAAAAAATATATTTTAGAGCCTTTATAGAAATAAAAACTGTTCAAAGAAAGTAGTGATATTTTTTAATTTAATAATAAGTATAGTAAATTAATATATTTATATTCCTCTTCCTCCACTGGTCGAAAACTAGCACACAGTAGGACGAAAACCCAAATTTCTGGACGAAAACTGGCATAATCCACTATTTTGACTTAAACATTTTTTATAAAAAACACTAGAAATATAATTAGTTATTACTTAGTCTCAACATAAAATAGATCATATAAGCATCAGATAGGAATATTTTTCATTTGGGTTGGATTAGTTGAACATGTTATTTTTGGGCTTGGAAGCTGGCAACTCCACTAAACGGACGAAAACCGGCGCAATCACCCTATGTATGTGTGTATACACATACATACTCACAAACATACAGTCGCATTATGTAGCTATTAGTAGGAAATACATAGAAAGATGTTCAGATTCTAACCTTCTAATTATGGGCATCTGCATGTGGCCAAAAAAACAACATTTTATAAACAATTTCATAAATAAGTTCTGCTAGCCAGTGTCATTTTGACAAGTTTGACACAAGAGAAAACTGAAACCTAATTGCATTAAATTTTTGAAAACAGATTACACCTATTCATAGATGTTGCATCTTACTGGTCGCAACGGTCGTTTTGGATCAGCAAGTGGTTAATAAAATGGATTCTAATCTAGTTTTTTTTTAAATCATATCATAACTTACCTACTATGCTAGCTAATTAAGAATTCGCATTCCTGATTAACGGCATCCTCATGAAAGCTGACTGAACGCTTCATACAAGCGATAGTATACCTATACCTAGTTTGAAAGTGAAAAAAATAATAAAGAGATTTCAAAATAGGGGTAAGTACATACGAGGATCTTTTTTCTATTCGAGTGAACACATAAGGTTCTCCTTTAGATTTAGTAAGGACCCACTCCCGCCGAACTTCCGGTGCGGAGGGGGAGGTAGAGCAGAGCCCAAAATGAACAGTTACAAAAAGGTATTTACCTATTTATAAATTAATTAATTACTTAGTTAGGTAACTCTTAAGGTCAAGAATATTTTCTGCCGAATAACGTCGAACCAAAAAACTTTGACACTGGCGAAATTGTCTGGATTCGAATTTTAAAAATGTAATTGATATCAAAACGGAGTTTGCAAATATAACTACTTAAGTACTTATAAATAAACTGCATACATAGTTATATTTGGCGACTGCATCGGAACCAGAAATCTGGTTTTGTGATACCGCTATGCACTCAAGACCTCAAGTTCAACGTGGAAAAAATTACTTAAGTACTTACCTGTTTAATTTTAATATCACACACTAGGTACACTATAAGTCCTCAGAGAAAAAAATATTAAATTTCTTATACGAAAGCAATATTGTTCGTTTTGGTGGCGTTCGTTCGATCGTTTGTCGTTCAACCGGTAAGACGGGGCAAGGCGCGATACCTGCCTTCGACCCGTCCACTATTCGACTGTCTTTGCTTGGTATGCTATGTTTATGTTGCACGTGTTTACTTCGGTGTATGTGTGCGTGCGTACGAAGGCTTCAATCGCTGCGCGTACGCGTGAACTGTGTTGCCAGTAAAAGAAAAGAACAACTTTAGATTTATATTATGTATTTTAGCTAGCCCTTTGTATACGAAAAGTAAAAAAATAGCTACATTCTAGTATTGTTTGTTAAAATATAATTCTTGTTTTGCAGATAAAAACAGATAGAATTAAAAACTTAATTCTTCTCATATAAGTTGAAAACTAAAGTTGCAAAGAGCAACAGTTGTTTCATATAGAACTGATTAATCGTAACTGTAGTAAGATACCTAAATAAAAAGATAGCACAGAAGGACTGTGTTCTATGTAACTGACTGCCTGTAAATTTCAATCGCACCCACCATGCAATTTAAAAATCTATGGCAGTGGACAGTTGTGGTTTAGTTACGGTGCAGTTGCAATGCAGTCTGTCTGTCTGTACTGGCCTTATGGGTGTCTCGTAAAAAAGTTCTGGCCCTATGCTAAGAAGTGAAAAACTCGAACTTCGTTGCCAGTTGCCGTCCAACTGTCGTATATGTCATTTAATTTTAATATGCTAGTGAAAGGGACAGTGTGATTTTAACATCGATTTTTGAGTTTCGTAGTAGCCTCTCCGATTTAGCTTTTCTTCCTGGCCGATAAACTTAAAAACCGGACCAAAGCCTGGCAGTAGCACTGGAGAGCAAATCTCATTCTGGAAACCCTAAAAAATAACTTCAGCAAACAGAAATGTAAGAGAAATAAGATTGCGACAATTGGCATTGTACATATTTTACCAATGTAAGTACCTTAATTTATTAATTATGTATGAATAATGGGCGTAACGAAATTATACGAAACGTTGCTCAGCCAAAAGAAAAATCTGCCAATAGTTGATCTGCGTAAGTAAACTCGGCGAAACAACATGTCACTTGAATAAGATACGTTTAAATGTTTGTGTAGTCTTACAGATTTTCTCTCCTAAAAACTGGCAACTCCATTAGACTGGCCGGGCCAACCAATGCTCGTAGCTTCGCTGTACGAAACGAACCATAGACGAGTATTCTTAGGTTAGCTTTTATTTTATTTATAAATACTCGTGGCTCAGGCACAGGCTTATTCAGGTTCTGGTTATGATTGTAAAACTTATATTTTTTGTCAGATATTACTTTAGCTTTAGCATCGTGCGCTGAATTTAATGAGAGATTTTAATGGTGGACAGGTTTATCCCGTTTCTCGTGTTACTTATATCTACCTATTTAAATGCAAGGTCAATGCTCCAAATCGAGACTATGTAAAAAATTATTTATTATACGGATTTGGATTTACATAAACATACAAACTTGTTTTTATTATTGAAAATTATAAAATAACATTTTAAATTAATTAAGGACCTTTAAAATATCAATAAGAACCGAACTAAAAAAAGTGCACTTATATAGTTTCAAATTCAAATAAATGAAGCACAATAATTTCGTCGGTGATTTATCAGTTGTTTGGCGCCATCGACATCGGGGATTTTTGCAAAACCTTCAGAAATTTGACCTAGATGGCAGTGGCATGCACTTCAACAGATGATGTCGTTAAGTTATTACCGCAAAATTAAGCAATATTTCTTGATAGTACTTATCGATGGTTATATAGACTAGTTTTTGATTAATAGTAAAAAAGTAATGATTGCAATCAAACCACATTAAATAATAACATATTGATAAAACTGCGCCTTTCTTCCAAAACAGCGCCACCTATTGGTGAGTAGTTAAAATAAAATATGGTAAGCCAGCGCTATGGTCACACAGTGCGAAATTCTCCGTACAAATAAATTATATATCCGTGTAAATATTATTGGTAAATAATTTCGATTTTAGTTTTATAAGAACGCAGGACTTGTATTCGATAGGCCGTATAGTCATAAATGTCAAATCAATGTCAATTTGACGGCTGAAAAAAAAACTACTCGTTTTTTGGTTGGTACTTTTGAATGTTTTGTTTATTATTGTTACGAACGAACGCTACTTTTGATTTCAAGTGGGATACTTTTCCAAATTAGAATTAAACTTGGGATTCAAACATTTAGCGTAAGCACCCTTACTTTGTTTTATTTAGGTAAGTACTTTTATTACTTTATAAAATTTAATAGGCTCTACTCTACTGCACGCGACATGTGTAGGTCATACAAGTTTGATTTGCTGTTGTGTCTCAAAAGTTAATATATTATGCATGCTTCTGTTACCTACGTATTAAAATCTAGCACTGGTTGAATATATTGGACGTTTTTGTGTTCTTATTATAATTTTAAATTCTACTTGGTACTGCTTTTTTCACGATAAAGTTCTTGCTTTAAAATACCTAAACTAAATAATTGTTTTCCACTTAATCAAACCTAAACAAACTCTGTTCAGTGCTTAAATAGGTATTTTTACTACCTAACCATTGCATCGCATTGTCAATTTATATTTTATTGCTTGTCATTGGGCAAAGTACAGACATGTAGCACATACCTAAGCTATTTTCCTGGCGTTTTCTAGACGTTATTTTTATTGCACTGTTTTTTCCTTTGCATTTGTATTGTCAGATAAAATCGATCAATGTTTCTTATATTGATAATTTTCCTACTCTATTATACAGAACTTATAACAATGTATTATAAATTATATGCCTACTTTTACTCTTGTATTATTATTTAATAAGATTTAAATCTTCACTTCATTTGGGATTCAGTGTTCCTGGTCAAGACTGTAAAATATTAGGTAGCGGGTGAGCAAAGAAATTGTTTCTACTTAGTTCATTGATTTGATGTAGACTTCCACAATATAATACCTGATTCAATAAATTATGCAAAAAACATTGTTTATGTTACATTAGCCCATCTTAGACCTCTAGGTTGGCAATGCATTTGCTATTACCCCTGGTGTTGCAGATGTTTATATGTGTGGTGGTGATCTCTTGCCATCAGGAGACCCACTTGCTCGTTTTCCATCCAGTCAAATAAAAAAATAATAATAATTACAATCATATAATTTTCTGAGTAGCTAATTTTATTCATCATACCTACATAAGTTGCAAGTTTTGTAGTTGGTTTAATTATTAGTATCAATTGAGGAAGAGGAATCTGTTGGTAATAATGGATGCAACTGTGTGTGATGTCAAAAAACATACTTATTTAATGCATAGCATTGTAGTTAAATAAAAATCAATCATAATTTTTAGATTCATTTTATTTTCAATAACATAAAAATGTTATGTTTTTCATTTTACACATTTCAAAATGAATTTCAGTGGGTCGATCTGATAGCTAAAATGTTCACATTAAATTCAAAATGTATAACTACAAGTACAGTTTGGCTTCTCATGAACTTAAAGTCATGGTTTGCATATTACCTTATATAGAAATCTTCTTTCACTTATTTCCAAATGTTGCATCTTATATTTGTACAAGAGCACAAACTCTACTACTCCACAGCTGTTCATTATAATATTCAACAAAATATATTGTAATAATTTACTTGTTAAGGTGGACCATACAACTGGCTTCTTGTCTTTTTAATTGTGATATGCTATACATTTTTTGTGATATTTTCCGTTTTTATATAAACAAATTCATCATTTAACCATTTAAAATAGGTAAATGTGTAAAAAAAGTGCTATTTGGTCTCACAAAAATCCTCATGATGATCCACCCAACAGCGGTATTCACTACAATAGAACTAGCTATCTGGAATTGAAGGTCCCTTAAAAGTATGCATTTAGTGAAAGCTGTGATCAACTAGTCATACCTTGTGCTCGTGAGAGACTCGCTCTTACCAATTACTATTAAGTTTTCATGTAACAACTAAGTTAAGTTCAAAAGAGCTCTTATCCATGTGTGAATAGTTCACCACTGCTTTGAATATAATACTAATTTTATTGTTTTCCGTAATAGATGAAGATGACTAACTCTAAGAGGCATCCATATTCATAGCATGGAGTAAAAGATGCGCAAATCACCAATTTTTACACAAGTTAGTGAAAGGATTGACAGATTTACATGTACTCTAAGATATTTATTAACCGTTCCTTCAAAAATTTACTAATAGTAAGTTAACTCTGAAAATTGACATCTAAATTAATTAATGGATATTTTACGGGAACTTAATTCCATTTAGAAATTTCGCGTCAGTTGTGTTCCAGCCCCGACGTCGGCTAGCGACGCCGATGCATTACACAAACAAAACATTTGAAAATACGTGAAACAAGATCATGTCAGCCAACGCTCATCTCAATTTTATAATTATTACAACATTACATATAGGTATATTAAAACTATACAATTTGAAACAACACCATTTAAAATGTTATTAGAATTCATTATTGCTTCTCTATTTAGATTAGGATATTACTACACTGAAGGTGACAGGGGCTGTGGAATAAAACGTAGATGAGCATAGATTTGGCGACATTGCTTTAGCTAACGTATAGGTACATGATGACCTAAACTGGTTGGTGTTTGCGTTTGTGTGGGCACGTGTCAGAGCACAGACGTGTCGACGTGTCTGCGAGGCTGCCTTGGGGTGTCACACAGAAGGCACGTGTCGTAATTTGCACTCTGAACGCATGTTATCTTCTATACATATGGTATTTCGTATGTACATGTAAAACCATGTGTAGATTTTTTTAATTTAGTAATACTATACTAAACTGGCCGTCATATAAGTATCTGCCATGTTCTCCTAAGTATAACTAGGTAATATAATATTAAACTAAATTCATATTTACAAATAATACAGTTCATTACTATATATAGAAATTAAAATATATTTCTATCATTCTTCGATTCACATAACGCAAAATAATTTAACAGAGTTCATTTTTGCACTCACATTTACAATATAGTTTTGTAACTAATTTGTTACCATTTATTTGTTGAATTAGAACAACTCATTTATCACCCAATAAGCGAGTAGCCTATACTCACGAATCCTATCATATTATCTTAACGTTTAAAAAATGCAGAATATGCGAAAAAATTCAAGGAATACTTTACAGTAAATGGCAATTGAACGTTATAGTTCGCCCGCATCCAATAGGAACTATAAGATTCAGAATGCCTCTCCCGGGCCGCGGCGCTACGCTATATGTACAGTGCCGCCCCTCCACGCAGTACCAAAACAACTAGCACAAATATCCCCACTATGTACACCCACTCGACTACCCACAAATTATAAACACTAAACGATTACAATTATGTGTCATCGAATAAGTTGAATCAAGTATTAATGAAAATTTGTGTTACAGTTTATGCTAGAGTTTAGAATATAAGGATGCGCCACCGATCGCGCGGCGGTGCGAGGAACTATAATACATTCAAACACCGCAGTGTCTATGGCCACGCCTCGCCTCACATACTTTACCTATATACTAAACGATCTCCGGCACCGGAGATTCAACCACCGATGCCACCGTGTGTGACTATGTTGGATATTGCAGACTAGTCAACGCATGGAAGAAAATGCTACTTAAATATGCCCGTTGCATCGAAACTCAGGAACAGAAATGCAAGTGAAAAGGAATTATATTGATTTTATTTTCAATCCTAAATCAAATGCAGTTTATTTCGATGAGCAAATTGACTACCTTTTGCGACATTCAACATTTTCACGAATGGAGAAGGGACTAAAATCTAGTATCACAATATCGGGCTTTGCTGGCTTGAATGTTGAGTTGAACGCCTTTTTTAGGATTACACCGAGTCACTGAAGTCTTGTTATAACGAGTTGTACCATCTTATTCTAGTAGTATACATTTTTTTCCAGAAAAATACGATTGCTACATTAGGAGAAGTGTCCTACCGCTCAATTCAAGCAACTTGTCGCTTTGTTGGGCATTTTATGGATTCACAATCAAATTGTTCACCACAGTAGGATCTAAGCGAGGTTTTAGTGCAATTGAATTTTCCTTCAATTTCGTTACAGGTAACAATCAACAAGCTCATTTATTTCATGCTAAGATTTTGCGTGATCTGGAAACGTTGATATTTCCATTAACTGAAAGAACACTAGTGTGTTTTAGCATGAAATGCGTTGTTTTCTGTTCTGTTGTCAGTAATCCCGTTACATCAGCGCTGAGTGACTGGCTTGTCCTTTTGTGTACTGGAATTCACTCGAACAGTGCCAGGAGGTCGTCTGAGGAAGGCACGCGGGGAGGGTGCGAGCCCGCGGAAGACGACGATGACGGCGGCGTGGCGAGTAATTCACCCAGCGCTGGCGCATCCAAGTATGAAAGCAGCTCCATCGGGTCCACACTTGTCTCCGGTAGAAGCTGCAAATGTTGATAAAGTTACAACTAGCTGTATAAGGACGCTAAAACTTAACTGCGAAAGCTAATGCTAGACCTGAAACCTTAACAGCGTATATAAATGTAAGATTTATTTATTTACTTAAATAGGATTCAGTTAATGCATCTAGTTACGCATTGGTGGAATTGAAAAAACAATATCTGGGGCTCGTTTAAAAATACTTGGATGTTGCTTTTGAAACAGTGGCTCCTTTAATTCGTCACAATGAGTATTTACTAGTATCGAACAGGTTTACACTCTTGTAAGAGTCTTTGCAGTTAAACCTGATAATCCCCGCCATACATTGCAAATGTAAGAAGATCTATTACCTTAGAGAAGCTGCTTAGAAATCAAGTTACTTACGTTAAGATTATCGGTGCCTTCACCATCTATGACTGCCGCAGGGTCGAAGTTTAAGTCGGAGGGTATGTCTACATCAGTGAGCGAGTGATGACCGACTGAAGGTGGGCCTGGCGTGTGAGACGAGCCCGGGGTGTGGGCACCGCCGCCGCCTCCCGGCGTATGCGCTGAGCCCGGTGTGTGTGGCGTATGGGGCGTGTGTGGCATCTGTGGAGTTTAGACATTGTTAGTCAGTGTTGTTAGTCATTGATGTTCCAGTTTTAAGCGACGATCGGACGGGAGGTCCTTGTCTAGAAGTAGCAACACTAATTCAAACTCCATTAGGGCTGTCAACATGGATTATATTCATAATATAGCCTGCTGAAAAGGTGATAGCAACGATACGCGGCCTCGGGCGTTCATAGCGAAAAGAATCTTAGGAAACAAATTCCCGAAAAAAAAACATGTAACAATACGCTACTACTTATTATTTTATCGACTACAGATGCACTGCACCTACTCGATGTTACTTACCTGATCATTCAAACTCTTCTCCATCGCGTTCAACGGGTCCAATGAATTGACACTGTCGTTCAAATGTGAAAGCGGTCCGTTGCCGGCATACTCGTTGCTTCCAGGACCGTTGCTCATCCCAAAGTCGTAACTCTGGTTTCCATTGGCGTTCCTGTTCTGAGTGCTCTGGTTGTAGGAGGAGATCATTGAGCCGCTAGCGATGGTGTTCATATCTGGAGGCAGGTACGGCGACAGAGCTTGGTCCCAGTTGTTCATTGTAGGCATATTCATCGAGCCTGGTGACACTGCTTTGCCCCGCTTTCCGACGCCGTTATCGTTGCTATCTTCATCCTGAAAATATAATTTTTAATATTTAAGGACTGTCGTGCCGTAAGTTAAGTATTTATATTAAAATATAAGTTGGAGATAGGATAATTAACAACAGTGCATAAAATGCTGTAACGGTTTACCTTTATTCCAGAATTTGCAGAGGTTTTAGCTGGTTTCCAATTCGCTCCACCATCAATGGTAACCTCGTCAACATCTGAATTGTTTGCTGTGTTTAGGATACCCCACATGTACTGGTCTACCTCAAGACCTTCTAGTTGCGCTGGTTTGCTGCAATATAGAATATATATAATACATTAGTTTCCTCGAGTAAAATTTCCCGTGACTAATGATACTTGGCAATGCGTCGGTCATATCAGGAGGAAAGTCGATAACACTGTTAATACTTACTTGCAAACAGGACATCTCCACGACCCCCTTTCGCAGTTGAGTTGGAGATAAGATTCCAGGTCGAAACACTGTATGTGTTTACATTCGTGCCCTCGCGCCGGCAATGTGATCTTTTTGAACGTAATAGGACATTTTAAGGAAACTTTTAAAGCAGTTTGCTCTACGCTGTCCCGGTCGTTTGGATTATTGGACATGTTGTTGCCATTAGCTGGCGATTGGTTAAAGTTCATCTTGATTTTAGCGATGCAGTGGTCTGCCGTTAGCAACCGCTTTCTTAATAGCCCCTGCAGTACACTTCGAACGCTCGGTCGGTGTACTAATTGTAAGACGAACAAGTGCGACTGAAAGAAAAGTCAAAATTAACAACTTTTTCAAAATTATCAGTAATATATTGTCGCAAGTTTTTCAAGAATAGATGTATTATGACAACTTTTAAAATTTAGCTGTATTGTCACAAGTGTTTTGAGCATAATAAGAAGGCAAATGTTTGTTCGGTTTTATATAATGAAGACACTTACACAACAGCAGGCGGACACGGTGATCTGTATCGTGTTTCTGCCAGGCTGGCAGACTTCTTTCAGGTACAACGGTTTATGTGACGTTTTGTTTTCGCCTCTATCTATAATTAAAGGTGTCGCATTGACTGATACTTGAACACTCGCCGGCCAGTTCGTGTTCATCTGCCTATCTTCGTGATGGAAACATTTTAGTTGTAGTTCAAGATCCGATCTGAAAAGATATCAAATATTATTATTTATTGAATCAGGCGTTACTTTGCGGAGGTTCATATCAATGAACTAAAAGAACGCGTCAGTGTAGTGTGGCGGTGTGATAGATGGGTTTGTGTGATTTATGTGTGTTCTTACAGTGTGGAGGGGTGGAGGAACTGCATGAACACGCATATTTTGCATAAACTTAGCTATCACAACGTCGCAAGTGAGCAAAGAAATTCTTTTAGTTCATTGATAGTATTATTTAGTTACACAGGAATTTCTATCACAAGTATTGTCACTTCTTTTAAGCGTAATTAATATTTACCTCCATATTAATGTTGAATGGACTGTGGGTTTCAATTGGAAAACGTGATTGCTCACAGCTAAATTATGTTCTAATCTAAATGGTGGTAGTATAATACCATCTCTAACGGGGAATGTTAATCGGAGCTCATCATCTGAAAATAAAACATAACGTTAGCTCGATGTTTGATATAAGTCAATCTCAATTCATTCAATTCAATAGAGATTCAATTCAATTCAAGTCAATAGAGATGTGGTTCGGTACGTACTTTGCATGCCCATAGGTTGTTTGAGCTCGTTGAAGTGGGGTTTTGCTTCACCAGCCGAGTTCGGACTGATGTATGGCGGCATACTGCTAGCTGGCGTCAAAGGCGGCGTCGGGTTTCCGGGCACAGGACTATGCTGATAGCTCATGTTAGTCCTCATCGCCACTTCCTGGGCGAACTGGCCGCTGTATTGACCTGCGTACTGGCCATTACCACCCTGGTGCTGAGGGAACTGGTTAGGAACACCACCGTTAAAATATTGCCCTTGATTAGAATAAGGTGGCGTCGTCTGCCGCATCCCTCCTCTCATACCAGCTGCGAAATTTCCACTAGGCCCCAATGGCTGTTGAGGTGGGTACTGGCCCTGAAACCCTGGCCGACCGCCATATCCCGCCGGATATTGCCCAGGACCGAAGGTGGGTTGGCCTCCCATGTACTGGGTCTTTCGCTGGTTCATCAGCATCGTTCCTTGCGGATACGGCGTGTGCCTCCTCTGATATTGAGGCGCCATCTTCGCTGATCCTGCCATCTGGCCAGGCCCCATTTGCGAGGACATCATGTTGGCATGCATACCCATGTTGGCCATTTGTGCCATCGGGTTCATGCCATTCATGCCGGCGTTGCTCATCTGGCTCATGCCAGTCATGCCGTTCATTCCACCGTTGCCTCCCATTCCCATTCCAGTCATTCCGGGATTGTGGGTGCGCTGCTGACCGTAGCCGTTCATCGCGCTATATTGGGGGTTTCCCATCGCCATGTTTTGCATCTGAAATCATAATAGACGTCTGTAAAGATTCCGAATACTTTAAATACGTATTAGTTGTTTTTGTTTTGGCATTAGTGTCATCAATTTGTCATGATGGCCTGATTATTGTGTTTTTGGTACCTGCGAGAATGGCTGCGAGTCCTGCATCGCGGCCGTGGTGGCCGCGGCGACCATTGCGGCGGTGGCGCCGAACTGCGCGTTCTCGCCCCCGCCGCTCATCGCGCCCGCAGCGCCGGCGCACCCATAGCCGCTAATAAACAAAAATAAAACTGTAAGAATAAAATATGTATTATTGATTTAAAGACCTATAGCTACACTGCTTGATTACTCTCAACACTAGCGGATCGCGCCAAGAACGCGAATAGGTACTTATTAAAATGTGAAATCGGTCCAGTTAACTTTATTTCACTCACGATACGAGCAGTTTCTATTGCAAGCGGCCTTGCGGAGCCGAACATTCCACACGTTAACGCTTCGATTATTAATAAACTCAGACTCAATATTCGACTCAAATTCAATCGACGCAAGATCTTTTTTTAATGCGGGCCGAGATTTTATTATTTTACGAACAATGAGAGAAAAAATCAATATGGACGTATAGTGACGCGTTGTTACCCCTGTGTTTCTCTCGGGATGTGTTTGATTTTTTGTATGGCGCCGGAGTGGGAGCGCGATTCATGTGAACTGCTTTTGGGGCGAATTCCCGAGCCTTCCCGGAGCCCTTCCTAATAATTCCCGACAAATGCACGACAAACACTCGCACGGGCTGTCTATTGTTACACCGCATCTCTGTTAGTAGTAGTGCACAACAATATTGCCTCTTTGTGTCGCTATTATAATATTATTTAATGAATACACAAACAGCACACATGAGCAAAATTGCACCGGTTGTCTTGCTATTACGCTAAGAAACGTTATTTTTTTTGTTTGTTTTAACTACAAACTAGCGAGCACAGTTTATGCAGTTACTAAATAAGTCATTATGTCGACGATAAATCCTCTTGGCCATTGTGGGTTTTCCACAACTTCTACTTGAGTATTCTTGTATAAATAGCTTAACAGATACTTAGTAGCGACATTGAAATGAGCGACAACCAATAAACACACGAGTCAACAACGCTCAAGTCGTTGCGCCTATTCATCGAGACTGCAGATGATTTACAAGGGTCCTTCCTTAGGTAAACTCGGGCCGACCTTACACTTCTTTTTATAGTTATGTCTGCCTTTTTTTCCCTTTGCCGACCAAAATGTGTCTTGACAAAAAAAGCGTGTTCAGTTCAGTATCCTGGTGCACTTTTTGTTAAAGTGGTACCACATCCGAATAATCACTTACGGTCTGCTCAAAATATTTGGGATCGTGAATGTAAGCGGCTCGTTCGACTCAGGCATTTCTTTTGAGACATTTTTTTTTCTTATTAGCGTTTGCGAAAACTTTCCAGAGACGAATCGTCTGTCTTTACGAATGGGACTTCTTGAATATAATGACGCTTCCTTCAGCTCTTTCATAGTCGAGCTGTTTCGTAAACGCTGGCAAGCTGTTCTTCTACACACGGACCGTAAAGATAAATCAATATGAAGGAGTGGCTATGTCGCTATTTCGAGAAACTAGAAGGTGTTTGGCATAGTATTGAGAGATGTGTGAGTAACGCGTAGGTATTTTGATACATGGGCTGCAGTTAATTTTGGATCGTTGCGCAGACGTGTCGGATTCCTGGTTAATTGGCAGTGGCGATAATCGCGTACTGAATTTGACAGCTAGAAAATACTTCGATAGCTTTTAAAATTATTAAACTGTAATTAATTGAAATTGTTGGCTTAAATTTACTTAAGAGATTATTGACTATGTTATTAAAGATAAGGCTCTGTGGGGCTTTCTTTCGTGTTTACGTTCATCTTGATTCATATCGGTCATTCATTTAACAAGATTTTTATTATTAATAGAGTGTTAAATAATGCATTAATTGTGAACTGCGTATAGATTACTATCATGGCAGCGTGAAGCCGTGGCGCGGTGGGCCCCATTTCGACGCCAGTTGGTCACCCCCGTTAAATACCACTTCACATTGTGGCTTGTGCGCACATTGCTGGGTTTAAACTACCTATTGATACTTTGAATATAAGCGAAGGCGTGTAAATTAAAGGCTAATTAACGAATCAACAGTTGGTTTTCAGTGAAACTAACATTACACTTGCTTTTAAATATTTGTTCACACATTAAATGATTTCGTTGTTTGCAAAAAACTCACGTGTCGAGTTTCTTGTTTTAAAAGAAGCTGCATAATTGTGTTTTATTGTTATATTCAACTGCCACTTTTGGTTAGGATAATACAACAAAGTGGCAACTTGGGATGGAGATATTTCGATTTCTGTCTCATTCCCGTCAATTGAAGCCGGGCCGGGAGAGAATGAATCATGCTTCAAGGAGCGGATTCCGAGGGTTATAAATGGAGGCGAGCGTTCCGGGGTAAATACGGTACAATAAGCGAAGGGTCGGTTCACCCGCTGTCCGTGGGGTAAGTGGGCCCGGTCACGTCAATATGGGGCTTTATTACGCGACGCTCCTGATAATAATTTGTTTGTCCCTGATGAAATTGAACCGAAACATCGAATTAAAGACACGTTTTCGGAGTTGAACGAACTGTTTAAAAGGCTTTATCATAATTAAGTACGCGAAGTCTAATTGGTCGTTGGTAAATTGTCAAAGCCTTAAAAAATTATGTTACCGTTCTCACAATCAGATTGTGACTTTTAAGTTAAGCATAGCTCTAACCTTTCGGTTTACATTGGTTACACAGGATTCTAAGTCCCATGGTCACACAGACGTCTACTTACCTACCCACATCCCATATCCACCTACCTACCTACTTCTTTTATTACAAAAGATAAAATAAAAAGAATCCGTTCGACTCTATTGAGCACGTGGTGCAAAGCATTCTGTGTTCAGCGCATCCGCCCCCAACCGCCCGCCCGTTCAGAACTGACGTTTTTTCCCACGATTACTTACGAACTGTTACAAATCCTGATTAAATCTGTTAGTGTAGAACCGACCGGCTATTACGAGTACAGTGAAACTTGAGCGTGTTTGTTTTAACAAAAAAATGGTTGTAAACTAATCGTTTAGCGCCATAAAAATTCAGTTAAAATGTCGCACAATGTTAAGTTTCGCTACCCTTGATGTAAAGTGGACTTCCTGTGTTCTGTTCACACAATCTCGTTGCCGAGTCCCGTGTTATTATTATTTACTTATTGGTTTTGAATAGAGGCAGGCAGCCATCAACAATATGTCGTTTGTAAAGGTGACTACTAAACAAAGCCGTTGAGCGCCTCGACTTAGCACCTGCTCGACTTTTTAAATAAAATTATAGTCGTTGATAATTATCATGAATATTTTATTTAAATTCATGAAAAATAAAGCTATTATCTGAAATAATTAATAGATGCTCTATGAAACTATTCGTTGGGTTCAGTTATGTTTTGCTAGTTTATAACGTTTTGTTTGTTTGTGTTTATTGTATGCGCTAAGTGCAGTCATCGCACCGCATGCATTCTCATCGCGCTGGTGTGAGTGAGCGCTCTCTGTGTGCGTGCTCACGCGGCTGTGCGGGTGCCTCGTGCTAGTGTGTGTGCCCTCGGTTTATGTGCGTGTGAATGGAAGAGCATACATTTTTATTTATAATTGCAACGATGCGCGGTCGACAATGTCACACTTTGCTTGCGTACATTTAAGTCAATCGTCATTTCATTTGTGTTAATCTACCGCTCATTTTAATGATTTTAATCGGTGGTAGATTTATTTTTTCGCACTTGTAACATTTTATGTATGAATAATAAATACGTAAAGTCAACACGGATGCTTTATGTATTCAAGTAGATGGTATATTTTTGATTTTATTGCTTGTTAACAACGATAAGGTGGCACAGGTAAGCGAGTCACGTTTCAGCGTTTTGTTGAAAATGTAAACAAACTTGTTCCGGATAAGATAAAAACAAGTCGGTACGTAGGTAAGTGTGAAGTTTCGGTAACTGATAAAAAGAAGACGCGCGTCCTCCACATACCTAGGTATTTATTTGTGTTGGTAGGTACTTTGTTATAGTATTTTATTTAGTTAGTAGGTACCTATACGAAAACGAAACATATTTTAATAGCTTAGAAATTTAATTTAGTTTTTAGGAATATTTGATTTTCTGGTCATATTAATTTTTCGAAAAAAATAGCAATAAAAATATTAAACTAAATTTTTTGATTCCGCAAATCATTCAACGGTTTTGTCCTTTTTTAAAAATTTTCTCTTACACAAACAAACTATAGGAGGAAAACTTAAGAAAGCCCTTTTTGCATTTTTATTACACTAAAACTAAATTTTTTTGCAATTTAATTACACTAAAATACCAAGCCCAGTTAATTTAAAATTAATGCAGGACTTGTCGTTTTTTAAATTTGGAACTACGAAACGCAATAGCGGTCTTTCTTATTTTTTTTTATCGTTCATATAATGTAAATTCTGACCAATAAACAGCCACAGACAAGACGTATTTTTTGTCGTTGACTAAACACTGAACGTGATTATTCTAATCCGTTAACATAGTTAAGGTTTCACTCACCTAGGGGCGTTGACTCGGTATCCTATGTTCGATTGCAGAGGGTTGTGCTTGTCAGGAGCGTGAGCTCCGTACGCAGCAGTCCCGTACACCGTGCCAGTAGAGTTCGCCGTCCTGTCGGCCACGAACCACCCTCTGAAACACGACGCACCCCGTTGATATCCAGCTCTCCTTAAATTAAAGGCAATTTTGCCTCCAAAAATATTCGAGCGCTTTCCCAGCGTACGTGTCACGGCGTTACTTTTATCAAAGCGCCGCAAACGCTCCAGTGGCAGCGTCAACAATCGACGTAACGTTCATCGTGTCGTGGCACTTTTCAAATTGAACTCTTTCGACACTTTTTTTTTAATTAGTATCCCGACTATTCCCGACTGAAGCACTGGCTTGTTGATTTTTCGCTTTTTGAAACAGAATATTTTTTTGCCATTTTTTCGTGTTAAAAAACACTCAAAAATTTCTGCGGTGGGCGATTTCTTTCTACCCGCTTGTGTCCGTCACGATGAACGCTTCGTCCGAGAATCCAGTCATTCGATCAGCTGAGGCAAATCCAACGTGCGCTCTATTTTACGACAGGTGGTGTCTGTTAATAGTTTTAGACAAGTTTTATTAATAATACTTGGGGATATCTACTGATAATTATTTTTAAAATTATTCTGCTCTGTTGAAAAATATTTTTTTGAAACTCGTCTAATACTTTATTTAATAAACACCCCGTTAAATGACAAAAATCACTTTTATTTACTTGTATTAGCACTTTCACGTAGCACAAATCCTTGGGGAAATCACTCAGTTTTTTCTTTCCAATATCCAATTTTTTATCACATAAATGCAATCCAAGTGGTTGTTTCACTGCACTGTTTTGATGTCCAAAATCCGTAAATGTCGCAAGTCACAAAACTTTCATAACAATCCAAATCCTGTATGATGAGATCTATATTTTTCACTGTGTTCCTGGTTTCGATAACGGGCATAAAGGACACTGTTATCGTTTACTCCCGAGTCCGATTTAAAAATCACCGAAACATTATTGACGTGCTTCGCGAGAGTCGACACCGTCGTCACTGGCGGCAAACGACCGTGTGTCCGACCGTCAAAGGTAACACTGGCGAGCCGGCGACGGTGAGTGGCGGCGCGGGGCGCTCCCACCCCGCGCGGCGTTGCCAGCTCGCTGCGATAAGTGGCGCACCCCCGCGCCCCCCGCTCGTATGTCGTCGTCTCGGCACTCGGCGTTCGGCCGCGCTCGGGCGTCGCCGTCGCCTGTATCGGCTCGGCTCGCCCCGTCCCGCGCGCTCGACGTTTTCACGTAACGGTCCCCGATCGAGCGCGATACTGCGAGTGCGATAGTTGCAATGCTCTGTTCTGTCGTCATTCGATTAGGCAGTACAATCGGAGTAGATCGTTTCTGCCGTTCTGCGGATGAACCTATCGCTTGATCTAATCTTATTGCGAATTGATAGATTATTTTGTAGGTATTCATATTAATAACTAAACAAGCTAAGTACTTATATTTAAAACTAATTAGTCAGTCATTAAAATCACAGACCAACTTACATACTTAATTACTTTACGTGCACAGATGGTAACTAAACTACCTGGGCGATACAGTATCTGACAAGGTTAGGTAAATATGTAGGTATATATGTAAGTATATACATGAGCGCGGTTATCGAGTGTTTTTGCGCAGCGGCGGTCAGTAAGCGTCTGCGTTCGGGCATAATAATTAGCAGCGATAAACAATAGGCATGTCCTCTCGGCTACCTGCGCATGACGACGCGAGGGCGGCCCTCAGTCATCCTGTCGTGTCCTTGCGCCGCCCGGTCGCAACTCGCTCGCACGCGTTTCACACACCTCAAAAACAAATAAATCGTTCGCATCGGACGACGTGTGACGCGTTTCAAATTATCTTTTAATTGTTATTGTCAAACGTATTAAGGCATGCCTAATATTGGTGAACACTGTACAGTGTACACCGATGTGTAACAATTTGCCAAGATAATGATCGACGTTTTAATCATTGTTCAACAGGTAGGCTTGCGTTTGAATTACTGAATTACGCGATAAACAGCGGGAAACTATTTTTAATCACTACTGTGAGCAGGAAAGGCCTGAAAAGTGCTGATACCAGTAGACTTCTGTTGCTGAAAGTTATGCTAGCAAGGCGTAACGTAACGCGTTACGTTTCGTAGTAGGCGGCGCGCGCGCACGCGGGCGGCGGCAGCGGGAAAGTCGGGAAAGCGACGCGCAACGCAACGCGCTAGTCCGCGTTCCAACGCCCGCCGACCTCTGCCTAACCCATTCATAAAAATCACTTACAAATCACTTTGGACTAGTTCCAATTTCTCTTCAACACTTATGTTGCTAATGTCACAATTTATACAATTGTGGTGAAATTAACATGGCGTTTAGCAGTGACGTCATATCAGTATTTATTTATTTAGACGGTGCAGATAATTTTATCCAGCCGCAGCGTTAAGTACACTACACGAGAGTTAGGTGTGTTTCAAGTTAAACATATTTCGAAGTATTGTTGGGTATTAAGTGAATAGGTTCATTTAATTGTTATTAGATGATGTATTTTAAAATTTTCGACAGCTCGTTCGTTTCAAGGCTTTTAGCATTTGAACAGCAGAAGCCATCTGTTTCCAACTGTTTATTCTAACAGTGGCGATTAAAAACGTGTTTAGTCTGATTTCCCTCGCCCGGGCCTAAAATCTTATCAAAACAGATAATTTTAATGACGTCAGGGTTTGATAATTTAATTTTACATAAATGCACGTATCGCTATCTCGGAGTCGGTACTTAACGCTCTGATGTTCGTATACGCTCACCGGGTGTACGTGATGTAGGCATACATACTGTGTTTAAAGGTCGGCCTACGTTGAACTGAAATTTATTTGACTCTAATGCGATTCCGCCTCAAGAATCTACCTGTGAAATGCTAAACACTTCTAATAAAGTTTATCAACGCTCCATCCTTCAATTCAAATGAACTTGAGCAGAATCAAGGTCGGGCAAAAAATGACAGACGGATTAGGTATGGGTAGTTTAGTTGCGATTTGTCTTTGGCACATTATCTTCATATTTATTCCAAGGAATAAGGCGATTATTTAAATTTAGTAGCAACGTAACATTACGAGGATAAAGGGTAAAATACACTAGTACCTGTTCGATAAATGACAAGTGTTTTCTGGCTTTATTCAAATAATAATTTAATCTACTTACCACATTCAGAATCGTGATATCAAATGAATTTTAATCGGGGTCAATTTAATGCTGAAAATGTCGCATTGAGCTTGAGACTAGTTGCTATGGTGTTACGTACGTTACGTAAGGTGTTAACACGTTAGAATTTAAAAATATGTTGTTTCCATAGCCACATACCAAAATCGGTACAACATTCACTGAATCATCTCAACAACTAAAAGTTATGTAAGTACAAAATAAACAGTAGCAATTAAGTATTAACACCTCACAAAATATAAGACGATGTATCTTTCAGTCACCAATCAGAACGAAGGTAGCCATTGAACTCGAAGTGAGAATCTATGAAGTTGACGATAAAATTTTCCTAAATAACGATTGCGTAACATGATTTGTAAACATAAACAAAGCCGCGCTCTTGGGCGGTCGGATTTAGCTCAGGTACCAGACATGTAAGGTCACGTGTTATCGTAGGTGTACCGTTTCCAGTCAGTTGCAGTTCAACAATAGCCTCATCATCAAAGCATTGAAAGCAGAGAATTAAATAGTCAGTTTTTCCTCGTTGACATACGGTTATAAATCACGGTTGCCGTGTTTACTTTACGATCCAGCTATTATCGTCAACTCGGCGGTTTTGCAACGCGCCCGCCTCGCGCTCAAGACCACTGCGCAGAGGCAAGAGTCGTAAAAAGCAGATATAGTCGAACATGCACATCAGCTATTTCGGTATCGCTTGTACTTCCATTCTATCCATAGGTGTCGATCGTTCCCCATTGCCGAGCGTTTAACGCGTTTCGACAATGAACATCGGGTTATAAAGTGTGTTGTTGTGGATATTGTTGGCGACGTTGTTGCACGTGACCCCGGTGCTGTTAGTTTTTTTCACTTCTCTACCCACTTTTCTGTATTTTCATGTTCTTCTATCGGAGTTTTTCCCAAGCTTTGTGCTTCTATTTTTTAATTTATTTGTATTATATTTGATATTATGAATAGAGTATCCACGCACTCGCATGTGACTTTATGATTGTTAATTTATACCCTTTTTCTTCTTCTGTGTCTTCTGTTCTATGTCAGTTTTATATGATTGTTATGACTGTCACTAGCTGTATTTCTTAGGGTTAAGGGTAAGATATTTTGAAGTTAGTTAACTACTTCGATTATTTTACCAAGTTTGTTAACTCTAAGTCTAATCTCAACTGTTAATTAGATAACGATAGCAAAGCATATGGGCATAACTGAAAAATGGTAAATTAATTTAGTAAATAAAATTCGTTTGTATTACGATATATTTTGTAAATTCATGATATTATTGGTGTTAAAGTAGTGACAATGTATAGTCATTGCGTCCATAATGATGACTGTGACGAATTTGCAGATAACGATTAGCACTATCTAATCGTATGTATGTAACAACGCGTAGGTATGAATAATAGATGAGTTTGAGTTTTACTACGATTGGAACATTTAGAAAACATATTTAGCTAGGACTTTGATCCGTTTGAATTAATTATTGTAGGTATTGTTAACAGCGTAATGTTCACGCGCTGGTGTACTGTACTGCATTGAATAAATCTAATGATGATATCGATTAACGATCGCAAACAAG
Organism: Choristoneura rosaceana; assembly: GCA_037349165.1. Classification (NCBI taxonomy): domain Eukaryota; kingdom Metazoa; phylum Arthropoda; class Insecta; order Lepidoptera; family Tortricidae; genus Choristoneura; species Choristoneura rosaceana. The sequence continues at coordinate 7,672,029 of JAZBNJ010000022.1, forward strand.
TCTAAACTTTGAATGCGAAGCGATAACCAGTAACGAGACCTAGATTGATCACCTCCATATTTGATATCGTTTAAAAATTGGAATAGAGTCAAATTGTTAGTGCGGGCGGTAAGTGGCACATAATGCAATGTGGCAAGCGAGCATGTTGAAGGCGCAAGCGGTTACATGCACCTCCCTTATGCGTAAACCTGTTTCGCGCTTCGCTCGCAAAATATGTCGCCAATGGCGCGTGGCGATTGCGACTGGCTGTTTTATTCGCAATGTTTGTCGGTATAAATGTGTTTTCTGGGTATAAAGTTTGTAATTTTTTGCTTTGCTACTTTATCTCGGTAACTAGGTATCTCAACTAAGTAGAGGTTCACGTAGAATTTACGCCAAATATTGTATTCTATCCTCCCATTGCGCGAACGAAATTGCATGTTAAAAATAGACTATGAATTTCCATATTGATGAAATAAGCAATTTTTAGGTAACATTTATGACCCTAAAAATATTTAGGTACTTATCTGCCAAATATCAAGTCTACCACCTACCTAAATAGTATTTTTTTCAAAAAATCCTTATCCCGAGGGAATTTCGAAAAATGCCTACTTAGTGCACCTCTATGACACACGAGTTACTCAACCTCCTAGTCAGTGTTTACAAAAAATCCCGAGGGAATTTCGAAAAATGCCTGCTTAGTTCACCTTTATGACCTCAAGAAATTAGTTTGCCAAATTTCAAGTTTCTAGCTTCAGTGGTTTAGACTGTGCGTTATCTGTCAGTCAGTCAATCACTGTTTAATGTGTATAGTCAGAGCCATATTGCACATTTCTGAGTTCTTCAGAAAACTATTCTGAACATTATTATGTAGCTATTTTAGCCAGTTATTGGTGAGCATCCTTTGGGATTTCCCGGCAGTCAGATTTGGCAACATATGTATAATAGCGTGTTTTCCCTACTTGCTGGTGGGCAGTCCCAGTTTATGCTGTCTCCGTCTTATATATTATTATGTACAGCAGCAGTGTCACTAGCTATACCTAATTCGTAACATGAGAATCCAGCTAAACGTAAGTATGACAGTTAAAATACGTAATGTCGGGCGGGGTGCTTTGGCCCTGAAGGGTAACTTTGGCCCATGAGATTAACTTGGTCGAATATGGCTCTTTGCCACGTGGTTGGTGTTAGTTCACCGACCACATTTTTATATTTTTAAGTTTTTATAAGTATGGTTTTTTGTGTGGGAAAAAGTAACCCTCCAAATGGGTCAAAGTACCCCGACCTTACACTAATTAAAATTATAATATTATGTATGTACCAATATGGGATCCTTTCGACTGCCATAATTTTATAAGTAATAATGTAATGTTTGTCATAATTTTAGTTAGTCATAAGTATTTTTTTTCCTGAAACCATAAATTTTTCGTAAATTTTTAAATGGTCAGAATTGTAGAACTCTATAGGTTAAGTTAAATTTCTTTATAACAATTCTAAAAAATAAATGGTTTCATAGAAAAAAAGAGGTAAGTATGTCAAATATTACATTATGACAAACATTACATTATGATTATGACTAACAATTTACGACTTTTTGAATTTTTGAATTTCCAATTGAAATGAAAGTAAAGAATTTTAAGAAGCTTGTTTATTTAATGTAGGTTACTCCCGGCGACAATATTTCATTCAAACAATTAAAACTACTTAGATGCTTTAACCAAATTTCATAGGGTTATTTGATCGGGTGAAACAAATTTCCTTAACAGTACCATTCAGTACAGTGATTTGTACCGTAATGTTGATAGTAATCCTACTTATTATAAATGTGAAAGTTTGTGAGTGAGTGAGTGAGGATGTGAGTAAGTATGTTTGTTACTTCTTCACGCTAAAACGGCTGGACTGATTTGGATGAAAGGTTAGTTGGCAAAAAGTTAGTTTATAACCTGGATTAAAACATAGAATACTTTTTATCCCGATATTCCCACGGGATAGGGATAAAATCTCGAAATAACAACTACTGGGCTTGGAGTCATGAAATTTAGTATGTAGGTAGTTGGACGTTTGGAATTACTCATAGGTGACTTTTTGACCCGATATTCCCACGGGATACCTAGGGATGAAATCTCAAAATAACAACCACTGGGACTAGAGCCATGAAATTCGGTATATAGGTAGCTAGACCTCTGAAATACTACATATGCTATTTTTTAACCCGATATTCCCACGGGATAGGGATAAAATATTGAAATAATGACCGCTGGGCTTAGAGTCACGAAATTTGGTATGTAGGTAGTTAGCCGTCTGGAATAACACATAGGCCACTTTTTGTCCCAATATTCCCACGGGATACCTAGGGATAAAATCTAGAAATAACAACCGCTGTGCTTAGAGCCATGAAATTTAGTATGTAGATAGCTGGACCTCTGGAATAATAGATAGGCTACTTTTTATCTCGATATTCCCACGGGATAGGGATAAAATATTGGAATAATAACCGTTGGGCTTAGAGTCATAAAATTTGGAATGTAGGTAGCCGGAAGTCTGGAATAACACATAAGCGACATTTTGATCCAATATTCCCACGGGATACCTAGGGATGAAATCTCGAAATAACAACCACTGTGCTTAGAGCCATGAAATTCGGTGTGTAGGTAGCTGGACCTTTGAAATAATACATAGGCTATTTTTTATCCCGATATTCCCACGGGATATGGATAAAATCTCGAAATAACAACTGCTGGGCTTAGAGTCATGAAATTTGGTATGTAGGTAGTTGAACGTCTGAAATAACACATAGGCTACTTTTTATCCGGATATTCCCACGGGATAGTTTTATAACTAAGGGACCGAATACATCCCCGTTTTATTAGTTTACGCGTGCGAAGCCGCGGGTAAAAGCTAGTGTGGTATATTTTTAAATACCTATCGCAAATATTGACAAGAAAAGGAAAAAGTGAGCTCTTAAACGTCCAAGACCTGCAATATGACTAATAGCTATGAAAACCATATGAACCTCCTTGTTACAACAGTGACGGGAAATTCTCCAGAATACTGAAGACACCTTAAGGTAGCCAGACCAAATAGTACCTATGGCATTCAGATAGATTTTTTTGATTTTCTTGTCGGCTTCATGAAATAGATGTTTTTTGCCCAATATTAGGTAAGTAACCCTTGTCTGTTCGCAAATACCTACTACTATTTTTATCGACTCTTATATTTAGATGATATTACTTGTATTTATAATGAAAACCCGGCTTTACCCGCGGCTGCATATATTTACGGCGCCGATGATTTCCATTCTTCGTGTTCAATGTCGCGTTTGCGTCAGTACGAGTACCGACGAGAAAGCCAGTAAGTATTTGTAGATGAGCGTAACGCATTCCACGCTCTACAACGGCATTTTGTACATATCATAGCTTAATCAAACAAAATACATCGTTAAAATGTTTTTATGAAACTATTTTGATTGCTTTATATATTTTATCGGCTTGAAAAACTACGCGAAGCGTGTGCCCGTGAACCATTCATCTTTAGATGAGGAGACAGTTCATTTTGAACGTTATGATTGATTTCAAATTAAATAAGGATGCCAAAAGAAGCTGTGGTAGCCTAGTGAATTTACCTATGAACTCGGCATCGCTCTTGTGAATTTTCAAAATTAAAAATACAAAACCTACATACACCCGCGAAGTAATTTAAGGTGTGTGTGAAGTTCCGGATTCGCTCTGGGCTCGCGTGGGAACTGCAATACAATCTTTCTCATTCTGTGAGGGCGTCTATGCCCAGTATTGGGGCATATTCACCGTGGGACCGGAGTTGATGGTGATGACGCCAGTAGAGATTAGCTTGGATTTAGACACTCAGTAAGTGATATAATTGGGTTTTTAAGTGTCGATTATTAATTAAGTGCTAACACAAGTAAGGTAAAGAGAAACAATGATGCGCGAGCTAAGTGTTTTACGAAAATAAAGCCAGAACCGGCACAATGACTCAGATGGAATTCAGCCGTGCCCGCTGCTTCGTCGGAATCAGAAATACAATCCTAATTATAATCGTACGCATCCGACTGGCTCCTCAATCGGTCCAGACCGCACCGAGTAACTTTCTGAACTTATCTTTGTCGTTAAATACCGAATTGTTGGTTGGGTTGGTATTTTGACGGTTGCGTTTGAAATCGACGCGTTTTTGCGATTGATTTTGGCACGCTCACAAAATAATACTAGGAATAGAAATAATACCGCTTGTATTTTCTTCTAATCAACTGCTTTACTTTTCTAAGTTATGCCATCATCGTCATCATGTCAGCCGAAAGAAGTCCACTGCTGGACACAGGCCTCCCCTAAGGCTCTCCACTAAGTTATATATTTTAAACAAATCTTCTTGCATATACTTAGCCGGGGATTTGACGGCTGATTTTACACAAGTTATCGTCAGTTAGGTACTTGGTGCAACTCACACTTCCGAGGAGTTAATTAAACATTAGCTTATCGCAGACTTGCACCGCCTCGCCGTTGAGTTATACTAACTTGCTCTTTTTTAAAGGGCCGTCAACACTCCCGTAATTCTACTAATATTACGGGTGTCCAAGGGCGACAGTGAGTGTTTTCCATCAGATGACTCTTCACAGCATTTGCCCCCTAGGTATCTTAAAAAAAATACCGGTCAAGTTCGAGTCGAATTCACGCCTCAGTTCTAAATTTCTATTGAAATACGGACAATACATATAGGTAGGCCAGATTCCTAAAAAAGTAATTAGATTACCAAAACATATTTTGCCACCACTCCCGAATTTTATTTACGAGTTTTATCTGTGTCATTTTTTGTTTGATTGCCAAAAGAAAAATACCTGTCTAATATTTTTTGATAATACTGTCAGACTAATTATAGTATTTTTTTTACCAGGACACTATCCTGTTATGACACCAACTAAGAATTGAGGAATAGTACCTACACAAGCAAAATTCGTCCAAGTCTACAAGGATCCAGTCTACGAGACTAACCGTTTAACTAGTGACAGTATTAGCGACCGGAGCGTACATACAGTATTATGTACATAGGAGCAACATTGCCGCATTGCGGTGTGCGGCCATGTGTCGACACATCGCTCTAGCCCTTAATGGTGCGAATACTTACTTGATACGTTCAGAAGTCGTCGCGATTTTTTGGAAATTGATGGCGATCGCGGTCTCAGAGGTGTTAACAACGTGGTAACAAAGTGGTAAGTAACAAGTTTTGAAAGGCAATGTTGTATTTTATAAGTACAATCCTGGTTTTGACTAGAAAATGAACTATTTAAGTATGTAAACGCCACCGTATCAAAAGCGTCGTTCTTCAAGAAATTCGAGCAGAAAAGCTGTGCCAAATTTCAAGTCAAGTCTTAGTACCTATTGGAAGTGCGTCAAATTTTATTCGAAAAAAGGGTTTACTTCGTAACTTTTAATAGTAGATTGTTCAACGAGGGAGGAAAAGAACCAATATCACACTAGATAATTTGAAAGAGGATAGCGAGGGTGCCAATATTTCGAGTTTGATATTGGTGTTTTTTCCAAGTTAAACACTCCGCTTTTCATTTCAACTACAAGGAAAGTAATAGTACATTGTGTCTTAAGGGCGGCAAATAAGGAATTACGAACGAGAGTCTATTAGATCAAGCCCGAAGTCCAAGACTGAGGGATTTAATGAGTCAATGTTCGTAATTCTAGTACCGTGCGACATACAATGTTTTATATCACATTTGCGATTAAAATTGCATATTTGTAAGCTTAATTAATTTAAAATGTCCAAAATAATTATTAGAGACAAACAGTAGATAAAATAGGAATTTTAGTAAATTTATTCCTAAATTAATAAGATCATTATCGTATTGAACCAAGAAATTAAGCTGTACATGTACAGAGATAGGGAGTTAAGTACAGAGATAGGATGTGAGGACATAACATAATATACCGTTGTCATTTTACCTACCATATTAAACAAAATAAAAGACTTATTTATTTTGTTTCTTCTTAACATTTTTTTTACTTTATTGTTTTATATGTCTGCGCAAGAAACTAATGAAAATGATTTAATAATATTTGATTTTCATTACAAAATTTGCAATATGACTAATTAAGAAAAAAAGTCAATAATTATACCATGTACCGGGTGTGGCCTGTGATATGAGCAAACAATTAGAACATAGATCGTACTCCTCAAACTGAACAACATTGGTTTTTTAATTTTTATTATTTCTTTGAGTTTTTGAAGAAACAATGTAAAGCAAAATGCTTGATGTTTGTGACTGGCGACGTCAGTTGTATTCTATAGGATGGCGTTCCTACATTGATAGCATTATTTAATTTGTATGAAAATAGGAAAATTTAAAGACTCCATTATTTTTAAAAGTCGCTGAACTAATGTTGTTTAGTTTGACGAGGACGATCTGTGTTTTAATTTTTTGCTCGTATTACAGGCCACACCCGGTATATGCCGTATAGGCTGAATACGTGTTTCATTGATATCCTAAGCTTTTTTATTAATGTCTACCTTTGAGAAGAAAGTATAGTTTTTCTCTCTGTTGTTAGATATGATTTGCCTCACTTTCCGAGTATTTATGAGAGATGTAAATAAATAAACAGGCCTTCCCTTAATTTACTGTTTATCACCACTGTAGCAATAAAAATTGACAATAATTGTATTGATAGAATGTAATCTGTCATGCCCACTGTATAAATCTACAAACAACCGCAAGATTAGAAGAAAACAAAGAGTAAATAAACGTACGAAGAGAAGTTCATAAAAAAGCCTCTATGTAAATACCTGAATGTGACTTCTGTAGAGTTTAATTAATTTAACTTTGAGATGTTCCTATCTACTAAGTTTAACTAACAACACAGTTAAAATTACCTTGAGATCCTATAACTAACGTCACTCAAATTTAGACAAGGAAATCTGAACGAGCAATGTACGTAACGTCGATAATTTCAAAGTAAAAATTTAAGTCAAAACACATACACTGGAAAATATTGTTTTTAATTTGTAATAAACAATTATGGTTTCTATATATTTTACGTGTACTTATGTGTATAATTTACGCAATAATCGTATATTCAATTGAACTGTCAATTAAACGTCCATTTATGTTAATTTTCGAGTCTCAGAGGTTATTCAGTTTTAAATTTTGGACACATGCTGATCGTTTACAACATTATTATGTTGTAAACGATGACGTGGGAATAGGAATGTAACAATACTTACCGATAATAAGCTATATCCTAGAGTTGTGAAAAAATATCTAAGTTCTAAGTTGTTATTGTATTTAATTCCACTACCGCAACTCAACGCAGTAGTACCGAAATACGTGGACCGATGAAAACATTGCACTCTACATATGGAATGTAACTACGATTTCTCAACTTTGCTTCCCAAGAACCTTTTTGACAGTGAAATGTGTTGCAACCGTCCATCCTTTCTTACACGTCATTTAGCTTTTCCCCTATTGTCTAAAATAACTGGAAGGCCAATGAATTACCTTCATTCTTCGCTTTAGGTAGGTTACGCGTCAAATTAACAATTGCCTCGGGTTGGGCTCATTATCAGTCAATTGTAAAGAAGCGCGTTATCAAGGGTTCTTTCCGGGTCAGGTATTCGTGCCATACAATGAACGTTTTACTTGTCGTGGAACTTGGAACCTGCGTTTCATATGTTTAATGCTTCTTAGAACGATACGAATCATTTCAACAGTTTAAAATAGCTTGTATTAAAAGTTGAATAAAAAAAAAAACTTTTGTGACCTATTTTATTCTTTCAATATTATGGAGATAGATGTAGAAATATTTATTCAGTAAACAATACAAGGTTGACAAATTTATTGTCAACTAGGAATACTTAATAAAATAGATACTAGGTAAGCATTAAATAAAAAAAAACTATCCTAGACTTAAAAAACTTATAGTTACATCACTGAATCGAAAAATCATTTTAGCAACTCCTATTGGTTTTAAAAGACCTATCCAAACATACCCCATACTGCAAAATCGGATGAGAAAAAAAAATCACCCCCACTACGTCTATTGAAGGTAATCTATTGTACCATTTTGTTGGCATAGCTTACATATATATTCGTGCAAAATTACAGCTTTCCAGCATTGATAGTCCCTGAGCAAAGCCGCGAACGGACAGACAGACATTTTGGCTACGGAACCCTAAAAAAGAGTCATGAAAAGCAATACACTATGACAAATATTACATTACGTACGAATTGTGACAGTTATGAGACTCGATATGGACCCTTTTCCAGAAGTAAGACGTCCTTATGATTTGTTAAAAAATCTAGGTACCTAAGTCATACGAATAGCGCTTAGGTTGAAGTAAAGAAATCGATTTTTTACAAACGTCAATAGCTCCGAATCAGCCAGCCCATATGTTAAAGAATAGGTACGATATATGAAAGTTCGTTGTTTTGGTTCCCCGCTTTAGAATGGTGTAGCGAGTTTGTAATACATTAGCCCGGCGTTGATTTACTCGGCCGAGTATCGCGGGCGCTTCTATTCATAGTACTAATATACTAAATATAGTACTGATTCCCTATTATTTCTCGCGACTGACTCAGTATAGTTCCGCCTTCATAAGTGGCTAGCTTTCGTCGGGGATATAGGTGGATGTGAATTGATTTAGGTGTTTTTATATTATGAATGTTGGAAGGCGTTTGCGGAGACAGTCATTTGTCTTAATATCAAATGCAAGATTTATTGAATCAGATTTTCATAAAACTCTTATGAAATTGATGCCATTATTTAAGCTAAAAAACTTACACAAAGATATAATACGCGTTTTTTCGCAATGTTATTACTTATTTTCTAAAAATATTCTAACATTACAGGTTCAGGTGTTCTGAGTGATTTCCGCGATTTTTATTTAATTTCACTGTCGCATCCTGTGATGCTAAATACAAGTAACGTGCACCGAGAAACGAACGTTAAAAGCATCTCAAGGAGAGCAAGTACTATGTAAATAGCATGCGTTTGCGCATATGCAAAGGCGACGATCTTATGCAGGTAGAAGGACGTCAGGCCCTGTACTACGAAGTGTAAAATTCGAACTTTGTATCTTGCCGTCCTGCTGATGCTAATGTTATTTGATACAAGAGTGAGAGGGACGGTACGATACGAAATTCGATTTTCGAATTTCATAGTAGCCCCCGTGATTCAACATTGTAACAGAAATGCTGTTCGAATGCAATTCTACCCACCAAACAAAATGAACACGATACAAAACGTTGGGATTATTCATACCATGTTAAACTCATCAGCTGTAAAGAAAAAACAAATACCATTTCTCTATTACAAAGTGGGAGACGTTAATAAATGAGACGGGGTAAATAACCGTGGAGCAACACGTCATTGTGATTTTATTTTTAAATTACGCTACTCTGAAACTGCTATCGAACTTATTAGGCAGTCAAAGAGAACAAATTAATTTAAAAAGATTTATATAAGCGTTGATACTTTTGCACCTTTTGAGCTCTTTTTTGTTATTATGATTCCGGGAAGGCTTTAGGTTTACCTAAGTACAGCTGTATGAATACCAGAGCTTGTAAATAATCGTATTTAAATGAAAAAAAATTGACTTCAATCTAAATTAACCTCAAAAACATCAAAACATCCGTGACCTGAGCGGTGGGACGGAGGGCGTTTTACTGCAGCTTTGTGAGAATCGGGATCGGGTGGTGGTGACGGCGGTGGCGTCTCGTGCGTCCGCGCACATCTGCCGCTGCCCGCGCGCAGACGGCGCGCGCGTGGCAACCCGCCGCACCCGCTCGACGCGGCCCGAGTCACGGGCGGAAACCCCCGAACCATAGCAAACCTTGGCTTATCGGTGATACTTGGTAATTAGAATTATCTTACACAGATCTCACTATGAGGAAACGTAAGCTATAATAAAATCGATGGCAGCTGTCAGTTTTGATGCTTGCAATTGGGTTGGCAACGATTTAATTGCTTGCATTTCACCATTGTGAGCTCAGTGGATTATAACACAGTAGGTATATCACCGAATTACCAAGTATCAGTATTACTGATAAGCCAAGGTTTTGCTACTGTCCTACAACCGAGGATGCCTTCTATACAAAACTCCTCGCAAAGAGACTCTTTATTTTTGCTTATATAGTTATTTACTAACGTCACATCAAGATAATCAAAAGTAGACGACATGCAGCGAACGCACTCAGACAGCAGGCTCTTAATATTAGCTATGCTTACTATTTTCACGCACAGATTGCCAAGAAAGTCTACATTTTTTAAACGATTATTAAGTATATCCTTATCTTTGTCGCTCGTGTAGGTACTAATCTCTTTCCTGGTGGAGTATTTGTGTGTGCCAAAACGAAACGCACATAGGTAGGTATGCTAATTTTCCGCGTTTTCATGACGCTAGTTTAGTTCCACTAATTAATTATTGGCACTATCAGCTCCTACTTAGGAAAGAGCTTTGCGCGTTTCAAACTGTTATCATTCGATTTGCAGTGGGCGGGTTTGCGTCACACCAGAAGAACAACTTATAACATCGTCATAGGCGATGAATTTCATAAAATCAGAGATTCTCTTGAAACTTATGCTTATTTTGACGCAATAATTACTTCGATTAAATATAGGTTTTTAATTAGAATCCTTATTCTTGCCTTGAGCGTTTTTATCAACGCTATAGGCCTTCATCTCATCTTGTTTCATTCGTAAAATTCGACTCTGTTGCTACTTTGTCATACTGCGAATGACTTGACGTTCAAGGAAAAATTCCGTTCACAGTTTCATGACTCTAAAATCACTCTTCGGGAATGTATCTTGTCGCTTGTCGCTCGGAATGGAACCCATCCCGCTGGTTGGGAGTGCAGCTAATTATAATCCACTAAACATCATCGAGAGCTCGTAACTTAGGGTCGCGCCTCACGCATGTATTTTTATGCACTTTTTCAACGCTTCCTATTCCTGTCCCCCAAAGTACGGACCGATTTGGGTAATTACAACTTAAAGTTACATTCACTGTCTTAAAGCTGTTTAAATGAGTTATTTAGGTCTTCCAACATGCTTGACGTAGCGACAGAAAGATGCAATACAAGACTGCGTTTACACGTTAGGTACACTTACGTATGTTATGTCCAACTGTGGTAAGTTAATTGCAAATACATATTTAAATAGAGAAGGCCTTGACAATTTTTAAAACTTAGGTTGTACTACTTAGCAAAATTAAATGTTTTGTTGTTGCCATTTTGTTTTTCAAGCTGCGTCTGATTCAGATAGGTGCTTTGCGTATAAGCATATGCCGATATAATTAATGTTTGAGAACTCCTATTTATATCGTATACTTAATAATATTGCAATAGTAAATAACTGCGAATCTGCCATGTCACTGTTCAACCCTAAAATTAGTACGCCGTCAGTTTGCGATGCGAGCGCGCTACATCGCGCCTTGTAATGTTAGTTATTGTAGTCACTTAATACTAGGTAGATATTATCCCATATCATCATTACAATCTACTTACTCATGTGATGACTGTGTTGAAACTAAAATCTTGCAATTTTTTATATAAGAGGGGGAAAACGAGCATGCGGGTTGCCTGATTGGAAGCAATCACCGCCGCCCATGAACACTTGTCAACACGAGGGGTATCACAGGTGCGTTGCCGGTCCTTTGAGAGACTGATAAGCTCGTTTTACATGCTTTCTGATAATACTTTGCTAATTGTACGTACATACATGTTTGTTTGTATTAATAATAAAATGAACACTAGGTACGTGTTAAAGAACTATAAATATGTACTTACGATTTTAGTATTTATGATACGTTTTAAGTATTCCTTTACCGTTAAATTTCTAACTAATTACGGGTTATTTTTCCACGTATCGTACACATTATAATTTTGTAAAGCGTCTTGGTTCGTTGCCAGCGATTCTTAATAAATTCCTGGATCACGTTGTCAATTCAAGCAAGGAGACTTGTCTGCGTTTCTGATTCCTTCGATATTTACACATCATTGAGTGAAAAAAAAACCGTTAATAATAGAAAGGTAATCAAATTCATAGCAAAATCGCATGTATAGGAATGACTCCGTTACTGAGACGTGTGAGCCCATTGTTTGAGGTACGCGTGAAAATCAAACTTCCGCGATGCCATTGGGAAACTTAAAATACAATAGAGCTCAACGTCTATTAAAGATATTGCAAACAATTTGTATCTTTTGTTTTTTTGTTACGATTTACACACTCTGATAGTGTATTTCAATGTTTAATCTGTTTTATTTCCTCGCAACGACATACACTTGGTAACATTATCTTTTGCTGGAAATCGTTTCAAATGTTGTTTTACCAAAAACTGGACGATTACCGCGTGTAATAGGGTTAAAGATATTCAACACAATTTTTATCTGTCGCCCGTAATTTCTTGTAAATCTTGGTGCGTATATTCCGTTACAGTAATTCCGGAGTGTCGACGTGGTCATACATATTTCTCTGGAAACGTATCACCTTGTCGCTTGGTGCTGGTTACATACAATTAAAAAGCGAAAAGAGCGCGGATTCCGCCGCGAATTTCGAGAAATATCGACGGGGTCGTTGACCCGTCGACGCATCGTGTCCGCGTCTCCTCGCTCAATTTTTTATTGTTTTTGTATTATGTAGAGATTTCGAAAGAGATTTTAATATAATTAAAAGGTCCGTATGGTATGTACATTTGGTACGAAAAGATCGGTCGAGATATTGTGGGTTAAATTTACGATCACGGGGATTTAATGAGCGTGTCGTATTGTGATGCGAGCTGAGGTGGTGAAAGATTTTATTAAAACTGTTAACGCGCTTTATTTTTCGATATGTATAGTTGAACACGCAAAGTGCAGTAAAAACGTAAACATAACATATAACGTTGAGTTAGATTCCACACGTTATTAAATGTGCGTAAGTATTTTAAACATCATGAATCAGTCTCAAAGCAAAATTATATTGTGAAGGTAGCAGGCTAATGTAAAAATACTCAATGCTGAATTCTGTGTTTTTTGTGAGTGTGAGAAAGGGTGATTGATTCCCAGAAGCGTTACTTCGCCGGATAAACCGGAGTCGGCAAAATAAATGAACGATTTTCCAGAATTCTTGCTTTTAAAATTCTAAGTGAGCATCACATACATTATTTATGGTCTGAATAAACCGAAACCTTCGGTCTGCGTGGGTTACATACAGTCGCAATATCTCATTAAAGTAAGTATTAATTTTATTGTACCTATGGTTAACTAATTCCCTCATCAGTTAATGGCAATAAGTCTCTAATTTTATAGCTAAGTTTCTATGGCCACTTGGCGAGTATCTCGATTTAGTGTAGACACTAGAATAGACAGGTAGACCTCAGTCTAGTACTATTGCCAAAGTCTGAATTTTAAACCAGGTTTAAAATAATATTGCGATTACTTTTTCCAGAAAGTGCACATTAAATGTAGTGATGGTTAAAATATTAAGCAAATTATTAAGTGTGTCATTAACTTATCTGTCCTGTGTTTTATCATCGCAATTATCGTTACTAAATCTGCAGCCACCGCTGACCGTGTCACATTGAAGCCAACACACAACAACGCAGAACTGGAACCCATAACATCCTTCTTTTTGTATGCACGTTAAGAATTATCACCGGCGTAGAAATAAAATAATTTAAAAAGAGCAGCCGTCGCAGGTGCGGGGGCAGGTGGAATAATTGGCAATTCTTTGTCTCAACCCGTACCCATACTAACGAAAACCTATAGCCGCTTAAATACCTTAAGTCACCGGCGTCTTGTTTTATTATAACTTTTTGCTCTGTTTGTCTTTTTGTTGGTGTGGGTCTACTGCGCTTGCACTCGACGGCTCCTAATTTTATTGTCCTTTTATTTTAAAGCGGTCTGTGTCGTGTGTTGGTTCCAGATTGAGTGATGATTTCTGCTTTTGCTTAGTTATCTATACAATTTTAGCACGGTTTCTAAGAATCTCGGCAACAAACTGCTTAAAATTTGTTTTTACAATTTTTGATTTTACTAAAACTTAAGGATAAAATATATAATTGTTTGAGCGCATATCGCTACGCATAACACGATCGTTGATTCTGAATTTAGATTAGCAAACCGCGGTCAGTTTATCGATATTAGCCGAATCAGTTTTTCCAGTCGATGAGTGATTTCACTAAATCAGTGCATTGCGACTGTCAACGTGAAATTCCGGAAGGCAGGAATGTGGGTGAGGTAACCCCATTCGGTCGGTGCACATGCGCTTTGCAGTTGGCTGCCGCGATTTCTGTTGCAACCCGACCAAATCTGGACAGCCGTCAAGCACCGGTGAACAGTGCACAGTATTCTAATCTTCAACTCGGTTGGATGCTAACCTCATTGTGAGAGTACATACGTAGCGCAACCCGGTCACTTAGCTAGTACGCATATTATCTCGATTTGCATAGTGCGGACAAGTAGCGGTGTTGACTTACGCGCCGCTGCCGCAAATAACGCCGTTGCGTTCAAACTGCATAAAAGTATTACAATTTCTCTTCTAGTCTAGAAATCACGTTGCGTCGTTTGATGTTTATTACTTTTTGGTGATCATGAATATGCCGCTTGCTGACTTTGATGTCGCACAGAAGACGTCATTGGATGATTTAGGATGTACCTAAATGATTACGAAGGATAAAACGTTAAACACGTATGTAGTCCGGTAGTTGGTGCGACATTGAACAAAACACGCGATCGCAACAATGGTCGAGCATGAATGTCGTTCGCGCATGATGTATGTACCCGGATAATGATGTTATTTGCTCTGCCTTCCGTCATCGCTGATCATTGCTGTTAATACGTAGTTTGACTCCAGCGAGTTGCTTCTTTAATGTTCGATTCTTGAAGCCAAATGTTTTTTTATAGCTTGCCGTTTAATTCATTTTCTGGCTTATTTATTGCAAATGTGTTATTTGCATCTTACTAAGATATACTTATAAGTATGTATAAGTATATCAAGGAAATATAGCAATGATACATAAATCCCTAATAGTACATACCAGTACACTTACCTTTTTTTTTTTTTATTCGACTGGAAGGCAAACGAGCAAGTGGGTCTCCTGGTGTTAAGAAATCATCACCGCCCATAAACATCTTCAACACCAGGGGTATTGCAGATGCATTGCCAACCTAGAGGCCTAAGTACCTAAATGACCTGTAAGATATACCTATTTGCTGTTTTTCAGCAGATCGAAACATTAACAGCATACGTAAATAACATTAGATAATAGACTAATGGCATGATCAACTTAGACAAACACTTATTTTGAAACTAAATAATATAAATATTAAACATAACTTTCTAACAATAACTTAAAATAAAATAAAAATTTAACCTAACCTTATTTTGAACCAACTTAGGCAAGTTCACTATCGAATAAAAAATAATTATCAAAATTGGCCCTCGGGCGGTGAAGATATTGAAGAAGTCTTCTTTAGTTTTAATCGGATGAAAACACAAGGATCCGATACTAAATAGGCTTGATGAAGATAACTCACACAAAAGGTAAGTATGAAGAAGATAACCGTATTCTCAAATGCAATATCAATACGCTAATGAAGTGCATACACAGTACGGTACACTAGAAAAGTCCGATTAGACAGGAGCAGTTAATTAAATTAGCGACCGTTCATTTGCTGGCAACGTCAACGTTCGTCGCATATGATTCGAGCTGTTTACACATACTGAACAATAACAATCGGGCCGAACTGCATGCGATACCTAAACACGTGAGAATTGTGAGGACAGCAGTTGTACGTATCGTTATACGTATTGAGAATACTCATAGTTTGCAGAAGCTGCTCAAACTCAATCACTCCGTGCATGGAAATTCTTCAATGGAAACCACGGGCTGAGAGATGCAGCGTACGACCTTCTACTATTTATTGAATCAGGCGTTACTTTGCAGAGAATCATTAATAAATGAACTAAAAAAAAGCACTGCTCACTGCTAAAGTGGGTTTAGTTTTTCTAATATAATCACCATTTAAAATTTGCACTCTTCGAGTATTTATGAATACCTAAGTTTATTTTTATTTATAAAACTAACCAGCGATTAACCTCTATGTCATTTGGTGGTCACTTGGTGGAGAGATCGCTATTAAGCGATAAGACTACCTATTGTCTACCTTGTTTTATTTTTCATTTTTGTTATTTCATTGTATTGATTTGTCGTGTGTTTATTGAATTCTTGTATTTCTATTGTAATGCTGGCACAAACTATATGATTTCGGCCTTAAATAACCCTAAAATGTATTTATTCGGAAAAATATGCCGGAATTAACCTAAATATTGCTTGTTGCGTTTGTGAACGTAATGAGATTAACTTACTCATTGCCAATTGCACAAATCTGTTATCGCTGGCCGTTGGAATTGTCCCATATTCGTCAACATAGGAAAATACCAAACAACACCACTGCTACGTTAAATATTAAATTATATCTTAAAAACAGAACTATTATATCTTAAAATCAGTTGTTTCCAGCAACTCTGATTGCAAAGGCTAGGTTCATCGCTGTCCCGCAGGATCTATGCAATTTTCCGAGATAAAAACTATCCTTTGTCCATATGGTATCAAAAAAATCTCCATACCCAGTGTCATCCAATTTAATTCAGCGATTTAAGAGTAAAGAGGTAACAGACAGATACTCGAATCAAATAAATTATTATTATTATAATATCAGTAGCTAAGGATTTTTTGAATTAGTGTATAAAGATAATACCTACTATCCTTTACCTATCAAATAACCTGATTGTATTTGGTAACAACTCTAATTTAGACGAATCAGATCAATCCACACTGAATTCCGTATTGTCCGCTTTTGGACAGGCAGTTTTAAGACCCTATACTTCAACGACCAGTTGTATCTTGTTCTTGCAACCCATATTCATTGGGATCCTGCGAAATTGCTAACTACTTATTATTTTACCTTTTGTCGGGACCAAACCTACCTAAGATACTGATACGGGGTTTTCCACGGCTCTTTAGATAATTTGTTTCTAGCATTTCTTATAATATTGTTATCTTTGTGGGAGTACCTACGTGAAGGGATGAACGAAGACGGTGAGTCAACCGCAATTTTTACCTGCTATTGTTTCAGTGCATCAGCAGATAATGGAATTTGCATTGACCGGTTTTAAATACCACGTTTAGTTAAATTCGTCATGACGCAGATTATGCGCACTGTTCTTTCAAATTTTATTAATTTCAAATAAGATACATTGAAACTTAACATTTTAAAGACTGAGATTTTAACAATCGAATCGATCATTAGTAAATCTGTAAATAATTTATTTATAATTAATGGCATAACCAAGGCTTTGCCTTTGAAATACTGAAAAGAGTTTAGCTCCCTAACCCTTGGGAGTTTTAATGAATTCCTAGAACTGTGGGCTTTTATCATACCCAAACAATATGGCTGTCAAAACAGTCTCCAGGCACCTACACGGTGGTTAAGAGTGTGCGTTGTCTGTCACTTAGTCACGTTATGGTTTGTTTTATTAAACTAATCATCGATTGACCTTTTCTCACCTGATGATAAGTGCAGATGAGGCCACTGATGTAGGTCACGTTAGGTACTCTTTTATTATTGAGTATGAGTGTGTCGGTATATATTTTGACAATCAAATGTCTTCTGACATTTCTTTTGACAGACAAGTTGTCTTACTTCCTGTAGAAGTCATCGGAGTGTCTGCCAAATACGGTCAGCTTGACAGGCACTGATTCCCTACTAGGCAACGGACCCGACAATCAAATGTCACACTTTGTAGACTTTGCAACGTTTATACAGAAAGATTTGGAAGACGTGCAGAAGCAACCCTACCGGATCCAGTTAGCTGAGTCTACTACTACACTTATAATGGTCCCTAAATAACTTTTTTTTCTTCATTATTATTTGAAGTTATTTTGTATTGTTATTTTCTGTTTGTGTTTATTATGTACTCAATGTGATTATTATCATGTTTTTAAATTTACAGCGCATTGGTATCAACTGTAACACTGTAAATTTTTATTGGTTTATAAATAAATAAATAATGAATAATCGTACTAGTAAGTGATATTAACGTTACTTTTTACAAGATTTTATCTAATTTCATTTGTCTTGTTGTCTGTCTGTCTGTCGGTTTATCTTTCTGTCCGTCTGTAGTCAAATCTTGGAAGTTAAATTTGATCAACTTCCAGAAGTCAGATTGACTTGAAATTTGAAATACTTCTGTTACGGAGCTCTTCAATGGTTAATAGCATCGACTTGAAATTTGGTAGGTATGCAAATGTAGTTTGGGTGACACTGCAAGTACAGTCAGCAAAAAAAGCTTGTATTAAAAATGAAATTTATATGGTTAGGTTATTCTCATGTTGCAAAGAAAAAGTATGTAATAAGTTATATAAGTGAATAGTCACTTTGCAATTAAAAGCGTGAAGGTTTACAAATACAATCGTGCTACTGAGGGTGTAAGGATGGTTTTGCTCGCGGCCCCCGAATATTTTGGTAGGTTGGTACACAATGTACATTATAACTAACTGAATAATCGTCGCGATCACAATATTGTAATATGACCATTGGTGGCAGTTAAAGACTTAAAAGTAAACAAACCGTAGGTTCTCGGTACACGAATGTGTGAGATCATTTAGTTGGAAACTTTTGGGTCGGACCCACTTATGAGTCACCTAAGTGCGGGAACATCAAAGTTATGACGTTGTCATACATTACATTATATCGGTTACGAATGTGAGCCCAAGTATACCTAAATATTTTATTTATCACTAGTGTTTACCTGCGGCATCGCACGCGTGAGTTATTACATCCAGTAGTTGAATTGAAATTCCCGGATTTTACTTATGTATCCGTGAGAATTTCTAAACATGAATTGGGCCCATGAAACAGGAAATGGGCCAATCAACTTTTTACCCACACTAATTTGTCCGCGACATTTTTCAAACAATTGCAGATTTTTGTAAGTAAACATGTTTTTTTTATATAATTGAATAGATTGTGTACATGAGTACATGCCGTACAATAAATTAAACCATGAAATATCTTGTTGGAAGTACGGTTTTTTGGAGACGCCAGAGAAGATTTTGGTATCGCAGAAGACGCCCAAAGTGTTGGTAAAATAGTTGATTGGCCCTTATAAGCAATAGTGCCAAATTTTATAACTCTAAACCCAACGGATTAGATTTCGAAATTTTATCCTGATCGTGCATCACACATTCATTCTAAATATAATCCAAAGCCGTTTTAGCTTGAAGTAGTAACAAACTCACACACATTCCTACAAACTTTCGCATACCTATAATATTTGTAGAATTAAAATAAAAGTAATTTAAATGGATAAACGGCTTATTTCAGTAGCGTGGCGTCGCAGTTATTGTTGTCGACTTCTTGCAGGTACAAACAAGTTTGCCTTAAAAAAAATCCCTACGTTCAAAACAAAAATATAAATGCTGCATTTCGTCTGTGTTATTAGCTTTTGATTTGAGTTTACAAGTTAGTTTAACGTCTCCGTTATCGGTTTATTTTATGTGTGCTGTGCTCGCCAGTTTAGTGATTTTTCCACGCTTACTGCACTCACACTAACACACCATGATCAGAGCTATATGTGGCTATAGGCACCGACGCGTTACACCCGACTTGCCACTTAATTGCTGATACCATACAGCTCAAGATAGAGCATCAGGTTTTTTATTACAGGTTTTCAGCAATAATATACCATGGCTAGTATTGCACGTGTCAATCTGCGATAAATGATTTGGCGATTTTGTATTGTTTGTAGCTTTTTGCGTTTACCATGAGCGATAAAGAAAATCACAGGAACGAAATGTTATTACATTTTATCGTTATATATTATTAAATGTTTCAATTGTGATCGTAGAACGGTATACAGTCGATTATATTTAGTTTTTAAGCCTTGCACTAAATGTCGTCGCTATATATTTGTGTGATGCGCATTAAGTATATAGTTTTAGACTGGTTTAGTTGTACGCTTCATATGTTCTTTGGGTTTGTAACAATGGTTACGTGATCTTACCTACGTTACGAAACTACTCGCACTCGATTGATCGCTCTAAAACGGCGACAAGGAAATAGTATACACGATTATATATTCTACGTAATGTTATGTGTACAATTATAGGTAGTTTTCTACTTATCTGAGCCTTACACGTGTGAGGAGTCGTAAAAGTTGGCATTGTCTGTCCTACTCTCGTTGCGGTGGCCTTTATCGTCGGTTAAGGTTGATTATTCATTATGAGAAAACCAGAGGTTTTATATTACTTTTTCAGATAAGGTTTCCGATTATTAATAAAAAACAAAATTAAAAATTTTGAAAAAACCCACGACGGTTCCTAATAGAAAAAGGGTTAAATAATTGCTATGAACATCCCCCGACTAAAAGTGATTACAAACGCAAAAACATCCGTCGGGGGCTGCCATTACCTGCCCCGAAATGAACTTATATTTTGCAGTAGTATGAATTTGTGATGAATTATAATTGTGTGGGGAATGTACTACTTTATGAGGGAAAGATATTCATGGTAGTTTTCTTAACATTATAACTGAAATGACATTGGATGTAGTTGTATGAATTTGTGATTAATTAAAATTGGATAGTTATGTTTGTAGTAGCTTTTCTTAACATTTTAATTTAAATATAACGGAGAGATGGTAATGGCAGCCCCCGACGGAAGTTTTTGCGTTTGTAATCACTTTTAGTCGGGGGATATTCATAGCAATTATTTAACCCTTTTTCTATTAGGAACCGTCGTGGGTTTTTTCAAAATTTTTAATTTTGTTTTTTATTTTAAAATTTTTAAAGAATAATATTCACAACACTTACTAACAAGCTCAATAACGCTTAAATTTAGAAAGGTTTTCAAACGCTAGGAAAATCCAAGTGGCTGCATGAGGCTGCGTTTCCACCAGAGATGTGCGAGGTTGTGTTGCGAGGAATGTGTTTTTCATGAACCAGTAGAAACGCTTCATTTCCTTATTCTTGCACTCATCTCTGGTGGAAGCTGAGCGGAGTGAAGCGAGATAGGTAAATGTTATGTTTCTATTGGTTCATAAAAAACACATTCCTCGCAACAAATCCTCGCACATCCCTGGTGGAAACAGAGCCTGAGCCCTGACTTTATTAGCCTTACATCTTGATTTAAAAAGTACAGCTTGGCTGTTCATAGATCTAATCCATGACATTATCTAACACTCAATTTTTTACCATACTCGTATCGGTCAGACTTTCTGATAGACCTACTTACGGTAGGAAATTACTTCACGGGTCTTAATTGACATGTCATACGAACAGATTTAAATATGAAACGGCCAAGTCATACAAAACTTTAGCTTTCTTGAAACTCTAGGGAAGCGGAGACAACCCTAGCTACAGCATCAGGTGTTGTATAGGCATATAATGTATTGTCATTGCAATTGAATAATCGTGCAAAGTTTTATGTATTTGTGCTATTAACCATCAAGGAGTTCCTTTGTGGGAAGATGACCCTAGCTGCAATATCAAGTTGTGTCTATTCTATCGTACAAACACAGTGCCAATAAAGTTTAATAGGTAATTCTGTTAAGTTCCGCGCCTGTGCCGTAAACTATTGAAGAGTTTCTTTCTGTGGAGACAATCCTGGCTGCATAACCAGGATGTCACTACCAGATTATTGTATTATTACAAGATTTACATTAGTGTGCCAAAATTCAAGACAATACGATAACTAAAAGTGTGGCAAATTTAACTTGCAAGACCCAAACATGCATACAAACACACATATGTATATTATTTACATAGGTTCCTACATACATTGCAGGTCAAATAAAAGCTAGTGTTAAGACGAAACTGTGTGAAAATAGTTAGTTAGTGCTCCGTCTTCTTTTTTGTTTATCTTGGCGGGGGCACTGCCGTGCACCCTCCTTGATATACATATGAACGCCTTTCTAAAACTATTACAGACAGTCATCAAACCCCTTAAAGAGACCCATATCAAAGACAGTCAAATCTTTCTAGAGCTAAGTGGAAAATGTTTACTATGGCGCCCCCTTGCGGGTTAATACTACAACACCTATCTAAGAACCATCTTAGATAAACATCAAATCCATTACGGAAAACCACATCAAAAACAGTCAATCCATTCTGAAGATAATTGGGAACATTCGATGGTCTTTTTTCGAGTGAAAAATGATTACTGTAGCGCCCCCTAGCGGACAAACGCTATAACACCTATCTAAGAACCACCGTCGATAAATTACGAAGCCATTACAGAACACCGCATCTAAATCAGTCAAACCGTTCTGGAGATAAACGTGAACATTCGTTTGCGCACAAACAAACAAACAAACAAACAAACAAACAACCTCTCACCCTAAACGCATATACCTTCTCCGTTCCGTCGTGGGTAAAAAAAAGGTGCAAGTAATAAATAGTGTCTTTGCAATTTTTGTTTGTTATTGAGTGAATGGTTCTTAAATTTTATCCTACTTCGTATCCACTAAAAAGGAAAATTTATGTCAGGTTTTTTTAAGGCAGTCATTTTCTTTAATTACGTCTTCTGTTTGATACTTTCTGATTTCCCGGAGAAAACGGCAGCTTAAAACTGCACTACCATATGTTAATCGACATTAACAAGTTTAATTAATTAAATAAATGTGGGGTTTCTCTACGGGTTTCTCTCGTTGAAGTGGCAATAGGCAGGCCATATAACACGGAGAACAGATGACCGTTGGAGCCGAAAAGTTTTCGAGTAGAGGCCGCGGATCGGCAAGTGCAGCGTAGGAAGTCCACTAACAAGAGGGACGGATGACCTGGTTAAAGCCGCGGGTTCACGATGGATGCAAGCCGCTGCCAACCGAAGCAACTGGAGGTCTATGGGGGAGACCTGTGTCGAACAGTGGAAGGCCTACAGCAGAGATGGTGATGACGATAATGTTTAATTAACAATGGACTAATTATTAGCTTTCCTTTGATACATATTTTTTGGCGGACACAATTTTAAAACAGTATAGTTAGACCTTTTGTCACTCTGACAGTTTTGACGAATAATGATATCTCATATGCTGAAAATCATCCAGCAATTCAAGGTACCGAGTGGATCAAAGAAATATGCATGCATGCAAACGTACATAAGCTCGAAAAACATAACCCTTCTTCGAGCAGTCGGGTAAAAACGAACTATTTCATGCAAGAACATAACACCCAACGCATGCTGCAAGTGAAGCAAAAAGGGCAACCTGCCGTCTATTACGGTGTATTTGGCAAGACGCGTGGTGAAAGTGATTGCGCGCATGTCGCGTGCCGTGCGCCCGCGTCGACCTTGCCATATAAGCGCGCCCTGTCGCATCCGCGCATCTCCTAGGGTTACCATAAATCATTAAAGGATCTCACTAACCATCATCATCGTTAACATCTGCCTACAGTAGTCGTTTGCTGGACATGCCATCCCCAATGAGCGCCATTGCGCCCGAATGGCTACTCCGAAACACGAAATTCGAAGTTCGCATCGTACCGTCCCTCTCACTCTCGTATTAAATAACATAAGCGTAGGCAGGACGGTACGATACGAACTTTGATTTTCGAATTTCGTGGTAGCCTTGCTGTCCGACACATCTAGCTTCCGCCAGCAGTCTTTTCGTAGTCACTCCACCTGGAGGGTGTTCTACACTTCGTTTACCGAGTCACCCACCAACCTCACTAACCGTACTACTAAAATGCCGCGGGGTGACGTATGGTTTGGTATAGATTGAGAAGTCGATGTAAATGAGACTGATGAAGAGTGATGACGGGTGAGTGATGATGGAGGAATGGATGGTGCTGAACTACTGAAAGTGGCGGATTACTATTGAGGTAGCGAATTTTTGAAACTTTACTATTTACACCATATAAAAGAATGACTTATTGAACACCAAATAGTAAGCGGTACAGAAGAAAATCGAGAAAATTCACAAGGTATCAATAGTCCCGACTGTTGACCTGGATATAATATCTCGATGGTCCCGCCGGGAGACCAGCAGTCCCATCCCAGGAGTCCGCATTTATGCTGAGGCGGGACCTTTTCACTCACACATACAAAATTATATATTATTTATTATTTTGTATTTTTGTAACTTTTGTGTGTAACTATTATGTGTGTTTTGAATAAACTTTTTGCATTCATTCATATACAACTATGTAACAAAGTTCAAAAATAGGTACGAACCGTGTTTTTTTTTTCATTTTTTACTGTTATTTTACAGTTTTTTAATAGTTTTTCGTCGGGTTTAAATTTATCAAGTTTTTTTTTTTAATTTCATGTACTTACTGAATCAACAAAGGTGTCGTATTTCACTAAAAGGTTAGAAAATTTAAATCCTAATCTACAATTTCCTGTGGGGATGCAAATTTGACGGATATTCAATAAAAATAAACTAAACTTCATGTGGAGTAGACATCCTGACTTCCATTAAAAAGGGGACAGTGTCCGATGAACGGAGTGCAGGTGGCAAGCCTAATCGTACCCTATATGCAACAAACAACTGCATTTGCCTTGAAATACTTTTTGCTTGCTTTTTTTACGCACCTAAATATGTATACCAACTTAATATACTTAATTCAGATGAGTTTGGAGATGAAATTTCAATTTTCTCTATTAGATAGTTCCTAATGGTTGGTATCAAACCACCACTGGGCAAAAAATTCTTCTTTCTCGTAACATATTGTTCAGTCTAAGTCACAACCGGATGTTAAAGATCCAACGGGCTTTATATCTTCCTCCCAACTTTCCCGTTCATCACGTTTTTAGCCCTTGATCAAGGTAGAGCCAAATTGACTACATCGCTTCCGTACCTATCAAAAGACGCGATTAAAAATCTATTTTGCACTTGAAACTGGAAAGTGGCGCTCTTCTCATCTGTTCCTATACTTCGAAGTGCAAAATACGAACTTCGTATCTTGCCGTCCCACTGACGCTAATATTATTTAATACGAGAGTGAGAGAGAGGGACGGTATGATTCAAACTTCGATTTTCGAATTTCATAGCAGCTCCCCAGGAGCCTTTAAGAGAAGTCTCATCGTTCCATTCTCCATAAAAAGGTAGTCCCGGTCTCATTTAAAAACTAGGCTACAGAAGTAGATGAAACTTTGTAAGTATGGACTAGACGTACCTACCTAATTATCTATGCCTGTGGTTTTTCAGATTTTCATATAAATGTGTAATATGAGAATTACAGGAGCTCAAAAATCGACAAAAAAAGATGTCAACTTTGCACGAGAATTTCAGACTTTTAAATCATTTTTACCAAAATCAAAAAATCACAGGCATAGAAAATACAATGAAGATCTTGATTGTAAAATATCATTGATTTCTGTACTATACTTTTCATATAGCATGAGGACAAATCCAAATCTTGAGAAGCCTACAGCTATCTCGATATACATTAGCGGGAAGCGGAGAAGCGGGAGGGGATGTGCTTGGAAGGGGGGGGGGGCTGCGAGCGCTTATGTCACGAGCGATAAAGACAGCAATATCCCAAACGAATACACAACGCGGCCGCGCGGCCGGCAGGGAAACTTCTCTTATAATAACCACTCTTCTTGCTCTATCCCAAGTGCGGCGCTATCCATAGCTCAAGCCGACAACCAGACGTTAAAAGTCAATGGGCAGGATCTTCCTCCGAACTTTGTAAATGACCTTAGTCACCACAAATGAAACAATAAACCTAATAAATCACCAGAACTGAACGCTTATTCATTTATTAGTAAACAGCTTCTTATAGGTCATAATAAGTTACAGGTAAAAACATTGATAAGTATACACGTACTCTACGTGTCTTCAATCAATTTCCGTGTTTCCAACGATAGAAATCATCGATAATGTGCAGGATTTCTGTGAATACATGTGTTAATGCGTCTTGCTTGTAATTGTAATAACTGTTACCTGCAAGTTTACTGCGAATTTAGCATATGTTTTAAAAAGATAAGTATTCCTAAGTAAGAAGGAAGTAAGTAAGTAGGTAAGTTCGCCTTTGTACATCTTTTTATCCTGTGTTCTGTTATTTTCATGTGTTTTTATGTACAATACAGAGTTAATAAAATAATTTGAATGTGAATAAAATATTTCGGTTATATTAAAAAGACCTGTAGGTATTCGGAAATACGCGTATATGTAGCGTTTTTGATGTTTACCCGGAATAAGAACTGAAGGATCATATCAGATATGATCAGATTCTGTTGGTTTGATGTTGTGCAAAGTCTGGAAATGTTTCTACCTATCATTAGCTACTTACGTTAAGTCTATCTGTAAACAGCTAAAGACACATCTGTTTTTATGGATAGTAATGGGCGACAATGACACCTTAACAACGTTTTTGGTCGAAACATTGTTAATTTATTTATGTGTTCGTACGATGGACGCAAAATTTTGGAAGTACTGAACCGATTCTAAAAAGCAGACGATTTTACAGGCAATTTTAAAAGGTATTACATAATTACGACGTTTATGATTATGAATGAGAATGAATATGAAGATGCATGACACGTCAAGTTAGCGTCGACAAAACAGTCTTCCCTTTCGTACTCATCAGCTTAGAAAGGGATGTCCGATTTATGTTCGCGATAAACGCTAGCGTGTTGGCCCGCTGGTTATTGTTGTGGCACAGGTCACGTGCGCACGAGGCCGCCCGCGCCCGCGCTAGTACTGGCGAACTATTTCGCAATAAAACTCGACTTGCAACAAGATTGAACAGCATCTCTTTTATCGGATAATCATAAATTAATGTAGGATCCGCACGAGTAATAAAAGATTTTTTGAAATTAATTTCGTGATAGATGTACCACAATGTTATGTAAGTGTTGTGTTGACAGAGTTCGCACAGAAGTTGTCAGTACCTTGATTGTTTTGAGATATTTCAAGGGTCTGAATGTAATTTGTCTCCCAAATGTTAAGTAATAGCAGCAGCCTGTTAATTTGAAGCATACCATTCGATTCAGTTTTTGGTATACTGCGTACCCTAGTGTTATTTAAAAAAAATTAAGTGTTACTATTAGGTACTGTACGTACGCACGTACGAGTACTTATAATCATTCGGCTATAATTGACGGCGGAACCTTAAAACGTGCATCCAAATTATAGTCCTTGTTCTTGGTGCCCCACTTCCTACCCACTCCAATACAAATGAGGTTTGTGATGCATTACGTCGTTGTAGTCTGCCAAGTGCCAATCTCGAATTTTTAGGCATCAATAGACTATTGGCTAATAAGCGTGCATTTGTTTCGGGGCCGATGGCGGCCGCGTTAGAGCGGCCGACCTCTCGCCTTCGTCCGTGTCCGCTATAACAACTAGCATTGAGGCATTTACCTTTCTTAGGTCCGACCTGTCCTCAATACGAGCTTGAAGCGTTGATTTATTACGATGCATGGAATGCCGGCTCAATTTAGAGACAAATTTTGTGCAATATGTGCCCAATTTGCACGAATGTTTACATTCTAGACGTGTGTGGCGGTGAGTGTTGACCCCATTCGCCCGGTTTGTCGATCAGTTATGATTCCGAGGTACGCTCTAAAGCGCATTTTAGGTGAAATAAATGTTCATGTCTATTACTGGCTTGCCTGTCTACGTGAAATAAAATTTCAAGCTAAGTAAGTGTTTAGTTTTCGTGTTTATTCATACTTATGATACGGCCTTCACATTATCTGCTTTATTCCTGTCACACGGAGTTGCGGAGTATACACAGATAACCAACTTACTTATATATTGATTTACGAGAAAGGAATAGTGAGGCATTTGGGTTTAACCAGGATAAATTTGTTTGTTAATATTTTAGGTTTGTCAACAGGTCAGCATGCAGTTTAAGCGTAAGCAGAAATATAATTAAACTCTCTTAATCGGAGTCATTAAAACGAGTGTTTTACTTCTTCCTTTTCAAATTTTAAAGGTACTTAGGTAGGTACGTCATTTGTTTCAAACCTACTAATTACTCAAACGAGTACCAGGCTAATTGACTGTCCACAATTTTTCCATTACACGGTAAACATATCGAATGTCAGATCGTTATCTAAAACAGGAAAAAGATACATTATGGTATTGACGTTAGAAATATTATGGCTGGTCGAAAATCATAGCTCCACGAGAATAATTTGTCATTACTTTATTACATTTGTATCAAGTATACCTATTGTCGGTTGTTACTTAACAATAGCGCGACCTGTTTAAATCGTATGACGGAAATGATCACTACAATAACACATTAGATCCCACTGTGACTGATTGCAAATGGAACTTATGCTTTGGTCTGTTCATTGGTCTACCGCAGTTTTTAAGTAGTTAGGTACCTTTATCTCATCTCGTTTAGAAACTATATCCAGTCCTAGGTAATTTTTGGCATATTTTCTACGGATTGGAGACAGCGATTACATTTAATGAGTTCCCAGTATTCCGACGAATTAGCGTCATGATAAGTGTAATCAAACTACCCATCTGCGCTTGTTTAACCGTGATTACTTACAATCTTTTGTAATATTTGTCTTAATCTAAACCGCAAATCACTTAAAAATCTCGTCCTAATAGATATACAGGCACATAGATGATCAACCAACCACGAGCCTCAGCTCATAAATTGAGGATAGTTTAATAATATTGTTGCAACCTACATGTACTCAATAATAATAATTGATTGAAAATAATTAAGACTAAGTTACTTGTTCAACTACGTATACAGTGCCCTTTGAACAAATTAAAAGTCGATTTTTTGAAATATCTTTTAAGAGTGTTTTTACCTGCTGAGCTGGCAACGTTGCAATTTTGTTGGTTTTTCTCGATTATTCCATAAAAAAATTATGATGTACGAGTATAAGTTAATGAGTCTATTCCAATAATTATTCGTGATAGACTTTTATAATTATTTAAAGAAAATAAAGGTCTGTCGCGTATAATTATTGGAGTAGACACATTAACTTGTATATTAAGAACGGTTTTATCAGTTTTTTTTTTCATACAATTTTTATGGAATAATCGAGAAAAGCTAACAAAAATGCATCGTTGCTACCTCAGCAGGTACAAACGCTCTTAAAAGTATAAAGAATCAGTTTTATTGAGGAACAAATAATACATTTAGAAATGATTTAAACTATAAAAACTTAATAATAATAATAATTAAAAACTAATATAACTCTAAAAAAGGCCCCTGTGATATGGTTCCAAGTATGGTTCATGGTTAAAAGTATTGTATTTTGTGATCGACGATTTCTTTCAGAACAAGTCTTTTTAACACCTGCTTATCTTCGTGACGAAATACGATCATTAACAAAACAACGCAATTGCAGGGAATAGCGTAATTTGGTAGATGTCATCACTCAGAGGCGATAACTTTTTGTGGAACATTACATTAGTAATCGTTATGTCATTGTATTAGCCAGATAGGGATCGCAGGAAGCGAACTTTGTCCTGAACGAAGCCTTGTTTACCTGCAATCTATGGAAAATGCCGTCGGACAAAAGCGATAGCGATTACTTCGCGGTATGCACTCAATATTTTTTACTCCTTATTATAAAGACCCGCCTGGGACTTTCCTACACTTAGTTAGACATACAAGAATAATGGCCAGGGTTCGTAAAATACGAGAAAAGTTTATTAAAGTGCTCGGGTTGTCATAATTGTCATAATGTCATTTTTAATCGATTTTTCTCGCATTATAATGACAGTGGTCAATTACATTGCGCGCTCTGTAATAGGATCTTTGAAACAAAGTTTGGCTTTGCTACCCATATTCGGGCACATATTAAACTAGTCTAAGAGCGTTTTCAGATTATCCGATGCGATATCGGTATCGGATGCCGATACGATATCGGGGCTAGTAAAATGTATGAAATATGATCCGATATCGGATCGGATAACCTGAAAGACAGGTACCTATTTCATAAATTTTACTTGAACCGATAAAGGTTCAAGGCTCTGAAGGTTTGCCTTTGTGGGACACGACATGGAGGAGAACATCATCATTTTTTTACAAGAGGCGCATAGCTGGTAACTAACTGAATGTAATGCATTCCCGATATGATAATATGTTAATGTATTGACTGTGAATCATTAAGAACTTGTTAATTATGTAGTAGCTAGCGCCATCGAGTGAGCAATTAGAGAAACTCTTGCCAACGTCATACATTGCGCTATAGATGGTTCTCAACTCGGACGCATAAATTAAATACAACTTCCGACGCAAAAGCACAAGAAAAAGATGTTTGTTCTTCGGTTATCAGGCATATTATCGCCAGGAGAGATATCTCTCTATTGTAACTTGTCACTCACAATTGCCCTATGAAATTTTAAGCGTGATACGAAATTAGTGTTGCTAGCTCAGTTAATTCCGAACATTTTCTCTCTTTCTTTCTTTCTTTTATATTGCACAACGTAACGTAAGTCTTGTACTTAATTAGTTTTATTTAATTTGAGGTGATCATAAATAGACTTTTTGATTTACTTCAAGAACATATGGACATTTTAAATTTTATCTCACTAATTTTAATACTTAATTAAGTTATGTAACATTTGTATCATAT
The DNA here is from genome assembly GCA_037349165.1 of Choristoneura rosaceana. NCBI lineage: Eukaryota > Metazoa > Arthropoda > Insecta > Lepidoptera > Tortricidae > Choristoneura > Choristoneura rosaceana. Next base: position 7,702,557 of record JAZBNJ010000022.1, read on the forward strand.
TGTTCTGCTTTAACTGAGCTAGAAACATTTTTTTTTGTGTAGGTAAAAATATTTGTCTCTTAAATATAAACTGAACAAGTAAAATTCAATATGGGTAGTTTATACGCTGCGACACCAGTAGGTAATAATCAAAAGAATCTAGAGATAAAACAAAAAAAAAATCAAAACCATTTATTCAGTAAATGGGCCGCAATGGGCACTTTTACACGTTATTTTTTAAACTAATAGCGCTTTCGGAAAGACCATCATTGCCAAGAAGAATGCGCCGCAAGAAACTTCACAAAAATATATAAGATCACATAAGTATTAAATAGTAACGATATCGTTTTTGACCCGTACACTAATCGGCCATGTGAAGCAAGTAGCAACAGAAATGAATCTAGTCATCCTTGATAACTTACCAGTAAAATTCCAACATCCGTTGTAAGCGGAAATAACACGAAAACGCTGGAGCTTGCCTCATGCGTCTCACGACTGGTGCGACATTGAACGTAGGCACAAGCACAGAAGACGACCGAGGCCGCCTCAGCCCCACTCTGTTTACCCACGAACCATTATATGGCGACCATCACAACTAATTACTATCAACCAAACCCATTTACGTATTGACGAAAGTTACGTAACCTAAAAAAACAAATGACGATCCTTTCCGAGACGCCCGCCGCCTGCCGGTGTCCCATCAAGCTCGCATATTGTCTATTCAAATCGGATCAGATTAGCTAATAGGTCATCAGACATATCATATATTCGGCTTCCTATTCGCAATATGTAACTTTGTTTTATAGTTTTTGTTGCTATTTTGAGCAGATTTATTGCGCGACATAAATTCATAGAACTAGATTGACCTTCGCACGTGTTCCGTGTTTTGAGTAATGCTATCATCTGAGAATCATTTTGTTGACGCAGACAGATCGAGTATTGACATTTTCTTTGGATGCGTTCCTAATGGATTCGGCGATAGGCTGATACCCATAAATGTGGAATGTTTACTTTTTATCGCATAATTGAGTTACTTAGTAACGTCCAATTTTGTTTGTTTGCTTATACTCTTATACTCTTTATCGTACAAAAAAGAAAAACAAAAAGGTTAGGCGGAATTATCCCTGAAGGGATGTCTGCCAATCAACGTTTGAGTGGTAGAGAAGAGGAATTAAAAAACAAGGATCGATAAATACAGCAAAAGATTTGAATAAATATAAATGCAAGTAACACAAGTGTAAAGGATAATTATTTACTAAATAATCAGGGACACTAGTGTGAGCCACATCTTCTTCAATGTCTCCCTGAAGGAGTATAAGGAGGAAGATTGTTGGACGGTGATCGGCAACCGATTCCACAGCCTAGCCGCATGCACAGAAGCCTCTGTACTGCAGTACCGCGAGACCCCCTCAGAGGCCGTGTAGAGCGCACGTCTGTCCGAGTGTGTTCGTTTCGATCGATTTGTTCGTAGCTTCCATACTGCTTTAGCTTATGTATATACTGTGCCATAGGTCATAGGTGAGCAGTACCTACTGTTTTTGTCAAGGACATTTGTTGAAGACCTTTTGCTACGTAACATTGGCTACTGTAGTTCAATCTATACGTATCACATGGTACCTATGACGCGTGAATTATATAGGTAGAGTCATTCACGATGACGCGTGCCGTGGTTCTTATTACAATGTCATTAATAGCTAATTTTGTCAAAATCACGCGTCTTCATGGATGGCACTAGGTATACTAAAATTACTACTTTACTTTTTGCCAATGTCAGTAGTGTCATATAATATTTGTCATGTTCTTTGTTTTGTCAAGTGAGCGAACATGTCTTGAATACCTGTTGAGTCATTTGTAGCCATCGCGCGCATGCGTTGCAACCGGTATAGTTGTGTATGCCAGCAATGTGTTACTTATCAATCAACTTTTCTTATCGAGACATCAGGTTGTACTTTTACTTATTCTGTGATATCAGTAAGTCAAAGTTTGTGGCCAGAGGATGTAGAGCTAATGTAAAACTTAGAAATTCTCATTATTTTTGTTAAAACAAAAAAAATATATATTGCAACACATTAATTGTTGTTACTTCTAAAATGGAAGTGAAACATCCCATTAAATATTGTGTATTTCTGACATTAAATTAAAAACACAAATAAAAATAAACTTAGTTGTTTTTGATACGGTAATTTCTAGCAATAAAAATAAACTACATCTGATAAATGCTTTTGTCACAAGTTCTCGTTTCATTACTGTAATGTGTTCATACTTAGTGTTCGTAAAAAGGTCAAATAGACATATCACGTTGCCTCATTAGATGACGTTTAATTGTCGCCTGTCGTCGTGTTGGCTCGCTAAACGTTTAATCGATCAGTACAGTCATCAACACAAATATCTGACGCAGCAAAGCGTGCATAAATAAATATCTGACGACTCTTTTTCTAGGGCCGGAAGGACGTGTCAGATATTTTTGCACGTTCTGCTGCGGCAGATACTAATGTAAGTAACTGTACAAATATTTTTCGAACACCTGCCGAGAACTGTTTAAAATTTTCACATTAACTGTCAATTATTGAAAACGATTAACTCATTTGTCACAGTTACTTTCGTAATTGGTTCTCAATTGATATTTGCTCATAACTCCATGAACAATAACAAATTTAAGCACACGCTATCATAAATATCGGAGCTGTCCATGAGTTCAAAATATTTGAATACGCATATTTACGTGATTGACAATACATACGGTCGAGTTATGATATTATTTACCTCGACAGCTTCAATGTTTATAAAAATGGCGACTGTATCATTTTAGTAACAGTAAAGTAGTAGTATTTTTACTCCTTGCGTACTTATGCTATATCAAAGGACTGTCGACAAAATAACAATACAAAGATAGGGAGTGATGGCAAAAAACAATTTTGCAGTTAGAGCGACAGCGAAAGAAATTTAATTAGTGTTAAATTATTGTCATAGTTTCACTCAATTCTCTAAGCCACTAAAAAAGGTGATAGAATCCAAAAAAGAAAACAATATTTACATACATCATTTACGAACGTATGTTCATGCCAATCCTATTGAGATATTTGTTTTTTATTTTTACATATAACTGACCGTGATTGACCCCTATCTCACCTGATGTTAAGTGCAGATGAGGCCAAGGGTGTGATCTCACTGGTTCAGTAACAGTCTATTCACTCTAGCCTTGAAGAGCTCTAGATTTTATTTATCCGGAAATACAGAAGACGGCAGCGAATTCCATTCCTTACCAGTTCGCATTATGAAAGATGAAGCAAACCCTTTAAAATCAGAGTCAGAAAAAAAAATTTTTGTAGAACATAAAAGGTGGCTGTAAGATTTGTTAAAAATATTTTGACAGACAAGACATACTCGTAGGCCAACGGCTGTCAAAACATTAAATAGGTAGGTAGAAATACACTTCAAAAATACAATGAAATAAAATAAAATAAATAATTATAATGAAATTAGAAATTGAGATTAAGTTAAAAAATTCCAGCTCTGTACAAGTATTTCAAGTTTTTCAATTGTGTTTCGTTTCTTTTCTTTTGTACAATAAAGAGTTTACAAACATACATACATATACCTACATACATTTGTAATCAAATTAAAAATTGAAAGTAAAATTCAGCCAGTTATAAAATAGATATGTGATTATGATTACACATTTATTCTAGTCACTTTGGTAAAAAATATACGAAATAGTCATTCAAGTAATCAGAAACCAAATAATAACATTTATTAATAAGGAATATAAAATACTGTATATTCTGCTACTCGGAAAAAGTTGTTTGGCCTACTATCTATAGTTCGTAGAGCCGCGTAGCACTTGCTACGCTTGGCGTAGCGAAAAAAAGCGTTCTCCATAAACCTTTCTACCAATGATATGGACCGCCTCCTGGCTTAAACCATAAATAAACATCTCACGTAATCTATGTATTTAATTGGCAGGTCGCTCTTATTAGGCAGTCACGGGTGGCCAAATTAATTGGTAACGTAACACTTTAAAATATATCTGTATATGTGGCAGTAAATCAATATGACTATTGTAAATCGTAGCGATTGTGATCTAGTCTGATGTCACCACGGCGCGTAGCCTTGCGACATGCCGATAATATAACGTATTATCATAAATTCTATTGATACTTACATATGGGCTAAAACGTGAGATAACGCGATTTCGTTTTGTTTTCCTTTTGTCAAGTTGTAACTGCAGCATAATTTTGTAAAAGGTAGTGGAAAATGAAAGAGTGTGCTGCTTTCTTATAAATTACTAGATTTTTGATGTAAAGCAACATACTTAGCTACAATAACGAAACACAACTCTACGTTGCTTTGATCGGATTATTTATCAGCTTATATGTGTGTACCAATGCTGGGCAAAGACTTCCTCTCTTGACCTCAAAATACGAGTAGATCTATTCTATTTTTATTTATTCGCTCAATATTAACTTCTTTTCTTTCTCGTATCTTAGTTATGTCGCCTCATAGTTTACCCCTTTTTATAAATCACATATTTACTTAAAATTCACCATTGCCTACCAATTACTGAATCTCAATTTGAGATTTTCCGAGTTCAAGACAACCTTTCATATTTTAAAGAGTAGTTTTATTGTGAACATGAGATCCGTCGCCAGGATGGCTGGCATGTTTGGCAGCTTCGATAGCGGAGTCTCTTTCTTACCGGTCCAGTTAAAAAGAGACGCAGATATCGAATCGCGAAAACTCGTGGGTGTCTGACAGATGCCTTAATCACAGACGATTGCGTAATAACTGGTTTGGCTTGACTTTTTATAGCCATATTTTGCTTTGTTACAAGTTTTTAATGTCAAAAGGCAGCAAAAAACATACGATGTATTTGTTAATCGTTCAGTAATGTTGAAATTTATGTCACCGCGTATTAGTCTACGAATATAATGACATTGAGACAAAATGTTGGCGAAACGAGTATGATACTTAGACAAAAAAACTCGTGCTATGCGGCACAAAATCGACGACATGGATGCGACTATTAATCCTCTTAGATTGGTTGAAGTTCATTAATTAAGTTATTTATTATAGTGACTATGTATTTTAAAAAAATAGCAATCATTTAAATACAGGCACAGCGCTTATTTAAATAGCAGTTAATCTAAGTATATAAACAATTTAGGAGACGCAATTTCAAGATCATTAAAACTCGTCACTATCGTCATCGTTAACCGAAAGAAGTCCACTACCGGACATAATCTTCTTGCTAAAGAACGCCACTATGACCGGTTCTGTGCCACCCGCATCTGTAACACTGGCGCGACCTTTGCCAGGTCATAAGTCCACCTTGTGGAGGGCCATTTCAACTCTATGTCTTGTATTTGTGTCATTTTTATCTTTAAGTTTGAAAGAGAAGCAGCATCAGCAGATCGTCCATCGATCTGTGGGTATAGACCACGGAGTTTTCTAGGGAAAATCTAGGGGGGTTTGTTAGGGTTTTCCCTAGATTCTTTTAAAATCATTCTTCATCATCATAAGCCAGAAGACGTGCACTATTAACCATAGGCTCTTAGTTAGATTGAACTCCACAATGAATAACAACCTGTTGCCCGCAACTGGTCGCCAATAGATCAGACCTAGGTTTAAAATATATTCTCTAAGTCAGACTCCAAACTGGAAACGAAGTTCAAAACTAAATGGCAATACTTTGTATCACAATGCATAGTTCACATTCACACGCTGCACTGCGCGTGTTTTGTCTACGGCTAGACGTATTGTTAATTTATTCACTATGATAATGTTTATGTCTATTATAATAGTATCAATGACCGAGAAGAGGATTAACATCGTTTCGGTGCGAGTTCACAGCCACTATACTGATAAGACGTGAGTGGGCGTTTCGAGAGGATCTCGTTGCCGGCTACCATACGAGTACAAAACTATACCAATTTATGTAAATAAAATACTGTCTTCCAATCTTCACGCGTAGTCATTCATTAGCACATATATATATTATATTTATATATCCACATTTTCGTCTAAACTTTCATTAGAGTAATCGCCAGTTATTTACTCAGTCTGTAAGTTGATTAAGGGTGGAGGGAAAGGCTATTGGGGATTGATTTGATTGATTGCCTTTTCTATTTTTTATATGTAATACATTCTAATAAGTGTATCTTGGTTTACTCCACTTTTTTTAATATACGCAGGCAAAGATACAAATTTAAACCATAATTACCTTTTCGTCTTTTAATTGAATGCGGTGTCCCGCAAGGAAGCATTATCGGCCGCACGCTTCTAAATAGATAAGAAACCATGTTGATGTCGTCATAATTAACTTGAAATCAGTTCATCTAAATAAACCTCTAAAATGACGATACGCTCTTGTTTTGCCGATATTGTTAATATTAACGCTATCGATATGCATCTCATATACTGCTAAGAGGCAGAGTAGTTTTTCATTTGTTGATATCAAAACACGGAAGACTTATAAATATTTTATTAATTGGTATTATACTAATTCTAACTACAAGTTTGTCCCTGCTAATATGGTCTCGAAGGTTGAATTTGTATGTAAATCGCATAATCACGCCGTCTGGAATTTCGAACATATAAATCCTAAACGGTTTGTGACGCAACATTCTTTCTGGATTCTTTTGGATCTTGATAATATTCAATTGAGTATATTGCACTAAAAATATTGTATTTAGTCTGTTAGTTAAATTATTAGAAAGTAATGGATAGGTATTTTCTTTAGTTAATAAAACAAAAAAATAATACAAAGATAAAGTGCGTCAATTTTCAACTCCTTAGTAAAGGTGGCTAGTGGTTAGTCTACATCTTCATCGTTTTCTGTTTAATTGGCATAAGAAAAAATGCGGGTTCAATGTTTTTCAAAAATCTGACTGACTAATAAATATTTTTAGGAATGTAGCATATTATTTGTATAAGACATCGGACACATTTTTCTCGAGGATAATTAGTGATTAATTCAAGTATATCACAGTAGGTCGTGGGCGTCTCTGCAATAAAAGTGGCGCCTGAGAGACCGACACCGTGCACTGAGTGAATCCACTTGCATCTATTTAGATGACATGGCGATTGAAGGGCTTTGTTGATTGATACAAAGTATTGCTGTTTATTATAATGTGATTAGGAATTATATTATCTTGTTATTATTAGTATATAATATAGATTTTGTGGTAGTGCTGAAAGTTATGTAAGTGAATAAAAAACTCGTCAAAGCACAAAGTGTGGAGTATCATTGTGGGTCTTTCGAAAACATTATACATAAGTTTGCACAAACCACCTTTCGATTTAGGGATCGGTTTGTAAAATATTAAGTATTAAAGAGTTAATTATTTTCGTAAGTGAGCAGAGCACCATATAACAAATTTAAAAGAAGAACTATCACTACTAAGTAGGCTTTTAAATTACTGACTATTTGCCGCATCTTATTTACGGAACCCTACGCGTGGCCGGGTTTTGAAACGTAGTTTATTTTATACACAGTTTGATGACCGTCTCTTAAATTCTTGTTCTTTAAAAATTAAATTTACGAAAAAACCATTTTAACTCAGTATCACTGTGCAGTGGCAAGGACCGAGGCGGCTTAAACTTTCGATATGATGTCAATTTATGCGTAAGAGAAAACGTTTTTAAACTCTCCTTTTTATTTAAATTGTTTCTCGCTGATAAATAGCTTAATTATTCTCTTTTTGTTGTTCGTTAAGTGCGCATAGGGTTGGGGGTGGAGGGTGGCGTAGCTAAAGAAATAAATGCTTATAGCGAAGTAGCACTTTGACAGTTAATTTGTTTTACTGTATCTGTATTTTTTTAATAAGTAAATAAGCCTTTATCTTTGGTAATCGGAGTTAGATTCGTGGTTGGTCATCATTGTTTATGGTATCTACGTTCACGAAGGGATAGAAGTGGCATAAAATAAAGTCGGGTTGTTTTTTAACTTCATAATTTATGTTGTTTTTTGTTCAATTAAAACTCTATCTCTATTACATACTTCCAAGCGAATAATGACAAAGTAATTTTGACGACGTTATACCTATGTGTTTATAAAAAAACGTGAATTACTGAGCAACGTGAGATGTTTAACGAAATGAACATCGTACCGGTTACTTAAATATAAACCTTAGCCACCCACACCATAACAGCGTGTACTCGTACGTACACAAACGCCGTGGGCGGCTGTGTGCGTGCACGTACCCGTGCACACTCCGTATTGACCCGCCCACGTTATTACCGTTTTCATGGAATATTTAACTGGCTCTTGTTTGTAGGGAACAAGGTTTAAATTGGAACGATAGGATCGCGAGCGGATTAATAAATAAGTTTGTGTTACTATACCGTATTGTTTCACGTTTACGCATCTCTGTGTGGCGAGGTTAAGTAGAGCGGCGGCGTTATCTCCGAACAGAAATTCCGTAGAGTTGGATTAAGAGGTGAAACAATTTTCTGACTTTTCAATAAAAATATAAAACAAATAATAGTTTTATTGTCCAAACAATAACTAGGGAAAAATATTTGGAAGGTGGAAGGTGATGTATGCGTATTTAGTTTTTGATTTATGACATCAACATTTTGTTCCACCTCTTGTTTATGGTAAGATAACGAGCGTTTGCATAAGCGTCCGAAGGAAGCGTTTCATAATTGGGGGTTTAACGCATTGTCCGCTCTAACTAAATGTCATCGAACGGTGTTTCGCAACCGTCAATCAGCGGCACCCTACTTTCGTCGTACGATCGACTCGCGCCGATTAGCCGGCTACATTCACCTCAACTCACTTCTACGCAACAATTGTTTCTGTTGGAATCTTTTATTTATGGCAGCACTGAGTGCGCCTGTGTGCGTGACGCTCGTGCCTTACCTGTGTATTCGACAACAGCTGCCATTTTGATTGGAGCTCGACGGTTACCGCTTAAGGTTGCTTGTGCTTTGGATGCGCGGATAGAAATGCCTTACCGACAATAAGCTGACGCCTGAACGCGCCTGTTTGACAAGATTCCAACCGCCTGCTCTGTTTGTTTATTGTAATCGGTTTGACAATGAGCTTAAGGTGCGGTTTTGAGTGATCTCGCGGCTTGCGCTCTTGATCGTCCGTCGTGGTATGATACCAAATACGTCATGTATATGCTTTTGTAGAATCTGTATAATTGTGTGGCGACTGGAATATTTAGAATGCTTAGATTCTAGTAGTAGCTGCCTAATTTAGTTAGCTATCAATATTTAAATTCAATTTAAATTTTAGTAAAAAACTAATTAAAAAAAGAATTTCATTGCAATAAAAAAATAACTTTTAAATCTATTTAATAAGTTATAAATCAAGAATGGTACCGGTAATCATAGCAACAGAATTACAATACAATACGCTCAACACTAATAGGGTGAGCAAAAAAACAACCTTTGATAAGTAGACGACAATCCCAGAGCAGATAACGGAAGGTCAATGAGACGGCGCGCGCCTGGTGGGGGAGGGGGCAGAGGGGGGATTCGGAGGGGGGCAAAGTGGGGGGTATCGCCGTCCTGCTCCCGCCGACCTCCTTGGATGTGCGGCCGCAAGGTCGGATGCCGCTTTAATTAATAAACTCACCGTAAAGTATTTGAGGCCGATCGGAGAAGCAACTATAATCTTACACAGCCTTTGTCTAGGTATTGACCCGGCCCATGAAGGTTATTTGTTTAATCTGCACCGTTGGCTTTTTAAGGGCTTTGTTAAGTTAGACTTAATGTTGTTTTAATTTAATTCACAATCAGTGTTTTTCGTTTAAGCTTTGAAGGACTTTTTAATATATTATTTTATTTTAAAGCAATTAAGTTAAGCAATTCATATTTTATGGTCGTAACGTAATCTCTTAAAAAATTTGCTTCACGCCAATTAAAACATTATCTTGCGTACACACAGTATCTATTAGAAATGTTTAGTCAATAGATACTTAATTATTTTGAATCGCAATAAAATTAAATGTCATTAAAACTAGGTATAGTGCTAGCCTCATTAGCTTAAAGGTTACAGAACGGAAAACCCTGCTATTTTCTTAGTTATCATTATTTTCCTCAGATTATCGTCTTTTAAAATAGGTAATTATAAAGTATCTTATTTAGTTATTTAAATCTATCTACACATAGCTAACTTATTCGTAATTTCGTTTCGCTAATCAATGAAATAATAATCGACGTTTGTGAGTAGGTACAGTGACTTATCTATAACCATTGCAAGTGTCTCTAATGGTTCCAACTTATGGGATAGCTACTTATAGCGGTTTTGCAAGTAACTGGACCGAGCCGAGCGAGCAAGTCGGCGCCATTTATACAGTGGATGCACACAACTATACTTCAGTTGTAAACAAAATTCTAACCTCAAACTGTAGTTTTCACATAAAAATCTAGCAAAAAGTGCCGTAAGTTCTTTTTTAGACGTATCTTACTTGTTGACAATTTATATCTGCATTCACAATAAATTAATTATTTATTACTTTTATTAGCTTTCGAGAAAAAAAGCTGTAGGTATCTGTAGAGAGAGTTAGTAAGTTGCATGATAAAGTTGAGGGGGAGGTACATATAGATGGCAGGTTACTTACCAAACATAGAAAATAATCTCAGTAAAAGTCACTATTATCGAGATATTTCGTTTTTTCTTAATTTTAATTTTCAGAATTAATAATTTGCAATTGAACCCTCTTTTTTACGAAGTTCTTAGAAAAATGTAACTCACAAAATAATCAGGCTTGATATTTGATTGCTTTGAGGGTTATTAGAGGTGCATTATGAAGGAATTTTCTTAAATTCACGCAGGTCAAAGACAAAGGTAGAAAAAAAAAGTTTTATAGTTTTTTTAAGATGGCTATACCTATTCTATTTCCAAAATGGCGAAATGTTAATAAAATTATAACTAAACCAGCCTGTTATCCGCGACTCCGTCCGCGTAGAATCAGGTTTTCACTATCCCGCTGGAACTATGAAATTTTCCGGGATAAAAACTATCCTATGTCCTTCCCCGGGACTCAAAATATGTGTATACCGAATTTCATCTAAATCGGTTTAGCAGTTTAGACGTGATGAAGTAACAAACAAACAGACTTACTAACTTTCGCATTTATTATATTAGTGGGATAGTGGGATAGTGCATGGGATTAGTAGGATATGTAATTGTAAATTATAGGAAGCGAGATTTTATTCGTTGTGAGATGGTACAATTTCATACGTTGAATTGATAACTGCATTGTCACAATACCTTACGTAAGAGTAAGCTCGTACGTAAGTAATGTGCGTATGTATTTACGTAACTTTACACAACCGTTTCAAATTTGATTAATTAGGATTTGCTACATCTACTACTTCTAGCCATAAGCTAAATATATTAAAATACTGGTTTTAAGACAGTTGTACTGGCCCTAACTGATTGTATAAGTACTTAGTAAAAAGATAAGAATGAACAAGAAAAAAAATTTGTTCAAAGCTATAATATTAAAATTCAATTAAAAAAAAATGTTTATTTCAGATCACAAAGAATCTATAGTTTACGCGTCTATAAGTTAGTAATGAATTTAAATAATTATAATAATTATTAAGTCAAACCAGAGAAAAATACTCTTGTGTTGTGTGTTTACGCAGGTTTCATAAAAACCCCAAAAATATGACAGTCTTTTTTAAACTTTCTCTGTATTCGTTATACAAGTACTAAAAACCAGACCTCATTAAAAAAACCGTTACGCTGCCATCTTGACAGCTACCTGCATTATTTTAATAAAGCACATACCAAGCAAATTATAGATCATCTAACTAATATTGTTCAATAAGACACACAGAAATGATTGACAGAATTAGAGCTTCATACTTCATGATTGTAATCGGTCTGCTGACTGTAGAGTTACTAACCGTGTTCCTGACATACCTCTTCGGCCAACTGTACCTCTATACCTTGCTTTACCGCTATATTCACTTTTTTGATTTGATTTAAAAAATTACGTTCAAAAGGCCAATTGTAAATTTCATTACGTAAAGTGCCTCTTTAACTGGATACACACAAAAAAAATAGAGATGGTAACATGAGTTACCTGCAATTTAAAATATGAAGAACTTCAAAACTTCTTCCTTCTTCTCTCTTTTTCTTCTTTCCTTCTTTTTCTTATTCTTCTTTTTCTTATCGTAAGGTCGCGGGTGAGCAAAGAAATTCTTTTAGTTCATTGATATGGACCTCCGCAAAGTAACGCCTGATTCAATAAATTATGAAGAACTTATCAAATAATGGTTCAGACCTCTAAATAATAGAAATACAAATGATTTCCACATAAATAATAAAATTCAATAATGAGGTTAAAAAGTCAAAACAATGAAATTTTCCGCCTATTAACTTGGTAAATCTTACATTGTAGCGCTGCGTATATAAAGACAGGACGTGCGCATGACCTTTACTGACGTCAACATTACTGTTTAATATAAAATCATCAGTAAACGACACCAGCTAGGCTAATCTATGTGTACGCGGGCACACTCACATTGTTGCCAGCTTATGTAAGACGGAGCGTCTTCCACTTTCGAATCAAGTTTATTGACACGAGTCGACAAAACGGCCGGTTCACAGTTACAAGCGGCCGCTTTGACTCGGTGAAATGCGTGATCTTGTTCCATTGTAAATTTGTTTTGATTTCACAAAGAATACTTCTGTTTAAATGGTTGAGTGGCCAGCGCTATGTGACCGGCTTGTTTCAACATCGGAGCGTTAGATTTCTAGACGGGAGCAGGGTTACCAACATAGTAGAAGTCAGATTTGGTCCTGTTTTGAATGTCAGAGCGATTTGGTGCTTGTCTCCCAACTCATATTTTTTAATACACCTTCACCACTAGTGGGTACTAAGGAATTAACCGCAGCATGTAGTGTGAAATGTCACTGCTTATGCGTAAGCAGCAAAATACATCAATGAACGCTTCTAACTTTTACGTTAGTCTACTAACAGAAATATGTTGCAAAATTAAGAAAAATTTACAGGAGTTTTCTAGAATATATTACACAGTCATATTATAATTATATATTGTGATTTTAGCTGTTGGTTCTCCTTGAATAAATAAATAAATAAATAAATAAATAAATAAATAAATAATTGTCAACATTAACATCGTATGGTTAAAAATAACATTATACTTAGGATAAACACAACATTGTTCGTACTAAGCCTTAGTACGAACAATGTTGTGTTTGTTAGTAACTAAGGTAAAATACCAAGGTTTTTTTACGCAAATCAGTCTTTTAATTTTATTTTTTCGTGTAGATTTTAGTTAAATCTGGTAACCCTGGACGGGAGTCGCTTCTGTTGCGCTGTTTGAACTCGAGTTAACAATTTGTGGAATGCGAGTGGTCTGAAACGGGCCAATCTCTATGTAATGATTGCTTACCGAGGTCGCTAACTTAGCCAAGAAAAAAGAAACATTAATAATCCGGCGACAGCCATGGCTAATTTTATGTCTAGCGTTATTTATTTATCCAATATCGTTAACTTATTAATGCTAAACGGATAGAGTCATCATTTCGCTGACAAGGTAAACAGAAACCGCGATAAATTAGCCGCGCTTACAATTTATAATAGTTGTATTAACAGGTTTTATGTTAATTTTATGTAAGATCCGCCTCCTACTGTATAATTCTCGGGAGTTAGCTCTGAAAGGCAGTGATTATGTTTTTAATAGCGATAAATCTAATAGCGTAAACGGTTATGTCGCGTACGATCGGCGCTCGATAAGCGGCGACTAATCGCGTGCTAAGTCGCAAAGCCTTTTGGCGGTCGCCACTTGCTGTGCGGGCGCGCAGCGACCAACGCGCGAGACCCGAATGCTTCCATTTATAACAAAAAAAAACGGCCAAGAGCGTGTCGGACACGCCCAGAATAAGGTCCCGTAGCCATGAAAAAAATTATGTAATATTTTTCTAAGGATTTCGTATTTTATACGAAATCTCCCAAGTTTAGCTATATTTTATACCTTAGGCTGCTAGTTACTCTTAAACTACTAATAATTCTCAAGCAAACTTAGCCTATCTGACTGTCTTGGGAAAATAGTGGGTGGGTTTCCCTTTGCTTATTACGACAAAATGCTGAAGTGAAGTCTTTAGTTCGTAGTTCATAATACATACTGGCCGTTGCTGCGCGGTCGCATTCAATCGCTTCTACCTTCACTCGCGCTGTACCGTGTGCGTGTGACAGAAAAAAGTGGTAAGCAATTGTGATTCAGATTGCGTTAAACAGTAAAACCTCAGGTTCCATAGTCACCTTTAACGCAATCGGGAAGAAATAAGTCCGTCCTTTTCCAAAACCGAGCATGGTTCAGGAACTCAACTTACAACATATTTTTTTTAGCTATGATCTACGTTCAAAACACTAGATGACTCGCCGTCAATCATAGACAGTCTCATAATTTCGATGAACTTCATATTTGCACTGTGCAGGCTGCACACAACGTCAATATATGTGTGTGTCTTTGCATACGGTGCGTTACGATGTGTACTGCTCACATTCATATTGCAAGTTAACTGTATAACGATTCCACTTGTATTATAGTTACGGTCATTTAGCTATGCATGTTTATCCACACTGAAGTGTTCGGTAAATGAAGATTTTTTGAGCTACCAGTAAGTATACTTTAACTGCCATATTCTTTAAGTAGAGATTGGCTCGAAACATGTCGGCAATATCGGGCATACTTCCACCATTACTAAGTGAGCCGTATATCTATTTTTTAATAATTATGTGTATGTGTCTCGGTTGGTAGCATTATAAAAAAAAATGATATAAATAAGTTATAAAACCAATTATGTATTCAATTATGTATAACAGTAGAAATTCCTAGAGTTAAAATAATGTTCTTTTATTAATGTTGTCATATTAATTAATAAAATATATAAAATTTGTAAATTCTCAACTTAACCGAGTCGCTTCTGTTCCGGGCCCTCTCACTCGACGCTTGCTTCGCTCGCTCGCTGTATCATCATGGATTTTATTGATTAATTTCACTCTACATAATAATAGAAAATGTACGGATAAAAATAGTAAATTTAATACCGCGATGGCGGCTAGAAACACGGCACGTAGAGTGAGCGAAATGAGCCAGGGTAGAAAAGACTGGCAGGTAAGGCAGGCCTTCAATGTTAGGTATTTTTTGTGTCAATTGATAGTCTCTCATAATAATAAGGGAAACATTATTAACAACGCACTTTATACCATAGGTACAATATTTTTTCTCACTTTCAATGTTTTGAAGGTATATGTTGTAAAAGTTATTTAATAATAACTTTGGAATGGTGTATTTTATAATCAAAATGTAGTTTATTCGAGATGGTCTTTGGCTATGTTTAATTATAATTGGATCAGCCGTTTTTGCGATACTAAACTTTGAAATCACAAGGATTTTTCAACTTTTCTCTGTTAATTTGGTTATCATGAAAATACACAAATTGATGTTCCCAATTTAACCAAATATAATTTATTGAATTCTACAGCTTCTTTCATATATATTTGCCTAAAACAACAACATAAATCTTTTACTCATTAAACCATCGTTAAAATTCACAGGTTACTATAAAAGCCACCAAGATGATACATATTACGATTAAATAGATAATAATTAAATAATTTATTAACACAATGAATATAAATACGTCGAATAAATTATAAATCGCATAATATGTTTAAATTATACTAATATATACATTTCATTATTTCATTCTGACCAAATTATTTGTTCCCCAACGATGCACAATAGGCAAGCACTATTATTAGCAGTGTTTAAATACAGACATATTTTATTTACTTTTTACGGTATCTTATATATTTATAACATGATAGCTACTATACCTCAATCAATTCAATTCAATAATTGTATATAGGCACTCATGTTTGTCAAATAAATTATCTTTATCTTTATCTTTATCTTTATCTTTATCTTTATCTTTATATTTATATTTATCTTTATCTTTATCTTTATCTTTATCTTTATCTTTATCTTTATCTTTATCTTTATCTTTATCTTTATCTTTATCTTTATCTTTATCTTTATCTTTATCTTTATCTTTATCTTTATCTTTATCTTTATCCTGTCCTGTCCTATCATGTCATATTTATTTAAGCTCTAAATATCATTTTTAAGTTGATTCGGTATCAATAAAAGAACATTTTTCAGTACTTATTTTTCATTGAATTGATAAAGTTTTGAATTTCCAGTTTCCCTAGCAAATCAACCAGATGAAAATTTACACCTCATTTTCATTTTCACAAGTAGACTAAAATTGTATAAGAGCGATAGTTTTGTAGCAATACTCTAATTCACCCCACAAATATGTAATTTTTAACTTTTACTTGTGGTGCGTAAAACTATTCATTGAAAAAAAAAACAGCCTACGAAAGTAGGTAGTCATTTTTCGTAAACATTTTTGAGGTCAATTAATTCTATATTCTCTTTTTTCTGTTCATAACCCCCGACGCAAGGTGTTATAAATGCGAACGCTATGTTTATCTGTCTGTCTGTCTGTGGCACCGTAGCTCTTAAACAGGTTGACGGATTTGAATGAGTTTTTTTTATCTGAAAGCAGGTTTTCTAGCAATGGTTCTTAGACATGTTTCATAAAAATCGGTTTAGCCATTTTTGAGATATTGAACTTTGATCTCAAGCGACCAATACCTTCTTCAGAGCCAGCTAAGTTTCAGTATTTAGTTACTGGAAAAGCAACCTTCCTAAAATATTTTCTGCGTGGTGTGGAGTTCACAGAATGATTTCATTTCATTATAAGGTAAGATGTGACTGTCGTTTATGCCGCAAACATAAAGACCGAGTCACAACTCCGATAATATCTTGAAAGCAGAGAACGTGTAGGCATTTATTTACATAGATTGCGCCCACAGCGCCTCATCTGTTGGGTAGCCGCGGGTAAAGAGTACTTTAAACGAAAAACAAGAATCAATGGGGCAGTGAATATAATTTTGAAAAGTCCGGTATCGGAAGATGCAATACAAATATATAGGTTCATCAAGCACTCCTTTGCAGAAGTGTTTGATGAATTCAGCCATCGAGTCTGCCAATGAGGCTGGCAAAGCGACAAACAAAGAAGCTTCGAATAAACAGAAAAAGTTTTTCTCGGAGCTAGAGTTAAAAGACGACTTCGAGCAGCGTAGACAAACTATTGACAAACAAAAGAGTGATTTTCAGATAAGTAGACTGTCGAAGAGAGTCTTAAGTTTGAAGTCTTTATTGACATCTTCTCTAGCTTGTATAATCTCATTGGTGGGCACTGGGCACTCCTCCTCAAAAGGTTCGAGCTGATGTTCCCACGCAGGCCCATGCGGGTCTTCTTTTTTCTTACGTGTTATTAAAAATACCTATAGGTTTCATTCAAGCCCATTGGAAATTTTGTGATTCTGCACGTGTATCTTGACGACATGTTAGCTATTTTTTCACATGCCAAAAAGGTTCTTCATTAGTAGGCATAACGTGGTAATTTCAAGCAACGGAAGTACTCGTACATGTTAAAATCTTTCCTGCCACCTTTTTCAACAAGTGCTTCTTTTCTAGATTTTTCTTTGCCAATCACCTTCAACGCTCAACATTTCCTTACGCCACTGGAATTCTCGATACCATGGTAACCCGCCACGATTTTTACTGAGATACAGTCAACTATTACACGGTAGAGTTGAGAACGCTGATGAAATAGGAACGTACTTCGAGACGCGGGTGCTTCTTTACTCTACTGTGTTTGGTTTCACCGAAGACAGGTTCTTGGGACCGGTACGGGCATACGAATAACGGCTTGCTCCGCGCTCGTCTCTGATTAATTTCAAATTGTCTAACTTCTCTAATGAAGTTGGGAAAATGAAGTGAACGAACTGGTGTTAGTGTTTTGGATTGTTTATTACATATTGGTTTAACACTGCCGACATGAATAGAAAAAAAACGATAATTTGTGAAGATTAAGAAAAAAATCAAAACTTATATCGGTCTAAGCTTTTAATGTAGGTTAAAAAGAGTGGTCATGTAAGCCAAGACAGTCTAATACTCGTCTTTATATAAAAAAATAAACTGGTTAAACGCAGCCTAAACGGTTAATTAAACACAGTTTGACAGGAGCTCATAGATCATTCAACCAATCATAGAAACGCAAACAAGCCCTAGGCGATACGATTGTGATTTTTTTGCAATGCGCTAATTATTGAATATAATAAATGATTGTCTGCGAAACTGACAGATTACTAATGAATGTTTGATTCTTGTGGTAGTTTTAAACACTCTCTTTTTTAAACTGCTTTTACATAAAAAAGTCTGTACTGAAAAACTACGTTTTTTTAAGCGTACTTCGAAAGGAAAAATCGGAATCTTTATAGGATAAATTTGTTCTCTGTCTGTCAAGATCTTTCTCTCTAAACTGCGAAATGAAGAACGCGTGGAGATATTAAACAAATCAATACCAATACTTAGGTCTGCTACCCATTGAACAGTGGAAAAATTAAGTTCTAAGTTATAGCAATCAAAATATACTACAAAAACGTCTTTCTTAAATAACACACAATACAAAATAATTAATAAATTAACTAAATACTACTAACTAACTTAAAAAAAATATATACTACAGCAATTATAAAATAGTTTCTATACCTACCAATGTTCCTAACCGGAAACCCTACAAGGTACTTCCGGTTGTCCTAGAAACTTGATATTTGGTATGAAGATAGCTCTTATAGTACAACCAATAAAAACAGTTTGAATTTTGTTTTGTTTGTCTATGTCAGTAACCAATCTAAAATGACCGCACACTGCGTATATTTTGCTTAGGACCAGAGCTTTGCTAATACTATATTACCTACAGAATCCGAGACAAGTTTGTACGCGAGTCCGACTCGCACTTGGCCTGTTTTTTTTTTTTACTTATTTGTAAATTAAATGAGGCGTATAACTGGGCGCATAGTGGAATGCACCTCGGCGTGGCATACGGTGAGCAGAGGTTAATAAAGCGCGCAACTTTATTACTTTTTGTGACTGAATATAAAATTGTCATGACCGACTGACATCAGGTGTAAAGGGACCCGTATGACTACGTTGACAACTTTTTCTTTATCTATCCGGCTCAAAGTCATATTTAAATTGGAAATTTTTGCTCGTTTTGGTGTCATTTTTTTGCACTAAACTTATTTGTAAAATTTATTTTTGTTTTGGCTTTATATTGCAAATATTATAAACGCGAAAGTTTGTGAGTATTTATGTGCGTGTATTCCCATAAACAAGAATTAAAATCCCAATATATTAATCCACTTAGTGAATAGAATAACCTAACCAACAAAAAGTTGGAAAACCCCCGACTTTTTGTCACTTCAAATATGATGAAACATGTCTAAGAACCATCGCTAGAAAACCTGTCTTCAAATAAAAAAAAACCGCATTCAAATCTGTTCACCCGCTTAAGAGCTACGGTGCCACAGACAGACACACATAGCCGTCAAACTTATAACACCCTTCTTTTTGCGTCGGTGGTTAATAAGAACGTAGATTAATAAAATAATAGTCATAGTCATAGTCATAGTCATATATCTTTATTCCATTAACACAAATAAATTATGCACTAGAACAAGTCATACACATTATAAAAATACCTACAGTTAACAAAAGTAAAAAAAAAAAAAAAAAAAACTAAAATTACTAAAATTACCACAGAATTAAACACAACATGTACATAATATTAATTTGATGTCAAATATTAATAATTAAAATTGTAAACTACTTATAAAAAATAATAACATTAATTTCATTGGCATTATTCAAAATTTATGTCAAAATAGTCTTTAATATTATATAGAGCTTCTTGAGTCAACTTCTTTTTAAGAAAGGATTTAAATTTGACATCATTCATTGATTTAACTGACTCGGGTAAATGGTTATACATTTTTAAGCTTTGGTAAATAAAACCTTTCCTAGTTTTCGCCAATCGCACACGTGGCAGGCGTAGCAAATCTTTTCCTCTAGTGGGATAATTATGATAGTCACCTCTCTTCGGAGTGCTACTTAGGTGTTTTCTTGCATATAATAAGTTCCTAAAAGCGAAAAGTGAGTACAACGTCATAATATTGGCCTCCTTAAATAAACTTCTGCAGGATTGTCGCATTGGTAACTTGTATATATTTCTAAGTGCCCTTTTTTGCAAACTGAATACTCGAATGGAGGTTGCTGCATGTCCCCAAATCAGAGCACCATAAGACATCACTGAATGGAAATAGGCATAGTAAACCGTTTTACCTGAAGTAATTCCGCAGAGTTCCCTAATTCTCTTGATGGCAAAAGCAGCTTTACTTAGTTTTTTACAAAGTAAGTCGATATGATGATCCCACTTCAACGCACTGTCTATTGTTATTCCTAAAAATTTGGAAACTTTGGCACCTACTAGTAAATTCTCATCGCATTTCAACTCTAATGTTTCCTGGGATGGTCTTAAACTATAGAACATTAGTTCTGTTTTATCCGCATTTAATTTAAGTTTATTAGTGGTGAACCAGATTTTGATTTGTTCAAGAATTACCTTAACATTGTTTATTGTGCCCTCAAGCTTGTGGTCGTATACCAAAAATGATGTGTCGTCAGCGTATTTGACAATATTACACTTTAAACAATCAGGAATAACATTCGAGAGATCATTAATGTAAATGATAAATAGCAAGGGTCCTAATATAGAGCCTTGAGGCACGCCTCTTGTTATCTTAACACTCTCTGATCTTTCATCACCACTTGTACAGTCTGATCCCTCTCTTTTAGGTACGACTGAATTAGCTGAAGATCGATGTTTTTAATGCCGTAAGATATATATATATATAATGGTGTATGTTTTGGGAATTCCCATGAGAAATGTGATGGAAATTACATAGGACTGTGGGTTTACGCGAGCAAACTCATAGGTAAAGACTAATTTTACTTATATAAAAGTTGTTCCAATTTAACTCATTGAATAAATTGAATACCGTATCATCCACAATAATAATGTTAAAACATTGTTCTCTGTGATGCTACTTAAAATATTGTAAATAATAAATAATATAAAAATTGCGTCAAGGTGTGGCGCACCTGGTTCTAAATTGTGCTATTTTTGCACTAAATACGTAAAACAATGAGTTCGCAGCTGACAGGTGCAGGAGCACCTTAATGCACTTGCGACATGGACAGAACGATGTAAGGCTGAATTGAAATAAATGATGTTTATTCCGATCAAATGTTGAAACTCAGATGAAAGAATAAAATGTTCCGCCATCAAGGGAAGTAATAATAATATTAAAACGTCCAATAGGATATGGTAGTTGACGCATAGTCCTGTGTACAGGGTCTTGCTTGCAGTACCATAACAATCGTTTTGTTCCATTATTTAGTTTTTTTTTCATTGTCTACATTAATTTTGAACCGAACTAACTTAGTTTATTAGTTGTGTATCTATGATTATTATTTTATCGTCAAAGACTAACAGACGCGCACGAACACTCGCAAACTTTCGCATTCTTACATAAAAATCTTTTCTAATAAGATCTTTAAAACTATCGGACGGATTTAAATGCGGTTTTCGCCGTAGTAGGTAGTTATTTTTTCACGAAAAGTTTAGGTAGTTATGATATATATATATATGATATATAAATATGTGATACATGACAAATGTACTACCGAAGCAACCTGTATGCGCGCGGGTAGTTTTTGGGAAATGGAGCTGAAAATTGTGAATTGTCTTTGATTAGAGACCTTTTTTGAAAATACCTGTGCGAAGCCCTTCTGACGCCAGTTTAAAATGTTAGTACAATTAGTAGGTTTATTTAGCTCGTCTCAAAAAAAAGTTGTTGTTTTGTTTTGTTATTTGTAGTAACTATAATTAAGGGAACATAGCAAATGATATCTAACTGGACAAATCAGTGAGAAAGGTAAAAAAACACCTAATTTATCAAGCAGGAAAAACTTCAGCTTTCAGTAAATAGTACGCAGAAGCAAAGCTCATAGAACATTTTGCGTATTCACTTTTAGTAATCGAGTAAACGGATAATAGCTAAACCGTACTGTATTTAAACGTTACTCACTGTGGTGTGCCACGTACTATTAATAGTACACGTACTCCGTAGCTTTCGTAGGCGTCACCATGACGTCACCCGCCTACGCTGCTACGAAAGCTATGTGCTACGCGGGGTAAGGGTTCAGTGCCACTGCCAGCGTTACCGGGCGAAAGCAGTGTCCCAATGCGAGCGGAGCGTTTCCCGTAAGCTTAAATCCCATCCAAATCATAAGTTTAACATTAAGAATATGCGTCGTTGTTGACTTCGCTGACAATATAATTGAGTTCTGCATAGGTGCCAAGTTGTTAGGTGTGTTTAGATGTTTACTACTGAATAAATACTTCATATAAATGCTTAAATAAAAAAAGACAAATTATTAAATAATCTATTGAATCAAGTATTGCTTTGCGGAGGTCCATATTAATGAACTAAAAACACCTTACCTTGACCTTACCTCGTTCGTTTGCCATCCAGTCGAAGAAAAAAAAAAACGTAGGCGAGTAAAGTTATGTTTATACTTGTATTTCCTAGAAAATTATTACACAGTGCATTTATTTCACTTGCGATGTAATTCTAGTTCAAGACTTAATGAGTTTTTACCAAAAAAACAAATTCTAGAAAAGTAACAATAAGTCAAATCTTGAACTTGGATTACATTAGGTACATCCCAAGCGTTTGTCCCAAGGTTTGTCGTGTACTTTGCAAATAGCTGTTCTCTATTGACTTGTACCCCCTATTCGAGAATAACTGGGTTCTAGAAGCATGTTCCAGGACATTTTCTCCGAATAATTTACTGTTTTATCCTTTACTAGCTATTGCATGACTAAGGGCAATGACCTAAATAAGTCATCTACTTTTATCTATATAAGAGGATCAGAACACACCATGTGATCTTATCTCTCGCATACGTCCCACTGTTGGGCACAGCGATCACCGCAGAATGAGACGGTTGGTAAAGAGGCAAACGAAAATGCACTGGCCACGGAAAGAACATGTTTAGTCACCTTTTTTATATTGAGATTTTAATCTCAAAATGTAGAGCTAGCAAAGTACTATGACTTACCATTGAATTAAATATGGATATTTGAAAAGAATAAATATTTTTTTCACTTTTAAAGAAATGACAACCATAGTAATTGTTCGTGATGACTAACTTTCAAACCGTTATAACACAAAAAGTTGCTTAAGTGACTCGATATGTTCTTTTCGTGGACATTTACGCCCTTTTCTGTACGTAGTCAAATTTTTGAACAGCTGTCTGTCATTAAACCATGCCTAGTGCCTTGGCTTCCCTTGAAGCCGTGATAGTCCAGTGTTTTAACCTTGGCCTTTCAATCATAGGTTCGAGGGTACGGGCACCTTAAAGGTTTTCAAGATTTAGGTGTGAAAATACATTTTTAATTTGCCATGAGCTTTTTGGTGAAGCTGAAGCCTGTGCCTTGCAGTGAGACGTATATATATAGGCTGAGACGATGATGGTATTGATTATAATTAAACCGCTATTATCGTTAATGAGCACCCGTTGTTTAAACACATCTAACAGTTATGATTGGGATGGGGGCTTAAACATAATCACAGTCTATTTCCCACAAGAAAAAAATTATATACGTAAACCTAAATAACAGACTAACACAGAAAACTTACGTCACGGGCAAATTATTATTAGCCAAACGAGTAAAATATACGACTTCTATAAACAAGACGTAAGTCAGCCTCACTTTTACCGACTTTTAGGTATTTGTGTCTAATTGCTCTCAGAATTGAGGAGACAAAACGTTTTGGGGCTTTTATTTTGGACTCTGACAGACGTCGCTTTGGGCGCGGTGGAAGGCTCCCTAACAAAAGACATTTTGTAAAACGATAGCGATCACATAATTATGCCGATTAAGCTTGCCCAGACGCAATTTACTCGTTAAAATGCGTGTGAATTTTATTAAAGCGGCAACTGACTGGAATGCTTTTCGAGCGGGTCTTCGGCGAGGTCCCTAATTTCGCAACGTGTTTTTGGAACTGGAAATTTGTACGATTCAAAATTCTGATTGAATATTGAAGTGATATTAATATGACTTGTGTTTACCCACGGAGAATTTTTTATATGTTAGAGAGAAAACAAGCAGGGAAAGCAATTACCGCCCCATATGCACATCCATGCTAGCTGAAGTTACGGATGTGTTGTCGACTCTTTGAGAAATGAGTAAGCTTGTTTTTTTGAAGATCCTCAAGTTGTACTTCGGAAATACCAGCTCTGTAAGCTGAATTCCAGGATTTCACTATATTCCCATGGGAACTCCTATAAATTATATTGCGTTTTTCACTGACGTTGCACTAAAAATAACTGTGACATGAAAATTTCATCCAAATTCTTCCTACCGTTTTAGCGTGAAAGAGGAAGAACGATACATACTCATAAACTTTTGCGTATATAATATTTATACTATGATTTTAATCGTCCTATGCTTAAAAGTAGGTCTTCAAAGCACGAGCACAAAATAGAGCATACTGTCTCTTACAAGGCGAAATAACTCTGTAGTAAGTATTTATGATATCTTCTCGGATGTTTCAATTTTAGGACATTCTTCTACGACCAACACGTTCCGTTTTTATATTTACTTTTATACCATTTAATAAAATAAACGCTTAAGAATTTAAGCACACATGTAATTATATCCGTGATCCGTTGATCATATAAGACAACTGTCGACATATTTCTCAATTTCCGTGCTCTAGAGAAAGAAATCGAGTGCACACATTGACAATAACAAAAGCGGCGCGCAATCTACTGTTTGGCGAAGACGTGCATTCAGTGCGAGCGTGACGAATGGTCACATTACAAATCGCTCTCGATTGTTATGAACGCGGCTTAATATTTGTGTTAGTACCAAATTTCTCTGCCCACGACGTCCATGTGTGCCGTAAGTGGAATAGTTCACGCAGATACAATCAAACGGGCGCGTTCATGCTTACCACTATGAACTTTCTAAACCATATTTCTATCCGCTCTCGGCCGCGTGTTAAACGTAAATGATACTATTCTTTTATTGCGTCTGCAATGGTTTTGGGACTCTCGTGTCGGTTTAAACAGTTTTTATTGGGGAATAAAACATTAAGTGAGATGCGCTTCGAGTTCATCTGCATTTAGTTTAGATTTAATAAATGCGTTTGGAAAGTCACTTGATTTGGAAACACGGATATCATCGTTCACTCTTGTAGCTGTGGTTTTTATTTCGATTAACATAAAGAGAGTAATTAATTCTTCAAAGCTAACCTAACCGCAATATATCGATGAGTAAGCGGCATATGCTAATATTTCAATGTGTGTTTATAATAACGAGAAGCGCTAACTATAGGCAGATATCGTTTCGAACTACACTCGGTAAATATTTCTTGTGATAAATGCTTTACCTGTCGCGACCGCGGCGCGCGTTTCAATAATAACCGTGATATTGCGATGATACGGACTGGAAAAACTCGTTCGGCGGATGTCGATATCCTTAAAGGTTCACCAGCAAGCATTGCTTGAGTGCGACCGATCGCCAACAACGCTCTACAATGCCGCACAAGTACGAACACGAGCGAGTGGCGGTAGTTTAGAACGGGTGATGTAGGTCGTGTTTATTGATGTGGACAGTGTTTATTTGATTTGTGGCGAGGGCACAGCGAATGTAGTGCGATGCCACTGAGCGGCTTTCATTCATGCCGCCTGAGGCCACGTTCCACACGAGATCTCATCTTCCAATTACCGCTGCGTTCGTGTGCTTTGCCCCGCGATTTTTGTCATTGTTGCCCAATAGTCGTAAACTGCTCACGTTTAATTTATATCCCTCGACGCGGAGCGATTATATTAAAACAACCGGTACGAACATTGAATCCTATGTTGACACTTTGATTTCTATGTTTACTCGAAATTGATTTAACCAATAAATTATCAGCAGAAACCGGTAACGCCGTCTCGTAAATTTAGTCTAATTTTTCAAGTAGGATTTCTGTCGAACACTAAAGACTTGGATGTTTATGTGTTTATTCGTGTTTACATTAAGCTTTTACGGTGCGCACGCTTTCACTAAGTGTCTATTCTTATCGCGGTCAATAACCCTTGCAGAGCGATTATACAATAAAGTAATAATCGAAGAAGTTATTGAGTTATTTCGTCACAGGTGAGATTTCCGAGGGCCGGCGCGGGCGCATTGTGCAGCGTTACACAAACACCGAGCCTGAGCAATCGTTTCACAATTGCGGGTCGCCGACCGGCACCAATACCTAAATTAATTTTCTTTTCGGGTCTACGTCGCGTCGCTCATTGTTCGATTCGTGCCTCCGATTTCGGAGCCGAATGAGCCGTTTGGTGACACCGAATCCGTATTAAAAGCAATCTCTAATCTATTTGCTGAGCAAAATTGCAAAACGTTTGCCATCTTCATCGGTGTTTGTGACTTTTTTATTTATTTTATCGTACTTTGCTATATTATCACAATTCACGAGTTCAGTTGCTTCAGTACATAGTTCTGTTAGTTTTAGTAAAACCTTTAGATTTAAGTAGTCAAAATTATGTTTTTTTTTTCATAGAAGTAGAAACAGAACAATTCTGATTGATTGATCTGAGCTAGGAAGCAGAATTTTTGCATAGAGATTCCGTTTACGATGAATTTTTATTTTTCCTCGGGATACAGAATCGATGCAGACTACTTAAGGTCACTTATTATTTTTGGCTTTATCAATGAATCGGCAATGAAATGATGGTGATGATGGATTACATTTTAGCAGCCATATTACCATCAGTATCACACATCGATATCACACAAACGCACTAATGTGTCATCACATCACCTTGTTACGTATGAAGACCTAAAACCGATTTTCACAATGACTGTACCAATTAAAAGATTTCATTGATTAACAAATGTAATATTTACACTGGACACGATCGTTTCAATCAATATTTAAGCGGATTTCGCCGGTCCGCGTGCTAACGCGCCAATTGTGTTGAGAACATATCTACCAGATAAAGATAAATTCACAGTGCTAAGTAACTCGCATGAAATCGCAGCGATTTAGTGTAGGTGTTATGCTTCTAGGTATACACGTGAGAGACCACTGACCAGGAGCGATGTAAACTTCTTCTTATTCGTTTTTGGTTAGTATATTTCTAGTTATTGATTTATTTGCGTACGGCTAAGTGATTTATCTAGTATATTTGTGCATCGTTTCGTGATTAACAGGCGGTTCCTGTAGAAAATCAGCGCTGCAGGCGCCTAACGCCTCAACATAATGCCGAGTCAGCGGCCGTTTCGCTTTTGCAGGGACACACTGTCAGAATTGTGTAGTGTAAGTTTTCATGTTTGGATTTTGTTTTATTTGTGTGTAATTCTACTAATTTGATGAATTTATGAAAGGATTAAATGTCCTCTTTCTTCCTTTTTCAATTGATCATTATGAAAAATCGCTTTCATGTCACTAATTTTTTTTAGCATGATGAACTGAGCTCAATACAATGAGAGTGGCCATCGTATCTGCTTGGCGTTGCCCAAACACACGAACATGACATTTGGTATCTGTAACAAGGTTGCTATTCGTATTGAGGAATTACCATAAAGATCACTATTGTACAGAATGAAGAGTTTTAATGGATTCGAATGCCGGGTGAAGGCCAGAACATATCGATCTATATGCACACCAGCTTTGACTTATCCATTTGGTTAAACAATATGACGTCTGTCTTACATTTTAAGCGGCTTAGTTTAATTTTGTACTAACTTTTGCCCACGGTTTCGATTTCGTCATTCGAAAAATTTGGATGATATTAGCAAACTTTTTCTACAGAGGTTATAGTTGGCAATGGAAAGCGCTGCTGCCCAGTCTCACTCAGGTCGCTTAGTCGCCTTTTATGCCACCCACGGGAAGAAATGGGTCCATTCTATTCTAAAACCAGGCTGTGTAGATAGACATACGGTAAAGGTAAAAGATCTACACTGAAAAAAAAAAGGTTAGCTTCACTAGTTTGGCTACTTGACATTTATGCCCGGTTCAAAAAATCATGCCGTGGCTTACATTGCGGGGTCACAATCCGAACGAGTTACACAAGATCGATCGAGCACCGCAATGTCATGCTACTGGAATGATTTTACTGAAATAATGTGAACCGGGCATTAGCTAAAATTTACTAATTAGTGTCCAAAATAATTCTAATATTGCAAAACTGATTTAGCTGTAGGCCTTGGTTTTGTAGTCACTCAAGTTAAACAAACAACATTTTTTTTGTTACTGTTAACATTTTTTTTTGTGTAACCTTATTATATCCTTCTAACCCCGCTCTGTACTTACCCTCGCTGACCAAATAAACACAGTACCAAATAAACAGATTTAATAAATTTTACTGAAACATCGTAATCGTAAGTATCGACTAGACTGATCCCATTTTTCATAAGCACTAAAGACCTGAACGTCGAGCGGTAGAATCCCTAAAGAAACCTACTAAATTGTTGATATTTTCGCATTAAAAATTGCTCCGATGGCTCCGAAACTTTCGTAACAATCGAGCAACGGCCGACCCCAACTTTTCATCATGGCGGAAGACTCGAATCCGAAGCGGTTGGAATCCCTCGGCGAGCGAAATAACTGGAAATTAGCTTTCCTAGCTATTTGGCGGTTGCGTCGTCGGAGTCGCAGCCTACGTGATCCGAGCTTGCGACATTTTGACAATCCGTACTCTACGTTACGTAACGGTGCCGCGGCCGGTGACTCTGTGCATCGTTTGTTCATCGGAGACATGTCGGATGTATTCATATTTTAACCAACTTTCCTATTGACTTATCTAACTAGCCATAATGACTTTCTGTTTAGTAACTTTGACTTCGCTTTGCTTCCGACGTCTATTTTTCCAGATAAGTACAGTATAGGGCCAATCAAGATCAAGGCCATATATTATACAGCTTACTTATTTATCTATTACTGTACCAGTGTGCAACAAATTTGGCCGCATTTGCACTACCATAAGGTACGAGTAAGTTAGAGGTCAATTGCAAGTCAAGGTTTAAAAATAAAAACATAGACAGCTAAGATCTCTACTAACAGAACCTTCCCTTATGGAGGTTACTGACGCTGAACGAATATTATTGTGAGTATTGTTTAGAAAGGTCTCGGTTGTGTGTTGTGTAGATATTGAACTAAGCTATATTTATTAACTTATCAGGCAAGTTTTTCTCAGCATATTATCCTTAATGTAATTACTTATCCTAGAAACAATTGCGTCAACGCAATTACAATAAAGATTCCTCTGAAGGAAAAAGAAACTATTAGCAACCGTTGTTTATTTTATTGCGACGAGTCCAAGGCAAGAGTTTTTTATTTCTCAGTAGCTAATGTCATCCAAGCACATCCGCATTGTGACGAAATTTATATCTAGATTTGAATCAAATCAGATCCGTAACTACTTATATCAAAACGTCTAACTAGAAACTACCAACTTGATTTTATCGGAAACTAGCTTTTGCCCTCGACTTCGTCTGTGTAGAATTCATTTATTGATACTCCTGGGAGGGAGCCGTGCAGTTTTTTGGGTCTGCAATTATCTTCATTACCAGCGTAACGTGGTAACGGTAATATTCAGACAGAATCACTTTCGCGTTTATAATATTGGTAAGGTTAAGTCTTTATCACATACCTAGCATAAACATCACCATATCTACATTTTTTTAAAGTGCGGAAGTCTCATTCTCTCTACCTTGCAGGCTTTTGATATTAAGTACTTATATCGTTCGAAAAGTACTGTTCGATTGTATTGCAAACTCCGACCCTGTACTTCCATCTTGCTGACTAGTTGAAAATGTCATTTGAGTTGATTGCTGCCATGCCAACTTTAACTGATTCCTGCATTACCCAGGTACTCTTCGGAGGAAGACCAATTCGCTTCTTTTCCGTTACACTCTTGACAGAGTGATCGTGGTCAGCGTTTGAGGGTCAGAAGAGCACCTTTTATGACAACTTTCTTAGTGAAAATAGTGCGGTAGCTTCCCTTTGCCTTCCACATCGCAGAGCTGGAATCCAGAGTTTGTAATTGGCAATAGACAGCTTGCGGTTGCCAGTTCTCACAGTTGTTCCCTTCGGCTACTACGACACTCAGGGGAAGAGATTACGGGTACATTCTAAAACTGGGCACGGTGCGGACTATATCAATTGACAAAACACCACTTTTAATCATTTTCTAATGAAATATTCCAGTAACGTGGTTTAGAAAATAGGTCTTCTGTGATACTTGTGATTTTTCGGCGCTAAATCACGGTGACTAACTTTTGTTTCCTGGTGTAAAATGTTAGACTCATAAAACTACATACTTACTGTATATAAATTCCTAGTTATGTAAGTATCTCGTTCGCGCTTGAGCCCACCTATTGTTGCGGTTACGTCCGCACCGACCCGTATACTCCAAAACAAACGGAGAAAGTAATGGACTATCATTTGATACGTATGTAGTCTCCTAACGCGATAATGACAGTTCTCTCTGCGATAAACAGCGTAATACTTAGCTTTAAGGGCTATTTCATTTGCATTTTTGTATGACGCGCGGCCGTGCGTTTTCACTTGCTTGCCGAGTTTACGTCGTCGCCGGATGTTATGTTATGGGTATAATTTGGGAAAACCCGTTCAGTTCAAGGTTTTTTTTCGTACTTTATTGTAGTTTAAAGATCACACAAAACACAATAAAGAAACTATGAAATGAACTTGCAAATTATAATTTGTACACAATTTTAGCGGCAACTGCGCTCTACAACTGCAACTTTCAACAAATTTTTCTTTGACTTAGATAGAGGTAGTGCTTTGTTTTCTTTCTTCTATTTGTGATATAAATCACAAATTTACTTTATAAAATCGTATACGTAAAATATTTTGAACAAATACAAGACTGATTGGAACGAAACACTCAAGACAGTGATGACTCGATAGGTATGCCTTAGTTTGTTATTCTATTCATCTACTTATCAACTAAATACAAGTTACACTCGCAGCGTCATTGTAAAATAAAACTCCATGTTTATCGTTTATATAAAATCAAGCGGCGCTTTCGATTGTTGTACGTAATGTACATTACGTCCCTGAAACTTCAAGTTTGTCCAAAGAATGCGTTACACATGAGTCAATAACCATCGGACAAGTGAACTTGTTTCGCTGTTTCGAAGTATTGTTGCGTAACCGACCCGATTAGATTACCTTCTGCTGAGACGTTTCATAAAGCGATTGTTACTTTCATTTTGCTGAGACCGAGGTGATTTGGAGCGGTCGTTTTTGACCCCGGAAAGGGACGGAGCTCGCCTCTGGGCGTATGTGAGTTTGTCTGAATAAGAGGCACTTTTCGCTTAGTACGTTTCTCTCGTTCTATATTATTTCCTTGAATTGTATAGCGGTTTCTCATGCTAGTCTTACTGCATTTTGCCACAAAATAAAAGTTCATATGTAATTAGTAATAAAACCGACATTTGCAAGTAAATTTATAATATTTTTTAAATAAACCGCCCACTGGAAGTTGGTAAAAATGAAGTTGCAAGATTTGACCCAAAAACGAAAAAATAGGGCAAATTAAATAAAAGCTTGTAAAAATTATATCCGATCCACATCAGTTCTCAGAACTTACTTCGTGCAAAAGGAGACTTACGTAAGTTTGTTACCTAAACTAGTAAAGTTTAATAGATATACAATTACATAACTATATATTTATAAAGGTGTAATGCAAATATAAAGGTGTTAATTATTTAAGCCACAAGAAGGACAATCAGCAACAAAACAATTGATTGAAAAGTTTTATTTTAGCTCAAAAAGAGAATCACACATTTTTATCCTTAAAGTAATGTAGACAGTAAATATGACATTACAATTAGTGTCATTTGGGTTGCCCCCTACTCTACTGTCTGTACGATACCTGTCCTAACAATGCATGTAGATTAATTAAAGTTTATCATTGTCATATTTGTCATTCATTTGTCATTAGTGACTGTGGACATTTTGTATCTTGATTTATGTCAGAAGTTTTGACATCAAGGTGGGCTGACTGACCGTCTACATATAATATTTTTTAAGTGTTAATCCAAAGGTTGATACGATTAATTTAAATAATTAAAAACTTTATGTACAGTCAACTTAGAGTCCCTACGAAAGAGGAACACGTAAAGGATATTCCATTTCCTGTATGTCTGTTTGTCAAAATCCTATTTCTGGGGAACGCGTTGAGGTATTAATTAAAAAAAAAATCTATTGTATTCTGAATTATTCTTTTAAGGTACTAATTATTAAACTGAAAACCTCTGACACTTAACTGTCTTTTTTATTATTTTAAGTTAGGTTTAATGCATACAATTAAATATACCTTAATTATTAAAAAAAAAATGTGTTTTGCCTTGTTAGTAATTCTACTTATTTTCTATTTCTACATACACTCCCAATTTGAATTTGTCAGTTGTGCTTACCGTTTACTGAAAAAAAGAAATCAAG
The DNA here is from genome assembly GCA_037349165.1 of Choristoneura rosaceana. Lineage (NCBI taxonomy): Eukaryota > Metazoa > Arthropoda > Insecta > Lepidoptera > Tortricidae > Choristoneura > Choristoneura rosaceana. The sequence goes on from JAZBNJ010000022.1 coordinate 7,735,049, forward strand.
ACTACTAGAAAAACGGCCAGTATTACATTTTTAAAATAGTATGCAATCTCACTAAGGCATGTAATTGGCCGGTTGCATTTGTAAACTTTTAGGATAACGCACGTTAACAACTAAGTACATACATTTTATTCACGCCATACATATTCTAAAGAGCGTTTTATTAACGTTACCAAGTGTACGGCCTGAATAAAATGTATGTAACGCGCGTTATCGAAACGCGCGTTCAGCGCTTGTCATTTGAACGTACCCTTAGACTAGTACAGTAAAAAAGAGCTTAAAAAACACAATCTGTTCTAAAGTATAGTATAAGCGATCCTGCTGTTGATTCAGTACAAACTTCATTCAAGTTTTTAGTTATTCAATTATCACATTGTATAAACAAAACAATGACCAGTCCTGCCGTTTGCCCGTTAATAATAAATAACAATCTATTTATATTCCTTCAACTGTACACTATTAGCACGTAATCAACAAAACTTGTATTGTATCTACGTGTGTAATATGGTGTACTGCCGTTTCGCCAAAATATATTTCGCCAAATTTCACTTCCCAAAAAACTTATCGCAATAGTTTCATTTCCCAAACGAATCTTTGGCATATTTACATTTCGCATTTTATTCATTTGGTCAAATTATCATTTGGCATAATTTTAGTTTGTCAAATTTTATTCCGACAAAAGTTTATTAAGCAAACGTTTTATATTGGCAAATATTGTATTCCAAAAAAATGTTTGTTCAAAATGACATTTCGCACAAACCAACCACAAAAACCAACTGCTACCAGAAAAGTAGCTTATGTTAGAACTGCGTCTTCCACAGAAACGAACTGCTGTCAGAAAAAAAGATGAGGTTAGACTGCGTCCCCCACAGAAAATGGACTGCTACCAGAAAAGTAGGTTAGATTATAGGTTAAAACTGCGTCCCCCGCAAAAACGAACTACTATCAAAAAAGTAGGTTAGGTTAGGTTAGAACTGCGCCCCTCCACAGAAACGAACTGTTCCCAGAAAAGTAGGTTATTATGTCATGCGATATTTTGGGAAGAGTACATTATGCCAAACGATACATTTGACCAAATATTACTTGGCAATATGAAACATGACTAAGTAATTATTTGCGAAACAACAATTTGCCAAATAAAAATTTATTAACTGTAAATTTGCGATAAGTTTTTTTGCCAAATGATTTTTTGCCAAATGATAATTTGGGTAAAATTTTTTGGGATGTGATACTTTGGGAAAAGTTTTTTGGCCATACATTAGTAATCCGTGTAATATGAATTAGATAGTCATGATACCCACTTTAATCACATTTTAATATTGATTGAATCATCATCAAACTGACCTTGTGTTACTTTATTTTGCGCATGGCATAAATGACAATAGTGTGGTCAAGGTGTCAAGGTGTTGCCAGTACGCGTATACCGCAGAACTAAAAGAAATAATAATAATGCGTATAGTACCGTTACGCATGCTAAAAGCGCGAGACACCCAAATGATTAAAATCCATATGTTTTGTTATCTTAGGTCTGTAACAAAATTAATTACTCTCTTATATTGCAATTTATATGCATTTCATTTGTAACTATATATTTTGTTTTGTTTTGAAAAAAAAAACGTATGTCAAGTTTCTTGCTGCGTATTTTTTTGGCAATGATGGTTTTTCCAAAAGCGCTAGTAGTATAAAAAGTGCCTGGCTAAGATCACGGGATCGCGGTGGATGCGAAAAGCACAAGACCAGTCTGAGTGGAAAGCCTTGAGGGAGGCCTATGTCCAGCAGTGGACGTCTTTCGGCTGACATGATGATAAAAAAGTGACAAGTAAAAGAGCTCGTTGCAGCCTACTTGCAGAATAAACGTTTTGATTTTGATTAGTTTTGTGTAATGTAATGTAATGTAATGTAATACGTAGACGTCTGCATGCTGTACTTGTATTAGCTCGCCTTTCGTGGAAAGTAGCAAAAAAATGAGGTGCAAAGTCAAGCATAAGGCAACTTACATCACTAGTGACTGTTATTTTAGAGATGAAGCCATGTTCACTGGCAGACAGTAAACTAGCAACATAGCAACTCGCCTATTAGTTGCTGAAAGCATTCCACGCGTGCCGATACACTCTCTTGGTAGGGTTGCTTTCTGGAGCATAGTGGGGACAGATTTTGATTTGTGCAACATACATAACGTTGTTTTGTGGTTAGATGAAGACGCGGCAAACGTCATCAACATCAAATCAGAAAAAGATCTCGATTTTGATAGTCGTGATGCTTTTCACAAGCTTTCAAGTTCAAAGTAAATTTTTAATGTATTTTGTTTCTTTTTATGATCGGATTTTACTGGATGCGAGCAAAAAAGCACGTATTACAGCTTTTCTCGCTTTAGTTCAAACAAATTCATATAGCTCTACCTCTGATCCAAACCTTATGGATTCCCTTATTCATAAAACATTTAAGAAAACATAAGTTTAATCTGAAAAACGAAAACTTCACTGTGACAGACAAACTAAACGTATCTACGGTCCGTTCCATTCCATACATAAATGTATTTTTTTTTGTAATATAAATTAAAATGAAACAAACGAATGAGCAAAAGTGCACTTGAAACAGTTAATATTTGTAGCTTTAAGTTAACAATACAAAAAAATACAATAGGAAGATATAATTTAATATTTTCGATTGACAACCCTAGTGTTTCAAACAAACTTATTGCAAATCTATCAAGTGGAGGTACAGGTAAGATGCCAGTTAATCTCATTGTCTTGTTCTTAATCTATTGAAACACTGTGCTTTACTGATGCTTTTAAAACAGTTTATTAGGCATTTATTGGACGTTGTTTCGTTATAGTCTTAGTAAAATATGGCACTGGCACATTCAGTTGATATTTTGCAGTAAACGAAGATGAACTAATATGTGATAATGATAATTTGAACTTCATGATAATGAAAACGGAAACTAATAATGATAATTTAAGTCTAAGTCCTAATCTTGAAGTAAACGAGTTGTTGAGTTGAGACCGCGTCTCGGCAAACGTAATTTAGGAGACCCTCCAGCCAGGTGGAGTGAAGATGGGCCCTATTTAATAAAAGTTCCAATTTCTACAATTCTACACATACCTAATTATAATTTTTTTGTGTGAGAAACTTAACAATTACCTAAAACTAGAGTTTACCCGTGGCTTAGCACGCGTACACTATTCGATCTGGTAGTTACAGTTGAAATTACGGAATTCTATAAAATTCCCCTGGGAAATCTCAAAATGTAAATAAATAAATAAATATCATGGGACACTTGACACCAATTGACCTAGTCCCAAACTAAGCAAAGCTTGTACTATGGACTCTAGGCAACGGATAAACATACTTAAATATAGATAAATAAATACTTAAATACATATTAAACATCCAAGACCCAAGAACAAACATTCGTATTATTCATATCGTGATCTTCATTGAGGTTGTATTAAGAATAACTGTACAAAACTTTATGACTCTACACCCAGTTGTTGTTATTTCGAGATTTTATCCCTATCCCGTGGGAATATCGGGACAAAAAGTAGCCTATGTGTTATCCTAGATACCCAGCTACCTACATATCAAATTTTATCCAAATCCGTCTAGCCGTTTTAGCATGAAGGAGTAACAAAAATACACACTCACACACACACGCAAACTTTCACATTTAAAATAAAAATATTATTAGGATTGTCGCACTTGTAACTTTTATTAAATAATGGTCTGCTGCTGCTAGAAGCTTAATACCGCTGTGTGAAGCAGACGTGTGTTTGGTTTTATACAAAGTATTATTTTTTATGCCAAAATAAAGTAAACTCTAATATTATTAGTGATTAAAGACGATTTATCCTTGCACATTTAACAATCACGCTAATTGCTTTTACGTTATACCAATATGAATGTCCAACGATCGCCACAGCGAACATGGGAAACAGTAGGTCTGGGTGGCTCTCAACCTGACATGTCAAAGCTTGTGGATGATGATTCCTCAAGTCAAATTACACTACGAAAGAGAAAGACAAGGGACTGTGACTTCGCAGAGAAACTACAAGAATTTCGCCAAGAGATGTTAACAATCTTAAAAAATATGGCAGAAACACAAGAAAAAACTTTCAACTCAGTACGCGATGATATTTCGGAAGTAAAAAATCAAATACAAGAAATGAACAATCTGACTGAAAAATTGCTCATTGAGCATAACACCATGAAAGCTGAAATATCTGAACTAAAAATTACTACTATGGAAGTGAATGGCAAGCTAACAACTATTGAATCCGAAGTGGATAAACTCAAAAATGCACCACCAGCAGCATTCCACGCTCAATCGAGTGCTTTAAGCAATGAACAGATTATAAGTGAATTACAGGACAGACAAAACAGAACCAACAATATACTAGTATCTGGATTTCCAGAGCCAAATTACAAAGAAACGGATAAGCGGTTAGCTGAGGATGAAGAGATGGCAATAACCACATTTCGAAGCGTTGTATCTGAACAACTCATTATAACTAAAGTTCAACGTCTTGGCAAGTATGCACCTGGAAAATCTCGTTTGTTGAAGGTCAGCTTCGACAACCCTAAAGTAGTCAAAGAACTCTTACGCAATAAAGGAAAACTTCCAAACAACATCAGGGTCTACTCTGACCAGACTCCAACACAAAGAGATGCATTGAAGGAACTTAACCAACAGTTGCTACATCGTCAAAGCAGTGGAGAAACAGACCTTACCATAAAATATATCAGAGGAACTCCACAAATAGTAAAAACACCTGCAAAAAACTAAAATTAGCGCCGCCTACGTCTACCCAACAGCAAATCTTACAGAAAATATCACTCATTTGAGAAATTGTACATACGGAGATCTTCTCTCGGACAGTTCTTCCCTTAACTTCTTTTATGCCAACGTGCGAAGTATTTGCAAGCCGGGAAAGTTGGATGAACTGAAATGTGTTATCAAATCCTTGGCCTGTGTCGTGCACGTTATACTATTGACAGAGACTTGGATAACATCGGACATGGACGCAGAAAGGCTCGAGATTCCAAATTATTCCCATTATTACAATCTACGAACGGATTCCCGAGGCGGTGGTGTATCTGTATACGTGCATAAAAACATAGACCATAGTAAGGATGAGGGTATTTACGCTGGGGGTGTTAACTATTTGTGGGTGTACCTTGAGAAATTCGCGTTGAGCATAGGTGTGATATATAATCCTGGGAAGCTTAACAAGGACAATTTTATCGAAGTGTATTCTGAACAGCTACTAAGAAAGAAACGGGCGATTGTGTTTGGGGACTTTAATATAGATTTGCTTTCTAAGACGCGCTACAGTAAAGAATACCAAAATATGCTTCAAGAATGTGATTTTAAAATTATTAATAATATACATAAAGATTACTGTACCCGTGAAACACCAACAACTAAAACAATATTGGACCATGTTTCTTCAAACTTAAAGGACAAGAAATTTACCATGGCTATAATAGAATCTGATATGTCCGATCATAAACAAGTTTTTGTTGCGATGAATAAATATAAACTTCCTTCTAATAAAAAAGTAAACTATAAGTCATGTGACTATGGGAAGTTGCAGGAATATGTTAAAAACACACCGTTCGAGCCAAATTCCTATGAATATGCGGAGCTCCACGAGTATATTGGGAATGCTATTAGAGATTGTACGAATACTAAAACAAAAATTCTAAATCTACCACAGAAAGATTGGATTAATAAAGAAATAATAAGTATGATAAGCTCAAGAAATCACCTATGGCGTAAGCTGAAGCTGAATCCGGACGATGAAAACCTGAAGGCACAATTTAGAATTGAAAGAAACAAAACAACTGAACTAATACGAAAATCAAAAAATAAATATTATTACGAATCATTCACTAAATGTATAAGAAATCCTACCAAAATGTGGTCTTTGATAAATACACTATCAAAAAATAAAATAAAATCAAATTGTTCTCCACCAAAACTCATGACACCTTCTGGCCCTGTAAGTGACGGAACTGAGGTATGTGAAATATTTAATAATTATTTCTCGACTGTTGGTTCAGTTTTAGCTAGCAAAATCCCTGCTTCATATCACAGTGGTACAGTTAGCACACAAACTCTGACAACTCAACCCGATAAACAACTAATAACACTTACACCATGCAATAATGCTGAAATTTTAGAAATAATACGTGAATTGAACTCAAATTGTAGTGTAGGAGTGGACGGTGTGAGCACCAAAGTACTACAATGTATTAGTGTCAATATTGTGAGCAATTTAACTGCATGCATAAACACTTGTCTTGAAAATGGCACATTTCCTGATGAGTTGAAAGTAGCTAAAGTTACTCCCATTTTTAAATCTGGATGCAAGACAGACCCCGGAAATTATCGCCCTATATCAGTTCTTCCAATACCATCCAAGGTATTCGAGCGAGTTCTGTATGCACGCCTAGACCAATATTTAACTTCAATAAATTTCCTTTTCGAGCGACAATATGGCTTCAGATCACAATCAAACACAATGTCCGCTACAGTCGACCTTATCACAAAAATTAAAACAAAAATTGCCCAGAAACAGGTGGCTCTAGGCGTATTCATAGATTTAAAGAAAGCTTTTGACACAGTGAGCCACTCCATTTTACTTCAAAAACTAAACCGCATAGGAATATCAGGAACTGCACACAAAATTTTTGAATCTTACCTTACAAATCGTCGGCAAGTGGTAAAAATAGGTGAAAACCAGAGTACACCTTCAAATATAACTTTTGGCATCCCCCAAGGCTCAATAATTGGCCCTTTGCTATTTTTAATTTATGTCAATGATATTAAAAATTTAAATCTGCACGGCCACCTATCACTATATGCAGATGATACATGTATTTTCTACTTCGGAACGTCAATAAATGACCTAGTCGCTCAGGCACAAGATGATTTAAATAGATTGCACTCATGGTTTCGTTTTAATCTTCTGACTATAAATGCTTCAAAAACGTGTTATATTATATTTAAAAATAAAAATAAAAAAATTCCTACACATCACCCTCTTGAACTCGATGGAGAAATAATAACACAAAAATATGAAGAGAAATATCTTGGTCTTAGATTGGATAGTTGTTTAAATTGGAATGTGCATATAGAACATGTTAAATCGAAACTTTCATGCCTTTTGGGTTCACTGCGAGGCATTGTTCGATGCCTTCCGCGCCAGGTGAGACAAACTATATACAATTCATTGGTAAAGCCTCATTTAACATACCTCATTGAGATCTGGGGAAATGCACCAAAAACAAATCTCAAAAACCTACAAATCGCCCAAAATAAAATAGTCAAATTATTATTTCACTATAATTACCTTACACCGACAGTTAAAATTTATAATGAAACAAAAATTATGAATCTTAAACAATTACACATGTACCACACCTGCATATTAATTAGGAAAATCCTTAAAAAAACCATCCACACCGAAATGATATTCACCAAAGTTCATCAGGTACTTAACCGTAACAGTCGAAGAAAAGACCACATTGTTTTACCTAAAATACGCACCGCCCATGGCAGAAGGATGGTGAGTTTTGCGGGAGTACAACTATATAATACTCTTCCAAAAGAAATAAAAAACGCAAACTCGTTTAATATTTTTAAAAATAAATTGAGGAAATACGTTACCAATAATAGTAATTTAGTGAAGTAGTATAATATTTTTTGGTTCCACTGTATTTACTTGACCACTATGGTTCTACTGTATTGCGTTACATCGACCAACTGATGCTTCATTTTGTCTACCCACATAGAAAAATAATAATTATTACAACAGTGATGAATTTTGTACGGATTCACAATGCTCTTTTCTTTTACGTTTTGTTTTCGTTTTGTTTTAACATTAATAGTACCTAACTACTACTAATACGCTAAGTGCTTTAATTCTGTATTTTTTGTGCGCTGTTATCGTGTGTTTCGAGTGAGGGGCTATAGTTACCCGCTTTGTAAGTAAAAGTAAGTGCAAATATAGGTAATGGAATTTGTCTTTAATTAATATATAGTTATTAACAATTAGTATTAGGTTTTACTAACAAATATGTTTAACTTTAAGGTTTAACGTACGCTGCGCTGCACAGCTTATGTATTGTTTTCTCTGTAAGTGAACATTTGTTCTTTTGAGAAAAATAAATGTCTTTAACCAGAAGCTGGATGCGTCAAGCCAAGAATACGTTACAATGGCGTGGCAATATCGGTCCGAAAATACCACAGGCGACGTTCATTCCAGAGTTTTGCTGTGCGAGACCAACTAGCTTGAGATTGTAGGATTTCTAGGAAGGATATAGTTTTCACTTCGAAAAATTAGATACCAATTAGAACTTATGATACTTGTATTTCAGCAATAGGGTTAGCTTACTGGAATTTTAAGTATCCATATCCACCAATGTATAGAGGCTTTTACCTGCGACATCATCTACCAACATTTTATTTATTACTATTCCACGGGAACTATGCGATTGTCCGGGATAAAACTATCTCATGTCCTTCTCAGGGCTTCATACCAAATTTTATTTCAAATGGGTTTTGCTGGTTAAGCGTGAAGATGTACCAGACAGATAGAGTTACTTTCGCATATATGTTAGTGAAGATTAGTCAACCATAGTTAAAAAACTTAAAAAAACTCATGTACGCAAAAATGTGCCGCATTACATGTAAGACACAATGTTAAAAATAAGTAAGAATATGACGGGACACATTAATTATAGCATAATTTACATAAAACGTGTTAATTAGACAGTAACATAATTCCGCCATTACCTACTTACTGTGCTACGCTATAAAGATATGAGATTTACGATGTATCTCTAATGAATGGAAAACATGGTAAAAGCTCGTTATTACCCTATCTATGGAACAATCATACATATAAATTATAGTATCATTCCAGATTCGCATTAAAAAAATGGAAATAACTTATTCAAGTAGTAAAACTGCACGTCAAAAGTGAAAAAACAAATGAACGTCTGTTCTCATGCAGCGTGTGATATCGGCTGTCAATTGAAAGCGATAAGGCCCGTTTACACAATCAGACCGTCGCTCCGAATGAGGGCCTAGCACGCTAGTTATCGGAGACAGAACATTCCTCTCGTTCGCACTCACCAACAAGTTAGAAAGAAATATTTAATTGGATTTTCCCCGCCATTTCGCCTGCGCAGATTTCGAATAGTAATAGTTAATTAATGTGGTGTTAGTAATGAACTATTTAATCGTTACATAATTTTCGTGGAATTTAACGGTTGTTAGGTAACGACGACCTTCAATAAGTTTATCTTCGGGAACTGTGCGATTTTTCCGAGTAAAAAATATTCTATCCGTTTCCGTAGCGTGGTTTTAAAAATAGATAAACTTCTCAATTCCGCTGAACGTGAAATTGAACTAAAAACAAAACAAATTGTTGGGATCATTGGACCTTTCCCGGGTAAAAAAATATTAGTTCGTATCCCATTTATTCAATATCAAAATTTATCAAAATGTGGTAGCGGATAGAATGTGAAAAAGTTTGGTTATTTATAGCATATACTACTCCGCTACTACACGTGTAAGATAACTACATCTGAACGACGTACCACAAAAATTAAACGGTTTTTTTTTTTATATATTCGCATTTCCAAAATAAACTTTAAATAAAACACAATGTGGTTGAATTTTAAAATAAAAATAAAAACTAATTATTTCAGTTCGATTTTAAAGGTGCGATATATGTATATGTTTCCCATAAATTGACACATTTGGAGCTGGATCTGCATAATATTTCTGTTGATTTATGTAGAAGGTGAGAAGAGTTTCTTTTCTGCATTAAAACCCACATTTCTCGTAAATATGCTGTTTTGCATGTAAGGTAGCGGTGAGTATTGTCTCCTCGACAGAGCTTAGCGTGCTAGGCACGCTGGCCACAAAGTGCAAAATTTTAATTTCGAATCTTGCCGTCTCACTGACGCTAATATTATTTAATGCGAGAGTGAGAAGGACGGTACGATACGAACTTCGATTTTCGAATTTTACTGTAGGCCCCCAGGTTGCAAAACGTCATCGATTCGCTACGACCGGCGCCCGCGCACCCTTCCCCATTTACATGTTAAAGAGGCTGTTAACTTGCGCAGTATGACGTTAAAAAATAATTAGGTGTTCAACAAGACGCTTAGTAGGTGTTTAAAGTAAAAGTTAATATATATCTTTATTACTCGCGTGTCGTAATTAAAACATTGGTAACAAAATATTGTTATGGCGTTTAAATTAACTACTTGCGTTTGTTCATAATTTTAAAAAGCTATCAGGTTATATTGTTGTTTCCCTTCCTTACTAATATTATAAATGCGAAAGTAACTATGTCTGTCTATCTGTCTGTCTGTTACCTCTTCATGCTTATATAGGTGAACTGATTTAGATGAAATTTGCTATGACAATAGTTTGAGACCCTGCGAAGGACAGCAAAATTGCACAGCTCCCGCGGGATAGCGATAGTTGAATGCGTACGGAGTCGCGGGTAATGCCTAGTATTTTCTAAAAGGCATTCCTTTGAAATTAAATCACTAATATATTATTAACCGCCTTAAAAAAGCCGTGGTGGCCTAGTGGTTTGCCTATCGCCTCTCAAGCAGAGGGTCGTGGGTTCAAACCCCGGCTCGTACCTCTGAGTTTTTCGAAATTCATGTGCGGAATTACATTCGAAATTTACCACGAGCTTTGCGGTGAAGGAAAACATCGTGAGGAAACCTGCACAAACCTGCGAAGCAATTCAATGGTGCGTGTGAAGTTCCCAATCCGCACTGGGCCCGCGTGGGAACTATGGCCTAAGCCCTCTCATACTGAGAGGAGGCCTTTGCCAGCAGTGGGACGCATATAGGCTGGGATGATGATATATTATTAACAGATAAATATCCTGATAGATCCTACGATAGAACATCTAGTTATATAATTGATTAAAAATATTTTAAATTAGCTTTAAAAAAGTATACAAAAAATTGTAGAGTAAGTACTTATTTTTGAAATTTACGAGTATTTACAATAACGAGTGTTGGCTCAAGAGCAAACGGTGTTGTTCAACCTTTACTTACCGTTCCGTTCGACATCTGCATAGCTCGCTCCGTCCTCATTAGTTGTCCGTTAGCCCGACCCGACGCCCAACGGGATCGCGACCGACCTCAGTAGGGACTGAACTAGGCCTGTTTCTTTAACTATATTAGTCCAACATTATTATCAGAATTGTCATGAATTTTGAACAGATGTCCATCAAACGTATTGAGCATACAATTTTTTAAAAGTAAAATTGTAATTTTGGATAGAACGTTGTTGTTTCTCCTCGCATTCAAAGTAAAAAGTAGAGTGATTAACGCGAGACTAAACAACCATAATGACACTCTAACTATAGCTACTACTGAATATCAGCGTGTCATGATGTTTTGTTTTAATCCCTTGTTGAACAATGTACTATTTAATTTGGAACGATTTTGAGCTTATTAGCGAGTGATGGGCAATTGTTTTTTCATTAAAAACATCATTATAATTGGACTAATTTAGATTATTCATAATAATATTATTTCCAACAATGTTTTAGAAGCAGCCAGTCTTTTTTGTTTGATTTTCGAATGTTTCGATTCGAAAAACACCGAGTTGTGGTTTTTAAAAATAAAATGTCACACGTACGTTTGACTCGAAGTAATTTAGTTTGCGAAAGCTTCGTGACTCGCCGAGTTTCAAAATTCAAGAAGGAATTAATGGTCACTTAAGCAAGTCCACAGTGTCCACACGTGGTATCGAGTAAATGTCAGCTATAAATAGTATGACGCTCAGTTTGTTATAGCTCGGGCATGCAAAAGTGCTACAAATACTTACAAATAAGCCCTAGAGGTCAAAGGCTTTCTCCCGTGAATGTTATTTACCACTATTAGGGGAAGGGAGTAGGAAAGTGGGAGAGGTACGCGCGAATAGAAAGTACGTCAGCCATTGTTTTCTTCATTACGACACTTGTATTTATCAACTGTCACTTCACGTTCACTTATTGCATTTTTTATGCAAATTAACGACTCTTCGGATACTGAAGTTAACTTTTCCAATGTCCCCTTTAACTAATTATATTACAATGGATGCGTTTTAAGCGGTGGTTACCGACAAAAAAGAATAAACAGGAGACGGCAGATTTAATTTTGTCTACCTTAAATTCTGTATTAAATAAATATTTACAAATAATTTGTACTTAAACACGTATCATAACAAATTTAGTTATTATCATCTCATCAGGCTCACCTAATTTGAAAAGAAACCTGATTGACAATACACGCAGGCACTACCTTGTTTACTCTGACATTGAGTCTTAAGCTTATTGCAGTTTTAGACCTGCAAGAAAAATTGCGCAAATTGCATTACACTGCGGTGCTCGTTAGACCAGTTCACACTCATTCGCTTTATGCTCCGCAATAAATCGACTCGCACAATTTTTCTTACTAGTCTAAACAGGGCTTTACCGACTTTAAATACCCGATCCAACAAATAGGATTAGAATTGTCAATACTTGATTTTACCCCAATCTCACCCCACTCGCCTTTCACCTCGTTCACAGAATATATAATAGTACTCCGCGTTACCACAGACTAGCACAAGTCAATCTTAAACCCCGCTGCATATTATCAACATTTTGTTGGTCACATGCGGCTGGCGGACCGTGACTGTATTCTCGACGCATCGTTCTTGCCAAACGGATCGGGTCAATTTTTTTGTCCGCATGGGAAAGATGCAAATGAGCCGCCTCGCTATTTCTTTGTTTGATTTCGTGAAAGTTTACACGATCGGCTAGGAAACACGGCCGAAGAACGGCCCGATGTGAACGCCATTTTTATGTAATTGTTACGTCGCAAGAGCGGCGTGGTTTGAGGTATGAGCGTACGCGATGTAAATAGGAAGAGGAACTAGTGCAGCGTTTCTTAACCTCGCATCGCCCAAATGAGGCATTGTCATGGGTCGCGAGAATTCTCTAATTAAAGCTTGTGTTAAGTAAAGCTGTTTTATCAGACGTAAATTTTTGCAGTATTTTTAGTCTCTGTCTTCAAATATAGTTACTAGGTCAAATAGCTAAAGCATAAACCAACCATATACATTATTATTGTCACAACTATGTCTACTCTGTCTCTGAAGTAATAGCTCAGTTCTAAGACAACACAATGCGATTGCCTGTGTAAAAAACGTATGTATCGTGTGTGTAGTATGTGTATGGTCGTTTGTGTTAGTATGTAGTTAGTCTAGTTTATAAAAGCAGCTTTATTCTTATGAAATGGAATTTTGTTCCGTGGAAATTGTGAATAAAATATTTATCTTGTTTTATCTTTAGAAGTTGATATAGAAATTAAGGTTTTGTCACTTATTAAAACTGAAATACCTATCAAAAGTCTCATCCTCGTGTAATAAATGTTTCAGAAAAAATAATTTTTCTTAACGTTGTGTTTTAGATCGAAATCACTGAAGAAACAACTGAATAAAATAAATGAATAACGCATTTATGAGTATCAATGTAATGTTGGTTCTATAATTAGCTATTATCTCGTGACTTGCACAGCAAATCACAAGCACAAGTAACGGAGGGGAACGCCCTTTGCGAGATCAGCTGCACCCGGGTCACTTCTCATTTTTATACTTTTAAGGGGAATCAGAAATTAAACCTGTTATTATAATTGCTATTGTTGTCACGCGGAACTCAACAGCTGGTACTAGGTTACGTCGAACGGTCGACCAAAAGCACCAGTCACCGTCACGAACTTATTGCTGTTTATATAATGTTTATTATGTGAAGTTAGCACTGAGTTATGACCGAGCGATGTCGCGACCTCTATTGTCTTAAACCTCTTTTACAATAAGCTTCCTTGATGCTTGAACGTGGCAACATTTATGAGAGTTTCGACTGAGTAATTCTACATGTTGTCACTGGCGCTACATGTTCGTAAGTTTATTTATGTACAAAAGTATTTTAAAATTTGTCCGGCGTATTGAAGATGAAGTTGATAGTTGGTTAGTTAGACTATTGGTATAGATTTTACAAACTTTTATTTAGTTTCAATTCTCCCGTTGTCTGTTTAAAGACAGTTAGAATGTCTATCAAAATTAGACTTCTAAGAACTACTTTTAGGTATCCAAGAGACGTTTCAGTGTAACGTATGAGTTTGATAGTGCGAACGATCTATGCATTTTATGTTCAACGAATAATGCCTGAAGCTGATCTGGAGTTATTTTTGTTTTTAAATTACATAAAATACCTAGTGATCATTTTAAGTTTGTCGCAAATTAGAAGTAAACAAATTAGACCTATACCGTGTTACCACAAAAAATTAGATAACCGTCGAAAATGTGATATCATATCCAGTTCATAGAATACTACAATTTTAGGCATATGACTAATGCTGGTACTTTCCGACTATATGTAGGTACCTACATACAATTCTGACATTTTAATATGGCTCTAGATCTTCAATATTCACATATTTTTCAATTAATTGTGGAAGGCGTTTCAGTAGCTTTATTCTCTTAGTTACAACGAAACAACATTAAAGTAAACAAATGAAACAAGTCAAATAACCGTGGCGACTTTCATAACGCGGAATCGTGTCATAATACCATACTAACTATTTCCTAAGTCTGTAGAAATTTAGTTAAGAGGTGGCTCTATGAAAAAGGAGCAGCAATTAATCGAGCATCGCCGGACGGCGGCGCTTGCGCCACTGCGGTGAGCGTGCTCTCGTTCTAAGGCTGCATTATTAGACTAGATACCGTATTGTATTTCTTAATTTTATTTACACATAAGCTTAGTATATTTGTGTATCATTCCGTGAGTCACAGACGGTTCTGACCATTGACTTATATATTGACTTATATATTGAAGTATATATAAGTATATATCGACGGTTCTGACAGAATATCAGCGCTGCAGGCGTCTAGCGCCTGAGCATTATGCTGAGTCAGCGTCCGTTTTACTTTTGCGGGGACACACAATCGTGTATTTTTATTTTCGTATTTCCTTCTTGTATAGTTTGTGTTAGCTGTCTATTGTTTTTTTTTGTTGTATTTGTGTGTCTTTGTGAATGTAATAAATGTCTTTCTTTCTTTATTGTCTAATGCGCTGAGGTTTGCGATCGCATTCAACACCTCTTTCTACCCTCATTCTACATTGTGTGATAAAAAGAAGTGGTGAAAATGATCGTGTTTATTTATTTACTAGCTTTTCCCTGCGGTTTTGCCCGCGAGGAATCCGGTTATTTAATTACTTATTCAAAATAAAAGAAAAAAAATTAGGGTATTTTGGAACTAGAGTGTTTTGAGAACTATGCATTATAAGAATGAAGTATTACGCCACCTACAGGTGAACACAATTTGGGGTATTTTGGGAAATGTGTATTTTGGGACTAGTTCTCAATGGTTCTCGTGTAAATCGAGAATGAGCCTTTTTGTAAATATGGTGTTTTGGGCCTAGTTTCTTATGAGAAGAGGGGCTTTCGAAATTAGAGTGTATTGACTAATAGTGCGTTTTGGGACTAGTGCTTTAGCAACCGGAGGACAAAATTTGTATTAACGTTGAGTCGAAAATAAAAATTTCAACACCAGGTTACTAATATACCTACTAGACTAGAAACTTCACTTAATTTATTTTGATAGAAACGCTTGTCGCTGCGCACCACCAATACTGCACCCTACCTAATCGACCCACCCACTTTACAAAAATGCAGATCTTCTACATTTGTTCTACTGACATTACATCTTTATCAAGAATAGTGACTATAAATCTTGGCAGATGGTGCCCACTGTACCGTTAAGGTATTTAAGCCTAATTTAGTTCTCAACTATAGTAGAAAACGTCAGTAGGTCACGGCATTCTGTTAAAGGAGAATCTCGCCGAGTGGGCGATTACATTGAATTAAATGATCTGTTTTAATCCAATTTGTTTTATGCAATATCTCAAATTGTTTGCCTTTACTTAGCCGGTGCTTCTCGAGTTGACCTAGTTAGATTACGATACCGCTGCAGTTAGAGATCCGTTCAGAATTTTGAAAAACGGGACATTGACTCATCATCATCATCATCATCCCAGCCTATGTACGTCCCACTGCTGGGCACAGGCCTCCTCTCAGAATGAGAGGACATTGACTCTTTTCATATTTTTACTTATTCGCTCGATAAGACCTGACCAATCTACTGCTGTAATTATTTTCATCGAAAGTACCATTCATCGAATATTCACTTCATTTAAAGTCAGTATTCTTGCTGAGGCCTAGAATAAATTTTACCACTGAGACAGGTGTAAGTATATCTATTAGTTATGATAAGTCTTAAATGTAGAATACAAATGTTATAAAATAATAATAATGCAATATTTATTTAATAAGCCACTTATTACCATCTTACATGAAACTACCGTGAGACTCACCCGTATTAAATGATATTTTAACGGATAACGTCTTAAATCGAATTTAGCTCGACTGTTTCGGGCTATTTCGTATCCCTTCTTCTCAGGAGCACGCGGCTCGGCGGCTGCCGCAACACGCGCACTACGCGCCACCGCTCTGCTCGCGGGTACTGCCGGACGAAACTGAAACATGACAAGCTAAACTTGATTTAAAACGTGAGTTATCCTTTACAATATCATTTACTATTTTACAATCTGTAAAACTAAGTTAAATGGGCTTGTTAGTTACTAACAGATTAGTTACTAAGTTAAGTAATGGTGAAGTAACACATTCTACGAAATGATTTTCGGCGACTCAAAAGTGTGAAGTGTAATTGATATTACTAACGAATTTTGTAAATTATAAACACGATCAAATGAGGGTAGTTTACTAAACTCGTGGCTAACTACGGTGTTTGTAAAAGGCCGTAGCTAGGTAAATAAAACATGCTTTCATGTAATTACACTAATGTATTAGCGTAGTTTATTGGTTAATCTTGAAATGGAGCGGTTCATAGGTTAGAAATGCGAAGATAAATACGAGTATAACGATGACCTGCCCTTCTCGGATCCCTGACCTATTTACCGGCCACATCCTTGTAGGCGGAGAGAAATAATTATGTAGACCCGTGACGTCACTAGCAGAGTATATAAAGAGTGCATCAAAGAAAATAAGCTAGTGTTACAATTGTATTTTTGGTGTCTGTATTAATGATGTAACGAATGTCATTTTTTGAATATTCGCGAATGCGAATGCGAATATTCAGTCTTTTGGTCTGGCACCAATGACCCATGGCCGTCTCGTACGAATGTAATGCGTTCCATTTGTATTTTGTTCCGAGAATTACCGAGTTTATACGAACGCATCGCAAAGTAAATAAATTAATACTTGCAAATGATTAAGTGAAGTCTGATAAGGTGGTTACGAGGTCGTAATTTTTTCTTGTAGAAAAAACATAGAAATGAATGTAGGTATATTGATTTTATTCACCTACTATTATCTAATGATTGCATTTTTTTTGATATTCATATTCGCAAAACATTCGCAGAAATTTTGCGAATGCGAATGCGAATATTCGTACCATCACTAGTCTGTATAATCGAACCATTTGATTCCTGACCCTCCGTAGAACGTTCTCACAGTAAGTGTCATAGTAAATTGGTCACGATTCAGTTGGTTTGATAGTACTTGTAGTGTAAGTGTATGAAATTCGTCTTTCAAGTTTTGAACTGGATTTTTTAAACTACATTGGAGGTGAACTATCTTAAGGTCTGCTTGATAAGCGGTTACAGTGGTGTAGGTACTTACTTACCTACTTGCTTTTTTGTGATAGAGCGCAGTCTCTTCTGTGTCGTAGTGGCATATAATATAATAGTTGGAAATGGCGGGTAAAAACATTTCCAAACCAAAAAATTTATCATGCATATTTTAGGCGTTTGCTGTTTTTGAAAATAGAATTCGGATTAAGCATATTAGTCAATAATGTTGGATTGTATTATTTTGCTCTATTTCACAATAACGACTTTACATCTAAATTTAATATGTAGCTACAAAAACAGTAGCGTCCTAATTTACTATCTACTCCTCAGTGCATACATATGCTAGGTTCATACTGTCACTAGAAACTACTGGCTCAGAGGTCAGTGCCCCCTACGGTGCAACAAATCCCGGACGCAGGTTAGTTTAAGGAGTTCCTGGTTCCCATAAAATATTTAGCTTGGTATTTGGACTAATACAAATTATAATTGAACTATTATTCGTAGGGAAACTGTTTGGTAAAAGTAACCTAAGTAGGTATTTCACAAAAGTTATTGGAATATAATTACACATAGAACGAAATTTTATAAATAATATTTGTATCTTCAGATTCTATTGAATAATTATATTAACCCTATTGAGTGAATGAGCACAGCTAGCAGGTTCCAGCGGAGCGTTAATTTTCTTTATTATTTATCGAATAATAATATTCCTATCAAGATTAGACACAATGATATTAGGTACTTATAGACAGAATCATTGATTAGACACTACAAATTCACAAAATGACAGAATAGTATGTTGTGTAGAATAACACTAACTAACATCCGTTACTTGTCATACCTCCAAGCTGTTAACGATCCGCAACTCTTTTCGACACTTCTCTTTAATCGATTTCGCCAGACTCCGGACCAGAGGGTCTACATGCTCCGGATCCTCATGTCACACAGAAACAACTCAAAAACACTCATCTCACTTCGGCAGAACACTTGCTTTCATTTATTGCCTTAGTCATATCATAATGTCCGATATCATATTGATTTTAAAAAGAAACAAAAAGTTATGATTGGATGTAGGTTCACCATTATTAAGGGTGTCCCGGACGAAAACTATAACGTCTTTGTGGTTTTTACTCTGGTGTTGCAGCTAGTTAAGTACTGGCCGCAGCTTGACTATCTTCTCGCCTCTTTACCTAACAATGAATGTAGAAAATGTTATAAAAGGGCAGCTTCTTTAACAGCATCAGACAAGCTTGAATATTCAACGTCTGGTACTGATATAGCTAAGCTCTTTTACTTGAGTTTTACCGTGATTTGTTGTTACAAAAACATTTCTCGACAATAACTTTCTATGTACAAAGTTTCCCGCATGATCAACATTAGTGAATACCTACTCATATGTGTCTCTTTAACCTTGTCAAAAATCATAGACCGTCAACAAAGCTAGTATGTCTTTCCGTTTGTTTACAAATACAATTACGCCGTACCGATGTACCGAGTTTGCGGTCAACCTTATTGTGCATCGATTATTTGATAAATTTCATTGTTATCAACATAATAGGGTGGGCACGTGCACACGTGAGCATATCAATCTATCGCGTGTTATCACTGTAGCCACCACTTGCGGTCCAACAAGGACATGTTCATAATAGGCAACTGAAATAAATATTTGTTTTGGTCTGAGATAAGGAAATAGGTACCTAGCGTTGACTTTGAATGTGTGCCAGTATATTTGCGCAGTTTGGTCGCATAAGTATCACTTGTACTAGTACCTACATATTCTACGTTTTACTAAAAATATTCGTAATGGAGGTTCGGGTTTGTTTTCTACCCATCGACATGCATGGATCAACAAGTTGATGTTTTCATTATTTTCAGTATACTTACAAGCAATTTCATTCCCGGTCGTTATTTCGGGATTTACTCGCATATTCTCTTCTTTATTCTCATTTTGAGGGCGTTTTCATACAGTATTTTACTTTTACGACAAGGACTTATCGCCATAAAGCGAACATGTTGTCACATTACTCTGGATAATCATATCTTCACTCTACATGAATTATCTGAAGCGCTCAGCCGGTCAAACTGTTATCGAATATCAATACCGTGCAATAAAACCTACCTATCCTACTAATTCTATGAACGAAAAGAGTTATTAATTTGTTTTTGTGGTTGAAAAGAACGGAAAAATACATGAATTTGGTTGAAACTTTGCATACAGATCAGTAGTGTGGAAAAATTCGCTTAGGCATCCAGGAGTATGAGGGAAGCGTGACTTAGGCATGTAATACCTAGGTCTTCGGATGCAACACTTCGTAAACTTGCCACCACTGACGTCACGCGAAAAATTTAGGCCACTTCATGGGAACTTGATTGTCACACACGGTGCGTTTCACTGATATAGATGGGTATATCAAGTGTCTGACACGGACATAAGTTAGGTAAATAGGTACTTTTGGTCCCGGTAAATCAAACATTAAATGCCTTACTCAATTTCGAAATGCCTTGGGATAACTCAAGACATACTTATCGATGTTGATATCGAGATGTTATTGCCTATCTAGTAGCCTAAGAACTTATATTTATGGTGAAAATATAGTATGTCGGTTGGATATTTCCGTCGCATCGAGAGATTATATTTAATGTGAGTGCGTTTAAACTCTACGTTGTTATTTAGAATTCTGTACCTACAGATAAGTTGCCCTTAATATCAGTTCCTGGATTAAAATTTACAATATTTAGTAAGATTCTAACATGTTGATATCATTATTAATTATGTTAGTTCTGTAGAAGCATTTCCCAGTGCACTTTTGGTAGGTATTGTGTAACTTGCACAATGTTAAAACTTATTTTATGGGCGATCTCGTAAATTCTGGCGTGCCCGCTTTGATTTCAGCCGTTAAAAGACCACCCATGATTACATTGAAATAAAGCATTCATTTACGCCGCGGCTTTACAAGTAGCAATAAATAACTGGGTAATAAAATACGTGGGAAACAGCGGTTTGATGCGTGAAGATCATTGGGAATTATTAGTATCCAAGGTGGAGCTCGTGCTGGCGGCAACCTTGCGAATTAGACTGCATGATGCTCCTAGTGATGGACAGACGGATGTCATTACGAATCGGATGCCTATTGCGGTATGCGTAACGGCCTGTTGATATTGATTATGATGAATGCACGCTGGAATTTTAATTGTGTTAGCTTCGTAGATACAATTGGAATTTGGATTTCGATCGGGTCAGAATTGGTGATCTGATCAAAGATTTATTTGTATTTCAGAAATGCTAACGATATTATTTCTACATTATGATTTTTCTTTTTAAACTTGTGATGATTGTATGTATGTTCGGGTTAAATATTGTAAATTAAAGTTGAACTTTTAGTGGTCGGATTGGCTTGGTATGGATTTGTTAGTTGGATGACAATAAAATAATTAGATAGCAATCTAGGCTGGCTAGATGCAACTTTTCAATGGTCAATGCGGTATCAGTTTGAGATTTGATACGGGTACATAATTTTGGTGAAAAGGCAAGTAGGTACAGTGAACAAAAAATATTAAACTCACTCGTAAAATAGCTAAACATTAACAACTAAGTCTAGAGACATGAAATTTTGCACGAGTATTCGTAAATGAAGACTACGATGAAATTATTCGGAATGACTTTGGGGTAATTATAACACTTACTTGTAACTGAGTGAAGGCACGGGCAAAGGCTAGTTAAGAACAGACCAATGTTAGTTGATGTCTTATTAATCCTGTCAAGGGAGAATTATATTATTTTGCTCGTGAAGACAAATGTGTCTTTAGATGTTGTAGCAACTCGTAGTTAGTGTAAATAAGTTTTGCAATACTTGTCAAGACTAACATCGCTTAAAAAGTTACGGCCCTCTACGTCCCTGATATAAAGATTCTACGGTAGCTGTAACATGAGGGAGGCGTATATCCAACTTTGAAAGTTCTACGTATGATGATGATAAACAGCAGAATAAAACGAAGAGTGCCACAGCTCCAAACATATCGCATTGACTTTCAAATAATTTATAAAATAGAGAGTTTCATTAAAACGGCCGTGCAGGGGCAGTAGAATTGATCGAACAATCAACTTGTGAGCTCATCTGCCCGCAGAAACAATGCCGTGGTTCTCACGCCGCCCGCTCCCACAGTGTTTAGTACTGATTGATTGTAACGGGGATTGTATTTATACATTTTTAGGGTCCCTGGGTAAGGGAGAATGTTCTGTAAACGATCTTTGGTGTTTGAAATCAAGGATGATTCAAGCAAGCAATGAAATAAACAATTTGAAGCTCGAGACGGCAGCAGGTACGGGTATGCGCAAATAGGCTAATAAAATTATAATTAATTAGCTAGTCAAATTATACATTATACCTGGAAGGTAAATATTGGATACTTATTATTGATTTGATAATCTTAATAAACCAAAGTCGGGCTTGTTAGAACACATACCTCGAGAACGGTTGCACCGATTTTCATGGTTTTTCACTTGTAAGAATTGACTGAAATAAATAAATAAAATAAAATATTTTTCCATTCAAAATATTCATGGGTTTCGTAATGGACGTGCCCTGCATGAACACGCATATTTTGCATAAGCTCAGCTATCTTAAGTTCGCGGGTGAGCAAAGAAATTCTTTTAGTTCATTGATATGGATCTCCGCATAGTAACGCCTGATTCAATAAACTACACTTTTGATAATAATATACCTACTAACCACCAAGATCAACGGTGTTTGCTTTCCATTTGCCATTCTGTTGTTTGTGTCTTTATAATGTACTTATGTGTAATACCGACGAAATGTTAGTTGAATTGAAATCGTCAGTTTCACTTGCTACCTCACACAGCCTGATTTCCTGGCGTCATCGTTCGTTGCATTACAATCATCGATGTTATGGTCGATGCGATTGACTGCGACGCGCTCAGTCAACAAACCTATGATACTTATAAGGTGACCAGGAAGACAGTGAAAATGTATTTGGACGAAGTTGTCCTATAATTAAGAGTTATCAATTTGTATTCAACTTTCACGGGATTTAAATAAATAAATATCATGGGACACTTGATATCAATTGACCTAGTCCCAAACTAAGCAAAGCTTGTACTATGGATGGCAACAAACTTACTATTTGATAATCAAATTCAGCTTTCTAAACGAAAATGAGTAAATTCGGATTGACTTGAAGCCTTATTTGTAATTTGGATGACAATTCAAATAGCTACAGTCAGCAAAAAAGTTACTTTATTACCAAAAGATTTTTTGTTGAAGAAGTTATTTTATTTTTATGTTATAGGGGGCAAACGAGCAGACGGATCGCCTGATGGTGAGCGATTACCATCGCCCATGTACACCTGAAACACCACAAGAGTCATAAGTGCGTTGCCGGCCTTTAAGGTAGGAGTTTTGTGTGTTCCTCTTTTGTCTTTCACAATTGTACACATGCACCTATCAGTCCATAAATTATCGCGTTGTTACTATGTCGAAAACAAATGCCTTACGGTAATTTTCAAACGAATTCACATGAACTTTAAAGACGTGCCTTTACGTAATTGTACCCCTGCTTATCGCTATTGTTCAACGGAAGACATATTGGGTTATTTTGCATCAGAGTTCTCAGTATGAGAGGATATTTGCCAACCGTTTAGCCATGAGAAACGAAACGATTGGAAACAACATAATGACCATTACCAAATGTTCGGAGTAGAACATGAAAAGCTGTGTTTTGTGGTTAACGAATATGGTGGTGATTAATCGGTACGAATGTGTGTAACATGACTAAACTACGATTTTTTGTGAAAATGTGTCTCGGAAGAAGTAAATTGAGGTAGGTATAGGATGTGCGTCATGAGCTATCATTCTTAACTGACGTATAATACCTGGAAATCAAATCATTCGAAAAAACCTTTTGAAAATCTGTGCATTAGGTACTGCAAACCTATGCTCACATAAAAAATTCGGATTAGTAGACAAGATTAAGGGTTACTGTGATAGGCTAGTTGTCGATGGTATCGTGAAGTCCGTTTGACAAGTTTTGGGCACAATGCCACGGGGGCCATTTCTGTATTCTATTAGTTTTAAGCAACTAGTTTTCAGTAATCAATATATAATTAGTCATTTGTTTACTCAAACATGGTATGTACAGATAGTTGTTACAGGTAAGTTGTTATATTTTAGATTTACCCCCCGTTTCACCATCCATTGATTAAATTTTCTGAAAAATAAATGTGATGCCGTTTGTTTTGTTCGAATAGATGGAGAAGGCATCACATTTATCCGTCAAATAAAGTTAACCTAGTTTATTTCGGAATATTTTACTTTCAGATTCAGATTAAGGTCCATAAAAAACATTAGGTATCTAAAAATATTAAGTTACTTGAGTGATAGATAGTAAATATCAGGTACCTTCTATCACGTATTTGACGACCGAATGGCTAAGTGTTTAGAGAACCTGACTACGTAGCTGGAGGTCCCGGGTTCGAATCCCGGCCGGGGCAGATATTTGTATGAATAATATGAATGTTTGTTCTCGGGTCTTGGATGTTTAATATGTATTTAAGTATTTATTTATCTATATTTAAGTATGTTTATCCGTTGCCTAGTGTCCATAGTACAAGCTTTGCTTAGTTTGGGACTGGGTCAATTGGTGTCAAGTGTCCCATGATATTTATTTATTTATTTATTTATTTATCAGGACTAACTTACCATATCCAAAATCAAATCCATCGATGAGTGGCATGGAAAAAGTCTTGACTTCATATTCCACAATCGATGTACTTTGAGAGACGGCGGCAGAAAACCTTGAAGCCTGGCTTGCTGCACAATTTAAACAGGACATAGTCTAGCACGGAAGTATCTATGTATGTACATACTTACGAAGTAACATACGATCAAGGTCGCCATTTTGGCGTCTAATTACTCTTGCTGACTAGACTGCGCGATTCAATTTAGTGTGCATCCGGAAAAACGACAGGTTTTGTTATAGCTTGAGTATACAGGGTTGTAAAATGCCCCTTTGGGATTTTTAGGTGTGTATAAGTTTTTACTGGATGACGTTAAAAAATAAGCTTTGGGTTAGATACGTGATAGGTAAGCAACTTTTAAATGCTCGGAAAAATTAGTTTGGCGTGTAACATGTGGGTTTATTGTCTAAGTGGCAAAAATTCTTTTAACTGCTAAGAAAATACTAATACAATATTCAATGTTTACTTATTTTGTAAAAAAACGGTGACAAATTTTAATATGACTCTTTTCTCTTTGGATTAAGGCATTAAAGCTTAGGCATTGCGCTTGAAGTTTCCATACGATCAATTGATAATTTCTGGATAACGAAAGTTGAAACTTTTACGTAAAACTAGTCCTAATTCTATGTAACCCATCTTATGTTATAAACTTTCGCGATTCTTATTCATAATTAATAGTCAAAATCAGTTGATTCAGGTCCGTGGCCGCTGCAATGTCGTCGAACCCTGGAGGTAATTTTAAAAACAAATAGACCGCGATTATGTCCCGATAAATATTATTTATAAAAACTGAATTCGTTCTTTACCTACATGAATAAAGAAACAATCACAATGATTATTTTCTTTAGTTTAATTATTAGTTTGTTGTAATTTTATTAATGTTTAACTGTAAAATTGTAATTTAATTTAATTTGTAAATCACAATTGACTAAAGTTGAGATACATGTTCAAAGTCATGAAATGTCGAACAAACTGATTCAGTACCAGGGTAGAAAAACCTTTTAAAAATCATTTTTACTGTGATTTCCTTAACAAAAATATGGGATATCAACACGACATTTAGTAGCACAAACGTTCCACCCTAGTACATGATTCAGTTGGTTCGACTGTAGGTATCAGACCTTTACATTTCTTACAGTTAGGCGCCATTTTAGCGGCCGCCCACGACCGTGTGCCGTGGTCGGTACTCCGGCCATGACCGCTGCAGCGTCGCCTACGCTCGTCGCCTGACCTCTGCTACTGCAGCTAGTGTTGTGCTGCACTAGGTTTCAGACTATAAACTTCTAAACTATCTAAAATTATAGGCGTTATGGAAATGGTGAACTCGTTGCCCATGATGCCATAATGCCGTCAGTGCTAAGAACTGGCGCGTGCGTGTTATCGATAAGGGCCTTATCACACTAGCGGTTTGAGGGCGAGTTGAGTTGAGCTGCGTATAACGCCGAAAACGCCTTATTATTATTCTACGAGAGTCTAAATTGTAGACTCTACAATATGGCGTTTTTAACTCGTAACAGCGCTCGTAGTAAACTCGCTGCGCACTCGCCTCGCTTTCAACTCGCCCGCAAATCGCTAGTATGATAAGGCACTAACAGTTTATCGAATAAAGTTAATGTGCGCTTCTAAGGGATAAAAACTAAGGTTATAGAAAATTGGCGCGACTATTTTAATTCAGTAAAACATTTTTGTCACATTATTAGTTTGGATTTAACTATGCGTTTAATTTCAGAAAAACCCCCTACACTAAAGACATGGAGCGAAAATACTATCTTCTGCAACATTATTGATTTTACTGCAGCTCCGACATCACTAAACCTTTGCATGCACGAACCACTGAATTATTTACTACGAAACTGACGCGAGCTATGCACCTACGCTTACAATGTTTTCATTCGCTTGATTAAAACCCTGGGTCTCTGACACCCGGTTCTATGTTTAACCAACGAATTAGTAAGTGCGCTCTCTTAGAACAAATATGTCTGCGATTTTGGTTTATCGGCATTCGAGGGCGGTCGACGAACCCGTTGGGGGTTTCAATATGGTGTTGAACATTTTGATTTATTTAAGGTAAGGTATGAACGAAGGAATGAAAAAAAAGAAGTTTTAAATTAGATGAGCCAAAAATATATACGGTACATAACAATATCATACAATGACTTTTTATTGTTACACCACAAATAGTAAGTAAGTAATGCAGAAAACAGTCACACAGAGAAAAAATTACAAGGTAAGTAATTGGCGGCCTTCAGAGCGATCTCTTCCAGGCAATCTTTATAACAACAAGAAGCAAGGACTATGTAAATACAATAACAGGCGCGGTCCGAAGGGGGGGGGGGGGGGGGGGCACAGGTATATGACCCAAAATCCTCCACGTCAAATTGAAAAATATTCTAAAAATTTACAAATTAAAAAGTCGCGATGTGTTATTAATAGTGATCCCTTCCAAAATGTTAGGCTGCGACCGGCAGGCCTATTGCCTAACGCACTCGGAACCGCTTTAGTATTCATTTTTGACAGTTGAAATCAAGGCTGCTTTAAAAATGAAGTAATTCGTTTCGCGTAACGTCCATGTAATGTCAAAGCATTTGAAAGCTAAGGCCGGCCATTTTTAACACAATTGAACGAATGATTTGCCATTGATTTGCTAAAAAATGGTTTCGCGTAAGCAAAATGACAATTGAAAATTGGTCTACATACTGATAGAAACTGTCAAAACAAACCGGAGACAACTTTGTGACCGTTACTGTGCAAATTGATATCGTAAGTTAGGTTTTTCGTTAAATTATAATAAAAATAATATTAATATCTTGATTAAATTGGCGCCTAAGTAATTGAAAATGAAAGTTTTCTTTTGAACAGTGATTCGAGGCGTAATAAATGGCTCGCGTGGATGGCTCTCACATATTAAATTTATTGGCGCTCGCGGAGGAAGACCGACTGCAGACACAAGCGCGACTGGAGGCTTTTGCGCCAAGAAAGCCATATATCCTCTCCGGTTGCCTGACAACTATTTTTGGGCAAATTTCAAGCTCACAAAGACGCAGTTCGTCCGACTGTGCAACAAAATTTGCCCTATTACTTATAGGAAGTTGGGAGCGCAACACAGTCGTGCAGCTGGAACTCAAGGTATGTCTAAATAATTCATTGCATCAAGCCTAAAGGCAGCGTTTGCCTAATTCTAATATAATCAGTGCTTCCCAGTCAGATAAGAAACCAACTGATACCTGAAACGATTATTTTTTGTCTTATAGGAACCCTTGAAAAAAATAGGTGTAGAATTGTACTATTGGATGATAAGCATATAGACTAATTCTTTTTCTAACTTCATAATTACAGTTGTTTTTATATACTTCGCAGTGCCCACTTCATATTGAATGTAGGTACATTAATAATATATGTGTTTACTCACGGATGTTTACTATTGTAGGTGCAAGCAGCCATCACATGTTACAGGAATGGGCCATATCAAACATGTGTGGGTGCCTAACAGCACCGGGCACTCTCCCAAACCAAAGCGCACGATTACTTGTGGAAAGTATGAACTTATTTAGCCCTTAACAATTTTTTAAATAACTTTTAGTAAATATTAAATTTATTATCAAACTATGCTCAGCTGCACAAAATTTAGCCCATTCTACATATACGTACCTACCTGTTACTGCATACATTTGCATTTAAAAAAATCCCCTGCGATTTCCCGAAAGTTACATCGTGGTTTTCATTGACGTTGCATTATAAACAAGAATCCCAAATTTCATTACTCTAAGCTCAGCGGTTGCTATTTCGAGATTTATTCCTATCCCGTGGGAATATCAAAATAAAATACTCTTATCCTACGTTTCATTCCAGATATCCAGATACCTACATACTAAATTTCATCCAAATCTGTCCAGCTGTTTCAGTTCAGTGTGAATGAGTAACAAACATCTGTACTCTCAAACATCCGCATTTATAATATTAGTAGGATATTAGAAGGATTATTAGTCAGTAGGATTAGTAGGATAAATAAAGCACAAATTTAGTATCACAATGTCTGTCAATGTCTATCTGTATACATACATACTAACTCTAAGGTCTCTCCTACAGGCGCACAATACTCAGCTGAAGAATGACTACTGCGAGGGCGGTTGTTTGGAGGCACGCAGCGCAGGCGTCCTAGGTAGTGCCCGTCAGTTTCTGCACTATATGATTGCGAGTCCTAATCTTAGCCGTAACCTCACCGAGATTTATGAATTGAATTTTGAATGTATTTCTCAATAAAATGTATGTAGAAGAGGAATTACAGTAAATAAAAACCTTCACCATTTATTTTCATATTTTTATTTTATAATCAGTCTTATCAGTCAGTCAGCGAGGCTAGGTAAATGAAACATTTCTAATGGTTCATGTAAAACACATTCATCGTTACACATTCTGGCACATCTCTGGTGGTAACGGAACCTAGCAGCAATTGTTCATACTACAAGCAGTGTACAGTCACTCTATACTGTAGACTCTACTACAGTGTAAAGGAAAGGAAAACAATCTATTATGAGTAAAAAGTTGCAAAAGTAAGCAGTAAATAATTAGTTCTAGATTTCTCCAGCCAGAGTGGCGCTAAAATAGCAAGTGTCTGAAATGTTTTAGTTAATACATAAATAAAATCACGCCTCTTTCCCAACGGGGTAGGCAGAGACTACATCCTTCCACTTTTTTAGTAAATATGTACCTATAAAATAAAATAATTGCTGTAAGAAAACTTGGACGGTGAATGAATTTTTGTGATCTAACAGATTTATTTATTGAGTGCTTTTACTGTATTTATCGTTATGAAGCTTATTTTACAATTACTTTTACACTTTCGCATACATCAGCGATTTCACTCCTTTCCTCCTCACCGCTCGTTGAAAGATCTAATAGTTAACGGCGACCGTGCCGTGACCGCCACCTCATGCAATGCCACGCTGACTTTGGCTACCATCCGGGCTACGAGCATTTCGCGGGTGGCAGCGATCATTGCTGTCTCTACCAACAGCCACCGCTTTTCAAAATGCGTCACCACTCGGGAGCTGCGGGCACTATTCGCTGATCTGAAAACACAATACACAAATATAACAATTTTATATTTTTAATCAACCGTTCGCCCCCATTGATTGGCCGTCAATGTTAGTTTCTGTTACAACGATTAACTGCATTATAAGGGCCGCTAGTCAGGGAAGCCGCAGTAGCTGTGTGGTTTGATCTATGGCCTCTTAAACAGAGGGTCGTGGATTCGAACCCCGACTCGCATCTCAAGTTATCCGGAATTTATGTGCGAAATACTTGGTAGTTCTAGGAGATTGATTCAACGAGTTCAAAATGCATGTGCTCGTTTTTGTTCCGAAGTTCCTCCTCGGTCCCTTGCTAAAAATGCATGCTTGCAGGCGCTTGCACCTTGTGACCTTTTTTTTTGGTGTAGTGCGGCAAATGACGCCCTCGTACCTTTTTGAAAAAATTACATGGTCAAAAAGTGTGCACAGATTTAAGGCTATTGTGCCTCCGCAGATTCGTTTCAGATTCGCAGCGTCTAAGTGATGGAATGACATTCGTCCTCCTATACTCGGAGTGACTAGCAGTTACACCTTTGGGCGAAAGATTAAAGGCTATTTGTTGGCATTTCAAAAGCTGTAATTCCTCTCTCTTGCAGCTCTATTACACAAAACTTATTTTTTGTTTCAGTTGTTAATTTCATGTTTCCTTTTAGCCCGCGTAGGTACCTAATGGTGTTGTCTAGAGTGTATAAATTTATAATAATGTTTATGTACTAATGTTAATGTCCTTCAAAGCCACAAAATAAATAATATGTTGCCATAGTTTACAAAATGAAGTGTAGGGAAATAGTACTAGTGTAAACAAAATTCTGTTTCTACAAAAAAAGTGCATTAGAATTATAGAAAAAAAAAATTCCTACTACACACAGACATCTATTCACGAAGCACGGTATTAGAACTGTCATTGGATTGTACATTTATCATTTGCTAGACAGTCATGTTTATAAAAATAAAAGCTCATACAAATTGGTTGGTCAAAGTCAAAGTTACACGCTAAGACGAAATTATCTATTTACTAGCTTTTGCCCGCGGCTCCGCCCGCGTGGTATTCGGTTATCGCGCGCTGTTCTCTCGGGAACTGTCCATTTTTCCGGGATAAAAAATAGTCACCTATGTCACTCTCGAGACCATAAACTATCTCTATGTCAAAAAACGCCTCGATCCGTCACTCCATTACAGCGTGAAAGACGGACAAACACACAAACATACAAATACACTTTCGCATTTATAATTTTAGTAAGGATGTAGTCTTATGTATACTAATAAAACTGTGTAGTAATATATCTTTGTTGAGGTCCGAGGGTCACCAATGGTGCTGGCTGAAAATCAGCGCTGGGGTGTTTATTATTAACGCTTCAGCATTATGCTGAGCCAGTGTCCGATTCACAACCGCAATGACACATACTTTCCTACGTGTTGTCTATTTGTACTTAATACTATTGTTGTGTCTTGTGCGGTATCCCATCTTAGGCCTCTACGTTGGCAACGCATCTGCAATACCAGGGGTATTGCAAATGTTTATGGACGGTGGTGATCTCTCACCATCAGGAGACCCACTTGCTCGTTTGCCGTCCAGTGATATAAAAAAACCCTCTTTCTTTCTAAACTAAATTTCAAATTTACCGTGCACTTTAGCGTAAAGGAAAACATCGTGTAGATACCTGCACAAACCAGCGAAGCAATTCAATGGTTTCTCACAGCCAGTATGTCGAATACTTAGATCAAATAAACGCTGCCGCCCACCCAACACTGTCTTGTCAGTTCCAACCACTTCTTGATACAGTGGACACGGCCTCCTCTCCGTGCACGCCACTCGCCCTATGAACGCCAAGATCTTTTCCTCTTGCTCCGTCAGCGCGGGGCTTCCGGGGCGCGGGCTGGCCAGCTGCTTGCTGCCGTCACGCGCACGCCTTCTTGCGCACGGCGTATTTGGCGTTATTCCAGTACTAGAAGGAAGGGATAATTTAGGACTGATATAATAATATAAAAGAAATATAAATACAATAATTATAGCTATGCACAATGCCATTTACTGATTATAGAAAACTAGCTTATGCCCGCGACTACGTCTGCGCGGATCTAGGTTATCGCGCGGTGGCGCCGTCTAACGCAATAAAAGGTTAAAAATAAATAAAATCCTATGTTGATCCTTGGGGTTCAAACTACCTACATACCAAATTTCATCAAAATCGGTTCAGTGGTTTCGACGTGAAAGCGTAACAGACAGACAGACAGAGTTACTTTCGCATTTATAATATTAGTAGGGATGACTGGATGGATTTGAAATTTGAAACAATGAGTAACATAGTTGGATCTCGGGAATAACACAGCTACTGCTTTACAGCTGCTTACACTGCTTTACACCCAGAGAATCTTTCAATTGCCAGATTTGTTGCAATTGCCGTGCAACATAATCTTCCACATTGTCTCTATTTGTGCTCTTTAGTAGCTATATTAGAAAATTGGAAAGCTGATAAGAAGAATTAAAAATTGTGTGCAGAAAATCGACAAAAATGCCGCCCAACGGTCTTGTTCTGGGATTATGTCTAAGTTTCGTCAAACTGCTGATCATGGGCCTTTTTCTAAAATTCACCAAGTAATAGTTTTGTAAATAATAAACCTTGTATAAATTGTATTAATTGGCTTAATTCCCATTGCATAAGTTTTTGAAAGTGAAATAAATTTACTTCTAAACAAACATTTTCTATTCTCGCTCGTTAAAATGCTTAAATCCATTTTTGTAGTGACTAAGCACTATGAAAATAACTTTAAATGAAATGCATTAAGTATAACTTTATTTTATCTAATTAAAATACGTACTTACCTAATGCAATAAACTCAAAAACTTAAATTTTAAAGGACTTACTTTAAATATTGTTTCGTTTCGCGGGCGTTGATAGAACACGCACTGACGTTGCACTGACGTACGGGCATAGATATAAGTTGACGTTTAAAAATCACCGCTGCGCTTTGCGTTTGGTTTAATTTCCAATATTTTTAAATATTCATTTACTAACAATAATATTGTGTAGATTTAAGTTTGTATACTATAATTAACAAAAAAACATGCCGAATATGGTTATTTTGTAACCAAAAGCACTCAATCCGAGTCTTATAAATTTTATCGAAATCATTCATTGATTAAGTATATTTGCAAAAACTAAACTTTTCGTTCCATTCAATTGATATTGCTTCTCATGACAATTGCGCTTGATGACTGCTAGATTCTGTTACGCGAAACGAATGTTTCATGTCAGTCGAATTTGTAATTGCTTTGAAAGAACATGACGATTACAATCCCGTGTTCTTTACGCAATAGCCCTGCGGGCCTGTACAATACAATAATACAATGAATTTTTTATTGTACATCACAACAGTACTGTAAACGATACTGAAAACGGTATCCAAACAGAAAGAAAACCACAAAGTAAGCAATAGGCGGCCTTAGCGCTTCAAAATATAAGTGGTTCAAATATAATTTCAATCTACCCGATTTTTTGGATGTCGCCATCACATTCGTATTGTATTGTAAAACTAGGCTAAATGACTAAATCGCTAACAGACTGAGTGACTTTTTTTTACAGAGCTTTTTTTATACTATGAATGCATACCAGGTGTAATGGAATTCCCTCGGAATAGGGTATCTTGCAACGTTGCAACGGAAGTGAAGCTGCAGGGCTAAAGATAGTTATATTATTTAAGATATCAATGGAACTCAAGTACTTCTAAGACGAAACTACTTACGTTATTTTCCACACGTAAAATGAATGGCCTGAATAATGTTTCATTACAATATTGACAATGATCATTTTATATTATATGCCGGCGTTATGTGGTTTGTATTGTACTTGAATGGTTGTTTTGTTTACAGATCTCCGTGACCGTTTATGCATGAACGTGTACGGTTCTGTTAGTCACGTGGTGTACTTATAGGTGTACGTTACATTGGGCAGATATAATTAGTAATATGTGCATTAAAACCTCCTGCACATATCAAAAACATACTGGCTGAATGAACATTCCGCTTTCTCCCGCACGGCGGCGCCACCAGTCAGTTGCGCAAAATTGACAGCTCGAAATGAATGCCGGCCGGCGCGCGCTCTTTTAAATTATTCATAAAAACTCTGAAAGTGCTGTGATTGTGTCTTAAATGTGTCCCAAGGACTGAGGAAAAGAGCCAGAACAAACTGTAAGTGAAACCTATATCTTGCCCAATTCGGTTTTGCTAATTATTTTCAATATTCAAATGTCGTAGTTCAAACATTTTGGTCAATCGAACCGCATCCTCAGTTTGCAAACTAAATACACATTCATACACATAAAACACACATTTCACGCAGTTTTAAGGTAACAGGCTTATTTCTAATCTAAGTTATTTACCTAGAATAATACGTATAAAATAAACGTTTTCAATTTTCGTTCTTTGCAACGCGTCGCGCGCGTCTTTTGTTTTTTAATTCGAAATGGACGAAAAAGAATTCGATGTCGAACAACTTATTAACAAAAAAGAACTGCTTTTTATACGATGTCAAACGTTATTTGAACTATCCAAATCAACTCCACCAGAGCGTTTAACCGAATTTAATTTGCGACTCAAAGAACTTCATTCGACTCGGGAATGTTTCGAACAATGCATATTCGAGTTAAATTCTTACAATAAGAAACAAAACCCGAAATTTAAACCAAATTATCAGGAAATTCAAACCTTTGACGACATGTATTTCCGTATTCTGAGTGTAGCGGAGGCTAATAGCGACACTTGGCAATCGTGTGACGGCAGCGGTAGCGGACCTTCGTCGCGCTCCGCGGGCCGCGGCCCGGGCGCTGCCGGGCCAGACTCGCGGTCGGCTAAGCCGCGGCTGCCTAAACTAGAATTGTTCCATTTCGATAGCAAATTAGAAAACTGGCAAACATTCTATGACACGTTTACGAGTTTAATTCATAACAACAATGATATTACGAACATTGAGAAGTTTTATTACCTGCTCTCCGCAGTCAGCGGTTCGGCATTGACTGTGGTCAAAGGGATGCCAGTGACGGCCGATAATTATCCGATAGTATGGGCTTTGCTAGTCAAAAAATTTGAGAACACTCGTGCCTTAGCTACGAGCTATTTAGATCGGCTGTTTCAATTTAAGCCTTTGTCAACTGAGTCGGCTACTGGTCTAAACACATTTTTACAAACGTATCAAGAGTGTGTTAAAGCATTGAAACTTTTGAAAATCAGTAACCTATCGAGTTTCATACTGTTTTATATGGGATTGCGAAATTTAGACCCCGTCACTAGGCGCGAATTCGAACAATCAGTAGATCAAACCGATATACCTACTTACGAACAGCTGATTAATTTCGTAGAGAAACAGGCGCGTGTTTTGGAAATGTCGGAGGTTAAAATTAGTACATCAAAAATTCAGTTTACGCCTAAGAGTGTCCCTAACACCTCTGCAAAGCCGAATTGTGTTCGAAAAAATAATAATAATGCTGCTAATTACAGTAGTGCACCAAAGCAGTTCCAAAAGCCGTGCTTGTCAGCTGTGAGTAAGAATAATAGCGAACGATCAAATAGATGTCTATTTTGCGACAAACCGCATTCAACTTATCGATGTTTCGAGTTTTTTGATTTAACACCGGTGCAGCGTCTTGACAAAGTGAAACAGCTTCAATTATGCGAAAATTGCTTTCGTCAGCATTCGTTGTCCGAGTGTACGTCAAAAGTGCGTTGTGTGCTGTGTAAACAACCGCACCATCACAGTATTCACTTAGATACAGTTCCAACTGTTCAAAATTCATCAATTAATCAAAACGGTTCAAATAGTCAAAACATTTCAAGTATTCAAAACGTTTCAAATGGTCAAAATCAAAGTCAAAGGTCAATGCCAAACGTCGGCTTGACTTGTTCGTCAAATTCAACCGTGCTGTTAGGCACTGCCATGGTGCACGTCGCAGATCGATGGGGAACTTACCACGCCGTACGTGCAGTCATTGACAGCGGTGCCATGTCCGGTTATATGACAAAAGAGTGTGCCCAGCGCCTGGGTTTGTCTCGACGCAAGTGTCAGTTTGAACCCATGGGTCTGGGAGGTGCGCCAGTGCAAGATTTCGGTCTGGTTACATGTTCAATTAAACCACGAAACTCATTTGGTCCGGTGCTTAGCACTGATACTGTTGTCGTAAGTAATATAACTAGCAACTTACCTACAGTAACCTTATCAAACAAA
This sequence comes from Choristoneura rosaceana, assembly GCA_037349165.1. NCBI lineage: Eukaryota > Metazoa > Arthropoda > Insecta > Lepidoptera > Tortricidae > Choristoneura > Choristoneura rosaceana. The sequence goes on from JAZBNJ010000022.1 coordinate 7,770,813, forward strand.
GTTATCAATAATTTCAAAAATCTAGAGTTAGCTGACCCGAACTACTTTTCGGCGGCTCCAGTTGACTTGTTGATCGCAGGTGACTTATTTCCCTACATTTATGACGGTCAAAATATACTACCACGTGACCCGGGTTTGCCCGTCGCGATGCATTCCATATTCGGATATGTCATTACTGGTCAGACAGTACTGAGTGACGATTGTGAGTCAAATACAGCCTCGCTCAACTTGTTCTCTGCTAATAAAACTAGTAGTATCGATAAAATCATGAACTCTTTCTGGGAGACTGAAAACGTGCCGTATGACGTCACTAAAAAACCAGAAGATTTGTATGTCGAACAATTGTTCCAAAACGAACACAGTCGCGATACTACGGGACGTTATACAGTGAAGTACCCGTTCAAACCCAGTTTTGATCTCGGCGATTCGACTCCACAAGCGTTACGTCGTTTCAACAATTTAGAAACAAAGCTGAATCGTCTTCCGGAACTTAAGGAAGAATATAATAAATTCATGTCCGAATATGAAAGCCTTGGTCACATGACTTGCGTAGGTGATTTTGGTACTGTGGATTCTAAGTACATAATTCCTCACTTTTGTATTCTCCGACCGTCAAGTACCACGACAAAACTCCGAGTAGTTTTTGACGCCTCATGCAAAACGACAAATAATAATTCTTTAAATTCAGTCGTTTACGCCGGTCCTAAGCTTCAAGCAGATATTAATGAGATTTTAATAAATTTTCGTATACATGAAATTTGCTTGTCAAGTGACATTTGTAAAATGTTTCGAATGACCTTGATCGAAAAATCTCAACGCAATTACCAACACATCTTGTGGAGGTTTCAACCTGATCAACCTTTAAAGGTGTATGAGTTAAACACGATCACATACGGCGTTGCTAGCAGTCCGTACCTAGCGATCCGAGTCCTGCATCAACTGGCTGACGACGACTGCGAGAAGTATCCTTTAGCGAGCAAGGTTCTAAAAAAGGGTTTCTTCGTCGATGACCTTCTGTGGTCAGTGAGCAGCTATGATGAAGCAGCTAGGCTACAGGATGAACTGTTAGAGTTGCTGAGTGGAGGAGGATTTCTGCTTCGTAAGTGGGCCAGCAACTGTCCCCAGGTACTGGCTCGGGTTCCAGCTGATCACCGCGAAACGCCCATTGCATTCGAGGATGACAAGGACCTATCCATAAAAGTTTTAGGTCTGCAGTGGCGACCCGCCGAAGATGTGTTTTCCTTCGTATTCCATCCACTTCCAGCTTCACAGGCGATCACCAAGCGTAGTGTTTTGTCACAGATTGGTCGTCAGTATGATCCCTTAGGTTTCGTGGCTCCTTGCATATTCTACGCGAAATGCTTCATGCAGAAACTCTGGCTCCAACAGCTGGGTTGGGATGAGCGGCTGCCTCCGGAACTGGAAAAGGAGTGGCTCACCTACATGTCAGAGCTCCCGCTGTTGTCGAATTTTAGCCACGAGCGCCAGGTTACTGTCAAACAGCACAGCTACTACCAGATACTAGGATTCTGCGATGCTTCAGTTCAAGGAATAGCTGCGGTCATCTATTTGCGTAGTTTTAACAATCAAGGTAATTCGAAGGTCAGTCTAGTCATTGCAAAATCCAAGGTTGCACCCTTGAAGACAGTGACCATTCCACGTCTCGAGCTAATGGCTGCGCATTTGTTAGTCAAGTTAGTCAAATATACGAAGTCAATATTGTCTGAACGAATTCCTGTTCATGAAATACTCTTGTTTACCGATTCCTCTGTGGTGCTGAGTTGGTTGAATACACCCAGTTATAATCTCAAAACCTTTGTGGCTTCGCGTGTTTCCAAAATTTTGGAGACCGTGCAAAGCGATTGTTGGTTTCACGTGAGCGGCGCGTCCAACCCCGCTGACGTGTGCTCGCGCGGAGCGCTACCTTCCGTGCTGTTATCGACAGCGGAGTGGCTCGGAGGACCGAGCTGGCTAGACGCACCAAGAGAGAATTGGCCAGTAAAATCAATTGATCAATTTAAATCGGCAAATGTGCCAGAACTCAAAATTCCATGCGCGACTTTGGCTCAAACTAGCGTGCAAAACACAACACGTGACTCAAATCTTGTTTATAATTTAACTGAAAAATATTCGAGTTTTAGCAAACTTCAAAATGTCTTAGCTCGTTGTTTTCAATTTATTAACAATTGTAGATCGACGAAGTCTAATAGGAACACAGGTCCTTCGTCTCTATCAGATTTAAAGAACGCACACGATGTGCTCATTAAATCCGTTCAGCGAGAGCATTTTGCAGCTGATATCCAAGCAATTTCCAATGGTTACAGCTGTAGTTCTTCACTTAAAAGGTTAGCACCTTATGTCGACCCCCTCGGTTTTCTCAGGGTGGGGGGTAGGTTGTCTTTCGCCGAACTACCGTATCAAAAGAAGTATCCATTATTGCTTCCTAAAAAGTGCAACTTTACAAAAATTCTTATCGACTATTTTCATAAAATTTATTTACATATCGGTCCGCGTACATTGCAATTAAACGATTATTTGCACACGCTGCAGCAGCGACAAAATGGCATAGGAATTGTCGTAATATTCAAGTTGATGAACTCGTTCTTATGCATGCTGACGCTCCTCCGCTTCAATGGCATCTCGGTCATGTGACGGAACTTTATCCAGGAGCTGATGGAGTTGTACGGGTGGTAAAAGTAAAAATCCAGAATGGCGAATACACGCGACCCGTTGTAAAGCTTAGACCACTTCCAATGGAATTAGATTCAGCATAATTTTTATTTTCCTTTGTTTCTTTGCATGAATTTGACGCAAGAAGGTGTCAAGTTTATGACAATTTTAGGTTCGAAATAAGTCATTTATTTTACTCAATTTACAGCTACACGTGTTTAGTTCACTAAGTCAACAAATACTTACACTATACAGTCCACTTACCTTATTCAATACCATCCCTGGTTTTGTTTGTAAACTGGGGAATCTGGGGTAGATTCCCGGTGGGGGGTTTATGTACGTTACATTGGGCAGATATAATTAGTAATATGTGCATTAAAACCTCCTGCACATATCAAAAACATACTGGCTGAATGAACATTCCGCTTTCTCCCGCACGGCGGCGCCACCAGTCAGTTGCGCAAAATTGACAGCTCGAAATGAATGCCGGCCGGCGCGCGCTCTTTTAAATTATTCATAAAAACTCTGAAAGTGCTGTGATTGTGTCTTAAATGTGTCCCAAGGACTGAGGAAAAGAGCCAGAACAAACTGTAAGTGAAACCTATATCTTGCCCAATTCGGTTTTGCTAATTATTTTCAATATTCAAATGTCGTAGTTCAAACAATAGGTAAGTATGTTTTATGGAGTAAAAGAGTAGTAAGAAATTATATCTTTGGAATAATCAAACAGGACTCTTCAACATATATTTTTTATACTAGTGCTTTCAGAAAGAACATCACCGAGGAGTGCGCACAAGAAACTTACCGCGATCAAATTTTATTTATTTACTTATTAAATAAAATTAGCGTGGGGTGCCAACTTTAGAATGTTGTCCATCCACCCTTCTCCTTCCGTGGGCGCCGCCGTATGATACCGAAGATGGGCAGCATCACAGATATAGATTACACTAGATAACGCAAACACCTCAATCTGTATGAAAAACAACCGTGTCACTTTTTATATCTACTGTGTCGTCTCAAGAGCGAATTAGCGATGTGGATTCCCCGATGTCTGAGCAAAATCGGTTCAAATGCGCCGCCCGCCCGCGCCGTTGGGCTCGAGTCAGTCACTAGTCATGATTAGTCGGGTACGTATTGCAAGGCCTAAAATTAAAATATCTAACTTTAAATAACCTACGTTCAAAATCCCTAAAATTTATATACCTAATGATTTTAAATACCTAAGCAACTAACACCTACCTACGAATTACCTAAGTTCAAAATACATATTGGAGTAAATGTCTAAAGTTTAAAATATCAACAGCAAAGACACCTAAGTTTGATACACCAACATTTGAAATACCAAACGGTCAAAATACCTAAAATAATGCACTTGCGAGCTTCTACAATTAGAGTAGCGTGAGCTGTTACAAAAAAAAACCTAACATCGAAGGCTAAGGCGGGAGCTACGCTGCGCTTCGCTCCCGCCTTAGCCTTCTGAACCTAAACTATCCGAGTCGCTTCTGCCCTGAAACGTCTTGCTCGCTCGCTTCGCTCGCTCGCTATCAGCAAGGCTCGATTGTACCAAAGGGGATCAACAGGATTTCAAATAAAATTTATTTTAAATATAAAATGTTAACGATGGGATGTCGTTATAAGACCTACTTTTGGTACTTCGCTGGCAGCGAGCGAGCGGAGCGAGCGAGGAAGACGTTTCAGAGCAGAAACGACTTTGATAGTTTAGGTTCAGAAGGCTAAGGCGGGAGCGAAGCGCAGCGTAGCTCCCGTCTTAGCCTTCGATGTTAGGTATTTTTTTGTAACAGCACAGAAAATGATAAATGTCAATCTACCCCCGCTTGAAAAAGTCGGAATGTTGTTATTTGAAAATGACAGACTTTGGTGTAACGATGGTTTCGGTATTTTGACCGTTAACGTACCATTTGACATTTTAAGCTTCCGGTATTTTGAATGTAAGTGAAAAATCATTAGGTTTATAGATTTTAGGGATTTTGAACGTAGGTTATTTAAAGTTAGAGAATTTAATTTTAGACATTGCCATTCGTAACCATTTTAAACTTTCGGTATTTTGAATATAGGTGAAAAAATCATTAGGTATATAGATTTTAGGGATTTTGAACGTAGGTTATTTAAAGTTAGATATTTTAATTTTAGGCCTTGCAATACGTACCCGATTAGTCAGTTAGCGGTCAGTCGTTGTATGGGGCCAACCCGGGCGTTTAGTCGGGGTTCGGACATGCGAAGTAGATACATTTGCGTAATCTAGTGTAATCTATATCTGTGGGCAGCATCGTCTTCTTGTGCAACCTTTATATCCTACAGTGCGCTCGCCAACGCGCTTGCCAACCCTGACGAGTATTGGCAACCCCCCCTTTGACTCTTATGAATGGGGAAACCTATCCAACAGTGAACGTCCTATAGCTGATATGATGATTAAATAAAAAAAATATTATTCACAGTTCACACCACAGCCATATCCATACTAATATTATAAATGCGAAAGTGTTTTTGTATGTTTGTATGTTTGTCCCTCTTTCACGCCGTAACGAAGCGACGGATCGACGTGATTTTTGGCATAGAGATAGTTTATAGGCCCGAGAGTGACATAGGCTACTTTTTATCCCGGAAAAATGCACAGTTCCCGAGGAAACAGCGCGCGATAACCGAATACCACGCGGGCGGAGCCGCGGGCAAAAGCTAGTATTATTATATCCACAGAAAAAACGTACAGACGGATGTTACATCTTTTCTGGCGACAGTCAAGTAACTCGCGTGCTAGCGCCACTGGAAGTCAGTCAATCTGACATGACTGCACTGGCCGTGACCGCGCGGGCCTGATGACCTTACCGCGGACCTTCGGCTTTCGGGCCTCCCACCATTGACGGTAAACACAAACATACACGCAGGAAAATGCCCTTTTGTAGAACTATTGATTTGTATGCAGAAGATTTAGTTGTTTATATTTTTAAACGGTTTTGTTTAGCTTGTCCTGGTTGTTATTGTTGTTGTTGGGTCAAATTTAGTAATAGAAATTTAACTCCCTTTTTACAAGTTTTTTCTTATTTTAGCTTTCCATCTATTATAATTTTTACATTTATAACTTACTAGCTTTTGCCCGCGGCTCCGCCCGCGTGGTACTCGATTATCGCGCGCTGTTCCCTCGGGAACTTTGCATTTTTTTGGGATAAAAAGTAGCTTATGTCACTTTCGGGCCCATAATAGTTTATGCCATATAGGCCTCTGCCTAAGTTGGAATACCTCAAGTGCCAATAATTTCACCGGCTGTCTTACTCTCCACGCCGAAACACAACAGTGCAAGCACTGCTGCTTCACGGAAGGATTAGCGAGCAAGATGGTGGTAGCAATCCGGGCGGACCTTGCACAAGGTCCTACCATCTGCAAATCAATATCAAATGCATACATACCACAAGTTTGCTTACTTGTGTTCTTTTTACAATCCAACAGAAACGTAGAGGTAGGTACATCTATACCTACATAGACCATGTTTTGCAATGCAAAGCCCCATTGCAGTACGTAAACAAGTCACTTTTGTATTTTATAATGATTACTTAGCTTTTGCCCGCAGCTCCGCCCGCGTGGTATTCGGTTATCGCGCGCTGTTCCCTCGGGAACTGTGCATTTTTCCGGGATAAAAAGTAGCCTATGTCACTCTCGGGCCCATAAACTATCTCTATGCCAAAAACCACGTCGATCCGTCGCTCCGTTACGGCGTGAAAGACGGACAAACATACAAACACACAAACACACTTTCGCATATATAATATTAAGGTATGGATTAAAGCAGTGATGAATGCTTTTGAGACGATCGACGAAAATGACCCAGAATATGGCTCGGCTTATATAACGGACAGAGATACCTCTTCGATTGTGCTACATCTCTATCTGATGGTTACGCACGTCAGCGCCTGTCGTTTCTCAGATCAGCCAGTTGAGTAGTTGCAGTGCAAGTGCGTAACATTTTTAAGTATGCAAATGGCCGAGCACTTCCTAGTGTGACGTCACAGTAACCTTGCTTGACGCTCAGCTGTCACGTTACGTAACTTAGATAGTTTTAGCTGAAACAGTCAAAACATTATTGACTTGACTGTTTTTTTTTTGTTTTGACAGCCATTTCTATTTCGTCTTGTCTGTTTAAATTATTCTAAGCGAGTGACTACTCGTATATTTTTCGAAGTTAGCATGAGTATTATCTACTACTTAATTAAGTATCTACGGCCGATCTCTTACAATATTATGTCAGTGTTTTGTTACTAGTTAGGGTTCCGTAGCCAATTTTTTTCACAGTAGGTACCTCCCATAGACGTAAAGTGGGGATGATTTTTTTTTCTCATCCAACCTTGTAGTATGGGATATCGTAGGGTATGTATAGGTCTTTTAAAACCATTAGGGGGTTGATAAAAAGATTTTTCGAATCAGTTATTCAACTTTAAAGTGTAAATTTTCTTTAAAATCGAGCCCCCCCCCCTCTAAAATCTAAACCAGCGGGAGGAAAAATGTGAAAAAATTCAGGATGGTAGTAACTATATCAAACTTACAAGAAAAACTATAACGGTTAAGTTTTCTTAAGAATTATTAGTAGTTTCAAAGTAAATAGCAGCCTAAGGTATAAAATATAACTAAACTTGGAATATTCCCTACAAAATACGAAATCCTTAGAAAATATTTCTTAATTTTTTCGTAATGGCTACGGAACCCTATTTCGGGCGTGTCCGACATGCTCTTGGCCGCTTTTATCGTTAAAGCTCGGGATTACCTGAGTGCCAAACACAATCCAAATCCGTCCAGTAGTTTTAGTTTGAAAGAGCAACAAAAATACCTACAAACTAGTTCAAACTTTTATTTACATTTTATACTAGTAGGATAATAAGGAAAAAGTTGTCAGTGGGATGGAGTGGGGATTGTTGCTAGCCCATAGAACGAGAGAAGCGAGGGTCAGCCGTGTTTTCGGACGCAACTTCTCGGAGTTCAAATACACCAGCTTCGCCGTATTTCATCACTGACATCATGTAAAACATTTTGGCAACCCGATAGGAACCGAGTTGACGTAACGCCACGTACTGATAATCACAGTGACTTTTTTTTACACAAAATTTACCCTTGCGTAATGGACCCTAATAAAAAGATGCTCACCTGATAAAAAGTGCAGAATCTCACTGCTGGTAGTCTATGCATTTGCCTCGAAGTACTCTAGGTTGTCTCTATCCGGAAATACAGACGGTGGGGGTGGGTGCGAACTCCATTTCTTAGCCTTTCGTATTGTGAAAGATGAAGTGAATTGCTTCGTGCGGATCAATAGAATACTAACTACATAAGGGTGAAGACGTTCCGTCCTGAATGTCCGTGGGTAAAATGAAGATGAAGGAATTAAATCATGTAATTCCTGCGCACGCTCACCAAAATTTACCCGGTAAAGATTTTAAAACAGACAAACAAGCCACTCTATGACTTAGTAAACTAATTTAAGTAGGTACAGTAGAACATATTACAAAATGAACTCCTTGTTTAAATAGTTAGGTTTAATCATTGGTCACGGCAATAACCAGCTAGATGCATATACGCATCAAACCGCTTTGCAAACAGATTATGCGGAGTGATCTATTATCTATTAATGAACAATACTATCCGGGAGGCTTAACTGCCATTAAATAATTGGTGCAGCACATCAATTCGCAGATTGTTTGGTAATTCGATATCAGATTCCGTGTAACTGCGGCAAAAACGTCCAGTTCCTGTTGACCTTGTGTACAAAAGTTATGTATATTTGTTGAATAAAATGGGAACCTAACAGTCTCACAATTATTCATGCGACTGATGGTCAAGGCTATTACCTACTTTGGAAGTCTGGGTTATCTCTATGGGAGAAAAAACACGAATCACAAAATATTCACGTTTAGTTATTTCATGAAACGGTATAAAACTCAGAGCTTCAGTTATGTTCCGGAACAATCGGATTTAAACTGACCATTCTGCCACCAAATAACAAATTAGTTTCGCAGTCTGAAATGAGCTAGAATGTGTTTGTGGAACGGTAAATATTTAGACAACAATTATCAGTAGACCGCGATCCTCTCACAATGTTTCCCCTGAATCAATATTTATAATTGCGCAATGGATATTTTCCATGGATGTTTTAAAAAGAACATTGGACGAAGCAGTCTTGGGATAGGACGCATTGGATGCGGTGTACGATGAATGTTTACGGTCTGAGTTCTGACTTGCTATAACTTGGTAGTTCGTTTGATTACTACATAATCGGTCTGTTGCTATGATATCATTTTGTCGAGCGCGGTCACGCCTGGACATCTTAAATCTGAACCCAAGCAGTACTTAAGTAACTGTACCATTTCCATGTTCCTAAAGTCGACAAAAAGAACCCGCTTGACTTTCTGATAGTTTTGTCATTTTTATTGAATGACATAGTTCTTTTGGTGTTTGTCAAAAACATGACGTCAGTAGATAAGATACGTGTTTCGCTTCTAATGCTGTTTGCTCAAGAGAAAAGTATATGGAAACGATTGTACTTATACTTTAATTATTTTGCTTAAACATAAGACTTCTAGGAAGATCCTTGGTCGAAATATTTCCTTATTCGTTCGTCGTTTAAATAATTTAGGTATCCGATTACACGTTTACGCGATTACGCTTTAAGAGAGAAAAGTATACAAGTATACAAGTGCGTACAAAATGTTATGATACATTACACTTAAAGTTGAGTTCTGTTAGGATTATGCAAATGTCTTATCAACATCCTGTGTCGTGCGTAGCATTTAAAAAAGGTGTTCTAAATATAGCTCAATTCTTGACGTATATCATCATTGTACATTTAGGTTTATTTGTTGTGACTTGTGATAATAGAATTGAAAGAGTTAGGCTTAAATATCAATTACGATATTTCTTAACCACTAGCTTTTACTTTAATTCCCATGTAAGTTTACAAAGATTTAATGCAATGGGAAATCATACCCTATTGTGAAGAAGAACACCTGTTCTAAACTCAGCGACTGAAATGTCAGGATTTTATTTGCATAATTCCATCCCGTCGGAATTTTGAGACAAAAAGTGGCGGTTCAATTAACTTTTTCAAGTAAAGTTTCCTAAGTCACTCTTTAAACCGTAAGTTTATAGCATTAAAATTTATATACCAAACATGCATTTTTGTGGTACTTATAGGCCCCTTCTATAACTGGTCATCTAAGTATGTTAGTATTATGCTGCAGCACAACATTTCTTCTATTAAACTGTACTACTTTTGTCCCCTCGCTGACAGGACAGAATAACAACAAGAAATAGTTGATCCACCAGTCTGCGTTCTCTAGGTCCACTCACAAATTTACAAGACACACGTAATACGCTCACTAATCGAATTTTCGGATACTTACTATAAAATTTCGGATACTTACTATAAAGTAATTTGTTCGAATGGCAACTTGACTTATTTTAAATCATGATCTAATGGCATCCAGTTATGATGTATCAAAGTCAAGTTGATGAGTGGCCAGTCATCGGACCACACAGGGCGCAGGTAGAGCGGCAAGTGCCCTTTGGGACCATAGACAACTTGTCAGACTTTTTGATTCATTTGCCACATTAATATTTATGGCATTCCCAATATCGTGAATGAAGATGTCATAGAATCAACATGAGCACCCGCAAAACGAAAAAATACCTAGCAAATTAAGAAACTACTCTATATTGAAATGCTTATTCTAATCCAGAGTTGGGTATGTAGCGATATACACACAAAGTAAATACAAACAAACAAAAACATTTTAACACCCTTATAGACGTTGGTCGGGTATTATATATTTACTTAGAAAAGGTTAATTTGAAAACCAGGAGAACGACAAAAAAGTCACTGAATTAATAGTGTTTAACGCAGAAATGTAAAACATTTTTACAGCCTAGGTGATGATGATTACGGTAAAGGTCAAGTTGAAACTATAAAACATGTCGCCTTGCACAAATTTATAACTTTTAAACGATGACGTGACAACCACAGGCTTTAAGAATGACAAGCAAGCTTGCCAAATTAAGAGCCCACAATTATTGAAAAGCCCGAAGACGCAGCTGTAGGCGGTTTCTTTGACGAATCACATACAGACACACAGCTCTATAAAGTTTTAATTTTTGTATAAAAGAGCAGGTAGTAATAAAAAAATGTCTTAGTGCCGCGGCGGCGCGGCGGTGCCTTCAAACACTTCAAACGCCGCTCGGCTCCCACGACACAATTTTAAAAATATCCACAGATTTTTTAAGAGCTCCACAAGTCCCACAACTCTTTTTGTACATGTGTTGGACCCTTCAAGCGGGTATTTATTTACTTTTTGCCTGGTTGCAGCGGAACAGCATCGATTATGCTTTATTTCTGAACCGGAGTACTTGCAATAATTATCAAGGTAAATGTAATGTTGAGAGGTGATAAGTCGATAGCGGCGTTCATTGATAAAATAAAAATATAGCTAAGTGGATGTTGTACTGAGCGTTTCTGGAAACCGGTATCGGAGGACACCTACATTTCAAGAGCACGCGCTTAAGACACTTTTTTTGATATAATTATCTGTTTTGCGACATCGGGCACCCCCGAGCAGCTGCGTCGCTTGCGCCACCTTCCCATCAAACGAAGCGCTTGGTCATTTCTGCTCAAAAACTTGTTATCCTCCACGGGGCGTCTGTGCTTATAGTAAAATAAAGCGCGCTACTTATCGTTGCAACTCAAAACCAGCTACAAATGATAAAATACACATATAAAGCGTTTCACGCTCTCTCTTTCCAATATAAATAGTGCGAGGCGAGGCGAGTAAGGCAGTGACCGAGCATCGACAGCGATCCTGATAATCGGGCGAATGTTTGAGTTTCTCTATTTTCAAGCCACGAGTCGCTAAGCCGTGGTGTGGTTAACGCGTGCGTTTGCGTTTATATTGGGTGCGCGAGTGAACGGTGCGGGTAGCGTAACGTAAACCGGTTGGGCACGGGAGTCGGCGTGTGAATGCGCCGCGTTAATTGGCGTGCCGAGTGGCCGGCTGTCCGCGCCACGCGCCTGCGCGCCGATCGTCTCGCGGCCGGTTGAGACGCTCCCAATTTGAATTTGTGTACTACCGTCGTTTTGGTTTTGGATCGGCGTTTGGCGATCCTGTTATACATATGAGATAATTTTTGAAGATATTTGGATGTTTTTTACTAAATCACGCAATAGCAGCAAGATGGATTTGAACTTGGTATAAGTACAGATAATTTATAACCTTAATTTAAACATGGGACACTTTTATTCCGCTAAATTGAATATAATTCACACAGAATAACGATCAATGAATTTTTCGCAGACGAACAGCTAATTGTTTCGTAGGTTTGTCTATAAAGCGTGTGTAGGTATAGTGTTTTTAGATTATTCCAGAATGTTTAAGGACATGGTTGGGCTATTTAGGCTGAGCATCATTCCTAGAAAGGCTTTATCTTTTTTTTATTCATAATTATAAATGCACGTCTCTGACGCCGTCGTCGTAAACTTTTGACATCGTCCAATGTATGGAAATATCTTTCAAAAATTTAAAAACATTTACAAGGGTATTCAGTCAAACTAACCCAACTGTATGCTCAGCTCAACTTTGCCGAACTTCCGATGAATTTGAAGACAATTTTACATTATCCTCGTGAGTCCCCGCGTGCTTTATAAAGAACAAATCAACACTAAGAATAACAGCTGAGTGTTCTTTATAAAGAACAAATTGTTGGTTGAATGAATAATTTTAAGCTCAACCCACGTCTATTTGTTTGTACTACCTACATCTGAAAAAAGTAAGTACTCAGGTGTCCTTGACAACAATCGCTAAATTCACAATCAAGCTTGCCTTCTGTCTGTTCATTCCACTGTAGCACATAAACAAAGCGGTTTCGTCAACGTTACCATTATCAACTCCGCTATCGATGTCAAGTCGAGGGCTATAGTGGCAACTCGACCCGCGAACCACTAGCCTATCTGGAACGTGATGGAAGGTTCTAGAACTTCACAATTTGATGAATGAATGAATGACGAATGATATATTTATTCCAGACGTAAGTCCATAAAAACAATAACAATTATGTACTTAGAAGTCAAATAATATTAAATTAAAATTAAATCATAAATAAATGAGATAAGATTGAAATTAAATTGATTGAAATTTGAATATAAACAATTAGGTTACTAGACTTTGGCCGTAGCTTCGCTTGTGGTAGTGCTGTGCCGTTTTATAAATACGAGTGTGTATGTTTTTTGTAATTTTCCACATTTTTGATTTTATTAGTAGTTTTAAGGAATTTTGATGTAATATGTGTTTTGTTATAATGGATTAAATAATTCGTCAGTTCGATTGAAACTCCAAGAAAAATATGGTTTTCACTAACGCTGCGTGAAAACACCCATGCAAAATAACATCTGCTTACTCTTTTGTGGTTGAGATTTTGGGATTAATTACGTTTGGTTAAAATAAAATGTAACGGAAAAAAACAATAACGAATTTCCATTTCTCGTACAAAACTAAAATTAATGTGATTTTATTTTGTTACATTGAATATGAACAAAAACTAATTATAAGCATCAAAATAGCTGCTCCCATTATAGTCGCAAAGTTGTATTTTGTTTTAGTGTGTTGTTTGTAAATTAGAACGAAACTACTTTTGTATGAAAATGCGATCAGCGGCTAGCGTACTGGCGACTTTTAATGGCTCGCAGGCACACGAGCGTATCTACGGGTTAACACTAGTTAAGAATGTAATTTATCCGTTTTCAAGTTCAACACCGACCCTATATTGCTAACTTGTTGATAGTGCAAAAGATTTAACTTGGGATTTCTTATTTTAGATACAGAACGTTGATCTGTAATCAAAGCATATGAGAGGTTATTGACAGGCGAGCCCGGGCACTTGTTCTGTCTGCATTTTGCTCATATTTTAAATAGGTACTTACCTAATTGAAAGGTCCGCGTAGGCAGTAGTTATAGAAAAAACTTTTTACAATAATGCGAGTCCTTTGATTCATCAATTTCTTCAATATGAATAACTAAGCATTCTGAAAATTATTCAAACGAGATGAAAGAATCGCTAAAACTCATGTCCTAAATTTAGAACTAACGGTATAATAACAATGTTTTAAAATGAAAACAAAATTCTTCAGGTTTTCATGTGCTGAAAGTTGGCTTTCACCATTCCCTTTTAAATGAAAACTATGATAAAGGCTAGACGTGTTTAGTGAAATACAAACAAGTTATTAGAATAGCACAAAAACAAAGACGTAAAAGTAAGATCGAAGCGTCGCATGGAGAATAACCGACGACTGATGACGCAGTGTCTGGCGGGAGGGCTGGCCGATTGCAATTAATATTATGTAGCTACTAAGGATAATATTTTATCATCATCATCATCATCATGTCAACCGAAAGACGTCCTCTGCTGGACATAGGCCTCCCCCAAGGCTCTCCACTCAGACCGGTCTTTGTCTAATCTATAATATAAAAATGAATCGCAAAATGTGTTGGTAAGCGCATAACTCAGGAACGACTAGTCCGATTTCGCTAATTCTTTTTTTATTGTGTTTTTTACTGTCAGGAGAAGGTTTTTATGGAAGAAAATACATAAAAAATACAACGGGGGCGAAGCCGCGGGCAACAGCTAGTATTTTATATGGATCTCGAATCTAACTTTGCAATTTATAAGTAAATATTTTAGCAGAGCACTATAGTAATACTAGCTTTTGCCCGCGGCTCCGCCCGCATGGTATTTGGTTATCGCGCGCTGTTCCTTCGGGAACTGTGCATTTTTCCGGGATAAAAGTAGTCTATGTCACTCTCAGGCCCATAAACTATCTCTATGCCAAAAATCACGTCCATCCGTCGCTCCGTTACGGCGTGAAAGACGGACAAACACACAAACACGCAAATATACTTTCGCATTTATAATATTAGTATGGACTAGCTTTTGCCCGCGGCTCCGCCCGCGTGGTATTCGGTTATCGCGCGCAGATAAAAAGTAGCCTATGTCACTCTCGGGCCCATAAACTATCTCTATGCCAAAAATCACGTCGATCCGTCGCTCCGTTACGGCGTGAAAGACGAAAAAACACACAAACACACTTTCGCATTTATAATATAAGTAATAGTATGGAAGTATGGATTAGAAACCAAAGCTTTCGGGCTCCGATTGTTTGGACGTTTGGGACGACCGAATGAGGGTGGACCGGTTAGTTCGTAGTTTCAGGCATCGCTGGAGAGACCAAGCCCTCAAAGATGTTTCTGATCCCAAAAGGTAAATAGCGTTGGTAGTATAGCGTTGTTAACCCAAAATCGTAAGGCGTGACATAGTCTGGTGAAAAGGCACAACGGATAACCAGTAAACAAATAAGTACTAAAATTATTACCAACAACAATAGATCAGAATGACCAGCGTGTGCTGGTTTCTCTTTTGTTTCTCAATGTAATTACCCTTTTCTGCTAAGAAATTGTTGTGTTTCGGCGTGGAGAGTAATACAGCCGGTGAAATTACTGGCACTTGAGGTTCCCATCTTAGGCTAGAGGCCTGCAATTCCCCTGGTGTTGCAGATGTTATGGGCGGTGGTAATCTCTTACCATCAGGAGACCTACTTGCTCGTTTGCCATTCAGTCGAATAAAATAAAAATTCACACCAAAACTCTGAATTATCATCAAAGATAATATAGGAACACACCAAGGAAGTCAGTAAACCTTAGTGTAGTCCTGTCAGCTCCTTGCTCCGTGTCTACGCTGGCTCCCACTCCATCTGGAAACCTACGCGCAGGCGTCTCACCACGTATTTTACAGCGCATTGGTTTTCACTGTAATGAATTAGAAATAGAAACATTTATTGACCTTGTCACATATATTACATGTGGCACGTCATGTAATCGAAAAATGTGTGTTCCATACTGCATAAATGAGCTCAGCTCGCACCTCTAAGTTTTTCAAAATTCATGTGCGGAATTACATTTGAAATTTACCACGAGCTTTGCGATGAAGGAAAACATCGTGAGGAAACCTGGACAAACCTGCGAAGCAATTCAATGGTGCGTGTGAAGTTCCCGATCCGCACTGGGCCTGCGTGGGAACTATGGCCCAAGCCCTTATTCTCAGAGGAGGCCTGGGCCCAGCAATGGGACGTATCGCTGGTATGATGAAATCAGCAATGCAATTTTGCAAGAACCTTTTTAAATAATTCAAGATTATACAATCATCATCATCAAACGGCGTCTTTAAGAATAATAAAGATCAGCTTGACATTGTCTTTACAATACACGAGTATTTACCAATCTCTTCCTGAGTAAATAACATGCAAACCGATACCGTTATCTCTTATGATGTTATATTTAAAGCTTGCATATACACACATATTTTGTTATCGCTAGGATACGTGTGTGCATTTGTGCAATAGTGTTACGCAATTGGAAATTTACATACAACGTACGGAAAGTAATGGTTTCTAATCTCAATGTCGTGTGTTATCTTAATTCGATCCCTATTATGAGCTCGCTCGCTTTATTTTATGCTAAGGAATGCATTATTATTCATAGTGCGATTTTTACGCCAAGAAAGGTTTATTGGTTTTGTGATAAGTTTAATTTTTTTAACTTTTGCCTTTATTATTATTTTGCGGCTTTAACCGATGAAGATATGTATTTGCGTGCGGTGCTTTTACCCGATTGCCTGAAATGGGGTTATGTTTACCTTGAGATCTGGTACTTAATCTAATTGATAATATGTATAATCGAATTGGTATTAATTTAGCCGAATATCACCGGAAAAGCTAAAATTTACACAAATTTATTGTTGCTGTAACAACAAACAATAAAAATAAAATATAATTAGAAAGCAAGGGAATCCCAATACGAAGTTTAAAATTCCCTTGTCTTTTGATACGCAATCCTATATTTATCTCTATTATCATATCGAGTTTGAATGTATGTATAACCGTTACAGTTATAGAACGAAATGAATCGATATTATATTTAGTTCTATCTAATTAATTTGTAGACATAAGTGTACTTAAAATAAAAATAAAACAGTCAATCATGAGTCTGTTTTAGGGAAAACATAAATCCTTTTTAATTTGGTTATTACTAAGTGTAAATTACTAATATTTTTCCTATTTAGGTATTTGTAGATGTACCGAATAGAGTCCGACTTGCACTTGACCGATTTTTAATCAATTATTTATCTTTACAACGCATTGTTGTTAATCTACCTACTTAAACGGCGCACGTGTTATTTTTTGGTGTTATCCACTCCGCTTGGACTAGGTCACACAAGGTTATCTAACAACATGAAGGTCGGCCGCCCTGTGCGGAAGAAGTTAATTTAGGACAGAGGTCTATTAAGAAACATCCGAAGGAAACTGTGATGAATCACATCAACGCGTGACACGAACGTTCAGAGAAACACTAGGTGTTGGGTCTCGTCGATGGTTGCTAGAGAACACAGTAGACCAAAGGCGTCGCCAACCAATGGCCCAGGGAGGCAAGTTGGTATGGAAAATGAGAAAAGTACGAATTGTAGGTATTTATTGGAATTGGTGAATTAATTCTAGTTTCGGTTTCGACGTACAGGAATGATCGATCAAGCAAGTCAAGTCAAAGACTTAGGACTGGCTTGTTTTTTTTTTATTCGACTGGATGGCAATCGAGCTAGTGGGTCTCCTGATGGTAAGAGATCACCATCGCCAACATCTGCAACACCAGCGTTGGTTGGTTGGCAAACCTAGAGGCGTAAGATGGAATACCTCAAGTGCCAGTAATTTCACCGGCTGTCTTACTCTCCACGCCGAAACACAACAGTGCAAGCACTGCTTGTGGTTGCTTTAGGTAGGTACCTACATTTGGCAACTTTTTTAGAATCGCTAAGATGTCGCCCAGATCCTGCATAAACACGAACTTTACCAGCATGAGAAGTGAAAAAATATTTTCGGTGAAAACCCAGGATCCATGTACAGTCGTCTTCTTTGATAAACGATTCTTTTTTTGTGTGTGCCACAACTACACTTCTATTAAATACCTTTGTCCATAAAATAGGCATAGTGTACCAAAAGATTCGCAAATTAAAAATAGTAAGCGTGAGTTGCACACAAAGCAATGTCAAATAAAGGGATTTGATGACTGGTTTGACATTGGTAATGACTAAAGTAACTTGGCGCCAGTCGCGCGAACTAAATCAAAAACACTTGGGGAAATTTCATCCTGAAAGTTGACTCTGGTTAGTGTAAAGGTTTAAGCACGTGTCCCGGGTTGATGAAGACCAAGGTTCGACCCTCGGCCATTTCCATCCCACAGGTGAACTTATAAGGTGGGCCCCGGGTAGGAAAGGTTCTCACCCTTCTTTTTCGGCATTTCCTTATTCATTTTCCAATGTTCTAATTAGGTACAGTATATTTAAATATTATTATAAACCCGCTTGTGAAAGTGTATTCGAAATCAATCGCCAGAAGGTTTATTAATTCTATCTGCGATTACTTACACCGGGAGGCGTATCTAACAACTTTTAAGTAGGCTAAGGCTTACTAGTATCGCTATCTCTTATAAACATGTATATATTTACTTAATTCCGATATAAATTATCATCGAGTTATAAGTAATATAATGTTTTTCTGTATTTTTTCCGTAACAGGCATTAGCTTGCTTTCGGAATCCAAAATGAAGATTACTTAACCAGAAATGCAAATTTCTGAATTATTTATTTTCGACGTAAGTAAGTTTTCTACCCTAACTTACTTTGTCTTGCTTGTGTTGGTGGTTGATAGTTAAGTGAATTGTATAATATTTTTTCTTTCGACAAAATTAGTCTGTCAAGTTTCTCATGGCGTATTTTTCTTGGCAATAATGGTCTTTCCGAAAGTGCTCGAACTATAAAACAATGACAAGCAGGGAGCGAAACTTTGATGCCGGTGACAACCATATGACGTCAAGCTTCATACAGAGTGTTTTTATCAAGATTATAGATAATCACTAACAACTTATTGGCCTCTTTAGTTTACGTATATTTTATTGAGACTTGAGACGGCCAGTACTTAATGTAACCATTTTTATATGTCGTGTATCCATATCCATCCATACTAGTAGGTATTATAAATGCGAAAGTGTGTTTGTGTGTTTGCATGTTTGTCCGTCTTTCACGCCGTAACGGAGCGCCGAATCGACGTGATTTTTGGCATAGAGATAGTTTATGGGCTCGAGAGTGACTTAGGCTACTTTTAGACCAGCGCGCGATAACCGAATACCACGCGGGCAGAGCCACGGGCAAAAGCTATTATTTAATGAAAACACATATGCAAATTTGCGTCATAATGACTCCACCGGCATGAAAATTTCGTTCCCGGGACAATTAAAAGAGCCCATTGAGGAAGTACTAAGTAGGTATACACTTACAGAATAATCGTTTAGATTTTTCATTAAATAGGTATATAAAAAAACTATTATTAAATTTCGTCATTAAATAACAAAATTTACATATTACCCCGTAACTGTGTGTATTTTTATCCTGGGATATTCATAGCACACCTTTTGCTCACAGTAATCTTTAATAAAAATCTTAATAGCTCCGTTATTACATAACAGCTAGGCACAAAATATTGTTTTTGCTGACCTTACGCGGCTGATGAAAGCAATTTTCCGAAGAGCCGTAACGTTTTATTATTGAGTTGCCTTTTATTGCTCATATAGGTTAGGTTCGTACCGCGTTACTTACTGCGTTATGTGTAATATACTTTTCTCATATAATGTATGTACCTACGGAACTGTACATGACCGGAATTGTTCTTGGTTCGTTACCTTTTAAATATCAATAGATAGTTGAGAAATGCTTGACATGTTTCGAACTGTGCCTCATTTTAAGGGTAAGCTGGAACGGAAAGCCAACCGTGAAACTATTATCGTGTTATCTATTTTAATAACTATGTCTGTGCTTCATAGTAGTTTTAATTCTAAAATCAAAAAACTTTTCTTAGATATCTAATTAATTTTATACTTTTTTTAGGAAACTGACAACAATCTGAAGTACGACAGTCAAAGACATCCTTTGGATGTGATATGTTAGTCTAGCCCTTACCCGCGGCTTCTCACGCAGAAAAGCAGATGAACTGAAGCTTTTGGGATGCTACCCAACTCCATAGGAATATTCATACAATTTTTTTTTTTTAAGAGCACTGTAACAGTTCATCGTGGAGAGTATGACAGCCGGTGAAATTACTGGCACTTGAGGTATCCCATCTTAGGCCTCTAGGTTGGCAACGTATCCGCCATACCCCTGGTGTTGCAGATGTTTATGCGCGGTGGTGATCTCTTACCATCAGGAGACCCACTTGCTCGTTTGCCATCCAGTAGAAAAAAAGAGAAATAAAACATTCAAAAAAAATCTTAACATTTACCAACACCAACATAACATGAAGAATATGCAAGTTGAAATGAAAATCGGCTGGCCACATCGCTCGTAAGACATGTAACTATTGGGGGAGAAAATTCCTCGAGTGGCGATCACGAATCGGAAGACGAAGAGTTGGCATTAGGTGAAATGACATCGTGGGAGTTGCAAGCAGCGGCGAAGCTATCGTATGGCGAAGTGGCGCAGTGCACCAGGGCCCCGGAAAAAAGAGAAGCATAAAAGAAAAGAGAAAAAAAATGTTGTGAGCTGGCTCTAGCCATTTTTTTAGGTACTTAAATGTTTTAGAAGGCCAATAAAAGTTTAAGCTACGTGGAAAGAAGGATGATGGCCCGATTCTTCCTCTATGCACCGGGGCCCTTGTCCATTTAGATACGCCACTGGTTGCAGGTGGTGAGTTATCGTGTTGACTGTGTTATTCTAAAGCCAAGGTTTTTGCTTAAAAGCGGACGTCTTTCGGTTGATAATAATGATGAACCAACATTTAAAAATAGTTCGCCAGTTAGTGATTTGCGTACGGCAAATTGTGGCACAACTGGCATGCAACCATTTTCGCAGTCACCAACTAATTGACTGTAATGTTGTAATCTTGCCTTCTTAGAGCAGCAACTTCTTACTTTGTAACTGAATAACTGACGATCCAACGACAGATGTGTTCCAAATTGAATAAACGAGCGCAATCTAGACTATCGATGCAACAAACTGGTTACCATTGCCAGCATCTACCTACAAGTAAGTATCTTGCCGTCCTGCTGACGCTAATATTATCTAACAAGAGGGTGAAAGAAACGGTACGATACGAACTTCGATTTTCAAATTTCGTAGTAGCTCCCCAGACTTGCGAATACATTGTAGACACGGACTTGTATTAAAGTGGATGACACAAGTGTGGTGAATAAGAGAACCAAGCGTGTAAAGTTTTGAATACGTCATCAGTGCATTTCAGTGGGATTATTTGGTAATTCTCATTATTATTTGTTTTCGTCGGCTTTTGCGCAATGAAATCTACGATAAAACATAATTTTTGGTTATAAGCTACAAATAAACATTGTGAAGTTTGAGTATGTACCAGTTACGGTTCAAAAGATGCAGTTCGGGCGACGTGACGAAAGCACGAGCAAACAGCGGAACCTTAGTAGGGTCCCGTTGGCCCACATTTCGTCTGCCGCCTATATTTGAATGACTTCGCATACGAGTAATAAGTCTGTGATATTATTTATATTTTTGTTTACATTTAAAAAAACTTATGCGTTCTTCTGCCAAACTTGTTTTAGTCACTATATTTTTTTGTAACAGGCGCATCACCATCATCATCATCATCAATCAATGGACAGTTATAGGTACAGTACACTGCTGGACGGAAGGCCTGTAGTTTACTGCGTACAATGTTGTTTTACAAGATCTTGTAAAGTCATAGTAAAAGTCCGAACCCTGATCCGCCTGATGGGCTCATCAATGCTACAATTAACACTAGAAAGTATCGTTTAACTGTACTTTAAATTTATAAAAAATCGGTCAAGTGCGGGTTGTACTCGAACATCCGTAGGTACAATGTTTTAAAAACAGTTCAGTGATAAGTTCTGTTTTTGCTAAAAATGCATATAAAAGCCTTTTTTTAAAATCCCTGTGACAGACGGAAGTACAAACAGACAGACAGCGGAGTTTAAGTAATAGGGTCCATTGGCAACCTTTGGGTACGGAACATTTAAAATGTACCTAAAAATATAGTAGTAGTCAAGTAGGGGAAAGGAAGGTAAATTGGCACAGGAAGGTACAACGGAACAGTCTAATATCTTGAGAACTAATAACCCCATCTAGCGGTTCGTTCGGCAATATCTCAGTCACCCCTTTCCCGCTTTCGGTCAGTTTCCTTAAAACTGTCATGCGTATGGCTACGTTTTTAATCAATGTAAGTCGTTTTTTTGATGTTTTGATGTAAAAAACGGGAATTTCGCTTAACTGTCAATTGCGTCCAGTCTCACATATCACTAACTTTGTGTGTTAAGATTAATAACTGTTAAGTATTGTCTGTTTTAAGTGTAAAACAATATGCGATCGGTTTTAGCTTAACCTCAAAATTATAAATTGTTTTCATTACTAACCAAAAGGCAAAACGGTCCGGGCACAACGGCCCACTGGTCCATTTTGCCTTCACTTGTTTTACATTTGCTCTTTTTCTGTATTCATTTTTGTTTTGTACCTTTTATTGCCAACCAAGTATAAGTAGTTATTAAATATAATTATTTAAGTTTAATAGATGGTTAAAAAATATAAAAGAAAAACGGACGGATGGAAATTGTTTTGGACGATACGACGAAAACAGTACGGGAAGAAAAAAACAAAAACAAGACTAAAGATAAAGAACAAGAAAAGAAAAGGCGCAGGATAAGAGTTAGGTAACGGCAAGGGTAAGGGTAAGAGCAGAGGGCAAGGTAAGGGCAAAGCCAAAGAAAAAGGAAACGATTCATCAGAAGAAAAAGATGCTCAGTGTTTGTATTGCTCCATCTGTCTTCAGAGTCCAACAAAGGCTGGATACAGTCTCAGAAATGTGAAAGTGAGCTCACTATCTTTGTGCTGACATTGACGACGAAGATGAAGATGCTAATTTAATCTGTGGAAAATCTAATTCTTAGGTCCATTTTGCCTTCAAGCGTGGTCCATTTTACCTACCCATGAGGGCAGTACGGAACAAAACCCAGATTTTGGAAATCATCCTATATCTCGTTTTTCCCGTGATTTGATTAAATTCTGACTAATTAATATTATAGAATAATAAATATTTGTTAATTTCTTACAAAAGTCTCATGAATAGAGCTGTTAAATATTTAAATATGTATTTTTTCCCTTAAGTGTGCCGTTTTGCCTTGCTTTCCCCTAGGTAATATGTAATAGTAGTTTACGAGTATAATGTCCTAGATATAACATTCTGTTGGTTGTGAAGAAAAGAAGAAGGAGAAAAAAGTCCAAACAAAAGTTTTCTTTTGGCTCGCTGTTACCATCAGCCAAATAAGTGGCATATACATTTTTGAACTAATTCCTATCAAATGAATATGTTGCTAATGTGGAACTTTCAAAGTGACAGATACATCCTATGTATTGTTGTTTTATGGCATGCAAATGATAGTACTTATACCTGATGCATCCTTACTTGTCTTATCATGTAAACAAACGTGACGTCATAGATGGTAGACATAGATAATAGATAATGACTAGTGATGGGAAATGTCGATAAAATATATTCAAATTCAAGTCTTTATTTCATGTTACAAAGACACATTATGATAGTAAATTGATTGATTTTGTTATAATTAAACACGTAAGGTGGCACGACTTCCATACTAATTTATTTACATGTGCGCTTGAAAGAATAATTTGAAACTAAAATCACATCTGTTGACGTTTATTTTGTTCGTTATTTGAGGCATTTTAGTAATTTTTTGTCAATATGTGAGTAAATGGCGACAGTATCGTACGCCAACGTCTTGGTTAGTTGTGTACGTTGCGGCTACCTTGTGAATTCACCGACAATTCCTTGCTAAGCGCCGTTGCCAGATTTCGTTTGATTTGTGTGATAAATTACCATTTTGAAGCGCGTTTTCGTTGTTTTAATATTTTTGCTGGCCACAGGTACAAAGCCCTTCAGTCAAAAGACTACAGACTTATTCTGTGCCCGTCTAAGAAACAAAGTTATAGTGATGTATATTGTCAAACGAAAATTCCCGTTTTTCCCCGTTTCCTCGGGAATTTTGAAAACTCCACTCTCAATGCTCCTCTACACCCCTTTAAGCAACCTACATGCCGATTTTCAGCTTTCTACGTCCAGTAAAACGAAAAATCCCGTTTTTCCCTTTCCCGTGGGAATTTCGGTAAATTATCTCTTTAATACTTCCCTATACTTCTCAAGCAACCTGCATGCCAAATTTCAGCTTTCTACGACCAGTAAAACGAAAAATCCCGTTTTTTCCCGTTCCCGTCAGAATTTCGGGAAATACTTTTGTAGTGCTCCCATACACCCCCCAAGGAATCTAAATAATAAATTTCAGTTTTCTACGACCAATAAAACGAAAAATCCATCCCGTTGAACTGAATATAAAACCCGTTTTTCCTTATCCCGTGGGAATTTCCAAAAATCCTTCATTAGTGGGTGCCTACATTGTATAAGGTATCTACATATGTGAAAAAATTTCAAGTCTCTCAGTCCAGTGGTTTGGGCTGTGCATTGATATATCAACAGTCAGTTAGTTTAGAATTTTATGTATACCTATAGATTAGTTCTTTATAAAGTACGCAAGGACTTAGGAGGATATTAAGTATTAATTGCCACATTTGTCCACATCGATAAGTTGTCGTTTCCCATCAATACTTTTCAATCCGTTCCAAAGACAATCTTGACACTGCAATGTCAGACATTTTTGAAGCTATTCAATCGTTCCTTCAATTATTGAAGGCAATCTTATTAGAAATGATATTTTTCAGTGGTTAATCGGTTGATTTCAATACTTTGTGAGTTTCTTTAAGTATACAGGAACATTTTAAGTGATGGTTATTATGTAATCCAAGAGAAAGGTGTGTCTGTGTCTTCGAGAAGTGTTTGTTTACATGATAAGACAAGTAAGGATGCATCAGGTATACGTCAACTCTCGTCGTCCACTTAAATATAGGTCCGTGATAATACGCATTACTTTTCAAACAAGTTTCGGTACTTGCTATTTCTACGGTATACAAATGTATATTGCATCTTTAGAATATAGGCGATAGACGATATTATAAACAATAATTTATACTTTCTCTTTCACTTGTCTCTTTCTAGAGCACGGTAGCCGAGTGCGACGTTGAACGCT
The DNA here is from genome assembly GCA_037349165.1 of Choristoneura rosaceana. NCBI lineage: Eukaryota > Metazoa > Arthropoda > Insecta > Lepidoptera > Tortricidae > Choristoneura > Choristoneura rosaceana. The sequence goes on from JAZBNJ010000022.1 coordinate 7,795,748, forward strand.
ACGCACTTGATTTACTTAGAAACCCGACAAGCGACGATCGTAGAATAATTTAAATTTATTACCAATCAATTAACTTTACTAATCGTCAAAACAAAACAAGGTTACGTCGAGATACGAGTACAGTTCAGTGAACGAACTTCAATGTAAACACGACAAACGACAGGTCGACATGAGTTAGCGTGGCGGTTGATTGATACGATTATTTAAGTGGGGAAAGTGGGGGAATTAGGGGCATAGTTCAATAGTCGGTGGAAAATATTTAACTACCTGGTTTTTTAAACTGATTCATAATTACTTTGTTTCTCCGCTACACCACAATACAAGCAACCTATATTAGTTGTATTGTGGCTACACATTTTAACTACAGTTTCGTCTTACAAACACATATAGGTTAATATGCAAGACTCGTTGTCCTCCACTTCCACGTATAACAATGCATATGCCACACAGACTCAACTAGCACAAAATAATATCAACGGCAACGCAACGAATGTGTGATCAGTGTTGGTAGCTTTGAAAAAGGAATAGTAGTTTGAAAAGCGTCAGCATTTTACTAGAACTCTGAACGCGACCAGTTCTGCTGTTCTAAAAGTTGACTTGCTGATTAGGTAATACCTAATTTTGTAATGGTTAGAAAACCTTTATTACCCTTCTGTTCTATGGAAAATTGTTATATAATGTAATAGCTCTTACTCGCGGCTTCGTACGAGTAAACCTGGTCTGGGAGTCGAATGAAAATTCCGGTATTGTGGTCATGTGAATACTCTAAACTTGCATGCATCGTGGTTTTAATTTACGGTGTATGAAGAACAACCTCGCAAAATTTTGTCTCTTTATTATTATTTTTTTATTCGACTGGAAGGCAAACGAGCAAGTGGGTCTCCTGGTGGTAAGAGATCACCACCGCCGATAAACATCTGTAACACCAGGGGCATTGCAGATGCGCTGCCAACCTAGAGGCCTAAGTTGGAATAACTCAAGTGCCAGTAATTTCACCGGCTGTCCCACTCTCCGCGCCGAAACACAACAGTGCAAGCACCGCTGCTTCACGGCAGGTTTATCAGTTACATTTTTATCTGTTAAAATGTCCCAATGGTTGTCAATTTTAGACGCAAAATAAACTGTTGTTCTGTTTTTTTTTGTACTTTTTTGGTGCCAAGAACTTACACTTACGTTACATTGTTTTCGTTTTCAAGTCCGCATAAAAATCTTGTATGTGTTATGTCGTGAGTCGTGTCTCATTTATGAATCATGTGCATTGTCGTGGAAGCATTTGTGGGTAAGTGCGTTTTCACCGTTGCCGATACAACGCGATCTAATTCGAAAGCGATACGCCTTTCACCTTCCGACCGTGCGTTATGCTCGCTAAGACTGTGTTCACTAGCCAGCGATTTGAAATTGATATCTTAGGAAATTTGAGGGAAGCAATTTTGGAAATCATGTTATTTGAAACTGATAAGATATCTTCTCTAGAATATAATGTATCGATTGTGCCCAAATAAACATTAAAGCATTAAACGAATTCTTCGCAGATGAATATACTCGTACCTATATATTGTATGCTAGCCAGCCTTCGTTACTCTTTATGCGGAAACGTAGCAGCGAAAGCACTACCTCTTTGCAGGAGAATTAGCGAGTACACGGTAATAATAATACTTACCACCCGAAATGTTTTCTATATCTTTAGTTGTAAATCGACTTCAGCACAATTTTGCACTAGGTTTTAGGTATTCTCGAGGTTTTTAATTTCAAGAATCGGGCCCCTGGATTGATGACAATAATAGCTGCGGTCTCACACTGATAAATCCTTTAAATCACTTTTAATAAAAAATATCGCCCACGTTTTCAAATACATTCGCCAATGTTTGACGCCTCCATTCCCGCTTAAAGTTTCACCGTAGCCTGGTAAATTGACAATCACTAATTTAATTTCGTCTAATGATATACAATCACAATTAAAACCCCGCGTAACGTGGGGAAGTACGTAAAGTATTTTGTCTAATTACAGTTCATCGAAACTTCAACAGGAAAATCGATTGTGCAGACGGAAACGATCAGTTGATCTCTTGGTTAAAAGTGAAATGAGTTTATGGGGATTAATTAATACTTGTTTTATTCATTTTGACCTATATATTATTATGTCGAGAGAGCTTGGGTCTTAGTTCCCATTAGGGCCTAATTTAGATTTGAAACTTCAAACACACCAATGAATTTCCAAGTTTCCTCACGATGTCATTCTTCACCGTAAAAGTCATGTTAAATTTCAAATGTAGGTATACATATCTAGTCATTATTTTGCATAGTGATCAAAAGTCACGTTTCATGTAAAAAAGTTATTACATAAAATTGTAATGCCCAAAATAGTTTTGTTCCCTGAAATGTGAATAAGTAGTAGGAAAAATTAATGCTCTTACGATTACGATATAATAAGTGACAAACCACTAATGAGTATTGCAGAATTTAATAGCCAGTACTACCTACCAATATATTGTTAAATTAATCTAGATATACTTAAAGATTTAATTCGAATTGCTAAAACAGCAATTATTTTAAACGTGTGGCACGTCAACATTCTTCCGAGATAGTAAATTTATTTTAATCTCATACATTTTATTATAATTCGTAATATAATTGGCAGACCGCTTCCCAGGGTTTCAGTTTATAACATGATCGTTTTATCTAGGTTACCCAAGATTGCCTATTACTTATACATTCGCTGCATTTTACCTCATTGTAAATAGTGGATCAATATATTTATAGAGCAGACGGATTGAACGGAATATTCAGGTCAAGAAATGTCTGCATGTAGGATTTGACGTTTCACATCTCGCACAATTTCGCTAAGAATAGAATGGCACTCAATATCCGACGCGAGTTTGCCACTTTTGATGGGCTCTGTATCGAAAAAAGTGAATTAATTATTTTATCTATACAGTACAATATTTACCTATTTCGTTGAAAATAATATCATTTTAGAATGATAATTAATAGAAAGAAAAGAAGAATTGGCTTACAACTGTAATGCTTTGTAAATTTTATTCCATACTAATATTATAAATGCGAAAGTGTGTGTTTGTATGTTTATCCGTCTTTCACGTCGAAACGGAGTGAAGAATCGACGTGATTTTTGGCGTAGAGATAGTTTATCCATCCCAGCCTACATACGTCCCACTGCTGGGCACAGGCCTCCTCTTAGAAGAAAATGACATAGGCTACTTTTATCCCGGAAACATGCAAAGTTCCCGAGGGAACAGCGCGCGGTAATCGAATCTACGCGGGCGAAGCCGCGGCCAAAAGCTAGTATGACAATATCTTCTAACTAGTACTTATGTTTTAATAGTTAATAATAATAATCTCTAAGTCTCTCCCGTTCATTGAGATCTATGTCGCTCTACTCGTATAGGTATATTACGAGTACCTGTCAATACCAATTTAGCTCAAAGTTCGAAAAGCTGTGATACAAATTGAACCCCTTTTCTCTGATCACCGAATCATTAAACATTCACATAATTATCCATCTTCGATAGCATCACATGTATTCATTTTTGTTCGTAGATCAGCCCCCACAAGCAGTAAAGCGTTCCTTTATTGCTCCTAATTCATTCGCCCTTCTTCTCATCCATTCATCTTCGCGATGATACCGACCTATTTAGATTACGTTTAATAATAATTGACATCTTTAACCTTTACCTTATTTCTCAAGGTATTCTTCAAATATACGAGAGAAAACGCCGCTAAATAATTCAAAGAGCCAAAATGTTCCTGCGAAGACGTTGCTACAAAACGTGTCTCGGAAACAACCATGAAGGTTCAAGGCATATTATTTATTATTAACGTAGTAAAATTCTAGTCTGCAAAGCAATAAAAGAGCCCTTAGACTTAAATGAGGTGTGATAGACTAAGGAGCAAGCATCAACTGGCCGAGTGAAAGTCCACTTTCTTGCCGCCTTGTCTTCGCGACTATGGAAATCGTCTTGTGTAATTCTGGATGGTGCACCTTTTTACTCGACGCAAGCGCAACTAATACCAGTGTGTGTTGGTACTATGCAATTCAATTACTACTTATTAATTAATTAGGATGGGATTTGAAGGGAAAGAGAAAAAAGAATATTGTAACAACGGGTACGAAGATGGCTTATTTGAGGCCGCGTGAAGGATATAGGAATTGTCCTTCGAGTATTTTGGATGGCGATAAACGAATTCTTCGCCGCGGGAGTGCAAGATTCCTACTAAATATTATTATAAAACCTACATAATTTGTGGAAGTCTCGTCGGAAAATATATTGATACGGTGTGATTGAAAAATAAAGAGTTATCATATTTCTTTTTTCTAATTAATACCCGTGCTAAGCCGAGGCGGATCGCTAGTTTATTTTATACTAGATTGGTTTTTTGGAATCTTTTTATATTTTTTATTTCAACTCCAAACTTTTTACTTTTACGGTCATCCCGTAAAAACTACAAAATAAATCGAAAATACAAACTGAAATATAGATGCACAGAAAAACCAGAAAAATAAGACCACCGCTGGGAATCGAACCCAGGTCCTTGCCATTCCGTGCCGCGTGCTATACCGCTACACCACTGCTGGTCCAGCGGGCCTGGGTTCGATTCCCAGCGCTGGTCTTATTTTTCTGGTTTTTCTGTGCATCTATATTTCAGTTTGTATTTTCGATTTATTTTTATACTAGAACGCAGCGATTTCCATGCCTTCTACATCTGCGGCGTTCACTTTAATTGAGCAAAACTCGTGTGACGCTTTTCCCTACAAACAGTTCTGTAGGTTAATGCATTGTCGCTTTCTTGCTCGGACGCATCACTAATTGTGACAGTTTAACCCACTAATTTAAATAGTCTATTGGTTTAGAAACGTTTAGAATAAAAGCGGATTTCTAGAATATGACTGGAGTTTTAATTGTTTGATTAAAAGGTTTGTTTTGAGGTACTGCCTCGCAGTCCGATCCACAATGGCGATCGTAATGCTTCCGGATTAAAGGTTTCTTTGCGAATTTCTTTCCGCTGGCGTTCGTATCGTCATAGTGTTTTGTATGTTTTTATATGTTTTAGTTTTTAAATGGGTCCCACTGAAAAACAGCGTCGCGGCTTGCCGTAACATCATGCTGAGTGGAGCCCACTTTATACTATTCGATGTATTTTTTTTCCTTTCCATTGAATGTATTTTTTAGTGTATCGAATATTATTATGTGTAAATAAATGTTTCGCTCTCTCTCTCTCAATGGCGGTCACTCAAGTATTTCCAATTGTGTATCCACTGTGTTAAAAATGTATTAAAATACTTGTGATGTCAAGTCAAAATCTCTTTATTCAATTTAGGCTATGATAAGCACTTATGAACGTCAAAAAATCTACCACCGGTTCGGAAAAAACCTCTGTTGAGAAGAATCCGGCAAGAAATTGAACGAGGTATTTTTTTTTTAAAACAGATTCACAATATTTATAAATGATATCTATATATTATACATTATTATGTAAATCATTGCATACATACTTATCATTTAGATCTGTTTTGAAAACAAAACACGACTTGATGAGTTTCTTGTCGAATTCCTAACACAGGGTTTGTCCAAATTTATATGTGCTTATAGCCTAAATTCAGTGAAGATAGACTTTGACTTTGCCAAAAAATAAAAAAATATGCTTCAGTAATTAAAAAGTTGAACAAATTTGAGCAAGACTCGCACAAAGGGCCAGCAAATAGTTCTAAGTTTTTATTTAATAGATTTCTTCCGAAAAAGAGTTCTGACTACCAGGCTTTTTTCTCTTTACTTATGTTGTGAAGTCTTGCTTCTTTAAAAAACCATAATTCCATGTCAACAGGATGTCCTATAGGTTTTTATTTCCATGGGAGAATTTTCAATACCAATCCCAATAACAATCTCTATTCTTTTTCCTATTCGTGTATCAGTTAGACAAAGCCAAGTCATTGTACGGAAAGAAGTTCTATACAAATTCCGTCCTAATTTTTTAAAACAAACAAGTAAGACCAAGATTTCTCACTCGATCGAAGTCCGACAATTCTTGGCACGCGCTCAAGTACGTCTGCAATAAATATTTACCTGGCTGCCTGGTTTGATGTAGAGATGCGCAAAATGTGTCACTGAAAAGAAATGATACAAAATTGATTTTGTCCAGTGACATATATTATAGCCTACCTAATTAATATTCAGCAGGTAAGGTCGCAATACATTCATGTACATATCTCCGATTTCAACGTCTTTGCCATCAACTGTTGAATCACCGAACAAAAAACATCGTGTATAAATTTCTTACTAAAAGGTGAGGTTATCTACTATTCATTAAAAAGATACATTCCTTACATACTTGATTAAGCTTGGTGCTAATAATCTAAGTTGGTTCTATTTAATTTACTCTAAATCGACAAGCGTCGTGATTGTTTTCAGTTTAGTTTTAGCGAATGAGTAAATAGACACAAATATATACTCAACCTAGCATAGTACAGTAAGTATCCGTGGCTAAACTAAGTGAATCTCAATCGTACTACAGAGTGAAAGAGATCATCTAACGCAAGTAAGTTAATAAGTAGTTCATTTATATCACTCATTCGCGAACTACACATCCCTAGTTTGATGTCACCCGGAGAAGTTTTTCTTACGATACTTGTTAATTTGTTGCATCTTTATTTAGACGGCTAGGGTACTGGTCCGCGTATTTTTGTTATCGTTAATCGTTGTTGGCAGATGTTTTATTTAAAATCGTCATATTGGCTTGCTTTATGAAAAGCTTGATCTTCAACACATGATCTCTTCGCACCTACGCTTTATGCCTACTGTCTCTACCTGCCAAAATATTTGTAAATTAGTAAATATATTTACGATTTCTTGTATTTTTAGTTCTCTTTTTATTTTAAAACGGAATAAATAACCGTAATTTTGTAATTAGACTATCTGCCAAGACTATTCTTCTCAGGAACGCGTCGAGATATCAAGTTAAAAGTTTTTCATAACTGCTCTACAATTGTTTCTGTTGTCAAGTCAGTCGTCAAAAGTTAACTGGAAGAGATCCTTTAAATGTAAACTATTATTTTTATGTATTTTATGTATAATACAGAGGTATAAAATATAATACGATACAATGCAAAAGTGATATACTTAAATATACTCAAGTTTGGATAAAAAAATACAAGAAAACAATGTTTTCATAGAGTAGGTAGGTAAGTACATATTTCACATAAAAGTTAAAACCGTGGAAATAAAAACTACAGAACATTTAACCATGACGTTAATTAAATGATATTGTAAAGGATAACTCACGTCTTAAATCGAGTTTAGCTCGACATGTTTCGGGCTATTTCGTAGCCCTTCTTCAAGGAGCACGCGACTCGGCGGCTGCCGCAACACGCACACTACGCGCCACTGCTCTGCTCCAAACATGTCGAGCTAAACTCGACTTAAGACGTGAGTTATCCGTTACAATATCATTTAATATGAGTGAGTCTCACGGTGTTTCTTGTTCAAAAATGACGTTAATTAGGGGTCAAATCCATATTCTTCGCTAGTCATACGGTATTTTTTGTCCGAATCATCGTTTGTCCGATTTTTTTTTGCACTGAAACCTTGTAGGTATGTTTCTAAAAAAAATAAATTGTCATCCTATAGAAAACTATAGGTTAGGTTAGGTTTTTTTATAAGAATTCTAAACAATCATTGGATTCAGAGAAAAAAGAGTTATGCCAAAAGATAATTCTGACAAAAAATTACATTCGGACTTTCAATAAGTATGCGAGCCGATATGGACCCGTCAAATCACCATACGCGAATCTTTCCTGTAAACAACTAATCTAGAATAGTAGATGGTATAGAGTTCACTTAGTAGGCGCGCAGAGGTCGAGTCCGCTGCAAACACGCTGCAATAGGGTCACGCGGCGGCGCGGCGCCGGCGCCAGCGGCACCGATATTTTCCCTACTGGATTATCGGAGCGATATCATGTACTTATCATGACGTTTGTAACGACAACAGGGGAAACTACCGCTTATTAATTAGACTTGAAATTCACTTGTTCAATTGACGTAGAATAAACACAAAGAGGTTATAAAGTAGGAGTCCTATTTTTTTTATGTTTACAAACTTATCTCAAAGCAATACTATTACAGACGCGAAACACACAACACAATTACAATTCTCCCATGATCGGATCAATGACCTTTATTTTCTGGCAAAGGGGAAATCGTGCATCGCCATCTTAAGTTACTTATGCGTTTTTTCCCTAGAACGATTATCGTAAATGCATTTTAGCGCAAAATAATAAATTCCTACTATAAATATAAAGGTTTCACCATCAGTTGGCCTTATATATACTCGTAAATTTAGAAAAAATATTGGGTACTAGCTTTTGCCCGCGGCTTCGCTCGTGCAGGATTAGTATCTAGTTCTAGTTAAAACTTTTTGATCCCATAGGAACCATACGTTATTTCGGGATAAATAGTAGCCTGTATGTTTATCCAGGGTATATATTAGTCATCCATTCATCCAACCATAAAAAAAATTGCGTTTATAATACATATTAGTAAGAAATATAATTTATAAGTTTATAACATTAGTAAGATTTCTAATATTTTCAATGCATTGTGTATTTCTTAAGGCTAAGAATCCAATGCAGTATCGTCACGAAAAATTCGGTGACGATTTGATTACAATATTGTAATCAACATACATAATTGTATGTGTGTAATATGTATATGAATTCCCAGTATTTGTTATTTATGTATCGTTGCAGGCGACTTTTTATTCCATAAACAATTGAAGTATGAGAACCATCATCAATATAATTTAAGGTTCATACTCACCCAGCCATAGAAAACTGTATCGTCAACAGCTACCTCATCATTACGGATCTTCATTCATAAAGGTTTCTAAGGAGTCCACAATGAAAACAAAATTGAAACTATGTATTTTACTTTGAACAAAACTAAACGAAACAAACCAAACCCTTTAACAAGGCCATTCTCGCGGCGAGACTCACAAAACCGTGCCGGGAAAGCATGGAAACGAGGTTATTGGCTGTACCACAGTATATCCAGTAGTTAAACACAAAGCACCGGATTTTTACTTATACAAGCGTGCACACTCACTTTTGTCGATATTTCTACTACACGAATAGTTTAACATAATGGTCCTCTCTTAAGGAATGAAAGAGAAAATGATCCGGTAATCATTTAAAAGAAAAAAGAGTTAGGTTAGGCTGTGACAGATCATACTGACCGAAAATTTTCTTAGTGTCTGCATATGGACGACCCACGATTGTAGGGTTGAGTGCAAATTCGTCGCGTTGTTCGTGAGATAATTTACTGGTTCTGTACTGCGAACCAACCAGTTTCATGGAAATTCAATAGCGCATACTTAGGGAAATAGAACAACAATAATCACTGTACTTATGTAGGCAAACAAGACGTTAAAGATAATAATGTATGTGCGTGCCACGCCTCCTTGTTATGGTTAGAATGGATGGAAGCTCGCGGTTTTCACTAACTTGTTTTATGGTATACTCACAGAAAAGCATTTACCATTTGTGTTAGAAAATGTAAATTATTTTTTGAGTGCCCATACCTATGTAATTTTTTTTGCAAAACCTCTTTGTGATACTATACTATTATATTATTATATATGTTTACTTACTTATATGTAACTCACCCTTATTTTAAATTTTTACCTTTTACATATATAAAAAAATACTTTCTGCCAGGTTTTTTGGCGTATTCTTCTTGGCAATGATGGTCTTTTCGAAAACGCTAGTAGTTTTAATAGTGACATGGAAAAGAGCCCTTTCTTTACCTCTATATATTGTATTGTAAAACTCTCAATTTTATTTTTATTTTCATTCAATTTTTATGGAATAATCGAGAAAAACTAACAAAAATGCAACGTTGCCTGCTCAGCAGGTATAAACGCTCTTAAATACTGTCCTATTATAGAACATTCGTATTTTTCATATAAATAATCTGCCCCGACCGAGGATCGCACCCGGGAGCTCAAGCTTTGTAGCCATGTCTCTAAGCACTGAGTTATCCAGTCGTCAAATACTTAATTGTGCATCGTACTAAAAATTACCCCGATCTAATGGGTGTTCTTAGGTTCTGGACAAATACTATTGGCTTATAATACTACTGGCTTAGCAAGATATTTAAAACCAAACTGCAAAGTATCATAACAATCAGTCCAATATTTACCGAAAAACTAACGGTTTTCAATGTATCACTTCGGAGCAGCCTGTGTATTTCGATGATCTGATTTCATAGATTTTTTTTCTTGTCTAATTAAGTAAATAACTAATTTAAGATATTGCTAAGTATCAGTCTTATCCATGGGTTAATTATTTGTATAATAACAACAGAAAACCAATATACAGAGTGAAAACAAGGGAAAGTAGCAGGCGCAACCTAATTTAAAGCTTCAACCAACCCTAAAAACCTTTACAGTAGAAAAAGCCCAATCGCGACATCTTATACGCGCGGGGTCCATGACCTGTATAAGTGGATGGCACTTCCGCGCGTGCGCCGGCGGCGAGGTCGCTTCCGCTCACTTGCTTATGCGCCGATAGTGAACTGGGGCGCATGCGTGTATTGGTTCTTGGGATGAATTTTAGTAATATAACGATGTCATTCTACCGGCCTACTTTTGGCATAGAAAGGTTTTTTTTTTTTTTGCAAAAAAAGTCATTATCGTCATCATCATGTCAGGCGAAAGACATCTACTGCTGGACATAGGCCTCCCCCAAGGCTCTCCACTCAGACCGGTCTTTTGCTTTTCGCATCCACCGCGATCCCGCGATCTTAACCAGGTCGTCGCTCCATCTTGTTGGAGGCCTACCGACAGCTCGTCTCCCGGTCCGCGGACGCCATTCGAGAACCTTTTGACCCCATCGGCCATCAGTCCTGCGAGCAATGTGCCCCGCCCACTGCCACTTCAAAAAAATTACTTCAGGGAAATTCAGATAGCTATTGGGGAGAAATGTCCTCGGTGACCACAGGACTTCCACTAGATGGATCGACGATATTGTGAGAGTTACGGTGCGGTGGGCAAAAATATGTATACAATTAATTTAGTACCTTGTCACTTTAACCACGGTGATAGTTCATATATGACAGTACAAATATGACGAAAATAGACAAGACAACAACAACAAGGTACTAAAGTGTATACATATTTTTGTCCTTAACTGTAACATACCTAGGTACGTGTCCTAGTGCTTGACACGCTAATGCCTATACTCCATTTAATTTAAGATTTGAATTAACTTTCAAAATGTAGCACACGTTTCTCGGTATTTCGAACACAAATTGACGCAAAATACCTAAGTGTACATTTACTAGCGGTATATATTATATTTTTACTACAGAAGTTAACACAAATTTAAATAGTTTTATTTAAAAACGTGTGCAAATTTTTACCGTTAAGTTTCAAACGTTAAAATAAATGGAGTATAATAGAGGAAGGACACTTTGCTGTCACCTCTATTGCTAAATGTAATAAAATTAAAGATGACAACTAACATGAAATTAACTGACATGAATGAATGAATGACAACTACTGGGGATGAGCTAATGAGTCAGGGATAATCCAACCGACTCCGAAAACTTCTAGTAGGGAATTCTCGCAATATTTTAAACTTTGCATAAAGGATCCATGAATCATTCTGTTTGTACATGAGTTCTAGCACACGATGACCCATGAGTCATCATTGGAAACCATTGAGTTACAGATAAGGATAACCTATCTACTGGTTACCAGGTACTAGGAATAGCTGTTTCATACAGTGATGACTCTGTTTTCCCAAAAGCTTGTTAGTGATTCCGGGTCTGAAGTAAAATAAAATTTAAGCATTTCTTAGTTTTAATTATTTTGTCCTAGAAAACTAACTGAGCAAAATAAATTCAAACCCTATTTTACGAGTCGCCTTTTGTATTTAAAGTAATTCCTATTTACGGAATGAAAAAACTTTTGTTATTTTTCGTCTTCTGTTATTAATCATATAATTAAATCCGCTCACTTCTACTGCAAGGAAACCACCTTTTTCGTAGGCATATATTAAACTTCTGTTTACTTGTACTTGACTCGTAATTGTTTTCTGTCACTTGACATTTGCTTTCGCCAGACACAGACAGGGTTATTGCAGATGCGTTGCCAACCTAGAGGCCTAAGATGGAATACCTCAAGTGCCAGTAATTTCACCGGCTGTCTTACTCTCCACGCCCGAACACAACAGTGCAAGCACTGCTGCTTCACGGCAGGATTAGCAAGCAAGATGGTGGTAGCAATCCGGGCGGACCTTGCACATGGTCCTAACACCTGCAAGTTCTTAATATAATTATTATCTCGCTTCTTTACGGTAGGTACTACATGCGCGTCGCGTAGTAGGTAAGTAAGTACCTAGTGCAAAGTCCGCTCGGTGTCATACGAGATAGTTTATCAGTTATTTGTCAAGAGATGGCGCCACAAAACAAAATGATTGATATCTCTCTGAAAAGCGTTTTTTTTTAGGAATATGACCTGCCTGGTTCTTTCGCCCTCAAAATCTCCCTTATTGAATTCAATATCCACTATCAAATAATTATAGTGATTGAATTCGCATATCGGCATTTCGTAGCGTTTTGTAAACAAACAACTTCCCAACGCACTACAAAATGCTATCGTAGTTAAACAAACCGAGCTATTTATAGAATTTAGCTGCAATAATAATTTTATTGTCTAATGTTTATTGGTGTAGGTAATATTCGTCAATTATCAACACGACGAGTAACTAAATAAAAAAATGATAGTTGTCAATTTATTGAATACTTTTGTAACATTTTAAGTTTTTTATTATATTGTATTTGTAAAATTTGTATGTTTGTTAAATTACATTAGGTAATTGAATAAGAAACCATTATTTAATATGTATTATAATCCCTACTAATATTATAAATATATATTGGATATTTCTCCTGTGTATTGGTTATGATTATTTAAATAAAGTATTTTGTATTTTGTCAATGCGAAAGTAACTCTGTCTGTCTGTCTGACTGTTACGCATTCACGTCGAAACCACTGAACCGATTTTGATGAAATTTGGTATGTATACAGGTAGTTTGAACCCCAAGGATCAATATAGGATACCTTTTATTCCAGGGCGCCACCGCGCGATAACCTAGATCTATCCGCGCAGACGAAGTTGCGGGCATAAGTTAGTTTATAATAATTAATTAAATTTTACTCTAGTGATCGCATTGACTTGAAATTTGGTAGTTACTGATAATTCTTGAGATTTGGTTAGTTTTGACTGGGCTCCCGTGGGGCCAAGGTTTCTCATTTTGAGATGAGTCCTGTGTCCCAGTGCGACATGATTAGGCTGAGATGTGATGTGAGATGTAGTTTAGATGACAATATAATTACTGCGAACAAAAAGTACAGTCACAGAAGAAAGTTTATTTATAGAAAACTAAATTAAATTTATACGATGGAATAAAATTACTCGTTATTGTACATCAACACATAGTAAGCAGTAAAGAAAACACAAGTATATATTCACAGAGGTTATGACTTTATGTGTTAAGAGCGTTTATACCTGCTGAGCTGGCAAAGTTGGATTTTTGTTAGTTTTTCTCGATTATTCCATAAAAATTTAATAAAAACTTATAGAAAACTTCTTAATTTCTAAGTTAATGTGTCTACTCCACTAATTATTCGTTATAGATTTGTATTTTCTTAAAAAACCGGTCATAAATATTGATTCGTTTTTAAGGAATATAAAAGTCTATCACGAATAATTTTTGGAGTAGATACATTAAACGATATATTAAGAAGTGTTCTATCAGAACACATTTTTTAATTTTCATTCAATTTTTATGGCATAATCGAGAAAAACTAACAAAAATGCAACGTTGCCAGCTTAAAAGGTACAAACGCTCTTAAGTAAGATTGTCACTGAGGCAGAAGTGTGCAAGAGTAGTTGTAAAGAAAAACCCATTGAATTTCGTTAGCCCACTGGCTTATCAATCACGTAAATCAATGTACTGACGAACTAAATAAACCGAGGAACTCCCAATTGCGCAAATGAGGAAAAAAACAATGCTAATTGCTACGTCACCGTTTCACAATAGGATGCGAATGACGAAATGAAACGTCATTCACGCGTAAATAATCTTCTTTACACATCCTTTACCTTATACATACTTTAATGAGGATACTACACTACGTGTTTACGAATGCCTAGGTATTTATAATAAATATAATATCATTCATAGAACGTAGTCATAGCATTAAGGAAAGAATGCTGGAGTCTGAACCAAACTATTGGATCGAGTTATAACGTTTTACATAAATTATGATTGCGAAAATTTGTAAGTCTGTTTTTTGTTTCTCTGTTTGTTTGTTAACTCATCAAGTCTAAATAACTGAACCAATTTAGAAGGAATTCGGTAAACAGATAGTTTTGAGTCGCGGGAAGGCATATATTGATAGTTTTTATCCCGAAAAATTGTGTAGGTATTTCGTTGATAGAATTCAAGGCGGACGGCGTCGCCGGTAATAGGCTAGTAAGTAATAGTAAAATTCTATCATACTTGTTATTTACAGGAATCAGTTAGTAAATACCTCTTTATATCTTGGCAAGTTCATAAAGTATGTGACGCTCGGTCGAACCCTGTCGCAGGGAGTTTCTGCTGCACTTATCAAGACTTTTTTTACAAGTGCGACAAATGCTGACTTTAACAGAGTTCCACCGAGTAACGCTTCACGCACAAACTTGTTCAGCATCACAAAATCAAATTGGCTTACTTTAACCAGACTGTATTGGTGTTCATTGGGTGCTCTTCGTAAGGTCTACCGGGTGTGGCCTGTAGTATAAGCAAAAAATTAAAACATAGATCATACTCCTCAAACTGAACAACATTAGTTCAGCGAATTTTAAAAATAATTAGTTTTTTAATTTTTATTACACTTTTAAGTTTAATCGAAGAAGCAATGTAAAGCAAAATGCTTGATGTTTGTAGCGTGACAGGCGACGTCAGTTGTGTTCTAGGATGGCGTACATTGATGGCAGTATTTAATATGTATGAATAAAGGAAATTTTCAAGACTCCATTATTTTTAAAAGTCGCTGAACTAATGTTGTTTAGTTTGACGAGGACGATCTATGTTTTAATTTTTTGCTCGTATTACAGGCCACACCCGGTATAATTTTTTTCCTAAATTTTGTGGTCCAAATTTGCCTAAATAATTTTCGACCAAAAGAATTTTCGAAATTTCAATCATTCGACGAAATGTTGTTATGCAAAAAAATATGTTACGAATTTCTTTTATGCAAAACAATTTCAGACCAGCCGATATTAACCCGTGTTCAATAATGATTAAGCCTAAATTTAAAGTGAACCTGTTACGTTGTGTGTAAAAATTAGGTTTAAAAACGCCTTTGAACGCCCTTTTTTGCTTATATACTAAATCATCCGTATATAGTTCAAGGCTACAGACAGCTGGCTAAATTTAAATTTGCCCAGATAAACTTGGACCTAATTGCTCCCAACAGGAATAGCTGCGTACGTAGTAAATATAGCGTATCATTGAGCTGTCGATAAATATGTGTATCAAGGATAGAGCTTTCGTCATGCCACAGTATAAATAACGGTAAGAAATCTACAAACAACAGATTTTCTCTCCGAACGCGCGCTGTAGGTTATTTCCCTCGCCTTTGTACCTACTTCTCTCTGTGTAGGTATCTATATTTTTATTATTTATCGGGGTGTTATAAAGGTATAAGTATATTTATGTTTGTAATATGGCTGAACGTAATTTGTTGCTGGCCATCAATAATAATGCTTGTAGTACTTTTTTTTAGAAGAAAAAATAGTCGCTTTTCTGTGTCATATCGTTCGTTACTAACACCGTTCTAACAACACACTTTCGCATTTATAATATTAGTATGGATTTGCTGCCGATAGACGCACCGTTAGAGGCGCTGCCAATAGGTACTTAATATATTTGTGAGGGTTTGTTGTTTCTATATGCACATGACCTATTAATTATTTAAAGTTTGTTAGAATGTCTTTAATCTTACTAGGACGAGTGTGAGGAAGCGTATAGGTGCGTGCGCTAGTGCTATTTGTAGATTGCATACTGTATTTATACTATGGTTATGCTCAGATTCAGTCACAGGACCAAGGTAATTGCGATTGCCCACTTGAAATAAATTTGTTGATAGATCAATTATAAACAATGGAATGAAAGAAATAGTACGTTGATATAAGTCAGTGACCTCGAATCTTATAGTAATCGCTATTATGTGAATACAGACTGTCATGAATAAACCGTCATCATTGGCGTATCTGTCATTTTTCAGGGGGGAGGGGGGACCTGGCCTGGATTTTTGTTTGAAGATATCAGTGTTATAGAATTTTGTATCGGTAGCTTAACATCCTGGGGTGGGCACTTGACCATTCTGGGGTGGGCACAGACCACCCGGCCCCCCTCTATATACGCAACACGTCATTATATGCAACATTTGAAGAGGAGGAAGGGAATGAGTTTGTTGCTCCTTAACCTATACCAAAACAGCTTATGAATTTGGATAACATGTAGGTGGGCTACTTTTAAGCCCGATATTTACAAGGGATCGGGATAAATCTCAAGCGATGCATTTAGAGACATGAAGTTTGTCTCGGATGTTTTTTATACAGCGTTAATGATGACCATGATAAAAATTTTGTGAATTCCAGCACGTATCAGCGGGTAAAGGCTAATTGATAGATTGGTTGACAGTCGATCGATGTTTCTTTTTTTTGCTTATCGATTAGAAATTATTCGATTGATCGAACTAGCTGGATTTAGCTGGATAAGTTCTCCTTTGTACTTCTCTCTATAAATCTGTGTTCCTATGTTCTATTATTATGTGTAATAAAGAGTTTACATATATACATACTAAAGCCATGGATTAGGTATTGCACGCTCGATAAGTTATTTCTACTTGAACAATACCCGTCAGATAATGTTAGTTTGCAAATAAACAATTGCAATAATAATCAAAATGATTTTAGCCATTGCCATTTTTTACTTACTTACCTGCCTACTGATGATCAGGTGCAAAAGATCAAGGGCTAAAAACAAAAAAGTTTTTTTGCTAATATATTAACAGTTTTTATTCAGTAATCAGTCCATAACCGGTTGGCAGCTATGTTAGTGCCTTAGAGTATACATAAGCATAGCTTGCTTATGTATACTCTAAGGTTAGTGCTTTAATTTTACTGTTAATCCAGTTCTTTAAGTAATGTCCCTAATCCGGGATAGTGATTTACTTATTTTTTTAACCATTGAACATGCCAGCGGTTCAAAGCTTCATTGATTTAGGCAGAGCAACATATGTCAGTCAGTCAGTTGCGTCACCTACTGTTGTAAAGCTGTAGATTGCAACATTTGCAACTAACTGTTGCTGAAATAAATAATTATATCTATACTAGCTTTTGCCCGTGGCGTCGCCTGCGTGGTATTCGGTTATCGCGCGCTGTTCCCTCGGGAACTGTGCATTTTTCCGGGATAAACAGTAGCCTATGTCACTCTCGGGCCCATAATCTATCTCTATGCCAAAAATCACGTCGATTTATCGCTCATTTTTGATGTGAAAGATGGACAAACATACAAACACACACACTTTCGCATTTATAATATTAGTATGGATTAATCACGAGTTGCGTTACTTCACAATCGAGCCCAGTGCGAAGTGACTTCGTCATTCGATTCTAGTCTGTTAATATTTCCTGAAAAGGAGGCAGGAGGGTATTTATAGATGTTTTCGGCGAGATTCCGGGTGGCGGCCGAAGGGTCCCAAGATTTATGGCGGAGCGGGAGAGACCCATCCACTGGGCGCCGAGGGTTGGGATCCCAAGTGAAGAGAGACTGCAGTGCGGGAGAAATCAATACCAGAATATTTAGAGGACTGCCGCCGCGTCGTGATTAAAATAGCGGTTCTTTCACTTCTTTGACAGCTTTATTTTTTTTTTAAGCGTTTTAGTAATATTCATAAGCTTATATGATTGTTAACACTTGAGACTTTTAAATTGCAGATGTCACGAGAAGACTACTAGACTAGTGAAAAATCGAATGAGTTTTAAACATTACAAACTGTATGGTAACATTTGGAAGAATTTGACTATATACGATTTTGCTTCGTATGATCCACGATAGTGTGTTCGGGTGAACGACTGATTGAAATTTCCATGTAGGTTTTATTATTCCTGATATAAATCTTACTTAGAGAATCAGGTCGCTTGTTTATAAGTGACGCTGTGAATAACTTTGAGGAGTGTAAAGATTCTTTAAAATATGTAGTTAAGGTCTTATATATAATTTCAGATCAAGACGGCAATCGTAGTTTGAACCGGACTAAATACTTTTTTAGGATTGGCAACTGTATGCAGTTGATAGAGAGCAGTAGAAGTATCAGGGGGAGAGTTCAGCAGTGGGATAGAATAGGCAAATCCTACGTCTTACTATAATATTGTAAATGCAAAAGTTCGAAATCTGTTTAGATGACATTCAGTATACAGATTTTGAGTGAGTGAGGGAAGGACATAGGATAGTTTTTATCCCGGGAAATTGCATAGTTCCCGCGGGATAGCGATACAAGAATTCTACGCTGACTGAGTCGCAGGTAACAGGCTAGTAATTGTAATAATATTAACTTAAGGTATTCTTACTAACCACTTATTTAGTATTTTAGTCAATTTTAAATTTCACACGCATTGTGGATCAGTTTATTCACACGCACCGCGTTCTCCTTTATCTTGGGCGGCCGATCTCGAACGCCTCACACCCTTGCAGACAGACTGAGGGCAACTCATTTTGCCGCTCGGTACCTATCTAACGATATTTTTCTTTCTAATACAACCAAAAATTCTGTTGCTAGCGACCTCAAATACTGCGTAGGCTTGAGATTGTCTCATTTTCAAGTAAATATACATAGCTTGGTCGATACAATACATTTTCAACTGTTCTGCTCATTTTGTAACCTCTGCGTGTCCTCTATTTGATCGCTGTTTAGAATTATTATAAGGATGGATTTTTTACTATAAAAACCGTGGTGGTCTAGTGGGTTGACTTATGATCTCTCAAATAGAGGATCAAACCTGGGTTCAAAACCTGAGTTTTTTCAAATTCATTTTTCAACTTTATGGTGAAGGAAAAATGTGTGGAAACTTTCTTACAAATTTGCAAAGTAATTCAGTGTGCGTGTGAAGTTCCGAATCCGCACTGCATCCGCGTGGGAACTACGGCCCAAGGCTTTTTATTCTGAGAGGCCTGTGTCCAGCTCCCTTTTTACTATCACTTCGCACCATTTCCAGTCACAAGATTTCCGGTTTTTTGTTTCCATGGTGTTGAAAAAAATAAGAAAGAGAACATTTAGTCGTGATATTTTCGAAAGAAAATTATACCTACCTTATAGGTAAGACCTACTGCACGTTCTGTGATCATTAGTAATATGTAGTGAACGTATTCAACAAGTAAACAAAACATGGACTAGTCATCTATGTACGAGTACGAAAAAAATTAATAAAAATAAATTAGTCTGCACAAAATGCTACGTAAGAAATTTAAATAATCCGGTGGGATGTTGCGGTAGCACGCCACTGCTGGTCTCTGTAGCGTCACGACACCAAACTAATGACAATACTAAACTTCCTAATTAGGCACAATTTCAAAGGCAAACCCTAAATCAATTCCTTATCCAATGTATCTGAAGAACCAAAAAAGGTGTGACCGCAGTAATCGCTAAATCGGTGATAATGTTGGCACAAATCAGAAATGTCACATGTTAAACATGTAAATGGCAAGAGGCGACAATAATTTACAAGGGAATTGGCACTTGGGTAACAAATGTTTGGTTTAAAGTGACGTGGATATAAGTGTTTGGACACATAAAGCATCCATAGAGACGGTGTGCTCACAGTGACTACGACCGTCTTTGTTAAAGGATTTTCTGAAACTGGAATACCTGACGATTGTTGAAATTAGGTACGTCTATGCAAAAATCATTCGAAAAAAATTATGTTAAATTTTAAATATGTAAGGAATATTAGAATGTTGCAGATCTTATCAATTTTGATTCGTAGGAATTACACAATTTTTCATCACTTTTGAATGGTATTTTCACAGATGCGATTTTGAAAATTAAAATGTATACATTTTGTAAAAAACGCTTGAAATTTACTATGAGCTTTTCAGGGAAGGAAAATATATTATCTATCTAACTACATCTATATACAACATTTTCTACATCTACAACTACATCCACATATAAAATATGTTCTACAACTACATCTACATATAAAAACAGTTCTTATAAAGTGTGTGAAGTTCCCAATCCGCACTGAGCTGTTACGCTAAGAACCTCGCTTCGGAAGCTGCGCAGGCGCATCGTAATGGTAGCAAGCTGCGAACGAGACCAGCCGCACGTGGCAATCGTCCTTTCCGCCATTTACAAGCAGGTAAAACTTTTTATACGACCAAATTAGAAAATATTCCTTTGTGGCATATCCCAGCCCCTTTCTGTACTCCATTCAAGTGCCTTCCCACGCTCAGTTATCCTGTCGATAGTATCTAAGACATCCCCATTCATTACTTCTTCATTAACATATATAATTATAACTTGTCATTTTATAAGGTTTTCTGTTACGCTTTGCAAATTCTCTTTAACCGCATGTAAATATTATCGCGTTACTAATTACAGACAGTTATGAATAATTTCACATTCTTGTAGATAACTAACTACTGTCTCAACGCGTCTATTTTTCACTTTTTATATTTTCGGTGATCGTTATTGCTTTATTAACTCTATTAATCTCTTATTCTTGCCATTTTTTTGACCTAGCTGTCAAAAATTCCATGACATCAATATTGACTTACGTCAGTAGTTCCGGAAACCACCTTGAAAAACCTCCACCGCATATGTTTTATGATAGCATAACATTGTAAAGTCTTATCTTATTACTAGCAATAAGGATCTGTTGCCATGAGCTACTATTCTATAAAAACATATAAATTTAGGTGAAATAAGCATCAAGTAACCATGCGTATTCAACACCATCAAATTTGACCACAGTAATGATTATTGGAATGAAATGTTCTGAATTGGCAATTCCCAACTTCATTCGGTTCTTCTTCCCTAATCTGGATTCGCGCTGTCATTGTTTATCCTCATCCAGCATTACCTATTATAAATTTAGTTTTCTAGATTTTTTTAACATACAACATCAAAACCCACTAGACACTAGCGAAATTGTCGTCCGATGGACAGAGCCATATTCCTTTTTAAACTTCTAGGTATAAGCTACTGTGCTTAAAATTTTGTAATGTAAGTCATTAAGTATCATTGTAATTCCGTTTTGAAAAAATATACCTTGTTGTGTTTCATCAGATTCTTCTCAACAGGGGTTTTTTGAGCAGGTGCGGTGGTAGATTTGTTGACGTTATAATGAGTGCTTGTTATATTTATAGCCTCAATTACATACAGACAACCTGTACGTGTGTGTACCAAATTTTATCCAAATCGATCGATAGATAGTGAGCCAAAGATTCAAACATTTCCAAAAATTCTATCATTTATAATATCAGTAGGATCAGTGGACGTGACCGTGGTCAAATGCAAGCCTATCTACTTATTTTGTTAAAAGTACACACAGTTGTCTATCACCATAAAATGGCTATTGGTTGCTAAACAGTTCATATGCTTTACGGGCGTAACATTCCGAATATCTAATTTGTGGTCCTTTCTGTTTTACTTTTTTGTCCGTTTTCGGGGATGTCGGTGTGCCCAAAAGGTTTTTTTTTTGTGAAAGGGCAACCCTAGCGGTATCTTAGTAGGTAGGCGGCTGCGCGATCTGGCTTCACATGTTGTGATTGTGAGACAATGATATTGTCGTTCAACAGGATTTGGAAGCAAGTAAAATGAAGATTGATTAGTTAAAACCATTATACTCCTTTCTTTGAACGATTGGGTAAAGTGGTTAGAAACGAAGATGCAAATCTTCCTAAAGGAACAATAAGCGTTGCTTTGGTTATCAAAGTGGCAGTAAGTAAAATATCTACTCGAAAATGATACTAGTAACGATTCTTTACACTTGCGAAATAGACCAACGGTTTGTGTGAAGTTGCTAATCCGCACGTGGCCTGTGTGAGAATTACAGTACAGCCCACGCGCTTTCGTTCTGAGAAGAGTCCTGTACATACCTCGCACTCGGACGTAGGTAGGTACTACGAGTATTGAGCTGAAAATTGTGTCGATAGTACGTAGAAGATGATTTTTCGTTCTCTTTGTATGTACTATATTTTTGCGGGTTAGCAAGGAATTCAATTAACTATTTCCCTATATACATCTAAGTAAGATTCCTAACCAATAAAAAAGATAGATTGTGATATTCAAAACCACCACTCCCCTAATAAAACAAGATCGAGATTTTACCGAATTTAAAAATAACCAAGTAGCATTAATTTATTTACCTGAGGGACGATTGCGATCCGACGCGTCCCTCAGGAGCCGAGCGAGTCTAGACATTGAATGATACCTTCTCTTTTACACTTGATTCTTTTTGTTTCTGAATTCGAGCAAAAAGCGGGATGCAAAATTGTTCCATTATGTAACTGCGCTGTTTCTTCTAAAGATAAAAATATCGGAATTTTCCGAATTCGTCTGTGACGTCTTAAAAAGACCATCCGGTGTTGTCTAAAATCTTCGTCGGAAAGTTTAAATTTGCTTTTAAAAATTTTACCACTGATACCCAAAGATCTTTCTGAATATCACACAGACTGTAGCTGGAGCGTACTTTGATTTCATGCGTTTTTTGCGTGAATGTCGGTACTGTTTGGGTGCGGCACAGGTACTTACTTTTGTTAATCAGGTGTGCATATTTTCTTGGAATTTGGTGTCTGTTGAACAATTGAGATATTTGGTAGGTACCTCAAATATTTGGAATGTTGAAACTTGTCGGAATATTTTCTAGACAGGCACGAAAAAAATGCGATGTCGCTAGCACACGTTGAAAAATATTTTGTCCTACACACTGAATTAAAATACAGTGAAAATATAAGTAAGTACAATGCATTTATTTAGTTAATGGCAACTCATGGGAGAAAGGTGGACATCGTATAGAAATGTTTTAATAATTAATTTAAATTTTTCGAAAAAAAAAAACAGTTTTACCATAGCATAGGTAGTCGGAAAAATGAAAGAGCCAAAGCAAAAAGTAATCAAAATAACATACGTATCACTAAATCGTCTCCTACTGTCATCGACATATCATAAAGTTCACGGTGACTTTAATGGCTTCCTCTAAAGATCGTCGAGTCGTTAGCAAACACCCACGTTTGTGGGTCAAATTTAATTGAACACCTGAAATCCTTTAATTGGTTTCATTATCCACTAAGCAAGAATGATCCCTGGATGGTAGGTATTAATCAAAACCAAGCAGTTTATTGATGAATTATGTATAGAATGTAATGAGGTATGTATGCCAGAGAGGTTTTCGGAAAAAATGTTTTTCAGAAAATCGGTGACAGTTATAAGGTTCTTCACCCCTAATCATTTTTCTCTACCTCTTCACCAGACTAGGTATACTTATAAAGATTTATTCAGTGTATTACACATTGAATCTTTTTATTCAAGGGCAATGGCTGCTGTAATACAAAAGCAGCTTGCTTTTATATAAAAGTAAAATATCGTCTAATTTGTCTAAATGGCTCTGCTCCAGGGCTAATGTTTTCGTTTTCGTTTCAACTTTTTGTTAAACAAAAGAAAATAGCTTTGAATCGGTGTTTCATTTTAAATCTAAGTTCCTTAAAAGTATGAAATAGTGAATAAAATACTATGTAACTAGGTAATTATAGAGTTAGGAGAAAATAGTCGCTGCGTTATTTATTCATCATTGTGACACAAGACTCATCAAATAATGGTCCCTGCTAGTAGTGCTGTCACTTGCAGGCAAGTTGTAAAAAACACGAGCGACATCGTGTTGTTAAACAAGTTAATTAGTAGGGCAGGCAGATTGTCACAACAGGCACCACGACAATTGCAACGCTCGCCGGGAGACTGATTTACTTGGGCTTGGAGTTCGGACCTCGGACGTTAACATGTGTTGCGTCAGGTTAACAAATAAATTTCTGTTGTTATTGTTACTTACTTAACTTCAGCTTGCTGTCTTTTGTTTAAAAACACAAGGCGTTCTATTGTCGTGTTTATTGGTCGCCAAACACGTGCAGTCTTAGAACGGGTAACATAAAAAGAGTTTAAAGCGACTTGCCCAAATAATTATCTTGAAATTTGATTCACGGGATGATGCGATAAATAAATTTTAATTACAAACTGCGGCCTCGGCTACCGGAAAAACGAGAGCTAAATAGGGCAGAGAAATGGGAAGCTACCTAATTGTAAATTAAAAAGTTCGCGGAGTTACGACACCACAGTCCACAATGAGGGCCCGCGAGGGAGGCCCGGCCCCGGGAGGCGGGGTGGGCCTCCACCCGTGGAAAGCGTGTGACATTTTGTTTTAAAATATTGTCCGCGCAAATACATTCACGTGGATCATTTTTTAATCATTTGTTTGTTTCCCATTTTTAAAACACGCCGCTTTGAACGAAGGTAATTTAAACCGGTAATAAATTTATTATCACCGTTGAGTTCGGATCACAGGCGCGATAGAATCGTCTTAATTACCATGTAGCGGTTAGAAACGCAAGCGCAATGGGCGTGAAAGCTCAATACACACTTCCCTATCACAAACATCACAGTGTAGGAACGAGTGTTTTGAACTCTTTAGATGCTGCAGCGTTTGGGATGGGGTGTAGTGGATCGTTGTTAGTCTGTGGCGATAAGGTAAGCACCAAATATTGTTATGTCAAGGCCGACTGCTTTCCTCCGGCATTCCGTCCGGCCCACAGGGATATCTCACGCTATGTTACGTAACATTTAGACCAACTTTCGGCTGCGATTGACACATTACATTACTGTTTGAGGTTCCGATGTAGCCCTTTCGGTTAGGGACGGAAGTCTTTTGTATATTTAAACAAACTTACGCGTATTTAAGTTGGTTATAACGTTTGAAGCTTATTTGATTGCTTTACAAGCGAAGCGAATGGCATTGAAACGGTGCTAGGCTGGTAGGTAACGTTCGAATATATCCAAAGTTGATAGATTTTTTATATCATCCGCCAAGTTTTTTGACATTGATTCTAAATTATAAATGTTACAAAGCGCTTATTTGCATTCTCATGAATATTCAAAAAACACAAGGTCAATATAAAATAGTTAACGGATCTAAGGCTTGATTAATAAAAGCTCGCGATCGAGTTGAGTTCAGGAATAAATAATTTAGATCTTGCTAAACTTCGATTTACAAATCGTCTTTCGAATTTATTATACGAAAGGTTTGATCCATTGATGGCGACGGCGATGACATTATGCGACGTAATTTTAAAACTGTTTTGTTGCAATGCATATTTTGTCATCTTTGTCTGTGTAATAAATACCGATATTTAAAAATAGCCTAGTTTAACAAAATTCACTAATAACCTAATCAAAAGACGGTATTGATAAGTATTAATGAAGAAAGTACTTAGATATTTGTGCGAACCTAATTGTACAACAGCATTAACAACGTTTCAGTGTATTACGGCTCTATGTAAAAGTTGTCGCGTGACCAATAGCTAGTTTATTTTAAAGTCCATTAAATTCAAGTATCACGACGGAAAAAGGTTAGTGGTCCTTAATTTTCTCATTTCGAGGTAAATTTCATAAGCTGGCATCCCTGCGTCGAATAAGGCGACTCTAGCCAGCCGTACAATTAATATTAATACTCTTTACTGACTGATAGCGGCCGTTCCCGAAAGTTCCCGAATCCTACCGACTAAGTGTTGCCATAGCCACTACACTAAAATTAGCCGGCTATTTGAAAACTTTGCAGGGGTTATGAATGAATTGAAATACACTCTACTATGTTGTACTTGCGTAGTATTGAAATTAAGATTGGCTTTGAATATTCAAGGACTTAGGCCGCCGTACTCATAGTTATTATATAATATTGAATCAAAGTTTAGCAACGATTTTAGGTACAAAATTTGTTTTTTTTATTTTTATTTGTCGATTGTCTGATTGTCAATCTGAAATCTAACTGAGATCACGTGATCAGGGTTGCAGTCAGTATTTGTTCTGAGTACTAATTCTGGTATAATAATAATATAATCTTTATTTCGGACTTTGATTTGTATATCGCATCCATATCATGTTAGTACAGCTTACAGCCTCAGTATGAACTTAAGCCTAAGTGTAAACTAACAGTATTTTACTTAACTACTCCACTACTACACGTGCAGGAATTGTGTCTGTGCGACAGATAAATTACATGCATGAAATTTAATTGTTAAAACGCTGATTAAGTAATATAACATTACGAGTAACATGCGTAAAGTAACGCCAGAGTCAATTAAAAGTTTCCAATTCTAATATTTACTCATTTACTAAGATTTAATAAAAAGAGAAATAAAACTCACTCCTTCTCACCACCCGATACTTAATTGTTATTCAAGTTTCATAGATGCGGCTTTTCTTCATAAAAACTTCTTCCCCTTGAATGTAGTAATTTCAGGGGGTGGCGCCCCCTCCCCTCCCCCTGCTGGCCTTTTAGCGCCCGAGATATTGTCTTTGGATCTGTATTTACCATAGAGTATAAGCGAAATCTGGAGAGAAACCCTCTTAAATCCTCAGTTTGGGGAAATCTCGGTTTGGGGTAGGGGGAATAATAATTGGGTGTGATTAAAAAGTGGAACGCAACTTTTTATAACTTGCGTTTTTTCTTGTGCGATTTTGATTAACTATGTACTGCGAAAGTAATGAGTAATTTACCAAGACCAAGAAAAAACCATCTCCTTCTTTATCTCACCAATATTAAAATGCGCGATATTACTCGTATATTTGAAATATACCACGAGTTTTACGGCGAAGGAAAAGATCGTGAGGAAATCTGTTCGCGCACTAAAACCTTTTTAGGCCGTTTTTTTGCAGGGGTGCTCTCTCGCACAAAAAACTGATTTGTCAGTCTTGTCAGTCTTATCGTATTCATGACACACACTTTTTTTTTTTGACTGGAAGGCAAACGAGCAAGTGGGTCTCCTGGTGGTAAGAGATCACCACCGCCCATAAGCATCTGCAACACCAGGGGTATCCGCTCACGTCTCGTATATAACCGCATCGTCAAAATAAAACTGAAGATTCACAACCGCATCACAACACCCCCGCGCTCATCATCATCGGCCAGAGCCAGGTGAGTGCTTCTGCACTGTTAGAAATTCCATTTGGCACAAGCGGCTCGCGGTCTTCTGCCACCCCTTGAAATTGGCTATTTACATGCCATACCAAAACCTTCACTGCCCCATCTAGCTCGCCGGTAGCTACGCCACTGCCTACTGTAGAACGTTCTGACAGTAAGAGTCATAATGAATTTTTACGAAAAGGTTCCACAGTGGTTCATGATTCAGTTGGTTCGATAGTAACAAGGAAGGAGGTGAGCAAGTCTGGAGCCGTTCTCTGTCTATCTTACTTACACACACATGTCATTGTCATTCATCCGTAAAATATATGTCCAGCCATATTTGAATTGTAATCCCTACTAATATTATAAATGCGAAAGTAACTCTGTCTGTCTGTCTGTCTGTTACGCTTTCACGTCGAAACCGCTGAACCGATTTAGATGAATTTTGGTATAGAGATAGTTTAAGCCCTAAGGATCAACATAGGATACTTTTTATTCTGGTAGAGGGCGCCACCGCGCGATAACCTAGGTCCGCGCAGACGTAGTCGCGGGCATAAGCTAGTTTTACATAATTTGATGTAGCATTATTTTGATCGCTAACAATCAGTGTCAAACTTATAGGTAAACCGCGTAACTGAGTCCTCGCCTGCGCGGTACAGGGGCGCGGGGGTAGGACGACAAAGGGGACTGAAGGAGGTGCGGGCGGCGAGCGTGAATAATGTGCTAAGAAGCGCCTGCCGCCTGCACCTCCTTCAGTCCCCTTTGTCGTCCTACCCCCGCGCCCCTGTACCGCGCAGGCGAGGACTCAGTTACGCGGTTTGCATAGCAGCTTTTCAAATACATATTTTTTTTGTGTTATAGGAGGACTATGATCTAAGCATTATCACAAATAAAATGTAATAGGTTGTCTTTTGTACTTCTATCGCTCCGCTATCGATTAAAAAATGTTAAGTTCTAGGTATTCTTTAAGATCATTTTTTAAGGAAACTGGTATCCTAACCCTGCCGTCGCTTTATGTTTTTGAAAAAATCATGTACGTTAGGAAGAACATATGTGATTTTCCCACTAACGTCGATAAGCCAAAGGCTACTAGAATCACAGGGAAGCTTAAAGTACCATCTTACAGACTGGCTAAAACCAAAAAGTCGTTTTTGGGAAGTTGCATACGTTTTTATAATAAAATTCCAAAAAATATTACTGCAGAAACTGATACAAAATTTAAATCTACTGTCGAAAAGACATTAATATCTAAGGCTTATTATAAAGTTAACGATTATATCATGGACAGGGATATTTGGAAATAATTCCGATCCGCACTAGCGATCCCTTCAAATAGTGAACCTACTGTGTTAAAAATAAAATTGTGTTAAATACTTGTAATGTATAGTACATAGATATCATTTATAAATATTGTGAATCTGTTTTTAAAAAAAAAATACCTCGTTGAGTTTCTTGCCGGATTCTTCTCAACAGAGGTTTTTTTCCGAACCGGTGGTAGATTAAAAAAATGACGTGTAAAAGTTCCCATTGCGGCCTATTTGCTGAATAAATGATTTGATTTGATTTGATTTGATATTCCTTAGATTTTTAATCAGAACAATTATTTTAATGTTACAAGTTAACTTTTTCCAATAAAGGTGACGCAAAGCCAGCTAAAAACAATTTCTCTAAGCAACAAGTTACAAGTCTAACTTTGTATGAAGGATGGTAGAAGGACAACAAGGTGATACATTGCTGCGAAGTATGGCAAATATCTAAGTTCTGTAAGTTAATCTCAAACCAAAAATCGTGAAATGATATTGTACTAAAAAATTTAAACATAGCTTTCACTCGCGGCTTCGTTTGCATTGCATAACCTTTAGGTCTCGTAGTTGAATTAAAATTCCCGATTTTCCTCAACTCCCATGGGAATTCTCAAAAATTACGTCGTTATTTTTACTTGCGTACTAAACTATGAAAACAAATGGTGCAATTTTTTTGTCTCTAGATGTAACGGATAAGATTTTAGGGTTTGACATAATGCGTGTGTAGTAGGAATACGGGAATAAAAATAAACACATGTTTTATTCTCAAAATTTAGCTACTTATGTGTGTAAACTCTTTATTTTACAAAAAAGTAAACAAACACAATTGTCAAACATTGAGATACTTAATAATTTCGTAGGTGTATAGCCAAATTAATTTGCTTCCATTTCTTCGCGGCCGTGTGACACATCTATGGCCGTCTGGCAGACAGAGTTCATGACTTTACAGCTTTATTACAAGTTAATAAACCTGAAATTTACTATCGACTGCTAAATGGGATTTGGTACTAAAAATATAGGCAATCAAAATAGCCGTAAAGGTAATTAACAATGGGAAAATTAATATAAGTTGTTATTATAAAATTTATGTTATTGTTTATGAGCTTTCAACTGCATAGAGTAGGTACCTACATTTTAGAATTACTGGTAGGTAAATGTCGCGGAGATAGTGAGTCTAGCTCACAAAAATTGATTTGTAATGACATCTAAACAAAAAGTTTTTAAGGATTTTACAAAACACGAAAAATTGCAAAAGTTCTAAAACAACAAGGTGTAAAAAATATATTTCTAACTTAGAAATTATACATATTCAAGAAAGTGATAAAAGAGATTCTTAAAAAAAATTGAAATAAATACATCTCTTGCAATTGTAGAGCTCCGTTACTTTGAATTTTAAATTAACGCTAAAAATGGAGAGCCAATACAATACAAGAGACGCACCTACGATGCCTAGGATTATTTATTACTTACCGTCTTGGAAATCACTTGCCCGTTTACCCCTATGATTTAAAAAGTTCTCTCTATACCATTAGGTGTACTGACTGATTACCTATTGCTCGTGTCGCGATTTATGTAATAAAGCTAGAAAGAAAGAATAAATTTATTCGACAAAATTCTGCACAGCAATTAAAAATACAATCCCTACAAATATTATAAATGCGAAAGTAACTCTTTCTGTCTGTCTGTCTGTTACGCTTTCACGTCCAAGCCACTGAACCGATTCTGATGAAATTTGGTATAAAGGTAGTTCAAACCCCAAGGATCAACATAGGATACATTTTATTCCGGTAGAAGGCGCCACCGCGCGATAACCTAGATCCGCGCAGACGAAGTCGCGGGCATAAGCTCGTTAAAAATAAGACAACCTTACTTACTCTTACTTACATTCTTACAAATGAAATGAATGATTGTGCCGAAAGAAGCAAAAAGCACTTTTCCCTACCCCTACCCTCTTAAAAAATTTGAAGTAATTTTTGCAAAATGCGTAAATTTCAACTAACTTTCTTTTATCGCACGTGCTTAACATTGACAAATGGATTGAACAAGCCAATAACTAGTTGACAAGTCATCACTTGTAAACAAAAACTGCAGGTATCTATTTTTTAAGTTTTGCGATTGTTTCCAATAATAGAGTTCTTACCTTTTTGGGGTATTTGTACCTGGACCCGTAACAAGGTTTACACTTTCTAATATTAAGTAAGTGAGAAACGAAAGCAGAAGAGTAATTGATAGTAATTGATTTAAAACTCCAGATTAAAGCAACGTTAAAATTAGGGATGAATCGATAACGCACTACGATATGATACCCTTACCGATACCGATATTTTAATGACCTACAAGTCTGGAATAACAATAATAATGTGATGTATCATTTCAATTAATTAATATCTGCTAAAATTAGAGTTCGTATAAATATTAATTAGTTTCGGCCAGTTTCCGCCTAAAAATCATGTTTGGGCCAAAGGTTCGGTTTCGGCCAAGAAACAGCCGAACCTTCCAGGTGCACCGAAAATTACATAGGTTTCGGTTTCAGCAAAAAAACATGTTTCGGTCGGGCACTGTCTATGTTTCACACGGAAGTAGTTCTGCTGCATATTTAATAGCGGGGAAGCAAAGGCATAAAATTGGAGTTTTTTTGTTATGGACCAAGGTCAAAACAAAGTAACGCCTGATTCAATCAATCGGATGCATTCCTAGTGAAAATACCATTGCAGTTTAACAAAACCATTACAATTTATGTTTTGTAGGTATCTTAATCTGCTTATGATCACACCACAAGCACTACAACATTGACTCCGTAACCACGGTCGGTATCAACGTCAAAACGCCGTGATAACTCTTTTAAAGACGCCTATTTAAATCTGTTAGTCGTTATAATACGTTATTGATATTTGTGAAGCCTGGATAATAATATTTGTGTTCCGATTCCCACTATAAAGTGAGCCGTCGTGCCTCTACAGTTGGTTTGAGCGGGGGGTGTGGGAAGAGGGTGGGTTAGGGTTTGTAAGGGGCAAGTTACGCTGGTTTTTGGCTTGGTTCTGTCCACAATGGTGTAGGTAGGGTCGTACACAATGAGCCCTGTCGCGTAATTGTTAAACTGAACAGGGGTTGAGCGGCTGTCAACTGCTCCGTCAGACTGAATAGTAAGACTGTTTGTTTTTCTATACGACATTATAAACCTAATTAGTTGGTATTTGGAATTTTAAAGGACGTGTTTTAAGCAGTTGCGTGTCTCGAATTAATCTAATTTTAGCAGTTATTTGATATTTAGTCCATTCTTTCTTAGTCGCACTCATCATTATTTTATTTAAATGCTTTTTTTTCAATATTTTTTTTAAAAGCTCAGTGATATATCTCGGTACCCAAAAATTGTATTTGTATTTAGCTGTGTAGTATCTCTACTATAAATGTTAAGTGACCCGTTTTATTATTTTTAACACGTCTAAATCTCGCGTTGGTTCGATAAAAATATAATCTCATTGAATTTTCATAGCAAAATAACGGATTTTTCCTCGACCACTAAGCTTAACCATTTTGATAACAGTTCATTCACAAAGTCGGTATTGAATGGCGAAATGCGTCAAACAAGTTCCGATCATTATGTTAACGACGTATTATAATTTAATGTTCATTAGCACAATGACCTACGTCAACAGATAAACAAATAACGTCTGGGCTTAACGTTCCTTAGTCGAGTGGTTAAGTGGAACCCATAGTCAAGACCATATAAAACAAATGGGTTACTAACTGCCTAACAATACAGCGGTACAATAACCACTAATAAACTTATCGTAACCTAACCAAAGCGTGAACGAAGGTAAGTGCCCTGATACCGATCACTAGCTGCCGCAAGAATACAATTCATCCCTTATTAATTATTTTATTGTAAGCATAAAGGATGTCGTAATCGTCAGAATAATAATATCACCGCTCCGCATAAAGAACCCTAAGTAACAACACAAGCGTAAAAATGACACGCTACGCCACCAATATGTTTGTGTGTTAGATTTATACGAGTGGGTCACGCACACAGACGCGGCGCTACCCCGAAACAGGGTGCGCTTAGTGTGGGGGCGACACGCACACACGCGAACAGCTACCACCCGACAGATGGCTCGCACACACGCGCGCCGCGAAAGGGAAAGCTACACTGTGTAAACAAATCGTAGGGCGATTGCCGTCCCTCTCGGCTGCCGCGTGTGTGTCACATCTCTGTGTGTCGTCGGCGCGAACCGACGTAGATTGTTCTGTGAAATTGCCAGGTAATAGGCCGAGGGCTATAGCATTACACCTACTTATTGGTGGGTTTAGGCGCTCAACGGCCTAATCGAATTGAATGTTGCCAACAGATTGATGCCACCGACTTTTGCATTGAAATTCATTATAGGGTCGCCTAAATGAGCTCCTCGCATGAAACAGTGGCATTATAGTGTGCATTGGAGCTATTAAGCGGGAATTTTATCACTTAGTTTATGGAATTCCCGGGTAATGGGTGTAACAGGAAATTTGGGCATACAAATTAGGGCCAAAGCTACTAATTACTTATGTTACATTATAAAAAAGTCGTCACTTGTTAAAAAAGCGCGAGTCACGTAAATTTAAATATATAAGCTTGTCCAATTAACCGGAGAGTGACATCAACATGCAATGGCAATCAAAATGTTCGTAACAATACAAAAGAGTGGCAGCTTAAAGGGATTGATTGTCGTTTTGTAAGGCAGTTAGAGACAAAGCTTATGATTAGATGTCGTCAAGCCTGTTGACGTGATCGACCGGAGGGCGTGACAGCACAGATTAGAATTGATCCGAGCAAGACGCTCTCTACGATCCGAGTCTCCATGCTATCCCACTGTGTTTGTATATACTATGTTTACTTGTCTACTCTCTGTAATATGACTAAAACTTAATTTTAACTCCCGTGGAAAAAAAACCCTATTCTGTGTTTTTCTTTTATAAGAGTGGGGAAACAAGCATGTATGGGGAGCAATCGCCGCTGCCCATGGGCACCCGCAACACGAGGTGTACTCGTATCACAGGTGCGTTACGGACCCTAAAAAAGATTGAAATATCCTCATTTACGATAGTTTTGACTTACAAGTACATAAATTCCCGCAACTTTGTCTGTGAAGAATTAATTTCTAAAAAAAGAATTCTAAGAAGAAGTCTAAAACAATAATCGCGTGGATACAGTTATATATAGTCAAGGTTACAATAACATCGGTAACTAATTAGTGTAATTTATTTATTGACACACATACGTTGCCTAAAACATTCTTAATTGGTTATTTGTATCGATAAGTTTTTAAAAGAAACATTAGTTAACAATGTAAAATTAAAATGGTACCTAACAAAATAGAACTTGCGAGAAGCGTTCATTATGTTCGTTAAGAAAAGAAACAAAGATAGGTACTTAATTGGATTCACTAAATAATTGATTACGATAGTTGTCTTATTAATATGTAGGTACTTATTACAAATGTGACAATTTGTGAGTACGTTTATTACTATTTCCCCCTAAAACTGTTGGACGAATTTGGATCAAATTTGGTATAAGATAGCTGAACGTCTGGAATAAGCATAGGCTACATTTTATCACGATATTCTCATGGGATCGGGATATAATAATCGACATCTCAACCGCTATTCAGAGTCACGGAATGTGGCGTTGTTCTTTTATATGAAATCCACGACGTTATTTCAAGTCAACTACCATCTAATGGATTCCGCGTGAAAAGCCATGGGTTATGTCTAATAGCTAAAACGAACTTGATCATCATCTCAGCTGTAGGACGTCTACTGTCGGACATTGGCCTCCCGCACAGATTTCCAGTTGTTTCGGTTGGCAGCGGCATGCCGCCACCGTGAACCCACGGTTTTAACCAGGTCATTCGAAGTCTCCATACGAGGACTTTTCGGCCCCAACGGCTATGCGTTCTCCGTGCTACTACAATGGCTTGCCCATCGCCACTTACAAACGAAAACGAACTTGGTCTTTAAAAAATATAGAAAGCGTACATTCACCCTTTTAGTTAGTTGCTAAAATACCCCATAAAAGGCCACAACAGGCTGGCAAATTATGACTACGACTATGGTATTGTTAATTCGAAGTCACCCTAAAATTTATTAAAGGTCGCGGGAAAGAGACAACACTTCGCGCTAATTCGTGACGAGAGAGACAAAAAACCTCTAAATGAGGGGGTGTCGTAAATAATTTCTGTATTTACACTTACAAGGTCTTAAATGCTCGCTGGGGTGTGGTAAAGGGAATTGTACTCAATTCTGATGGGAGTAATGTTGGTTTTGTTTGCGCTGATACAGGGGAACAATGTGGTAGTGAGAATGAGGAAAGCGATTACGAGCCGAGTGTCGGAAGCCCGCGTCGTATTTAACCAAGATTGCTGTACTTTTTCGGCATAAGTTTATTGTGTATCGAAAAATCTCGTGATTGGTCTTTTATTTATCCTGGAACGGTCAAGGACTTTAATTCATGAGCCACCATGAAACCATTTCAGAGTAAACGTCATTGTAACTTCGCATTAATTAAACAATGAAAATCGTAATTCATTAAAAGTCCTTGAACGTACAGTCGCATTTCATTCATGAATCACAGTGGAACGTTTTCATATTAAATAGGATGTTTACTACGGCATTTCCCGTGAAAATATTCCACAGTGGTTCACGATGCCGATAAGGGTGCAAAGCTGTTAACATCCCCTAAGTGTGATAAGTACTTTATCATAATAAAATCTGCAGCGGATTCAAATTAGATGATCAATCAATGTCCTAAGATTTAGTTCGTGAAGAAAATAAACACTTTTGTCACTGGTCTGCGATAAACTTATTAATTTTTCAATCAAACAATAAATTTGTTGTTAATCTATATTCATATTCTCTGTGTAAGCATACAAAAAAAATGGTGCACGGCACGGCAAGCAAACTAATCATCTCAGATTTTTTTATCTATTATTTAGTTAGGTTGGTTAACGTGAAATTTATCATCGACTTAGATCAAAAGTGTCTCACTAATCGAAGTTCGAAAAGTGCCTAATTTCCGTAACAGCTCTCGTGAAGAAAGCCAGAGAATGGTTTAGTTCAGGCTGTAATTTTAATGAACTAGTTTAAGCATTTACAGGTATGTCAACTGTAAAGCCGTAGGTACCTACCTATATCAACGCGGTACGCATTACTCACGTTGTTGCTTTAATAACCCACAAAATATGTTTAAAAAAAATAAAAACAAAGGAATTTTGTAGAATTATGTATTCAGTTGCCAAGTCTCTAATATATCAGATCACTAATTCCAAGTCGTCGCAAGCTTATCATGAATCCAAGAGTAGTAGGACGATACTCTGGTGTAGACGCCAGGGTAGGAGAGTTCAGCACAGCCCTCACCCCAGGAGACTATTCCTACTAGGAGGTTGTTGGAGACAAGAGGACCTCCGGAGTCTCCCTGGCAGGCGTCCCTTGCTGGTTGAGTGGCGTTAGCACAGAGCATACTGGACGTAATTGTAGCAATGCGCAGGTATGCGCGAGCGCAAGCTGCTTGCTCCACTATCTTTACATGAGCTGCCAGCAGGACTGAAGATGCTGAGCCTTCGTACTGTAAAAAGGTAGCAAAATAATAAGAATAGTGAAAAAATCGGTGAATTTTTAAAATTAAAAAATAACAAGTGTAACAGGAACAACGTGGCAAGGAGTATCGTGGGAATTACAGCCCAGGCACTCTGATTAATAGAGAAGAAACTAAGAGAAGGCCTATGTTCAGCAATGGAAGGTTTATAATCATTTATTATGTGCAGAATTCAAGTTACAGTTAATTACAGATATAGTTTCACCAAACCCTTTCAGGTGTACACACATGAAAATCAATACAAATTGAAAATATAAAATTAAATTATTACATTAAGCATAGCATTAAAATTACATGTCCAAAATTGATATAACTACCTACAAATTATTACTACTAACAATTTACAATGTCAAATATTCAATTGAAACACAAATGAAGTTTACAGTTAAGAAGAAGAGTTAGACTGGTATAATGATGATGATGACAATGAACAGGAATAATTTCAATAAAGACATCGGATTTTGAAAAAGGTTCGGTCGAAGTTGAATTTTATGGCGACTGGTTTATGAAAGAAACTCTGCAAACATTATCAGGTCCAATGGCCATAGGTGCTAAGGCAAATAAAATATTTCATTTCATTTCATATTTTCACAATAAATTAGTTATTGATTTCAGCCAAGAGTTGGTATCTGCAGGAAAACGCACTACGGAACTTCAGTTACAGTTTGACAAAGGTCTTAATGAAAGTGGGTGACGTTCGGACGAGGGTGCTTTATATCATTTATGTTAGCTTTATGCTATTAGTGCTTTTATCTCAAAACACTAACAAAAACCATGTACAAAAGATACTTGAAAAAGCCGCGTTAGTTCAGGTTTTTGCCACGTTTATTAAGAACTGTCAAACTGTATTTATAAATACTGCCAACTACCGCCCATGAAAAAAAAAGATGAATGAAAGTAAACTAGAGGATATGCTGGTGTGCGGCTAGGAAGATTATAAAATAACATAATTTCCAAGTGGATATATTAACATCTAAAATAACACGTTTGCTAGTGGATACATATATACATAGAAGACATCTTTTCCGATAGAAAAAGGCATTATCAGGGCGGCCCATTGTCTCCCAAACTGTCCTACGGCCGGTGCCCTCGAAGAAATATTTTCAAAAGCTTAGCAGTCTTTTTGCAAGACAGGGGCATTTGGTTGGCAACAGGAGACTAAATAACCTCCATTTCGCTGACGACATTGTTCTTTTTTCCAAAACAGCCCAGGAATTAGAATTGCAGGCCTAAAACCCAACTGATGACCAAGAGCACGAAACATAGGGTCTCGGTAGATGGGCAGGTAATACAATATGTAGACGAGTATATACTCATTTGGGTCAGGTAGTTTTCAGCAAAAGCCAAGACTAAAAGTTGAAAGGTGCGTCAAAAATGCTTGAAAGAGCTACTGGTTCATGAAAGAGCTGATGAAGCGAAACCTTCCGATATCGCTTAAGCGAAAACTCGTCGACGTGTAAATCCTGCCCGTCCTAACCTATGATGCACAAACATAGTCTCTGACAAAAAACCAGAAGTCCAAGCTTAAGGTTTGCCAGAGAGCGACGGAGCGCAGTATACCTACTAGGTGTAAAAAGGACCAACAGAATCCGAAACACTATGCTACGCTCCAAAACACGTACAGCCAACGTTGGGAAAGAGACTGCTAAGTTGAAATAGGGCTTGAGACGTCTGTCGCACCCTCAAAGGTGGGCTCACACGGTCACTTGGTGGGCACCGGAGGACGGTCATCAACGGCGTGGCAGACCGAGAAAGAGATGGCGGGACGTTAGACGCGTATGCAAGGGATTGGCCTGACATTGCGCTGGATCGGGAGGTGTAGAGATCAAGAGGAGACGCCTTGCAACACTCTTGGGACACTATTGCAGGCTTGTAAAAATAAAATGAAAATAGATATCTAAAGTAACTTACCGAAGTTGTTCCAAATCCTGATACTAAGGCTTCAGCACCAGTCTGCAGATTGTGATTTGGCGGAGCAAAATGTACACTCTGGACATTTTTGGAAAAGCTAATTTTCTTCGAAGTGATGAATACAGCAATGTCATTCTCCAATGTGGTTGCGGAGTAGGCCTCGTGGACGTGGATTTTGTTGATGTCGTAGGTAGAACCACCAGAGACTCGGTAAGAGGTTCCTACTACTAAACGAAGAGATGATGGTTCAGACACGTAACTGAAATAAAGAGATAATGTTTTAGATGACGTGATACGTTAAAAACATCTTTTAACTAATGGGTCAATAAACTTTTTAGTGTTGTTATTCAGTCCCGTAACTCATCGATGATACACTTTGTTACAAAGATATTTGCAATTTAGCACGTTTAGGTAGGAGATGACTCGTGAAGGAATTGCCTTAAAACAGTCACAACTCCAAACTTTTAGTGATGATAAAATCATACTTTTAACAGGTAACTCTGGAGACGTTACTATGGCAACAAGCAACCCTAAAGACTTGATTGATCCCGACACATCTACATTTTACAAGGATGTGAGGGAAAATACAATACAATACAATAACTCTTCATTGAACTATGGTTGGTTTTTTGGAATCTTTTTGAATTTTTTATTTCAATTCCAAATTTTTTACTTTTACGGTCATCCCGTGAAACCTAAATTGAAAATACAAACCGAAACATAGATGCACAGAAAAACCAGAAAAATAAGACCAGCACTGGGAATCGAACCCAGGTCCTCGGCATTCCGTGCCGCGTGCTATACCGCTACACCACTGCTGGTCAACGGCACACACGGCTGGTCTTTATTGAACGCCAACACATAGTAAGCAGTACAGAAAACACATGTATACTTACAGATTTTTAAGGTAAGCAATAGGAGGCTTTATCGCTTCAGAGTGATCTCTTCCATGCAACCTTTACAATAAACAGAAGTAAGGAAGCAGGTTTTTCAATAGTTTAGTAGAAGAGTATTTTTTCATCGTCAAATAAATGAAATGGAGAAGTATAAAGAGTAGAGTATAACTAGATGCCATTTAACTTTTTGATAAGAAGCCTTCGGTCATAATTATACGTTAAAAAAAGTATAGCTTTTTATTATTATTCATTTTTTCACACAGTCATACATTTGCAGCTTGGTTTAGGAGTCGAATAGCTTTACAGGATCTTGTGTTCTAATTTAAATAGATAAAGAGCTTCTTTCCAAAAATCATCTTACAGGTTTCCACAATGAGCAGCAGTTAGCACAGCTCTGACGGTGATTATGACGGCACCACACATGTGCGCCCATCCTGAGACAGCCCTTCGCCGCAACGCCGCCTGGTAGGGGACTTCAGATATGTCCACTGCGAAACCATTTACTATTCGTGCTGAAGAGTCGTCTATCGCATTTTCTACGGGCACTGATGAGACCGTGGCGATCAAACCTGAAATTAACGAGAAATCATGTTTGAGCACTGGTTAATTTCATTTAAAATTAAGCATTTTTAGGGTAAGGGTCAATTAGGAATCCTTATATTTTTGTCATCATGTCTGTCCGTCTATCCGTGGCTAAGCTCAGAGACCGTTAGTACTAGAAAGCTGTAATTTGGTATGAATATACATATCAGTTATGCCGACAAAGTATTATAAATACAAGTAAAGTGGGGATGATTTTTTTTCATTTCCACTCTATGTTGTGGGGTATCGTTAGATAGGTATTTGAAAATGAATAGGGGGTTGTAAGAACCATTTTTTGATAAAGTGAATATTTTTGGAGATATTCATTCCAAAAGTTAAAAAAAATGTACTCTCCCCTCTAACTTTTAAGCCGCACTTCTGAAAAATATGAAAATAAATCACGGATGTTAAGTCTAATAAAAACTTTCTAGGAAAATTATTTTCAACTTAATCAGTTTGTCAATCTTTAAATTTTTGTAAAAAATGATTTCTAAGGCAAAGTTAAGGTTAAGGCAAGGTCGGGAACTACGGGACTCTGCACTGAGCATGGCCCGACATGCTCTTGACCAGTTTTTTTATTATTATTATTCAACTTTTTTATTTCTTTTATGTTTTGGATAAGCAATTTATTTTTCAATTAATTTATATTACAGAAGTTTTATCACATATTGAACTCCTACAGTCGGCCGCGGCGTTCTTTCAGAATGAATGCTTGGATCAGTGCCCTAGTTTGTTACACACTAGTTTGGAAAAATTCAAAGATGTGATCTCGGATCTGAACCTTCAAGTCTCTGCTTGTGAGGACATAGGTCAAACCGCTGTGCTACTGCGGCTATAAATATAACCACTGCTCAAAAAATAAGTTCGCTGAAGTTGCGTTGAGCTGGCCAGTGGCCACGTCTGTCGCAGGACCGATGAACGGCGAAGCAGACGAGTCCTCGAATGGAGACCACGGATAGAAAGATATATGGATTTTCATAGAACTTTAAAAATCCTCTTCACGTAGAATAACTATTACAAAAGTGGCATCTCTATAGTTTTCCCCTTCGTGCATGACGTGACGCGATAACCTATAATATGCAATTGACTTGCAAGTATATTTGTAAAGAAAACTCATACTCGTGTCGTAACTTTTCTTTAAGGAGGTTTTAATTAGCCGCGGTGTTTATGGTTTTTGAAATCTCCCAACTGA
This sequence comes from Choristoneura rosaceana, assembly GCA_037349165.1. NCBI lineage: Eukaryota > Metazoa > Arthropoda > Insecta > Lepidoptera > Tortricidae > Choristoneura > Choristoneura rosaceana. Next base: position 7,836,558 of record JAZBNJ010000022.1, read on the forward strand.
CAGTCAGTGTCATTGACAGTTGAGACATTTCAGTTTTAATATGATAATAGATTCGATTTGTGGCATTCGAAAATGGCGGATGTAGCCAATATATAATTTTGCTATTTCTGTTATTTTGGCTGGTTGAAGTATAATTTTGATAGTGTTTTATGCGGCGATTAAGCTTAACAGTGAACAGTGATCATAAAATTCTATATTGCTCTCGTGTCTGACATTTTTTAATGTGCAAGTTGTCTCCACGTGGTTTCTGGAATTTTACTATCAAGTTGCAAAAACTACGGCTACCGAACAACGTCCCTCTCAAAGAGAGTACCTTGACACTGGCGAAATTGTCCTAATAAGGACAGAAAGCCATTTTTTAAAAGAGAAGAAGTAATATGATAATATGAGAGAGGGTAAGAAGCGATATTTTAATATTAAAGATTCCCAATTATATTAAAGAAATATGGAATAAGGGCTTTAAATGTTGTTTCTTACGTTTTTACAGAGAAACGCAATTAAGTCTTTGTTTGATTATATCCTGGCTAGCGGAGCATAGAAGAATATAACATTACTATATATTAAAAAAAAAACATTGTTCAGATAATTAAATTCATAATTTGTTAGTAACAAGGTTGAGGTTGGTTGGTTGTATTTAAGTAAGTACTCGTACATATAAATTTTTACTGAGTGAAAATTAAATCAAATAAGTTATTTTTAAAATGAATAAATAAACTTACCAACTAATATTAAATATCGGTGAGCTATCCACATTTTTGGAAGTAAAACAATCGACTAACGCAGTGAATTTTGGAACTCATGCGTCGATAGTTACAGATAAGATGCTATCTACGGTAGGCGCACTTGAGATCAATATTTCTTATCTATAGAACTGATGAAATTATTTAATTCACAAAAAAGATGTTGTCGTGAAGCGACAATTTATAAAGAGAAAAGCCTAACCTAACAAACCAAACAACGAAATTAAAATATAAGAACAATTTATTTAAAGTAAAAAAATAAAATATTTACAACAATTTCAGTATGAGGTAAAAAAAATGTGAAGTGGTGATGTATGTGGGTGAGAATGAATATGAAGATGGATGGACGTAGACCGGGCAGCGACGAACGATGACGAAAGAATTTCCAGGAACCCGGCGCTCGGTGGAGGAAACCCGTGGACGCGCCTGGGGTAGCGCCCTGTGCGCCTGGGGTAGCGCCCTGTGCGCCTGGAGATGGCGCTGTACACGCCTGGAGACGGCGCTGTACACGCCTGGAGACGGCGCTGTACACTCCTGGAGACGGCGCTGTACACGCCTGGATACGGCGCTCACACCGCTCGGAGATGGCACATGCAGTGCCCAGAGAAGGCGTTTGCAGCGCCCGGATATGGCACTTGCAGCGCCCGGAGAATGCACATGCAGCGCCCGGAGAAAAAGAGGGCACTCCGGGCAACGGCGCAGGCACTGCACGATGATGAGCGATGGAGGCGGAGGCGATGGAGACGGAGGCGATGGAGACGACTTTAGTATTTATTTGGAGCGCGAAGGCTTGCAGGATCCCGGGGCTAGGCGGCCCCGGGATAAGGCCTTTTAAGAGATGTTTCCGTTTCGAAAACTGAAGAAAGACTGTCTCGAATACGCGGATGTTCCGCTTATATAGTGTTTTGACGGAGCTCCGCGCTCGACGGCGGATCTCGGAAAAGAACATAAAAAATTTCGAATTAAAAATATATTTTTATGGATGGCCAAGACGAAAAGAGTATTTTTGTACAAGTATTAATCGAAAAACATCAGACCGGTAACAAATTTGAACAAAAAACGCCATGACGACCAGATAAACAACGATGTCAAAACATGTCAAATTTTGGTTTTAAGCTCCTAACAGGGAAACGGCAAGATTTAAGTGGAAATAAAAGTATTATTGATAGAGTAAAAAAGGAAGCGCGTAAGCGCGCGCGAAGCCCGAAGTTGTAGAATTTCGGAGACCTAAATAAAAGACCGAAAAAGGTAGACTACATCAAGATCGATTTAAAAAGTGCTTAAAACGTGAAAATACGAAGTGAAAATGGTTTGTTATTGTGTTCTTATGCTTTAAAAACGTTGCAGGGTCCTATAGAAATGAAGGTGATATAAAATATCCAATTTTGAGGTGAATGACGGAGAACCAAAAGAGATGTAAAAATGAATTTAAGACCGTGTAAAATGAAACGTAAGTAGCATAACACTACATTTTCCCCCCGACCCTGGAAAATTTTTGACTCGGCAAAAATTTTGATATATTTACAAGTGAAATAAACCATAAAAACACAATTTTTGCAGAAACATACTTCACCAAGCAAAAATCAGATATACTATCTCTTACATTCATCATCTGCATTCAGGTAAGGGTGGAGTTCACAATCAATGACTGCCACTCTAAAAGTGTGTTTTCAAAAGGACATTAAGGCTTACTTAAAGAGTTGTCATCCGCTCCTGAGTGGAAAAAAAAATTAACCTAAGGCTTATTTAATCAGCCTCACCTTACTAAAGGTAAAGAAAAGATAAATTATCTTAAGCCAGCTTTAGTCGCTATGACTTAAGAAAAGATATATAACGGCTAGAGCGGTAGGGCTCAAAGCCAGACATCAGCAACATCACCAACGAGATGTGTCTGAAACACAAAGAATAAATTATAGATAAACCAACGAAGAATCGAGGTTCTACAGCTAAGTAAGCGATGTGTTTAAGAACACAAGTTTAACAAACAAACAAACAAATAAAAGGAAATAAAAATAATAAGGTGAAAATGATGATGATATTTATACATATATACATATTTACAGTAAGTAAAAGTGTCCGGGTAATTTAGGATTTCACATCTTTAATGTGCCACTTGCCTCTAATTCCATTAGGGTCTTCAAGTACATAAACTAAAGGTGACAGTTTAGCTATCACTTTGCACTTGATGAATTTAGGGGCAAGTTTAGCATTAAAGTATGCGCCAGCATTGCTTAAAACATGGTTTTTACGCCAAACAGTATCCCCAACATTGAATTCTCTAAAAGACCGGCGAAGATCATAGCGAGCGCTATTTTTAACGTGAGCTATGTGAAGTTTAGTTTGAACTTTGTGAAAGATAGATGAGAGGAGACCAGCATTAGTCGCGTAAATATCACGAGGCATGAATATCAATTCCTCAAGGTTCTGAGTTGGAGTATAAAAGGAACCGCAAGGTATTGTTTCCCTACCAAAGACTAAAAAGGCTGGGGTAAAACCAGTCGCTACATTTGTAGCACTGTTCATTGCGAATTGAATCTTGGCAAGATGGTTGTCCCAGGATCTATGATCTTCTCCTACTAGGGAGGCTAAAGCTGTAATAATCGTACTATTAAATTTCTCGGTAGGATTAGCCTGAGGACAATATAAAGCTGTATGAAAAATACAAGGAACATTATAAGAATGTAAGAATGAGTGAAATTCTCGTGACTGAAACTGGACAGCGTTGTCCATTATGATAGTTTGGGGAACGCCATGAACAAGAAAAACTGAATTTTCCAAAACATTAATGATATTAGTGGCAGTAGCACGTTTTAGGGGAAAAATCATAGTATATTTAGTAAAATTGCAGTTAATTACTAATATATACTGATTTCGTCTTCGAGTCATGGGCAATGGACCCATAAGATCTAAGGATATAGTTTGAAAAGGTCTAGAGCAAAGTTTAGGTTTACCCATAAGACCATAGGGAGAATGATTAGGATGTTTGTAGGTTAAGCAGGTTTCACAATTCGAGATTAAATTGGCGATGTCTTTAAACATACCAGGCCAATAGTATTTTAAGGATATTTTCTTGTATGTCTTGAAGATACCAAGATGGAGTTCTGAAGGAGAACCATGGTTAGCTTCAATAAGTGCATGTCTTTCTTGAGGTAGAGGAACTTCTTTCCAAATGAAGTCGTCATTCAGACGATCGGGAGAATGAATGCAGCGATAAAGTTTATTATCTCTGATAGTGTAGTTAGGATATGCATCAGGGTTGTTAGTGCATCCAAGAAAAATCTTGTTGTACTGTTCAAGTTCACGATCAGCTGGTTCATCTAACGTTACTGGATTTACGCCTTGAGGTGAAGTTTCCTGTGTATCAGGACGTTCTTGAGTTTTATGTCTTGATAATAAGTCTGGAACAACGTTATCCTTTCCTTTTTTATGTTTCAGGATAAAGTTAAAGCATGATAAGCGAAGAGTCCAGCGAGCAAGTCTTCCTGATGGATTGGATAAGTTCTGGAACCATTTAAGTGCAGCATGGTCGGTGTAAATTGTAAATTCTTTACCATTGTCAAGGTAACAACGCCAATGTTCTAAGGCAGTTATTACAGCCAATGTCTCTCTTTCTGTAGTTGAATAGTTTTGTTGGTTTTTATTTAGTGCTTTACTCATGTAAGCAATCACGACTTCTTTGTCATCTTGATGTTGAGTAAGCATTGCTCCTATGCCATAATTTGATGCATCACAATGTACAGAGAAGGGTAGTTCGAAGTTAGGGCAGGCAAGGACAGGAGCAGTTACCAAAGCTTCTTTAAGTTTCTGGAAAGCAGCTACAGCTTCTGCATTCCATAAAAATTTAGGAGCGTTTTTCCCCGAACAGGTTAGTCGGTTGAGTGGAGAGGCAATAGTGCTAAAGTTTGGGATAAATCTTCTGAACCAGCTGCAGGTGCCTATAAATCTTCGTACTTCTTTTCTGCAAGTAGGTACAGGATATTCAAGAATAGCTTTTATTTTATCTGGATCAGCACGTAGACCATACTCGTCCACTAGAAAACCAAGGTATTTCAGTTCTTTCCTGAAAAATTGACTTTTCTCAAAGTTAATAGTTAGATTAGCATATGAAAGTTTTTCATGAACTTTCATGAGAAGGGATATATGTTCATCAAAAGTCTCGCTAATAATGACAATGTCATCGAGATAGCAAAATACCTTGTTTTCAAATTCAGGAGTAAATAGCATATCCATTAATCTTTGCTGAGTAGCAGGGGAGTTAGTGAGACCAAAAGGCATTACTTTGAATCTAAACATACCTCTTCCAGGTACGTAAAAAGCTGTTTTATCTTTATCAGCAGGATTCAAGGGAATCTCCCAAAATGCTTTCGCAATGTCGATGCTTGATAAGTATTTGGCATTCCTGAGGTTGTCCAAAATTTCGCTTATAAGTGGCAGACTATAAGCATCACGACGTGTAACTGAGTTAAGCTTCCTGCTATCTACGCAGAAACGCCATTCACCGTTCTTCTTCGGAGTGATGAGCACTGGAGACAGCCAAGGACTTTCGCATTGTTCAATGACGTTCCATCCCAGCATCTTGTCAACTTCATTAATTAATGCTTTTTGTTTTTCAGGAGACAGTCTGTAACATCTTTGTTTAATTGGAAGAGAATCACCAGTGTCAATCTTGTGGGTGATTAAGTGTGTGCTTCCTAGAACACCTTTTTCTTCAAAAGAAATTGTCTTGAAGCGTTCTATGATGTCATCTGCAATATTCTTTTGATTTGAAGTTAAGTGATCATAAGGTAAAACTTTAATATCTTTAGTTTCAATAGCAGAGCATTTAGGATCTGTAAAGTTAAGGGAAGATAAAACACTAGGTAAAAGATTAAATTTTCTCCAGAAGTCGATACCTAGTATCAGAGAAGGAAATATTTCAGGAAAAACATAAGCTTTAATCAAATGAGTTTGATTATTAAAATGTACAGGCAACTCAAAATAGCCCAAGGAATTAATTTTTTGATTACTAGCAGTAGAGACAGTAATAAAATCTGACTTGAAAAGTTTGCAACCCAGTTTAAGAATTTCTAAATGAGAATTATTACCAAGAATAGTAACTGAGCTGCCAGAATCCAATAATCCAGATAATGTTAAGTCATAAATTTTGATATTGACAAATGGACGATTAAAATCTTGTTCTTTAGAGTAGAGTGTAGAAGAGATTTTGTAGCATGAAAAGAATTTTTGAAGTGTTTTAATCCAATTAGTCCAATCGTCTTTATCAAAATTTAAGTTACTTTTCAAGTCAGTAGTTAGTTTTTTGAGCTAGTATTAGGTTTGGGAGAGCAATTAGGGCAATCAGCGGTTTTGAAACCCTTAAGACCACATTTGAAGCAAATCACAAATCGAGGTTGAGTACAAGTGTTCAAAGTATGACCTTGTTTACGACAGCGTACACAAAAAGAACTATCTTGAGGTTTAGTTTCAGAGAGACTATTAACTTGTCTTGAATTGAATTTATTTATAAAAGAAGGAGGGGGTCGTGAGTTATTCAAGGAATTAGGAGAGTCAACTGAACTTGAAGTGGAATGTTTGTAGTTGAATTCAGAAATAAGGGGATTTTGTTGTAAATTTGGTTCTTTAAATTGTTTGTCTCTATCTAGGAACTTTTCATAGTTTTGGCAAGTAGCCAGAAGAGAGTCGATAGAGTCAATGTCTTTTAGAGCTACGAAAACTGAGTAACATGGTCGAATATTTCTGAGAATAATCTCCAATTGTTCTATTTCAGAAAGTTTCTTCGAAAGACGAGAGAACATTCCAGACATGATGGAAATATAGATGACGATAGGTTCATCACGACCTTGAGTCCGATTCCTGATCGCTTCTAGAAGTTTATGATCGTAGTCAAAACCACCAAAGTCTTTGATTAGTAAAGATGAAAGCTCATTCCAAGTTAAGTTTGGATTCTGATTATATTTAAATCTGAACCAATGAAGAGCATTGTCAGTGAAAATTTCAAATGCTTGTGAAATTAACAAGTCTTTGGACAAGCCACGGGCTAAGCAATATTCTTCAAGTTTCTGAAGAAAAGATCTTGGACAGCTTTTACCATTGAAGGTGTGTCTTTTAAGATCTTTGAAGACGTTAGTTGGAGGAAGAGGTTGAGGTGGTGAAGCATATGGAGTATGGATCTGAACAGAAGTTTGAGAAACAATGGGTGGTTCCATAGCAGTCGGGCAAATAGGGGGGTCAAGTGAAGGAGAGTCATTTGCAGTTGAAGGTGGAGTCAAGGATTCGAATTGTTTAGTAATAGCGTCAAACTTCATTTTCAAAGTATCGAAAATAGCTTTAAAGTCCGGATATAAGTCGGTATCAATTCGTTCCAATCTGAAAAAGACATGATTAATATAAGTTTCAATTAGTCTTAAGTATTTGGTTTCACCTTGTAAAAATTTTTCAATTTTACAGTCCAAGTAGGTCAAAGTAGAATCAATTTGTGACAAGTCATCCTCAATCGGAATTGGAGAAGTCAGAATATCCTCAGAGTGAGAATCTGCAACTAAACGTAGGACCTGTTTTTTCAGTAGCAAAACGGTATTAGCTGGTTCCTCACATCTAATCTTAACTTCGTATTCAAGCTCGGCCTTGTTAAGAAATTCGTACCTAATAACCCTTTCCATTGTTCAAATTAAGTGCAAAGTTAAGTAATAAGAAATAAAGAATTTAAAATTAATACCTCTTTTGTTTCCTAGAATTAAAAAAAAAGATTAAGGTGATGTGTACAAGTGGAGTGTTATGTGTATGGAGGTCTAAATGTTAGCCAGATATGTAAGGAAAAACTAGATAAAGTTTTGTTTTAGAATTTGGAAGGAATGAAAAGGATGAATAGATAATAAGATATAGAGAACGAAAGAGAAAGCAAACAAAACAAAAGGAAAGAGACAAGGCGCAGATAAAGTGAAGAGAAAGAGAAGGAGTTTTTTTTTTTTACGTTGGGCGCCAAAATGTCGTGAAGCGACAATTTATAAAGAGAAAAGCCTAACCTAACAAACCAAACAACGAAATTAAAATATAAGAACAATTTATTTAAAGTAAAAAAAATAAAATATTTACAACAATTTCAGTATGAGGTAAAAAAAATGTGAAGTGGTGATGTATGTGGGTGAGAATGAATATGAAGATGGATGGACGTAGACCGGGCAGCGACGAACGATGACGAAAGAATTTCCAGGAACCCGGCGCTCGGTGGAGGAAACCCGTGGACGCGCCTGGGGTAGCGCCCTGTGCGCCTGGGGTAGCGCCCTGTGCGCCTGGAGATGGCGCTGTACACGCCTGGAGACGGCGCTGTACACGCCTGGAGACGGCGCTGTACACTCCTGGAGACGGCGCTGTACACGCCTGGATACGGCGCTCACACCGCTCGGAGATGGCACATGCAGTGCCCAGAGAAGGCGTTTGCAGCGCCCGGATATGGCACTTGCAGCGCCCGGAGAATGCACATGCAGCGCCCGGAGAAAAAGAGGGCACTCCGGGCAACGGCGCAGGCACTGCACGATGATGAGCGATGGAGGCGGAGGCGATGGAGACGGAGGCGATGGAGACGACTTTAGTATTTATTTGGAGCGCGAAGGCTTGCAGGATCCCGGGGCTAGGCGGCCCCGGGATAAGGCCTTTTAAGAGATGTTTCCGTTTCGAAAACTGAAGAAAGACTGTCTCGAATACGCGGATGTTCCGCTTATATAGTGTTTTGACGGAGCTCCGCGCTCGACGGCGGATCTCGGAAAAGAACATAAAAAATTTCGAATTAAAAATATATTTTTATGGATGGCCAAGACGAAAAGAGTATTTTTGTACAAGTATTAATCGAAAAACATCAGACCGGTAACAAATTTGAACAAAAAACGCCATGACGACCAGATAAACAACGATGTCAAAACATGTCAAATTTTGGTTTTAAGCTCCTAACAGGGAAACGGCAAGATTTAAGTGGAAATAAAAGTATTATTGATAGAGTAAAAAAGGAAGCGCGTAAGCGCGCGCGAAGCCCGAAGTTGTAGAATTTCGGAGACCTAAATAAAAGACCGAAAAAGGTAGACTACATCAAGATCGATTTAAAAAGTGCTTAAAACGTGAAAATACGAAGTGAAAATGGTTTGTTATTGTGTTCTTATGCTTTAAAAACGTTGCAGGGTCCTATAGAAATGAAGGTGATATAAAATATCCAATTTTGAGGTGAATGACGGAGAACCAAAAGAGATGTAAAAATGAATTTAAGACCGTGTAAAATGAAACGTAAGTAGCATAACACTACAATGTTTACCTCGCTTCATGAGACGTGTAAAATCATTATTGATGTTTTGTTTAAATGCACTGTAGACTTATTACGATGTATTTTGTCTACTTTAAATTCTTTATTAGCAAATCTGTACAGTCCATTAAAGTTACTTCTAAATTGTTTATCAGGACCACCAGATGTATTTCAGCTTATCTCATCTCAACCTGGGAATTACGTTATTATTGGAATCCACTACTTATCGTGACTCTTAATTCTCATACGTCTGAAAATTCCCAATGACGTGCCGATTGGTTCTTTGATAAAACAATAATAAATGTATATTTGTAAATTAGGTATATACTTTAAATATACAGGGTGTATACGGGGGGAGGGTGAATCAAACGAAGACTAAAGGTAGGGGACCTCAGGAGCCACCGAACCGACTCCATGTATGTTCAGCGATTTTCATTTGTTTCAGAGTTATGAGCACTTTAGTGAATATTTCAGAAATGTCGGATTTCAGGTATAATTTCTTAGTGGTAGCTAAACTGTTCGACCTACGACCGTGAATTTATTTTCGGAAGTAGTGAAATTAGCGGGTACTTCAAATTTTTGTTTCTTTTACGGTCGTCCCGTGAAATCTACATATTTCACACGAAAATACAAGCTAAAACATAGATGCACAGAAAAACCAGAAAAATAGACCGATAGTAAGTGTTCAAAATGTCCGCCGTTATTAGAAATACACACTCTGTAACTGTAATGATAGATGTAATGTTATTAGAAATAAATAAAATAAAATAAAAAAAGTTATAAAGTTATAAAGTTAAAAAAGTTAAAAGTTAGTTGAATTTTGCATTTTTCCTGCCCTTTGTAATATATTTTTTATGCATCCATAAAAGGCTTGCCTGGTACCACTAGCGACTATATAAAAATCAACAACGATGTGCAACAAATTACGACTGAAGACTGCACAGGCTACGATGCTTAGAAGATGAATATTTTCATTTTATTTTAGCCTAGACTTTAAAATGATCAGATTTTAATAAGAAACAGAGAAATAGGACAGAGAATCTATTATATGTAACATTTTTTTTAAATGTTTGCCAATGTTTTTTTTAAGATACTTTCCCGTAGGTAACGTTACAGGTATCCCATTATTTACGTTGTGAAAACTTGAGATAGTTTAAGTGTAAATTTTATGTTTTAATTTTATGTTACTTTTGTTAATATAATTTTAATTTGCCATATGGTGATAAATAAATCAGCACCAGATAAAAGTTATTCAGACAGTAACTCAACCAAGCAATAAAACATCGCAAAACCTGAATAAAATACTAATAAAATCACGGATAAAGTGCCATACGTGTTATATATCAGTTACTCAATTTGAAAACATAATTAAGTATGTTAACAACATAATTTTCACGTGGTCATAAAAAGGTAATGTTGGAAGCTTTTAAGCAGTTTGGTTGCAGTGGTTTTATCGCCAATGAAATCAAGTTCTCGGTTCAGCAAATTTATGGAAACATTAAGCCATCGGGAATGATGGTTAATATTTTTATTTAACAGTAACACATTTTTAATTCGTCCGTAACACACAAAAGACGGTAACACACATAAGGTTACAAGAGACGAGTAGGTAGCACAATGTCTGTATTTATTTGTGCTAGGTATTTGAATGCGGTAGTCTCTTGTAGTAGCAGATGAGATAGGAAAGTTGAAAATGTGTCAAAAATAACAAACAGCTGCTAGTTCGTGAAGAGACTGAAGGGGAACTTTCCGTTAGTAGTTAAATGAAATCGTGCATCAGTGACTCAGATGGCTATTGCTGTAATTTCTGGACTTTCTTTTGACACTTAACTACTTCATGGGACATAAAAGAATCATCAAAAATATTATTTTAGGTTATATAGCATGTTTTATTTTAGGTTCTCTATTTGTTCGCCAAAAATTTGTTTCCCTAATGATTCATTTCCCAACTGTTACACATAAACGAACGATTTTTTTTTTAACTAGACGTAAGTATTTCAAAATTGTTATAAAATTAACCTAACCTTGGTAATATTGGTTCTATAACATTGTTCCGCAGAGTGTATACCGTGGTCATTACTTCGTGTGCCTCAGAAAAATAAGGTTATCTCATAAAGCTAAATAGACGGATGGAAGACTTACACAGATGTAAAACTGATTTTTCATTTATGGTGTATACCTTGAAGACAAAAAGTTTGCGGAACTCGAAAAAATCTAGAAAATCTTACAGTTTCAGAAATAAAATCATTCGTAAATATGAACAGTTGACAATTGAATTACATATTTGCGAAAGATATTTTTTGCGAAAAACCAGGATCTCCTTATTATGACACAAAGTTACCAGATGGCTTAAACTACGATCAAGGAAATGTATCTTATCTTACTCGTTAAAGGTAAAAAAAAAATCATGCATTGACTTTTTTATTTCGCAAATACTGATAAAAAAAACTTATTTTGCACACTTATTTTACACAGTCATAGCCGATAAGTGACTACAGAAATGGAAAATTACGCATTTTTATTTATCAACGGGTTTTTCTCCATTGGTAAACTAAGTAAGTAAATAGCTAAGTGCCGATACGACGTATGTACCAAGGGCTTCAAATACTGTTAAAATGAATTGAAGAAGACCTTATTATGACTTTCAACAAATTATGTGAACTAATTATGGACACACACCGTAGCCTCGATACAGACGTTTGGCGCCATCTCTGGACACCGGACGGCAACTATATGCACTTAGCACTTCGTTCTCGGAACTGCAGCGATCAGTATGCAGTCGGTCAAGGGTCAGTGCAACGGGGACGGAATGGAATGAAATTTCTTTTTAAGGTCACGAACAAATGCCATTGTGTGTGACGTAGATAATTCTGTTGTTTTTATGATTGCTTATTTCATTTTAAGTTAGTTTTTTTTCAATTAACCAGGTTACATTTTATATTGAACGTAAGGAGTAAGTACAATGATTAGTACGTATAGTATCTTTAATGATTTTAAATTAAGTAATCAGGAATATTTATTCAAATGATTGATTTATTTTCGCCCTTGTAAATGGTTTACACGATACTATCTTTTGCCCACGACTCTGTTAACGAAAAACTCGTCTTATCGCCTACCTGGGAGCATTATGCAATTTTCTGGAAAAAACCGGTCTGTTATGTCTTTCCCACGGCCTCAAATTATCTTTATACCAAATTTAATTAAAATCATTTAAGCGTTTTACAGCGTTTTACAGATACTATTTATACTTACGCATATATAATATCTAGCTTATGCCCTCGACTTCGTCTGCGCGGACCTAGGTTATCGGGCCGTGGCGCCCTCTACCGGAATAAAAAGTATCCTATGTTGATCCTTGGGGCTTAGCCTATCTCTACACCAAATTTCATCGAAATCGGTTCAGCGGTTTCGACGTGAAAGCGTAACAGACAGACAGACAGACAGTAAGAGTTACTTTCGCATTTATAATATTATAGTAGGGAAGTAGGGATTAGTAAGGAGTAGTAGTACCTAATAATATATTTAAGTACTTATCATTTAAGTTTTAATTTACTTAATTTGTAATTTGATACTGCTTATTAATTTAATCCGTGTACAATGTTATATGAATAAAATATTGGATTAGTACTTACTCCAGGAATGTAAATGCGAGTTGTAATGGTATTTTCTGTCTTCAAATAAACGAGCAAAAATAACGAACAATTTTTCAATTTTGTAGGGATCATCAGCATTTATTCTATTACATTCAATTATTTCTAAATTGTTCCCAAATTAAGACATATCGAAACAAATGAAGGGAAAGGATAATAGATTAGATAGGTGTCCATTGCATCAATATAGAAAGCGTGCATGGGATCAGCGCCTACGCACATTCCTCGAAGGCAAAGACCTCTGCTTCCTGGTCTCTAGTCTATATAACTATGACAGTACGCTGCGTGCTTGCTATACTAACCTCAGTGCATCGATTTATATTATGGAATCGATTTTGGATCAATTAGTCGATACAATTTGTGAAAAAAATATAACCGAATTAATAACTTCCTCCATTTTTTAAAGTTGGTTAAAAATACAGAATGTCGCGTTGTTTTATGAATTTTATATATAGACTAGTGTTTACCCGCGGCTTCGCACGCGTAAATCATTAGAACCAGCAGCTGAATTGAAATTTTGAGATTTTGAAAAATTCCCCTCGGAATTCCCGAAAATTAAATCGTGATTTTCATTGACGGTACATTAACAACAATCATGTCAAATTTTATGACTCTAAGCCCAGTGGTTGTTGTTTCGAGATTTTATCCCTATCCCGTGGGAATATCGGAATAAAAAGTAGCCTATGTTTTATTCCACGTGTCCAGCTATCTACATACCAAATTTCATCCAAATCCGTCTAGCCGTTTTAGCGTGAAGGAGTAACAAACATACTTACTCACTCACTCACTCACAAACTTTCACATTTATAATATAAGTAGGAAGTAGGATTGTTTTTAATGAAAAGTGAATGAAGTGTTAATAAAAGTTAGTTCGTTGAAAAAACACATAGTTATTTTAGTTTTAATTATACGTCAAAAATTAAAAGTTGTAGCTACACATTTAGCTAGGCATTTATTGGTCGAGGGATTCTAAAGCCGAGTTTAGACTTGCGAGAAAAATCGTGCAAGTTGTATTACATTGCGAGGCCGTAAAGCCCACGAGTTTGTAGTGGTCAATCGAGCGATGCAATGTAATGCAACGTCAGCCGGTAAAAAGATTGCGGAATTTTGAAGTGAATACTTTTCATATTTGTTTAGTTTATTTATTCACTCAACATAACAGTTAAAAAAATATTATCTATTAATGCTTAAGTTCATACTCTGCTTCACTATCTATGTCCCCGTGTCTATTCACTTTCTATGGCCATTTATCTATTAATAAATAATTATTATTTATTTGCCATTTTGATTCAAAAAAATAACACCTCAGTAAATAAAAAAGGAACCCTAAGTGGAGAATATAGAACCTTAAAAATGAGACTTCCTGATTAAGTTGCAAGGGACCGATCCGTTTTCATTAAAATAGGGTGACGGTACCAATCATAGACACGTGAAACTATCTTCCTAGTAATGGACACTATGGACAGCAAGAATTCAATACCGACCTTCAGTAACCCCCCTTACTACGAAATTCGAAAATCGAAGTTCGTATCGTACCGTCCCTTTGAATCTTCGTCAGCGGGACGGCAAGATTCGAAATTCGAATTTTGCACTTCGTATATAGGCCCAGGGGGGCTACTACGAAACTCGAAAATCGAAGTTCGTAACGCGTCGTCCCTTTCACTCTCGTGTTAAATGACGTCAGCGGGACGGCAACATACGAAGTTCGAGTTTTGAAGCGGGACGGCAAAACACGAAGTTCGAATTTTGCACTTCGTACATAGGCCCAGGGCGGCTACTACGAAACTCGAAAATCGACATTCATATCGCGTCGTCCCTTTCACTCTCGTGTTAAATGACGTCAGCGGGATGGCAACATACGAAGTTCGAGTTTTTCACTTCGTACATAGGCCCAGGGGGGCTACAACGAAACTCGAAAATCGACATTCATATCGCGTCGTCCCTTTCACTCTCGTGTTAAACGACGTCAGCGGGACGGCAACATACGAAGTTCGAGTTTTGCGCTTCGTAGTAGAGCCAGGCTTATTATAGTGATTGCGGCGTGCGCATGAGTCGCAGGCGCAGGCGCGCGCGCATACTCAAGCGTGAAGGACGGCTGAACGCGCCGCGATTTGACGGCCGACTTCTAACCGTTCTCTGTCTGACATGCGACAGGCGCGGTGCAGGGCACAAGCGATTCACTAAAACCCAGATTATAATCATAGGGTGTTAAAAAGTTCCTTTACCCACATTAAGGCTACTGATTACTAATATAAGTTAAAAAACTATGAAATACGAAAATAAGAAAAAAACATTGTATCTATTTTGATTCTATAAAATACTTTTTTTCTAATGAAAATATTTTTATGTTTGTATCGTGTCAGACATGAAGGCCAAAATTAGAAGTAGAACCACATATCGCGCGGTTAGAGGGACAGATACGAACTCATATACAAACTCGAAATACACTCAAAAACACAAAAAAATAAAAAGAAACATAATTAAAAAATGTTGAACCATGACCGTACCTACAGTCATAAAAGAATGGAACAATTTTGAAAAAAAAAAAAAAAAATGTACAAGTTGTGTTATTCGTGCTTTCGGTGTAATTGCGGCCTTATTATACATAGTGCAAAGTACTTAGTATTTTTGCGTGTAAAACTAGGCTTAAGCCAATTCATACAGAATCATCACATCAGTCTCATACGCTCATCAGTTTCATACGCTCAGTAGGAATAATAAATAAGCCCTCTTTAATATGTATACTGTACTCAACAACTCCACATAACATTTTTCAAACTAAAATCTGTAACTTTGATAAACTAAGTATTTACTCCATAATTTACACTTACGTATCTTATATATTTTCTTGAAAACCCCACTTCAGCTGTATTTTTAAATGCGTGAGCACTCACGAACGCATTCACCATATCTTTCTACCCTCATCTTATACCGTAAGATAGAAAGAAGTGATGAAAACAATTGTGATTTCGATAAGCGCATTAGGTAGGCAGTAGGGCCTCTGGTTTAGTTCCAATTTCCATTGTTTTGCTAAAATCTTAAAATATAATTGTAATTAGGAAAACGCTTTTGCTTCTAACTTAAACGTCGATTGACGCAGTAAGTATCGGATGACCACTTCTCGGTAGGTGCGATTATTTTCATTATTGCATCGTTTATTGATTCAAATAAGACTAAGGGTATTGATTTCTTCGATTGCTTAATAGCGTAACGGATATTTTCACTTATGTACAGATAAGTAGTACACCTATGAACATGCGTGCGTTACCTGTTTATCGTAGGTATTCATTATCAACCAATATAAAGTCATTAATAGTAAATTAAGTAGCATGTTCTGACGTGAGTGGACGGTGGATGAATGACCTGGTGAAGCTCGCAGGAATCTCGAGGATGCGAGTGGCGCCCGGATCAGTCATTGTTATCTTCGTTAGGATAGAGTAGGTACTATGTCCAGCAGTAGATATATTCTGGCTGCGAATCATAATCAGATGACAATCTACTGATATTAACTATTTTAGATGTATGGCTTAGTTACGTCGACAGCGCCGCGATGGACAGGCCCTATACTACGAAGTGCGAAATTCGAACTTCGTATCTTGTCGCCCCGCTTACGCTAATATTATTTAATACGAGAGTGAGAGGGATGATACGATAAGAACTTTGATTTTCGAATTTCGTAGTAGCATCAAAGAAACCGATACAAATAAATAATGCATTCCATTTTGGACCACCAGTTGATGACCGCGATCCTCGAGGGAATGACAAGACAATGATATTAGAATTTATTTCTTAACTTAAGTTCGAATAAGTGGGTACTGTACTCGATTCTAACCATTAAAAAGAGCCTTAGGTAATCATAAACCGATTTTCCCTAAATATTCCGGTACTACCAAGGCTGCCAATATTAAATTTAACAACACAATTAACATGAAAAACTGTACTAATCACCTGGCCAATTACATCGCCGTACATCTATTTATAGTTATCTGCGATCGTTGTGCGCGGTGATGACATGACTCGCATTTTAAACAACCTTTGTCCGACGCTCGCTTCCGAGTACTAAGCTTCCGAGATCAGCGTTGTAAACAAAATATTCCACTACAATTCATAAGATCATCTCATTTTTTCATCGTGGAACAATTCACATTAATGCACCTAGTCCCAGATAACAACAGAAGATAATTAATTATAAATAATTGAATACTTACTTAGACAGCAGTACGTATCGACGGTCTCCGACTCGACCCAAAACAAAGGAATAGCAGGTAGGTATACACATCAGTTGCTTCCATCTGCCTGCCTAATAATTTAAATAATAATACCTAATAATTTCATGAAATTTCGTATATATACGAGGTTGAGTTAGGTTCCCTTCCCGTCGATAAATATTATACCTCTATATTACAATACAATACAATGACTCTTTATTGTACACTAGAAATAGAAAACGACACAGAAAACAGGGATGTATAGAGAAAATATATTTTTTAAAACCCAAGGCATCAAAAAATTCTAATTTTTAAACAAATATCCATCGAAGAAATCGCAAGCCTTGCGTGTCAGGTTTTCTAATTACTAGGCAATCCGGTCACAAAATTTCACAGAACAATATAACCTTCAGTAAAGGATTGACAGTTGAAGAGGAAGAAAAAGATAGCCCCTGATCTAAATAAAAAGTGTCTTCAGGCAAAACAATACTATGCCATGACCTGCTCTTTATCAGCATCAGCATCACGATATTAAATGAAATCAAGCAGCAAACAGAATATCACAGGTTTTTGAGACCTTTGATACCACATGATTGTAATAAACTATATATGCTTATGACTAATGAAATATGAACAGCCAAGAAGTGACCATCTGATACTACGGTCGCACCTGGTTGCTACACCAATAACAACAACAACAATTTGACTCACGCTGATATAAATGGTGACGTGCGTGTGCTTATCTTTTTTTCTGGTGTTTGTTTTATGCATAAAAGGAAACCATTATTTTTATGATTTGGGCATTTCACAAAGTAAGCTTTATTTATTGATACAGAAGTGGAACTGAAAGGTGATGGCAGAAGCCCTTAAAAAAAATTGTTATCAAAAAGTCTACTATGATCAAGGCAATGTAGGTATGCACGATTTTACACAACTATCGTTTTCCTAGATTGAAGTAATTTTAATTCATCCTAATATCTGACGTCCTGATCGACGACCGCGCGATTATATGACGCGACCACAATGGGATTTATACGATGACATTGCAACGCTGCATCGTGTAAACAATGGCCAATTAGGACAGCTCCTTATGGTTTAGATTTTTGGATTTTAGTGGTACCTAACAGTGTAGAGAGAAGCAGGGGCGGATCACTTAAAGGCTTTTTGGGCTGCAGCCCAGGGCCTGAACTGAAAACAAGAGACGATATTGTCAATAATTAAAATTATTTAGAATTAAAAAAAATCCGATCATAAGGTTTGAGTAATTAGGTAGGGGCCCCTAAGCAGTATTAGCCCAGGGCTCCACAAATTTCAGATCTGTCCCTGGAGAGAAGTCAGAGTTTGTATCCGTCCACTGGACTGTTGCTACTGAACTTGGAGATTTGAAAGGTATGACGTCACGGTTAGCTGACTCACCACCGAAACAGTTGCCACTCTGAGTATCAACGTGTAATGAGTGTATGTAAACGAAAGGTTAATCTCCCGTGTTTTAACAGTAACTTCAATTTGCATATGAAATTACAATTTTCATGTGCAACTAAGAATCTTAAAGAATTATTCGAGCCACTGGAGCGGCGATTTCCTATTTATGCCTCTGCTATTGTGCCTTTATTTATACCAAGGTAGTGAGCGTAAAGAATACAGTGTTAGACTGTAGATTCCGTGTTTAGTTTTGTTGAGGATCCATGTTTCTAGTTTGTAGTAATTTCTTTGATACCCAAGAAAACATTTGGTATTTGTTTAGAAAAGTACAGACAGTATAATAACCCCCAATCTTCAGAATTTGCGTTATTGTACGTTGAAAAATTTTACTAAAACGCTTCGCACACACTTTATCTGGAACATATTATTTGTAGAATATAGAATGTCAACTTGGTGGTACCTACGTATAGACTACTACCTACTATAGGTAAGCAAGAGAGGCGTTACAAAGTTGTTTACGTATTTTTTTATCTGTCCTTGAGTGTAACTTACCTAGGTCATTATTTTATTATTATTACTATTACATTATTAGATACGTCAGAACTAAATGATGATATATTTAGTTAATTAAATTTACACCATCGTCAGCATCATCATCAGCCTGTATTAGTCCACTTCTGGATCTAGGTCTATATGTTCTATGCTTATCCCACTTACGAATACGCCAATTTCAGAACGAGTTCAAATCACTCGACGAAGCTCGTTTATTCAACAGCAGTCGGAACCGATGTCGCAACATGTCACATGGTTATAGATTAACGTCTATTAATCGATTTAGCCGCTCGATTCTGGAGCGCTGTTATGAAATAATCGAATGTTGATGAAGGAAGCACATGCTGGCAACTCGGAGCGAGTCCAGTCTAAATACGTTTACCGTTGCGTACACTACGAACTTGGGCAGCCTTGGACACTACCATTGCGTCGTGAGAAAATGTCAGGCAAAGTTTACGACGAAAATATACATAAACATCCGTCAAATCTCCATAAAGTTATGATTTAATCAATATAGCTGATGAATTTGAATCGATTCCATTTTTAATCAAATTGTTTCCATTATTGATATTTAAAACTGTTCTGATTGTGAAATCGGCTAGCTTTATGATTCTCAAATAGAAACGCTGCTTTAATCGCAAACGTATCCTTGATTTACTCTGTGAAAACCGTGCCATGCATAACAAATAGATTTTAATTGAAAAATTATAGTATGTACAAGGTTTCATCACAACATAGCGCCCGCGACCTAGATGTCCAGTAACCCTGTTGAGTTGACGACAGCATCATTAGACTTTCACGAATCGAGTTTCTATTGTGTGAGAATAATTTAAAAAACAAAACGCTCAATCCAAACAACAAAGTACCACCTAAGTCTAAAGTAATAGAAGTTTTATAGTAAATACGTAATGAGCTGGGAACGTAGCGGTGATCGTCGGCCGGGCATTGTCCGTACTCCAGGCGCCTTCCGCTTCCCACCGACCACTCGCCGGAGACCCCCAGAATTACACTGCAAGCCCGTCACTTCCTACAACCAGCTAAGTACCCCAGGGGATGAGGTAGCTCAACTTACGTTTGTTTCGCCGCGTATTAGTATAGGAAAGTATCGAAAGGCGGAACGACGCGACTGAAATGAAAAATAGAAAACATGTTACACTCGCGTTGCTCTATATGTTAATAATGTCATTGTCGCTTGAAGGAAGCTATGTACGAAGTATGATCGTGACGTGATACCGTCACGGATGCAAATTTAGTAATTTATTGAATCAGGCGTTACCAGAGTAACGCCTGATTCAATAAATTACTAAATTCGCAGACGGAGGTCCTTATCAATGAAGTAAAAAGAATTTAAAAAGAAAAAAAAAGAAAAGAAAAAATTTTCAAAAGGAAGAATTTTTTTCTAAGGTCGCGGGTGAGCAAGGAAATTCTTTTAGTTCATTGCTTTAGTGATAGTACCTATGATATGTCGAAAACACGGAACCTTTTTTGAAATTGACATAGGTAAGTCACTTCTAAATAAGCAATTTTCAATTATATCTAACAATTATGATGTTTTTGTTTTATATACTCAAATGCTTGATACGAAGAAAAAACATGGTAAAAAACATTTATTGAACTAAAAGAATTTCTTTGCTCATTCAGAATTTCATTGATGAAATTAAAAACGAGAGAATAAACTGGGTTCATTTTTAACGATATCGCGTCGTTTTTCAACGAATTCTAGTTTCACTAAGTCAATCATCAACTTATAAACATATAATTATACATATTTAAAAATTACATACCTACATAGCAGCACTCATCACATATAAGGATATCGATTAAGGAGCATACTACTGGAGTTGGAGGTTTGAAATTTGGTGGATATAATTCCATCATCGCTCCATCTTGTTGGAGGCCTACCGACAGCTCGCGTCTCCCGACCTGGTTAAGATCGCGAGATCGCGGTGGATGCGAAAAGCACAAGACCGGTCTGAGTAGTGAGCCTTGGGGGAGGCCTTGGGGGAGGTCCAGCAGAGGACGTCTTTCGGCTGTCATGATGATGATGATGATAATGAATTCCATCATAATACTAATTGCGCTTCTCTATGACATGATTAACAAAACTACAGAATTAAATGCTTCAACTCACCATTCATCATCATCATATCAGCTAAAATAAAAGTTTGCGAAACGTTGTTTGTTAAATGAATATTTGTTACCAAGTGTTTGGATACCCTGAAAATCTTATTCTTTTTTTGTCTGTCTGTTTATGTTAGTAAGTCTTTTGATCTATAAACTTCCACTCGCGACAGTTCTAGTTGTTATAAATATGAAGTACCTGCGCTACTGACGCTAATGACTTCAAACGATTTAAATCAGGTTATTTCTGTGCTGTCTTTATAAAAATGTCTACTACATAATACAGTTGTTGCATGTTATAACTTATTTTTAAGACTTCAGTCAATACGACTGAATTTATTGTTTTTTATCTCAGAACTCTATCATTTATGAACCGATAAAAAAAAAATAGGTCTCATTGTTACCAATTCAGGATGAATGGATCCTAGGGTAATCGGAAACTCTTCAAATATTGTAGGGAATCCTACTTCATGATGATTTGGGTACATTTAAATATTTGGTAGTAACTCGTGCATTTGTTCTTACAAATTACTTACACCATGAAGACCATAGTTGGCTGGTGGAACTATTCATGGAATAAAATTTGATTAAGTACTTTAACGCAATTGCTAGGCAATTTATGCTCGACATATGATGAAGTGGAACGGATGGTGAAGCACCAGGACAACTCCTCAACAATTAACGTACTATGCATTATTGTTGTTATTTGAGCCTGCTTGGCAACCAGTCCTGGATATCCTTTATATGGGACAAGACAAGAGCACCGAAAAAAAAAGAGCTGCTAACAGTAACAAAAAAAATTAAACACAGAAACAATAATACGCATCCATACTAAATTATAAATGCGAAAGTGTGTTTGTGTGTTTGTATGTTTGTCCGTCTTTCACGCCGTAACGGAGCGACGGATCGACGTGATTTTTGGCATAGAGATAGTTTATGGGCCCGAGACTGACATAGGCTACTTTTTATCCCGGAAAAATGCACAGTTCCCGAGGGAACAGCGCGCGATAACCGAATACCACGCGGGCGGAGCCGCGGGCAAAAGCTAGTATTACTATACAAGCATAATTTACATCGTATTGTGATGACACCAGTTGATTGATTAAATATAAGTCAGTTTACATTAGTTTTAACGTAAATTACAATCATACAAAAAAATAACGGCTACTAGAAACGGTTATAGATGCATTATACAGTATTTAAAGATGTGTGGCTTACACAGAGTATTGCTTACTCGGAGACTGACACTTCAAGGTCGATGGCCGGTTGCAGCAACTATGTACCTACTAGTAACAATCCTTACTAATAAATGTGAAGAAGAGTTTGTTTCTTTCTTACACTTTAACGCCTAAAGTCATTCAACCGATCGAGCCGAAATTTGGTACGGAGAAAGAGAAATTCCATTCGCACCTCCCGCCGGAAGTCTAAATTTCATTGAAATCATCTTGATGAATGGCAATCTACCACCGTGCGTTTCCTTCGACACTTCTACGTAGGTACAGTGAAATTCCTTACAACTATGACATCGGGGCTTTCAAGAAAAGGGCTTATACTTTCTTAAACGGCCAGCAACGGACCAATGACTTCTTGAGTAGTTGGTATTCATGGGCAGCGGTGATCATTTCCCATCAGACAACCCGCTTGCTCATTTGCCTCAAAAATAACACAGTTTTTATAGTAAGTTAAGTTTTTAAGTAAATACATATAGTTAAAAATATAGTTGGGATAATTGGGAAACCTCCGATATTGTCATTTCAAATATCTCAAAAACGGCTGGACCGATTTTTTATCGAACAAGTATTTTTTTTAGATTTTTTTTTTAAGAATCGCCGCGGCACTCGCTTTCTTTCTCGCTCGCTTCGAAATCGGTGTATCAGTTTGAGAGCTACTATGCTACAAACGGAAAAACGTTAGCGTCAAACATACAAACCTCCCTTTTTGCGTCGGGAGAGGCAGTTAAATATATGTTGTTATTAATTTACTGCACCGCGTCTAATGTTTTTCTTTTATTTGAAGTAACTAAATGCACATTAAATAGTACGTTAACTGTACGTCGGATCTTTGCGTCAACATAGCCACGTAAACAGCCAGGCCCTGACACAAATACCGAGTATAAGCATATTATGAATACGCACATTTTCCTCTGATTATTCTGCGCATGGTCACTTACATTGAGATTTATAAACTTAGACTAGAAAATACGTTTTTTTTTGTAATAAACGCTACTTAAATATCGTATATAATTTTTTTATTGATATAGCTGTCAAGCATGTGCGAAAGCAAAGTGAAAAAGGATGAAAATTCAAAATAAGGCGAAGAGAGAGAAAGAAATAGGTACTAACGTAAATCACTATAAATTTAGTTCTCAACATATTTTTTTTTTCTACGCTATAAATTGGCTGCTCATAATTTCATGAGCAAATTCATGAGTTGCCAAGCAAATGGATTTTCAACATCGGGACATTTAGATAAGGAACTTATAATCTTTTTTAATTATACAATACGAAAGATTCGGAATGTCGGGTATTCGCAAGTGGTACCTATAACTAGAGTTGCAGCGGTATCTTTAGATTAAAAATAATATTCGTGGACACAGGCCTGGCACTATTTTTGTTCATATGAACTGTAATGCATCCATAAAAAAGATATCTCCAGCTTCGCTTGCAGCAACACTCGCACTTCTTTGTCTCATGGTAATGAACTTGAATAATAAACAATGACATGACCTAAAAGATGACTTGACAGTCAAGTGCTCTTTTTTCCAAAAACACGGAAGACCTTGGATTCTGATGCACTGTTAAATATTAACAAGCCGATGTGCAAGGTGGTCTGGTGCCTTCTCCCGGCCTCGGTCAATTGTATTATAGACAACTGTTGACTTTTGTTGGTCTTGGAAGTTGATTTAATACATTTGCTTAGACAGGACGGTTTTATATATTTCTTGGTATTCCTAGTAAGGAATTTAAGTGAGCTTGTATCATCGTCATCTTCATATGACCCACTGCAGGCCAAAGGCCTTCTCTCAGAATAAGTCGACTTGGGTTTTATTTCCCACGCGGACCCAGTGTGGATTGGGCCCTTCACGAATACATCATCGAATTGCTTCGCAGGAGATATTACACTTTACAAATTGCTGCATTCCAATATCATTGCTATGCACTGAACGCGTTCAAAGACCCTTACAACCAGAATAACGCCGCTGAATCATTTACAATAACTTATAAACTTAATACATTTATTATACCGGACACCACACACTCAAGAGGGTATTATTAGACTCTACCAATTGACCAATACTCGAAGTCAAAATGTCAGTGGAAGCGTTCGCCTAATGCAACACATGGAGTGTTGTGACTGCCTAAATGCCAATAGATTTACCTATAATGGTGCCGTATTGTACGCGAGTGACGACTGGACGACTTGCATAATAACTATAGAGGCACAGAGCGAGTGATGAGATCACTTCACTTTCTGGATGAGTTGCGTAAGGTTTGAATAAGATAATGGAATTTTGTTGGTGTGTTTGTTGCGAAGTTATTCAATGTACTGGACTGGAGTCGCGTGGGAACTACCTTATTTGACCTCGTCACGGAGTTTTGGTTAGCAATTGTACTTAAGTAGGCTCCTTATCATTACCTCTGTTCAATCACAATCAAAAGTGATTAAGAAGGGGTAAATACTATTCTGGAAACTGCGGCCCAGCCCAAGCCCTCTCGGTCTTAATTCTCAGTCGGGATGAGGAAACTCAGTCGGGTTGAGGAAACTCAGTCGGGTTGAGGAAACTCAATGGCGTTGAAGAAACTCAGTCGGGTTGACATTGTGTGGTCGATGTTAGGTAATTTATTCTTCATATTAATGTTAACACCCCACCATACATCTATGAAGCAATGCATAGTAGTGTGTAAAGTTCCCATTCGCACTGAAACCGCGCGGAAACTACATCCCAAGCTCTCTCATTCTCAGCGGTGGCTTGTTCCCAGTAGTGGGGCTCATAAAAGTCTGAGAGTATGTAGAACGCGTCTCCATTTGAATGGGCGGCCGGCACAACTGGTCAGTGTAGCTCTGACTACGTTATAAAATTCAGAATGCGCTCTCATTACTTATTTATTCATTCGCTATTATTTACACTTTATTATGTCTGTGGCGCGATTGTTTTCAGCTTCTGATGGTTCGCGGGCATTTCAACGTATTGTGGCGACACCGTATTTATGTGCATTAAGCAGTATGTGATTTAATTGATTGCTTTACAATCAGGTTATAAAATGTTATTACGATGATAAATGGTATGTTGTAGGGTGATTTATTGCAAGAGAAATCGTAAATTTCATGTTGATATTTTTTTAAGAATGTGATGGGGTGAGAGTTGCGGGAAACCGGTGGATGCAAGTGGCGAGTTGTCGCTCATTGTGGCGTTCTAAGGGTGAAGCCTTTGTTCAGCAGTGGACGTCTTCCGTTTGGTGATCATGATGATGATGATAATGGGGTTATGTGAGATTCATTACCTTGTGATATCATTTCAGACAGGCATGGAAAATAGCATAAACGGCCCAGATGTAAAATGGCACTGAGACATGAAACGAAACTCAGGTGTGTTATTCTTTAAGCAAACCTCAAAGAAGATTCAGCACTGCGCTCGATCGATAACCATAACTTTATGCCTCAACGTTCAACGTCGTACAGTCACCAGCACCAATATCTGACACAACAAGCGTGCATAAATATCTGATACGGCTCTATTTCTAGGGCAGGAAGGACGTGTCAGATATTTTTGCACGCTCGGCTGTGGCAGATATTAATGCTGGTGACTGTACACCTAATCCCGCGAAACGCCTACAAGCGGACTGGTTACTTTATGGCTGTCGATTAAGTCCAGGGGGGTTAATACGAAATTTGTAAATCGAAGTTCGTATCATACAGTCCCTCTCACTATCGAAGTTCGAATTTTGCAGTTAGAATAGGACCAGTGCTGAATCCGAGGACGCAGTTATTTTTTTATTCGACTGGATGGTAAACGAGCACTTGCTCGTTCATTCCATCTCTTACCATCAGGAAACCCACTTGTGTTTCCTGATGGTAAGAGATCACCACTGCCCATAAACATCTGCAACACCAGAGGTACTTATTGCCTAAGATGGGATACATCAAGTGCCAGTTAATTTCACCGGCTGTCTTACTCTCCACGCCGAAATATAACAGTGCAAGCACTGCTGCTTCACGGCAGGATTAGCGAGCAAGATTGCACAAGGTCCTACCATCTGCAAAAGTTCACTTAAAGAATTTATTATCAAACATTATTGGTCGAATGTCAAACTTACTACGATTAGCAAGGGCAGGAAAGATGCTCGTGAAATAGTGAGACAACAATTTAGGGTCCATTTGTGAGACCAAAAACTTGGTTTATTGAACGTACAATCGTCATGCCATCCGTGGCAATTAGGGCATACCTGCCGTGACATCATAATGAAGTACGAAATTGGGCTAGGTATAAAATAACGGTCGTTCTTCCCGCCAATGACCATTTGTTGAACATTGGGCAGTACTAAACCATTGTGTCATTTCATGTAATACTTACTTCCTGAATTCAAAGTCGAAAGGTTATAAAATACCATACTTTCTTTAGAAGCGTGCAGAACCTTACACGGTGTTATTTTCGCTGGGAGGGCATCAACTATCCACTTACTACCCCATTTATGGTACTCTGTTTTCTACGCTACACTGTAAGGACTGTAACAGCTACTTTGGTCAATTAGGACCAATTGCAACATAGTATGTTGATAGAGGCTGTGAACCAACATAAAATTTATAATGTAAGTAGCAACATTTTAGTAACGACGAAGTTATTTATGTTAGGAGGCATGTCGGGGTTACAATATCTCTTTTTCGTATGGTTTAACCAGGGATGAAGATCGTCTCCTAGTCGTCATCATCATCATCATCATCATCATCCCAATCTATTTACGTCCCACGGCTGGGCACAGGCCTCCTCTCAGAATGAGAGGGCTTGGGCCGTAGTCCCCACGCGGGCCCAGTGCGGATTAGGAACTTCACACATACCATTGAATTACTTCACACGTGCGTCCAGATATCCTCACGATGTTTTTCTTCACCGTAAAGCTCATGGTAAAATTCTAATCTGATTTCGCACATGATTTTTGAAAAACTCACGAGGTGCGGAGCGGAACAGGGGGTCTCATAGTAAACAATTACAATTAGTAGTTACAGGTGCCACCTTGAAGGATCTTCCAGGATTAGTAAAAACAAAAATGATTAAAAAATATTGTCAGTCATAGTACAAGACACAAAATAAAGTTCTGTAAGCCGAAATCATATTACTTATCTCAGCCATTTTTCAAAATTTATTTTAAAAAAAGAAAGAACCTTTGGACGGAAGCTGTCTAGAAGATTGTGCACACCTTCTTGCTAAAGTCAATGTTAATGCAGATGAGGATTGGTTGGATCCCAAATTACAGATATTTTCCCACCATGTCAAAATTAATTTATCAGTTCAAGTTAAAACGGATGCTAACTTTTCGGACAGCCAACCTACACAAATGACTAATGGTGTACCCGCCAATAGAGACGTAAGTAGGTACCCACGGTTTATTGAACTCCAGTCAGAAAGTTAAATCATGATTTAATTCAACGAACTGTTTTGATTCGCATTCATTAAATTAATTGTAGGCCATAACTTATGACTCAGATAACGCTAATTTGTCGATGCGTTTTGCAAATTAATGAAATGCTACTGGTACGGTTTTGATAAAAACTTTACGATTCGTGTGTACCATTTTTAGAGGTTTTATTGTACGTTGTTAATCGGGCAAATTGGAATGAGATTTCACTTTGTTAAAACGTAATTGCTGGTATATTTAGTAGAGGCGTGGCGCCGTAGTGACTCGATTCCCCTCGGATTGCCTAATGCCTAATCTTTTTAGGGTTCCGGAGCCAAAATGGCAAAAACGTGATATCCCATCTGGTCAGTATTCTATAACTGGTACAAACAAGCTTTTTTGCTGACTGTAATTTTTGTTGATTGTATGTATTTAAGTGGTTGTCCGGAAGAGATCATTTTTAAGCAATAGGACCGCCGCCTATTGTCTACCTTGTTGTATACTTAATATATTTTTTGTTCTTTCGCTGTATTGATTTGTTGTTGTTGCATAACGAAAATATGTATTGAATTGCGTATTATTATTCTTATTAACTGCTTGCATGCCTAACAATTAGCTAGCAACACAGACTTCAAATTAGATCGCCTGATTAGTGACCATGGCAACCAAAAATGGCCGCTAGCCTTGAAATCAGTCAAATATTGACACGCAAAGTTTTCTTAGGCCAGAAAACAAGGTGCTATAGTGTGGGCGAAGCCTTAATGAACTACATTGTCTTATTACTTTAAATGGTCATGCGAGTTTTTTCCCCGCCATCTGTACTGGACGCAAAATGCAGTGGGCGGATGGTTTCCGCTATCTCGTAGGTAGCAAATTTTACTTGATATAGGCAGAACTGGATTATGGAGCTAGTTTTGCTGTTTTGATATAGGTAGTCTTTTTTCTTTTTTTTATTCGACTGGATGGCAAACGAGCAAGTGGTTCTCCTGATGGTAAGAGATCACCACCGCCTATAAACCTTGCAGCACCAGGGGTATTGCAGATGCGTTGCCAACCTAGAGGCCTAAGATGGGATACCTCAAGTGCCCGTAATTTCACCGGCTGTCTTGCTCTCCAGGCCGAAGCACAACAGTTTTTGGAATCTTTTTGTATTTTTTTTATTTCAACTCCAAATTTTTGTTACTTTTATAGGGATACATGTCGCTAGTGTCGCTGCTTATGTCACTAAATAAGAAACAAACAAGCTGAGATATGTGGTGCATAGGAGAAATTCGTGTCTGTACCGTTGACCAGCCGTGGTGTAGCGGTACGTGGCATGGAATGCCGAGGACCTGGGTTCGATTCCCAGCGCTGGTCTTTTTCTGGTTTTTCTGTGCATCTATATTTCAGTTTATATTTTTGATATTGTAACCAGAGGAATTTTTACCTAATGTTTCTGACGCTCGCGATCGTAATCAAATGACAGATGTCGCATACAAAAACTGTCATTTGGTTGCGATCGCGAGAGTCAGAAACGTTAGGCAATACGGCCTCAGGATGCCAGTAGCTGTCGTTCATTGTGACGTTCTAAGGCGGACGCCTTTGTTCAGCAGTGGAAGTCTTCCAGCTGACGATGATGATGATGAGCAAGGATCTATTGCTTTCCTACTCTTCTACTACATGTGTAAGACTCACACACATGACACATACACACATGAAACACGTGTCTCTTTGTGATACATGCTAGTATGTTATCATACAGATCATTATCACCGAAGTAATGTAAATAAGAACTCAAGCATTTAATGTTAAACGTTGCATTGTCAGTGTCCTACCGTAACATAAAATTACAATAGTTATAGCATTTTATCTTAACATCAATAAAGTTCCATTTATTACTCAGAGCTGATCCTTTGTTGTATCCTTTAAATGATTCCAACCGGTCTATAATCACATACTGATGTCATCAGGTGGCCAGAATGATTTAATTCATCAGCTTTATGCCTAGCCCATTATGGTTAAGTCATCGCCTGACGGGGCCTATAAGACCACTGACTTCTATCTACGTTTACATTTATAGTTTGAAAATTAATCCTTTGTTATAAATTATGAAAATTGTGCCACTTTTACGAACATATTCTTCGAGCTAGGTATGTTGGTTTTCCGGCAAATTTCCACCACAGGCCAAACTGCTCGAAGAGCAGATAACAGTTAAGGGAGAAAAGTTCTCGAGTGATGACCACGAATCGGTAGATGTAGATGCAGCGTTAGCCGACCTCCCACTAGATGGATCGACGACATTACCGACACGCCTACGACATCCCTAACTATTCATAGTTTTTTTGTATTTTTTATATTTTTGTTTGTATAATTTTAATTTTACAGCGCATCGGTGTTTAACTGTAATGCTGTAATTTTTTTTGTTATAATAAATAAATAAATAATTATGAGAATTGTGGGTATTGGATGCAGATATCAAGTTGTCATTCATTGTAACTTTCTAAGGAGGGTAGCTTGTTCAACAGTGGACTCCACGCCCTCCAGCCTATCTATCTTGCATCTGCTATCTATGTGGCTTCCAGCTTGCTCCATTTGGTAAGTATCTGGGTCCAGCACACCAAAGTTTAATAAATGTTTTTAAACAAAATATTAGCTTGAATGAGCAGATAGTTAAAGTAGATTTTTTGAGCCCAATTTAAGGTGTAACCTTTAACCTAATTAACACGTCGGTAGTCGGTGAAGTGCCACCCAAATCGCACATGTCTCATATGGACTCTACTACATAGAACTTCTATTTGAACCTTCTAATCTAAACAATAGGATGGTGTAAGTACTATTTTTATGAATTGTTTATTGTGAAACGGCGAAGGAAGAGGCGTTGTAGTATTTGTATTGTAGATTAGATTAGATTCATTTATTTCCTTATGAAAAAATGCATTATAAAATAAATGTAACGTAATTATAAGATATTCACAAAAGGATCGTCAAATTGTATACAAAAAATAATATATGTTAATAGCACATTACAATAAAATGTCAGTTAAAAATAGAATTACAATGTCAAATTAGAATTAAATTTAAAAATAATAACAATAATTAAAGGTAAAAACATCAAATTGGAACGATCGATCAAATAAACAATAAAAAATAATTAAAATGTCAATGCAATAAAAGTCAATGTAAAATAAAATTTAGCCCACAAAAAAGGACAAAATAATGTCAATGAATAAGAGAGAAAAAAATAAAATAAAAAAAATAAAGTCAAATAATGTGAAAAGTGTCAAATACAAACAAACAGAAAAATAAAAATAAGTAATTTAAACAAAATGGTACTTAAAGGTACAGACTAAATAATTATCTGTCAATTAAATTTCATTTCACTGTACTCTTTTACTGAGTACAGTGATTTGTCCAAAAGAAGTTTCTTCAGTCGACGTCCAAATTTCTCGTTCGAACATTCATTTTTTAAATCTGCGGGTAATTTTTCGTAAAACCTAGGGCCTATGACGCGCGGGTTTTTGTCGAGCAGCACTAATATGTATTGCATAGACGGGATTAATATTATTACCTCTGCCGTCTATAACGTTTGACGTTAATGCCCCAGGAACATTGGCCAACTCCAACGATGTATAAGCGTGTAACTCGCGTGATACACATTTCTTCCAAACAAGGGCAGGCCTTGCTTCCCACTCGCCGTCGTATTGGTAGTTTTAATACGGGTAATTGCGATTTTATTAAGAATTGTGAACCGACGCCCACTGGCCTGATCGAACTAATTTGTGATGTGTTCTTCTTAACAATGTTGTGTGGAGGAATTAAGCTTATTTTTAACGAGACTTGCATTCGTGTGATTGTGAGTGTGACGCACGCATGTCCTTAAAGAAGCAAATTACGAGTGATGCCTTATACATATTTGAATGTTTCGTAAGGAGCAAAGTTGCTCATTTGAGCAAGGTGTTGTAGGTATATTTGTCTCGCCTTCCACTTCCACTTTTTTTTAATTCCTTCTCTAAATTAGAACTGATATGTATACATTTTAGATTATTATCATTATTATTAATTCTTAATATTATATTCTTGATTATATTAGTCATTGGTTTGGTAAATGTATGAGTGATGTCAACTAGAATTGTTTGATACAAACTAGGAAGGCAATATTGTCAGCATGTGATGCATGTATCTAAAATAATATTTGCATGACTTATACAGTCTAAATGTATGAAACAAAAAACTTATAATACCATATAACTATAATATACTACATTTACAGCAATTAAATTTCATTTCATTAAACTGTTTACAGAATGCATCCTTTATCGTAATTCATATTTATTACATTTTTATTTCAGAATTGTAATTATACCAACCGTGCCTAATTTAATACGAGTACATTTCATTCATTACAAGATATTCTAGGATTAATCCCGAAAATTACAACAGAATGACTAAAAAGTGAGAAATAAAGAAAATATTTAACAAAAAAGTAAAACCGATTCCAAAAAAATAACATAAAATGGAAACGACTACAAAACCTTTGAAAATATAGTATGTAGGTGAGGTAGACGACTATTGTTCCACTCCTACTGGCTCGTGCTGAGGCACCAACTTTGAGCTAGTGGTAGAAAATAGGTACCTAGAAAAATATTTTCAAGGGTTGGTAGTCGGTTCCATTTTTTGTTATTTTTTAATTTTTTTGAAGTTGGTTTTACTTTTTAGTTAATTTTTTATATATATAAGTATGTCAATCCGTTGCTTTGTATCCATAGTACAAGCTTTACTTAGTTTGGGACTAGGTCAATTGGTGTCAAGTGTCCCATGATATTTATTTACACATACATTTATTTATTTACACGCCCAAAGACACGGGTAAAAGCTTGTACATGCGATAATAAAGGCAGTATTGATCAATTACCAAGTCTGAGGCATTGTATGATATCATACGCCCCGGGATACCGGCGCAGATATTCTAGGCCCATGATCAGCGTTCGTAATGATTACAAATTAGGGAGTGGGCAATATTAACGCGTGCACGTGCTCCGTATACATACGGTGCTTATAGTGTATCTTGTTTTAGTTTTGTGAATGGTTTGTAACAATAACAATTTAATTCGTTGTGCTTACGACAGATTTTGAATATAAAATTACCGCGAGACTCATTCATATATTGACCCGGATATCTCACGTCTTAAATCGAGTTTAGCTCGACATGTTTCATGACATGTTTCGACATGTTTTGACATGTTTGATGTTGTTTGTTGTGTGTTTAGTCGGGTAGTTGCACGAGCAGAGTGGCGGCGCGCAGTGCGCGTGTTGCAGCAGTCGCGCGAGTCGCGTTGCTCCGAGGAGGAAGGGCTACGGATTAGCCCGAAACATGTCGAGCTAAAATCGATTTAAGACATGAGTTATCTGGGTCGATATATATATTTATTACGACAGATTCTTTCTAGTTTTTGTTTAATTTGTAAGATTTGTTTGTTTGTTTATATCCTTTATTATACAAAAAGGAAATACAAAAATCTTACAAAAATAGTGCTAAGTACAAAGGTGGACGTATCCCTGAAGGGATCTCTGCCAGTCTACTTTTGAGTGGTAGAGAAGAGTAATAAAAAATTTGGATCGACAAATGGAGCAAAACATTTGAATAAAATATATAACTGCATTTTAACAGAATTAAGTTAACAGAATGACTGAAAATTCGGTGTTCATTTATAGTTTGGATGACAATGCAAGTATCTACAGTCAACAAAATTTGTAGTCAGAAAAAACCTCGCACCAAAAATGAAATTTTTAATACAAATATATTTTCTATTTATGATGACAGAAATAATAAACTAAATGTTATAGACAAACATTGGGTCTTGTTTTATCTCTGAAAGTGAGGTCAGACCTAGCTAATGACCAAATACCTATATTATGACATGATTATAAGTTGATGTAAAATTAAAAAGTTCAATAAGCTACTTTAAGTATCGACACTAGGTATTCTAGGTACCCAGTATTTTTAAACTAGGTTCACTAATGTATAGCAAAACGTGTTCTTATCAATCAATGTATCATTCCTTTGAAAATTCTTTAACTAAGTATGTAACATTAAAATTGAATTAGATACGGTAGGTAGGTTAAGGTCATTTTGTACTGCACAACAATTGTGACAATCACAGCAATTCGAGAGAAGTCGCCAGAAATAAAATAAGTAAGTAGTTAAGTGAAAGCCGGCTCCTCATTATTATACGCTTTAATATTTCGAATAAAGTGTACGTTTATAGGAATTAACTGTCTCTGCCCTTGTGAGAAACGCTTTACCGTCAATTTCAGTTATTATTAGTTCAGTTCTGCATAATGTTTATTCCTAGTTTACCCTAGTTGGCATTGAAAATCCACAGCGAAATAACAGTTAGGATATATTTAAAGATATAATAACAGTAAGTACAATAGTAGGTATAAATGCCAGGGAGAAAGGAGTAAGTAATTACGCATGATTTAAAAATATTGTAATGGATTGTGAATAACTCTGAATTTATAATGTATACCGATAGATACCTACAATAGAATCATAAAACACTGTGTCATGACAAATACAAAATGTCGCATGAGCAAGTAACTATTTACCCAATACAAAAAGATTTTTCGTAGAAATTTTTGATTAAAAACATAGTCAAGCTTTTATTGCGATAAACTTTAAAAATCGTCTTTTGTAGTAATGCTATGAAAACCTTTGTTAATCTCATTGAAAAAAATACCCTGAAAAATATTTGGGTAGGTACATTAAAGGCAACGAATACCTGCTGAGATATTAGTGATTCATAACTAAACTAAAATTAACAACGATATAATATTGAGTTTCATTCTTGTGGAAGTTTACTCAGTAAAACGAAAACATTTCTTCAGAAATTTCTCTTACAATTCAGGTGGCATAATTTTTACCCATTCATACCTACTCATACCAAAAAGATTTACTTCATAAGGACTATAATCTTTTATAATAATATAGAACGTTGTGTTTTAAATGTCATGGTTAATTTTCACTTACTAGACAATAATGACAATCCATAATTATGTTGGAATTTCCATTACATAGAGATTATTGTAATCACTTAAGCACAGCTTTAAAAAGACTTTACTATAAATTTGTATGGAAATATTTTAATGCGCCTTATGCTACTGTCCTATCCTACTACTCGTAGTATTATAAATACGGAAGTTTGTAAGTCTGTTGGTTTGTTTGTTACTTCATCACGTCTATACTACTAAGCCGATTTTGATGAAATTCGGCATAAAACTAATTTGAATCCCGAAGAAGGACATTAAGATAGTTTTATCCCGGAAACTTGCATAGTTCCTGCGGAATAGCGATAAATGAATTTTGCGCGGTCGGAGTCGCGGGTAACGGCTAGTTGTTTATAAAAAACGTCAGTATCGGTTGAGTTTGTCTCGTAGGACACATTGGTGTGATATACAAAGGTGTTCCGAGAAGTACCCGTCTCGACTTGCCCGTCCCATTGACTCATCTTCAACCATAATTTAATAATAACCTTACCATCTCAAAAAGGCCATCACTGAACTTGGTAAATGTTTGGATTGCGGGACACGCCAAATGTTTTAATTGATGCTCAATTATTGTAGTTTTCACAACATTCCTAAAGTTTTGAGCTGTTAATTAATATTATACACCTGTATTTCGAAAGGTGCTAAGAGTTCTGATTAAGTGGCATCAATTAATATAGCAGTTTAGAGTGCTTCTCAAAGGTTTTTGTGAAATGAATATTTTGTTTTAATAATGTGTTTTATTTAATTAAAATCTAGACATCGCATGTGACGATGTTTGTGCATTGGTACATAATCGTTAACCTTTTTATACAATTTTAACTTGTCGTGTTAATTGGCATCAAAGCTCGGAAATCGAGTTTACCTAACGCTATTTCAGAGTTCGGATTGCCTTGAAATTTGATATAAATATGTCAGTTGGATGACAATACAAGTACAGTCAACAAAAAAAACTTTTATTAGGTACCAAAATCTATTTTGTATACTTCGAAAAGGTCACAGGTTTAGCATTACTTTTACAGTTGTTCGATAGGTCAACGTCTGTTGTACAATAAACCTAGGACCACCTTAGAAGAAATCACCATTTCATTTTAATGCAATACGTCAATCACTTGTCTGCAAAACACCTTAAGAAATCCATCGCTGCTGAAACGACTTCAGTCTCAACCGCGTGTATTGCTCCAAACAGCGGGGCAAAATCGTCGCTGCCGTATAGTTGAGTTAATTTGTACCTAATCAAATAGCAAGCCGTCACGTGGTACGATTTGCGGTAGCTAGGCCCTTATGCAACCAGCTTTCACCATACGTTAACTCGTGGAGAGAGTCCCTAAGATTGCCTTCCACTAGATTGGCTTGTGAAGTTGGGAAATAAGAAAGTGTAATGGTTTCCTTCGACGTCCGTGTAGGAATAAAACGTTTGATTTCACTGGATTGCTAGCTAATAGGTAATTAATTTAACTACGTACAATGTTTGTAGTATAGTGCATATCGCTTAGATTATATACAACACTAGATGGACCGTCGGCGGCACGAAAACGTCCACCAAAAATATAAGCCAACTGTTGGCTTATAAGTGATTTTCCCCTCCTCAGTCTGCATTGTGACACCGTAGGTGACGTATGCGGAGCGCGCAATACAAAAGTGCCGAAATATGACCAAATGTGCTATAAAAGTGTGCCGCAATTATAAAGGCAGGCTTAAAAATCCTAATGACGTGACTTTCCATCGGTAAGTACTCCAGAATCCATAAAATTTCGTAAGAAAAGATTAAATTATTTAGGTTAGAATTGTGTGACATTTTTTATAGGTGATACCAGTTTCCAGTGCAAAATTCCCCACAATTCAGTCAAAATCGTACTGAAAAGTTTGTATTGGGCACAAAGTCGAAATATAACGATTTCACCTGAACCTGAACAGTTTTTCGCCATGTCTGTCTGTTTTAGTTTTATTAATTCATTTTTTATTTGATTACATTCGCCATTACTTTTACTAGCGTCTAATTTTCGTCGTGTCGTAATAATTTTCCCCCAAATTTTGGGGGATTTGACATTACGTGGTATCATTTAGCACGCACACAGTGACAACCGGATTGACGTAACTCGAGTGTAAAGACGAAGCTGTCACGTGGTCGCCACGCACACAAACAAGAAAAAGAGTGGACGTTTTCAATCGCATTGTTTGTTACTGAGGCTCGGTCTAGTGTTGTATATAGTCTAAGGCATATCGTTATCCTCATTTTAGTGCTTACGGCCATATCCCTACTATCCACAATTGGAGTTAAAACATTTGACCATTTGGCATTTGGTGGAAAGAGCATTTATTGTTTGTGTTTGAATTGCATTTTTGTTTTCAAGAATATTTATATACTAGCTTTTGCCCGCGCCTCCGCCCGCGTGGTATTCGATTATCGCGCGTTTTTCCCTCGGGACCTGTGCATTTTTCCGGGATAAAAAGCAGCCTATGTCACTCTCAGGTCCATAAACTATCTGTATGCCAAAAATCACGATGATCCGTCGCTCCGTTACGGCGTGAAAGCGCAACAAACAAACAAACAAACTCACTTTCCCCTTTATAATAGTAAGGACTATCTTTTACCCGTGTCTTCGCTCGCGTGACATATTTTAAGCATTTCATACATTTCAGAGTCTTTTTGACAGTTTTCTATATATTATACCTACCAACATCAGGGGCAGATTCACCACAAGCTGGTGTTTTTTTTAATAAATAAGATGGCAACACTGGGTCGAAGAGCATAAACACAGCTGTTTATTTGGAGACGGCCTCAGCGCAAGGCTGTTCCGCGGAAGGAGGAAAGATCGCACGCGCAGCCTCGAGGTGGCACTGAGTCGTTGCAATCGATTATTTATACCTACGCGGAAAAGTGCAGTCAATTAGGATTCAAAAGGATTGTCTTTATGAAACTGCAGTTTACGCGGACAATGCACATTTCGGCATGTGCCTGCTCTTGAACACGGTATCTTGCTTTTGAACATGTAGCCACAGAAAACTATAGTTAGACTCTATTTATAGTTAGACTACTACAGTTGCTTACAGCTTTGTCTGCGAATAATTCGTTTAATTTAAAGCTATCCTGAGTGCACGTTTCTGCACGTGGCTGCTCTTCAACGTGGTAGGTATCTTGCTTTTAAAGAACATGGTAACCATAGAAAACTATAGTTAGATTCTATTTATGGGCTACTATAGTTGCTTGCAGCATTGTCTGCGAATAATTCATTTAATTTAAAGATATCCAGAGTTAGGTAACTATGAAATTTTATGGGATCTTTTAAAAAAATTAACTTGGTGTCGATTTTGTACGGTTATCGTGGCATGTCATGACATATTGGAATTGGATTTTATAAGAAACAAGTTTCTAGGCCCAGCGGTTTGGGCTGTGCGTTGATATATAACCCAGTCAGATTTACCTTTTATATATATATATAGACAAGCTGCTGTTTAGAACTCCGCATGCGAAAAATTTGTTTAATGTTATCCCGCGGGAACCATGAATTTTGCCGGGATGACAACTATTCTATGTCCTTCTCAGTGTTCCAACCTAATTACCATATCAGTTTAAATCAGTTCAGCGCTTTATTAGTGAAAAGGTTACAGGAAGTCAGGCACACTTCCTCATGTAATATTAATAAGGATAAAAAAAAGATGACTCAATTTACCAGACACTAAAAATATTATTTGCACAAGTAAAAAAATGCTTACACATTCCCAATTTCTTACATATCCCATGGTCAAAAATCCGTTCAAGTTGACATATTCCACCTTGCCAGAAATTTTTTTACGCACAGGAAGATAATCCATCAAGTGGGTCATAAAAGTAAGTAAATATACTTAGTCAAGTACATAATAATATCTTCGCTAGCAGGACAACAAACTTCTTTAACTGTAGCAGAAAAGTCATAATAGGTATAATCTTTAACTTTGTCATAATTCATAATTCGTGTGTAATAATAACAATCGAAACAAAGCGGTGTCCAGATCGCATTACGCGCCGGCGCAGTGGACGCGTTCTCACGCCCCGGCCGGCATTAGACCTCGATGTGTGAAGCCTCACATTCGTGGATGAGGCTTTATGGTAGCTCACTCTGCTCGCTTAGGAATATCAAAAGTTTTATTTTATTTATTTCAAATAAAAAGATTCGTCACACTGTAACTGAGTTAACTAGGGGTACACTCATTGTTGGCCGGGAAACGTCCATTATAATTGAAAAGAAGGGGAATCCTTTCGACTGCCATAATTTTATGTCATAATGTATAGTTTGTCATAATTTTTGGTAAGCATTTTTTTCCCGCTATAGCTACATTTTTTATAAATTTTTAAATGGTCACCCTGTAGAACTTTATAGGTTAGGTTTGTTCTATAGCAATTAAAAAAAAAAAAAAAATGGTTTCATAGAAAAAAAGAGTAAACATTACATTACGAGTATGACTAACAATTTTCGACAATTCGTTTTCTTTAGAACAAAACAATGAACAACAACTCGCCACTTGTATCCACCGGTTCTACTTCAACTCTCGTGACTTCATCAGTCTGTCCAGTCCACTTAAAGGGAGGTCTAGCAGCAAGTGGTTTCACTGCCACTGCTATTATTTGCAGAATAATCGTAGGTAACACTCACAGTAAAACTTCCAAACAAACAAATGGACATTTTGCTGGAATCATTTAGAGGCTGTTTCACCACTCATTCATTAATTTTAACTGACGAATGTGATGCCGTCTCCCTCTATTTGAACAAATTAGAGACAGCATCACATTTATCCTTCAGTTAAAATTATTCAACGGATGGTGAAACAGCCCCTTAGACTCAAATCAAATAGAACCTCCATGTGACCACTAAAACGCTCTTCATATTTAACATTGACTGTGTTTTATACCTCAATGGCGTGATCACAATGCTAGAGTCGAGTCTATTTATTTGAACATGCGTAAACTCTCTCGGCCATTTCTTTGTCTACAGCTAACTCAGTTGCTATTATTGTTGCTTCTATTTTTAACAGGATCCAATCGTCTATAATAATAATGTCATAGGTCCAAGAGGTCACTGGCAAATGCAAAGCCATTAAATTAAGGGTAATTATTACACCAAAATGCTAAATAAAGATAGTAAAAACCATAATTGCGAAACTGAAGTGGCAGTGGGCGGGGCACATTGCACGCAGGACTGATGGCCGATGGGGTCAGAAGGTTCTCGAATGGCGTCCGCGGACCGGGAGACGAGCTGTCGGTAGGCCTCCAACAAGATGGAGCGACGACCTGGCTAAGATCGCGGGATCGCGGTGGATGCGAAAAGCACAAGACCGGTCTGAGTGGAGAGCCTTGGGGGAGGCCTATGTCCAGCAGTGGACGTCTTTCGGCTGACATGATGAAAAACCATAACAATACATCATGCTTTTATTTTACATTTTTGATCTTTCGTTTAAAGCTTCAAAGTTTTTGCTAGATAAATCTTTAAAACCTTTTAGGTCGTCATAACCTTCGATGTTTGTTTTATTTTCCTGTTGTACTTCTGAGAATGACCAAACCCATCTTAATGGACCAGGACACCCAGGGCAATCGTAAACCATAAGTAAAATAAAATAAGACATCAGCGACAGAATTTAAGTGCGCAACAAGAACACAATGTTTGAAGCGGAGCTTATACCACAGAGTATTCGTCATTGGTAATATTCAACCGTATTGGTAATATTCAAGTTATGCGTTTAAGTGCTTTCTCCAGAAACGTCCCGTAAATTAATCAGGAGTGTAACAATGAAGCGGATCGTGGTATTCGTGTAACTCATCATTCGCCGGCCGTAAACTGGACAGCGTCTGGTGAACAAATGCGAACTCTTTGTAAGTTCTCGAAATAAACGCGTAAATCTATCGGATCGTTAATTTGAGGCGCTGAACGTTCAATGTGGATCACCTTATTGTAACCAACGAGCTTCTCGTTATTTAAATCTGTATCTGAATTCTCAATAACACTGTTACGAATAGCTGTTTCATCATTTTGGCTAACGTAAACATCTATATAGGTCTCGTTTGCGATTTCAGTACATAATTCAATATTTTTATCTAAAACTACTTTAAAGCCATCAGCACTTCTGAAAGTTGCATTACCAGTTAGGCCACTCACCGTTCACAAATACAATTCAATAAGCTAATTCGATCAAAAGTAGAACATTGAGCTAACAATGAGCTATCGCGTATAAACCGGTACAAAATTAGCTATTTATATAGTAGGCGAGTTTTTTCTCTTTTGCTGGCCGCGTCATGATTCACCATCCAATCTGTCTCCGGGTCATAAACCCAGGCGGCGCGTTTGGTTGTACATTTAAATACCATTGTTGTACGCGAGTATGGAATGCTCAGCTTTTACCTTTTTTTACGCGCTTTTAGTAACTTTGACCCGTATTTTGCTACGTGGGAAGATTTATAACAGATTGGGATCAGAATTTTGTAGGTACACTGTTAAAAATTTTTGTAAAATTACAATTGTTTTACAAAACAAATATCAGCAAAATTCCAAATCAACGTATACTAATACAAAACATAACACAATTTGAGTAAAATTACAAGACATGTGAAGGAACTTACTATAATGAGTTGTAATTTTGGAAGCTTTATGCAATAACCCTACACGTATTGTAATTTTTCCTAACTGTTGGTGAATTTCTAATGAAAGGTTGTAAATTTACCAAAATTCTTTGTAATCCGATTTACAATACTTTTTTGTGATATTACGAATAAATGTTGAAACTCAAATTACTATGAAGTCATTAAGAATTTACAAATAATTTTATTATTTTTGTAACACAAATTTGAAAATTACAATACGTATTATAATTCTACCATAACTTTTTATTTTTCTGACACGTATTGTAATTTTGTTAAACTTTTGATTAATTTCGGGCAAAAAGATTTAAAATTTACAAAAATTGTTTGTAATTTGATTTACTATACTATTTTTATAAAATTTTGAAAATATGTTGAAACTCAAATTAGAATGAAATTATTAAGAATCTGCAAACTATTTTATCATTTTTGTAACACAAATTTGAAAATTGCATTACGTATTGTAATTCTAACCAAAGTTTGCTACCATTCAAAAAATGTTTTGTAATTTTTCGATAATGAGTTGAAATTAATTACGTTGTGTAGTACGGGAGTGCACCGATAGATGGCGCTGCTCCCTAAATAAACTCGCTAACGATGTGTAACCTTAGAATTGTGACTACCGCGGCTTACTTAACGTTTGTTGTCTTTTGTTAGGGACAGCATTATACTTGGTTGGCTGCATTCAAGTTATTGAACACCTTCCAATATAATTCTGAACATAGTACGATTCTGATTGCAGTACGGTGTCTCGCTCGAAACGCCTGCTGTTCTCCGAGTGAATACTATAAAACCACTCAGTTGTAAGTGAAGTTTGCCTAATAAACCGTATAATTATATTTGTCATTTCCGTCGCATCGTCAACCCCGTTCTAGTTGTAAATTTACAACACATCATTTTGAAATTGCAAACCATTTTCAAAAGAATTTGTTTGGCAAAATTACATTATTTGTATTGTAATTTTGCTAAACGAATTTCCGATAGTCGTTTGGTAAATTTCAACAAATGTTTTGTAATTTTTCAATAATGAGTTGAAAATTTACAACACATCATTTTAAAATTGCAAACCATTTTCAACAGAATTTGTTTGGCAAAATTACATTGTTTGTATTGTAATTTTGCTAAACGAATTTCCGATAGTCGTTTGGTAAATTTCAACAAATGTTTTATAATTTTTCGAAATTGAGTTGAAATAAATTGTATTGTAAATTTACAAAACGGAATTATATTTTTACTTTATTGTTGTGCGTAAAAACTTCCAACACTTTCTTTGTAAAATTACTACAGAAATTTTTAACAGTGTAAGTATTTCAACGACTAAAATTCGAAATTTAAACGCTATGCTTAAATATGTTTCCAAATAATGTTGGTAACAACTAATAGAATAGAAAGTGAGCAAACGAAGGGAATGAAAAATAAGATTGAATCGTGAATATTTTTAGATGAAATTTTATTGCTGTAAAAGCTAAGAAACAATTTTTTAGGAATTCAAGTTGTGACTTTACATTTTACTACAATATTTTTTTAAACTGATGAGCATATTGGCGTTTCATGTTTGGTCACGTAAAAGACAAGGAAAGCACCTGTAATTACCGTACCCAGCAGCTGTCACGGGAGTAACCAGGCAAAGTGTATTTTTAGTCAAGAAATAAAAAGAAAACATGAGTTGCAGTAGGTATAACGTTATTTTTAAAAACCTCCAGTGTTAGTCAGTGCAGTTAAAGAAGCATTTTAGTCAACATTTTAAGTGACTTAGTTGACACTGTTCCTTCTGGATTAGGTATTCTTCTTCGACATGTTCTTTTTCTTTACGAATTGCTTTATATGAAATACAAGACGTGCAACATGCGTGTTTGCAAGATTTTGACATCTTATCCATTTGACCTCGATCGACCAAATATGAGAACGCTATGGTCACTTAAAAAATACAAAATACAATTCAAATGTTGCCTCCAATTTCTCGCCGATAAAACTAGTGTTTGCCGCAATGTTTATAAATATACTAAACGTCCTTTTATTTAACGGCGGGGCGTATATTATTGCCTGAGAACCTTCAACATTTAAATCTACTCGGCGGCATTCCAGTTTGAATCGCAGTCACATTCGTATCAACACCATCGTCACCTATCGTCATATAACTAGGTATAACCCGATTGCATCCAGGTACTTAAATGTGTGGGTGTATATTGGCAGGTCCCAACATTAAAGCGGACTGTTCATTACTCTACTACTTCTAAACCACATTTCGTAAGGCATAATCCGTGAGAAATCAAGATTTTCAGCCGCGCCGCTCCCGGTTTCCCGCGCGTGGAAGGCCTTAGTGGATGCAAGGAGGCTCCACAAATAAAATATGTGACTGGAAGGCGACGGCGAGGTGCCAGCAGATGAAACTGCGCAGTGCCAGAGAGGGACGGAGATGGTGTTCCCTGTGGGTGGGACCGAGACGCCGCACGGCTATCTGGAGAAACGCGAGCACCTCATTTAATCGGTACGCGCTTCGTTTTGCAGGATATGCAAAGTTTTGCGATGTTTTTCTCTGTAGAGGGAAATTATTAGTTTTGATCAGTTTCAGGTACGTTCAGATCAAGTTTACTCCGTACATAGAGCCCAAAGTCAAGTCAAGTTTAAAAAGAGAATTAAATAGATTCTCACGGAAGATTTTAGCCAAAAAAAGTGGCCAAAAAAAATCTTAAGTAATTACAAACAATAATCGTTAAGAAGCTTCTTTATTTTTTTATTCTCAGGCGATTGCGTTGCAGTGAATATTGTAGGTAACTTAATTAATTCATTTTATTGTTATTGAATAGCGTGAGCCAAGGAGAAATGAAATTAGAATTGAAACTCAGTAGTTTTAGTTTAAAGGTCTTGCGACGATGAACCATATTGACCTACTATAGGTTAAGTTACGCAATTTTGACCTTTAAAATTCTTAATTACGAACACGATTGTAAATAAAGTAGAAGGTTCTCGCTCCCATAATAAAAGCAATATGTCTAATAAGTAGCATTGAAAGGGTTAATGCATAATGTAGATTTTAGTGCTCGAAGCGTTAATGCTCTAATAGATGACACCACAGATATAGATTGTACTAGATAACGCAAACACCTCAATCTGTATGAAAACCAACCGTATCACTTTTTTATATCTACTTTTATTTATTTATTTATTACATCTCAAGAACGAATTAGCGATGTGAATTCCCCGATGTCCGCGGACAATCGATTCGAATGCGCCGCCCGCCCGCGCCGTGGGGCTCGAGTCAGTCACTAGTCATGATTAGTCAGTTAGCGGTCAGTCTTTGTATAGGGCCAACCCCGACCTTTGGTTGGGGTTCGGACATGCGAAGTAGATGTATTTGCGTAATCTAGTCTAATTTATATCTGTGGATGACACACTAATTTCACCTTTATTGCTAATGAGAGGGCGGGTTCTGCACGATCATCATATTTATATGTGTCCCACAGATTTAGCCGTTGTGCACGTGTGGTAGCGGAAGACTAAGGTTGGCATGCTTAAGACGCGGATCCATGTCAAATGTAAGGCTATCGTTTTGTT
Source organism: Choristoneura rosaceana (assembly GCA_037349165.1). Classification (NCBI taxonomy): domain Eukaryota; kingdom Metazoa; phylum Arthropoda; class Insecta; order Lepidoptera; family Tortricidae; genus Choristoneura; species Choristoneura rosaceana. Next base: position 7,881,337 of record JAZBNJ010000022.1, read on the forward strand.
TTCATTAGTTCAATCAGCAGAATTTGTGATTATTATAAATCAGATGAGAGTAGAAGCAAGTATTTTTTTTAGTTCCCGTATAAGAGGGGTTAAATATTGTATTTCATTAATATGGAACGCCACTAATTAACCTCTTAATAATCATCTTAAATTGAGTCATGCACAAATTTTAAGTGGCCTATAGTTTTAAACGCTTACAAACAAAAGTAACTTATTGGCCGATGCCAACGGCTCAGCGGCTACACTTACATATTGTCATAAACCCACTCGGCTGGTGCGTATAAACCGGCCGAATTATAACTCAAGGAAACTGCGTCAAATCAGAGCCTCAACTGCGACTTCTCGAAACAGCCGGGTTATCCTTAACCCTACATTATGTACCGGAGACGGAGCCTGATCTCGTATTATTTTGAAGAAGACTTTCTTTAAGTACTTTCTAAAGTACAATGCATGCAGACGCATTTAATGTATGGACGTCGTTTTTATTCTCTCGCCTGCAAAGCTTTCAGAGCTTTCAGGGAAATTTGGAAAAATCGCCCGCCATTTGAAAGGACCATTCAAATGCGACGGAGCAAAAAATGTTGCAGTGTTTTGTCGCATGAAAATATCGATGGTACGCAAAAAAGTGACATTCGAATAAATTTGTATCCAGCGATCAATAAGTGGAATGTCAATTTTGACTACTAGGCGTTTTACTCGTAAATAGCTGCGATATAGGTATAGATTATATTATTTTTATCTTTTATTCGTACTTTGTAATCAGATGTTAGCTCAATTACGATATAGGTTATTAGTGAACAGGAAAAAATATTGTAAAGAGTAAAAATAAATTATCAAGAGAGACTCGAAGCTTTCTTTTTATTTCGCAAAAATACTACCTAAAGACCTATTGTTACAATAGTATTTGTTAAACCTCTTTTTAATCGGTACACGAAACATATATAAATAACTAGCTTATGCCCGCTACTTCGTCTGCGCGGATCTAGATTATCGCGCGGTGGCGCCCTCTACCGGAATAAAAGGTATCCTACGTTGATCCTTGGGGTTCAAGCTACTTATATACCAAATTTTCATAAAAACGGTTCAGTGGTTGCGACGTGAAAGCGTAACAGACAGACAGAGTTACTTTTGCATTTATAAGATTAAGTAGGGATAATCCCTTATGGATCTATTCCAGTAGTAGTTGCAAGTAATGATTTTTGCTAATCGAATGCGATATATTAATTTATTGTTCTTAAAAAAAAATTAAGCCCTAATAAATAGCATTAAATAAAACATTGCCACGCCACTTAAGCACAACGGAAAACCGGTAGAACGTAATGTTATTTTGAAGTGTAATAGCTTTTCGGGGATTTGCCAAATAAAGGCTCTCGAACAAAGGTAGGATCAATGGAACGGATGCATGCTAATGTGGGATAAATACCAACACATCGTGGTTGCCGCAGCTACCCACACAAGGATGCGTATGTACGCCGCGAGCGTGTGTTCACACTAACGCAGTGGCAGGGTTGAACGCGAATTTAAAAGCGTAGTAGAGAATTTTGATCAGCAGGGCTTACTACGAAACTCGAAGTTCGTATCATACCGTCCCTCTCGCTCTCGTATTAAATAGTATAAGTGTCAGAGGGGCCGCACGGCATGAACTTCGAGTTTTTGTAGTAGCCCTGCTGAGCCTTTAGGCTGCGTTTGCACCAGAGATGTGCGAGGATGTGTCGAGAAGAATTTGTTTTTCATGAAACAATAGAAATGCTTCATTTCCCTATTCTGCCACAGCACAACTCTGGTGGCAACGGATGAGCGGAGCGAGGCGAGGTAAATGAAGCCTTTCTATTGGTTGATAAAAAACACATTCCTCTCAACACACCCTCGCACATCTTTAGTGGAAACGTAGCCGTTAACTGACAATTATTTAAACAAGGCATATATTCCACTTGGGAATACTCAAGTTCAAAACTAAACTTGGCTAGTTTTTACCAATAAACCAAATTTTACAAAAATCACATAGACAAATGTGTACGTAAAAATAACGTTTAAAGCGAGCGAAACCGCGGTAATGGCTAATATCTAATTACGTTTTTTAGTATGCCCTTGATAAAGATGAATAATGGAAACGAATGGTAACCCAGCAGTGGGACACTTTAAAAGGCTAAAAAATAGACAATAGTATGTGTGTGTGTGTGTGTGTGTATGAGAGAGAGAGAAAAGGAGAGAGATATTTATTTACACATAATCCATACACATTAGGAGGTCAAAATTAATAAAATAAAACATTGAATAGTATAAATTAGCCCCTACTCAGCATAATGTAATGTAATAGTGTGTTTGCTACGACCATTTTCACGAGTGACAACCCTACGGGCGACCCGCAGTACGAGTTGATGTGTGTAACAGGGATTATATGCAATTCCTTTTTGGCGGTGAAACCGACGCTGTCAACATTATTATTTTATTACTAGCTGTTGCCTGCGACTTTGTTCGCGTAAGATTTGTTTTTAACCCGACGAGAAAAGAGGGGTGTTATGTTTGACGCCAATGTCTGTCAGTTGGCATCGTAGCTCTCAAAAAGATGGACCGATTTTGACGCTTTTTAGGGTTCCGTAGCCAAAATGGTAAAAACGGAACCCTTATAGTTTCGCCATGTTTGTCTGTCTGTCTGTCCGTCCGCGGCTTTTCTCAGGGGACTATCAATGCTAGAAAGCAGTAATTTTGCACGAATATATTTATGTATAAGTAATACTATGCGGATAGCTAGTTTCTATGTGGCAGTTCCGTGTTATGTTTGACAAAAATCGGGTTAGACGTTTTTGAGATATTGAACTTTGAAATAAAAATGTCGGAAGTAACATTTTTTCTAAGTTAGTTGGGTCACTTCCCGTAGGAACTACAATATTTTCCAAGGAGGTAAAAACTATCCCATGTTCTTACCAGGCTTTCAAACTGCATACCCAATTTCATGTGGATCGGTTGAGTGGTTAAAGCTCATAATTGTAACAAACAAACTCACACTCGCTTTTATGATGTTATTAGGGGTTATAGCAGCCATTTAATGGACATTATTAAAATTAAATCAACGATTGCGCTTATTACACTTAATTATTAATGAACGTTGCTTTCATGAAATATTGAAATGACAATGTTTGTGGTATCGTTGCAAATTATATGAAACTTAAACATTATTTTGTAGGTACTTATGTTAAGTTGAATATTATTGTATGAAATAAAATATTTCTGTTGCGCGTGTATTTGACGCACAGATGATTAATAGGACTAGAAATATCTTCATTTGTATTTCCTTTGAGCACCGATGTCGCCATTTTTCCGCCTCACCCGCTATTAATGTGCACACACTTTTCAGTATTCTGACCTATTCTAACTTGGTGAAATGTTGTAACATTTCCAAAAATGTATTTTTGGAGACTCAATTTTATTAATAAGTAACTCATTTTATGAGCAATCAAATTGAGCAGCGACAGACTGAATCAGGAAAATTAAAATAAATGGCTTTTTAGTCGTATAGCCGCCTTGCCTTTTAGCTCGTATTGACGGTTTTATTCCGATTATATTAATTTTGTAGTTGAATAAACCAAAAAAATCTTTTTATCTAAAATTTGTCTCTACTGTTTTTGGTGATCAATAAAAAATATTTTGTATTGTATTGAATATTTGTCAGATAATTGTACATAAGTAGCTACTATAAATAACAAATCGCTGATGGCTTGCAGAATTGGATACCTATCTACTCTGTGTTAGGTACCTCTCTATTATTATTTTTACTTTATTGTACTGTAGTTAGTTCAAGCAATTTTTAAATTAAATTACATATTTTATTTTTAGTGACATCTGGTGAACGCCAAAGAAGAATGCGTGAGGTGATAAAGTGCACCTGACGCGCTACCCTACTCCTACGCACACTTTCCACTGCTCCTTAATACGTACATCTAGTTTAATCATGGAACAAACGCAGCAATGTAAAGCAGACATTAAATAAAAGTAGTCGCTTGAGATTTTAATCGCGTGTTTCTGGTAGCGTTTAGTAACGCACGTCGCCAACCTTGCGCAAGCGGCTGTTTTTTACCATTTTTGAGGACACACATTGCCATTTAGCAAAATCAAGGGACCTCTTGTCATTCATTTTTTATTGTTACGGACTTGTTTGGAGCGGCCTGATTGTGAACTGACCTTGGGCGTCTTCGAGGTGACAGTAGTAATAGTTATCGTGGAGTCAAATCAAGTTTTAAGTGGAATAAGACATTTGTAACTAATTTTAGTAATTAAGCTAAACGGGGCCTCTTGAGGTCACCTCAAATTTTTGTAAATGTCAGGAATATGTAGCTTACATTGTATCATCATCGAAAGAGTCTAGAAACACAAAAAAAATATTCGTAAATACAAACATAATCATACATAGACGTTGAAAAAGATTGGGTTCAGCACGTAGCTCAGCACTGGCCCTAGGTATACTATGAAATGCAAAATTTGAACTTCGTATCTTAGCGTCTCGCTGACTCTTATCTTATTTATTACGAGAGTGAAAGGGACGGTACGATACGAACTTCCATCTTCGAATTTTTTAGTAGCCCCTCTGGTCTTCTACCGGGTCACAGAAGAGTGAAAAACATACACAAAAAAGTTTTACACACGATTAGTTGGCGGTAGATGATTATGAATAAAAAAAGGCCGTGGTTGCGTAGCAGTTTGACCTATGGACTAGAGCAGAGCAGAGCAGAGTAACGTGTATTCAAGTTCGGGTTCGCACCTCAGTTTTCCAAAATTCTTACATTAAATTATCAGACGCTTTACGGTACAATTCAATGGTATCCGCACTTCCCTGACCGCAAGCCCTCTCATTCTGAAAGGAGGCCTGTGCCCAGCAGTGGGACGTATATAGGCTGGGAATATGATGATGCGGTTAGCTTATTATCATTATTCACTGACATTTTAAAAAGTACAGGCTGTGCCCGAACATAAGTATCCACTTTTCTATGCGACTAGTATGAAAAAGTGGATACATAAGTTAGGGAATCGACTGTACCTATGCAAATAATGCCTAACAAACCTTCCACAATAGCCACAGTACTTCAATTGCGCACAAATACCCGACGAAACAATAAATAGTGCTCGGCGCCACTTCTAATACCCGATGCCTTGCGCACCGCAGGAATAGATCCTAAGGCATGATTCTGTATTCCAGGGGAGTCTATGCGGGGTCACCGCGTTCCTTGGCATGCCCAGGGGCAAACCAGTTCCAACATTTCAATATCACACCGATATATGCAATATATGCAACCTGTTTGTACGCTGCACTTATCACTACCGATTGCTAATAGTAAAGACACGGCTGGTTAAAATGGCTTAGGAGATTCGCTTTGTACTCGGGAAAAAGGATTTCTTTGCCTGTTCGGTTTTGTATCCTTGTTTTTACGTCATAGTTCATTGTTTTGCTATTGTTTCCTCCTGAGACCCCGCGTCAAATTTTTAAGGTAAGATTTTTAAACTTATTGGTAATCAGAAAAAGTTGACATTTGGTTAGACATTATGTTTGCCTATTGCGTACGTCAGGATGTCTCTGTGTTTTCTGTACTGCTTGTTATGTGTTGGTGTGCAATAAAGAGTTATTGTATTGTATTGTTTGACATTTTGTACGCATTGACATCTATGTACCTTACGGCACCAGGCTGGCTGCAGTGGCTGTTTGAAACAAAACGCGCGGCGCATCAATCATCAATATTACTTTGACACAACCCCTGTCACGGACGTCAACAAACTTTAGTGAAAGGTTCACAAATCTGCACTGTGAACAAATTTCCTTCTTGGAAACTTTTCAAAACTTGCACATCTGTAATTATGACTAATGCATTAATAGGTATGTACCTACTACCTAATAAATCGAGGACTTAATAATCATAGGTGCTAGTGTCTAGTCTGAGAAATATATAAATGCCCTTTTAACAACGTAATTAAATAAAACTAAGTATTTTTTTTATTCGACTGGATAGCAGACGAGCAAGTGGGTCTCCTGATGGTGAGAGATCACCACCGCCCATAGACACCTGCAACACCAGGGGGATTGCAGATGCGTTGCCAACCTAGAGGCCTAAGATAATACAAGGATAATATAAGGTTAATAATAATAATAATACAGCATTTTGTATCAATTTCATTGAATACTGTTTGTTGCTAATTCCCAACAAACTGTACCTATTAACTGTAACCGCCGCTAGAGGCGCTGCCTGTTTGCGTAGTAATTGCTTACAAGTGGTTACTACTGGTAAGTAATCGCAACCGCCCAAAACGCTCACTGTACTATGGAAACTGCTGCTGCCTTGCAAGAAACGGTGTACTCGTCTTAAAGTTTGTATTTTGTAGATTGTTGAATGAATTTTGAAGAAAGACGCTGATATTTTAAAAATTTTGCTACGATTATTGATTAATTTATTTCAATTTTTTTAAGATGTGCTTATCCTAAACGGGCATAACTCCAAAACTACCACACAATAGATTAATTTTGTTTAGTCTCTATTAAAAAAAAAGATCACGTAAATCTGACGTAGACGTTGTCAAAATTATCACAGCTCCTTTTCCTGGTGTAAAAGGCAAAGAAAGCATCTATTATGTGGTAGTTTTGGCAAATTCAGATATATTTTCTCAATTATTCGTATTGTTTTTTAATATGGAGAAATAAATTATAGTAAATATTTTCCCATGTCCAGGTCAAACTCTTTCGATTCATGAAGTAATTTACAGGTGTTAAAAAAAATTCTTGTCAATTATTTACTCGTATTTCAGGCCACACCCGGTATATTTAAAACATACAGCGTCAGAGAGATTGACGACATTTTGAATGAAAAATAAAATAAATAATAAATTTAACAAAAACTTTTAACATGAATTTTCAGCCAAACTATCCAAATATTTACTATATAAAACTAGTGTAAAAACATAGGAATAGTGTAAACAGTTACGTAGGCCCGTAGAATACCGACCAGAATTACTCGATCAACTAATTACTGTTACGGTGATTTATACCAAATATGTGTTTGAGCGGCCCGATGATACTGTTATGGAATGCGGAGTTATTTATTGCTTAAATGTTCTCGGTCACAAAACCTGTTCTACCTTTGTTAAAAATTTAAATTTCCGACGTCTTGGGAACTTGGGAATGAAATCTTGATGGCTATTTTTTTTTCTTGATGACAATACTCGCCACGGAATTAATATGTACAACAGAGAAATAGATTTCCAGTCATTGACTTGAAAAAAATAAATACAAACATTGGAACATAGAACCTCCTCCTTTTTTTGAAGTCGGTTAAAAATTAAGATATTTTACGACCTCCACCCTCAAATTATAAAATTTCTTAGAATTATCGGAATCGTATTTTTAGCAAGAACACAGAAACAAGTATTCTTAGAAAAAAACATTTATCTATTTTATCGGATAATAATAATTACTTTACGTAACTAGTTGTATTTATGTAGCACTAGCTTAATCCTGCGGCTTCACCTGTGTGGAAAAATTACGAGAAAATTCTTCTTAGTGCATCTTTCTTTACAGTAACTCTAGGAACGTCTATCAAATTTCTAGTTACTCTAGGTAAGACAGTGGTTTAGGCAGTACGTACCGGTACCGTGTTGGTGCTATAGGAATAGGATTTTGGAAAGCATTTTTTTACCTAAATCACACGAACGTAGACTTAATAATTTTGCTAATATCGTTCTAAGCTCGAAATTCGTATTTTTGATACAGATACCTGTCCCGACCGGGGATCGAACCCGGTACTTACCTTAAGCCTCGTAGTCAGATTCTCTAACCACTGAACTATTCGGTCGTCTATCTTAATTCATAAGGTATATTAATGAACGAAGCAGCTTCTCACGTTTTAATCTTAAGTGCGAATGCGACGACTTCACTGTAATTACGCGTAAAAACTAATTAAGATAATTAATCAGTTTGTTTTTTATAAAAACGGAATAAAGTACCGGCTAGTGCTTTTAATGGTACGCAGTCGTATCATTGCATATCAATGTAACCTGTTTTTATGCACCGCAGGCAAATGAGTGAGATATACGTGAATTGGCATTGGTCTCAAAAAAACAATGTTTGTTTTTATATTTTTTTTCATAAAATTAGGCGAATCACATATTTGAAGGATTTCGGTTATAGTTTTTAGTACCGGAATTATAGCTAACCATAGCTGTCACGGCGTTAAAATCTACGTTTTTCATTGCCCATCACAATTATTAAAAAAAGGCAGTGTCTTCTGTCATCTGGCAGTGTTAAAATTAGGCGGATTAGTTATATAACGTTTATTTACGATGAAAGTCAAACAAAAGCCAAACGGTATTTTGCAAATATAAGTACACACGAGCAATAAGTATTTTTTTTACAAAAATGTTATATAATAAACCTATTCCTCGAAATGGTTTTAGAATTAGACCACATTGTAAAAAAGTGATCAATGCCGATTATTATTTCTGTTCATAGACTTCAGTCAATGAGCATTGACGTTGCTTGGTTACGAATTTAGCCAAAAGAGGCCAGACATTTAGGTGAACAAATTAAACAATGAGTAATTCTTCAAACGATAATAAAGAAACTAAGAGTCCTTGAAAGACGAACTTATCTAGTGTAAATAAATTCACTACCTTTATTAATATTAATAGGAATAATTGATAATATTTGCTGTAATATATGGATGAAATACTTGCAGTGATCTTCTTCAGCGCCATCTACCAGCGTCTAGCGAAGTTAAATTAACCCTTAAACTTACATACCTACATTACATTATGTATTAGTAGACTGCAAAGCAGACGATTAAGTAGATTAATTCTACTAGTGTTTTTTTTTATTTAAAACTGACCAGCACAGGTCATATTCCGGTCATATACAGGTCAAGACCTGTATCTCACTCTCACCTGACGGCAAGTGCCAAAAATGTAGATCATTGGTTGAACAGCCTATATTCAATCTGAATTCTAATAGTGTCTTCGTACTTATTCGGAAATACGAAGATGGAAAGGAAATTCCATTTCTTAGCAGTCCACATTCTAAAAGATGACGCGAAGCGCTCTGTGTAAATCTCCGGAATACAAACATAAGAGTGGAGTCGCTACCGATGGATGGTGCTTCCATTGTACTGTGGTGAAACAGAGATGCTAGAATACGATCAGCAGGGCTACTACGAAATTCGAAAGTCGAAGTTCATGTCGTTGGGTCCCTCTGATACTTGTACTATTTAATACGAGAGCGAGAGATACGATACGACACGAAATTCAAGTTTCGAGTTTCAGACACCAACAGACCTACAGGACTACTACGAAACTCGAAACTCGAAGTTCGTCGCGTGCGGTCCCTCTCACACTTATACTATTTAATACGAGAGCGAGAGGGACGGTACGATACGAACTTCGAGTTACGAGTTTCGTAGTAGCCCTGCTGTCCAGGTTCGGATCGGACTGACCTTGCACAAAGCCTAAGATTACTTATAAGCTCAATAATTAACTTCTGCGGCAATACTTAGTCTGTCACCTGCTAGTACTGTAAAGCACGTTGGTATATGTATGTGCCGACGCAAGTCTGGGCATTCGGTAATAGTGAATAAATACGGCGATGAGTTATCGACGATCTCGGGTCGACGCCCGCGGTCCCGTTCCACTTGCCTCTGAACGGCCAAACTATGTCGACGAGTCTAGAATTGCACTGTGCTCTTGGATAAGGTAAGAGTACTTATATTTGAGAGTAAGAATTAACACAATAGTCGTTAGTTGGAAGAAGTTATCATCCTGGCACTTACATAGACGCCGCTGTCTTGCATTTTTTTAAACTGCACACGTGCCCATTTTAATGGTAATTATAACATGAAACAGTACTTTAAGTACATGGTGGAAATAATACAAAAATTCTGATTAGAAATTATTAAGAATAAAAGGTTAGAAATGTTTTGTTTTAATAAAATAAAAAAGTCTTGACTAAACTGTTTCAATTACTTATAAAGGTTTTGTTTAAAACACAGGCAAGGAAAAAACTAGAATTTGCAAAATAAACACGGGACAGAAAGTTTTACAAAGGGCTAAGCTCCGAGCATATCTATAGTTTGATTAGTTTGCCATGTTAGCATAAAGACGTCCACTGTTGACTAAAAACCTCGCCTAAAGCATTTGACAATAATTGAAAAAACACTGGACTGTTTTTAAAAGAACTTAAAAGTGTTTAATAGCCATACAGTCAATTCAGCCCAAGTCCAACTACTGCTGAATAAAGGCCTCTTCATTTTAACGCCATTTAAAGTTAAAGTGCCACTGCACAAAATAACAATGTTTGGAGTTGATGATGAGAATCTTGACAGGCAGTGGTAAGTCTAAATCATTTTTTAAAATTCAAACACAATTATCATAATAATCAATCGCCATTTTTAATTGGGTAAGTAATAGAATATACGTATATAAAAACAAAACATATAATATTCATTATATATAACTTCACTTTCTCTATTTTTTTAAATATAACATACGTTTGCTATAATGGTCATAATGTATAATGATAAAATATATAATTCCATTATATATAATGATCTATGGAAATAAATACTTTGAGTATAACGATCAAATAATATAATATTCACAACCTCTAACAACCAAAACATATAACATACATTAAATCTTACAACGGAAAATATAACGCTCAAAAATATAAACGTAATAACAAAAAATAAAACCGAGTATTCCGAATGTGAATTCCTAAAAGCAATCGCTTCATGTTTAAGCTTAAAAAAATATAGCTATGTTTATTTTGAATAAATTTGTCGATTAATTTATTGTGTATTCTTTGTTTATTTTTATTTCACTTTTGCGGTTTCCTCGCTGCTTTAAAAAAAAACCTAACACCGAAGGCTAAGGCGGGAGCTACGCTCCGCTTCGCTCCCGCCTTAGCCTTCTGAACCTAACCTATCCGAGTCGCTTCTGCTCCGAACCATCTTGCTCGCTCGCTTCGCTCGCTGGCACAAATTTTGGAGTAAAACTTTTCAATACAAAAATTAAAGGTTGATAAACACCTAATTTTCTGGTTTTAAAATTTTTAAATTTAACTAGTATTTTAGAAACAAAGTATATCACTTGATATTATATCATATTAATGTTATATAAAAAGTTATTACGTATTATGAGCGGTATACTTTATGTATGTTATATCATATGAATTTAGCCCATAAACATGTTATTTCTTATGAAAGTATATAAAACAATTGTTATACTGATCGACCGTTATACTTATTGAAATTATAGTGTTTCATGTTATACATAATGTAATTATATATAATGAACGTTATATAATATGAAAATATATCTAACGTTTTTATATATCTTGGGACGCACCCTTTTTAATTCCCTGGTTACTAAACTACCGCATTCACTCCTCTTTCGTGCATGCACGTCCATTGACGAATTCCGGCGTGACCATTCCGCTAATCAAATTTTGTAACTGCGGTATTGTAACCATTACGATTTCTCAGACGATGCCATCAACTCGATACATCCCGTTAAGTAGTTACCTAAAAAAAACTATTGATGTGCTCTCTGATTGCTGTTTTGCGAGATAATGGATTGCAATGCAGTCAACTTATGGTTTAAGTGAATGGATTGAATAGCGTTTCTAGCGCCATCTAGTATTACCGGATCCAAAACTATAACAATAAATATAATATAAAACTATAGGTACAATGTCAATTAACTAAAAATTATTTGAGTACTAATTTTATTTCATGTGGACGAGCGATTGATATTAAGATTTTAGAATAAGTATAAGTTTAAATAAAATATTTTATTATATTAGCTGGGATGATTACAATTACTAAATTAAATAATGATATTCTGACTGAATGTCTAAAGTACCAGTGTCGAAGTACAATGCAAGATTCTGAATAACCTGGACACCGCCATCTATGGTATAAATAAAACATTACTTATTGGTCAAAACGCTAATTCAGTTGGCGCAAAACATTTTTCATCACACTTGCTCGTAAACAGTGTCGTAACATGCAGGCTATCCAAGCCCAAGGTCGGTAAATGAGTTTTCACACCTCTCCTTCAGAAAAGTACCTTTTCCTCCCTGACGAGAGGGAGCAAAGTACAACTTTTCTGTTCAAGACTTTTCTAAGCGTTTTATTGCAAATGCCATTTTTTGAAGTTGATAATTGTAAAGCTGGCGCTGCGACCACGGTAGTCAGCGGTATCGGCAATTTTGAAAAAAAAAAACAGTTTTTCTTTTACAAATATACAATTTTACTCGCAAATGTTATGAAAAACATTGTATGTCGCACGGGCGGTACTTGAATTACAAACATCGACTCATTAAAGCATCTAATAGAGTCTCGTTCGTAATTCTTTGTTTACCGTCCCTATGACACAATGTACTATTTAATTTTGACTACGTATTGCATTGGAAATTATTAAATTATCAATGAGGATTTGTTTCAAATGAATTTAGCTGCATAGCATACTAACTTATGAATCGACTGTTGATCAATTCACGGTGGAGGAATGTCATGTTTTCCCGCAGGCTGTCTGTCAGTGTCCACTACCCCTTTCAATTGGAATCTGTTTTGGTAATAATTATAAAATTTTACAAGTTTTTGGGGTCCTTTCGACTGCCTTAATCTTGTAAGTCATAATGTAATGTTTGTCATAATTATTGTTAGTCATAATTTTTTTTCCCGCTGAAATCGTAAATTTTTCATAATTTTTAAATGGTCATCTTGTAGAACTCTATAGGTTAGGTTAGGTTTGTTTTATAACAATTCTGAAACATAAATGGTTTCAGAGAAAAAAGAGTTATGTCAAACATCATTATGCCAAACAATACATTAGGTTTCAAAAACCCAAGCGTCATGCGTCACAGCGTCGTTTAGCGTCATGTATGTCTTTATTTGTTCGTTGTTTGTTTCTATGTTTGTTTTATGGCGTTAAATAAATGTATTTTCTTTCTTTCTTTCTTTTTTCTTGCAAAAACAAAACAATACAATAGGTTTCAAATCTTGTGAATGGAATTTATCCAGTTTTAGTGATTGGATTTACTTGAAAAGTACGGATAGGTATTTTACTTAGGTAAATGACAATGCAAGTACAGTCAGCAAAAATCTTGGTATTACTATTATAATTTGATGGTTAGATTTATTTATTATTTATTTAGAGGTTGATAAGAGAAGAAAGGTTCTCGAATGGAGACGGCATTCGGCATTCGCATTCATTCAAAAACAGCGTAGGACGTCCACCAACGAGACGTACGGGTGTCCTGGTTAAAGCTGCAGGTGAGGAGACCTATATCCAACAGTGAATGTCTTATGGCTAATTTCTGTGATGATGATGATGGAAATTTCTGGATAAATCAAAGAACAAAAATACATTTAGTTTTATTTGCATTTTAAAATTGAATAGTTCACATTCAGATTATTGAATCGAAAAATCGTCCACCCCCCCCCCCCCAATGGTTTTAAAAGATCTATCCAACAATACCCCACACTATAGGGTTAGTCAAGAAGAAAAATCATCCCCACTTTACTTCTATGGGAGGTAAAAGTACCCTAATTTTTTTTTGTTTTTTATTTTTATTTTACCACTTTGTTGTCTTCACTGATATGTATATTCATACCAAATTACAGCTTTCTAGTACAACGGCCTCTGAGTTTAGCCGCGGACAGACATGGCAAACTATAAGGGTTTCTAGTTGACTACGGAACCCTAAAAAGAGTTGAGTATTTATCAAAACTATAAAGTTTCTCTTCAAGTGCAACCTTACAGTCCGTAAAGGTCATACTGGCTAGAAATAAGTGGCTGAAGGTTCAACGAACAGCTGAAAGCATTTTTCATGCATATTGGAAAAGTATTGTTGCTTAAGAGCCTGAAATGTAGTCTCATTTTCAGATTTAGCATTAAATACTGAATGTTATGATGAGGATAAAATGGAATTGTTTTGGTATTCCAAACAGTGATTTTTAAGTTCTCTAGGGGAAGCTTTTGTTGAAATATTATTTTAAAGGTTTTATATAGCATACTACAAACTCTATGAATGCTGGTTCATGTGTCAATATCTGGCCGCAGGTGGCGCCACTTTTTCTTCTAAAAAACATTCTGTTTTCGCAACACAAGTTCCTCATAGATTTATTTTATTAAATAAATAAGAAGTCTTACTCGAGAGTTTAATTTGCATCGCTCAATAGGTTATGGGCCCATGACGCTTCCACTTTAATTTGCCTGGCTCAATAGCTTTTTTCTAACGGCCTAGACTACATCAATACATTTGGATTCTTATGACATACTAGCCATTGACCGTGACTTCGCACACGTAAAGCATTAGGTTTTGCAGTTGAATTGAAATAGGTACTGGGATTTTGCAAAAATCCTATTGAAATTACCAATAACATTACATACATAATGGAATTCACTAATGTTGCGTAAAAAAAAATCACCTACGCCGTATATTTCTATGATCCTACCGATTCAAATTTTTGGATTTTATGGCATTCACGTGAAAATATTGGGGTCATCGTCGAGTTTACAATTATTATAATAATTACAGATTCTCCACCAATTTTTCATTACCTATTTAATTAAAAAAACTTCATTAATTTTTTACATCAACTGCTGAACTTAGACCTTCCCCCAATTTTAATGCATGACTATGTATGACTATTTTATTCTTAACAACTATAATAAAAAGTTCGTAACACCATGGGCACGGGCACCGTCGTAACTTTACGGTTAGCTCAATCAGATGAAGCCTGGCTGCGCCAGCGCACTGCGGACGAGGAAATCAATTGGCGCGTTTATCTGCGGCTCGGGGCGTCACGCATGCGCATTACTTACCTGGAACTTTACACAGCTCTGTTGGCCGGTAGCTATGAGTGTACATACATATGGAAGATGGTAAACAAATGACAGATGATCATTTCATTCAATTCCATTAAAAATGATAGCATAAAAATAAAAGTAACATGGTTCAAACTTCTGCTTTAAAATACAACAAACACTAATATTAAAACACAGTATAAGTACATTTTTAAGTACTTCAACTCAGGGGGAATGATATACTAATAATGATATACTCGTAGGATACTTTTTATGATGGAAAATTGAATCGTTGCCGCGGCATAGCGATAAACGATTTCTTGGCTGACGAAGTCGCGGGAAAACACTATAAAACCGAGGTGATGATCCTGAAGCTCATACAAAATTATAGTATAATCTTAAACTGAGCTGACAATGGTGATATGAAAGCAATTAAATCGCTACCATTCCGATTGCAAGCATCAAAACTGACAGCTACCATCGCTTTTATAGCTTGCATTATCCTCATAGTCTGTGTAACATTACAAAATAGTATCAGCGACAAGCCATTTGCACCTAGTTTTCTACCTATGATTTCTCTAGCATTCTACGTCTTTTAATCACGACAATCTTGGTGACAACGGAGCCAATTATTAGGTAGGACCGCACCAACAATGGTCGTAATAAAGTCTATAAACGTCACGGCGTGGCATCCCGCGGAGCACGGGGCAGGTCTGTTAACGAGGAAACACGTCCAGGGGCACAGCAGAGAGTAAAGAGGCGTAGACTGATAACGAGTGGTTGGATTCTCACAGAGGAACCAGTGACAAAGTGCCTACAAGCGGTGCCAATGAGCGACACCAGCGTAACTCTGTTTCAATTTTAGGCGTAAGATGTACGTACACGTATGCATGGTAATGTCGCATCTAAGTATTGTAAGCTGTTAGAAAGAGGCAAAACAGAATGTCATGTGCGACATGTTATGTGTGGTGTAAGGCGCATTTTTGTTATGCAATGTGATATTCGAACACAATTTTCAGTTATTTTTAATTTGTGTTGTGCTTTATTACATTTACTTAGACTTGCTGTTGGTTGCGATTTCATCTGCGAAAAATTCATTTACCTCGCGGCTGTAGGAATTATAATTTTACGTGAGAAAAAATTCGCAGTCTCACACTATCTGCATCCATATTCCATCATGATCGGTTGAGTACCTACTTTAAGCGTAAAAGCGTACCTAACAAACAAAACAAACTCACGTTTGTTTTTACTATATTAGCAAGGATGATGCACTTCAAAGTGACTTCAAACTGTATAACGTTAAAAAATGACATCATCCTATTATGCCCACAAAGCGCGTCTACTAATACCGCTCTATGCGCAGGTCGGTCGAGCGGGCGTCGACAGGCGCGGGCGCAGGTCGCGGGGTCAACGGCCGGCCCGTTACGCGGTTACGTAACACGTAGCTACGTGCGTAGCCGACGGAACCAACCCCGTAGCGTTATACTTACGTCACTGTATTTGGGTTAAAAGCAGTTTTAGTGTGGACAACTGGAGTACACAATGTAATGTAAATAATGTTAAATAATGCGCAGCTAATGGAATAACGATAAAGAAAATAAAACATATTTCAAGGTGCAAGGTGCTTCACAGCAATATGCTACAAGCGATTAATATATCGTTCATCCAACAGAACATCGACATACTTAATTTCTTTATGACGATTACACAAGAAACTGATTTAACCCTTGCCTAATAATGTAGACGCGATTTAGCGACCACTTGCATTGAGTTGGAAACTGAACCTTATTAATTTCATAATACGTCAAAATGTCCATTCTAATTATTGAAAATACGACTAGCTTTAAAACTATTCTTTGTCAGGTATGTATTCGATAGATGCTTTTGTTTAACTTTAAAATTGAAAACTTGTTTCCTTGTAAATATGTCATTGATCCATTGAATGAGCGAATATGTGTACGATCAAAGTGTATTAAGCAAATTTGAATGTTAAAAATAAGCGTTCTTAAAAACAAGACATTTTCAAAATTGATTAATTGACAAATGAGGTATACTGAAAGCAGTGCAGGAAAAGACTTCCACCAATGAGATGAACGGACGCCCTGATCAAAACCGCTGCTTTACGGTGGATGCAGACCGAAAGGAAGTCTCTACTGTACGGAACAGGGTTATGTTTTCAAAATGACGGGCGTTTTTCCGACCCATGAAATAAGTATATGGTGATTTGGAATAGAAGACTCAAAAAGAACATTTTGCAGTCAACTAAGAGTCAGAATCCTGCGATGACGATTACAAGCCCGTGTAAAATGAGCATCATGAAGTATGCCGGAAATTGATTGCAACGTTAGTTATATATAGCATAAAAATCACAAAGCAAAATAATTCACCAAGCTTTAAAATAAAATGATAACAGCCGGCAATACGGATAATAATTCCGGTGTGAATGCGTGAATTTGTTAAATTTACAACCAGTCGTACAACAATAAGTTAATTGTTCAGCTGATTTCGATCTTATCTGTTTTTGTTAACGTGTTTATTTATATCATTACACTAATTAAATGTGTTATCGTCGATTGTTTTAATAAATGTGCTAGGTAAAAATACTAACACGAGTTCTAACAGTTTGTTATGATTCACGGTTAATTACTTAAGATATGTTTGGATCTGTTTTGAAGGCGTAGAGTTTACAGCAAGTGTTTTGTTTAGATCGAAAGTGATAAGTAAGAACGCGTTTTTTGCAATTGTATAAAAACAGTGGATCTATTAAAGGCAGTCTCGGGGCTAGCGGCTGCGTCGACTTAAGGCAGAGTGACTGAAGACTTTGCCTCAATCTAGCTCGCCCCCCATGAGGCAAATTCGCCGGTTCAGCCCGAGCCACATCATATTATATCGCTTGTTCGCTGCGCCCAAAGAAGCCATGAGCCGCGTATCCATTTGAGCAGCCTCAGTTTGCCTCAAGTTGGCACGCAAATTCTTTAGTCTACCCTTGATTATAAGTCCTGTATATGCATTAAAGTTTCAGGAACCCATTAAAGGTAGACTCGTCTTTCAAGCGTTATTGTTATTGTTATTTATTATTGGTACGTGAATATCAAAATATCCCAATTTTAACTGTAAACAAGTTTGCTAATACTGGTCGGAACTCAAATCGAAGATCGGTTTTCTTTTTTATTTCTCATTTGAATTTTCAGAAAACCGAAGTCAACCGAAGAGCCCCGAGCGACATTAACATTCTGGTTGTACTGTACACCGGAGTCGGTAAACTTTTTTTGACAATGACTACGCATTTTTTCGCCAAAGAACACGCAAATATTATAAAATTATAAGCGCATAAATCACGAGGGGGAGTGTGGGAGCATTCTTTATTATCCCTCATATTAAGACCCTGGGACCAGCGACTCAAACTATTATGAGGATCAATATCGGGCACAATAGGATTGTAAAAGGGGGCTCATATTTTGATATTCACAAAAAAACTAACTCTTCCACGGGTTGTTACCAACGCGAAGCGAACTATCCCACCCTGTATACAGGATCCCATTTCAACTGGCAAGGTATTTGTTTGCTCACATTGTCTGAAGGAAAATCCGCGCTCTACAAACATGAGATATAAACTTTGCGTGTGTGGAAATACAGCTTGGTATCGTGTGTTTTGCGGAGAAGAAAGCTTTTACATCATCTAGTAACGTGTATTGATTGAAGTGACTCCCGTTAGGTTTTTACATATCTGTCTTTCATCGAGGGTGGGTGTACTGTACATACATGCTTATAGGTGGCTATGTTTATTTACGCTCACGTTTTATGGGTATTCAGAACTATTCGCTATTCTAAAAGGGTGAAAGGACTTTTCATCATGATCTTAGTTTCCTCAGATTTAATTCCGAAGATATTTGGAGAACAATACAGTTGCAACTCAGCTTGAAATATGAAGATCAAACTTTGCTAGACAAAATCACAATGTTGTGGTAAGTATTGGTGTGTAAAAGATGCTCATTTGAGAGCTAAGTACCTACAGCGCATAAGGAATTATAGTCGTCTACCTCACCAACCTACTATATATTGGGCTTCAATCACTCCTACTGGCTCGTGCTGAGGCACCGACTTCAAACTAGTAGAAAATTATTTTCAAGGCTTTTGAAGTCTTTTTAGTGATTTTAGGCCAAAGTGCATCTCACAACGATTCCATTATGCTCAAACACAGCATTGTTATATCATTGTCTTACAGAGTACCGATACCTACGGTCTTCTTTATCAGGGTACAGTTCACCAAATGATATTTTCTGAATGTAAATACTTGACTTGATGTTAAAAATGCCAAAATCGCTATAGATCCCATCATCAGATCCTGACTTAGTGCCAATGGGACCACCTCGGAAGTCAAAGCTTCCAGATTTTAGGATTTAAGAGGTTTTAAAACATCTTTTTTCCAAACGTCATCTATATCTATGTGATTTATACCGGCGAGGTATTTAATCATGTCCATTTTATTGCACTCACAGTTCTGTGGGCACGTTACAGTCCTCCCATCTGAATGGGCTCCCCTTTCAATCTACAGTCTCATAAATAGAGGACAATAAAAAATGGTGTAGCCCTCGTCATTCAAACCAATGTTCACTATGACTTGACAATGTTTTTAGCCAGTCGTTTGGAAAAAACATGTTTTAATATCTCTAAAATGCTAAAATCTGGAAGCTTCGGAGGAACCATTAGTAAAATTGAATTACTTTTTATAGAATAGTTAAAGTTGAATGACTTATAAAAAAAATCACGCTAAGTCACATCCATACTTAGACGTCTACAATTGAACATTGGACTACGTCAAATATTACCAGAACTGGCGAATAACAGTATTTCATTGTCAGGTAAAAATAAGTTACTTAACTACTCGCCTTTTGACGATAAAATAACAAACATCTGAACTGTCCTTGCCTAAGCATGGAATAGTAACAATCGGGCGTGAAAATGTAAATAATGTAAATTTTTGTTTGCTTATCGGCCTGAACAAAACACCATTGAATCCATACACCATAACATCAGCCTTCAACTGCCCAAATAACAGCCGTAACGTTTCAGTATTGTACTTTGGAAGGTAGGTTATTTGTTTACGTCCTTTAAAGCGTGGTTTTGAGAAAACACCGTAACTATTCCAATAGCTTCACGTGATGCGGAAACCGTAAATGAAATCTTATTATTTGTCTATTTTCATTTTACCAATTCATACAGAATGCGTAAATTTGTAATTTTAGAAAAGACACTCGTTTTTTACCAGACACCGACACCTGTAAATTGACAGATGCAGGCAGTATTCTCTATGAATTAATTAGTCTTGTGCTTTATGAGCTGTATTATTATCTCGCAAGTTTTTAAAAATGGATTATATATTATTTTTAACGATTTTAATTCAAAAACCAAAGCGTAATTACTGAAAAAACTTGGAGTTGGTCGAAAAATGCGACCTACAGAGAAGTACAGATAGACGTAGAGATCACCGGATATCCTCTGCTTATTCGAAAGCATTCGTCGAAGGCGTGCGAATAGTGACAGAATTTGCAGCCAAATTGAATCGTCGCGCGCGCCGCACCCTGCATGATATACCATGCGATTTACCAAGATTCTTCAGTCAAAGTAAAAAACCATAGCACCGCATACCGTAGCAGGATGCGAAGACACAGTGCGATAACCACCAAAGCTGATATGGAAACGCTTAGCTCGCGCTTCGTGGGACAATAAATGCAAGCGAAACACCAAATGCGCGTCAATTCACAAAATCAATACAGTATAGTGAAACATTTTACCTTTCCATAAAAGCAGTGCACTTCTCCAAATTTATGTACGGGGGTGGCGTCCCATAAAGTTCAGATGTGCAATAACGACTCGGCCGGTTAAAACCGATATTGCCCGGTCCCGCGCTGTGAAATATTGATGCTTTGTAAGGCTCTTACATTGCAAACATTGAAAGCGAACAACTTAATTATCGATAGTCATAATTTTTTTGGAAGCCCTTAGTTGTTTTTAAATAAATACTCCAGTGCCGTGAAGAAGCCGTGGTGGCCGAGTGGTTTGACCTATGGCCTCTCAAGTAGAGGATCGGTATAAATAAAAGTTTAGTGTTTTAAAGTTTTATGTTGCTATATTCATTTGAGCGAGTAATCGGAGCACCAATGCCAAATGTTACTTTTGTCCCCGGTCTTCCCTACACTGGTTTAGATATGAAAGGCAATAAACAAAGTAATAAATAAACAAATTCACAAACTTTCGCATTTATAATTTTAGGTATTGGGATAGGCAGGAGAGGAGCAAACGGGGAAAGACCTTTGCCCTACAGTGGGCAACAAAACTATTGAAAAAAAAAGCTGCGTGTATTAACTCTAATTATATATTTTTTATATACTCAAAACCTTAGGTAATTAAAATTACATATTATGTTATGTCTATATTTTTGTTAACTAAAATACTAAACTTATTCATCTGTATATTTATTACGCCGCTCCAGTATTGATCAAGCTATTAACAACATATATTCTGTATGTTTCGGTAGCATAACATGTTTCACACGATGGCGGGGATGGCAGGTTCCAAATGCCAATACGTACTGCCCGCATGAAACATGGATGCAATGCATACGATGAGTTGGAGCGCAGAAGCGACACTATTTTTATTTGTTCTATTTTATTTCGTTATAAGTAAATGAGGGTTTCTTGACGGGCGAATTATCGCTAGATGGCGTATTGACTACGTTTGACGTCTTGCTTATGATTGGCTCATTTAGTTACTTAACCAATTATAAATGTGACGTAAATGTCAAAGTTGTCAAATGGAACTCACGATACTAGCGTCAACTAGCCTGTTACAGAAATCGTCATTCATTTTTAACATTCTTCATAAACGCAGCTCCTAAAGAAGTCCTGACGTAAATACTCGTATATAGATAAAACTTAATTAAATAGATTCCTGTAAGTATAAAATTTACAAGGAGCACTCATCTAGGAGTAGCAAGTACCTAGTAGGTCAACTCCACTAGGTATAGATAAAGTGCATATTGAATATATTTCTATCGGAATAAATCGGATCTAAATCGAAATACCACGTAACACGAGATGTCAATAAAAAAAAACATATTTATTGTGCTCTCTCAATTACCATCCGTACCCATCGTACAGCCGTTTTGACATTTCACACTGAATAGTAAAGTTCTATATTTCATGGATATGAAAATGTCACTCATTTTTTATTGTTTTAAAATATAGAACTTTACTATTCAATGTGAAATGTCAAAACGGCTATACGATGGGTACTGATGCTAATTGAGAGTGCACGATAAATATGAAATTTTCCCATAAAATACGATTGAAAATCATTCACTCATTATCATGATCTGTAAGACATCCACTGTTGGACTACATCCTATTTAAACCTACTGCAACCTAACACTACCCCAGGTCTCTCATAATATAAAGGCTCGTCTCCATGATTATTCTTTGACACCTATAACTGGATTAGCGCCCGCCGCGCGCGTATCGGAGCAATATATCGTTTCGATTGAGCTTTTGGTGTATCATTCGCGGGATGATTTCGGCCCCATACTTTGACTACCCCTGTGGGGTGACAGACGGTCTTGCGGGGTCCCAGCCCTGCTGTCGCGTCTGTAATTTTGTTTGATTTGAGAATTGAAACCATTGAATGGCCTTTTTTGAGGTGGCGTTCTGGTAATGCCATTTGAAAGGTTAAATGATGTCCCGTTGTTAATGTTGCTGTTTTAACGAAAACTAAGTAACAACAAAGATTCTTTTTATATTGATTGAGATAATCGAAAATAAAATTGGAACCTTTCGGTCTAATTCGTATCTACAATATATTGGTAGCCTGAAAATCGTTCCGGTGTTTCATAATTTAAATAACTCCCCTAACCTACCCCTGCAAAGAAACACACATGTGGTACCTCTTTATTACACGAGTAAGATCGAATAGAAGATAATACAAATAACTGAAAACCTGAAAGTAGTTTGTTTGGAATCGAGAGGAGCATCGAATACACTTTAGACCAGGTTGGGTTTTTTTTAAGTCCCAAATCATCATCATCATCATCCCAGCCTATATACGTTCCACTGCTGATCACAGGCCTCCTCTCGGAATGAGAGGGCTTGGGCCATAGTCAATGACATTTAAACCAGGACGCACATTGCCGAACAAAATCCCCTTCAAAGAATGTCAGAACTATTGATTTGTTTGCGTGACAAATAAAATCATCTCACACAAAATAATTAAAATAATACGAGACGAAATTTTAACCTGGTCTTTACTCTATTACGGGCGAATTTCGCTAGCGGCAAAACTTCACAACGCTTGACACTTGACAACAACGTACTGAGAAAAAAGAAGGCCACTTTTACCAAAGTGGTAGGCGAGCATTCTAACAACCTATCTACCTACTATCGACCTACCGATCGACCTATCGACCAACCTATCGACCTAACCTATCCCGGTGATCTGAACCAGTGATTTTAGGCCAGTGATTCAAAGTGGCGCTCATTTGGCTCGGACATATTTGGGCGCGCGATTGTGAATCTACAGGTATAATTCATCAAAGGCCATAGTCCAAAAATCATATAAATCCCATATGCCCAGTCTAAAAGTTCGCAATGCAACAAATTAAGTACCTAGTAGGAATCAAGTAAAACACTAATCAATGGATGGTGAAACAGCCCCTAAATATATTGACCGGGATAAGTCACGTCGTGAATTTAATACTAGCTTTTGCCCGCGGCTTCGCCCGCGTAGAATTGGGTTATCGCGCGCTGTTTCCTCGGGAGCTGTGCATTGTTTCGGGATAAAAAGTAGCCTATGTCAATTTCTGGCCCGTAAACTATCTCTATACCAAAAATCATGTCGATCTGTCGCTTCGTTTCGTCGTTAAAGACGGACAAACATACACACAAACACACACACACTATTATAATATTAGTATGGATGAGTGAGTCTCACGGTAGTTGCATGTTCAACACATTTCCATAATTTTTCCATTTACAGTTGCACATAATATTGAAATATAATAATATGTTAATAATCAATATTTTATCTAGGAGAGCCTAGATTTGCTCTTATCAAGAAAATGTTCCACAAACTTCATCCGAATAAATAATAACCTAACCAACAAAAAGTTAGAAACCCCCGACTTTATCACTTTAAGTTCAATATCTCAAAAACTGCTGAACCGATTTTAATGAAACATGTCTAAGAACCATCGCTAGAAAACCAGCTATCAATAAAAAAGCCGCACTAAAGTCGGTACACCCGCTTAAGAGCTACGGTGCTTCAGACAGACACACAGACAGACACACATAGCGGTCAAACTTATAACACCCCTCTCTTTGTGTCGGGGGTTAAAAAGGCAGACGATGACAATGCTCATGAGACATGTTTAGTTATGTAAACATAAACTATATAAAGCCAGTAAAAGCTATGATAGCCTAGTGGTTGGACCCTTGGCCTCTCACGCAAAGGATCGTGGATTGTAGCCCAGTCTCGCACCTCTGAGTTTGAGTCAAGTTACATTTGAAGCTTTCTATGAGTTTTTCGATGAAGAAAAACTTCTTGGAACATAAATGAACCTGCAAAACTGTTCAATGGTGTGTGAAGTTCCCGGGCCCACAGAAAATAACAACCCAAGTAAACAGATGATTCTAAGAAGACAGCCATTGCAGCAGTATGAAGCTATAATCTACTCCTGTTGTGATTGCTCTGTGCCGTAATCAGTTGGTATATATTTTTATCGATTTGTAACATTTAATAATATGTACACATATAAACATGACTCATAACCACTTAGCCGCTATTTCGAATAAATATGTAATTTCTATTGATTAGGTGACTCAGGCTCGGGCAGTATCTAGTACCAGATTGTGTATCCATTTTTAATGTCCAATGGTAGCTTGACTGAACTAAGGCCCCTTACAAGAAAATCGTGAATTAGAATTAATGCTGCTGAAGTGGAGTCCTGAATTAGATTCGGCATTTTTTTTAAATAAGCTATCGCCCATAATTCCGTCTGTTAAAAAATATTTTACCACTCTCCTGCGGGAACTGTGCTCGTTTCCGAGATAAAGACTGTCATGTCCATTGCAGGGTCTAAAAAAAACTATTTTCTTACAGAAAAATCATCTAAATCGCTGTACTATTTTAAGCGTGAAGATGTACCAAACAGAGTAATGATTATTAATATTAGCCTATAACTGTGTCCCACTACTGGGCAAAGGCCTCCCCTCTTGACTTCCACATCTCCCTATCCAGAGGTATATTAGGCCAATCACTCAGTTCCGCGTCCAGGTCATCTCGCCATCTCCACCAGAGTTACTGTTTTAAAATCCTTAATACCTAAGAAATACATAAATAAATATCATGGAACACTTGACACCAATTGACCTAGTCCTAAACAAAGCAAAGCTTGTACTATGGATACTGGGCAACTAATAAACATAACTGATAAACTGATAAACAGACCCGAGAACAAACATTCATATTATTCATGCCCCGGCCGGGAATCGAACCCGGGAACTCAAGTTTCATAGTCAGGATCTCTAATTACTTGGCCATCCGGCCGTCAGTTATTTATTTAGGTACTATGGAACTTTGATCAGAGTTACTTTAGCATTTATAATATTGCCAAGACTTTATAAACATGACATAGAATACGAAGCCACGAATATTATATCACATAAAATACCAGGAGCTTTGGCGATGTGAAACAGCCCTAAAGTGTCCCGTTCTAATCATTTTGTCTATGACTCTACTAGAGCTTATTTCAACATAATAAAGCAATAATCATTGTCTCACAGTACGGTAACCACTCAGCCCGTCATCGCGGGACAAAGAGTCGGCGTCGAAACGCGAGCAGTCCGTCAATAAGTCTCGCCTCGGACGGTCAGGGCTGGTAATTGACGGGGGCGAGGTGGGGGCAGGGCTGACACTTCATGCCATAGAATATAGGGGTATACGTAGAATAATTTAGTTTATTTATTTTTTCCTTTCCTTTCCCAACCAATGGTCCGTGGACCACCGGTGGTCCGCAGAAACCAAAATATGGTCCGCAAACGCTTGCAAATTTCGCAGCCTATTGACTAAAGTTTATTTTCGGATTGATTCACTTTATTCTTGTAAGTAGTGGTCCCCACGAACAGCAAAGTAATCAAAGTGGTCCCTGGTCAAAAGAAAGTTGGGAAGATTTTATTTATTCAATACCTATAATATTACATCATAATCATTTTACATAAAATAATTATAATAAGAGTCAGAAACGAGTGGAAGGAGAAAGGGGAGTTCTTTTCCCAGCAGTGGGCATCGTATAGAACTAGGTAGGTATCCTTTTTGTTTTACGTTTTGTTTACGTACGTCATTTGACCTAGATAATGTAGACGATCAAAAATTTCGTTTAGTTATCAGTTCCACCTAAATTTAAGTAATGTCAAGTGACCTATATTATGGTACAATAAGTAGATAGTGCAATAAGTTTGATTTGTACAAAATGCGTTGTTTGCTTGATGTGCCTCTTATACTATTTCGACGCGTGGACGACACCCAGTAAGTTTCTATGATGTGTTTATTCGTGTGCTTTCAGAAATAAATATCCAGACGTAAAGAGGATTTTCCCTAAAGGAGCAGGTCCGTAATATAGGTATTATTAGGTATGCATTCAATAAATAAAAATGTTATATCAATTACCTACTCAAATTGCAAAAAAAAAGATTTTAAACTAGATAGGCACAGCAAACTATAAATTATTAGTGGTAGTACTAGTAGTGAATCTCTTTATTGTTAAAAAAAGAAAATACATAGGGATATAGGTTGCAAACAGAAAGTTACAAAGTAGATACGAGTACGAAGGCGGACTTCAACCTTTACGTGGTAGAGAGAGGAGCAATCAATTAAGAATCGATAAGTAGAGATATTAATAATTATTTCGCAAAATAAGAATTTAGTTCTGCCGTCATCATCATCCGTTGGGGGCAACCCTATTTCCAACGAAGGGCAGTAACACAGCTCCTTCCCCTAAAACATTGTCATCTGAATTTGTGCACGAAGTAAATAAGAGTCCCGGGGAGTCTAATGGCGGGAGATTTATAGATTTTCCCGATGCCCCGCCGCGCCGGGATTAAATTACGAGAGCGTATTGGCCGGGAGGAATATTAGCACTTCCATTTGTCTTTGCGATTCGGTTTGAACCGGTTCGGATGGTCATTTCAAGATGGCTAGTCGCGCCTTTGCAATGGTTCTTCCTTTGACTTATACATTAATGGTGGCATTGGCGGATTGCGCAGACAAAGGTTGTGGGCATCAAGATTAGATGCAACATTATTTGTATAGTTCAGTGTAAAAATATGAACTTATTCAAAGTTTTAAAAAAAAGTACCACAGACTCTTATTCCAACGCAGAAAGGCCGTAGTAACATATTTTTGAGTTTTTTGAATAGATACTTATTTTACACTTGACTGTATTTATGACATCGAAAATACGCTAAATATAATGTTCCTTCACTCTTTACTAAATAGCTGTAGTGCGATAATTGGTATCATTGCTTTTCTGCGACCCTGACAAGCAAACCTGACAAATATTTTTCCAGGTAAAGTAATTAAAAATAACTAAGTACTAGTAGACGTGTTTAGGAAAATTAAGATTTCATTCGAGACTTAAATTATAAAAAAATGATGCACACTCGATCAACAAAATAACATTTTCTTACTATTCACTGACGTAAATAAAAAGGGCATTTTTAAAAAGCTTGTAACTAATCTCTTTTGTTTTAATAACAGTTTCTCCCCCGACCCACCCCGAGGGTCGGCGTACTCGCCCGTCCTTTTACTGATTTTTAAAATCGGAGACGGGTTAAAGTCGCGGTGTTGTCACCCCAGCCTTAGGACATAGGGACTTGGAAGGTCGGGACGCTTTAGATTTACATCGCTGTATATTAGAATGGGGGCATTACAGTGCATCAGTAAATATTAGTGACTCGTACTTTCACCCACGACATTGTCATTTTAAGGTTCAATATCTCATAAACTGTTGAACGGATTTTTATCAAACATATTTAAAGACTTTTATTGAACATGAAAAATATTTATCAACTATTACTATGTTCGTAACCAGTTGCATTGGTTATAAACCGTGTCGCAACTGTTTACGCCCTCCTCAAGACATAGAGCTATGTTCTAATGAAAAAAAAATTTATAACAAAAAATAGAACCGACTACAAAAAAACCATGAAAATAATTTTCTACCAGCCTGAAGTCGGTGCCTCAGCACGAGCCAGCAGGAGTGGACCTATAATCGTCTACCTCACCTACAACTATACGAGTAAATGGCTGCAATCACTCCTGCTGGCTCGTGCTGAGGCACCGACTTCAGGCTGGTAGAAAATTATTTTCATGGTTTTTTTGTAGTCGGTTCTATTTTTTGTTATAAAATTTTTTTTTCACGCTTTTTAGTGTAAAACATCTAAGATACAATAGTTTAATGTCAACTGCTCGTCACCTTTTACGAAAAATTGCTTTTCACCTCACTAGCTCGAAAATGCTTTCTTTATCCTTCGAAATCTGCGTGGAAAGTAGCTTTTTATCCTCTAGGCTGGAAAGAGTTTTTGAAATTCGAACGTTATCGTGAACGGCTGCCCCCTTGAAAATACATCGACCGCTTACTTTCACAACCTCGTATCTGGCCACAATTTTTATAGAATCATCTTTAAGTTAAGTATGATAGTGTTTATTTGTTGTATACAATTCGGGTAGGTATGAGGTTGAGGAAGAAAGCGTTGAATATTGACGTGTTCACCAAGAAAGTTCGTCATACATTTGTTGAAGTACGTAATAGCACAGAGTAGACTGTAATTGTCACTGTAGTATTACGTTATATTGATTTGGATTGAAAATACTATTATACCTTTATAATACTAAAAATGTTTGATAAGTGGATAATAAAACTGACTTATTAAAAACTACTTGTACAGTCTTTCTTTCATTTGCCATTTTCTCGCTGCAGTGAGGTGAAAAATTATGTGTTTCGCTCGGCTCTAAAGTTGTTTAGCGTCTCGTGCCTTTGAAACCCTCGACTGCGTTCAGGATTCTTCATTTGAACCACTCGCTTCGCTCGTGGTTCAATCCTAGAATCCTTCGCTTGCTCGGGTTTCAATATATGCACTCGCGCCAAACAGTCACTTTCCAGCCTTGCATAACAAATAACTATTTTCCGATGCAGAGACGTTCATTATTGAGGAGTCCTGGTGCTTCACCACCCATTCCATTTCACCATATCCGTTCCGAGGAGCATAAATTGCTTAGCAACTGTGTTAAAGCAATTGAAATTCAACCCATGAAATACTTGTTATTGAGTAGTAACTCCGATGGTCAACTGTGGTCATCATCATCAGTTCCACTTCACCAAATGATGATTTTCAAGAGCAAATGCTCGAGTTACTACTAAATGTATCAAAATTACCATAGGTGTCCCTACAACATTTGAAGAGTTCCCTCGATTTCCTTAAGATCCAATCATCAGATCCTGATTTGGTGCTTATGGGACCTAATTGAAAGCATTCCTAGACGAACGCAAAAAAAATTTTTCAAATCGGTTCATAAACGACGGAGTTCCGAGGTAACAAACATTAAAAAAAAAAAAAAAAAATACAACCGAATTGATAACCTCCTCCTTTTTTTGAAGTCGGTTAAAAATACATACATGCATTTATAAAAGTCTTAGGTTAGTTTACTTAAAATATCTAATTTTTTAAGAGAAGTGTTTTAAGTCAACACGTGCTTCACCCCCATTTACAAACGTGAAAGTGATACTTAGGTAGATTCATTCACGACGCGTGCCGTAGTTGTTATTAAAATGTCATTAATGTCTTATTGTGAAAAAATCATGCGTTCCGCGGACGGTACTTGGTACACTTAGTTAAGATTGTTGACAATTAAATATCGAAGAATTACCGCAAGAAAACTCGCTTTTATGTTGAAAAAATCGCTTCGAAATCGGTCTGTCCCTTTGAGAGCTACGATTTCATAGATAGACAGACAGGCAGACGTTGGCTTCAAACTTATAATACCCTACTTTTATAACACACACACACAAACTTTTGCTTTTATAATAGGTATTAGCAGGAATACGTCTCCAGTTCAGTAAATCCTGAAATAATGATGACGAGTCATGTTTGAATTCCAATGTTTCTGTAGTGCTCGTGCGTCACACGGTCGCATTGATTTGTATTGAAGGTTACAACTAAACAACAAAAACGAGACATTTTAGTCTCAACTACGCCACAATTGGACTGCTTACGAATATCTCGTGTCAATTTACGAAACTATCATGAATATTTAAATCAAAGTTTTCTTTGTTGATAGCGACTTACGACAGCATGCTGTTTTAATAGTATTTTATGCAACAGTTGTATAATAGGGGTCAAAAAATGTGAGTGGCGTAAGTTACGATGTGAGCGAAGCCTTAGAGGAAATAAATAACATAGAGATGGCCTATTCTACTATACATACATTTGTTATACAAATACATGTGAAATCGATATAAAAATAAGAAAACAAGTATTATCTCTTTCTTTCTAAGGTGGTTTGGCATATGAGAACAAAGACGGCATGACATTTGTTTGTTCTACACTCGGCAATGGCTTGTCACTACGAGCAGATGACATTTCCGGCTGCCATCCGACATTTTAGCCCACAGCGTATTTGTGGTACGTGATCTGTCAAGTGAACGAATACTACGGAGTTTTTGGCGATTTTTAGCAAAATAAAAATATTTTTACATTCGGTTTTGTGTTGTGGACATTAAGAGATACAAACGCAACATGCCTTTGTGTTCCATAAAACGGTGTTCTTTTCGGAAAACGAGAAATCAAACGAATTTGACTCATCATAGGTTAGTACCCGTTTTTTCTTGAAATAGTGCCATTTCATGGTAATATTTAATCACTGATAATAATTTTCGTATGCTTTTATCGTTACCATCAAAGATATACAGATTTTTCGCCATTTATCATTGTATTTTTGGTTCCATTTAATTTAGTAATATTGACAATCTTATTTAGTGTTGTGCTGAATATCGACATAAGTAGAACTGAAATAAATGTAATTATCGTCCATGGTTTTTGACTGATGGCTGTTATATTTTACAGGTTCCCTAGAAATGATGTGTTACCGCGGAAGTGGTTGGACGCCATAGGCGTAGATAATATTGATCCACGGCATTAAGGAAATGTTCATCTGTTCGTTGCATTTTGAAGAGGATATAACGGACGGGATAACACCGTACCCTCGTTGTTTATTACGGTAAATATTGCTCTGAAAACAATCAAATTGAATTAGCTGTTTTGTGAGGCCTTTGAGGAGTCAAAAAGCCCCTTGCCCGCAAATTGACTGGGGCGCAAAAGTGCCCAACTCTATCTCGGACAAGCGATATAATACTTTAATTTGGTGCCACTAATTTATACTTTTTTTTTTTTTAGCTATCAAAATCAAGAGAAACACCAATCACACCAGCAAAATAAAATCGGGATGTGTCATACGAAATGGTACTACATAACTAGATAATTAGTTTCACATACTGTCTGAAATGAATAGAGCAAAATAAAACAAGCAAAATAATTTTCAGGTTACAGCGGTTCTTTTGATGCGTTAGAAAAGAGAACTTCTAGCTCCGGCTCATGATATGGTAAAATTTATATCAATATTTTTTTGTGTTTAATAAATCAAAAGTGGTTAATATCATTAGCCCATAGTTTTTTTATAAAGCTGTCATTAGATTGTTAACATGAGTTAATTGTCGATTTATGTATAAATATAAATAAGTTGTATTATTTTCGTTGTTTTGAAAATAAAGGGCATTTTATACGTTGTTGTTGTTTCATTTACTCAGCACAAGGTAATCACACACCACTTAATTCGTGCAAGTTCCTGAAACAAGCATAGCTCTTTTGCACGTGCTGTTACATATTTTTTCACTTATATCGTATTAGTATTAGTGGTGTCAGAAGGTTCTCGAATGGCGTCCGCGGACCGGGAGACGAGCTGTCGGTAGGCCTCCAACAAGATGGAGCGACGACCTGACTAAGATCGCGGGATCGCGGTGGATGCGAAAAGCACAAGACCGGTCTGAGTGGAGAGCCTTGGGGGAGGCCTATGTCCAGCAGTGGACGTCTTTCGGCTGACATGATGATGATGATGATGATCGTATTAGTATCTATCAGCAGCCTACATTACCAATCTCCTTGTACCTACATGCAATCAAAGTAATTATGAACGAATATAAGTGAATTTCAAACTGATTTTTCGAAAAAGAAACACATAATATTGATACTCAAATTAGTAGCCGCCAATAATTCGAATATCGATATCGAATATTTTGGTTTCGAAATCGATAGCACAACCCTTGAGCGCCATTTTATGTGACATGTTTAGGTATGCACGCGTATTTTGTAGGTATTTCCAGTCCATAGGTATAGGTCTATGGAGCGAAGCGAACATCGTAAGAAAAAACGCCACGAGCTTTTTTTGACTTATTTATACAACGTTGCATACAATACTTTTTCTACGACTACCTACTTAATAAATAAAACATAAAATTAGAGAACGAAAAATTTAATAATAATAAAAGAGTCCGATCGATTCTGTTTTTCGTGTTCATCACATGTACTACCAGCGTATCATGGGCATCTATTTTTAAATTATGCAGGTCTTGTCTGCGACAAGCACCCATGATCCCAAATGCTACCGCAAGCTGTAACAAAAAGAGAAATTGGAAGATTATTATAATCAAATTAAATACAAACTTTGCTTACACAGGAAAAACTGCAATATTTATCAAATAAATAGTAAATACATCTCTCGCTCAAAAATATTTTTGAAACAATTACGTACCTTGTTGAAAAGATAGATTTGATCTGGTGCTTCATCGATGAATTTCCTTAAGTCGTCCGGAGAAAAAGTTTTCGCTTTCTTTGCATTAAAACCTTCAGATCTTCGTTCCAATAATATTTTGATATGTTAGTTTGGTGGTATATACCAAGCGTCGACTTTAATTTGGAATATTCCACCCACATAGTGAAGATGGCTTAAATTTTCCAATAAAATTTTGGAAATACGCTAGTAATACGTTCTCCGAAAATGACGGGGTCTGGTGTTCTAATCTCCACGACATGAAATTTTTGTAGGATTTGGCATATAGGTGTCGTGATTTAGAAGGCAACAAACTTTCAGTCACTACTTGGGCTGCTGCGGATATTTCTTCGGGCGTAGAAATAATATTTTCATCTGCATCCATGATTAATAAGTTTCACGTAAACTTGCTAAAAATCACTAGTTTCTATCTTTTAAAACTTAACTCATACTAAAATATTAAGGCAAACAATAATGGCGGGAAAATTTTTAAATGTCAAAAGTTGTCTATGGTGAACTTTGTTTTTAATTGACGTAACTTGCTAGCGACTATTTTGAAAAAAATATGTGTTACTTATGTTGGCAGCTATGAATTATGTTCGGAAAGTTTTTGTTCTATATTAAAACCAAGTAAGTGGCTGCACTTTAGCTTGTCAAAACGGACGAATTAAAAAAAAGTAAGTGGCTGCAGTATCGTTTTAGCAACATTACGATACAGTGCTGTTATGGGGAATAGACTATAGATTTTGCCAGAGTCATGTTAATTATGTTCTTATATTAGCGTTGGTGATTAAGTAAGTCACAGATAACAGTATTGGAGTAGAAAAAAATACTTATAGCGTCTCAGTAGAACATAGATTCCTAAAAATAGCTAAGTATATAAACCGTTCAGTGAGACTGTTAGATTTTCAAAAAATATCAGACACTTATTTTTCTTTTGTTAATTACCTAAATAAAAAACCGGTTAAGTGCAAGTCGGACTCGTGCACGAAGAGTTCCCTACCATCTATACAACGTTCATTAGACAGCAAAAATCACGTTTGTTATATGGGAGCCCCATAAATACATATTTATTTTATTCTGTTGTTAAAGAGGCCAGAGTTCGCAATTTGTCAAAAAATGACAACTATCTGACTATCACAGTTCATGACATACAGCCTGACGGACAGCGAAGTCTTAATAATTGTGTTAAATTAAACCTTCGAATAGTGACTGTTACCAAGGCCGTGGCTTATTTGCTCTTCTGTGCAGCATTATGTCTAGAGAACAATCATTGAACAACATACCTCAATGAAGCCGACTTCGATGTATGACGCTCGCTAGAGTCCGTAAAGCCGCAATAGTCCGCACCGTCACTTAACTAGCTAGTTTTAAGGCGTACAAAGTTTTTTATTATTTACACACAAAAATATTTACAATGTCTATAATCACAAATAATATTTATTTTACAAAACCGAGCACAACCGCACCAATATATATCCACCGAGAGTTATATTTTTTAATAGTTCGACTGCCGCCTTTTTTACGGTCGAAGGCGCGCGGCAAAGGCTTCGCGCCAATCAGCCACCGACAGCAAAGAGGATGAAGATTCAAAAAATTGTTCGCCATCCAAAATACTTGCACAAATTGGGTTAAATTAACTTCTCCGTTTTTACCCTTTGGGTACGGAATCCTAAAAATGATGAAGATTATACCCGGTTACAGTTCCGTGTGGGACGCCACAAAGAACCTTAACCGGGAAAAACTGTACGTAGATATGACACCTACGTTCAGTTTTTAATAAGAAGTAACGTTACGGGCCCCCTTATCTGAACTTTGATGCGCTCACAGGTGATCTGAGGACGCGATTCATCTTTTTTTTTTTTATTAGCCTGTTTTAATTGACGAAAGAAAAAATTACGTCTTTGATAATCTAACTAACAGCCTGCAAATTTTTAACCCAGTAATCTTTATAATTAACGGTAGATAATTGATTTATATTATCGAATGATACCACTCAAAATAATCAATATACATTGACGGAATTCATTTTTGCCTTTGATGATAACATAACAACGCACATTAACTAAGTGGAATAGCTCAGGTTCAATATTATAATAGGGTAATAAAACAAAAATAGACAGCCACTTAATACCGTAGTAATCAAGTTGATATAAAATCGAATGTCATGACTAAGCCAGCGTGACCTTGCTATACATCAATGGAGCCAAATCCAGGCTACATGCATTTATTATTACATATTTTGTTTTGACACAGTTCTTATATCGATTTCATGTCGAATAAACACAACGGTTGCTCTTTAAGCAGGTAACTACATACATACCTACTTATTATGCTAAAATAGGTGGTGGACAAGTAAGGACATTTATTCATCTACGGTTTTTAATGGTAAATTGAGTTTCGAGAGATTCAAATTACTCTAAAGTCGATTAAAAATAGAGTTCCCACAATTAACTTTGTAATTTAGTACACGAGAGAAACCTGCTCATCACAAGAGAACAAACAAAATACAAATTAACGAAAATCATCAAAAAAAAACTTAAAATAATTATTCATTTAGTGGAAATTCGCAGACAATTTTTTTACTTAGCTAAGTGTAACCTTTTTAAAAGATTCAAGATTCTTTTAACCAAGTTTGATTACGTCATTAATCAAACGAGAGCATCGGTTCCCAATCTAGTGTCGTTATTACACAGAGGTAGAGACGCATTAATCATTCACAATTACGTTAAACGGGCTCAGGACCCAGTCGGGCAGACTCCGGCCGCATTGTGAATACTCCACTGACAGTGGACAAATAACAAAACTGGGTTAATCTTTTACCTCCCGCAGAGACTGGAGGTGGAGAGCCTCCCCTCTTTCCCTCTCTTTCCTCCCCCACTGAAACTGAAAAGGATAGACGCGAGCGGAACATTCCAAAACGCTCTAAAACCAGAAAATCCACCGACAGCCTCGCTCTTATCGAGATCCAGTAAGGTGACAATTGGATCGCACTCACAATTTTTCACCTTAGGAATTCAAAAAAGGATTTTCCAAGCTATAACAATCTGCACCCTGTTTTACTTTCCATTGAGTTGTGTTTCCAACAATGCTCGTAAAAATTCTAGATTTAGTACGTATTATATTCACGTGTTTGTTCCATCACGTCTGTGTTGAGAAATGAAAACGCCATGAATATTCTGTCTTTGTTAGTCGTATGAAATTGGAAAAGGACGTAGTTCGGCAACATTAAGTCACAGTGCAGGGGACGTTTCGATACCATTTACTTTGTTTGCCCGCGAGGGTCTTAGCACTCGAATTTTCGTATGAATCTAACTGAATTTTTGTTAACCTTCAAGAGTCCAGACGATCATTAAGAGCGTATACGATGTACTCTTGAAAGTCATTTAGATGTTATTATAAATTAGAATTCGTTATTGTTAGATGCATATTGATGAGTAAATAACAAAAACAAGTGGATAATTAATAAGGCATTCATTTCAGATACTATATTTAGCTCAAAGAATATTCAACTTGATGTGTCAATAGCAGGGCCACATCGCTCTATGAACAGATAAACGTGATGGCAAAAAGTCCTCGACTAACCAACCAGATGACGAAGCTTCAGTAGGCCGCCCTTAGGTGGACGGATGACATTGCGACAGTTGCGGGTGGCCGGTGGATGCAAGTGGCGAGGTGGCTTTGTAGCGTTCTAAAGAGATGCTGTCAACAGTGAAAGTCTACCGGCTGATGATGGAGACATTCATTTATTTCTTTCAACATCTTTGCTTTGGTTACCTACGCTCAGTCACATAGCCCCTCCATACCTAAGAAGGCAGCAAGCGTTAGAGCGAGAGGCATAAAAAATCCTGACTAAACCTGGCCTCCCGTTTTCCCTGAATTTACGAACCCTCCGCCGTATCGGCTGAGGTCACGCCATCCACCGTTCCAGCTGGGCTACTCCAAAACTCGAAACTCGTAGTTCGTGTGGTGCGGTCCCTCTTTATTTCGTATTAAGTGTCAGAGGGACCGCACGAAACGAACTTCGAGTTTAGAGTTTCGAAGTAGCCCTGCAGACTACGAAAGAGCTTTCGGACAACAACTTTAATATACTTAATGGAAAGCCGGAAAAGGGAATGGGCTGTTAATGAACCCAAAAATGTGCCAACCAAAATAAACTCCACAGCGAAACAGCCTGGTTTCTTACTTCCCAAAAAGGACTGGTGCCAGTTGAACAGGCTGAGAACGGGCTGTGGCCGAAGCCGAATATTTTATGCACAAATGTGGGTGGAGAGAGTCTCCAGCATGCGAGTGTGGAACCCCAGTACAGGACATCGAGCACATCATCGCCCACTGCCCACTGGCTAAGTACGAATGGTGTGCCGGCAGACCTGCTTCCCCTTGACAACGACGCAATCCAATGAATACAGAAAATAGATATTATATTGTGAATTTGAACGGTTGTATTTAATAAGCCATACGCATAAACAAAATAACATCTTTGCTCTTTCAGTTCAGTGTTCATCAGTATTTATTATTTGGGCTCCACAGAAAACCAGCGTTACTGCACATAATGTGCGGCAACACATGCTGAGTGGAGATCCTTTTTGGTATCCTGTCGTGTCACCAAGTAATACCTCTATAGTTTTAGTGCTAGTTTTAGTCTTAGTCTTAGGTGGTACTTATGGAGCTAAAATAAATCTTTCTTTCTTTCTTATTACACTTTTTTGTATTAAATTTATATACATGCAAAACAAATAGATTTATAACTTTTCATAAATTTGTTTTTTCCTGTCTAGACACGAAAATTAGCGCGAATCAAACAAACGGCTAAATTCCTCAAACGGTGCCGGTATTGAAATATTATAAACCCCAACCTATAATTTGATTAAATTCGGGCGAAAAGAAAGAAGTTGATTCAAGTGGGTCATTAGAATTTGGGTTCGGTAATGATCGGGCGAGCTTCTCCAGTTTTGTTTGTGGGACCTTCAGGTAAATTAAATAACTACGGTGAGCCGTCATCGGCGACCAGGGAGTATTAAATCAACTGAAGACGACAATGACGGCAACCTGTCAGCTAAAATAAGAAGACCTGAGGCCGTATGCCTAACGTTACTGACGCTCGCGATCGCTATCAAATGACAGTTTTTATATGCGAAATCTGCCATTTGATCCCGAGTGTCAGAGACGTTACGCAAAAGACCCTCAGATGCCGTATTGCCCAACGTTTCTGACGCTCGTGATCGCAATCAAATGACAGATTTCGTACAAAAACTGACATTTGATAGCGGTCGCGAGCGTCAGAAACGTTAGGCAATACGGCCTCTGAGTTCATGTCATACCGGTTTTACCTTTTTTGGGATTTGTTTTTTGCCATATTTTCGTTTCGCGTTTCGTGTAGTATCGTTTGGCACAATTATTGCCTAAACTTATATCGCATAACCTCTTTGTACGAAGCTCATAAAATATGGCATAATCTTGTATGGCTTAATATCTTGTGTGGTGTAAGGAAGTGTAAGTTCTGAGTGGAGTTACAGTTCTAACCTAACCTAACCTACTTTTTGTTTCAATCCGTTTCTGTGAGGGGTTTTTCTTGGAAATATATTGCGATGTTTCATTATGCGAAATTAACTTTATACGAAATCATACTTTACATACCATACATACCATAGGTACTGTTACGTGTGAATGTAATTGCGCGTGTAAAGCTCTACGGTTTTAGTGTCTAAGTGAACAGCCAGGTAATCAAGAAACACAGTAGATAGGGAATAATGTTCTTTCTTATCGAAGGATTTTTATAGAACGTGCGCATGACGCCTCCGGTTGGTTTAATCCTTTAAGACACCAACCTGCTTTCGTTCACATTCCCTTGCCCTTGGTGAACTTGATTTAGTTTAATAAAAACAACAGGAGATTTACGATGCCATCGATATGTATAAGCGCATTTTTGATTCCGTCGTGGTCACTCAATGGTCAAGCTTTACACAAAATGTTTTCGTTCGTCGTCTTTCATACCTGCTGGCTATAGATACTTCGATAAAACCAATTTATTGTTTTCTTGAGGTCGAAATAATTGTACAAAATTTATAATACAATACAATAGTTACTTATAACACAATGACTCTTTATTCCAATTTACCAATTTTTCAATAAAATTCTAAAATTCCACACAATCATCTCAAACATCAATAATTCATAAGCTCTCGTTAGACATATTACAAAAAAAATACAAAAAATTAAAAACTTCAACTAACGATTATAAGATAAGTCACGATCGGTCCGACTTGTTTCGATAATTTCGAATGATCTTTTTCATAGGTGAGTAAGTTCTGTCGTCACCACCTATAATCACCACAATCATGATAACTTGCATAATAATATATTATCATGAGTTGAACCGTTAAATTTTTGTATTTTTTTTGTCTTAAATATCTTCTGAGTAACAAGTTCTTACTTTAGGCACAGGCATAATAACACTAAAGAAGTCATCTCAGTCTGTATACCTAAGTCCCACTGATGGCCTCCTCTCAAAATTAAAAGGCTTGTGTTATAGTTCCCACGCGGGCCCAGTGAGGATTGGGAACTTCACACACATCATTGAATTCCTTCACAGGTTGTGCAGGCATTTTCCTTCACCACAAAGCTCGAGGTAAGTTTCAAATGTAATTTTTGCACATGAATTTCGTAAAACTCAAGACGGGTTTGAATCGATGATCCTCTGCTTCAGAGGCCACTGTTCAAACCACTGGGCCACTACGGCTTCACCTAAAGAAGTATCTGCGGCCAATTCCAATTTGTACAATATGCGTGTCAAAGAGCTATGCGTGTTAGAACAAGCTTCTGAGGAAGCCAAAGGCTAAAAGTCTTGCATAAAATAGCGTACAAAATGGAAAGCATGTCTAAAAGGCTTATTCGTTTGATTACTCAAATTTGCGTTGAATTGGTAATGTGAGAAGCGAAACGTTTTGAAAAATACTTCAAATCGCTCAACGCTGCGAGCTACGGCCAAAAATATTTGATTAATGCGCATTTAGTACTATTAAATACGTTCAAACGAAGCAACTAGAGGTTTTTAGGGGAGGACTATGTCCAACGATGAGTTTATGATGATGATACTGGCAGTATACGCTTATTCTTCACCGGCACAGCTTCGACCTGAGGCCGTATTGCCTAATGTTTTTGACAATCATGATCGCAATCAAATGACATATTTCGCATACAAAAACTGTCATTTCATTGCGATCGCGACTGTCAGAAACGTTAGGCAATAAGGCCTCTGGCTTATGTGGGCGTAATAAAACTCACGAGCCTAGTTTTCAAGGCGATATGCCTATACCCTAACACAAAAGGCGTACACCGCCATCTATCGGTGGGTAGGAAAATTACTTTTCCCTTTGCAACTCACACTATCCATAACAAATAAACTAAGAGCAGATTTTTAGCCAGGACGACCAAGTGACCTCCCAAACACATATCA
This sequence comes from Choristoneura rosaceana, assembly GCA_037349165.1. Taxonomy (NCBI): domain Eukaryota; kingdom Metazoa; phylum Arthropoda; class Insecta; order Lepidoptera; family Tortricidae; genus Choristoneura; species Choristoneura rosaceana. The sequence goes on from JAZBNJ010000022.1 coordinate 7,921,559, forward strand.
ACTCGGGTATCCTATGCAGCCTCGGTATCATTGCAACAATGTACGGCAAAAGCAATTTCAGGCAGCGATGTTGGCAGCGAGCCAGTTGAAATAAGCTAGCGACACCCGGAGAGCACCAGTACAAGAGCATGCTCTTACTCAGTTAATTTATGAATTTTAAAAGAAAACACTATCTAAATTGTCCGGAGATTTCTTTAAAATAATAGTGCGTGTAACCACCGGACTATAATTGCAAGGTTCGATGCTACTCGTATGACTGAGCTACTTTTGCTTGTTTTTTTGTCATACAGATTAAATATAGACTAAACTTTGAGGAACAATAAATTATCTAAATCCAAGTTAATTGAAAATTTTACAAATCAAAAGTAGGTCAGTAGAATCAGGCCGTGTATTTTTAAAGTCCCATGGCCAGAGGCGCATGCTGTACAGATGATGTTCATTGTTTTACTGGATTTTGATGGCAATTTTTGACTCAAAAACTGTTAAGAAATTGAATCAGCAAATTATAAGTTGTGTTGGTGGTTAAGTATGTACCGACAAATTGATAAACAGGGAAAATGTAGGAAAAGTGTACGAATTTACTTACTTTGTGAGCACCTCATCAAGACAACACCACAGTAATGTACAAGTAAATGAAAAGGTATCACGCCTACTTCAGTCTCGATAATGAGTTCTCGGAAAGTAATGTAAAACATGCTTGCAAATACACATAAAAAGAAATTCCTGACTGATTTGACTGACTGGGGACAAACTAGGGAGTCCTTATTGTTAGAATGTAATGCATGTATCAAAAAAATAATATTTGCATGACTTATACAGTCTAAATGTATGAAACAAGAAATCATATAACATCAAATTATACCAAACTATAATGTACTACATTTACCGCAAATAAATTTCATTTCATTTCATTTCATTTCATTTCATTACTGACTCATAAAAATCGAGCAGTCCTAGTAATAGTGCAGATACGGTATTAGAACGATTTTTTGGAAATTCACCCTCTCAAGTCAAAAGAGGGTGGGATTGGTGTACGTAGATGGAATTTCCCTAATTTTAGGGACTAAATACACTGGAAAGGGTCTCTGAATGGGGTCAGCTCAACCTGGTCAGATTCAATCCCTCCAAGGCACAAATTTGTGCGTTTATCACAAAAAAAACATTTACTGCGATTCGAGAACCTGACATTGAAGGTCTCAGAGAGTATTGGAATCCTTGATGTGGATATCTAGAGCAATGTCAAAAAATAAAGCCAAAATTGCTGTCAGGAAGTTATGGGTTCTTAATCGTGCAAAGCGATACTTCGAACCGAGCCATCGCCTACAGCTCTACAAGGCTCAGGTTCGTCCTCACTTCGAGTATTGCTCTCACCTTTGGGCTCCCAGTATCAGATGCTAGCACTTGGTCGACTGCAGGGTAGGGCAGCTCGTATTATCAGCGATCCAATACTTTCTGGGAAACTTGGTCTATGGGCCCTACGCAGAGACTGGCGTTTTTTATAGGATCTACAATAGGGAGTGTTCCCACGAACTCTTCAATCTCATCCCAGCTGCTAAGTTCCATCACCGTAGCACTCGGCATATCACCCGCACCATCTCGATGAGTGGTGTTCTTCCACTGTACAGTTTAAACGTTCCTTTCTACCTCGCACGTTTAAAATATGGAATGGACTCGCTGCTGGAGTTTTTCCATCTAGCTATGATTTGGGTATCTTCAAAAGGCGAGTGTATCGTCTGTTGCAAGGCCGGCTACGCACACGCAGTCCTAATAATGCATCAGGTGACCCACCTGCCCGTTTACCAGCTGTTCGATAAAAAAAACTTGGCAACTTACGTTGAATAAAAAAACCGAAGAACTCTGTGTGAGCCCGGGTTTTGAAGCCTCGATCATCTATTTCCTTGAAAGGGCAAACCACGCAAACCACTAAGCTACTACAGATTTTTAGTGGCATATATAAACTGCATTTTAATGGAGGATTTTACGGTAATTCCGACTTTTCCCGTCCCGTGAGCTGTGAAAGAAATACATTCGAAAACATTAAAAGATGGTTTGGATTCGTACAGTTCAGTAAGAAATCCGACACGTTTTCATTGCCTCTCAGTCTTGACTAGGTACATACAGTACCAGCACGAATATCTGACACCACAAAGCATGCATTAATATCTGATCATCATCATCATGTCAGCCGTCCACTGCTGCTGGACATAGGCCTCCCCCAAGGCTCTCCACTCAGACCGGTCTTGTACTTTTCGCATATGACGCATATGAATATCTGATATGACTGCTTATTTCTAAGCCCAGAAGGATGTGTCATTTTGGCACGCTCCGCTGTGGCAGATTAATGCAGGTAGACACAAAAACGCTACTCAATAACTATGTAGACATTGTCATCTCCCAATTTTTCCCTAAAAGTCATATAGCCGAGTGAAGCAATTCAAACCAAAGTTGGTTGGCGGCCAGCCAGCCTCGGGCCCAGGGTTCGACGATGATAAGAGCTTCGTATCATCTCATAACTTTTAACACCCCTTTCCGTTTCTTGAACTTTAGGGTTTGTCGTGATTCATAAAAGAAATTTCAAAAATATCGATTTGAGAAAAAATTCGGGTAGAAAAATATTTTTTTAAACTAATTGATTTTGGATCGCCAGAATATGAAGCTGCACCTCTTGTGGTGCGACACCAACTAGACTATTATTATTATTATGTATTATTTTAAGTTTGATGTCGTAATAAAGTTATGTCTATGTCTACTGAGGATCTGTCGAAGCAGCCGAAAATTTTAGACTATCGTTGCCATTACTAATTTTATGAATTAAATTCGGGTTATTATCGAGTTTCGTTAAAATCAAGGTGAGCAGAACAAAACCCCAATTTAATTCATATAATCAGCCGTAAGACGTCCATTGTTGGACATAGGCCACCCCCGTAGACATCTAGTTGCTTCGGTTCAAAGCAGCCTGCATCCATCGTGAACCCGCTGCTTTAACCAGGTCATCCGTCCATCTCGTTGGTGGATGTCCTACGCTACACTTGCCGATCCGCGATGGCATTCGAGCACTTTTCGGCCTCAACGATCTGATTCTGCTTGCTATATGGCTTGCCACGTCAAAGAGCTATTTTAACTGCAGGGCTACTACAAAACTCGAACCTCGAACTTCGTGTCGTGCGGTCCCTCTGACACTTAAACTGTTTAATACGAGAGCGAGAGGGACCCCACGACACGAACTTCGAGTTTCGGGTTTCGTAGTAGCCCTGCTGTTACCTCTCTTTGTTAATTTCGGGAAAAAAGAGATTTTATCGGAATCAAAATCACTTCAGTTACCATGGATCCAGAATACTTTTAGAGTAGGTGTGTCTAATATGGATACTTATTAATATAAGTATGTAAAAAGTTAAGGCGAAGGCGGCTCTAAGCCCACGTGGAAATTATGTTCACTGATTGTGGCGGAACCTCCCGTATTTATTAACTTGTTTAACCTTTACCACGCGACTTCACCAATTTTAGCGTAAGGTCAACGCACCGCGACCGCAATTTACAAGACCTTCGCAAATATTTTTTAAAGACAAAAATGATTTTCTTGTTCTCTAATTGGGATTTGAATCCATATCTCCTTCCTGGTTTCATCGAGTAAATATAAATTGCTAGTAGTTTTAGTTCTATGAATATTTTGTATTTTCTTAACATTTCTTATTACTTAAATAAAGTTTTTCAATTGCTAGTAAAAAAAATAAAAATAGCAGAAATAACATTTAAGAAATTTAAGTTTTGACTAAATTCTTAGTGACAAAAAGCATTACTTGCTTTTCGAAGTTTTAAAAACGAAATAATTAATTATTTTCCTTTGCTTTTGCTGGATTTTTCATTTCATTTTCATTTCATTTTCATATTTAGGTATTGCTTTGTTTTTGTTGTTATAAATTATTCTGGTTTTAAGGACTAAAATTAAAAGATATTGTAACGGATATCTCACGTCTTAAGTGAGTTTAGCTCGACATGTTTCGGGTTATTTCGTAGCACTTCTTCTAAGGAGCACACGACTCGGCGTCTGCCACAACAAGCGCACTAGGCGCCACCGCTCTGCTCGCGCGACTGTCCGACGTGACGCGACGTGAGTTATCCGTTACAATATCATGAGTGAGTCTCACGGTAGTTTCATGATTAAAACTAAAATTAAAATTATGATTGGTTTTTTTTTTGGAATCTTTTTGTATTTTTTTATTTCAATTCCAAATTTTTTACTTTTACGGTCATCCCGTGAAACCTAAATTGAAAATACAAACCGAAATATAGATGCACAGAAAAACCAGAAAAATAAGACCAACACTGGGAATCGAACCCAGGTCCTCGGCATTCCGTGCCGCGTGCTATACCGCTACACCACTGTTGGTCCAACACCAACAGTGTTTTGGAGGGCATGCCGAGGACCTGGGTTCGATTCCCAGTGTTGGTCTTATTTTTCTGGTTTTTCTGTGCATCTATATTTCGGTTTGTATTTTCAATCTAAAATTAAAAGTTACTAGAAACGTCTCGGAATTACTACTGTACTGTATTTGAAATTTGCATCGCTCTCAAACAACGCTTTAATCATATTAAGCATAAAACAGTAGACATGCGTATTGCGAAGTGAGAATATCGAAATCAATTGTCTTCACGATGTTTTGTCTTCACGATTTTTCACGGAATAAAAACGTTTCACGAACACCTAAATTGTTTTTGCAGGTAACGAATGTTCATGTGGGCGAGGGATCATCCTAATAACTGTACTTAATTTAAGTGCGTTACGGAAATAAACAAGTACTCACAACGGGAACATTCGTATTTTGCTGCGTAGGAAGACAAAGTAAAATCCTACTAATATTATAAATGCCAAATTTTGTAAATCTATTTGTTTGTTTATTTATTCATTTGTTTGTTAGTCCATCAAGTCTAAACCACCGAGGCGATGAAATTCGGTATACAGATAGCTTGCGTCCCGTGGAAGGACATGGGATTGTTTTTATCCCGGAAAACAGCTTATTTTCCGTGGGACATCAACTCAGCCTATATACGTCCCACTGCGTGGCATAGGCCTCCTCTCAGAATGAGAGGGCTTGGGCAGTAGTTCCCACGTGGGCCCAGACGAATTGGGAACTTCACACACACCGTTGAATAACTTCGCAGGTTTGTACAGGTTTCCTCACGATGTTTTCCTTCACTGTAGAGCTCGTGGTAAATTTCAAATGTGATTCCGCACATGAATTTCGAAAAACTCCGAGGTGCGAGCGTGTGGGCTTGAACCACATTGAACCCATGACCCTCTGCTTGAGAATCCAAACCACTACGCTTACAACGACTTATTTATACAAAGCACTAGAAAATATTTTGTATGGTATTGTATTGTGAGAATCTCTACCATTAGATACGTTTACATAATAGTAATTTATGCAACTGTTACGTAAAGGGTCCTTAAAATACGAGTGTGGTAATGATATTTGTGTACATAAACTATTTTGATAATTACGGGGCTCTGGAGTCCAGTGCATGAGCGAAATCAATTAGAGGCCACAGTATTGGCTAAGGGCCAGCGCGACCGCTGACCGTTCGTTATTACACCACAATAGTTACATCAATCACTTAATAATGTAAATAAGCTAAACTATTATCACAGTGTATGATAAGTTCATTTTATGCTACCAAAACGCGCTTTAAATAAAGTTGTGTTCACATATTTTTGACAAATTATCTTCAGTTGTCTATTTTTTTACAATGTGTACTAAATCTAAAACCGTTTCGAGATAAAATTTTCCTTAATCGTTTTTAATATTCGCATGCTTAGTAATAAACAGTCTTAACTCAAAAATCGTGAATTTTGGCAAATCGAGTTTAAAGTTTAAGTAATTTAGCACTTCTCGTTTCCTTTAAATTATTTGGTAGGATTTAATTTTGTTTACTATGTTTTTATCATTCCTAACGTTGTATATAATGTCTACTTGCGCTTTTTTCTTTTAAACCAATTTATTTTTATATATGTAATAATATTGCTAAGGTTTAAAAAAACATTGCATTGATAAATCACTTTATTACTAAATGTAGCAAAATGTAGTGAAATAATAAAAATAATAAATGATGCATGTCTTAATAGAACAACAAGTATTCAAGGATTCTTTTTGATAAAACGAGGCAATCCGAATTACATCACTTCATTTTGCGTTTGATTTTGTGCTAAATAGAAGTAAATTCAAATATGCTTTTATTTGCTTAAAATTTGTTCAAAATACTCTTGTTTTCCTTATTGCAATAACGATCTATCTCCAAATGGCTCACGAAAACCAACGTCTTGCTCGCAAGTCAGTCGGAACATGACTGAAGTTAGCTGCTTTAGCACCAAATTAAATTTGCAATTTTGCTGAAAGTAAAACGCACCAAGTCGTACTATCTCTTTATAATACCCGATTTAGGCTGGTTTAAGAAAGAGAGCCGATAGTGCTGTCAGATTATAAGCCGTTTTAGTACAAAAACTAATTTTACGCCAATTTTGAGTTAGGCCCGTTTATTACTAAGCATGCGTATGTAATGAATTTATTAGGTACACGAAAAATAAGCAATGATTTTCATTTGACTTTAAAACTCTGACGTAGACGGTCCAAATTGTACTTTATTCTGTGAAGATTAGCATTCTTCATAACTCATACGTGGATTAAATTACAGCATTCGATTTGGACCCGTAATCTGAAGTATGAAGCTTTGACAGTGGCACTAAGTGTCATCTTAGAGTGCCATTCTTGTTTTGCAATGATCATGCTGGCCTTCAATATACACATACGTCCACACCAAATTTATGAAATTGCATTGGTCTAGCTCTGCCTCACATTAAACTATGATGTCATCAACCAAATTACTTTGAATAATTAAGATTACTTTTTGGAGTCTTTTTGTATTTTTTTATTTCAACTACATTTTTTTTTACTTTTACGATCATCCCAAGAAAGTCTATAAGTATATTTTAAAAGACTCCAAAAATTAATTTTAATTTGATTACTTAGCGAGATCTCTTGTTCCTGGTGAGCGGATAGTTCTGATGGACTCCATGTATTAATGTATCTCGATGAGAAACTAGTAACATAGATGGCGTTAGTGTCGCTGCTAAAGTGACTGAAAAGAATGCAAGTTGAAATGTTGGTGCATAGGATAAATTCGTGTCTAGTCTCCCGCCAAGCGGTGGTATAGGGGAATAGCACGCAGCACGGATTACTGAGGACCTGGATGCGATTCCCAGCGCTGGCCTATTTGTCTGGTTTATCTGTGCATCCATGTTTCAGCTTGTGTTTTCGAGTGAATATATTTCAATAATTATTTAAAAAATATTGAATTTTTTTAAAGGCAATCCCAATCCGATTACCTTAAGATAGGCAGTAGAATTCGCACGAATTAATTTCAAATACCACGAGATTTTATGCTGATTGCGCACTTCTCAAATCAAAAATGGCATTTGCATGATTGCCCAGTATTTTCGATGGCTAGCAATTTCACTTTCCCGTAAGGCATCTCTGGCATGTCTGGCATCCATTAGAGCATGCGTGCTCGTGAGTAATGCGTGCGCGCATAGCTTCCGAGGAAGCTGCAGGCTTATCTGTGGTGAATTAAAATGCAGCCAAATTGCGAACACGCGAAGAAATTTTATTTGTATACTAACTTTATCCTGTGGTTTCGTTTGCGAGGAAAAATAAAAAAAAATAGTGAGCTCTATATCCTGCGCATCTTTATATACTTACTGAAATTTTGCTGAATTCCCATGATTTATTTACTTTATAATAACTGAATTTCATTGAACCAAAAAAATTGAAAAACTTTTTATTTCCTCTACAATCTGATACCACCATCTGAATACTGATAACTATACCCTATGTTATGTACCTATTCCCAAGGTCCAGTTACCTACAAACCAAATTTCATCTAGCGTCGTTTACACACAAACAAACTCGCAACACGCACATACTAACACACATTTTTAATATTAAGTAGGATTGTTCAAATTCTCAATTTACATCATTTCTTAACTGATTTGAATGCAATTTGTTGTAACCTAATCGTATTTCTGTTGTTTTGGTACGTGGGAATTCCGGCGGTTCCAAATGTTTCAAATTGCTGTGATTTCTTCGGCGTTTCAACAAATTATTGGAATTGATCGATGACTTGTTAAATTTATGTTTCAGAAGCGTGTGAAAGAATGTGAAATAATATTCTTTAGTCAACGGTGGGCCACAAATAATAATGAAATAATGCGTTACAATATTTTTCGTTATTTGCAATAAAATAACCACTTAATAATCGTTTTTCTTATTACTGTAAGCATGTATTTTAACTTTACACTTATGTATTATTATTTTTATTAGAACAATACGTAGATATCGTTGCCAACCACTCTTACAAATCATGTGTCTTAATATTAGGTATTTACTGACTGTATAGGTAAAATAAGGACATGTCTTTTGTAAAAAATATAGTTTTGTCTTTATGTACCCCCGAATACAAATCGTAATTATTGTTGTAATATTATTACTTTTTATTATTACGAGTATAGCAATATGTACAAGGTTGCCAGGTCGTCAAACATAATACCTGGCCGGACTGACTAGCCAGTTGGCCGGACTTTTGGGCAAAAAATCTGGACGAACTAAATTAATAACGAATAGTAAAAAAAATTTTTTTTTTTCTATATACCTAATTGGTAGCTTGTGTCAAATTAAATCTAAATCGGTTCAGCAGGTTAAACGTGAAGAGTAACAGGCAGACAGACCGACAAATAGACAGATGGACAGAGTTACTTTTGCATTTAACAATAAATATAGGAATTTAGCGCCTTAGTATATACAACAACAATTTTGTGTGTAATCTACAGTTGTTATTATTATTTTTATAAACTTAAGTGACTGGTCAAATTTAAAATGCCTAACAAAACTGGACAGGCCGGAAACCTTTTAATTTGGCCGGACAAGCATTGAAAAAGCCTAACTATGTCCGTCTTTATCCGGACGCCTGGCAACTCTAAATATTTTTGCTCAATGAAATTCAAGATTTTTTTTTTCAGTTGATAGAGTAAAATATCACCGGGAGATGTCGATTGAAAATCTGTCCGGCTAACCCGAAAACATTCCTTTTTTTTTAATTGCAATCGTCTTCAATGGCGGAAAAAAAGTGCCTTTGCCCAGCAGTGGGACACTTAGCGGACTAAGAAAAAAGTCTTCTTTAAATCAAGGGTGAACAGGCATTTGTTAGGCAAGCGTGCTCCATCTTAGTCCACGTTTTAGCTTGTTACCGTCGTCTTATCCCTACTAAAGTAAAGTAACTCTGTCTGTCTGTCTGTCTGTTACGCTTTCACGTCGAAACCGCTGGACCGATTTTGATGAAATTTGGTACATAGTTTAGTTTGAACCCCAAGGATCAACATAGGGTACCTTTTATTCCCGTAGAGGGCGCCACCGCGCGATAACCTAAATCCGAGCAAACGAAGTCGCGGGCATAAGCTAGTTTACTATATTTGTGTCCAAAAATAATACTGGCACGAATCTTGACAATAACCAAATGACCTTCGTAAAAAAAGAAAATTTTCTTCTCCATTAACAAACACGCTACACATCCAAGCTGATAAGAATGTCGCGCGTATTGTCTTCCGATTGGCTCGTTCGAATTACTCGTTACGCTTGCATATGCCATAAAAAATTCAAGCAACAGCGTTTAACCGATAACAACGCACATTTCCTCCGTTACTACGTGCTACTGCGCATTTAGAGCCCGATATTCTTAAAGAACATCGATTCAAATCGTTCCGGTACTTTACGACTTTATTTCGGTCCTGTTTTATTTAACTGCGTCAGTTAGCTTTTGGACGGTGTTCGTGTATCGGATAAATATTAATAAAGCGGCCGGCCCCGATTCTGGGAAGCGAGAGGATCTTATTATAACCGCAATACCACCTATAATTAGCACCCAAATTACTCGTGCCGTGTACGTGCGCTAGACTTGCCTGCCACTGGCGCTAGATTTGTTTTGTAATTATTCTCATAGTCAGAAGCTGTAAAACTTTCATATGCAGCTTGAATTGGCTTTTGTTCGCCGACTAAGAGTTGAACTAGATTTAAATGAATCGCGAATTCTTTCAACCTGAAAATACGTTTTTTGTTGCTGCCTATGAGTTCTACAGGCGTTATTTTAGAGTTAGTAACTTCTGTTACTCATTTACGTATTGAAGTAAGAAAAGACCATTCAGATGTAGTGTTTTTTTATTCAGTAAGCAGAATAGTAGCAAAATTACAGCTCTAATTTTAATCATCATAAATTTTAATTGAACTTTATTTGTTCGTTATAGGTACAGATTATTTTCTCACATGTTTAAAACCACACGTCTAAACAATTTAATAATTTGGAACCACTTTGAACATTACTTAAGCGTCTTGGTCCTTAGCACGGTATCACAAACCATTTATAACCGAGTGGTCAAGTTGAAAACAAAAGAAGTACAGCAGTCAACGACCGACACCTCAAGGGTGATCTCCCAAAAATTCCCGATTCCCTTTCAGAAGCGCGACCGAAATAACGCACGAGACGACCCGAGCCGTTCCCCCTGAACAAATTAATTTTATTTTTATATTGATGAATGGACTTATTTGTTCCTTGTCTCGGATGTTTAAAGTCTATGTTAGCAGCCTGGAGCTAGGCCAATATGGCTCCTTTATGGTAATGTTTGTATGCTAGGTTTTGCTTGCGTGTGTGAAATTTCTGTATGTCTAGGTAAAATGTGGGATTGTTTGCTTGGTTTTACCGTTTAATGAATTCAGAAGCAAGTGCTAGTTTAAGGGTAATTTCTATGACTTTTCTTCTGTAAAGACTAATATTTCATTGACCTTACAAAAGTTTCGATTTTTTACTAAAAGAAGGGATAATAATATGTAACTAGCCTAATGAATGACGAAGAAAGAGATATGGAATCTTTGTTGCTTAGAACTCAATTAGATGTTGCCAAATAGCATTAAAAAAGGTAGAACAACACTCATGTTTAAATTTAAAATTAATTTCGGACTGAAATATAAGAAAATCAAAAATTAATTTAACGAACGACAAAACTCGTGTAAGGACAATTTTACACATTGTAATCAAGTCAATGACACTAAAATGACTAAATAATTAAGAAACGAAGACTAAAATTAGCATACTCTAAACCTAAAAATCTATAGGTATTTATTTATTACAAAAAAAGTACCTATCCTGTCGTTTACTCTGGTCTTCCAATATGATGTAAGTATAAAAAAAAATTCATGATAATTAGTTCAGTAGTTAAGGCGTGACTCTTCTTCAGGTGTCCATTGGCGACGGTAATCGCTTACCATTAGGCGATCCGTTTGCTCGTTTGCCCCCTATTCCATAAAAAAAATTACAACCATCTAATAGGCATACTAAAGAGGTTCATAGAGTCTGAAAATACTGGAGTTGAATTTGACTTAATTTTTCCTTCAAAGTTTCAGCGCGAGTATGAAACATGAAAATTGCCCTTCACAAATTAGCCAATGACGGCCGTGTGACATCGGAGTCACCTTTATTCGTGATGTGACGTTTGTTATTTTCTTTGAATAGCGATAATGGTTCATTTAAGAGCATCGGGTGCACGAAATACTCTCTCTAAAATGACAATTTGAGCACACTCTAGGTTTCTATGAAACTTGATCACCATCATCATGCCAGCCTATTTACGTCCCACTGATGGGCACAGGCCTACTATCAGAACAAGAGGGCTTGGGCCATAGTTCCCACGCGGGCCCAGTGCGGATTGGGAACCTCACACGCATATTGAATTGCTTCGCAGGTTTGTGCAGGTTTCCTCGTGATGTTTTCCTTCACCGCAAAGCTCGTGGCAAATTTCAAATGTAATTTCGCACACGAATTTCGAAAAGTCAGAGGTGCGAGCCGGGGTTTGAACCCACGACCCTCTGCTTGAGAGGCGATAGGTCAAACCACTAGGCCACCACGGCTTTATCAAACTAGTTGTGTAAATACTTTTAATGTAAATCATTAAATGATATCGTAGAATTGTAGATCTGTTTAAAAAATATACTTCTTTTAGTTTCTTGCCGAGTTATTCTCAGAGAGTTTAAGACCCTGGAATGGGCATTAAATAATTTTCATCCGGGAAAGTAGTATAGTTCCTGCAGGATAGCAATAGCGAGTTCTTCGCAGACAAAGTCACAGGCAACAGCTACTTCATAAATCGTGAAGTCTATTGTTTACTTTTATATTCACTGAAACACGCTCCCTAATCCGCTCTCTTTCCTCCAATACTTAATACACTAGGGCTCGTCATAAATAAAGAGGGCTATGAAATATTGAAGAATTTTTATGTCCCCGACAATGATCTAGAGAGGCTAGGTATTGCGGGAGGCGTTTTCGCAATAAATATGAAAGTGTAATGTCGCTGGAGTGTGCTGCTGCTTTGAATACTAAACCCGCACTGAGGCAAACAGGGGGAGGGGGAGGGGGGCCACAGGACCTCTAGGCGCAGTATGGACACTCGCATTTTTGTTGACTCACAGACGTCCAAGATACAGCAAGGCTACCACGAAATTCGAAAATCGAAGTTCGTATCGTACCGTCCCGCCTATGCTTATGTCATTTAATACGAGAGTGAGAGGGACGGCACGATACGAACTTCGAATTTCGTGTTTCGGAGTAGCCCTTCTGGCTCAGCCTTGTTTGGAGTCTGATAGCTATGTTATGTATTGTATCAAATATGTTACTGTTAATAAAAATATTTGTATTTGTATTTGATGCGCTTTTGCTTGTCATAAATGTTAGTTTAGAGCCTTTTTATCGTTTCGTTTGACAAATGCCGGCATAGTTTTTTATACTTATCCATGCAAAGTGTGTGTGTGTGTGTGTTTTTGTTACTTCTTCACATCGAAACATTGAATTTGCATATTTGGCCCCTTTTCATCCGGAAATAAAGCATAGTTTCCGTGGGTTCCCATCGATTCTATGTCTCAAAGTAAATCCATACTAATATTATAAATGCGAAAGTGTGTGTGTTTGTATGTTTGTGTGTTTGTCCGTAGGTATTTCACGCCGTAACGGAGCGACGGATCGACGTGATTTTTGATATAGAGGTAGTTTATGGGCCCGAGAGTGACATAGGCTACTTTTTATCCCGGAAAAATGCACAGTTCCCGAGGGAACAGCGGAGCCGCGGGAAAAAGCTAGTAAATAATAAAACTTTTACCAAGATTCATCATATGTACCTATTGAGCGCATATAAAAACGCGCTATCGTTTTTCATCAGGATTTCCAACGTCAAAAAATTGCAAAGACAAGACGTTAATTTTTAACATGAACAACAGTCCCGGGTATAAGCTATTAAATAAGCCTAACGCCTTAACGCCTTACGTGCTACCCCGCTTTCAATACGCGAGAAAAACTGCGTGAAAAGGCTGACTATTAATAAATAATTTAAATTTAAACAAGGATAGTCGAAACCGTGCAAAAACGCAGACAAACAGGTACTGTTAGTTACAACTACTTCGTTATGTAATGCGACCTTGAAATTCAAGAATGACTTGAATAATTAAGGATTTGTTGCTTAGTGTGATGATGTGTGATTAAATATTTGCATTTTTACTTATAACTTATTTATCTGCGTTCTAAGAGAATTATACAATTTCGCAAAATAAAAAATAAAATTGAATAATTATATTAATCTGGCTCCAAAACACGCATTGCTGATGTGGGTGCCAAGACTGCCAGGCTGGAATGGGACTGGGCAGGTCACGTCAGCCGTATGGAACCCATTAGTGGGCTAAAATAGCCACACACTGGATATCACAAAACGGACTTCGGCGGCGTGGCAGGCCCAGGCGTCGATGGCGAGACGATCTGGACGCCTTTCTTCGCAGCAAGTCAGAGATTGCCCAAGACCGGGTCGAGTGGAGGACATAAGGGGAGGCCTTTGCCCAGCAGTGGGACACCTCTACAGGCTTTTAAATAATAAATAAATATATTAATCTGGCATATTAGCGAAAGAATTTTATGAATCGCTTTTAATTTAGTTTCAGAAATAACCACCTGTAAGTATTTAAATAAATAAAGATCACGTGTACAAGTAGGTATACATGACAAACAAAGTAGCTATTAATATATTTTAAAGTTTTTTTTTCGATTCATTTATAATGTACTTACCATATGTTGAAGTTAAACAAATAATTTTATGACTTTAGTCAGAATGGTAATAAAATGGCCATAAATATTGTTTTCTTTGGAATTATAATTAGTAAAGACAGATTATGGTACCAATAGTTGTCGGTAGTCTTTACTTCGACTGCTATTAATGATTTTAGCTGTTGTCCTTGAATTTGTTAAGCAACGTTGATGTACTTATTGGTTCTTTATTGTTAACCCGAATTTTATACGCCACAAATAATAATACATCGATATGGTCATATTTTAATTTGTCATAAGGTAATTTAATCCTGATACAGTATTTTCTTTTTACATACCTATATATATTTTTTGATCATTTTTTACTTAAAGCATTTTGTAATACCTAACCGGCATCTCTACTGTTCACCTTTCTTTATCCTGTGACTCGTTCAGCTAAGCGTGGGAAAGCGTGCGTAGCTATATTACAGTGTACCGTATAACGTATACATTATTATTTATACTATCATTTTGCTTTCTTTAAAAAATAAACAAAGTTTAGAAAAATATGGTTTTAATGGGAGGTAGGTAGCTAATTTTCCAACCCGTAAGAAGCGAAGACGCGAATACTGCGAAAAATATATGTTTGTAGGTACGTAGACGACTTCGTTAAGTTCATTAGGAAAAAGTATTCCCCGATTACACCGTATTTTTACCCATAATGCCTCTAGTAGCGTGTCCAAATCGAGGTTACACACCGACGTCAACCGTGTGTGCACGTGGCAACAAACAGAGCCTCTGTCCAGTTTATCAGAAGCCCCGAGTTAACATTTTCTTTACCCGTTAGCTTCATTGTTGTCCGGGAGTGGGGGACGGGGAGGAGGTCACTGCTAGCTGGCTGGTTACGACGCGCGGCAGACGTCACACGCACACATCGGTGATACACCTATACAGGCGCGTGGCATTCCATCAGTGCACACATGCACAGTGCTGGCACCTTATTAAAACGAGACGCGAATCGACGACTTATCGGGCAATTAGTCCGGCGTCAGACAATAGTACGCGGGAACATGTTTTGCGTACATTGACTCGGACTTTGTTTTTTGCGGTCCGGTTGAATGTTGGTGATTGGTGAGAATGCCGTACTACGTTTTAGCATAGATTTACTCTTTTGTTTATTTATTTGGTAACATTAGAATGCAATGAAGAATATATACTGTTGTTTTTACGCTAAGTAGGTATAGGTACATTACAACCAATATTATGAATGTTTTAAATATGTAGGTACTAAGGATCATATATGTATGGTATAGGTACCAAGATTTATTATAAACGCTGCTGGAATAATTTCCAGTTTCATAACCGAGATCTTGTCCCGGCCTTACTTAAAAATAACGATTAGGTAAAAACAATTTTTAAAATTTTCAGTTTCCTAATATTGATTTGAAAACAAAAAAGAAATAAGGAATTTAGTATTGTTCAATATAATTAAAGTCTTAATACTTTTACTTACTCGTAATATGTCTAACACAATTTATCAACAAGACTAAAAAATCTTCCCCATTTCACATCCTTACACTTACACGCACCCAAAATTTTGGCGACGAGTATAAAGTCATCAATGTACATCGCCCACTGCGGAAAGGTCGCGCCGCTACCAAGGGCACTCGCACGCGCGAGCGAGATAGCAGCGCTACTGATAGCGCTCGCGAATTATTCACGTGTCGTCAACTTATAATTATGAATTCAGTTAACAACGCGACGGTTATTATGAAGAAGATCGTTTACATACCATTATAGCATATTTTTACATCGTTTTTCATGATTTAGTAACAATCACGTGTTGCAGTTTGGGCCTTTTTGAAATCATATCTGTGAAAATACCATTCTAAAATAGAGAAAAACTGAGTGGAAATTTAAAATGTGAATGGAGCCGGAGAGAATCGTCAACCTAATTGATTTTTACAACTATGTAATAAATATTCAATTTGAATCGGAGTTTTGTAGCAATACATAAATAATGTAGACTATTTCCAAATGTTATTTTTGTAGAGCTAATTTAATAATTGACCTCTTGAAAAAAATCTTGCGGTATCACACGAAACCTGACATAATCATAAAGGCATAATGAGTGTATGCATCAGATTACTACATATATTTTTAGTTTGTAGCCAAAAGTTCGCTCAACGAAATAAAAAAAACTCATGCAATTCTACTACTGGTTGCATATGCAAGTAAGTATTCAAGTTGTTCAAGTTGCTTGGGGCGCTATGGCATTATATTATGTATGACAAACATTGCACTTAGCATGCTAGGTATGGGCAACCAAGACATGTGAGATAATAAAACCTTTCGTTTAAAAAGAATCTTATCGAATTATACCTCATTTCTAACTTTCACGATAATTCTTGACCTTAACTTAACCTTGATATCCCATGTGGCTAGAAGCTTTGTTATATTCATCCCTTTCAAATTAGCACACCATGATAGAGACGCATGGTCCCGAACAGCGCCAGAGGGCCTACTCCGAAGTTCGAAAATCGAAGTTCATGTCGTACCGTCCCTCTCGCTCTCGTAATAAATAGTATAAGTATCAGAGGGACCGCACGACACGAACTTCGAGTTTAGAGTTTTGTAGTAGCCCTGCAGGACCGCGTTCGTTATGCATCCATTAACATGTTTAATGCGATATGAAAGCAGCACTCAGATTAACGGGACCTGATGAAGTGACAGTGCTTGTTTCAGCGCTTCTGCACAGTATATATATATATATATATATATATATATATATGTATATATATATATATATATATATATATATATATATATATATATATATATGTATATATATATATATATATATATATATATATATATATATATATATATATATATATATATATATATATATATATATATATACTAGCTTTTGAACTCGGTTGAATTCGGTTATCGCTCGCTATATTGGTTTGTAGTACATGCTATGTATCAGAGATGGCGCTGTATGTGAAAATATTTTCCCGCTTTTCTTTTTAAATTTTTCCTGAATTTTCTTTGCTATACAGCACTCAAGATAAAGAGCTGCTCGCAACTGCTACACAGACTAGTTGAAAAACCAGACGGCTCATTTTTGTATATAAAAATAAGAATCTAATGAAAAATTAATCAAAAACCTGTGTACTCTGCGATGTTCTTTTAAAATGTTTTGCCTTTTAAATGTAAAACACATACCTATCTTATGTATCAAATATATGTAAATATGTAAATCTCTTTCTCTCTCAAAACAATGCACAATCAAGAAAAATGTTAGATGTTTACCAAAGATTTTTCATTTTGTGCATTAAAGAACTCGATAGCATATTTAAATAGTGCTTTAATTACTCAAGTAAAGAATGATTAGATCAAAGAGCGAATATTTTGTGAACCGTGTAACATTCTTGCTGGTGCGTAATATTGCGTCGGTCGCATAAGTTTTTAAAGTGGTAAAGTATTTGTTTGTCATAATTATTATTAGGTACTCAAAAAAATTTCCCGCCGAAACTGTACATACATACAATTCAAAAATGATAATTTCATGAAGCACATTAAAAATATAATAATACAATACAATAAAAATTCGTTATTCATCACCAAAATCAGTACAGAGACATTAAAAAAGAAAAAAAATCTGAGAAATGTTGAAAATGGCTCGATGGAGACGAAATTTTTAACTATTTTGACGTAATATCAGACTTGACATAACCCAGATAAAGAAAACCGTATATATAATGTACTGTAACAAGTAGATATCTACCTAGACTATATACTAAGTGTGTTTAGAAATTACTCGGACGAATAGAAAGTACGCAATTAGTTGGATCTAAAATCCTTGCTGATAGCACCTCACTCGTAAAACCTGCGCAGAAACAGCAGGGCTACTCCGAAACTCGAAGTTCGTGTCGTGCGATCCCTTTCGCTCTTATATTAAATAGTATAAGTGTAGAGGGACCGCACGACACGAACTTCGAATTTCGAGTTTCGGAGTAGCCCTGCAGCGCGTGCGCATGTGTGACTCACCTTCTGATACCTCCCAACTAACAATTTGGCGATAAGATAAGCTCTATAACCGCCGTATATTAGTTCTTTTAAACTCCTTTAGCTCTAGCACGACCTAAAAATTAGCGATATAGCACGCTCTAACCAGAGATGTGCAAAATACTTTAAAAAAAGTATTTAAATACAAAATGCAAATACTTTTCTAATTTTGGTATTTGAAATGCAAAATACAAAATATTTTTGCTTTAAGTATTTTAAATACAAAATACAAAATAGGTATTTTCAAAATACTTTATTAAAATAAAATACTTTTATATGAAACAAGATTTTGCGCGCGACTTAGCACGCGTAAACTATTCGATCTGGTAGTTAGTGTTGCAATTGAAATTCCGGGATTTTACAAAATTTCTCTGGGAATAGGGCATATAAGGCAAAGCTCTGCGACAGACAAAAGAGTATTAATACCTATAGAAATTATGACATAGGTACTTAGGTGAAAACCAAAAAGTTGCACACCGTTAAAGCTGCGTTAGCAGGTAGTTTAAATTTCCATTAACTTTTTCAAATGTATGATTAATTTTCGTGTCACAATGGAAAAAAATAATTGTAATTATAAATACCTGCTGACGCAGCTTTAACGGCGTGCAATTCTTTGGTCTTCATCCATTTATTAGTAGCAAAATAACATGAAATTTACATCGTTTGTCACGATAGAGCTATATGTCCAAAAATTTAATTGAAATAATTATGATATTATGGCTTATGGCATCCTTCGTACAAAATACTCGAAAAACTGTTTACGGTTTTGTGCTAGTGCTGCACTCTGACGGCAGAAAATTGCAGTAATATTCCCTATTCCCAAAATTTTTATCATGATCTTCATTGACGTTGTAACAAGAACAACCTATCCAAAATTTAATGACTGATCTTTGGGTTTACCCAGCGGTTGAAATTATTAGATTTTATCCTTATCCCGTGAGAATATCGGAGTAAAAAGTAGCCAATGTGTTATTCCAGACATCCAGCTACCTACATACCAAATTTCATCCAAATCCGTCTAGTCATTCTGGCGTGAAGAAGTATAAAACAAAATTTTCCGTGGGAATTTCCGAAAATTACATCGTATTTTTCATAGACGTTGCATTTAAAAACAACCGTACCGAATTTCATAATAGCATATATAATATTAGTAGGGTAAGTTCTTTATTGATTATTTACTAGCTTTCCGTCCGCGACTTCGTTGGCGTTGAACTATTTGTTTGCGCGAAACACAATCTTCTACCTAATACTTATATGAAATTCTCGTGACACAGTGTTTGTGACCAAACTCGTCCAAGACGGCTTGTTTTTAGAGTTCCGGAGCCAAAATGGCAAAAACAGAACCCTTATAGTTTCGCCATGTCTGTCTGTCTGTCTGTCCGTCTGTCTGTCCGTCCGCGGCTTTGCTCAGGGACTATCAATGCTAGAAAGCTGCAATTTTGCCCGGATATATAAGTAAACTATGCCGACAAAACAGTACAATTAAAAATTCAAAAAAAAAATACTAAAAAAACTACTAAGTGACATCTTATTGTAATGAACATGACTTGACAATAAATAAATAAATAAATTTTTTTAGGGTACCTCCCATAGACATAAAGTGGCGGTGATTTCTTTTTTCTCATCCAACCCTATAGTGTGGGGTATCGTTGGATAGGTATTTTAAAACCATTAGGGGTTTGCTAAAACGATTTTTCGATTCAGTAAAATCGAGCGTCCCCCCCCCCTCTAAAATCTAAACCGGTGGGTGGAAAAATTTGAAAAAATTCAGGATGGTAGTCAGTATATCACACTTCCAAGGAAAACTATAACGGCTAAGTTTGCTTGAGAATTATTAGTAGTTTATGAGTAAATAGCAGCGTAAGGTATAAAATATACCTAAACTTGGAAGATTCCGTATAAAATACGAAATCCTTAGAAAATATTACTTAATTTTGTCGAAATGGCTACGGAACCCTATTTAGGGCGTGTCCGACACGCTCTTGGCCGTTTTTTTTTGTGTACAGTCACCAACACCATTATCTGACGCAACAAGCCTGCATAAATATCTGATATGACTCTTATTTGTAAGGCCGGATTGACGTGTCAGATATTTTTGCACGCTTGTTGCATCAGATATTGGTGCTGGTGACTAGTATATATATTCGGTAGGTCTGAGAATGGACGTAAGTAAACTATTTGTCATACTTCTACGCGGACTATTTTCATAATTCCAGCATAAAAGTAGCGTATGTCCTATTCACCAAAATCAGCCAAGCGGATTAGGCTGCTTCCATCAGAGATGTGCGAGGAAATTAGATAGAACACAAACACACACAATTAGTCAGGGACGATTCATTACTTATTTATTTATACAAACTAATTTTTTATTATAGTGGCCCGAAAACAAGATATATTTCAGTGTTGCCATAGTAAGAATTAAACTTATTAAAAAGTATTTTGTATTTTGCAAATACAAAATATGTCCTTAAATGTATTTCAAATAAAATACAAAATGCTTTTCTAAAAAAAGTATTTAAATAGAAAATGGAAATACGTATTTTGTATTTTGTATTTTAAATACTAGTATTTTCAAAATGTCCCATCTCTGGCTCTAACTCTCTTATAACTCTCTTATAGTCCGATTTTGGCACAGACCTTATCACTTCAAGTGGTATAATAGTGCTACAGCAGCGACGCATATTACCAAAGGAGATAATAAAGAGCCACAACAGCCGTAACTTGTACCAAGGGTTCTATAAAACCTGTAAAATGTTTTCTTATATCACTTAAAGCGCTACAAAAGAGCTACAGTGGTGAAAATAAACTCTCCGCGAATAAAGGAGATAATAAAGAGCTACAATAGCCGTAACTTGCGCCAAGGGTTCTATGAAACCTGTAAAATGTTTTCTTATATCACTTAAAGCGCGACAAAAGAGCTACAGTGGTGAAAATAAACTCTTTGCGTGATACAAAAGCTCTTAGTGTACACTATTTGTGAAATATTTCTATTTGGAAATTAACATGTGTCATTTTTAATAATAAAACGCGAACAGTGCTAATATTATTGTAATGGCGACGGGAAAGACGGAAAACGGTAAGTGCGTTATTTTAATATCAGTTATTTTTACGTAGATACGTGAAAAACTATTGCGGTTGTAAGTTTTCTGTTATTATATATGATATTTTACATCTCAATTTTCAAGCGCCTTAGAAATATATACGTTTCGATTAAAATTTTAGACGATAAAATACTACGGTGCATTTTTTTTTTCGAAAAGTTAATTTAACGGGTTAGGTTTGCAGATCGGGTGTAGTAAAGTAACTAGATCTTATATTTTTGAAGACTGTACAGTAAATTATAATTAATTTTCATGATTATGTTTGCCATTTTAAGGTTATTATTTGTAAACGAAAATGGCGTTGTTGTCTGTAACTCTTAAACATTCCGATATCTCTATACTATCACTTCGGAGCGCAAGGCTAACTAAAAAAGACATATTTATTACTACTGTAGAACTGATAACTCTAAAATAGAGTTATTACATATCTTATTAACACTTAAAGCTCTTAAAGAGCTATACCCTAACTCTGTTATATCACTCACTCATTGAGAGTTATTAGAATTGCCACTATAACCTTTATACAGCTTTAAGATTTTCCTACAGCTTATTTAACACTAAAGGCTACATTTAGCACTAGAAGGTAAACATAACACTCTTACAGAGCGACAGCATTAAGACGCGTTAATAGACACTCCTAAAGAGCTTTCAGTGATAAAATCACCCTACAGCTGCAACTATAAGCTATAACGTGGTAGCTTATAGCTCCACTGTGCAGCTTAAAGTTATTATATTTTTCTAATTTCTATTAAATCACTTTACTATCGCCAGCTGACTAATGTATCCAATTAGATCCATAGTATCACCAAAAGCTATAAATGTAGACCTTGTAAAGCTACTCTACCACTCAAAGCTACAATACGGTCTATTCTTATCGCCAAATTGTTTGTTGGGCTCCTATTATGAATGTTTATTATCATAGCACAGCTTAGGGTCGTTTTCATAGCTAACTTAAGATAAGCTGTAAATGTAGACAATAACATATCGTTGAATTACACATGTCTAGTGTTAAGCTGATAGAATGTTAGACTAAACCTGCACAGAGAATAAATGAATACTGAATAATCAAAGTAGTCCACCAAGATGGAGCGACGACCTGGTTAAGATCGCGGGATCACGGTGGATGCGAAAAGCACAAGACCGGTCTAAGTGGAGAGCCTTGGGGGAGGCCTATGTCCAGCAGTGGACGTCTTTCGGCAGACATGATGATGATGATGAAAGTAGTCCACGCAAAAATAAATCAAAAAATTATATGAGACAAGAAAAACAACATTAGGACAAAAAAACTTGACGATAAGAAGAAGTAGTTCAATCTCATGGTTCCATCATACAGCACTCAAGATAAAGAGCTGCTCGCAACTGCTACACAGACTAGTTGAAAAACCAGACGGCTCATTTTTGTATATAAAAATAAGAATCTAATGAAAAATTAATCAAAAACCTGTGTACTCTGCGATGTTCTTTTAAAATGTTTTGCCTTTTAAATGTAAAACACATACCTATCTTATGTATCAAATATATGTAAATATGTAAATCTCTTTCTCTCTCAAAACAATGCACAATCAAGAAAAATGTTAGATGTTTACCAAAGATTTTTCATTTTGTGCATTAAAGAACTCGATAGCATATTTAAATAGTGCTTTAATTACTCAAGTAAAGAATGATTAGATCAAAGAGCGAATATTTTGTGAACCGTGTAACATTCTTGCTGGTGCGTAATATTGCGTCGGTCGCATAAGTTTTTAAAGTGGTAAAGTATTTGTTTGTCATAATTATTATTAGGTACTCAAAAAAATTTCCCGCCGAAACTGTACATACATACAATTCAAAAATGATAATTTCATGAAGCACATTAAAAATATAATAATACAATACAATAAAAATTCGTTATTCATCACCAAAATCAGTACAGAGACATTAAAAAAGAAAAAAAATCTGAGAAATGTTGAAAATGGCTCGATGGAGACGAAATTTTTAACTATTTTGACGTAATATCAGACTTGACATAACCCAGATAAAGAAAACCGTATATATAATGTACTGTAACAAGTAGATATCTACCTAGACTATATACTAAGTGTGTTTAGAAATTACTCGGACGAATAGAAAGTACGCAATTAGTTGGATCTAAAATCCTTGCTGATAGCACCTCACTCGTAAAACCTGCGCAGAAACAGCAGGGCTACTCCGAAACTCGAAGTTCGTGTCGTGCGATCCCTTTCGCTCTTATATTAAATAGTATAAGTGTAGAGGGACCGCACGACACGAACTTCGAATTTCGAGTTTCGGAGTAGCCCTGCAGCGCGTGCGCATGTGTGACTCACCTTCTGATACCTCCCAACTAACAATTTGGCGATAAGATAAGCTCTATAACCGCCGTATATTAGTTCTTTTAAACTCCTTTAGCTCTAGCACGACCTAAAAATTAGCGATATAGCACGCTCTAACCAGAGATGTGCAAAATACTTTAAAAAAAGTATTTAAATACAAAATGCAAATACTTTTCTAATTTTGGTATTTGAAATGCAAAATACAAAATATTTTTGCTTTAAGTATTTTAAATACAAAATACAAAATAGGTATTTTCAAAATACTTTATTAAAATAAAATACTTTTATATGAAACAAGATTTTGCGCGCGACTTAGCACGCGTAAACTATTCGATCTGGTAGTTAGTGTTGCAATTGAAATTCCGGGATTTTACAAAATTTCTCTGGGAATAGGGCATATAAGGCAAAGCTCTGCGACAGACAAAAGAGTATTAATACCTATAGAAATTATGACATAGGTACTTAGGTGAAAACCAAAAAGTTGCACACCGTTAAAGCTGCGTTAGCAGGTAGTTTAAATTTCCATTAACTTTTTCAAATGTATGATTAATTTTCGTGTCACAATGGAAAAAAATAATTGTAATTATAAATACCTGCTGACGCAGCTTTAACGGCGTGCAATTCTTTGGTCTTCATCCATTTATTAGTAGCAAAATAACATGAAATTTACATCGTTTGTCACGATAGAGCTATATGTCCAAAAATTTAATTGAAATAATTATGATATTATGGCTTATGGCATCCTTCGTACAAAATACTCGAAAAACTGTTTACGGTTTTGTGCTAGTGCTGCACTCTGACGGCAGAAAATTGCAGTAATATTCCCTATTCCCAAAATTTTTATCATGATCTTCATTGACGTTGTAACAAGAACAACCTATCCAAAATTTAATGACTGATCTTTGGGTTTACCCAGCGGTTGAAATTATTAGATTTTATCCTTATCCCGTGAGAATATCGGAGTAAAAAGTAGCCAATGTGTTATTCCAGACATCCAGCTACCTACATACCAAATTTCATCCAAATCCGTCTAGTCATTCTGGCGTGAAGAAGTATAAAACAAAATTTTCCGTGGGAATTTCCGAAAATTACATCGTATTTTTCATAGACGTTGCATTTAAAAACAACCGTACCGAATTTCATAATAGCATATATAATATTAGTAGGGTAAGTTCTTTATTGATTATTTACTAGCTTTCCGTCCGCGACTTCGTTGGCGTTGAACTATTTGTTTGCGCGAAACACAATCTTCTACCTAATACTTATATGAAATTCTCGTGACACAGTGTTTGTGACCAAACTCGTCCAAGACGGCTTGTTTTTAGAGTTCCGGAGCCAAAATGGCAAAAACAGAACCCTTATAGTTTCGCCATGTCTGTCTGTCTGTCTGTCCGTCTGTCTGTCCGTCCGCGGCTTTGCTCAGGGACTATCAATGCTAGAAAGCTGCAATTTTGCCCGGATATATAAGTAAACTATGCCGACAAAACAGTACAATTAAAAATTCAAAAAAAAAATACTAAAAAAACTACTAAGTGACATCTTATTGTAATGAACATGACTTGACAATAAATAAATAAATAAATTTTTTTAGGGTACCTCCCATAGACATAAAGTGGCGGTGATTTCTTTTTTCTCATCCAACCCTATAGTGTGGGGTATCGTTGGATAGGTATTTTAAAACCATTAGGGGTTTGCTAAAACGATTTTTCGATTCAGTAAAATCGAGCGTCCCCCCCCCCTCTAAAATCTAAACCGGTGGGTGGAAAAATTTGAAAAAATTCAGGATGGTAGTCAGTATATCACACTTCCAAGGAAAACTATAACGGCTAAGTTTGCTTGAGAATTATTAGTAGTTTATGAGTAAATAGCAGCGTAAGGTATAAAATATACCTAAACTTGGAAGATTCCGTATAAAATACGAAATCCTTAGAAAATATTACTTAATTTTGTCGAAATGGCTACGGAACCCTATTTAGGGCGTGTCCGACACGCTCTTGGCCGTTTTTTTTTGTGTACAGTCACCAACACCATTATCTGACGCAACAAGCCTGCATAAATATCTGATATGACTCTTATTTGTAAGGCCGGATTGACGTGTCAGATATTTTTGCACGCTTGTTGCATCAGATATTGGTGCTGGTGACTAGTATATATATTCGGTAGGTCTGAGAATGGACGTAAGTAAACTATTTGTCATACTTCTACGCGGACTATTTTCATAATTCCAGCATAAAAGTAGCGTATGTCCTATTCACCAAAATCAGCCAAGCGGATTAGGCTGCTTCCATCAGAGATGTGCGAGGAAATTAGATAGAACACAAACACACACAATTAGTCAGGGACGATTCATTACTTATTTATTTATACAAACTAATTTTTTATTATAGTGGCCCGAAAACAAGATATATTTCAGTGTTGCCATAGTAAGAATTAAACTTATTAAAAAGTATTTTGTATTTTGCAAATACAAAATATGTCCTTAAATGTATTTCAAATAAAATACAAAATGCTTTTCTAAAAAAAGTATTTAAATACAAAATGGAAATACGTATTTTGTATTTTGTATTTTGTATTTTAAATACTAGTATTTTCAAAATGTCCCATCTCTGGCTCTAACTCTCTTATAACTCTCTTATAGTCCGATTTTGGCACAGACCTTATCACTTCAAGTGGTATAATAGTGCTACAGCAGCGACGCATATTACCAAAGGAGATAATAAAGAGCCACAACAGCCGTAACTTGTACCAAGGGTTCTATAAAACCTGTAAAATGTTTTCTTATATCACTTAAAGCGCTACAAAAGAGCTACAGTGGTGAAAATAAACTCTCCGCGAATAAAGGAGATAATAAAGAGCTACAATAGCCGTAACTTGCGCCAAGGGTTCTATGAAACCTGTAAAATGTTTTCTTATATCACTTAAAGCGCGACAAAAGAGCTACAGTGGTGAAAATAAACTCTTTGCGTGATACAAAAGCTCTTAGTGTACACTATTTGTGAAATATTTCTATTTGGAAATTAACATGTGTCATTTTTAATAATAAAACGCGAACAGTGCTAATATTATTGTAATGGCGACGGGAAAGACGGAAAACGGTAAGTGCGTTATTTTAATATCAGTTATTTTTACGTAGATACGTGAAAAACTATTGCGGTTGTAAGTTTTCTGTTATTATATATGATATTTTACATCTCAATTTTCAAGCGCCTTAGAAATATATACGTTTCGATTAAAATTTTAGACGATAAAATACTACGGTGCATTTTTTTTTTCGAAAAGTTAATTTAACGGGTTAGGTTTGCAGATCGGGTGTAGTAAAGTAACTAGATCTTATATTTTTGAAGACTGTACAGTAAATTATAATTAATTTTCATGATTATGTTTGCCATTTTAAGGTTATTATTTGTAAACGAAAATGGCGTTGTTGTCTGTAACTCTTAAAAATTCCGATATCTCTATACTATCACTTCGGAGCGCAAGGCTAACTAAAAAAGACATATTTATTACTACTGTAGAACTGATAACTCTAAAATAGAGTTATTACATATCTTATTAACACTTAAAGCTCTTAAAGAGCTATACCCTAACTCTGTTATATCACTCACTCATTGAGAGTTATTAGAATTGCCACTATAACCTTTATACAGCTTTAAGATTTTCCTACAGCTTATTTAACACTAAAGGCTACATTTAGCACTAGAAGGTAAACATAACACTCTTACAGAGCGACAGCATTAAGACGCGTTAATAGACACTCCTAAAGAGCTTTCAGTGATAAAATCACCCTACAGCTGCAACTATAAGCTATAACGTGGTAGCTTATAGCTCCACTGTGCAGCTTAAAGTTATTATATTTTTCTAATTTCTATTAAATCACTTTACTATCGCCAGCTGACTAATGTATCCAATTAGATCCATAGTATCACCAAAAGCTATAAATGTAGACCTTGTAAAGCTACTCTACCACTCAAAGCTACAATACGGTCTATTCTTATCGCCAAATTGTTTGTTGGGCTCCTATTATGAATGTTTATTATCATAGCACAGCTTAGGGTCGTTTTCATAGCTAACTTAAGATAAGCTGTAAATGTAGACAATAACATATCGTTGAATTACACATGTCTAGTGTTAAGCTGATAGAATGTTAGACTAAACCTGCACAGAGAATAAATGAATACTGAATAATCAAAGTAGTCCACCAAGATGGAGCGACGACCTGGTTAAGATCGCGGGATCACGGTGGATGCGAAAAGCACAAGACCGGTCTAAGTGGAGAGCCTTGGGGGAGGCCTATGTCCAGCAGTGGACGTCTTTCGGCAGACATGATGATGATGATGAAAGTAGTCCACGCAAAAATAAATCAAAAAATTATATGAGACAAGAAAAACAACATTAGGACAAAAAAACTTGACGATAAGAAGAAGTAGTTCAATCTCATGGTTCCATCATTATGTCAGCCGAAAGACGTCCACTGCTGGACATAGGTCTCCCCCAAGGCTCTCCACTCAGACCGCGATCTCGCGATCTTAACCAGGTCGTCGCTCCATCTTGTTGGAGGCCTACCAACAGCTCGTCTCCCGGTCCCATACATACGGGATGGGGTATGGTTCCATAGATTAATTTAAATGATGAAACCTTAATGCTGAAGTAATAATGATATATATTATTTGCAATGGAAAACTGTTGCTAATGACTGCCACTATGTTATTGCTTGAGATATGTTAATTTTCAAACTACACCGTCCACTTGATCGTGAATGAATGTATGCGATTGCTCATTTAGATCTAACTCAATGAAAGTTAACTTTTACTCAACCCAGACTTGACTTTACTTAATTCGTCGGATAGAGCGGCTTTCTTCATGATATCGTCTACATTAACGAACCGAGACATAGTTTTGCTTATGATTTAGCATTTATGAGTCTGACTCGTTTTTAGAAATGCGATCTTGGATCAAAAGGTCCGACCGTATTTTTAAATGTTGAAGAATTATCACAAGAAGAGTCAAGATGGTTTTTTCTCTACTGAGGTAAAAAAATATTTTTCACTTCTCATGCTCTAAAAGTAGGTCAATATAGCCTTACAAGGCGGGAGTAAAGTGAGTACTTTAGTCCCTAGGGAGTAAAAGTAATTAATTTTTTAATTTACTTCGAGTGACTTAGATAAACTCAAACAGCCAGTTACTTGCAAAAAATAAGTTTGTGTGTGGACCATTTTCATGACGCAAATGTTACATTCTTAGTCTACGTGGTCTTAGTTCTATGCTTTTTCCGCATAGAAGGTGGCGCCATTCTATTTTTTCGTTTGTGTATGGACCATTTCGCCGATGCTATTTTGTTATATCTGTGTCTGGTTGGAAAAAAATACTTACCGTGAAAACTTTGAAATTGTTATAGAGCGTAAATCGTAAACGATTAAAATAAATTGATTATTCTCACAATGTCATCAAGTGATAGTGAAATTTATGATGTCGAGCAAAGAGCAAAAGACATTATTGATAATCTTTTGCCGCCGAAATGTAGAAAGATTTATTTTTATTTTTTTACTAAGTCTTTTACTGACTATTTTTTCTCGCAATCGAAGTGAAAAACAGAGTTTTCACCGCGAGACTAAAAGTCAATATAAACCCTCGGATAAATAGATACCCTCGCTAAAGCTCGGGTGTCTAACCACCTCGGGTATATATTGGCTTATTTTAGTCTCTCGATAAAAAATATACTATATCTTAAGTTTAAGAACAGATTATATGGATTAAATTATTATTGTCTAAAAGATAATTTAAGCAAAGGGACTTTTGCTTACACTGAAGACTTTTGCTGTTTAATTTTCAGTTAAGTAAATACAATAAAATGTACTTTGACTAGGTTAGCTGGAAGAGATTCCTTTTAGGAATAAGCTCGCCTTTGCTCTACTTTCTGTGTATTACTTTTTATTTTATTTTTATGTACAATAAACAGTTCCCTAAAAAGATAAAGGCTATATCAATTTAACGTAGATAGACGTCGTTCCTAATAGGGTCTTTGGTCAACGGAATCCTAAGAACTAGAATTTTCGATGTTCGATGCAATGGAAGCTACTAGGAAATTCGAAAATCAAAGTTCTTATCGTATTGTCTCTCTCACTCTCGTATTAAATAATATAAGCGTCAGCGGGACGGCAGGTACGATGTTCGAATTTTGCTCTTCGTAATAAAGGGCCTGTGCATTGGCTGCGCAGAGGCAAGTTTGCCGGTAACAATGAGAGTACTAACACGCCCACACGGCTGAGATAAATTTCCCCGTTGTTTCTGCGTCTCCTTTTTACATCGAAGCACTTTATACGCGGTAGGCTGTACGTACATTAGATGGCTGGCCGGCTGCGGTCCAAGACAGAGGCGTTCATAAATTTATAAATAAACTAGCTTTTGCCCGCGGCTCCGTCCGCGTGGAATTTGGTTATCGCGCGCTGTTCCCTCGGGAACTATGCATTTTTCCAGGATAAAAAGTAGCCTATGTCACTCTCGGGCCCATAAACTATCTCTATGCCAAAAATCACGTCGATCCATTGCTCCGTTACGGCATGAAAGAGGGACAAACATACAAAAATACAAACATACAAACACACAAACATACAAACACACTTTCGCATTTATAATATTAGTATGGATGTCAATCCATCCAGATCGGAACGGAAATCGCTTGAAAACTTTTTTTGAAAGGCTTCT
Source organism: Choristoneura rosaceana (assembly GCA_037349165.1). NCBI lineage: Eukaryota > Metazoa > Arthropoda > Insecta > Lepidoptera > Tortricidae > Choristoneura > Choristoneura rosaceana. Next base: position 7,951,920 of record JAZBNJ010000022.1, read on the forward strand.
TAAAAGGTATGTACAAAATTTAAAAAAATGGTAAGAAATCAGATTTCTGGTGCCTGTTCATCGATGGATATATTGAGTAAATGTTCCTTACCTTTTCTAAATAGGATATTAAAGAGAATGATTACACACACACAGCTACAACATGTCGTGTAATGACAGCAGGATTTTGACATTTACTCATTCATTTCATTCCTTATCTTTTTGTGCAATCAGTTCTTTTTGTGTGTGTGTGTCTGTGTGTGCAATCATTCACTTTAACTCTCGTGGCACTACCTGTTTTTTTTTTTTTTTTATACGACTGGAAGGCAAACGAGCAAGTGGGTCTCCTGGTGGTAAGAGATCACCACCGCCCATAAACATCTGCAGCACCAGGGGTATTGCAGATGCGTTGCCAACCTAGAGGCCTGACCTAGAGACCTGTACGAGTATTACGCAATAATGCACCCATTATATTTACCTGCCCCGGACCCCGGGCTATACTTTAATGATAAATATACCTAACATTCATTAAACACACTTGAATTTACGTTCTAAACGGATGATGAGTACAGTCAAGGGCAAAAAGATGTATACACTTTAGTACGTTGCCGCACTTTAACCACTGTGACAGTTCATATATATCGAAAATACACAAGGTACTAAAGTGTATATGTATACACATTTTTGCCCTTGACTGTACAAAGTAAATAAGGATTTTAATTCTGATGGTCAAGCCATTGTCTTACGCTATCCCTTCCAACTTGGCCCACAGGCCTAGATAGGCATGCATATGTCTATGCAGGCCGCAGTCATTGAACCGAAGAGGTCAGGTGAAATTATCTCGTTTGGACCGCCCTACGCGACATTGGACTGACTCACAATGACCGGATACCGTTTTTATCTTCTGTTTTGATGCCCGAGTATTTGGGAAGTAACTTTTGTTAACTTAAAGTAGAGTGACAGGGACAGCATGAGCTCTTTCTCTCGTTGTTTTCTAACATTACTTACTGATAGACCACGCACAACCTAAACTTGTAGCATTTGGAATCGTAATTATTTTCATCGCTTTTCTCTGTCACACGGTATAGGATAGGATGAAGCAGAAAGAGATGGTGTTTGCGATCGCGAGCGCCCGCACGCTAGACAATACGGCCTCTGGTGGTTTAGCTGATGTAGCTCCAGTGAGTGAGTGAGTTGAAAACTGGGAGAAATATTGATGGTCATAAACTCATAATGGTACACTAACAAGGGGTTTTCTCAAAACTTCCACAGAATATGGAGCTAGGGAGTTTGTGTTGATAATTTTGCGGCGTTTTTATACTCATAAAATTTTGTATAAAAAACTGGGGACGTTCTTTTTAGACGATCGATTGTGCTCTTGATTCTGAGTAGGAAAAAAACCATATTTTTTCCAACATTTCAAAAATCGGAAAGGTAACACTTTTATTTGAAAACGCCCTTAAGTACAGATAGGTTTCTACTGAAACCATTTTAACTTCTACATTTAAAACTTGGACTATTTAACAATAAGATCTGTTAATACATTAGTATTTTTTTTACCTTTTGTATTGGATTATTGAAACATGTAGAAGTTTGAATACCTATAGACTTTGAACGGGTGATTTTCTAGCCTTAGTTCACTTATTCCCGATATTAAATGATATAAGTCTACTATAAGTCTACATAGAACCTCTAAGTTGTTAGACGACTCGCTTGTGGAGCCAACTTCTCGCGCTATCGCCGGGATCTGTCCACATACCCGTGTATGTTTCGAGAGGAGATACACTGTGACTCTGGTTACTTTTGGTGTGATTCGCTATACGTTAAATAAGCTTTTGTTAAATTTTTGCTGACTGTACTTTATGTTGACGTTCTTGCATTGTCATCCAAGCTACATTTCCGTATCAAAATGCAAGTCGATGCCATTAACCGTTGAGGGGTTCCGTTCTGCGGAGACGATCCTGGCTGGTCTACCAGGATTTCACTACCAGATTATTATATTATAACTAGATTTACATAAGTATGCCAAATTTCAAGTTAATCGGACCACTGGAAGTAGGTCGAATTTAGCTTCCAAGATTTGACCCTAACAAATAAACAAACAAATAAATAAAGAGGATAAGTTAAAGAAAAGCTTGTAAAAAATACAAGTAGTCGGAAGCGTCACTTCATAAAAAATAAAAGAAAAGAAAAAACCGCGAAATATTTTTTTTTGCTAAGCAGGTACCTATTTCAATTTTCAACAGATCGTCCATTAGTCGAGCGTACGTTTTTAAAAAGTAATAAGTATTGTAATTTTGAACAGTACATTGTTTTTCAAAGTGAAAAGTAGTGTTTAACGCGAGACACCACTCCCACTCAAACTATCATCATCTACATCAAGCATCTCGTGTCATTATGGCTTGTTTTAGTCACTTATTGAACAATCTGCTATTATAAATCAATGCGAAAGTTCCGCAATTGTACATATTATTATGGATGCGAATATTCGCAACGCCTCATGAACTAATTTTTTTTCCCTTGCACTCTTTTGAATATTCATCATCGTTTTAGGTATAGTATCAGTAGGTAAACGCTACTCTATACATTTCCCAGGCGTAAACCCGGCGACGCGTGGATAGCGCTAAAGCCTTCTGTTCCTTGACCGTTGTTTAAGTACAAGACCCGTTGTCCACGCTGCATTAGACTCCGGACGAAATTCAGGTTGTTCGTTATACTTTCAGACCAATACTTGTTAGATTTAACACCAAAAAAAACGAGCCTAGTTTTTAGGGTTTCGTAGCCAAAATGACAAAAACGGGAGCCTTATAGTTTCGCCATGTCTGTCTGTCTGTCTGTCCGTCCGCGGCTTTGCTCAGAAACTATCAATCCTAGAAAGCTGTCATTTTGCACGAATATATATGTAAACTATGCCGACAAAATCATCATCATCATCATCACCAGCCGGAAGACGTCCACTGCTGAACAAAGGCCGTCCCCTTAGAACGCCATAATAATCGACAATTCGCTACTTGCATCCACTGGTTTTCCGCAACTCTCACGATGTCGTCAGCCCACCTGGTGGGAGGCCTGCCAACGCTTCGTCTTCCAGTTCGTGGTCGCCACTCGAGAACGTGTCTCCCCCAACGGTTATCTGATTCTGTTCTTCGAGCGATGTGGCCCGCCCATTCCCACTTCAACTTGCATACTTTTCCATCTATGTCGGTGACTTTAGTTCTTCGACGGATTTCGCTATTCCGGATTCCGTATTTCGGATGTCTAGAAAAACGTACAATAAAAAATTAAAAAAGAAAATTTTTGCGTACCTACCTTGATAGATATAAACTTGGAATATTCCGTACAAAATAAGAAATCCCACGGGAACTGTGCATTTTTCCGAGATAAAATGTAGCCTATGTCACTCTCTAGTTCATAAACTATCTCTGTGCCAAAAATCACGTCGATCTGTCTCTTCGTTTCGACGTGAAAGACGGACTAACATACACACGAACATACAAACACACACACTTTTGCATATATAATATTAAGTACGGATGGATTATAATTAAAATATTTATGAGCTTTGAAAGGTATGTATAAGTGTAAGGGTAGTAGGTTCGCGTTTTTCCTGTGGACATGACTAAAGTTAAAAGACTACAACCCCACGGTAGGAGTACGTATGTAGTATTTCAGTGCGTCGTTAAAGTTAGTTAATTAGTGACCACAGTAAAGATAACTTTAGTCCTTTGACCTTTTATTAACCACAATAAAAAATAAATAAAACGACACACAATTGTGTGAGTAAAAAAATACTAATATTTCTACGCATGTAAAGCGATGGAATCAATTACTCCTATCCAATTAAGTAATGGCCGAAAATAATTAACAGAATAACGTGAAAGTCTACAAACTGGCGAACATTGAAGCGGTTCTGAATAAAAAGGGATATGCCGACCAAAAATGCACATAAAAATAAACGGGAAAGGTTTTACGGAGTGAAATCTACGTGGAAATATCAACGCGGCTTGCGCTTGATGACGAGCAGGAGGGATGCGCCGGAGAAGTATCGATAAAAGTTTTATCGATGATTTATAAAATCGATGGAGTAACGTTTTTTTTCTTTGAATGACTCCTTTTCTAATAAAGACTGTTACAAAATAATAAACAAGTAAAAAAACTGCACGAATTTTTAACTTGATCTTCAAAACTGCCATTGTCACTGTGAGTATAGAGCAGTGAGACCCTAGGGGTTCAATTTGAGTACAACGAAATTAGGTTTAAGACGTTTATTTAGCTTTACTGAAAGAATAAGAAAAAACTCGAGGGTCGCGGATACGAAAGAGTTGAGTTGGAATGCGTTTCTTGGGAAGGCTTCCCTGGATCAGAGTCCGAAGCGCAGGTTGCCGGTGCTGGACAAAGGCTGGAGGTAGTAGGGGCTCCAGGGCCGGCAAGCAGCAGCAGTCCTTGCTGTAGAGGAAGGACAGGGCTTCGGTTCCAGGCAGCCGTGCAGAAGGTGTTGGTGGAAACGGTGAGGGGTAAAACCATTGCATTAATCTTCAAAATAAATTACGTAAGTTACGTTTCCGTTTATGTTTGAACGCAGTGTGCAGACTTACTGACATATTTGAAATAAAATTAAATTGATTTACTCTGAGAAATTTTCCTTATCAAATTAAAAATACAATCAGAATATGAAACATACAAAATAGATATAGATAAAGCCAGTCATCAATAAATAAAATGCATGCTCTCAAAAATCCCGCACTTGCACTTGTTCTGTTATATTGGCTATTTTTATTATTTATTCTGATTAAATTATCATAGGGAACTTTGAACTTACAATGTCTTTCGTATTCTACTGTATTCAAATTACTTAAGTATTTTGACGCGACAGATTAGTTTTATGCATCCATAAATTTAAGTGGTAAGTACTTATGTTTAACAATGCGTCATACTAATTACTATTGTGCGTCCAGAGTGTAGTTTGTGTCATAGCTTTAAACAAAGACTTGTCATGGGGTTAATAATTCTTACATCACGCCGTTAGCGTTCGATACGTGATCTGTGATTAAACGATATGCTGTGACTCAAAATGGGATATTTAAAAGTGGGTTATTACCAAAGTTAGATCACCTTTGCAGGCTTCAATATACGTAATGCCTCGACGTTTAAATGTGACCAGCAACGCTTTAGAATTATGAAATTATTAAACAAGTGAGAACACAATAAATATGTAGATTTAACAAATCTTTCATACGAGTTCGCTTATTAAGTACTATCAAAATAAAGTTTTTGAAGTAAGTATTCGTAAAACTATCTGTACCTATCGTTTTATAGTTAAGTTAAGAAAAAAATTAAAACTTTTGTTGCTTTAGTTATTAATTTATATACCTATATTTATCCAAATATCCAAATGCCAAAGCGCATCTATAATACTAATGGTTTTAACTTGTACTCGGTTTGATATTAAAAAGGGAACTAAAATACAATAGGTAAGTACTTTATAATGATTCTACATTGAAAACCACATAAACACACAATCTAGAAAAATAGAACAAAAGAAAATTTACAGGATGAAATTATATTGAACAAGTGAAGTGATGCGACTAAGTATTGTGAGTTGAACTAAATCGATAATGGTTAGCGACTTCCGAAGATTTCGTAATGATGTCTCCTCACTAGAGTCGGTTGAGTTCTCCGTTGTTGCTTTTTTCCCATTTACGAACTTCACGGCGACCGTTGCCTGAAACTTACACGTACCCAGAATATAAATGCTGTATCTGTCCGTCCTGCTCCCACTTATAAATCTAAGCGGCATACGTCCCTCTCTGGCCACAAATAAAAATGTCTAGCCACCTCAAAGTTCAAATAGAAATTGCAATATCCATTTTCAGCTCACATTTGAACTTGAGCTTTTTTGTGAAAGCCTTGGGGTTTATTTTCTAATGGCGTTCTGCATATACTTAGGACTTATCATTCCTGAAAGAAGGAAATGTTGTCTTTTTCGAACCAGTTGTATTTAAAATGCTGCGTCCCTGTTGCTAGCCGCTGTGGCTACATATCTCTAAAATCATCTGGACCAAGTAAAGCGATTACTTCTTAGGGTAACTTTATGAAAATGTACAAACTTATTAATTCTCTCGTTTAGATGGGAAATCCTGCTTAAATTAATCCTGTAGATTACGATTTCGAATTTTATTTATTTTGGTATAATCACGTTCAGATGAATTTGGCTCAGATAGTTCGGCTTAGATAGAACGCGAAAGTTTGTAAGTCTGTATGTTTGCTACCTTTCCCCGTCTAAATCGCTGAACCGATTTAGATGAAACTCTGTATAATAGTTACATAGATAGTTTCAAGTCCTAGGGAACGATATAGAATAGTTTTCATTCCAGAAAATTACATCGCTCCCGCGGGATAGTTATAAACGAAGTCTACGCGGACGGAGTCGCGGGAAACAGCTAGTACTAAAATAATTATAGCAAAAGGATAGTTATCCTTATTCTTCAAAATTTTGTAAGTAATTGCGGAATAATTACAATTAGGAATATTGTCCCATAATTATCTTATTATACGGTCTTTCTAAATCTTTTTTCAGCAAGGTTACAATCATTCGTCGACATTGATATTTACTTAACTAACTACAATCAGACCATCACAATTACCTATTTTGAATGGACATATTATAAAAAATACATTCCATTTATTAAGTACCTTGTGAACAAAGGATACCTACCCGTAGTTCAAGTAAGCATAATCAAAAGTTGTAAAGTTCATTTCTTAGGCTCCAGGAAAACATGGTTTTCTGCTCCTGTTTATTTACAACTAAGGCTTTGCGCTATAACTGTAGTCGTGCCCTGGGCTATTTTAATCTGCCTTTTCTCTCGTACAGTCAGCTGCAGAGAAAGGGTACCCCCCTGTATGGCGGTAAGTATGGATACCGCCGTTACAGGGGGGTACCTTTTCTCTGCAGCTGACTGTACCAGTCTTAACCCAACATCGCGTAGTATACAGACGAGTGGGTATCTTGACATAGTTACCATAAAATTGAGTTAGTACTCTTACCCGACTGCAAAGAAGGAGGGTTATTCGATTCTCTGCTCGGTAAAAAAATTACCTCAGTAACTCACTCACTTTTCAATATCACTTCTATTACCTGTCACTTTTTTAAATTTTTAAATTTTATAAAGAAAATTAAAGAAATAGTAGATTGTATAACTAGAGCAAAAACGAGCCATTCTACCCAAGACGTTCCATAGCCACCCGAGCCGGTACGGCGAGAGTGGATAGACACTTATATGTGGATAGACAGTTATAAAATTTGTCACAAAACAAAATGTCCAATAAAGTGTTTGTCAAACGTTTTATGGTGGAACCAAATGACCTACCTACTTACACTTTCATAGGTACGTAACCAATGAACTAGGCTCATTCCATTACAGCATTGCGTCCCTATTCGATACTAAAGTCGAAGTTATCACGAACCGTTGGCAATTTCGGTTACCTACACAAGGCAGGTATTCCAGCCGTAATTTGCTTTATAGGTATAGGTATAATGACCTAATTTGTTATTCATGCCTGTTACCCAACTACTGCTCGCTAAAATGAATGGATTACACCAGCCGGTATGTTGCCGTGTAAATGGGATTTGGATTACATACCTATCAGCCTAAATAATTCTTTCGATAAAATTGAGCAAATGAAAAAATATTGAGAAATCATACCCAAAACCCTGCGTGGACTGTAGATTGCTGATGTGGTGGTAGCTTCTTCCAGCTCTTCCCAGCCGAGACCAATTGTACCTACATTAAACCTTTTATTTTTAACCCCCGACGCAAAAAGAGGGGTGTTATAAGTTTGACCGCTATGTGTGTCTGTCTGTCTGTCTGTCTGTGTGTCTGTCTGTCTGTGTGTCTGTCTGTGGCACCGTAGCTCTTAAGCGGGTGGACCGATTTGAATGCGGTTTTTTTTATTTGAAAGCTGGTTTTTTGGCGATGGTTCTTAGACATGTTTTATCAAAATCGGTTCAGCAGTTTCAAGATTATCAGCTCTTTTGTTCGCTGCGGTAGGAATCTTAGACGTATAATGGGTATTTTCTTTACTTTCAAGCATATTTGGGACCTAAAATTCGAAACACCCATGTATGCTATGTAACTATACAAGATTATGCAACTCTCGGCCTGATGCTGCAGCCAGGATATCCAGAACACTAGTTGGTACACTCTTGATAAAACCATAGCAGATATATCGTGTTTGGATTCGTTTCGATCAGTATTTGATTCTACATACAATGCAATGGTGGCAACAGGATGAGCTGATGCTGCAGCCAGGATATTCAGCACACTAGAACACTATAAAAAATAATAGCACGTATGTCGTGTTTGGATTCGTTTTGATCAGTAATTGATTATACATACAATGGAGTGGTGGCAACAGGACGAGCTGATGCTGCAGCCAGGATATCCAGCACACCAGTATACTCTTGAAAAAATAATAGCAGACATGTCGTGTTTGATTTCTTTTGATCAGTATTTGATTCTACATACAATGCAATGGTGGCAACACGATGAGCTGATGCTGCACCCAGGATATTCAACACACTAGTACACTTTAAAAAAATAACAAAGTTTAAAAAACATGAAATAAAAAAAACTTAAATTTAAAATTTAAAAAACCCCCGACAAAAAAACGCAAGGAAAAAAATAAACCTCCCAAAAAAAAACAACTAAAAAGTAAAAAATAATTATGCACTACCTAGCTGTTGCCCGCGACTTCATCTGCGAACAATTCGTTTATCCCTATCCCGCTGGGACTATTATGCTGATTTCCCGCAAAATTAGCCTAAGTTAATTTAGTACAAGTACCTAGTAATATTCTTTTTATCTAAGCGTCGTCGATGTCGGGGGACCGCTAAGGTTAATACTTAAAAAAATACAACAATGTACTTTAGTTTCTGTTAACCTTAGCGGTCCCCCGACACCGACGACGCTTAGATAAAAAGAATATTACTAGGTACTTGTACTAAATTAACTTAGGCTAATTTTGCGGGAAATCAGCATAATAGTCCCAGCGGGATAGGGATAAACGAATTGTTCGCAGATGAAGTCGCGGGCAACAGCTAGGTAGTGCATAATTATTTTTTACTTTTTAGTTGTTTTTTTTTGGGAGGTTTATTTTTTTTGCATTTTGTTGTAAGTATCACCACAAAAAATAAATTACAGTAACAAGAACGCGTTCATTCCATTGTGCGTAAAGACGCCATAGTAAGGGCAAAACCAAGCCGGACAACTGATCAATAAAACAATTTGCGCGGTTTACTTCTCCGGTAAAGTGGTATAAGTACAAGATATCCGTTTTAGCCCCCTGCCGCTCCGGCCAACGCCCTCTTGCATCACTTTAGTAAATAGAAGTCTTTTTATCAATTCGCAATAAAGCTGTAAAGATAAAGTGCTCTTGCTATTGTAATTGTAAAATTAGAGTTTAAAAAGTATAGTGAGATGTTGATTATAAAAGTTTAGCCGTTCCGTACCTAATGACACCACCGACCGTTGACGACCGGATGGCCGAGTGGTTAGAGAACCTGAATACGAAGCTTGAGGTCCCGGGTTCAAATCCCGGCTGGGTCAGATATTTGTATGAATAATACGAATGTTTGTTCTCGGGTCTTGGATGTTTAATATGTATTTAAGTATGTATGTATCTATATAAATATGTTTATCCGTTGCCTAGTGTCCATAGTACAAGCTTTGCTTAGTTTGGGACTAGGTCAATTGGTGTCAAGTGTCCCATGACATTTATTTATTATTTATTTATTTAATGGATTAGGTAGGTATATCAATAGAGTAATTTTTGGGATAACCAGAACCAGGACGCACTTAGTCATACTATAGACTTCTTTGTTTTAAGGTCGGTTCAAAAATATTTGACGAACCGTTTTTTTTTTGATATTTTTGACGTACACATATCCGGATTCGGTACATATGCCGAAAATACAAAGTTTTAAAAAATATTGTGAAATAGGTACAGAAGATTTTCAGCGGATTTTTTTTCAAAATCTAGTCACGCCTTTGACGTAGTACAATTTGAATGTTGAACTCACGATGTTTTCCTTCACCGTAAAGCTCGTGGTAAATTTCAAATGTAATTTCGCACATGAATTTCGAAAAAGTCAGAGGTGCGGGCCGGGGTTTGAACCCACGAACCTCTGCTTGAGAGGCGATAGGTGAAACCACTAGGACATCACGGCTTTTTTTATGTAATAACTATCTTTTTCCCGCGGTTTCGCCTGCGTGGAGTTCGGTTATCGCGCGCTGTTCCCTCGGGAACTGTGCTTTTTTCCGGGATAAAAATTAGCCTATATCACTCTCTGGGCCATAAACTATCTCTGTGCCAAAAATCACGTCGATCCATCGCTCCGTTTTGACGTGAAAGACGGACAAACATAAAAACATACATACACTCAAACACACACACTTTCGCATTCAAAATATTAGTATGGATTAACTAAAACACCCCCAATTTAATAATGCATATTATCTCAGTGATAAAGGGCCCATTTTTATGGAAATCACTTATTTAATACCCCGTAAACACTGCAGGTTCGCGTACACACTTGGTTTATGACTACATCAATTATGCCAAAGCATATCCTAATTACTATAATGGCTAGGGAGGGTCAAGGGGGGAAGACAACGTTCACGTGCTCAGAAACTCTAATGTACATACATGTACATAAGAGCTATATACCGTTAACTGAGGATTATTGTGTGATTCGCCTTTATTCCGTTTACTGGGTAGCCAGGGCTGTATTTGTTAGTAACATGTGCCTGAATCTTGATACCATAGCCATAACATTAATTACCCTTACTTATTTAGGTTTCCAAGATTAGTCAGTTAGCAGATGAGCGAACATAAGCGAATATGTCACTTTCAATCCTTAAGTTTATTTTGTTTTAGTTGTTTTACATTATAATTAAGTAAAACTTAATAGTAATTATAAATTAATTAATTTATACTATAAATTTCATCATCATCATCATCATTAGTCGGAAGGCGTCCACCATAGCCATAACATTAATTACCCTAACTTATTTAGGTTTCCAAGATTAGTCAATTAGCAGATGAGCGAACATAAGCGAATATGTCACTTTCAATCCTTAATTTTATTTTGTTTTAGTTGTTTTACATGATAATTAAGTAAAAATTAATAGTAATTATAAATGAATTTATAATATAAATTTCATCATCATCATCATTAGTCGGAAGGTGTCCACCATAGCCATAACGTTAATTACCCTTACTTATTTAGGTTTCCAAGATTAGTCAGTTAGTAGATGAGCGAACATAAGCGAATATGTCACTTTCAATCCTTCATTTTATTTTGTTTTAAATGTTTTACATGATAATTAAGTAAAATTTAATAGTAATTATAAATTAATTTATAATATAAATTTCATCATCATCATTAGTCAGAAGGCGTCCACTGCTGTAAAAAATCCTCCGCCTTAGAACACCGCCACTTGCATCCACCGATAATTTAAATAGCTGAAAAATGTATGTGTATAGTACATAAAAGTTTGTATTTTCTGTCTGACAGCTGTCACTTCTTATGACAGCTGACACCTTGTCGTCCTACGTTCTCCTTGCTACACGCATTGTGTGGAGCAGGGCATTTATATATTTTTTAAATAATATACCTTCTTATGTGCGAGGCTATATTGGGGTTTTATTCATTTCCCCTTCGCCCGCTACATAAGAAATTGGTCCTTCACCAGTATTAAATTGTGGCCTATCGAAGAAGGCAAGCTGCAAGTACTACAACCCCGGAGCGGCGGCCAAGTTGGTATCTATAATACCAAGCTATAAGGTTTGCCCAACATTCTTCGGCAGGTTCCAGCATTAACTCGATACAACACTATCGTGAATGTTAAAACGTGAGTTTTTTAATTTTATAAAATTCACGGAAGAAAGCACGGAGATTCGTGTCAGCCGACGCATTGCGTTCCAGTAATAACACTGTGCGACACGGTGTCAAGATTCGTCACTACAGTCGCTTAGCGCCGGTCACCGATTCAAGCACAGTGTATAAGTGTTAGGCCTGTGGCAAACCGTATGTATTCGTTACTGAGTAACGAGTACTTCATCTGATTTGAAGTAACGAATCGTTACTCACGAATACGTCTCGTTACCCGTATAACTCGTATCGGTCGTACTCTGCTCTGCTGGTCTACTACGAAACTCGAAGTTCGTGTCGTGCGGTCGCTCTGACACTTATACTATTTATTACGAGAGCGAGAGGGATAGTATGATACGAAACTAGAGTAGCCCTGCTGGAGACGCTCCGTCGCCTCCGTCTGTAGTCTGTGGAAGGCTTTATACTTACCACAGATTATGCTATGCGAACAGATACAACTGCAGAATGTATGAGGCGAATCTAGCGTTTAAGTCGTGAACTGAAACAGTTCGGTGACTGATGTGTCGTTATTATTATTATTGTTACTGTAGAAAAAAAATATTTTGGTATTTTATGGTTTTATAAATAATAATAATAATTAATAAATAATTTTCCTTTTTGTTGATTTGAATATGAGATGAGTAGAGATTTGATATTGGGCCGTTTGAATAAAGAAAGGCTTTTATTTCGAATGTTTAAACTGAACGCTCTATTTTGAAGTAAATTAATAATTCTTTATTCTTACGACCCAATGTTATTCTCTTTTTTATTCTTAGATATTGTTCTTAAGAATTTATGTGCATAATATGCGATAAATTCAGTTATTTTATTTTTTGTAAGATTTGACCTGATCCATCATTTAAGAGAAACCAAAAATAAATAACTTTAATTTGCAACAGTTCGACTGTCATTATACTAACCATCTATGGACATTGTGTTTGAAATAAATGGATATTATTATTATTATTATTATTATTTATTTAAGTATTTTAATAAGAGAAGCGCGTTCAACCAAATAAAATAACTCTTCAACTTTATAATATTGTTATAAATTAAATATTAGTTTGGATTTATTACAAAAATCACTTCAAATGGGGCTAGGTCAATTGGTGTGAATTGTCCCGTGATATTTATTTATTTAAATATACAGAACATTACGAACCACATTAAAAAAATCAGTTACGGTGCGTCACAGACCGACGATACGATAACGATACAGTTCGGTTTTGCTTTGTACAAAGTACGTTCGTTCATACCGTACGGTGACGGGATGCGGTGTTTCTGCTTCATACTCGCATCAAAAGTAACGATACGAGTAACGATACGATAGTAACGAGTACTGGTTGATAAAGTAACGAATACATACGGGTACCAAGGTTTTCGTTACTTTTACAGCCCTAATAAGTGTGCCGTGCAGTGTCGTGCGTTTGAGTCTGATTATAATCCGACCCAATTATAGGGGGGTAAAACTGTTATACTGCGCCTTGTCCGTACATGACTTTTTGCGGTGAGCGTATTACGTAACGGGATTGAAAGAATCCAGTGTATACAAATTCAACCAAATTAAGGTGTCACACGATTCGTTGTGGCGCCAGCGCATGAGTGACTTTTTGCGGCGGACGCGTAACATTGAAAGAAGCCTATAGAAATAACCGGCCGGCGAGCGCCATATTGTTGTTATTTGTCTTGTTGTTTTTTCTTGTTACATTTGCAATTGTTACTGTTAACGTATAAAACGTATAAAACTAACCTTAAGAAAATAAGTTGTGCAAAGTGTTATACTTCATGTCTAAGAAAGAAGCCACCATGCCAGATGAGATGAAACGACTCGTTGCAGCGCGGGGCCAATGCAAGGGCATCATAACAAAAACGGATAATTTTCTTCAATCCTCCCCGGGTGCAAGTATTGAGATGCTCAAAATAAAAAAGGATCGGCTGATAACCGCCTTTAACCAATTCTCGGAGCTCACCATTGAACTTCAAGTGTTAGACCCGACCGATCGGGATGATTTTGAGCTAACCGAGGAAACATTTTGCAAAATATTAGCTCGTTTAAATAGTTTATTGGCTGATCACACGAGCAGCAACGAGCACGATGGCAACTCTGGCACGGGCGGTGACTCTCAGTTTCAAAAATTACCACGAATTGTTATTAATAAATTTAGTGGAAACATGGGTGAGTACCACCATTTTATTAACCTTTTTAAATCTATTGTAGATGAAAATAGGAAACTGTCACAATGTGATAAATTATACTATTTAATGTCATTTTTGGAGCTTGAGGCCCTTGATGTCATAAAACACTTGCCTCTTAGTGATGAAAATTATACTATAGCCTTAGACTTGCTGAAACAGCGCTATGATAACAAGGCTAGACTTGTTACACATCATATAAATCAGATTTTAGATTTACCACAAGTTACAAGATGCACTAGTGCGACATTGCGAACCTTTGTAAATGTAGTGAAGCAGCACTTAGCTGCATTAAAAAATTTAGGCGAACCGACCCAACATTGGGATAGTATGATGGTGTGTATATTACAAAAAAAGATAGACCTTTATACAGTTAGGTCCTTTTACTTAGAAAAAGAGAACACTAGTATCATGCCTACATTAGAATCCTTTTTGATTTTTATAGAAAAAAAGGCAGCTGCTTTAGAAACCTTGGTTCAAACCTCGAGCCCTCCGCATTATGAGAGGCCGAGGAGAATTTCACTCGCTTCTAACCTGGCTTCTGGTAAAGAGGAAAAAAGGAAGATAAAATGTAAGTATTGTGAGTCTCATCTTCACAGACTTTATGTTTGCCCAAAGTTTAAATTGGCCAGTGCGCAGGAGCGAAATAATTTTATGGAAAAAAATAAAAGTTTTTGTGTAACTTGTTTGAATGAGCATACTCAAAAATGTAGATTTAACTTTAAATGTGCCATATGTAAGGCCCCTCACAACACGCTTCTGCACCAAGAACAAGAAGATACTGCAGAGAACCCAGAGGGTGTTGCTTCTGGTAGTAAAGTAGGCCTGCTATGCAACACGTCGAGTGATATAATTTTACCGACTGTGGAGGTTAGGGTCACGTCACTTGATGGCACATACATTAAGGCCCGAGCCCTTCTGGACTCCGGGAGCCAAGTCTCATTTGTGCTGGCCAGCCTGGCTGAAAAAATTAAATGCAAAAAAAATAAGCAAACAAATACTGTCATAGGAATTGGTAATGGGATTAGTCACATTAATGAAATGGCTGAATTTCCCATATTTTCATGCGTCAACAATTTCAAGGTCAATTTATCTTGCTGTGTGGTTGACAAAATCACTGAAGATTTGCCCCAATTTAACATGAATAAAAAAAATTTAATTATTCCAAAAAATATAAAACTGGCAGATGAAACCTTTGACAAAACGGCCCCTATCAGTATCTTACTAGGGTGTGATATATTTTTTCAGGCTATGCAGCATCAAGTCCGGCCGCTTAACCTGGGCGGTCCATTTTTAATCGGCACTCAGTTCGGCCATGTAGTAGCGGGGGCAGTGCCTACGCAGCATGCTTCGCCTAATAAAACAAGTTTGTTTGTCATTAAAAAGGTCAGTCCAGCTTATTCAATTTTTAGTTCTGACTCGACGGAACTGAATGTCAATTTAAGGCAATTTTGGGAAGCCGAAAAGGTTCCTCAGACATTTCAAGAATCTAGTTCGGAACAAGAGCTTGCTGAAATTAGTTTTAAAGAGTCTGTCATCTTAAATGAAAATAAATTTCAAGTCGCGCTTCCCCTTAAACAACCTATAAACAAACTTGCGTTAGGTGACTCATTCTCTGCTGCTTTACAGAGATTTTTAAATCTTGAAAAAAGGCTCTTAAAAGATGCATTATTATATGAAAAATATAAGGATTTCATTAGTGAATATGTTAAATTGGGACATGCCGAAGTTTATGACATTTCAAATTATGACCTTCAAAATGATGCAGTCTATTTTTTGCCACATCACCCGGTATTTAATGAGCACAGTAAAACTACTAAAATGAGAACCGTTTTTGATGGTAGCATGGTTACAAAAAATAAAATTTCACTAAATGACGTGTTATTAAACGGCCCCACTGTTCAAAGTGAGTTATTTGATATACTCATTCAGTTCCGCTTTCCTAAGTATGTCCTCATTGCAGACATTAAACAAATGTTTAGAATGATATTAATTGATCCTAAATACAGGTCCTTACAGAATATTCTATGGAGAGAGCATGCGGACTTGCCAATCACATGCCTTCAATTAAAAACTGTAACTTACGGATTAAAAAGTTCGTCCTTTTTAGCTACAAGATGCTTACTCGAATTAGCACAGAGGTTCGGAGACAAATACCCGTTAGCTGCGGAGGTTTTGCGCCAGCAAACGTATGTAGATGACGTACATACCGGTCACGACAATATTAATGTGCTGTTACAAATAAAGGAGCAATTAATCGATTTATTGAGGCTAGGCGGGTTTGAACTGCATAAATGGTGTTCAAATAATAGGCAGCTATTGCAGGATATCCCTCGAGAATTGCTAAGTTTCAGTGATAGCATAGATTTGAGTAAAGATGATTTATGCGTAAAAACTCTTGGTCTGTGTTATAATGTAAAATCGGATGAGCTATTTATAAATTGTCCAGAAAATAAAATTCAACCTAAATACACTAGGAGGCAAGTGTTATCTTTCATAAGCAAGTTTTATGATCCGCTAGGTTTGGTGGGACCTTTATTTGTGTTCTCAAAAATAATCTTACAAAAAATTTGTCAACTACAATTATCATGGGATGACGTGTTACCTGACAATTTAAACACAGAATGGATAGAATTTGCAAAAGGTTTAACTGAAATGTCAACCATAAAAATTAATAGACATATTGATACGAGAAGTGCTCAAGCCATCGAGTTGATTGGATTTGCGGACGCATCAAACAAAGCCTACGGCTGTTCGCTATATTTAAGAGTCGTGATGCCTGATGATAGCGTATCAGTCAATTTATTATGTTCGAAATCAAGAATAAGTCCAATCAACAAAGACTTGAGCACTCCTCGTCTGGAATTAAACAGTGCATTATTATTGGCAATGCTTGTGAATAGGGTACATAATTCCCTCAAAAATAAATATACCTTTAATACTTACTTATATTTAGACTCCATGATTGTACTCGCATGGTTAAATGTGGAACCAATGAAGTTGCAGGCATACGTTGCAAATAGGGTTAAAAAGATTAATGAGTTAACCTGCACCTTTCCTTGGTTTTATATACCTACGGATCAGAACCCCGCTGATTGCATATCGCGAGGCGTGCGACCGCATTTGTTGCAGAAAAATACACTTTGGTGGCATGGGCCAAAGATGTTGCATAATAAAGAATTTAAGCACGTAATGACAAATGTGGACGCACAGCCAAACCTACCTGAAATAAAAAAGGATGTAAAAATAAAAACATGTAATGCAGTAGGTGTGCTAAAACATTTTGAGTTTCTGACAAAATACTCTAACCTTGAGTCAATTAAAAGAATTATGGCCTACGTTTTAAGGTTTTGTAAAAACTGTAAATTAAAAAGGGAACAAAGAATACATACTAGTCTTACGCCTGTTGAACTAGAAAATGCGTTAAATACTGTGATTAAACTAGATCAGCATCAGCATTTTTCTTTGGAGATTTCTTGTATAAAAGAGAAAAAGGCAGTAAAAGGAAGCCTTAGCTCCTTAAATCCATTTTTGGACAGCAAAGACATCTTACGCGTTGGTGGTAGATTGCAAAACTCTAACTTAAAGTTTGCGAAAATGCACCCCATAATATTAGTAAAAGGTTCTAACGTTACCAAATTGCTTATTCTCAAAGCTCACAAAGAATTAATGCATGCAAGTCAAAAGGGAATACTATGTCACCTTAATGAAAAATACTGGCTTATTGACGCTCTTAGAGAAGTGAAAAAGGTTATTCACAAATGTATAACATGTTTTAAGCTCAAAGCAAAAAACGCAACCCAATTAATGGGATCCATGCCTAAGGAAAGAGTAAATGTCGCAAGACCATTTGAGAAGGTCGGTATAGATTATGCCGGTCCGTTCAATCTAAAGTTTGCCCGCGTTAGAAAACCAGTCATTCATAAAGGATATGTACTTATCTTTGTCTGTTTTGTGACTAAGGCAGTTCACATCGAGCTGGCCTCAGATATGACTACGAATAACTTCTTAAATTGCCTAAAACGGTTCATAGCACGGCGGAATAAACCATCTCAGATATTTTGTGACAATGCTAGTACTTTCAGGTGCGCGAACACGCAGCTATTAGAATTGTATAAGCTTCAGTCTTCCACTGACCATCAAAATACCGTGGATAGATACACTGCTGACCAAGGGATTGCATTTAAATTTGTGCCAGCATATAGCCCTGTATTTGCGGGTTTGTGGGAGGCCGGCGTAAAAAGTATTAAATACCACCTAAAAAGGGTCGTAGGAAATACTGTCCTAACCTACGAAGAATTTAACACCGTATTAATTCAAATCGAGGGCATATTAAACTCACGCCCACTTATATGTATGTCGTCAGATCCAAATGATATGTCGTACTTGACTCCTGGTCATTTTCTAACAGGAGCATCATTGACATGTTATCCGGAACCTAATTTAACTGAGGCACCGATTGATCGTTTGTCCTTTTGGAGACAATGTACACACATGCAACAGAACTTTTTTAAGCAATGGTCTAAGCAATATCTTAACATGCTGCAAAGTCGACCTAAATGGAAAAGCGATCAACCCAACCTTACTATTGGAACATTGGTCTTATTAAAGGCAGATAATATGTCTCCTTTAAAATGGCCAATGGCCAGAATCGTTAATGTATACCCAGGAAATGATAATAAAGTTAGGGCACTTGATGTAAAAACTCCCAGCGGCCGCATCATGCGCACTAGCGTTACAAAGGTGTGCCCGCTGCCTATTAACGACTGAACGATTGTCTTTTCTTTAACTATAGCATAAGCAGAGTAGTAACTATACTCAATTAAGTTAAGTTTTACTAGATTAAGTGTTATTCCTAGGCCTGGGCCGCAGTTTATGTATAGTACATAAAAGTTTGTATTTTCTGTCTGACAGCTGTCACTTCTTATGACAGCTGACACCTTGTCGTCCTACGTTCTCCTTGCTACACGCATTGTGTGGAGCAGGGCATTTATATATTTTTTAAATAATATACCTTCTTATGTGCGAGGCTATATTGGGGTTTTATTCATTTCCCCTTCGCCCGCTACAGTATGTTCTCAATTATAGAAATAGAAACGGAAATTATTTATTTCTTAGAATATGGTAGGTACAGGTAGGTTATGAAGTTATTAGTGTTATTAGCTAATAATCTATCTGTACCTACGAAATAAACAATTCCCATTTCTATTCTCTATTTCTATTCTAGAGCGGTTTAGATGTGAAAAAAGATTAACAAACAAACCATTCTTACAAACTTTTCCGTTTATAATATTAAGTGGGATGCGATAGGGTGCCAGTAAAAAGTCTAGTTCAAGTGCGGGTAGTTCGAAAACAATAAAGGAAAAGTAGATACAATACCGTATTCGTAATGCAGAGAATTCTAATAATGAATGCGTAGTAATGTAACGATCTCATAAGGATTTAACGCAGTAATTAAGTTGGCAGTGACATGGTGCTGATAGGACTATTAGGGAAATTAGTTTGTTTGTGTAGTACATGTATAAAGCAACTGTGCGAGCTTAGTTAGATGTAATTAACAGGGTTATTGATTAGCAGGTGGGTAATGAATACTTTAGTTATTGGAGTTCGGATATGGATATGGGAAATATATGTTTTTGTTCGCGGGATAGTGAATTACGATAGAATTTGATAAGTACTTAATTTCAAAAACAGATAAAAAATTAATTAAAAATGATGTCACATAAGATCGTTGTCATTTTATGGAGAAAGAGGTATTCTCATTTCGAGGGTATTTTGGCAAAACAGAATAAGTAAGTGCAATTTTTTAAAGGTACATACGTAATCATACTAAATTTTTTCTGCTTTATTTATCTAACAAAACCGTATAAAAAATAAGTATTGTGCACTTATCCGGTTCTGCTAGAATACCCTCGATTTAAGAGGATTGTGTAGTCACTGTTTCTATTTACTTGGTACTAAATGTTGGTATAAAGTCCTTCCTCGTCATAGATAACTAATGAGCTTAGTTTTTGCGGTCATTTTTGAACACTACCTATTACTGTCCTCCTAAGGCAGGCGTTTTCACACCTGAAAATATACGTGGCACTGCCATAAAATTTGGACATAGATATTTTCAAACCGGCTTAGGAAATTTCCTAATTTTCCCAATTTCTGATGCTTCTTCCCGTGGGACAAAACTAAATTTTTATCACATATAAACTCACCAAGATTTTAACTGGCTACCTTCATAAGCGTGCATGTCCTCAGCGTAATTAGTGAAGGCGTCAGAAGACGGCTGCTTCCAGCCGAAAATGTTCCTTCCTCGTTTACATGCTAATCAGGGTCGGGTACTGTGTGCTTAGGGCTGTACCGAGATATATCGACGCCATTTTCAAATCCGAAAGGTCAGCGATCATGACCATAGACTAATATATTATGCGGAAGTAAATACATAAAAGATTGTCTTTACCTAAGAAAAGAAAATCAGAATTGCAGAAGCCATTTTACGTCAAAGGTTTTGAAATAAAAACTTCTATTATAAAATCAAACCAGAAACATCTTAGTTTTATTAATAATTCAAAAGTAACAAAATTTTAATTCGTTTTTGCTAGACGCTATTTGTACTTTCAAATTCCTCCACATTTTCCAATTTTTGGCGACTTTTTTCAATTTCATCGATCAGCTTCAAGACACCCATTTTGAAATAGCGTTTCTCTTGTGTTGTAAAATGAGCTATATCCGGTATAACACTTTTGAAAAACTGTAAGTCTGTGTTGTCTTCAGTCTTTATTATTTTGGAGGAAGAAGCTTCATTCGTGTGATCGGAATCATTTCTTCTTTTTAAAATACCAGTTTCGCTGACATCTACGCTTTCTATATTTGTGTAATCATCTACAGGTTCCGTTTTTACTTCACCTACATTGGGTTCTACCAGAAGGCATTTTTTCTTTTCAGGCGCTAAAGGATCTTTAGTATTACCATATGTTCGGATTGGAGTAGACTGCAGGCCTCCTTTTAAAGACTTTATCGTTATATTCTGAACCCATTCGTCTTCATTTTCACT
Source organism: Choristoneura rosaceana (assembly GCA_037349165.1). Lineage (NCBI taxonomy): Eukaryota > Metazoa > Arthropoda > Insecta > Lepidoptera > Tortricidae > Choristoneura > Choristoneura rosaceana. The sequence continues at coordinate 7,973,069 of JAZBNJ010000022.1, forward strand.
GTCAAATTCTTCATTTTCCTTTTTTGTTTCAGTGCACCTTGAAATGGAAAAATACTATTATCTAAGTATCTATTCTAAGTTTATAATTGTCAGATGTGATATGTACCAAACTACTTAATAATAAAAAATCTTACCACTTTGGTTTTGCATGAGCATGTAAAAACTTCAATGAATCATACAGGTAGTATTGTTTGGAATTAGTAGTTTCTTTATTCTCCAAATGCACCTTCTTCTTAAATCTAGAAAATGATGACCTTATTCCCTTCCACTTTATTCTTAGCTCATCAACTGTGAATGAATAAGTGAATTAAATTATTTATTTATTACGAAAAGAAATGCAGTTAAGTGCATGCATAAGGGGATTTTCAGAGAATTCAATTGTTTACCAAAAAAAAAAAATTATAAACTACACACTAGATAAACAATTAAATTTGACCATTATTTGCGCTAGCGGCAAAAGACAAATAATGGAACGAATAATGTATAAAGTATTTAAATAATCATTATTAATATTTTATGTTAGAAGTATTTATTATACTCGTATGCAAAAGTGACTGTCTGTTTGTTACGCTTTCACGCCTAAAGTACCGAACCGAACACGTTGAAGTTTTTATGAAATTTGGTACTGATATAGATCATCTTCTAGGATACTGGGTGGTCTTAGTCCCGGAAAATTGTACAGTAGGTGCCTAGTGTAGGTACACGATAAAGCAATTCTTCGCAGACGAAGAGACAGAAAGAAAGAGAGAGAGAGAGAGAGAGAGAGGAACATTTATTTACACATATACAACAACTAATATTACAACGGCTAGTATTGAAATAAATGTTTACCTGTACATTGCTCTTTAAGCTCGTGTCTTACTGCTTCAGCTACTTTTTCCCATGCCTCCATGCAGACTTGGTTGCGATGGGGAATTTTGTTATCGTAGAGAATAGGAAACCTTTCTACAATCTTCACAAATTGTTTCGTTACCTCTTGGTTCTCCTTCATTTTTCCTATTTATTAAAGGAAATATGTTTTTAATTGGATCGCTGACGTTCTTTGAAAATGTCGCACAAATTAGTAATAGATTTTTTTTTATTTTGCATAGAATAGAACTATTTCACTATCGTAAAATATTAGGACTAGTGCTCCTGTTCGTTACTTAGTCCATATTAGTTTCCTTTTTATAAACACATCCTCTTCTCGAGTGTCATCATCACATCACAACTACATGTTGCTGCGTAGCTAAAATAACTACCATTACACAACAGTACATTTTGAATTAAGTAGACAGAACAGCACGAAGAAAAAGAAAAATTTTATCGTGCACATCCGTGCTTCAAAAATGACCACGTGATAATAAAAAATAAGTAAAATAAAAAATGCATTTTTAAGTTAACGTAAAGTAACGCTACTGTGACTTTCACAAAGTATTTACGTAAGTATTATTTTTCTTCCGAGTTTAGATATATTTACTAGAAGCAGGTATCCTAAAAACATATTTTTTTTTACAATGTTTTTGCCATTTTGTCGGCAAGTTTCTACATAAGTACAGGTATCCGTGCAAAATTACCGCTTTCTAGAAATTCATTTATTTATTTATTTCTTAAAATGATCCTGGGGACTTACAGTATTAGCCAATACCTTTATACTTAATAAAATTAAATAGTATAAATAAGCAAAAAACGATACATACAAGATTAACTAAGAAATAAATTAAATTAAATTAAAAATACCAATCGGTGGGGATCGCGGTGGATGCGAAAGGCACGGGACCGGTCTGAGTGGAGAGCCTTGGGGGAGGCCTATGTCCAGCAGTGGACGTCTTTCGGCTGACATGATGATGATGATGATGAAAAATACCAATTACAAATTAAAGAAAACCAATGTCAAATTACGTACCTAAAAAAAATACAATAAAATAAAATAGTCTCTAAGCAAAGCCGCGGACGGACACGACGGACAGACAGACAGACATAGCGAAACTAAATCTACTTACTCGTTTACCATCCAGTCGAATAAAAAAATAAAAAAAATAAATAAATAAGGGTTTGGCCATTTTGTCTACGGAACTCTACAAATAAAACCAAAATAAAAGAGAATAAATTCGCCATTGCTAATCCAAGAACAGCAGGGCTACTCCGAAACTCGAAACTCGAAGTTCGTCTCGTGCGGTCCCTATGACACTTATACCATTTAATACGAGAGCGAGAGGGACCGCATGACACGAACTTCGAGTTTCGAGTTAGTTTCGGAGTAGCCCTGCAGAACAGAGCTTATGCTTATGCAAAATTCGAACTTCGTATCTCGTCATCCCGCTGTCGCTTATAATATTTAATACAAGAGTGAGAGGGACCGACATAGGGTTGCCACCTTTTTTTTGAAGAAAAATAGTATTTTTGTTTTAAATCAAAAAAATATAGTACTTTTAGGAATCTCGGGGGAAAAAAATAGTACACATCTATTTTCTATAATTATTTTCCCATGAGTATTTATTATTACTTTTTGCTTTGGCCATCAATAAGGTGACAGTGACAAAGGAGTTGGTAAGTGGTACCAACTAACTAAGCGCCGTACGTATAGGAATGAGTTTCATTCACAGTTAACTCAAAAAAAGCGCGACAATTGAATTAGCGATAAAAATATAGTATTTTTCGTTCTATATTGTTTTTCTATAATATATAGTACAATTGACTAAAATATAGTACGATACTATATAATATAGTACGGGTGGCAACCCTAGACCGACACGAACTTCGATTTTCGAATTTTGTAGTAGCCCTTCAGGAAAAATTACACGCAACACAAAGTTATCTCGAACAGGTTGGTTGACAAATCAGATAAGAAAAAAGTAGTTCTAGATATTTGACCTACTTAATACATAAACTCATTGAATTTTCCACAACAATGCCAGGAATTTAATAGAAAGGTCATATTTAACTACTTAAATGAGAAAGTAGTGTCTTAAAAACAATGTACGAGTAAGTAAGTACAACGTGTTTAAATGAAATCAGAAATAGTAATACAGCTATATAGTACTTACGTAACGGTATTAATATCCTGTACTTAGAATTTTTGCAACGACAATGTGGCCTATAGGTAACACAGTAAAAGCCACACTGACGCGCCACAATCCACTAGGCCTGTGGCAAACCGTATGTATTCGTTACTGAGTAACGAGTACTTCATCTGATTTGAAGTAACGAATCGTTACTCACGAATACGTCTCGTTACCCGTATAACTCGTATCGGTCGTACTCTGCTCTGCTGGTCTACTACGAAACTCGAAGTTCGTGTCGTGCGGTCGCTCTGACACTTATACTATTTATTACGAGAGCGAGAGGGATAGTATGATACGAAACTAGAGTAGCCCTGCTGGAGACGCTCCGTCGCCTCCGTCTGTAGTCTGTGGAAGGCTTTATACTTACCACAGATTATGCTATGCGAACAGATACAACTGCAGAATGTATGAGGCGAATCTAGCGTTTAAGTCGTGAACTGAAACAGTTCGGTGACTGATGTATCGTTATTATTATTATTGTTACTGTAGAAAAAAAATATTTTGGTATTTTATGGTTTTATAAATAATAATAATAATTAATAAATAATTTTCCTTTTTGTTGATTTGAATATGAGATGAGTAGAGATTTGATATTGGGCCGTTTGAATAAAGAAAGGCTTTTATTTCGAATGTTTAAACTGAACGCTCTATTTTGAAGTAAATTAATAATTCTTTATTCTTACGACCCAATGTTATTCTCTTTTTTATTCTTAGATATTGTTCTTAAGAATTTATGTGCATAATATGCGATAAATTCAGTTATTTTATTTTTTGTAAGATTTGACCTGATCCATCATTTAAGAGAAACCAAAAATAAATAACTTTAATTTGCAACAGTTCGACTGTCATTATACTAACCATCTATGGACATTGTGTTTGAAATAAATGGATATTATTATTATTATTATTATTATTTATTTAAGTATTTTAATAAGAGAAGCGCGTTCAACCAAATAAAATAACTCTTCAACTTTATAATATTGTTATAAATTAAATATTAGTTTGGATTTATTACAAAAATCACTTCAAATGGGGCTAGGTCAATTGGTGTGAATTGTCCCGTGATATTTATTTATTTAAATATACAGAACATTACGAACCACATTAAAAAAATCAGTTACGGTGCGTCACAGACCGACGATACGATAACGATACAGTTCGGTTTTGCTTTGTACAAAGTACGTTCGTTCATACCGTACGGTGACGGGATGCGGTGTTTCTGCTTCATACTCGCATCAAAAGTAACGATACGAGTAACGATACGATAGTAACGAGTACTGGTTGATAAAGTAACGAATACATACGGGTACCAAGGTTTTCGTTACTTTTACAGCCCTACAATCCACACTCCACAGCAACAGCATTTACTATGGCAACAGTCTGCACCCGTCCCACATTATAATCAAGAACGGGACAGCGCTAATCGGCGCCACACGCAATGTTGCCGCTCCGCTGTCGGCGACACGTCACGTTCACGCTCTTTTAAAATCGATTTTATCTGGCGAGCTTAAGGCTCACTTTACAATAAACTCTCCAATGTACATTTTGGCGGGAAACTGTGACATGTGACGCTTAACGTAAAGCAGTTGTCAACAGGTTTTTTAGTGTAAATTATACGCTCGTGAATAATTACAATTAGTGTAAAAATGTAGTTTAATCGCTTTTTAAAGTGTTAATTTTCGTGAGTTGGTCCATTTTGTCGTACAATTCGTAATTAATGGCAGCTAAATTTGATAGAATTGTTATAAGTTGGAACAAGTTAATACTAACTAACGCACCTAACTTTGACATACTTAAGTACTTATTTAAGTAGGTACTTGTTTTATTTGGCACATCCTTTATTTGCCATAACATTCAAGTTTTATTTTTCAAAAAGACCAGGTTCGATTGCCGAACTGAGTAATTTTTTTTAAATGTATGAGTGCAGTTTTTCTAACAATTCTATCAAATTTAGCTGCCATTCTAAGATTTTAACATTCTAAGAATATGTCTTATATTATTTTCAGACTTACCCATACTGAACGATCAAAACGTTACACCCTGTATATTTTCGTTGTTCTGGAACAAATCTAGAAGCCTCCAGCAAGTGGTCTAGCATTAGCCTATTAACCGAGAGACACACATGTGCACCGACATCTGCGTCGGCGCACGTGTCTGCGCACCTTTCGTTGTCGCGTGCGCGTCTTTATAGGGGCCCGTAGGACGAGGTTCAAGTTAATTTATTGAATCACGCGTTACTTACGAAGGTCCATATCAGTGAACTAAAAACAATTACTTTTTTTATCCGCGACCAATGACCAGTGAAATACGAAGCTACAACTTTGTAGCTTGTACTTACAAGTTACAATTTACAAGCAATAGTCTTTGTTTAATAGTATGCATTGAAAAGAGTCTACTGGGCCCAATTGCATAATAAAGTACAAGCCAATAATATAAGTAAATTTCAATACAAAATCGCTAATACTATTAGCTTGTATTTTATTATGCAATCGGGCCCTGCTTGTAAATTGTAACTTGTAGCTTCGTGAAAATAGCACCAGCAAGCTGGTCTGACGATGGAGCCGGAAGCTTAGACACTGAAACTTCGAGACAGAACGTGCTATAGAACCTAGCCATGTTCAGGGTTCTTAAAATCGTCTTTATGTGTACTGTGGCCATGGATGGCACCAAGGATCTAATGATGGTGCATCATACAGGTTTGCATTAAAGCCTGTATTTAATTTTAAACTGTTACAGGGTATTTCCACGAGCGTCCCAACTGCTGTCAGTCCCTTGCCTGAGATTTTAAGAATTGGAAGGCAGATTGTTTTTTTAATTATGACGTAAATAGCTTCTGTACTCAGGCCAGGATCTATTTCAATACAAAAATCAATCATCATCATCATCATGTCAGCCGAAAGACGTCCACTGCTGGACATAGGCCTCCCCCAAGGCTCTCCACTGAGACCGGTCTTGTGCTGTTCGCATCCACCGCGATCCCGCGATCTATAATCAATGCAACAAAAATCAATGCATATGAATTATTTACTTCTTAATATAAACAGCTAGGGACTGACAGCGGTTGACACGCTCGTGGATTCACCTTACAAGAAACAAACAAGAAAATTTTAAAGACGATTAATTTAAAGTTATATCCTAAACTTATATTTACTTTTTATGGTTCTCTATCCTGTGAATCACGAATGATGAACGTGTTTAGTTCTTGATCCAACACTCGATATTGCACGACGATGAAAATGCACTTTTGTACGGGGACAATACCCCCGTTCGCACACGCTTACTGGTTACTAAGAGATATCTTCTTTAATCCAACAAAGGCAGCTACGGCTTTAACATACTTATTGTTATCACTATCGATAAGTGTAGACTGTATAGGTAGAGTTACCAGCTCCGCACTGATGAAAAGTTCACAATGAAATTTTCTAAATAAACTATATCAAAGCTCACTATCAAAGGCAAATTACTAGGAGATATACCGAGTAGTGTAGCCGACTGTTCATTTTTAGTCGGTGAATAGTCGGCGACTAATCCGCAAACAGCGAAATATTCGACACTTTAATACTTATTGGAAATTATACAAATGAAAAGCGCTAGCTGTTGTCTACATAATTTTCCAGATTGGTTTGTTTTTTTTTGGCTGGGCGCGGGTTTAGCAAATAAATATCTAAATATCACACACACGCATCATAAACAAAGTTAGTCGGAACCAATGACTGACGTTGCCGACTTGACAAAATCCATAGGCGGCCCATCTCTACTGATTACGCTTTCCTTTTACACCGGCTCTGCTTGACAAAGTTATCAAAATAGGGTCACGTTATTTTCACATACTTACGTATCAGAAAAGTAATCAATCAAATCAACAACTAGCGCGCGAAGTATGAATTTGCCGACAGGTGAATCCCGCGCAGGTGATCTAAGCAAGTGTTGCCAGCGTAGACAAATGAAGTCGTTGGCATTAAATAACTATATTTTTTATTTTACATGTTATTGATATGGACTATGTAGTGCACGAGGTAGTTTAAAGGCTCAATAACTTTGCTGTAGTGAACAGGGCTACATATTCAAAATACGTGCAAGAACTCTTTATTGAACACCGAGATTATCAATGCATGTTCTTATCACTACAGAGTGGTCTCTTCGCGATATACTATACCTACAATGATAAGAAGACAGTGATAGACAAAAGAAGGAAGTGCAGATATCAATCTATTGCAGCATTAAGATTTTTCATTTAAATCTTATATTATAACATTTAAATGAAAAATGAGTTTTCATTGATATAATAAACTACAAAATATTCAACTATAATTACCAACTATAAATATCCTACAAAATATAAAACTACTATTAAATAAAAATAACTAAAACTTTAATTCAAAAAGAGAGATGGGCCTCTTGGTATGATGCCCATCACGCAGGCAGCATTCCTGCGTTGAACTGCGATTGCGATTCTTTGTGCAAGAAAGCTGCTGGCGCGAAGGTTGTCTGTTGCCTCCCTTAACCTATTGCTGAGCTCCCTGTGTAGCTCCAGCGTACCCTTACCCCAAAAACCTAGTCTCGACGCTGAAAGCAAAGAAACGATATTGGGTGCCGAGGCAGCTAAATTTTTTGACCTTGAGGCGTTCCTGGGCGTCTATAAATAAATAGATACACAGGTGCATATAATATACATGGACATATTATTATACATAGACATGGACTTTTAGATTGACAAAGACTTATCTCGTCCAAGTTTATAGACAGGAGTTCCCTTAAAGAGATAAAGTTCGCCTTTGTATACAAATCTTAAAGTTTATTAATTGTGTTTTGTTTCTTTTTTTGTACAATAAAAAGTTTACATACATACATAGATATGTTTACCTAAATTAAGTTAGTCATTAATTAACATTGTAAGCGCTTTGGTTTTATACTGTTAAGCTTATAATTTTAATTTTATGAATAAATAAATAAATAGATTACATACTAGAAGTTCCACAACCGTCTACAAGGGCAGTGTATTTAAAATATGATACTGAGAAAGTACTAGAGAGTATCAATAAAACCTCAATAAAATTGTAGACGTATTGAAGTAACAAAATCACTCAAATTAACAGTACACACAAGGCACACACAATCGGTTAGAACAGGGGCAAACATATGTTCAACACCTTTCATAACCGGTCGATCGAAGGACATCCGCTTTTTGGTAAAAAATCGGCTCCGATCACACAGGAACTGCTGCGTATCGGTCCCGCCATCATCCCAGCGATACGATGTGCGAGTTCTCTGTTCATTACGTAGTCAAAAAGGTTACAGCACGAAATAATTGAGCAGAAACGCGCAATGTATTAGAAAAGATGGTTTTAAGCGCCGCTTTTGGAGTGTATAGTTGGGGCCGAGGCGTATCCGGTGCGCCAGCGCAACAATCGTTCATTCAAGTTTATTCGGGGCTCGTCCGGGAATCGTGCGAATTCGGCTGACGTGACAGGTAAATGCTAAGATCAGGTATAAATGGCTATTGTGTTTTATTGTGCCTCTCCGCCGATATCTTTCGGGCTCAAAATGAGGTTTGCTATGTACGATAACACCAGGTAACTATTTGAATTTTTGTCAAATTATTACTAAATTTTAGTAACAGTCGGTTTTCGATGTTTCTATATAATGCAGAGAACAGATGACCGAAAAGTTCTCAAATGGAGACCGCGGCTCGGGAAGCGCAGCGTATATAGGACGTCCACCAACGTGTAGGTAATACGGATAAGCTGGCTAAAGCCGTGGTTCACGGTGGATGTAGGCCGCTTCCAACCGAAGCAACTGGGGTCCATGGGGGAGGCCTATGGCCGACAGTGAACGTCCTACTATGAATGCTGAGGTAAAATCAAGTAGCGTTGCATTCTGTTTAACTAACGACAAAGACTTGTCAAAGAAAATAGAACTTTTAACGGCTCTTTTCAACTACATTCTAAAAACGGAATAGCAGCTAAGCGTTATGTGGAGTAGAACTCACTACAGTACGGTATACTAAGTGACCTTTAAACTTAAAAACAGAATTACTGCCACGCATGGACAATAATAAATTCAAATACGTTTCGCAAACATAACCCAACCTCTTCAGAAGCTTAACACACTCTTTAACGCCGAAGCAGTAGGTTGAGAATTGGTAGACTTTAACTATTCGGTAGCTTATTATTTCGTAAGCCGCAGGAAGGCAAGTGAAAGGCCTGTACACGTGAGAAACGTAGCGCATTCTAACAATAACATATTTCGCCGTCACCTGTCCTAGTGATCGATCTATGGAAATATCTCACTAACGTTTTGAGTCGCAAAAAATGCCGACGTATTGCAGATTTCGCTATAATTGTAATGTAAAAGTAGCCCAAAGGTCATGTTTGAAATGTACACTTCGTAACGTTGTCAGGGATCATCCAAATTGATTCTTAAGTGCATGTGTTTAAATATCACTTACAGATGGACTCTTAAGTTTTAATACTTTAATAAAACATAAAGTCTCCAGCGCAGAACTTATAATGTCAAAGCTGCTAACGTCTCTTTCAAAAACATGGATCAACTCCAACACGAAATCTTTCAAATTGTGTTCAAGCAGTTATTTGTTACTAGCTGTTGCCCACAAACAACATTTTTTACGCGAAAAAAGTATCCTAATATTTATTCTAATATTTATTTATTTATAATTTAACAAACATGACATGTAATAATTATTACCAATAAATGAGTATGAGTATGAGTATGAGTATTCTCCTCTTTTAATGGTTCAGGTTCAGGTTCAGGTGACCCGGGGCTATTGTAGCTGGGGGGGGATATTGTATCTGAGCCATCTGATGGCGTCCTTACGACGCCATGTTCTTCTCGGCCATTTTACGTTGTGTTCGCCAAAAGACTGTCTTCACACAACACATGAACATGGCGAACATGGCGTCGTAAGGACGCCATCAGGCGGCTCATATACAATATCCCACCCAGCAACAATAGCCCCGGGTCACCTTAAGTAAAATTTCATGGGAATAGGGTTCAATAGTTAAGGCATGAAAGCTGTAAAAAACAAACTAAACTTGCTGTACTGAACTTTCGAATTTATAATATTAGTAGGGAAATAAGGAGCAAATACGTACTTATCATGGCAGTTGTAGTTGAAATAATGACTTGCGGCATAGCGAGAGCAGCGGCCAGCCGGTGGATACAAGTGGCTAGTTGTCAGTGTTGCCACCTCAGATATTTTTTTTACCCTAACGCTACGCTAAATTACCCTAAATTAGGCACTTTTATTTATTTTTGACCCTAAAAATTTTTGAAATAAAAACAAAGCAGTTTTGAAACATTCTTGGAATGTATTCATAATAGTCTTGGTTTTTATGTCAGCTGCAGTATTTTTTCTTGAAATCTTACCTTTTATTCGAAAACTTTTATCCTAAAAATACCCTAAGTCATTTTCTACCCCAAAAAATATCCTAAATTTAGGGTAAATTACCCTAAGGCGGGAACACTGTTAGTTGTCCTTAGTGTAGGCCTTAGTTCAACAGTGTGCATTATCGAGTGTCAATTTGTTAAAGATAATCAAATCAAAATGTAGTATGAAGTGATGAAGCACTTAGACTCTACCGTATATTTTTAGGCCACTAACTATTCCTCAATGGGTGCAATAGATTGGTTTGAATAAAATCTCAATTTCATTCGAATCCTAGTTGGAAAACAAGCAACAAAAGTTTCACAGACCGACTGGCTCCATAGCCAGCCGAGGACCGAATAAACCTGTCGACCAGCAGTGGACTTGCCAGCAAATGCTTCCCGGTCTCGCCTAATAAATACAATTACGTACGTAAGACGGTTTGTTTGCTGAGAAGCTGCAATGCGAATCATGACTTCAATTCGCGTAGCTTTATAAGCTCCATCTTTAATCTAATCTAAAAGTAATAATTTCCTTGAGTGAAAAAATAGCAGTTTTTTTTCCATATTTTTTCGCTGTTTGCTTGAGTTCTTCGGTAATTGTTAAATTTTTATTGTTGATTTTACAATTTATTTCTTTCCAAGGACCAATAAATAATCATTTAACATAAACATAATATATAAAGTCATAACAGAAAAAAACTATGACTATTTATAACTATAATTTGATTAAATAATCTTTTGCTACACCAAGCAGAATCGTTTTTTTACATTGACATATTATATTCTATGTTAGTACATATATATCGGGTTTACTAATGTTTCGGCAAATAACCTTTGGCAACCTGTTTTATTTCGCAACTTTTTATTTCCCAACTATTTAATATTTCTGAAACTTTAAATATTTCAGGATTTTTATAAAATTAACCTAACCAAACCTAAAGGGTTCTACACGATGGTCTAATATTTACAGTTTTAGAGTTTGCGAAATGAAACAGGTTGTCAAATGTTACGTTGCCAAAATGCAGTAGGTACTCGTATATATATATCGATGTTTCTTAACCATCGGTGAATTGGTAATTTAGAGATAAGCTACAGGCAATGATACTCGTACCTACTCCTACGACAAACTGCGCCTCCCCAACAGATATCCTATGGCTTCCTAGCAAAAAGACCCGCGGTTTCAAGTGTCCAAAACTGAAAACTTATAAAACGACGTCCCTTCTAAAACTCCACCCCTAATTGATGTCCGAAAGTACCGAAACCGAGCTATATTCCGATTTGGACTCACTTCGAAACACAATTGGAGTTGAACAAGCAAAAGGTTCCGGAAACTAAGTTTGTATTGTGTCCAGTAGCACGCGATCCTATATTTAACATTTCACTGTTTGACCTCGGCTGACACGACCTTCGTATAAGTAAACATTAGGGCAATTAAAATTAATGCAAACACAAGTGTGGTATCGGTAGAAGAATAACATTAAGCTAATTCAGTGCTGTCAATTGACATGTAATACAGACTATTTACTAGTATTTACCCGCTTCGCTCGCGTGAACAGCTAAATCTGAATCACAATAGTTTTCACCACTTCTTTCTGTCACATGGTTTAAGACGAGCGTAGAAAGAGACGGCGAATGCGATTGCGATCGTCAGCCCCTTAGTCAATGCAGCCTCTAGTTGGTATTAGAATTTACTTTTCTGGATTTCTAACTGAATCCCAGACAATTACATCGTGCTCTTTATTAACATTACCTGCTGCTGCATGAAGAACACCTGAGCCAAATTTCATGTTATTGTGTATGTTTGTATGTTTTACATGCTTATATCCCGAGTATATCCCGATCTCGTTGGCATAACGGTATATATACTTATTTATTATTTTTTTAATAAAAAATCTGACCAGCTGTCTACGTGATAGAGTAACAAATTACATACACACATACTCACAACTTTCATACTTTATAATATTAGTAAGATTACATCAAGTGTCAAAACCATTTTGACATTAGGAGTGGGACTAATAGAGTGACTCGATCGTCACCGGAAATGGAGCTCGCCCTGCAAACAAGGCAGTACTACGAAGTGTAAAGTTCGAACATAGCATACCGCCCCGCACACGCTATTAGTATCTAATAGGAGAGTGAGGGAGATGGTACGACACGAACTTGAAATTTCGAATATCGGGGTAGCCCACAAGGAGTAGCTTCGGAACAAAGAGAAACGGTCTCTGCCACAGACTAAGCGAATCACAGATACCCACAATTTATACGATTAGGGAAGCGATTCGGGGGTTTTTAGGTGCTTTGTTCTTTGGCTAGTCATTAATAAAGAGGTGTTTTCACCTGTTACATAGTGGAGTTTGTTCAATACAGTTGGCTGAGTAAATTAACGCGAAGAATAGTGGAATATATACATCTTAAAACGTGTTCAAAAAAACTTGAAGAATTTTCGTTTCGTAAAAATTCCCTGCCTATGCGATTGTATTTCCTGAACACTACACTATGGCCGCTTTCAAGTCTAGGGTGAATGAGCATTTACTAGGCAAGCAGCTCAATCTTAGGCCTTATCCTCGCTTTCATCAGGCGTGATTGTGGCCAATCGCAAGCAACTGTTTAAAAAAAACTTGTCTTATTCTGCGGGAACTAAAACTGTCCTAGGCTCTTACCAGGGATATAAACTTATGTCAGTGCCAAATTTCATCATGATCAGTAGGGTAGGTATTTTAAGCGTAAAAGTGTACCAAATAAACAAAATGACATTCGTATTTATTATTAAGTACTTCCATATGGAAGTAGGTCGAATTTGACTACTAAGACCGACAATAGGTGAAACTGAATAAAAGCTTATCTAAATAAGAGATCTCTATCTCCGGTGACAAATCTGGTGACAATACCATAATCTGGTAGTGAAATTTTGTCCTGGCCGGCCGGCCAGGATCGTCTCCGCAAAAAGGAACTCTCCAATGCAACGGTTAATAGCAGCTTGAATCTTGAATTTAGTTTGAAATACAATGCTAGTACCATGAACAAAAAGTACAGTCAGTAAAAATTTAAAATAATATTAAAAATAAAAATTTGACCCAAAATTATCTTTCATATTAATTATTGTTTCATGCTAGTGTCTACTCTTACTGGATGAGATCCCTTTTAGGAATAAGTTCGCCTTTGTACATAATATCACTCTCTTATTATCTGTTAATTTCATGTGTTTTATGCACAATAAAGAGCTAGAGTTACAGAATATTTATATTTTTTCTCTGTGTATCTGTTTTCTGTATCGCTTACTATTTCTGGTGTACACTAAAGAGTATGTCTTTGTATTGTAATGTATTGTATTGTATCGTAATATCATAACACCTAAACCTCTAATTTCTTCAAACATCAGTGCTCTTAGCGCAATGGGTCAATCAAAACTTTTTTCATTGTTATTTACGCCAAACACTGCGGCACGTATGTCCAGGCGGGGCGAGATCGAAAATAAAAACTCCCTCCCGGGGAGGGATCCATCCCCAAACATATTATGGGAATGTCGGCAGGTCGGGCCTCCTGTTGCCCCGATTTTTTTGCGATAACCGCATACGAAATATTACAAAGCGTTAGTTAACATTTGGTTGGTTAGGTTGCATTGGTTCGTCTAGAGGCTCTAAGTATGATGATAGGATTCTTAGGTAAAGCTAAAAATTAAATCGTAAAGAGAAGAGTGACAGGTTGACAACATTCCCGCCATCTTCTTCTTCTGAGCTATGTATGACTTATATTTTATGATCATACTCGTATGCATAATTGTGGCATATTTAAGAACGTATAGTGAACACACATTCCTTTGTTTTGGTGCAAATTTCCGATGTAAATACTGTATTTTATCTGCTATAATTTAGCAAGTAGTTTTATTCCTCACATCACGTATTCCACAGGATGAAAAAAAAGTTTAACTTATTTTGCAATCAAATATTCTAATGTTAAGTACGCTTTAGTTAAACGCATACTTTTACCTTTTCCTAAGTACGAACGGCAACAAACTACCACTTCATTAAGGATTGGCCCAACATTGTCTTAAAAAGGCGGCAGGAACTGAATGTTTGCTTTTGACTCGGCATCGCCGTTGAAAGGGTATTAGGATGGTGTTTTACTCTACCCGCTTTGGTAAATAAAATGAAGATAGCCGTGAAAGCGAACGCGTATCAGTCGGCAGCCTCCAAAATGACTTTCCTATTCAATTTTCGATAGAGATTTTTTACCTACCCGCAGTTTTGCGTACGGCGGAACCAATAAATCTCCTCTTGAGGTAAGGGGCGAATTAGTCACTTGACTGGTTTGCGGACCGATCCGTCGACATATCTAGTCATTGGAAAATGAACCCCATCCCGACCGTTGTGCGTCCAAGATCTTTCGGTGCCCGCATTTTTATTTACCATTTGAAAGGTGAAAATAAGAAGAGAGAATAAATAGTAGGGCCTTCTTCGCCGACACACTCGCAGGAGATTAAAAGTGTTCGTTCCATGTGAAAAATACTTAGTGTTCTTAAACTTTTTCACCGCGCCCTTAGGCCGCACCAGTTGGGTGTGACTTTAATAGTCTCAATGGTTAATTAGTTAACAAAGTAGAACCTCTTGATTTAATTAGAAATCTGGGTGAAATTTAAAAGCTGTGTTGTAACCCGCCTATTAAGGTTAGGGCGGGCGGTGGGTGCCGGGCGGGCGGCATCGGGCACGAATTAATAAACAAGCCGGCCAAGGCCACGGGTCATACGGCCTTTGGGGTCCATCCCACCCTCTGAAGCCACTTTCTTGGAACACTCGTAAATTACCGTTAAGAATAAGCAGGTACTTCGGAATAAAAAATAGTGGCGGCGGTAAAACAAAAGAGCGCTAAAGGAAAATTGTGAATATATAGTAAAAAAAATGGGATGATCATTACGTCGTGCAAATCCTCAATTCGCTATAAAACGTCGCGTTGGAAGTAGCTCCCGTGCGACCGAGGAAAACGTTGTCATTCAAAATCAGACCACGTGTACAATATTTCATCATCAGGAAGGGTGGAATCTGTCTCCCTCTCGCCCCAACCCCGCGCCCGACCCAAAAAGTCTATCTGCACTTGACACGGGAGGAAACGGGACAGATTAACCGTAGTGAAAGGAACAAAGCTAAATATGTTTCAAGCTGATACTTACCCCAGTGTAGTATACGGAGGATTTGCAGAAACCACTCGCTACAATGTTGAATATTAATATGTAATTTTATGGGGGATTTGTTGCGTTTACTATGTTTAGTGATGCGATGTAAGTAAGTGAATAAGCTTGAGGCATTTGATTGTTATTTTTGTAACATTTCACTGTTCCAATTAAGAGAAAGGGTGATGTTTTTTTTTTTTTAAAAAAACTTAAATTTGTAGCACTAGGTAAAAACGTTAGAAGTAAGAATTTAGACTATATTATGGGCTTAATTTGTCTTCTTAATATACTATTATGTACATACTGTTTACATTTATGTAGACGTGTATAATAAAAAAAAAAGCTCTTAGGTAGAGCTTTTTGCTATTCACCTCTCAGATAAGCCTTCAATCCGCTCAGCAGAATGCAACTTTTAATCTGCAACGCAACATATACGCCAAAGTTATACAATGCTGAAAAAGGATGGAGGAATGAAATGATGGAACCATTTTCAGCCCGTGTACACACACGCGCGGCGTACCGTGTAAACACAGTTCACGCACACAGCCGCGCGAGCCCGGGCGTGAAAAGTTTGAGCAGTAATTTATATGACGGTTTAAATAATTACTCTACGTTTTCGGCTCAATTTGTAGATGAGCTGCGTATCGGCGTTGTGCCGGTGACATTTATGTGGGATACGTAACTTTTGCGGTTTTACTTTGGTTTTCACTTTAACTTATACTTACTAGCTAATATAGGTACGAGTATGTATTGTGTACCTACCAGAAAACTGCCAAACACTTAAAAAACCACAAATTGTTGACACTACCCTTAAATTATGTATTGAAATTGTCACTTTTTGTACTTAAATATCTTGATCTATTTAAGGCAAAAATGGATATATCTAGATACTAGGTCTTTGGAACACAGTATAGAAATAAATGCTCAAAAATGGCCCCCAATGTAGCTAGCATGAAGTAGCTAATAAAATTCTATTAGACAAAAAAAATGCCATGAATAAAATAAAATAAACAAAAAATTAAAATAAATACAAATAACAGGAAACAAAATAAAAATAAACAAATAAAATGATCCTACCTTATCATAAACACGCTAGAAGTTGTCAGTATCTGGTAAATAATCAACATTCTGACCAGCAAGCTTGATCGAACCAATAAGCAAAAAGAAAATAAATATTTATCATTTTGTCTTTCATTTCTTTTCTATAAACCATTATCCTGATATCTCGCGAGATCGCAAATAAATAGGGTAAGTATTTCCAGAAGATACATTTATTAGGCTTTTGAATTAAGCGTAACCTCAGTAGGCTTGAAGGTCGATGTTAGTTATTGCCCCCAACTAAGTACAGACGTCACGTATCCCCCCCCCCCCCCCCCCCCTCCCGGGACCAATATTATCTTTGAAGTCTGGCTAACCGTAACTCGCGGTATATTTAGTTTTTTGTTACAAATAAAATCGGAAAGTCATACTTTGAAGTAAAAAGGTGATCGTGCAAAGGTTAACGCGAAGAGATCCTTTAATCGGTAAATTCACTTTTTTACATTTGTTTGTCTGTGTTAATGTCATGTGATTTATTTATAATAAACTGTTATGCATTGCAAAAAATGTACAAAGAATCCATTTGAATTTTACGATATGTACACCTATTTACAAAAGATAACAAAAGCTGCCTGAAAGAGAGATGAAATGAGCCGCTTACACAGTGACTGTAGGATTAAAAAAATATGTGTTTACATTTCGACGCTACTTAATACTACCCTGGCTGAAACAGTTAAAATGGAAGCATAGATTCACGCTCGCAGAGTAGGGTTGAAAAATGTATCGTTGAATGTTTAAACATGACAGTTTAAAATACATTTGCCGCCTAAGAAGACAACAATTATTTCCCTGTTTGAGATTCAATATATATTAAATTCAAGTAAGTGAATGAATTAATAGATAAATGCCTAATTTAAAATCTTAACCTCCTCGTAACTAAGGCCAACATAAACGTATGCATGGAACATTGTCCAAAAAAGGTTGCTGGGGTTATTTAAATTTATCCAAAATTTACGGCGTCCTCAACCCTTCACATATTTTCCGCTACATAAAAGATTCTTAACTTCAATTGCCGTGTCTGGGTAATAGATTGCTTGTCAATAAAAATGTAAATTCGTCGCTTCGGCTCTCAGCTAATTCATTTCCCAATGGAAAATCCGGGAGCGCGTCACCGGAGATCGATCGACCGTTCATTTCGACCGGCTTTTTTATTTTTTTGTTACATTTCATATTGACCAGACGCTGGGTTAGTTTGCACACTGCCAGTTTCGACTGTTGTATGTGACAATGCGGCAGAATAGTCCCCTGTCTGCACTGAAAGTGTTATTCTCCGACGAGGTCGCGCTTTTTGTATAGGGTTCAAATATTAACGTCTTTTTAGATGATTTATAGAGGTCCTTTCCCATGAAAGAGATGAAGGGGCTTCCAACGGACTCGATATGAATTCTAATACGGATTTAGGATAACAATTCAGTATAAGTTACGGTATAAGTTACTGCGTAAAGACAAACGTCGGAGGTAAACATGCCGTCAAAACAAAAATCACTTGGATTCGTAAAGAGGGTGCGTTACTGCGTTATAACAAAAAATCGAAATACGCAAATTTGATCCAAAACCTCGACGCTCACACTCTCGCGGTGATACGCCTGACACCCTAATCAAATAAATACCTTTAACCGGGACCACCGCCTCCCCGACCGAAACCCACCCTTGCTCGGGGCGCATACGATACATTTTCAGTCGTCTGGGGTGGTTTGACTGGCTTCCGCGTAAAACGTATTTGTAGGAAGGACGACCCAGAAAATGGGTATAATATACTCACACTACCGTTTCTTCCTCGCCTTATTCGCCAGTCCCCCAGGAGTCGGCAGAAATTTATATAACAAGCCATCTCGGCCGGGCGCGTTATTGTGGAGGAAACACTGCCTCCGACATTATTTTTAATTAAACACAAGTATGGACCGCTAACGGGCCTAATCCGAAACCGAAATACGAGACCAAATGGACAACGAATGAATGTAAAAGCTCAATGTTTCAGTGCCCGAGCATGGGTCAAGAGGTAGGTAATATAGGTGAGCGTAATTGTATGTGTGAATGTGTACCGAACCATCTGCCGCTTAAATACTGTACCCGACTTTAAACGCTTAGGGTTGATATCTAAGAGCAATATTTTACGAGGAGTATTTTGTAAGTACTTACCTATAACAGTAATCACAAGTAAGTACTTAAACAGCGATCCCTAGAAGATCTTTTTTATTTACCCCAGTTAATTTTTATAAGTATTATGTGTACTTAACACTTGACGTAAAGTTTTAGCAAGAACTTCATATAACTTAAAAATCTCTAAAAAACTGCCTTCACTAACACCAAACTTGTTAAGTAACTGATTTAGTCAGCCTAACATATATTAAAGAAAGTATTTAAACGTTAAAACTCTAAAGTTACTTAAAAAAAAGCCCTTGAAGACACGACCTTTGGCTGTCATATAATGTTTAAAAACAAGTTGATGCCTCTTAAAGCCTCTTTTATACAAAATTTCACATTCAATCACCTAAAATTAGTAGGGGCGTCTCCCCTCGGATGCTCATACCGTGTGGGAGGGTTACTACAAATTTTCTTTTCGACCTTTTCCCGAAAATAATGTAACAGCGGTTGCTAGGAACTTTGGTTTCACAGAAAAACTGTTACGTATACTGTTGTACGATGTTTTACAGATAACAGTTTTATAGAATCTTGTATCACTCTTTTTTCGCTTGAGTATTTTCATTTCACAGAATAATCAAAATTATGTGGAATACTTACTTTGAAATCAAATATCCTCTTTATTCATATTATTCTAATTATGTACATTATAATAGGTATGCAGAAAAAATAACCATATAAAACTTATCTATAAACTAACTAATTAACTTAAAAACTTAATACCTACTAAATTAAATCTAAAAAAGGCTCCCGTGGCATGGTGCCCATGAAGCTGGCAGCATTCCCTCGTTGAATGGCGATGGCGATTCGTTGATAGAGATAGCTGCCAGCCCTTTGGTCTCCAGTAGTGTAGACCAGGTGCTTTTGCATTTCTTATTATTTAGTAAAGTAAGTATAATAAAACTTAATTCCAAAAAAATGTTAAGTCGGGGTCACAGTTTTAACCTAACCTATGTATTTTTCTGGTAGCAACTCATTTATGATGGCGATTTGTTTTCTGGTGGGAATATAATTCGAACCTAACCTAACCTACTTTTGGTTAGTGCTGATCGCACAATGGAAAAACACATCGAACAAACAATATTCTCAAAAAATATTTCTATTGTTTGATAAGTTTGAATAAAAAAATGAGACTGCTAATTTACTTAATCATGTTTTTGTGAGATATGTGTAAATAGTCTTGGAAACAAGAATATTTTAAATAAAAATACAAGGACTGAAATTATTATTTACCTAAAACATTTTCTGCGAAACGAAATTCTACTAAATTTTTGTGTGCGAAACAAGAGAATACATACGCATACACATGCAAATACAACAGTACTATTGCAGGGCATGTAGGCAATGTTTCTCATTCCTCCACCTTATATAAACCAACATTGGGAACTTGAGACATATATGTAGCACTGACTACGAGTACTGACCCTACCAAACCCTCTTGCGGTACTACTGCTACTTTACGACAATATTCTGCAAAGAATGGTACTATCCCGGCCAAGCTGAGACATTCATAATGTAAACCTTCTGGTGTTGCAATGTCTATGGATGGTGCTTACTACTCTTTTGATGTTTGACACTCTTTTTCGTTAAAATAGTAGATTGTACAACAAGAGCATAAAACGTCGAGGGGAAAATGGGTTTAATGCTCGAATTTTACACTCTGCTTTTCACTTCAATGGCGAGGAAACAGTGGAAACAATTGTTCACTTACTATGTACCTTTTATTGTTCATGCATTACATGGTTATGGCAAGGTTCATGTGTACCCTTTTTTCGGGATAAAAAGTAGCCTATGTCAGTCTCTGGCCCAAAAACAATATCTATGCTAAAATAACGTCGATCCGTCGCTCCGTTTGGACGTGAAAGACGGACAAACATACACACAAACACAGACACACACTTTCGCATTTATAATATTAAGTATGGATATAGTATGGATGGATATAGTAGTAGTTTGAATATTTTTCATGCATTACGATTACGATACTTTGAACTAAATTTGAACTCTAAATCAAGATATAACCCAAACAAGTGAGCATAATAATCCAGTAACTTTGTCGCCTGAAAGTATGGGGGCAGTATGCGTCAAATCCGGTAGTTCTGAAATTTTGCAGACTTGTTTATGATGTTGGCCTAATGAATTATCCAAGTTTGTGACCTCGAGCGCCGAACGCAACTTTGTCAAAAATCAAAAAAACCGCGAAAAAATCGATATTTTTTTCAAATTTTGGCGATTATAACCCTAAAGGACTAGTGTTTGAAAAAATTTTCTTAGAACGTTTTAAAGAAGACTAAATTTGCTACAACATGATACTAGAATTGTCTCTGTGGACCCAATAGTTTCTAAGATTAAGCCTTTCAAAGTTTATCATTTTTTCGAACTTCGCAATTTAGGCAACCACAACACCTATAACCTTGACGAGCTGCGGTACCGACTATTCGCTAGGGCTGCGACGAAAACCAGCTTCAATCTAGCCAGGTTACCTTCCACAAGAGACTCTGCTCGATTTCACTCCTTGCGGACATACCATCAGGTAAAAATTTGTCCTTGCATCAGTAATTCACATAACATATCATTCATCATTTTCTATTCTCATGTACAATCTTCTTACAGGTACAGGCGTGGTTGGGAGTCACACTTAACCCTGGGGGTGGCTATATACACACCACAAAGTCTCAATCCCAAAACGATGACCAGAGATGCAGCCCCACAACACCTCTTGCAGATGATTACTTGCGGCTGCACGAAAGGTTGTGGGATCGCGTGCAGCTGCAGGAAAACAAGATTAAAATACTCATCAGTCTGTAGGCACTGCAGCGAGGCCTCTTGTGACAATATACCTGATGTTGCAGTAGTAAAATCCTAGAAGGCGACGATCTGTCCGATGTCGAAATGGAGGATGACTTGACGGCACAAAACGTCGACGATTCATTACCATCCCCTGATGGGGATATGCCATCCCAATATGTCGATCCAGATACGGACGAACCTCAACCGGGACCTTCCAAAAGGGCCAAATTAATTTGATTTTTTGATTTTGAATATTACTCAATTTCCTAACAAATAAACTTATTAACTTCTGTAGTACTTTTCTTTTTTATTTACTTCATTATTCGTAGCTTAGCTTTAACATCATCGTTCACACTCCTCATTATCTTTTTTAACATCCTATCATAAAAGTAAAGGGCTTCGATAGTTTAATCAGGGTCAAAATTCATTCAGAACGACAGAATCGCAAAAAATTGCGAAGTTCGTAAAAATGATAAACTTTGAAAGGCTTAATCTTGGAAACTATTGGGTCCACAGAGACAATTCTTGTATCATATTGTAGCAAATTTAGTCTTCTTTAAAACGTTTTAAGAAAGTTTTTTCAAACACTAGTTCTTTAGTGTTATAATCGCCAAAATTTGAAAAAAATACGTTTTTTTCGCGGTTTTTTCCATTTTTGACAAAGTTGCGTTCGGCGCTCGAGGTCACAAACTTGGATTATTCATTAGGACAACATCATAAACAAGTGTGCAAAAATACAGAACTACCGGATTTGACACATACTGCCGATGTATAAAGTTACTGGACTATAAGTAGGTGATTTATTAATCATTATCATCATCATTATATTATCAGCCGCAGGACGTCCACTGTTAGACACAGACCTCCCCCATAGACCTCCAGTTGCTTCAGTCGGATGCGGCCTGCACCGTGAACCCGCAGCTTCGCCGCGTGAAACTCGAAGTTCGTAACGTACCGTCCCTCTCGCTCTCGTATTAAATAGTATAAGAGTCAGAAAGACCGCACGACACGAACTTCGAGTATCGCGTTTCGTAGTAGCCCTGCAGGTCGTCCGTCCATCTCGTTGCTGTCCAACGCTGCGCTTGCCGATCCACGGTCTCAGTTCGACAACTTTTCGGCCCAACGGCCATCTCTCTGATTTATTAATATTAAATGCTTAAGTTACACCAAGTTTCGAATGGGCCTAGCCTACATAGTTCACGCACTTTTGCCCTAAACGACCGGGCGACCCAGACGCTTCGAACTAAGTGTCAAAATAACAATTATAGAACAACTAGTGACTTTTATTGCATTTGGACTCATTCAATGTAAGTATTCGCTCCTTATTTATCGAAGGTCCTGTTACGGGTATAAAATAACTACTTATTTTTAACTTTCATGTAGGTTTTTGATTAATGATTACGATGCGTTTGAATATAATTTTAAAAGTAAAAATATGCTTAACGAGCAATAATATGCTTACATTTCTTCCCAAATTCTCCCATTATATTTTATGTAATAGATACTTACTATGCTGTGACTTCACTTAGGTATTAGCCAACCAATGAATTATCTACAATGACATTTAAACAGGTATAATTCATCAAAGATTATCTATATAAATCAAAGTTGGGTTCATTGCAGAGTTGTGTGGAATTTTAACCGTTGTCTTTACTGTCTACTGTAGAAATTCAATCCTCAATTCTTCTTATAATGATAGGTACAGATGTAGAATTAAATTTATTCCAACTCAAGTTCCAACTCCTTTGCCGAGTTTCGGGCCATGTTTCATAAGTAAATTTTGTCAACGTATTAGGTATTGCCATGTCCAGCACTTTAAATACATTTAAATCTAGTACCATTTTTCAATCAAGCCAATAGCTTGTTATTGATTTTTCCATATCAGTGTACGAGGTGTAATAAAATACGTATCTAATGCAAACACAAGGTTTGGCCCGTACACCGATTAGCCCACTTTGTGCGTTATATTAAAAGCTTTCAAATAAATTAAATAATGCTAGGCGTGCCGTGTTATGTATTGGTTTTGGTATAGATAGAAGAACGTAGTGATGGTAAATCGGCAGTTTTTGGAGCTTAAATTATTTAGGTATATTTTTATCTACACTTTTTTGCATTATCTTCATCTTAGCCTACTTAGTGGACTGTTTGGTACAAAACTCTCCTTAAAAAAGCTCAAAGGCTCCTAAACGCCGTAGTTCCCATTCAGGCTGAATGTGGATTGGAAGTTTCATATCGACGCTCTTGAAAGGAGAAATTGACTAAGCGACATTTTTTAAGGTAGTGAGTTATACACATATTTTGAATCAGTAAAATTTACTGATTCGAAACATGTATGTAGCCCACTATCTTAAAAAAAAAATGTCGCTTAGTCAATTTCTCCTTTCAAGCGTCGATATACATCCTTGAATTTTCAAACACAAATGTTAAACTTTATTGATAAAAGAAACTAAATAATATAAATATTAAACATAACATTCTAACAATAACTTAAAATAAAATAAAAATTTAACCTAAAACTAAAACAAAGTGTCCAAAGAGTACCCCTTAGGCAAGGTCCCGAAGATGCTGGCAGCGTTTCCTCTTTGAATAGCTAGGCCAATTCTTTGTCCGAGGAAGCTGCCAGCTCTTCGGTCACCTGTGACGTCTACTAACCTTTTAGAAATTTCCTTAAAAAGTTTTAAGGCACTAGGACCCCACGGACCAAGGGTCTCGACACCGAATGGGACAAAGTCATATTCGGTGCCTAGACCCCTGTATTTGGATACTTTTGCCTTTTCAGCCGCTTCGGATGCTGCACCGGCTCTGTTGCAGGTTCCATGGAGATGGGAAGGAGCCAGCGTGTCAGAACAAGTGGCGTCCCACACAAGCACACGACCCATCTTCCATGGAATCAGGCTCATACCATCCGGTCTCTTACCATCGTCTCTTGCAATACCTGCGGGCTCAAGCAACGAAGGCACGTTGGCGGTGGCAAGGGACCGGCGTATTATGTCATAAAGTGCAGCATGTCTGGAGAAGCGGCCTGCACTCTTTTGGCAAGAGAGTCCGTGATGTCCTAGCTGGTCGACGTCATTGCCACAGGGGCACTTATGGGGAACGCAGACCGAAACCCCGAAAATTACTTCACAGTTTAATAACGTTATCTCACGAATGTTTTTCTTCCCCGAAAAGTTCGCGGTAAACTTCAAGTAAAATAATTTTGTACATAACTATGTGCTTATATTTCAGCGAACCTGGATAAAATCACGAGCCTCTGCTCAGCAAGCCATAGGTTAAACCACAAGCTACTGCGTATTTCAGTAATCTTCAGCTGTCAGTAAAATGAAATCCATGAAATCTTAACGATCAGCCTTACTAAATCCTTCACTTATGAGATAAGGGTTTGGTTTTCATCATCATTATCATCACGCTTTAAACTTTCGTGATTTTCACTCATAATTAAAATATCACTAACGGGACTTATCACGCTAACACACACGAGTAATACACACTTAAGTCTACTCGTGACCACGGCCTCTGCAATGTTGCCGAAACGTCGAGGTAAATATTACTCGTATGTGTTAGCGTGATAAGTCCCGTTGGTGATATTTTGACTACTATCATCATTAGAACACTCGGTCGTACTTGGGACGACCAACCGGCCTACGTCCACTCGGTCGTCCCAGGTACCGCTAGAGGGACGAGGGTCCTGAAAGACCTTTTGGACCTTGGTGTCGAAGGCTGGCAAGAGTTGGCTCAAGATCGCAAAGCGTGACGTAATCTGGTATTGGAGGCCAAGAGTCACTAGTGACCCGCCCTGGTAGTAAGTATCATCATCAGCCTACAGAAGTCTTCTGGTGGCCTCTTCCTTGGCGCTCCACAACACTCTTCAGCCTCTCGCATCCACCGTGCTTCAGAAAGCTCTAAACTACGTTTTCCCGTCCGTAGTCTCCATTCGAGGACTCATCTGCTCCACCATCCATCGGTCCTGCGACAGACGTGACCGGCCCAACGCCACTTCAGTGAACTAATTCTCTGAGCAACGTTGGTGACTTTTGTTCTTTGCCGGATTGTGATTTCGGATTGTATTCAAAGAAACCCCTAGCGTTGCTCCCTTCATAGCTCGCCGAGCGACCTTGAAATTGTGGATTAGCCCCGCAGTCAAGGTCCACATTTTGGTTCCGTAGGTTAAAACTGGTTAGACGCAATTAGATTGGAGATTATTGGTTCTAGAATGGTACAAAGAGAAGGTGATGCGTGTTATACAAAAAACTTCTTTTCTTTTGATATATTTTCCATGTTGCAAAAGCATTCTAAAAGCGATATTATTAGTTAACACGGCTGATAAGACCCCGATAACGCGTCCAGCGACAATTACCGGCACGAGCCCCGATAATTGATTAACGACCATTCTATATGACCTTTGATGGGAATTAAAAAACATTGTTGAATTAAGTGATTGAAGAAATGCGGGTGGTTATAGAGAGCCATGCTTAAGTCTGTTCGTTACCGCCAAATAAATCAGAGTGTGCCTTACCGATGCTCTTACTTAAAAGACTGATAAGAGGGCATTTGCGACAAGTAAACAAGAGACTTAGCCTATGTCCACCAGTGGACGTCTTTCGGCTGACATGATGATGATGATGAAACAAGAGACTTAGATGTCAAAAGGCAGTCACACATAAAAAGGTCTCTACCAGTTACACCGTATTATACCATAACCGTAATAGCAACGTGTCAGGCAAAAATATATTCCTTGTACTACTTAACTATCGAAAAGTATGAGACTATGGCCACTAGCAGGTTTCCTTACCAACCGTCGCCGTCGCGTGTCATTTATGCGCTTGACATTCCGTTCCTGACACGTCCCTATTACGATCATTCCATGGCATGGTAGGGTGTGTAGTTTGTAGAGACCTTTATGCAACCCAATAATTGTCATTTTTCTTTTGATCCTCAAGAGAAAAAAAACATGACCAATATTTTTTTAAACTATTTATTTCATTGACGGGCTAATTAAGTATGGTAATATTTTTTACCCATCACGTCAACCAACTGCTTCAAATTTAACTTTTATGTTAATTGAAAATGGATTATCTGGGCATTATCTGGGATTAAAATTACTTTTTTTTTAAGAAGTGGTCTTTGAGTTATTGGTTAACGATATCATCATCATAACGGTATCATCATTGTCATTGTCAATCAAAAGGCGTCCACTGCTGGACAATAGGTATCTTCCAAAGAACGCCACCACGACTGGCTTCATCAGTTCATCACTCTGTGTTGTGGTGAGTCAACGCACGCTTTTGTTTTTGTACCAAATTCAAATTTACCACTAGTATCTGACTGAGTAAATTCTTTATGTATACCTAAGTAAGGATTTTTACTAATCGCTGGTAGTCAAAATACCACAACGGGACTTATCACGCTATTTTCTTTTTTTTTTTTCTATCGCTGGGTTATACATTTTGGTATATATGTCCGTTATTTAGAGATATCCGCGTTTTAACGAGGTAACGCTCGGGCAGATGGAAAAACCAGACAGCAGCGCTAATAGAATTTCCGTTTTAGCCAAATGAAAACTGTGTATCCCGATCCGACACGTTACTCATTTAATCCTGATACCTTTAGAATAGGCCCCTCTTTCCTTGGAGCTTGTGGAAGCGGGCGTATCCGGGTAGTGGTATGCATTTCTTTTTACACTAGATAAAGATGAATACGATACAGTGAAGAATAGGAAATGGATGAATAAGAAAATAAAATTCTTCATAACAAATCATTGATATGTTCAAGTGGTTTCCTATTAAATGTCAGTTCCGTTTCCCGTAAAATTTTGTCTATTGATCATTTCGACATTTGCCTTTACCTAAGCATGATTTAATTTAATTATCCAAGATTACGATTTGGAGTCTTTTTGTATTTTTTATTTCAACTCCAAATTTTTGTTTCTTTTACGGTCATCCCGTGAAAGTTTATATAAATTTCACACGAAAACACAAGCCGAAACATGAATGCACAGAAAAACCAGAAAAAATAGACCAGCGCTGGGAATCGAACCCAGGTCCTCAGCATTCCGTGCTGCGTGCTATTCCCCTACACCACCCACTCCACTGGGTCCAGCGCTGGTTTATTTTTTCTGGTTTTTCTGTGCATTCATGTTTCGGCTTGTGTTTTCGTGTGAAATTTATATTAATTTAATTATAAAAGGTTTGAAAGTTTTTCTTTTTATGAATGAGGGTGAAAGGGAATTCATTAAACTCTTAGTTAACGCTAACTCTGACAAATACAAAAAAATATTTTCAATCATCATCAACATATGATGTGTCCGTTTTGTTACGAAAAATATTAAGAAAAATTTGTAACAAAACGGACACATCCATACAATATTTTGGGGACACATCTGGAAACCTTTTTTTACAGCTCGGAATCATGAACTGAGTCTACCTTCCAAATTTACAGCAGCAGGGTACAACGGTAGTTAGAAATGCCTTAATGTGAATGCGGATTTATTTATCAGCAGAACCTCAATATTTTGATCTCATCAGCAGACGCACAAGATGCTTGGTATGTTGGCAATGAAATATCATAAGCAACGTTCGCGTACAAAACATGTAGTACTAAAGAACTCGTAAAGGCCAGTAATACTAAATTTCCTCAACTACATAACGAAGTGCGGTCCGCAATAATAGCAGCGGAATCGTATCACAGGCGGTACGTGAGGCGCAAGCCTAAACTGACGGGACCACACCCTTACATTTGCTTTATATACTTCTTATTTTTCCTCGGTGTATGGTTTTTTGTTATGTATCAGATAAACATGTTTTTTAAAAGCCTTTGGTAAATAGATAGCACGGAAGGGTGAGAGTAGAATGTATAGATAAACAGAACGATGATGAGTTGAACTACAACCTTTGACCTAGCAACACCGCCATCACGCCCGCTAAACAAGCTGTGCACCACTTATATGTGTTTTAGTACAGAAAACGTATCTCATGTCACGTCGTTTGTTTTGTTCAGAAGCTGATTTTGTGCTCGCTGTAGCTTTGAGGATAAACTTGTATAGAGTTTGAAACGCGTTAGCATTTTATTGATATTTGTGAATTGTGATAGTTAAACTGTGTAACATTTTGGACTTGTGTGGAAATGGAGGAGCTGGTTTTCCGATGAAAACAAGCATCCTATGTGTTGTCTTGCACGAATGGTAGAGCTTGTAACGCCTGAATGAAACAATAGAGAATGTTCACTAATTTTGAATTTTGGCTTTCGGTATTCTCTGTTGAAAATAAAAAATATATGTGAAAGAATTATTTCGATACGTCAATTAGTTTCCAAGATATTGAATTTTAAAACAAATGCGCGACGTCCAGCCCGCGCTCGATGCGCGTGACGTCATAGTACAACGCTCGCGCTCAGCCCGGTCGCGCTCTTCCATACCGTTGCGTTACGTTTCCACTAATTTATGAATATTTAAAAAAAAAATCAATTCTAACGCTAGAAAATCATGTGTTGTGCTAAAATGTACAAATATCTGTATCAGTGCGCCAAAAAAGTTATATTTTCTCGATCTAATGGATGTCAAAATCACTATTAGGTTTTTGTCGGTAAATAATGAGCACCATGAGTCTATCTACTTTAGATAGATCATCCCATTGTCCTTTTTTGAATCCTTCATCCATTATTAGGGTTTCGTAGTCAACTAGGAACCCCTATAGTTTCGCCATGTCTGTCCGTCTATCTGCCTGTCTGTCTGTCTGCGGCTAAGTTCAAAGACCGTTAGTACTAGAAAGGCCATAGTCGTGTTTTCGTAGTAATTCATCGGCCCTTACATCAGATGGGCTTGGGTTTTTTTTGTGAGTACCGAAGAATTTTTATGCTGAGTATGACATCCTTCTTTTGGCAGTTTTTGACTTAAGATTTTTTAAGATTTCTTTTAACGTATTTTTTTTTCTGGATATATTCAAGCGATTTACTTAAAATTTTGAAATGATGTTTTTTATAGGTATGTATAGATTTGCAAAAAATTAATACTACTATAAAAGACCAAATAAAAAAAAATGTGATTGTGAGGTAGTGACACCTCCAATTTTTTTTCTCAGAATAGACCATATATTGGTCTACTACTTGCCTAAATATCAAAACTTTCCAGGCAGTACTTCCTATCAAAAATCCTCCTGTTACAAGTGGGGTGTTCATATTCAGCATAAATATTCTTCACTATAAGAAGTACTTTTAAAAAGGAAACCAAGCCCATTTGATGTAGGGGCCGTCTTAATATAGAAATCCGACTTTGGCCTTTGTCATGAGTATATTCAATATACTTATCATTTACGCGGTCATTAGTAAATAAAAAAAATATATATATATTTTGGTGTACCTCCAATACCTACACGTAAAGAGAGGATGCTTTTTTTTTTCAGTTCGACCCTATGTTGTGGGGTATTATTGGATAGGTATTTGAAAATGAATGGGTTTGCGAAAACCATTTTTTGATAAAATGAATATTTTCGGAGATATTCACTCCGAAGATCATAAAATGTGTCCCCCTCCCCTCTACCTTTTAAACCGCACGTCTAAAAAATATGAAAAAAAAAACAAGAATGTCAACCTTAATTTTTTTTTACGTTAAGTAATTCTTTTCAACTTAATCAGTTAAGCTGTTTTTAAGTTTTTGTAAATTAAACTAATTAAATTTTTAATTAGCTATTTTAAATTAGTTTTAGTTAGGTATGTTAATTTTATACCTACTTAGTCTCTGTTTTTATACCTACCTACTTTTACTGTGAAATACACAGTTTATATGTTCAAATTTACACTTAACTAAGTTATTATTACCTATCGATAACTAAAAAAAGTCGCATTTTAAGTCCGCCTATTGTGACAGGACTGACGGTCGGGAACTATGGAACCCTACATTGAGCATGGCCCGACATGCTCTTGACTGGTTTTTGAAAATAAATGTACTTGCACAACTGGAAGGCCTGGAAGCGATAAAACAAAACAAAACACGGCGCATTGGACCTACTGGTACAGCTGATAACTAGGGAGTCGACTACGCGGAGCGCGGAGCGTTGGAAAATGACGTCACACGCTGTCGCGCGGCTGTTGGCGGGACTCGATATTTATGCGAACTTTGAATGCGTATAAAATCATAACTACTTGGTATTTTTCACTGAAATAAAAACAAATGTATTTGTATACATAAAAGCTTTACTGGAACAAAGCTTTCAAGTGATTTTGCACACCTATTAACATTCTCTATTATTGGAAAAAAATAAAGAAAATATATTTATTTAACGCCATAAAAACGCCATTCTCATAAAAAAAATTGAAAATCTGTGGGTAGTCGCCCGAGCAGGTCGGTGGCGCATGTAGCTTTGCTACAGTCGCCGAGTCGCGTTGCTCCTAGAAGAACGATTATGGAATAGTCCGAAACAGGTAGAGCTAAACTCGATTTCAAACTTTGAGTTAACCGTTTTGTTATGATTTAGCAATAGAGAGTCGTTGGCATAGACACCTAAATGTGTGATAGATAGAAATGTAGGTCATTCATTCGTTACCCCAAGGAAACTATAGAACCCTGGTATTAAGTAAAAAATCACACTGAAAGGTCAAAAGGCAACAAAGCTACTTTGACCCACATACTCGCTTCGACGTACGATTCAATTCCATCCAATTACTGCATATCGATACCAAACTTCATGACTACTACTAGGTAAAACTCGCTTCCATTAACCGTAGATGGTTAAAATGATTCTGTATGGGAAAATATTATAGCTTTACGAAGAATCCTGCATTACGGAACTTGAAATAAAAATGATATTGACGCTAGATTACATAGTTTTTTTTAGATAATTTTTGTTTTCAAAAATTACTTCCTGTCTGGTTTCTTGCCGCGCATTTTTCTTGACAATGATGACTTTTCCAAAACCGCAGATAGTATATATCTAAAAAAATAAAAGTAGAGCACCTTGGCGGCCTTTTTACAGAATTAAAATTTTGATTTCGGTGTTGTCGAAATAAATATTGAGGTGACTGTAGTCACCGCATGCGGTAGACAAAGTTACAATTAGATTACAGCATACTTCAAATAATGCAGATATAATTATGTTGAGCCTTCTCCTTAACTCGATGTAAGATTTTATCATTTTCACCTGATTGCGGCAAAGCAAGGATTTCTTAAATGAGGGAGGCCTACTTTATGTCCAGCAGTGGACGTCTTCCGGTCGACATGATGATGATGATGAAGGTTTTTTTACATGAAAAATATTTTTGTTGATCATTCTTTATAATTATAATTAATCTGTACATTTTGTTGTACATTTATTAAAATAACAAGGTTTTCATTTTAGAAATATCCACATAAACTTTGAAAAAAAAAATGGATAGTAACATTTAAATAATTGATCATTCATTTAAATGGACATACTAGGTCATTAATTTTTCTCAATATATGTAGATTACCGACCAAAAAGCTTGTTTAGTTAGTTTTTGTCGAAAATTATCTGTAACATGAATTGTTTTTTTATGCATTATTCTTTTCAATATGGTGTATTTTGACTCTTCCCTTTAGCAATAGGTACAAATAACAAAGACGTAACGTTACGTTACATGTAACACGATAAGTGCAAAATGGTAAGTATTAATAGAACATCTGCGTTATTCACTAGATCGACCTCGAATGCTTTAGTCTTGTGCTAATGCTGCCACTAACGTAGACTACAGAGAGTAAAGTTGGAGACAGATTTCAGATTGAAAATACGAGCACTGTTTTTTTAAGGCTTTCTGTAACCCTATAATGCGTATGTCAAGATCGCTGACCTCCGACAGGAGAGGGGACCGGCAGAAGAGAAGAATAGAAGCAGAATAGTACTAATCGAGGGTAAGTATATAGACCGGCTGTCTTTGAATTTAGAGCCAAACAAAATAGTGCCTCATACGATGAAGCTTGCTCAGTCGGAATCTGATACATCTCGTTGGTGTCTGTCTACTTTTGGTTTCTTTACGTAAGAGCTGTTACCATAAAAAAGACCAACATTAATGACGTC
This sequence comes from Choristoneura rosaceana, assembly GCA_037349165.1. NCBI lineage: Eukaryota > Metazoa > Arthropoda > Insecta > Lepidoptera > Tortricidae > Choristoneura > Choristoneura rosaceana. Next base: position 8,005,720 of record JAZBNJ010000022.1, read on the forward strand.
ATTATTATCATAATGCCAGTAGAAGTCCACTCCTGAATAAAGAAGCTCGTCAACCCCTTGGAACGCCACAATGAACGACAAATTGTCACTTACAGGCTTACATTCACCGGTTGCAGGCAACTCTCACGACGTCGTCAGTCCACCTCGTGGGAGGCATGCCAACGCCTCATGTTCCGGTTCGTGGTCGTGTTTGACTTTCGAGAAAATTTCCCCTCAACCGTAATCCGTTTTTCGAGCGATGTGGCCCGCCCATTGCCTCTTCTACTTGCACTAGTTATGCAGCAACTTGCAATATTTTTACAGCTAAGTCATCATCATCATCGTCATCAGCATGTTCGTCCACTGCTGAACATAGGCCTTTTCCATGGCACGCCACTGAGCACGATTCTCGGCCACTCATCCAGCTCTTGCCAGCCACCTTGCGAAAATCATCGCTCCACCGAGTCTGAGGAGGTCCTACGCTACGTTTGCCGATCCGTGGTCTCCACACAAGAACTCGTCTATCCCAACGGTTATCGGTTCTTCGGGTTATATGGCCGGCCCATTGCCAATTCGGTGTGCCAATGCGGTGGGCTATGTCGATAACTTTGGTTCTCTGTCGGATCACTTCGTTACGAATTCGATCTTTCAGAGAAACTCCGAGCATAGCTATGTCGCTGATGATGAATGACGCAACCATCACTAACTCTGAAATTCTCATTTGATCGCATCACACCATCACATTACACGTTTGAGAATCCGTTAATGAACTTTTCAGAATTATTTGATTACTTCAAGCTTGTGCTCGTTAATCCTTTATTAATTCAATCCAGTAGTTTGCCAACTACAGCTTGCAAGGACGGAAGCTTCAAATATTCATAGTTGGATCGATATGGGCCGTGCTAGCTGCAGCGGTCGGGGTCAGACAATCAAAACAGTTCCATGGCAAGTAGGTATTATACTCGTTGGTATATCGTTAAATCTACAACTATTTCGATCACTTCGTTAATACAACATATTACGTACTCAGTACCTATTTAATTTAGTATGCATATTGCATCATCAGAAAAGTGTATTTGATTTGCTTCTTGAACAGCTGTGAGTTTTCTAGTTTTTATTTTAGTTTAATGAATTGGAAATCTTGAGGGTGACGCTTTTAGCGTCAGTTGTTTCATTTCTTCCCATTAATAATTTTGATTGATTTAGGTAGACTACGAAGAGACACACTACTAGTATCATCATCATCATCATCCCAGCCTATATACGTCCCACTTGTGGGCACAGGCCTCCTTTCAGAACGAGAGGAGGCCTGAGTAAGGAATTAAGTATAATAGTAGATATTATAAATAACATTTTTTTTTATTCAGGTACCTTTCCTATAGCATGATATTCACTGAGGAGGTCTAGTCAAGCTGGATCCTGCAGGGTTGGTGACCTTCGATTGGAGACCATGAGTTTTTTTTTATTCTTCTGGATACCAAACGACCAAATTATGCGAGGTAAGATAGTAATAGTAAGTACGTTCATTTTGTGCGGTTGGTGTTTTGATGACAAGCGATATACCTGACTGGTAAGTTTCTATTATTGATTGGATCATTATATAGTTAATTCACTAGCAGAAAATCTAACACTTTAATTTAGATGAAAAGTAATAGATGCTTAATGGCCGTCGCGCCGTCCTAACCCCACCCGCCAACTTACTGCATCGTGCACTCAATATTTAAGCAAATTGCGTTAACTTATCGCAGTTATACCACCAGCAGAACATTAAGCGAGTCTAAGGTAAGCCTCCTCTCAGTTGCAGTGGAGACCGTAGGCTGTGCCTCTCGCTTCCAGAATTAATAACTTTCTCGTCAACCCCCCGCCCCCCACTCTGAACCCCGGCTACCCACCCGATCCCATCCCACAACTCCGTTACCTTTGTTCGATTTCTCGATGAATGGCCCGAGAAAAATCATTGCAAGACACCTATTAAAATGGATGGAGGGTGGGCTTCGCTTTTTTATTTAGTTCGATAGTTAAACGTGAGTAAAGCGAAAGAGAGAAATGTTTTTTATGGTACCTAGTGCTATAACACTAAGACGAACTTGTGTAAACCAAAGGTAAGGGGATCCCATGCCTCAATGACCTTCGATCTGAATTCCTTAGTTTTCTAATATTTTTATAGCTTATTATATTAACAACAGAAATATAGTATCCCACATTTACTTCAAAGTGCATTGTCTTCGAGACATTTGGCATTAAAGTTGAACAATTTTAGGCAAAAAAACTGGTTTTCTGGCCATAACTTTTGTGTTAATTAGTTTCAATTGAAAACCCTAGTCACGTTTTTAGAGACGTCAAAGACGAACCCAAATATGTAGAGATATGAAATAAGTATTTTTAGACGTTTAAAAAATCATATAATACTAATAATACCTACTATAGACAAATATGGAGATATATAAAGATATACTGAAGAACCGGTAGCCGTTTGAATTGTAATTCTATTTATAGTGCAAAACTAGGACATAAGATTCAAAACTTGTCAAAAATCGATGAAAACCTCGGGTAGCCCCTTAACTTGATAATTCCGAGTTAAGTGCCAGGTTAATATTTAGTTGCATAGAACCTGTCATCCAACACTTAAGATCTACTATTTAGTCATTGCTATGTGCGACAGGGTTCATGTAAGTATCCCTCCAACTAGGTATATCATATAAATTAATATAATTTCAATTCAAACTTTCTGTTTTTACAAACATCAACATTTTTACAAAGCATGATGACATTTTTGCCGTCTACAAAGTCAAACAAATATCAGTTTGAACTCTCAAAATACCAGAAATCCTTTCATCCGCAGTTGACCACGACCTGGGAGATACATCTTCCTTAACAAGCGATATATTTGAAATCGACCCTACATCTCGAGGATCAGATTTTTCCACAAATTCGGGGTCGAGTTTCTATCGTAAGAGGCGCTTTCCGCCTCCCCAGTGTTTCCGCGTCAATGAAACAAGAAGTGGCTGAATATTCTTGAAAAGTGGCCAGAAATCTGAATATACTATTTTAGCGACTACAAAGTCGCCGGTGATAGATCTGCCCATGTAAGTCAACGATAATATGTATTATACCCAGAATATCATTAAGCGGATTTTTTTGTGTTGATGATTATAAAAAGAGGTTTGGAAATTAGTGCAACAATCATGTGTTTTCAAAGATTTATAACAGTTAGTTACCCTTTATTGATTAAGATGGAAAAATATTTTTGTAATAAAAAATATAACTTAACACTGTTGTTTGTACCTACAGAAAATATGAATATAATTCCGTTTTATTTCTGGTTTAGGCAAATGTACCTACTATAGAATTGTGAGTGAAAAAAACGTTAAGCCGAATAAAGACCTTGAATATTTATTGAAACTTCGTTTCAGTCAGCCTTTTCCAGTAAACAAAAATATTTTGTAAATGTCAAGGATTAGGTATGCGAAAAAGATCCAGACTAGCCAAAACTGGCTAGCCTGGCAACACCGCCGCTTCTCCCCACGGATGCTCGGAGTTCGGTTTGCCTCTTTGACTCTGTTTGGGTGTGTAATGATTTGAGCGTGTAATTTGCTTAAAAAATGTCGCCGCCTTTCATTTGCTTGTTTATCATGCTTATATGGGATTCATTTGATGACGTTGTTTGTATTTGCATGTGGGTGGTGGGTGTGGAATGTTTTGGAATCGCGCAGTAACATTTGCACGGAATTGACGCAGTAAACAAAAGTAAGTAATACGAGTAATCTGGATTTAATGTTAACTCTTACGATATTTAAACCTAGTTCCTTACTGCCATAAGAAAGTTCAAGACAGGATCAAGATATCTCAAAATCGAATGTAAAAGAAGTGAACAATGGAAAGGCTACCTTTGAGGTTAGCTTGGAATATTTATGTGAGAGCAAATTGGAAATAAGAAGACCCATGGAAACTCACGGATACTAAAGTTATAACAGTTGTAACATCGCCATTAAATAGAAATATGAAGAAGCCTAAGTAAGTTACAAATTGCATTTTCATAAAAGTACAAAAGTATATAAGGAAACTCTAAACATAAAATACGACCGTTGCGAAGGGAACAAAAGGAAAATAATCAAATATCAAATACGTAAATAATATTTCACGTTAGAGATATCAGCGGTATCAAGGTTTTCCATCTCCCTGTATCGTCGCAGTGGAAAAGTAACCAAAAAAGGGGAAAGATGAAAAGGCCACAGGCGAAGGGAAAAAATATAGCGAGGCCTTTAAGACGAAGACATTCATCTATGAAAGCGTTATGACGTGTTTTAATCGTAATGTATCGACGAACGAGCGATAAGTTGTCGAAAGTGTCCGTTCAATTTACGATTTCGAATAGTAAACGAATATTCGATGAAAAACTTACACTAAAAATACCGAATTCTTTTGCGTTGAAGTTATCGAATACTAAGTTGCCGATACGAGTCATCGCTAGAGGCGCTTCTTATTACTAATGAAGTAATCCATACTAATATTATAAATGCAAAAGTGTGTTTGTGTGTTTGTATGTTTATCCCTCTTTCACGCCGTAACGGAGCGACGGATCGTCGTGATTTTTGCCATAGAGATAGTTTATGGTCCCGAGAGTGACATAGGCTACTTTTTATCCCGGAAAAATGCACAGTTCCCGAGGGAATAGCGCGCGATAACCGAATAGGTAGTACCACGCGGGCGGAGCCGCGGGCAAAAGCTAGTTAACAATAAACTCAAAAGTTAGTAGTCTTCTATTGAGTGTTAATAAATATTATGGCGATTCTCGCTTAACTATCGCAAAACTGTATGACAAACGTTTGTTTGTTACCATTACCTGTGCCATTACTACGCCAACTGCATTTCGTGGTACCAGGTAAGCAGCTTTATTGTCAAACGCAGGCGGGCGGACACTGCAGCCTCATATTGCCATTTCTTTCAAGAAAACGCTTTGATTGTGTCATTTCGATTTTTACGCGCTGTTTTCTGTTTTGTACGGCTGATTATTACATAAAATTATTGTTTTTCTAGTTCCGAATTTTTATACTTTTTAACAACTTTCGGCGAACAGACTTTAGTTAGTACTTTTACTTTTTTGGGGAATAAAAAACTCAACTCAACTCACAATATTTATTGACAATAAAAAACACACTACATCACATCAAAAACAATAAAAACATAAATAGGAGAAGATAGGTAATTTAATATATTAATGATGGTTGGATGTTATTAATGATGGATGGTTTAATAATTTAATATATTAATGCCTACTCCATATCATGTTAACTCCTGGACCCCACTTAAGTGTCACAGCGCAAGGCGCGAGCCTCTACGCTTCCGATTCAGAATCAACTAGCTTTCTCAAGCTCGTATCGCTCCGGCATCATAATTGAATTTCCATTCAATTACAAAGGAATAAAGTTGGTTTTAAATCACACGGTAGTACGATACGAGGTTGATGTAGTTAGAAGCGGTTAATTTTTAGATTAATAATGTTTACTTCTCACGAGATTCATCATCATCATCTTCACACAGGTCTCCTGTTAAAATGCGATTCCCGCGAGACCCCGATATGTACAATACAATGACTCTTTATTGTACACCAGAAATAGTAAACAATACAGAAAACATGTACACAGAGAGAAAATATATATATTCTGTAACTCTTAACCACAATACATATATTATTATAAGCTAAAGGGTACTGCAGTACCGCGAGACCCCCTCAGAGGCCGTGTAGAGCGCGCGTCTGTGCGAGTATATGTTCGTTTCGATCGATTGGTTCGTAGCTTCCATACTGCTTTAGCTTATATATATACTGTGTCTTAACTCTTTAACCAGAAATAGTAAACAATACAGAAAACTTGTTCATAGATAGAAAATTACAAGGTAAGCAATAGGCGGCCTCATCGCTTAAGAGCGATCTCTTGCAGGCAAACTTTTTACTGAAAGAAGGAACCACTAGTTTACAGCAGGTGGTGCATCAACAGTAGATCAGAAAATTAAAACGCAATAAAAGTACCTACACATACATAAGTCGTACATATAATACCATGTCTAAAATAAATACGGCCAGTGGAATAAACAGCAACAAATAAATAAATTAACATAAAGCTAAATATTACAAGATGGCAAATAGTGCTCCTTAAGCATAGATTTAAATAAACAAAGATTTTGCGCGTTGTAAGTCAACATATTAGGTAAGTACCATACTTAATTATTTAGTTATTTTCCGAGAACCAACAGCTATACTTACCTTACAATCTAAACTTATTTTGTAGTACGAGTACACAGGTTTCTTCATCATGTTTTTTTCTACAACCAAAAGCTAAGTAATATTTATTTTGTATTTTTTATTCGACTGGATGGCAAACGAGCAAGTGGGTCTCCTGATGGTAAGAGATCACCGCCGCCCATAAACATCTGCAACACCAGGGGTATTGCAGATGCGTTACCAACCTAGAGGCCTAAGATGAGATACCTCAAGTGCCAGTAATTTCACCGGCTGTCTTACTCTCCACGCCGAAACACAACAGTGCAAGCATTGCTGCTTCACGGCAGGATTAACGAGCAAGATGGTGGTAGCAATCCGGGCGGACCTTGCACAAGGTCCTACCACCTGCAAAATATTATCTAGTAAATTTCAAACTTAACAAAGAAACTCCCTTGTTCCCCGTGCATAACTTACCTACCTTATTCTGGACTATAATAGAGTCGGTCTACCTCACCTACATACATATTGGTCTTCTGTTACTGGAGCTGGCTCGGTGCTGAGAGTGCTGAAACTGCAAACTTGTAGAAAATTATTTTCATAGTGTTTTCTAGTCGGTTAAATTTTTTGTAATTTTTTTTGTCGGTTTTACTATTATTTTATCGAACATAAAACTTTGTTTATTGAGATCGCGTGTGTATTTCTAATTTTTAAAGGTGAAATTACCAACATGGAATCTTCATACTACTCGTACCAATATTTCTAATCTACTTATTTATTTTCTTCAGGGGTTTTGTCGAGCAGACTGGCGCCTAACGTATGTAATGAGAGCGGAAAGCCCAATGACCTCCATTATTATGAGCTAGACAAGCTATTGATGTAGTCGATAATGAACTCTAATACTACTAGTCCTTTCTAATGCTGGAGAATTTCTTGTGCAAGGTCCGCCCGGATTGCTACCACCATCTTGCCCGCTAATCCTGCCGTGAAGCAGCAGTTATTGCACTGTTGTGTTTCGGCGTGGAGAGTAAGACAGACGGTGAAATTACTGGCACTTGAAGTATCCCATCTTAGGCCTCTAGGTTGGCAACGCATCTGCAATCCCCCTGGAGTTGCAGGTGTCTATGGGCGGTAGTGATCTTTTAGCATCAGGAGACTCACTTGCTCGTTTTCCATCGAGTCGAATAAAAAAAAAAGTAAAACAACTATACTGAGCAGCAAAAAATGTCGACCTCAAATCTATGCAGTCCCACTAATATAATAAATGCGAAAGTTGTACCTAAGTCTGTTTGTTTGTTACTTCATCAAGTCTAAACTACTGAATCGATTTCAATAAAATTCAGTATACAGATAGTTTGAGTTCCGGGGAAGGATAAAGGATAGTTTTAATCCCGGAAAATTGCATGGTTCCCGCGGGATAGCAACAACCAAAGTCTACGCGGACGGAGTCGCGGGTAATGGCTAGTACTTAATAAAAAGTAATTTTGTATGTTAGGGTGTAAGCCAAATTTTTTATTATTTATTTATTGATAAGAAACAAACAGTCTTATACTCGTACAGAGTTATCAACATAAATTAAATTAACAAAATCTAGACCTATAGTTTCCTTAAAGGTTTATGTTAGCAGACAGCTATTTACAAATAAAGAAATGATAAGTAGAATTTAGATGTAATTTTGTGCCGCTAAGTATAATATTATCACTTGACGTTTATTATTAAGATGAAATTGGTACAGTCAGCTGCAGAGAAAAGGTACCCCCCTATAACGGCGGTATCCATACTAACGCCATTACAGGGGGGTACCCTTTCTCTGCAGCTGACTGTACAGAGATAGTTTAAGATACTGAAAAGGACATAGGTAGTATAATTTTGGTCCCGGAAAAATGCATAGTTTCAAGCGGGACAGCGATAAATGTATTCTTTATAGACAGAATCGTGGGCAACAGCTAGTAAGTAAACGATAATAAGTATTTCATTATGGCGTATGCGAAAAAAAAATATGGCAGAGGAATAAAAAAAAACATATATTATGTACTGTGTACATATGGGCATCAAATGAAAGCTAATAATTATCCCATTCTCACTACATGTAGGTTTTAATACTTTTAATCTAACATTTTCACAGAAATATCAAAAAACATAAAATATATAAACTCAAAAACTCGACTGCCTTTAAAACTAAAAGGAAGAAAATAAGTCTGTGGTCTAGAATTCTGTCAAGTAGCTAATTTAAAGTTCAACAGTCGGGACCCATTTATATCGTAACCATGCAGCTCAAAAATTCTTGGTAGCTAAGACTTGGTGACTGTTGAAATTTAAATAAGCTATTTGACAGACTTCTAGACCACTAGACTTATTTTCCTCCTTTTAGTTTTCAAGGCAGTCGGGTTTTTGATTTTTTTAATTTTATTCGATTTATATTCACATTGCAGCCGTCGCACTCTTCTCCACGTATAGATTATGAAACAGGCATAATAGCTTTTCCCTCGTCTGGGATAATTGTGTTTTGTCTACTTCAGACGTAAACAATTTGGTGCATTAACTTTTTATGTGCTGGTTTTTTGAGAAAACGTTTGCTCCTTCGTTAGGGGTTCATTTTGGGCAGTATTTATTGTTGTGGGTTCCGTACCAAAGAGTTCAACGCGCTTCGGCTTGGTTTTGTTCATCGACAGCTCTTAATTTATTCATATAATATTCATATATATAATAGCCATTGTTTAACCTATAATATTATCTGTAATATAATTATTTCAATAAAGCGTAATATAAAATTATTTAATGAACGAACATAAAGAACAGAAACCCGGTTTTATAAAACTTGGGTCCCACTGAAAAACAGCGTTGCGGCCTGCCGTAACATTATGCTGAGTGGGGCCCACTTTATACTGTTCGACGTAATTTTTTTTATTCTTTCCATCTGATATATTTTTATGCGTATCGAATATGTGCAAATAATGTTTCTCTCTATCTATGAGAGAGATAAAAGGTATTATAAAAATGTATTCGAATATTTTTCCTGTAGTTAGTTGAATAAATATAACTTAGCACCGCTGTGAATGTAGAAGTTTTTATTCAAAATGCGTGAAAACTTTAAACAATAGGTATAGGTGCCTACATTATTTTGAGCATCCTGAAATTTATTGAAAAAATTGTAAACGCATTGAAATAATCCTAAAAATGTATTAAGGAGTGTTTTGTATCTAAAAAATCAGTTTAACTTCATTACACGTGACTCTAGATTTTTTCTAAAAAAGAAAAACACCTGTTAATGTCGCGATTAAAAGGGCGTTACCCTCAAACGTTCGCAATCTAATCCCAATAAATTGAATAGCTAAGCCAATAAACTGCTTCGTAGGCCGAGACAAAGGGCGGCGCACACGCACGCAGCCTAAACGATGTGCATCAGTGCAGTCGCGGAGCTGCATTCCTTCGCTGGACACCGAGCATCGCTAGCGCAATGTGGATACGACGCGACAATAATTTATCGCTCGGTTTTTTTAAAGCTGTTATTAACCTTGTAATATATATATAAATAAAAATAAATAAATTTCACGGGACAATTCACACCAATTGACCTAGTCCCAAAGTAAGCTTAGCAAAGCTTGTGTTATCGGTACTTAGCAACGGATAAACATAATTATATAGATAGATACATACTTAAATACATATTAAACACCCAAGACCCGAGAACAAACATTCGTATTTTTCATACAAATATCTGTCCTCTGTGTAATGTTTAATTTATTTGGATTTCACGCACTCCGCTGCTGTTTGCTTTTGCGGGGACACTTCCAAAATTGTGTAGGTATATACTATTTTGATGTTTGTAATTTTTGTTTTATTTGAATTTGTGTCAATTTGGTTGCATTTGTGTGTGTTTTGTGAGATTGAATAAATGTCTGTTGTTCTTTCTTTCTTTCACATTCCTATGTAGTGTAGTGTAGTTTGGTGTGTAGTGTAGTGTGTGTTTGAATTGACTTTTTGGTACAGATCAGTGACGTAGCAATACGAGGGGTAGGGCTAGGCCATTATAGAGCACCGAAGGCCTTGCGCCTGAATTGAAAGTTAGTGTACTTTGCCTTGTGATATGTGGTTTAACAATGTCGATTTTTACGGACTTTTTTGAGAAAATCACTGATTATAATTATAGATGGGTCGGTATAAAATATAATTGGCATTTAAATTACGATAATATACATACAATATAATTAAAAGGCAGAAACTTAATGTAAACTAAACTAAAACTTCAAAGCAAGAAGTCGTCTAAATTTTCTACCTGCATCAACCCATAGACACTAGCCACATTTTCTCTCTGAACTCCTATTCCTAGCCTCTTTGAGAGGTAAGTGCCAAGTGGTAAGTTTTGCCCGAGGCCGGGAGGGTATGTCCTCTCAAGTCTAGCATCTTCTCTTCGTTATAGTCCGGTCACTCTCTAATTTACTTGCCGCGGACTGCACAATAACGTGGCTTCATTTACAGACCTCTCTTATTACGAACCATACTGTTATTATAAAGAAGTTAAAGCCAAGTTTATTGGCTAATGTTTCTGCGTAAAAAATACTTTGCGACGCTTTTAAAGAGTCATTTAGCTGGTGCGAGAATTATTATGCTGGTCGAGGTACATTGCTGCCGATAATAAACCATTGGTCGCTGACGAGCAGTGGAGCGTCGAACAGTTTGCAGGTGGTAGGACCTTGTGCAAAGTCCGCCCTTGCTACCATCATCTTGCTCGCTAATCTTGACGTGAAGCAGCAGTGCTTGCACTGTTGTGTTTCGGCGTGGAGAGTAAGACAGCCGGTAAAATTACTGGCACTTGAGGTATCCCATCTGAGGCCTCCAGGTTGTCAACGCATCTACGAGTACAATACCCCTGGTGTTGCAGGTGTCTATAGGTGGTGGTGATCTCTTAGCATCAGGAGGCCCACATGCTCGTTTGCCATCCAGACGAATAAAAAAAAAACAAGAACATGTTCTCTGTTTATCGCGCGTCCGGGAGGCTCTTTGAGTAATGGTCACTTGGCACCACGCAATGAACAGAAAAAACCCTTCCCGCCCTACCCGTTGGCGTCCTTATTACGCCTTGTAAATTCGTAGCCGCGTGGCCCGCAGTGTAACGTACGTCGCATGATATTTCTCGCAGCGTTTGAATGATCCTTTAATTAAGGCGTTTTTACCTCATTAATACATATCATCATCATTCAAGTGACGCCAAGTATTGCCAAGTCATTGAGAAACATTTTTTTAGATAAGTATTTTTTTAAAGTTTCCACATTCTATAGTGTTTTTTTATGCTTAGTGGTACTAATGTACTAATTTTAATGCAATTTTTCTGTCAATTTACCTAAAAATAACAAAAGGAAAACGCGTTTTTACAAACTTGATTAGCGACTCTTTTTAACCCCGTTCGAATTATTACACTTTGTATGATAAAATCTATCCTACCTACTTACCTATGTTCTTCTCAGGGTCTCCAACTAAGTATATCCATACCAAAATTCATCACGGTCGGTTGAGCACCTTCTTTAAATTTAATAGCATAGGTACCTACGTACGGTACACCTACGCACTCATTTTCGCATTTAGGTATAGTATTAATAGAACAAAGAAAGCAATTATGTAAATAAACTAAAAACGTAGTATATTTAAATTAGCCAGCTACCTCTTTTATTCTATTTATAACTTAGACTTTAATTTATTTATCTAAACTGTCACACTTTCAACCCATACAATTGGCCAGACCGCTCATCCAATATCATCCATAGTCAACAACTCCGAAATAGAATAACAATTCAATTTATACGGTGTTGCTAAGTCGTCAGTTCGAAAGCCATATCGCGGCCCACTCCAAATTGTGATTAAAGCCACCTAATACACACAATAACAGGTCACGCATCTAACGACACCCATCTATTCCACCTAAAACCAAAGAAGCACAAGACAAGTGCACTTAGTTTCTACCAAACTCAACCAAAAAACTACCGTTATAAGGTTTATAGTGGAACGAGATCCATTGGAACGCTACGCTTCGCATGTGTGCGTCCGTGAAAGCTACACATTTCATTTAGTACAATACAACTCATATTGTACGCAATACGTACATTGCTGCGCTCATAAATGTTCCATGTGTGTGTTAGTGGATTATTGAGCGATTCAAAGTGGACTCAGTGTGCTTTATTTAAGGTTTGATTCAGTTCGGTATCAGTAGATGTATTAACGTAATGAGAACTTGTTTGTAAGTGTGCGAGCCACAACACAAGTTCTCGAGCGAAGTATTATCGAAGAATGCGAAGCGTGAATAACCACATTTAGGGATTGTCAGTATGATAATTTACTCGCGTTTTGATTGATATTAAAATTATGCACTAATTATTATTGTTTTTTTTTAATAAACCCTCAAAATCAGTTAAAAGAGTTATGTTTTGCTGTGAATATTTTTTTTATAAATACGTACATACATAATTATTTTAATTATATGTTTATAAAGTATAAAGGATTTATTTTACTGTTATATTATTACATCCCTTGATTAATAAAAAATCTTGCATAAATTAAATAGACAGTAAAATGTTTAAGTACGCATCGTTTTTCCGGATTGGCGCCAAAATTTAATTGCTCTTTTTACAACCTGAATGAAGCATCTAATATTTCGGAAGTCTATTAAAATGTTGACCGTAAAGCGAAAAGTCAACCGACAAACGTATCAATTACTAAATTGAATTAAACGCTATAAACCGACGGGCGCGGGCGCGCCGCCACAATAAACGATCTCAGCGCATCGTATTAGCTACTGACAGCTACGTACGTGTGTGTACCACGCTCGTTACGTTTACGTGACGCTCACACATTACACCAACTTCAATATGCCACATCCACCTTCACAGCCGACCTCTATCACCTCCCAGTAAGGACCAATTTAAATGCACCCGTAAGCTGGTTCATTTTATACTGCCACCGCGCTCGGGTGGGGAGGGCCGGCAACGTCGCGCCCGAATTATTGTGACATTTATTTCACCCGCCTCGCGAACGGGACTCCTAGCGACATCTATCCGTGGACTCGGAACTAAGCCCTCGGCTTTGAGAACGGGACGGATATACTTGACAATATCACTTTCACGGTCTCGTACTTAAAGTTAAGCGGTTTGCTGTACTGTTTGTTTGTGTCTGTAAACAGCGCGCCGAGGTGTACCGCGCATGAATGAAACGGATGACCGACGGAGCGAGAGAGAGCGATGGCAGCGCTGGGTGGGGGAGCGGGATGCGAGAGCGCGAAGTCTACATCGTTTATCAGATTACATGCGAAGTATCGCGAGCGTGGCGATGTTTTGACACGCGATAATCATGAGATAATGCGGGCGATCGCAGCGACGTTTAGGTTTATATTGGCTTTTTGTAGTATGCGGCGTCGCGATGACGCATGCGGCGGTGACGATGATGGCTCGTCTCGCCGCAAGCAGTGTCATACTGATCGCGCATGTTTACATCTGCTATTTTTAGTTCGTTACCTGCTCATCAAAGGTCATAATTTGTTTTCATTTAAATTTAACGCGACTGATTGATCCTATAATTAAGTAATTGCTGAAATAGAAATAAATGGGCAAATTCAAATATAAATTATATAATAAAATAATATTTTAATATTTTTTAAAAAATATTAATATAAGATACCGATAGGAATATCTAACATCGGTTTGTGTTCGAATGAATCGCCATAAATCTAATACGATATCTTACCTTGTTGAAAAAAAAAACATTAAACACGATTTGTTGAAATCAAGTTGGGTAGAGTTGGGTAGAACATGTCTAAAATATGAACATAATAGATTTACCATTACACGTGACTACGCTACGTAACGTATTTAAAAAAGTCATTACTAGTATTATACTTACGAGGGAAACTACTAACGCCATCTAGGGGCGAGTAGCAAGAACAATATAACACTTAAAAAGTGAGCAATTTGCAGATGCGTAGACGTTGTGGTGTACGAGTATTACATTCACTAATGCCGACATTCTTATTTTAAAATAAAGAATAGAATAGAATAGAATTGATTTATTATCGTCAAATACCTATGTGATTAAATATTGAATTACGTGGTCTAGAAAAGTTCAGTAACGCGCTCAATGAAAGTACCGGCAGTAACCACTGGCGACGACTGTCAAAAAGTTTTTTTTTTACAAATAAAACCATCACTTTATTTATAAACTCCATCGCGCTTTTTGGCACTTGTTTGTTTATTATTTTATCCACGTAAATTACTTAGCCGCTCTGTTATTTGAGTATCGAATTTGTTTTTTTTATTTTCTGTAATTTTATATGCTACCAGTGTTTTCTAATCGATTAAAGCAATCGAGAGATGCACGCGAGTCGCGTCTATTTTAGTACGGAGAAGCACGAAACTAATACAGGCAAATCTAAGAAAAAAATACCTTATCTCTTTGAAATAAGAACTTTGAAGTTCTCATTATTTAAGAAGCGCAAACAGATTTGTTATACTGTGACGCAATGTTTTCAAATAACGGGATTTGGGAAAGGTAAACAGTTGTCAGTAACATCTAGAGACGTTAAAATTTGAGATTAATTGCACTGAATTCTCTCTACTTTTATATGTGAGAAGTTTAATTTATAATGAGATAAAATTTAGATTTACGTCTTTGTTTTCGAATGCATCATTGGCGCCTTTTGTTCTAATGCGGTACTTGTAGCGCCATCTAGTTTGATATAAGGGAGGTACGCTCGGTTAATTTACACTGCCTCCGAGTTTTGATACTTTTGGTAGGTTTAGGTAACTTTACTCTTTTGTTTGATAAATACCTAGTTAATGTACTGATTTCGCTCGTGCTGTGTCGAATGAATTCACAAAATCTAAGAACATCCTTTTCAAAATTTCAAGTGTCTCCGTCACACGGGCTACCCGTGGACGAGTCCATCAGTTATCATTTTTCTTTAATAGGTATAGATAGTGCCACGAGAGTTGAAGTGAATGATCACGCAAACAGCTGTAAAAAGAACTGATTGCACAAAAGGAGAATGAATGAAATGAAAGAGTAAATATCAAAATCCTGCTGTCATTACATGACATGTTTTAGCTGTGTGTGTAATCATTCACTTCAACTCTCGTAGCACTACCTGAAAATCAAGATATCAACAAAGTTCAGCGTCTTTATATTATATGCAAGAAACTTTTTTGTTAGACCATTTTTTTTTATACGACTGGATGGAAAACGAGCAAGTGGGTCTCCTGATAGTAAGAGATCACCACTGCCTATAAACATCTGCAACACCAGGGGTATGGCAGATGCGTTGCCAACCTAGAGGCCTAAGATGGGATACCTCAAGTGCCAGTAATTTCACCGGCTGTCTTACTCTCCACGCCGAAACACAACAGTGCAAGCACTGCTGCTTCACGGCAGGATTAGCGAGCAAGATGGTGGTAGCAATCCTGGTGGACCTTGCACATGGACCTACCACCTGCAAACCATACCTACATTGGCATTTCTAAATCATATTTTTAAATACACCCCAAAACGATTTCTCATCGTCTTAGTTTTCTACGATCTTAATTTCTGTTTAATCGTAATCGCATTTGACCACTTAATTTTATTTAACATTAAAGCTACGCCGATTTGTGTACGATCGGACCTTACCCTCCCCGATGTCGCCCCAGCTTCCCCACGTCTCGGCCATTTTTCTTCAGCCGGTCCCAACCTCCCCGCTTTCCCCGCTCGTATAAGATGTGCTGATTGTCTTTTTGGTGTCCTTTGGAAAATATACGGAATTCAGGTTATCTTAAGTTAACAGATGTGGATATCTTTGTCAAGATAAGGATAAACTAAATGCTTATTATGAGGTCCCTAATGATCTCAACAATAACAAGTCCTTTTACTGAAATACCTATTGCCTACGTTAGATAAATGTGTAATTAAGTATAAACATATGTTTAATTATTAAAATACAAAATAAATAGGTTGGCCTTTCGTTAGAGTTCACCTTGAAAAGGAACCAAGCACGATTCGAAACATGTCGGGCATACGCAACCAATTAATACATGAGTGACTCGTGTCTCTATTTAAATATTTATGGCTGTCCCGGTAGTTTTCATTCAAAGGTAGGTCGGTAGGTAAACAGAGTTTTGATTCAATTTATTAATTTATTAAGTTTTACCTTCAAAATCATAAATTTAACAGCTCAACAATGCTTAATACTATGATATTAAGTCATCAAGTGATAGTCATTACATGTTAAACGATCACAACCATCGCGTTCAATCACTCAATGTTATAAATAGGGAACATGCGTCTTGAACATAATTTAATAATATTAATCCAAGTTCTTCGTGGCAGCCTAGTACCTTGACCTATGTCCTTAGCACAGGTTCGCACCTTTGAGCTTATTGGAACAGCGAAATAAAATTATAAATACACCATGCTTTACGGTACAAGAAACAGCGACGAAAAAATATAAATAATTATGTATATCATAGGATAAATAACCATCTCATTTTATCTTATTATCTTTTAATTTCATATGTTTTATGTACAATAAAGAATTATACAATATAATTAAATACAATACTAAAAACAATTGACCTAGTTTCAAATTCAGAAAAATTAGTGTAAAAAAGCATATGTGTTAAAGAGAAAGGATATTTTAATTAGATAGTATTTTTCATATCTACATATACTCGTACATCTGCCTCGACCGGAAATAGAACCTGGGACCTCAAACTTTGCATTCAGGATAAACAAAGACTAGTAAAAGTACCGACTTGATAATAATGTAGAATGGAGTGCTGTTTAAGAAATAAAGCACTTTTAAGAAATTTATGCAGGTTCCCTGTTGTACCATAAAAAGAGCTAATGTACCGAAGATTAACTAGCCTACATGCATTTACATATTAAAACCATCAATCAAACTTAAGGGTTAGTAACTAAATGGTTGCAAAAAATTTGTT
Source organism: Choristoneura rosaceana (assembly GCA_037349165.1). Lineage (NCBI taxonomy): Eukaryota > Metazoa > Arthropoda > Insecta > Lepidoptera > Tortricidae > Choristoneura > Choristoneura rosaceana. The sequence goes on from JAZBNJ010000022.1 coordinate 8,022,868, forward strand.
TATCATTGTTGACTTTTGGGATTATTAGGTAAGTAATTTGGTAATTTCTTCTCATTTCTGTCAGAAAGGGAAGTTTTGGAGTTGGTAGCGCATCATTTTATAAAATACTAGCGTTCTGTGGGGCTCATTTTCATTAATAAGTTTTTATGTATTATATCTAACATGGTACTATATCTAGTGCCATCTAAGAAGACGCGTGATTTTGTTAAAATTAGACATTAATGATATTGTAATAAGAACCAAGGCACGCGTCATCGTGAATAACTCTACCTATAACAGCAGAACAACAGTGAAACTTTAGTAGAATAATCGAATCGTAAAGGTATTTGGATTTCAATTGGGTATAGTTTTCTAGGTAAAAAAATATATGACATTTTCTATTTAGTCCATAAGAATTAGAAAAATATTGTGTACTTATTTTCTACTAAATGATATTGTAACGGATAACTCACGTCTTAAATCGAGTTTAGCTCGACATGTTTCGGGTTATTTCAATTCAGCTTGAGTCGGGCGAGCAGAGCGGTGGCGCGTAGTGCGCCATCGATGAAGGGTTTCGAAATAACCCGAAACATGTCGAGCTAAACTCGATGTAAGACGTGAGTTATCCGTTACAATATTATTTAATATGAGTGAGTGTCACGGTAGTTTCATGATCAAAATATACTTATTTTCGATTCTGTCGACTAAAACAAAACAATCACAAAGGAAAAGCGCGACCAAGTTCGGGAGTGGGGCCCGTGACATCACGCTGTTCTAAAAGTGTCGCACTTTTAACTGGCACAAGACTTACATGTCTACGATATTTTTTGATAATCTTATTTACGGACTACGTATTAAATGATTTGCAATGGGTAACTCACGTCTTAAATTGAGTTTAGCTCGACATGTTACGACATGTGACATGTGTTATTTTCCCGCTGGGGTCTTCCCATCGAGTTACGACCTGGGTGCCTTTAAAAGGCAAGTGAACAATTTTCTGCAGGGCCGACAACGCACTGGCATTGCTTAAAGTACTGCGGGTATCTATGGACAATGGTGATCACTTTACATCAGGTGACCCACTAGTTCGTTTCTCTGGCCTCTCTAACATAAAAAAAAAAATCGAGCTAAACTCGATTTAAGACGTCAGTTACCCCTTTAGTTATCCGTTACAATCTTTGAGTATTCAGTTACAAAATCATTGTAGTATTGAGTGAGTCTCACAGTAGTTTAATATTCACGGACTACTTAGATTATTTTAAGACATTAGTCTATTGTCATTGTCACATTTATTTCCTACACTGTAGCTAGATGAAATCGTCAATACTCGAACAAAATCAGGTTGTCAAATTGTTTATTTTTATACGAAAATGTAAATCATCCACTGATTTAAACATTAAAATAACGTATTTTGATTTACAGCTATTCCGATATGCCTTGGAGCTAGTTCATACGTCCGTATTCCTTACACTGTATCGTTTTACAGTCGAAATGCTCTTGTAGTTTTTCAATAAGTTATTTTACCAACAATTTCAAGTCACAGTTCTATAAAATCAGTTTATTTTTGCAGAAAACCAAATTAATTGTCAATTAAGTATAAATTCATTTTAGTAGCTTAGAAATTAATAAATAGTTAAGTTATTCAATACATTTGGCTAACAAAATGATGCGACAGTTCAGTATTATCATGCAAAATTTGTGGAGAAATCATGTTTTAAATAGTCATGACAAGTGGCAAATTATGTTTTAATTTATTTAACTTAAAACAAAATGCATCCATTATATTTCGGGTCTGTTTCACCATCCATTGAGTAGTGTTAACTGACGGTTAAACGTGATGACGGTGTCCGTTTATTCGAACAAAACAAATAGAGACGGCATCACATTTAACCGTCAGTTAACACTAATCAATGTATGGTGAAACAGACCCTTAGTGTTAATTTGTTCTTTATAATAATAATAATAATAATAATAAATATCACGGGACAATTCACACCAATTGACCTAGTCCCAAAGTAAGCTTAGCAAAGCTTGTGTTATGGGTACTAAGCAACGGATAAACATAATTATATAGATAGATACATGCTTAAATAAATATTAAACACCCAAGACCCGAGAACAAACATTCGTATTTTTCATACAAATATCTGCCCCGACACGGGAATCAAACCCGGGACCTCAAGCTTCGTAGTCAGGGTCTCTAACCACTAGGCCATCTGGTCGTCAATAAATAAGTAATCATATTTTTCTACGTATAAGTCGCACTTGTAAAATAATTTTGTACCGAATAGATATCTACCTATAAGTATAGTTTCCTTTTATAGGTAGGTTCAGAGAGAATATAGCCACTACGTGGTAGGTTATAGAGTTGATATTACAAAACAGTCGCGGGCCGCAAGGAGATAGGTCTGTCTGTTAAGAAGTTAGGACTCAGGAGGCTATTATGAAGACAGCCCTGAACCTGGTACGCCAGATATCGATTCCATTACAATCATCCTTCTACCTAGTCCATTATTACTTGATACTATTTCGTATGTTATTTTCGTGTAATTTCACGTCGATTATCGTGTCTACTCGAATAGTGTGAACAAATCGTGATTATAAAAATCGATATCAGAATAAGCGCGCCTGGCTGACCCAAATCGACACTTCGTTAGTTATTTTTCTATATTCTGCGGTGATTTATTACGCTTATAAAACTCACCAGATGCCAGTCTTGCGTGGACGAACTAACATGATGAATGCAAAAGTAACCGTCTGTAGGATTGTAACGTTTTTAACGGTTAACGCACAGTGGGCATTCCATATTAAATGTGCACAATTGACTAACTATTATAGTGAATAATACATAAAACGTTCTTATTCGTCATGACATTTCAGTCAGCTACAGTGGCCGTCAAGACAGCGTAGCGTAAGGTCGCATCGAGAGATTAATAATTGATATATCTAGAGTGGTCAATACCTGTTAAGGTTTTTTTTTCGATTTTTGTTTACTATGCAAATACGCATCACTCATTTATTCACAAAGCCGAATGGAGATTTCCAAAAAAAAAACGTGCTAATTGCATTACATTGCGAGGCCGTAAAGCCAACGAGTTTGTAGTGGTCAATTGAGCGCCGCAATGTATGTAACTTGCACGATTCTTCTTACAAGTCTAAACTCGGCTTAAGTGACATTACTTTCGTTCAATTCATCTGTGCCAGTCAGCTCTTATGAATCGACCTGTACCCTTAGTGTAAGTTTTCGGTTACAAAATACGTCTCAATCGCGTTCGCGTTAAAATCTCAATTTGTATGGAAACACGAACATCGCAAACGTTCCGCTAGAGGCGCTGTTCGTGTTTCCATACAAATTGAGATTTTAACTCGAACGCGATCGAGACGTATTTTGTAACCGAAAACTTACACTAAGGGTACTGTAGGTACGGAACTGGGCTATAGTAATTTTCGTTATTAGATAACGCCCTACGAACCAGCCTTAGCACTTTGACTAATAAACTTTCAAACACCGCTAGCGTGACAAAAATATTCAAGTACGGATACCTCGATGCTAAAATAATGCCGTGGTCTCCATACAGGGTGAATGACTTCAAAGGAGATTAATATTTCCATCAATGTGGATAAACCAGGTTACTGTGACCCGGTTGTGATCCGCCCTACTTGAACTGCCCGGCCGAGTTAATAACTACCCGGGAAAATGTTGCAGTTTTGTTGAACTTGGAGGCGCCAAAGATTGAATTAAAAAAAAATCTGTTGTTCGATAAGATTAGAAATGGAAAATTAACCGTAAAAATATCAGTTTACTTGTCACTGTAAATTGCCCTGATTAAAAATGTTACCTTTGTAACGAAAATCCTACTTAATATCATAAATGAGAAAATTTATGATGTTTTTTGCTTAATCATGTAGGTAATTACGTCTGAACCTAGGAATTTATATTCATAATGATTTCATTTTTTTAACACCTGTAAATTATTTTAGGAATCAAAAGAGTTTTGTCTCCTAAATATGGGAAAATATTTATTACAATTTATTTCTCCATATTTAAAAAAACTTACCTTAGAAAATTTCTATGTATGTATAGGCCTGTGTTTTCTGTACTACTTACTATGTGTTGGTGACTTGGTGTGCAATAAAAAGTTATTGTATTGTATTATATTGTAATATGTAATATCATACAATAAAAAACATTTTACTATGTACAATACAAAATAGATAAAATACTTTTGTTTTAATATTCCGAACGACATTGGCAAACTATTGTTTAAGTGTAATGAAACCGCCGCTTGCACGGGCTTGGGTTTACCCTGGGTAAGGGGAAAATTTCATAATTTGACACATTCAACCCTGAACTCGCAGTATATACTTAACCCTGCTCACGCAAAGGGAGTTTTCTCTGGTTTTAAAACGCATCAACTTAAACAAAGGTCGGTTCAGACGAATCGCAAAAATTGTAAAACACACCTCAGGCATTGTAGTGTGAATAAATAATAAGTGCCGCACCAGTATAAGGCCGTTTAACCTGACCCCCGGCTCCTCTCCCACAGGCGGATATTGTTAGTAAAGGAAGGAAAACCGTGAATCTACGAGAGATCACGCTATGCTGGTCAGAGCTGACCTACTTAAGCCCTCTGCCTGTACTCTCGATATTGTTGTACCGGATCTCTACTTGGTTAGTTCCCTAGTTCTAGGATTATTAACTTTACTTATTATGGGGTAAAATATGAAATCTCTTCGCGTTTTGTACCGCTATTAATGCGATATCATGGGGGGTGCTCAAATAAACTTTTTTACACTACCGCACCTACCATGCGTAATAAATAATCATATATCATTTAATTTTCACCACCTTGATACAATACGATACGGAAATGATTAGAAGAATTATAATAATAGAACTTTATTATCTATAAAAATATAAAAATTCCAACCCAAAAAATACAAGAGTCTACGAAGTTCTCGCGATTCCCACTCGAATGTTCATTCGACGGTGTGATAGAATATAGAAAGAAAACTTGTGAAAATGAGAGATGCAGAAATTCGCAGTAAAGGCATCAGGTGCAACGAGCTTTGAAATTTATTGGACGTCACAAGGTTCCCTGAGGTACTCTTCTCAACACCATATCGCGTCTGAAAGCAACACTGAATTCAAGTAATCCTGATAATATTGTTACAAAAAATCTGTGCTTAGTAAAAGTACGCCATCTACCGCCAAGTGGCAACAACAATATGTCGCTTGTCAGAATTTTATTCAGCAGCAACACGTGATTACAAATTCTGCCGCTGGGCTAAGTTTCTGTGTTGCCTAGCATGACGCATGACGCATGGATAGTGCAAGAGATTAACATTTACAAAGTTTTTCAATTTTGCTTTGCTTGTAAAAATATTAACTTACCTGCATGCATGCTTATTAAACTCAAATCCTGTAAAAAAATCCACCTACTCCTAGTGAACGTATTTGTTGTCTATATGGCAATTGTAGTACGAGTACATTAAACTAATAATCCTCAATTCATTAATTATAATGCCTCTTCAAGGCTAGAGTGAATAGGGTTAATACTTAAGTATGGTTTAAACCAGTGAGATACACCTTTGGCCTCATCTACACTCTTCATCAGGTGAGGTAGAGCTCAATCACGGGTCTGTTTTATGTAAAAAAAACACAGAATAATATTTCCACCATCATCATCCCAGCCTATATACGCCCCACTGCTGGGCACATGCCTCCTCTCATAGTATTAAACTTTGGTTGAAATCAAGACCTAAGCCAGTGACAAATTGAAATGTAGTCATTGGCATTGGCTGTTTCCGCTACCTTTTTTTCATAAACACTTTCTCTTCTCGGGTTAGTTATTCCTAACTGTTAGTTATTTCTAAAAAAATAAGTGAGATTACAGTAACTTACTATTAAGTACAAATCAATTTGATTTCAAACCGAGACCGTGTTTTGTAGTTTTATCAAATAAATAAAAAACATTCTAACACTAATTACATTACTTTCACTTTGCTTACTCGTAATATAATTAGTTTACTAAACGCTAACTAAACCACGATACGAATTTAGGCATAGAGCGATAAAAGTGTCATGCTAATACATATTTTATTACATTACCATTATTACTTTGACCATAATTCGGTCGGTGAGTGATTTCTGACCAAATTTAAAGTGGCACGCGCCGTGTGGGCGAATTACGAAAATAAATTAGACGAATGGATTCTTCTAAGTTTTTTGCTATGTTAGAAGCAATTTGTTTCAATTTTTAGATAGCTGTTTTTAACTTTACTTATTTTTACTTTCTTGCTTTTTAATTGGCCGTCCTATTTTGTAAAAACATTAAGATCCCCGTCACGGATATCACAGATATCATGGGTTAAAAAGTTGTAACTATATTAATAAATAACAAATTTTAATTTTAATTACAAATTAGGGTTCCGGAGCCAAAATGGCAAAAACGGAACCCTTATAGTTTCGCCACGTCTGTCTGTCTGTCTGTCTATCTGTCTGTCCGTCCGTGGCTTTGCTCAGGGACTCTCAATGCTAGAAAGCTGTAATTTTGCACGGATATATAGGTAAACTATGCCGACAAAATAGTACAATTAAAAATTAAAAAAACAATTTTTTTAGGGTACCTCCCATAGACGTAAAGTGGCGGTGATTTTTTTTTTTTTCTCATCCAACCCTATAGTGTGGGGTATCGTTGGATAGGTATTTTAAAACCATTAGGGGTTTCTATAACGATTTATCGATTCATTAATTTATTTGCGAAATATTCAACTTTAAAGTGCAAATTTTCATTAAAATCGAGCGTCCCCCCCCCCCTCCAAAATCTGAACCGGTGGGTGGAACATTTTGAAAAAATTCAGGATGGTAGTCAGTATATCAAACTTCCAAGGAAAACTATAACGGCTAAGTTTGCTTGAGAATTATTAGTAGTTTATGAGTAAATAGCAGCGTAAGGTATAAAATATACCTAAACTTGGAAGATTCCGTATAAAATACGATATCCTTAGAAAAATATTACTTAATTTTTTCGTAATGGCTACGGAACCCTTTTTTGGGCGTGTCCGACACGCTCTTGGCCGGTTTTATTTTTTATATGTACCATTAGCCAAATATGTGGTCTACCACCTTAAAATTGATAAACATTTGCATGACACAAAACAATAATGCCGATAGACGTGTCTGTCAACTTGAAAGTTCGACTTTAGCGACATATTCATTTGATAAGAACTTGTTTAAAAATTGATAGACCACTTAAGTATTTGGCTGACGGTACATGCAAAAGTATCGATAGTTTGCGTAACAGTAGCAAGGACTCTAGTTACGTCAGTTTGACATCTGTCACTTGAATCATGTTAGAAAAAATATAATATAGAAATACGCTACTTTTTTAACACAGAATAATTAAATCCATCATTAATAGGTAGGTATATAGCTCATCCAAGGGCCACATCTTAATAATGTTCCGTTGACCTAAAGGATAGTCCGGTAAAGTTACGTAGGAGCCTCTGGGACCAATGCTGCCTCCATACTCGTATTACAGCATGATCTATTCAGAAGAGGTCAACAAACCACAGCTTGGTTAACTGACTTCTTAATTAAAGCTGTAGGTAGGTCAATGTAGGCGATGACGGTAAATTGCTTTTTCTTCTTAAATGTAGATACGATGATATTAATATGAGAAAGTGGGTCACAGGATAGAAAGCAACGTCGTTCATGGATATCTGCAGCATGAGAGTAATCACATCAGTGGTGGATTTTTTTCATTCAAACCCACCGTTAAAGGCTGCCAACAATATTACGAGTAGGTATAGGGAGTAATAATGGAAGGACCTCAGAACACTCTCCATGCAAAAAAAAAAAAACAAAGCAAACGAACAATGAAAACAAAAGCATTTCTTTTTCTAGTGGTAATGAGACATGGTTTATTAATGATACGTATCTGCCGTAAGGAAGGACCGGTGCTGCCATCTCTCGGAATTTTCTTAAACTTCTTTGTGAATATTGCTCATTTCATTAAACAGGGCTAGCACAGGGCGGTGTTAATTGACGGATGAATCCAGAACAAATATCTACTTGTTTTGGTACTATTATTATGTGCTCCGAATTTAAATTGAGGGGAAAATTACTAGATTTAAATGTGATATTGGCAGTTTCAAAGGACGTTACAGTAGTGATTACTTACTGAACTTAAGTAAATATTTAAATAGATATCGGTTGGGGCCGATTTTTAAAATGAAATCAATTGAAATTAACTATCAGAAAGTGGTAAAAATCTCTTTGCTTGTATAAAACTACTCATTGTTTGCAAGATAAATCAGAGCTGTAATTTTCTACAATATACTCAAACCTACTCAACTCGTACCTACATATCAAGAGTAAAATCATATCACTGGTAATTGTGAGAGAGATGTGATTCAAAGTTTTAGTCAAAATATCTGTATTCATGCTATAACAAGCACCTTATAAAGTAAATATCAAAAATCGACCCCCTCAGTTTTCAATCACAAGCTCTATTTGAGTTGGTATTCGTATTGGCACTCCCGATTAATCAATCACAGTAATTTATATAAAATGATAGCTTTTGCCCGCGGCTCCGCCCGCGTGGTATTCGGTTATCGCGCGCTGTTCCCTCGGGAACTGTGCATCTTTCCGGGATAAAAAGTAGCCTATGTCACTCTCGGGCCCATAAACTATCTCTGCCAAAAATTACGTCGATCCGTCGCTCCGTTACGGCGTGAAAGACGGACAAATACACAAACACACTATCGCATTTATAATATTAGTATGGATAATTAGTGTTTACCCGTGGCTTTGCAGGTGTTAACTATTCGATTTTTTCCAGATTTTATCCCTATCCCTTGGGAATATCGTGGCAAAAAATTGCTGATGTGTTATTTCAGACGTGCAGCAGCATAGGTCACGCTGTTTTGTCACCAAATTAGATTTATTGATTATTTATTGATTATAGGTAAATATGTATGTTAGTCTGTAAGGTATTTATGGTATGGGCCTAAGTTGCCCGAAATAAATGAATTTATTATTATTATAGGTACCTTCCTAACTACTAACCTACCAAAATTTATCCAAATTATTCCAGCTGTTTTAATGTGAACGAATGAGAAATCCAATCATTCTGACAAACTTACGCATTTAATAGTAGTTTTAGTTTAGTAGAATAAAACTTTATTTACTTAATGCTAGCCTTTACCTGCGACTTCGGCCTCGTATAATTCGTTTATCTCTATCCCGCGGAAACTATGCAATTTCCCGGAATAAAAACTATTTTATGTCCTTCTCCGGAAGCTAAACTATTTTGTATATCGAATTTCATCTGAATCGGTTCAGTGGTTTAGACTTGATGGAGTAACAAATAAACAAACAGACTTACAAACTTTCGCATGTATAATATTAGTGAGAAGAGCATCTTATTGTTTCAGCTCACGTCAGAATCAGAATGCTACCAAAAATAGACCGATCAACGATGTACGAGTAAGGCACGGGCAAGTTGGAACTATTCGGAGAGCACTTAACCTCTTTGTTTATGACAACATGCGACTAATTTGGTATCTAGCGGTCGGCGGTAACACGTTGCGAGTTTTCATGGATATTCTACAGGTTTTATGAACATTTAACCTAACCTAACCTTAGAAAAGTACCTAATCCCCGAATTGACATTTAGAAACTCAATATCTCAATCTTCAATGAAATTTAGCTAAGAGCTATCTTAATTTAATGCCATTGACACACTATCCTCCGTGTTGTTTATCTGTTGATATTGTTGTTTCTTTTGCTGCTGCGAATAAAAAGTGAATAATTTTTCTTTCGTTCTTTAAATAAACTTGCTTTCGATTGAAAAAATCGGTCAAATGTGTTGGGCCACACGCAGTATAGTAGGGTTTTGTATTAAGATTCGGCCAATATTCGATAGGTATTAAATTTAGATCGCTCGCGTACCTAACTTCAAAATCCACCCACAGTTTTATTTTTAAATCCATCCATACTAATATTATAAATGCGAAAGTGTGTTTGTATGTTTGTGTGTTTGTGTGTTTGTATGTTTGTATGTTTGTCCCTCTTTCACGCCGTAACGGAGCGACGGATCGTCGTGATTTTTGGCATAGAAATAGTTTATGGTCCCGAGAGTGACATAGGCTACTTTTTATCCCGGAAAAATGCACAGTTTCCGAGGGAATAGCGCGCGATAACCGAATACCAAAGCTAGTTCGTTATATGTAGATACTATGATGTTTTTTTTAATTTATCGAGTCAACAGTACCAGTTACAGCAATGCCAAAGACATTTAACTAAATCGCAAAATGATTGAGCAATTCTTGTGCATATATATCCTACTTATATTCTACGACAATATTGCAAATGATTGCAATGATTGTGAGTCTAGAAATCGATATGTCAAAATGTTAACGACCTTATGTTCTGTGGCGCCATCTCTTGACGATATGTAAAACTTGTCGCTCTGGTACTCTCTGGCACTATTTGTAAACAGGATGACTTGCATAATAATTATGCAAGCGCAGCGTACCAAGGTAAAGATTTCGAGCAGTGCTTGCACTATTCTAGACTAAATTGGCGATTCTAAACTGAATTTTAGTTTTAAGTTAAGTCCGTAATCCGCTCCATTTATTATTCAACCTCACAAAACTTCCATCATTGAGCAGCATTATCATGAAAACTTATAACACTTAGCTGCTATCTTTAGGTATTCAGCAAGTGTGGTGACGTCACGATACCGTACCAGTGAACGAGCGCACGACGACCCGCGTTGCCTTATGAAGTGTTTAGTGATATATTTACCCCAGGCTGGTACAGATTGTCACCTTGTCTTTTAACTTTTAAGCCTAGTTTACACCATTAAAGTCATTTCGTGCGTTATTATTTCCTCCATCTCCATTTTACGGATATCCAGGCGGAGGGAAGTCTTCACCCTTATGTTTCATTATGTTCTTCACCCTTGTATTCCATTGGTTCGCTCGAAGTCAAAGTCAAAGTCAAAATATCTTTATTCAATTTAGGCTATAACAAGTACTTAGGAATGTCAAAAAAATCTGCCACCGGTTCTGAAACACCTCCGTTTGACCTCCTTCCTCCTCCTTCGGAAAATGGTAGTTGCGTGTTATTGCAGTACATATCACCGACGTCATCTTTCGTAATGCGAACTGCAAAGGAATCAAATTCACCCCCATTGCCTGTATTTCCCGATAGATACAATTTAGGGTTCTTCAGGGTTAGAGGGCATAAATGAATAAAATAAAATAAACAGTTTATTGCAGACAGAGTCCATTTAAGCGTTAATACATTATTTACTTAAAAGCTATGTTAGTTATAATTTTCATTCCAAAAATCTGCCACTCTCAGGGACACCTGGCACAAGCACATGTGCTCGTACCCAGTGCCGCAAGATGGGACGGTCAGGCTTCTCGCTGTGACCCTCAGGATGGTGTTGGTGGTCCCGCACACTCTGCACAATGGGGGCTATCGCGAATGAATTTTCCGCTAGAGGCGCTAGTGTAGCGTGAGGTCAACGAAATGTCAAATCTCATAGTTTTTGGGTGAGCTACGACCGGTGTGAAGTTAGCTGCCTAAAGTTAGCTGCCTGTGATAACCCGACCAAATTAAGAAGTGTCGTTTTCGAAAGTGTTAAAATAAATTAAAACATCATGAAATAGGTCGCAAAGTACACAAAATAAACAAAACATTAAGACAAAGGCTTTGATTAAGTGTAAAAGAAGGACAACCGGCGAGAAAACAAATTTTGTTTAAAATTGCCAGGCATTTTCTTTTATATCATAAAGATATAGTCTAATAAGTAAAGCCAGGAGTGGTGGCTGTATTTAACATACAACCACATGACTACGGATCTTAAAACTGAAGAGTCTAGATTGATACCCAGCTTAGAGCTAGTTTAGAACATAGGCGCCGATCAAAGTTAGCTGCCTAAATCCAACGAACAAATCAAGTCGAATTTCTGCCAAATACGATCCCAGTCAGGACTGACTATTACATGTGTTTTATAGCCAAGATATATATCTTTCAAAATTACCAAATAATTATATGATACCTCACTCTGTTAAAAAATTAGAGAGAAATTCTCAAAATATACAATTTTTGTCCTCGCTGCCTAGAACGTTGCCGTTTTTTGCAAAATAGAAGTAATCCCAGGAGCAGTGACTATATCAGTCATTTAGCTACATAACTAGAGATATAGAAACAGGTACGTCCTGAGTGATACCCAATTTGGTTTAGGAAAAACTGGAAAATCAAGCGAAATTTTCGAATAAACCTGCAAAAATTTGAGGTTATGTCACATTTGCGCGAGATAGAAGTGAACCCAGGAGTAGTGGCTATATTTATCATACAGCTACAAACCCAGGGATCTTAAAACTGCAAAGTCTAGATTGATACCCAGTTCGGTTTAGGAGATAGGCGACGATCCAAGTTAGCTGCCTAAATCCAACGAACAAATCAAGTCGAATTTCTGCCAAACACGATCCCAGCCAGGACTAACTTTTATATGTGTTTTATAACCAAGATATATATCTTTCAAAATTACTAAAGAATTATATGATACCTCCCTCTTTAAAAAAAATTACATAGAAATTCTCAAAATTTAAAATTTTTGTCCTCGCTGCCTAGAACGATGCCGTTTTTTTGCAAAACAGAAGTAATCCCAGGAGCAGTGACTATATAGGTCGTTTAGCTACATAACTATGGATATAGAAACAGGTACGTCCTGAGTGATACCCAGTTTGGTTTAGGAAACACAGTAAAATTAAGCGAAATTTTCTAATAAACCTGCAAAAATTTGAGGTTATGTCACATTTCCGCGAGATACAAGTGAACCCAGGAGTAGTGGCTATATTTATCATACAGCTACAAACCCAGGGATCTTAAAACTGCAAAGTCTAGATTGATACCCAGTTTGGTTTAGGAGATAGGCGACGATCCAAGTTAGCTGCCTAAATCCAACGAACAAATCAAGTCGAATTTCTGCCAACCACGATCCCAGCCAGGACCGACTTTTATATGTGTTTTATAACCAAGATATATATCTTTCAAAATTACTAAAGAATTGTATGATACCTCCCTCTTTTAAAAAAAAATTACATAGAAATTCTCAAAATTTAAAATTTTTGTCCTCGCTGCCTAGAACGATGCCGTTTTTTGCAAAACAGAAGTAATCCCAGGAGCAGTGACTATATAGGTCGTTTAGCTACATAACTATGGATATAGAAACAGGTACGTCCTGAGTGATACCCAGTTTGGTTTAGGAAACACAGTAAAATTAAGCGAAATTTTCTAATAAACCTGCAAAAATTTGAGGTTATGTCACATTTCCGCGAGATACAAGTGAACCCAGGAGTAGTGGCTATATTTATCATACAGCTACAAACCCAGGGATCTTAAAACTGCAAAGTCTAGATTGATACCCAGTTTGGTTTAGGAGATAGGCGACGATCCAAGTTAGCTGCCTAAATCTAACGAACAAATCAAGTCGAATTTCTGCCAAACACGATCCCAGCCAGGACTGACTTTTATATGTGTTTTATAACCAAGATATATATCTTTCAAACTTACTAAAGAATTCTATGATACCTCCCTCTTTTAAAAAAAAATTACATAGAAATTCTCAAAATTTAAAATTTTTGTCCTCGCTGCCTAGAACGATGCCGTTTTTTGCAAAACAGAAGTAATCCCAGGAGCATTGACTATAAAGGTCGTTTAGCTACATAACTATGGATATAGAAACAGGTACGTCCTGAGTGATACCCAGTTTGGTTTAGGAAACACAGTAAAATTAAGCGAAATTTTCTAATAAACCTGCAAAAATTTGAGGTTATGTCACATTTCCGCGAGATACAAGTGAACCCAGGAGTAGTGGCTATATTTATCATACAGCTACAAACCCAGGGATCTTAAAACTGCAAAGTCTAGATTGATACCCAGTTTGGTTTAGGAGATAGGCGACGATCCAAGTTAGCTGCCTAAATGCAACGAACAAATCAAGTCGAATTTCTGCCAAACACGATCCCAGCCAGGACTGACTTTTATATGTGTTTTATAACCAAGATATATATCTTTCAAACTTACTAAAGAATTGTATGATAACTCCCTCTTTTAAAACAAAATTACATAGAAATTCTCAAAATTTAAAATTTTTGTCCTCGCTGCCTAGAACGATGCCGTTTTTTGCAAAACAGAAGTAATCCCAGGAGCAGTGACTATATAGGTCGTTTAGCTACATAACTATGGATATAGAAACAGGTACGTCCTGAGTGATACCCAGTTTGGTTTAGGAAACACAGTAAAATTAAGCGAAATTTTCTAATAAACCTGCAAAAATTTGAGGTTATGTCACATTTCCGCGAGATACAAGTGAACCCAGGAGTAGTGGCTATATTTATCATACAGCTACAAACCCAGGGATCTTAAAACTGCAAAGTCTAGATTGATACCCAGTTTGGTTTAGGAGATAGGCGACGATCCAAGTTAGCTGCCTAAATCCAACGAACAAATCAAGTCGAATTTCTGCCAAACACGATCCCAGCCTGGACTGCCTTTTATATGTGTTTTATAACCAAGATATATATCTTTCAAAATTACTAAAGAATTGTATGATACCTCCCTCTTTTAAAAAAAAATTACATAGAAATTCTCAAAATTTAAAATTTTTGTCCTCGCTGCCTAGAACGATGCCGTTTTTTGCAAAACAGAAGTAATCCCAGGAGCAGTGACTATATAGGTCGTTTAGCTACATAACTATGGATATAGAAACAGGTACGTCCTGAGTGATACCCAGTTTAGTTTAGGAATAACAGTAAAATTAAGCGAAATTTTCTAATAAACCTGCAAAAATTTGAGGTTATGTCACATTTCCGCGAGATACAAGTGAACCCAGGAGTAGTGGCTATATTTATCATACAGCTACAAACCCAGGGATCTTAAAACTGCAAAGTCTAGATTGATACCCAGTTTGGTTTAGGAGATAGGCGACGATCCAAGTTAGCTGCCTAAATCCAACGAACAAATCAAGTCGAATTTCTGCCAAACACGATCCCAGCCAGGACTGACTTTTATATGTGTTTTATAACCAAGATATATATCTTTTAAAATTACTAACGAATTGTATGATACCTCCCTCTTTTAAAAAAAAATTACATAGAAATTCTCAAAATTGAAAATTTTTGTCCTCGCTGCCTAGAACGATGCCGTTTTTTGCAAAACAGAAGTAATCCCAGGAGCAGTGACTATATAGGTCGTTTAGCTACATAACTATGGATATAGAAACAGGTACGTCCTGAGTGATACCCAGTTTGGTTTAGGAAACACAGTAAAATTAAGCGAAATTTTCTAATAAACCTGCAAAAATTTGAGGTTATGTCACATTTCCGCGAGATACAAGTGAACCCAGGAGTAGTGGCTATATTTATCATACAGCTACAAACCCAGGGATCTTAAAACTGCAAAGTCTAGATTGATACCCAGTTTGGTTTAGGAGATAGGCGACGATCCAAGTTAGCTGCCTAAATCTAACGAACAAATCAAGTCGAATTTCTGCCAAACACGATCCCAGCCAGGACTGACTTTTATATGTGTTTTATAACCAAGATATATATCTTTCAAAATTACTAAAGAATTGTATGATACCTCCCTCTTTTAAAAAAAAATTACATAGAAATTCTCAAAATTTAAAATTTTTGTCCTCGCTGCCTAGAACGATGCCGTTTTTTGCAAAACAGAAGTAATCCCAGGAGCAGTGACTATATAGGTCGTTTAGCTACATAACTATGGATATAGAAACAGGTACGTCCTGAGTGATACCCAGTTTGGTTTAGGAAACACAGTAAAATTAAGCGAAATTTTCTAATAAACCTGCAAAAATTTGAGGTTATGTCACATTTCCGCGAGATACAAGTGAACCCAGGAGTAGTGGCTATATTTATCATACAGCTACAAACCCAGGGATCTTAAAACTGCAAAGTCTAGATTGATACCCAGTTTGGTTTAGGAGATAGGCGACGATCCAAGTTAGCTGCCTAAATCCAACGAACAAATCAAGTCGAATTTCTGCCAAACACGATCCCAGCCAGGACTGACTTTTATATGTGTTTTATAACCAAGATATATATCTTTCAAACTTACTAAAGAATTGTATGATACCTCCCTCTTTTAAAAAAAAATTACATAGAAATTCTCAAAATTTAAAATTTTTGTCCTCGCTGCCTAGAACGATGCCGTTTTTTGCAAAACAGAAGTAATCCCAGGAGCAGTGACTATATAGGTCGTTTAGCTACATAACTATGGATATAGAAACAGGTACGTCCTGAGTGATACCCAGTTTGGTTTAGGAATAACAGTAAAATTAAGCGAAATTTTCTAATAAACCTGCAAAAATTTGAGGTTATGTCACATTTCCGCGAGATACAAGTGAACCCAGGAGTAGTGGCTATATTTATCATACAGCTACAAACCCAGGGATCTTAAAACTGCAAAGTCTAGATTGATACCCAGTTTGGTTTAGGAGATAGGCGACGATCCAAGTTAGCTGCCTAAATCCAACGAACAAATCAAGTCGAATTTCTGCCAAACACGATCCCAGCCAGGACTGACTTTTATATGTGTTTTATAACCAAGATATATATCTTTCAAAATTACTAAAAAATTGTATGATACCTCCCTCTTTTAATAAAAAATTACATAGAAATTCTCAAAATTTAAAATTTTTGTCCTCGCTGCCTAGAACGATGCCGTTTTTTGCAAAACAGAAGTAATCCCAGGAGCAGTGACTATATAGGTCGTTTAGCTACATAACTATGGATATAGAAACAGGTACGTCCTGAGTGATACCCAGTTTAGTTTAGGAATAACAGTAAAATTAAGCGAAATTTTCTAATAAACCTGCAAAAATTTGAGGTTATGTCACATTTCCGCGAGATACAAGTGAACCCAGGAGTAGTGGCTATATTTATCATACAGCTACAAACCCAGGGATCTTAAAACTGCAAAGTCTAGATTGATACCCAGTTTGGTTTAGGAGATAGGCGACGATCCAAGTTAGCTGCCTAAATCCAACGAACAAATCAAGTCGAATTTCTGCCAAACACGATCCCAGCCAGGACTGACTTTTATATGTGTTTTATAACCAAGATATATATCTTTTAAAATTACTAACGAATTGTATGATACCTCCCTCTTTTAAAAAAAAATTACATAGAAATTCTCAAAATTTAAAATTTTTGTCCTCGCTGCCTAGAACGATGCCGTTTTTTGCAAAACAGAAGTAATCCCAGGAGCAGTGACTATATAGGTCGTTTAGCTACATAACTATGGATATAGAAACAGGTACGTCCTGAGTGATACCCAGTTTGGTTTAGGAAACACAGTAAAATTAAGCGAAATTTTCTAATAAACCTGCAAAAATTTGAGGTTATGTCACATTTCCGCGAGATACAAGTGAACCCAGGAGTAGTGGCTATATTTATCATACAGCTACAAACCCAGGGATCTTAAAACTGCAAAGTCTAGATTGATACCCAGTTTGGTTTAGGAGATAGGCGATGATCCAAGTTAGCTGCCTAAATCCAACGAACAAATCAAGTCGAATTTCTGCCAAACACGATCCCAGCCTGGACTGCCTTTTATATGTGTTTCATAACCAAGATATATATCTTTCAAAATTACTAAAGAATTGTATGATACCTCCCTCTTTTAAAAAAAAATTACATAGAAATTCTCAAAATTTAATATCTTATTAATATTAATTTATTATCTTATTATCTTATATATCTTGGTTATAAAATACATGTAATAGTCAGTTCTGGCTGGGATCGGATTTGGCAGAAATGCGACTTGATTTGTTCGTTGGATTTAGGCAGCTAACTTGGATCGTCGCCTATCTCCTAAACCAAACTGGATATCAATCTAGACTTTGCAGTTTTAAGATCCCTGCGTGTGTGGCTGTATGATAAATATAGCCACTACTCCTGGGTTCACTTGTATCTCGCGGAAATGTGACATATCCTCAAATTTTTGCAGGTTTATTCGAAAATTTCGCTTGATTTTCCAGTTTTTCCTAAACCAAATTGGGTATCACTCAGGACGTACCTGTTTCTATATCTCTAGTTATGTAGCTAAATGACCTATATAGTAACTGCTCCTGGGATTACTTCTATTTTGCAAAAAACTGCAACGGTCAAGGCAGCGAAGACAAAAATTTTATATTTTGAGCATTTCTCTCTAATTTTTGTTAACACAGTGAGGTATCATATAATTTATTGGTAATTTTGAAAGATATATATCTTGGTTATAAAACACATGTAATAGTCAGTCCTGGCTGGGATCGTATTTGGCAGAAATGCGACTTGATTTGTTCGTTGGATTTAGGCAGCTAACTTGGATCGTCGCCTATCTCCTAAACCAAACTGGGTATCAATCTAGACTTTGCAGTTTTAGGATCCCTGGGTTTGTAGCTGTATGATAAATATAGCCACTACTCCTGGGTTCACTTGTATCTCGCGGAAATGTGACATAACCTCAAATTTTTGCAGGTTTATTAGAAAATTTCGCTTAATTTTACTGTTTTTCCTAAACCAAACTGGGTATCACTCAGGACGTACCTGTTTCTATATCCATAGTTATGTAGCTAAACGACCTATATAGTCACTGCTCCTGGGATTACTTCTGTTTTGCAAAAAACGGCATCGTTCTAGGCAGCGAGGACAAAAATTTTCAATTTTGAGAATTTCTATGTAATTTTTTTTTAAAAGAGGGAGGTATCATACAATTCTTTAGTAAGTTTGAAAGATATATATCTTGTTTATAAAACACATATAAAAGTCAGTCCTGGCTGGGATCGTGTTTGGCAGAAATTCGACTTGATTTGTTCGTTGGATTTAGGCAGCTAACTTGGATCGTCGCCTATCTCCTAAACCGAACTGGGTATCAATCTAGACTTTGCAGTTTTAAGATCCCTGGGTTTGTAGCTGTATGATAAATATAGCCACTACTTCTGGGTTCACTTGTATCTCGCAGAAATGTGACATATCCTCAAGTTTTTGCAGGTTTATTCAAAAATTTCGCTTGATTTTCCAGTTTTTCCTAAACCAAACTGGGCATCGATATATAAACTTACTAGATATCGCGATCCGAACACTCATTATGTTCCACTGCTTTGCACCTTGCACTGTGCAAAGGACTTTAGTATGACTTTGACATTCATGAGCGGCGAACGGACTAGTTTTTTATTGAGACTCCGAATGTAAGCGTGAACCTGCACGTAAGTAACAATTCACTACTCAAGTAAGTAAAATTACATCTCGTTCAAGTGATTACGCAACTAATAATATCGTAATACCACACTAAAAACATTTTTTAAAATAAGACGTCACGCCATTTATTTATTATTTATTTAATATCAAAAAAAAATTTTCGAAAACATCTTTTTTGCATCTGAGTATTATAATTACGTTTTGTAGGTAAAATAGCTGTGTCACTTCTGCGGTGTATAATCTATATAGCGATGACGTCTTGTGACAGTCCGCTATTTGAACATATTGTTGACATGAACGTGCGTGTCCATAGAGTATAAGTCAACGAAACTGGGTATCACTCAGGACGTACCTGTTTCTATATCTTTAGTTATGTAGCTAAATGACCTATATAGTCACTGCTCCTGGGATTATTTCTATTTTGCAAAAAACGGCAACGTTCTAGGCAGCGAGGACAAAAATTTTAAATTTTGAGAATTTCTATGTAATTTTTTTTTAAAAAAGGGATGTATCATACAATTCTTTAGTAAGTTTGAAAGATATATATCTTGGTTATAAAACACATATAAAAGTCAGTCCTGGCTGGGATCGTGTTTGGCAGAAATTCGACTTGATTTGTTCGTTGGATTTAGGCAGCTAACTTGGATCGTCGCCTATCTCCTAAACTGAACTGGGTATCAATCTAGACTTTGCAGTTTTAAGATCCCTGGGTTTGTAGCTGTATGATAAATATAGCCACTACTCTTGGGTTCACTTGTATCTCGCAGAAATGTGACATATCCTCAAATTTTTGCAGGTTTATTCGAAAATTTCGCTTGTATTTCCAGTTTTTCCTAAACCAAACTGGGTATCACTCAGGACGTACCTGTTTCTATATCTTTAGTTATGTAGCTAAATGACCTATATAGTCACTGCTCCTGGGATTACTTCTATTTTGCAAAAAACGGCAACGTTCTAGGCAGCGAGGACAAACATTTTAAATTTTGAGAATTTCTATGTAATTTTTTTTTAAAAGAGGGAGGTATCATACAATTCTTTAGTAAGTTTGAAAGATATATATCTTGGTTATAAAACACATATAAAAGTCAGTCCTGGCTGGGATCGTGTTTGGCAGAAATTCGACTTGATTTGTTCGTTGCATTTAGGCAGCTAACTTGGATCGTCGCCTATCTCCTAAACTGAACTGGGTATCAATCTAGACTTTGCAGTTTTAAGATCCCTGGGTTTGTAGCTGTATGATAAATATAGCCACTACTCCTGGGTTCACTTGTATCTCGCGGAAATGTGACATAACCTCAAATTTTTGCAGGTTTATTAGAAAATTTCGCTTAATTTTACTGTTTTTCCTAAACCAAACTGGGTATCACTCAGGACGTACCTGTTTCTATATCCATAGTTATGTAGCTAAACGACCTATATAGTCACTGCTCCTGGGATTACTTCTGTTTTGCAAAAAACGGCATCGTTCTAGGCAGCGAGGACAAAAATTTTAAATTTTGAGAATTTCTATGTAATTTTTTATTAAAAGAGGGAGGTATCATACAATTCTTTAGTAAGTTTGAAAGATATATATCTTGGTTATAAAACACATATAAAAGTCAGTCCTGGCTGGGATCGTGTTTGGCAGAAATTCGACTTGATTTGTTCGTTGCATTTAGGCAGCTAACTTGGATCGTCGCCTATCTCCTAAACCAAACTGGGTATCAATCTAGACTTTGCAGTTTTAAGATCCCTGGGTTTGTAGCTGTATGATAAATATAGCCACTACTCCTGGGTTCACTTGTATCTCGCGGAAATGTGACATAACCTCAAATTTTTGCAGGTTTATTAGAAAATTTCGCTTAATTTTACTGTTTTTCCTAAACCAAACTGGGTATCACTCAGGACGTACCTGTTTCTATATCCATAGTTATGTAGCTAAACGACCTATATAGTCACTGCTCCTGGGATTACTTCTGTTTTGCAAAAAACGGCATCGTTCTAGGCAGCGAGGACAAAAATTTTAAATTTTGAGAATTTCTATGTAATTTTTTTTTAAAAGAGGGAGGTATCATACAATTCGTTAGTAATTTTAAAAGATATATATCTTGGTTATAAAACACATATAAAAGGCAGTCCAGGCTGGGATCGTGTTTGGCAGAAATTCGACTTGATTTGTTCGTTAGATTTAGGCAGCTAACTTGGATCGTCGCCTATCTCCTAAACCAAACTGGGTATCAATCTAGACTTTGCAGTTTTAAGATCCCTGGGTTTGTAGCTGTATGATAAATATAGCCACTACTCCTGGGTTCACTTGTATCTCGCGGAAATGTGACATAACCTCAAATTTTTGCAGGTTTATTAGAAAATTTCGCTTAATTTTACTGTTATTCCTAAACCAAACTGGGTATCACTCAGGACGTACCTGTTTCTATATCCATAGTTATGTAGCTAAACGACCTATATAGTCACTGCTCCTGGGATTACTTCTGTTTTGCAAAAAACGGCATCGTTCTAGGCAGCGAGGACAAAAATTTTAAATTTTGAGAATTTCTATGTAATTTTTTATTAAAAGAGGGAGGTATCATACAATTCTTTAGTAATTTTGAAAGATATATATCTTGGTTATAAAACACATATAAAAGGCAGTCCAGGCTGGGATCGTGTTTGGCAGAAATTCGACTTGATTTGTTCGTTGGATTTAGGCAGCTAACTTGGATCGTCGCCTATCTCCTAAACCAAACTGGGTATCAATCTAGACTTTGCAGTTTTAAGATCCCTGGGTTTGTAGCTGTATGATAAATATAGCCACTACTCCTGGGTTCACTTGTATCTCGCGGAAATGTGACATAACCTCAAATTTTTGCAGGTTTATTAGAAAATTTCGCTTAATTTTACTGTGTTTCCTAAACCAAACTGGGTATCACTCAGGACGTACCTGTTTCTATATCCATAGTTATGTAGCTAAACGACCTATATAGTCACTGCTCCTGGGATTACTTCTGTTTTGCAAAAAACGGCATCGTTCTAGGCAGCGAGGACAAAAATTTTAAATTTTGAGAATTTCTATGTATTTTTTTTTTTAAAGAGGGAGGTATCATACAATTCTTTAGTAATTTTGAAAGATATATATCTTGGTTATAAAACACATATAAAAGGCAGTCCAGGCTGGGATCGTGTTTGGCAGAAATTCGACTTGATTTGTTCGTTAGATTTAGGCAGCTAACTTGGATCGTCGCCTATCTCCTAAACCAAACTGGGTATCAATCTAGACTTTGCAGTTTTAAGATCCCTGGGTTTGTAGCTGTATGATAAATATAGCCACTACTCCTGGGTTCACTTGTATCTCGCGGAAATGTGACATAACCTCAAATTTTTGCAGGTTTATTAGAAAATTTCGCTTAATTTTACTGTTTTTCCTAAACCAAACTGGGTATCACTCAGGACGTACCTGTTTCTATATCCATAGTTATGTAGCTAAACGACCTATATAGTCACTGCTCCTGGGATTACTTCTGTTTTGCAAAAAACGGCATCGTTCTAGGCAGCGAGGACAAAAATTTTAAATTTTGAGAATTTCTATGTAATTTTTTATTAAAAGAGGGAGGTATCATACAATTCTTTAGTAAGTTTGAAAGATATATATCTTGGTTATAAAACACATATAAAAGTCAGTCCTGGCTGGGATCGTGTTTGGCAGAAATTCGACTTGATTTGTTCGTTGCATTTAGGCAGCTAACTTGGATCGTCGCCTATCTCCTAAACCAAACTGGGTATCAATCTAGACTTTGCAGTTTTAAGATCCCTGGGTTTGTAGCTGTATGATAAATATAGCCACTACTCCTGGGTTCACTTGTATCTCGCGGAAATGTGACATAACCTCAAATTTTTGCAGGTTTATTAGAAAATTTCGCTTAATTTTACTGTGTTTCCTAAACCAAACTGGGTATCACTCAGGACGTACCTGTTTCTATATCCATAGTTATGTAGCTAAACGACCTATATAGTCACTGCTCCTGGGATTACTTCTGTTTTGCAAAAAACGGCATCGTTCTAGGCAGCGAGGACAAAAATTTTAAATTTTGAGAATTTCTATGTATTTTTTTTTTTAAAAGAGGGAGGTATCATACAATTCTTTAGTAAGTTTGAAAGATATATATCTTGGTTATAAAACACATATAAAAGTCAGTCCTGGCTGGGATCGTGTTTGGCAGAAATTCGACTTGATTTGTTCGTTGGATTTAGGCAGCTAACTTGGATCGTCGCCTATCTCCTAAACCAAACTGGGTATCAATCTAGACTTTGCAGTTTTAAGATCCCTGGGTTTGTAGCTGTATGATAAATATAGCCACTACTCCTGGGTTCACTTGTATCTCGCGGAAATGTGACATAACCTCAAATTTTTGCAGGTTTATTAGAAAATTTCGCTTAATTTTACTGTTATTCCTAAACTAAACTGGGTATCACTCAGGACGTACCTGTTTCTATATCCATAGTTATGTAGCTAAACGACCTATATAGTCACTGCTCCTGGGATTACTTCTGTTTTGCAAAAAACGGCATCGTTCTAGGCAGCGAGGACAAAAATTTTAAATTTTGAGAATTTCTATGTAATTTTTTTTTAAAAGAGGGAGGTATCATACAATTCTTTAGTAATTTTGAAAGATATATATCTTGGTTATAAAACACATATAAAAGGCAGTCCAGGCTGGGATCGTGTTTGGCAGAAATTCGACTTGATTTGTTCGTTGGATTTAGGCAGCTAACTTGGATCGTCGCCTATCTCCTAAACCAAACTGGGTATCAATCTAGACTTTGCAGTTTTAAGATCCCTGGGTTTGTAGCTGTATGATAAATATAGCCACTACTCCTGGGTTCACTTGTATCTCGCGGAAATGTGACATAACCTCAAATTTTTGCAGGTTTATTAGAAAATTTCGCTTAATTTTACTGTTTTTCCTAAACCAAACTGGGTATCACTCAGGACGTACCTGTTTCTATATCCATAGTTATGTAGCTAAACGACCTATATAGTCACTGCTCCTGGGATTACTTCTGTTTTGCAAAAAACGGCATCGTTCTAGGCAGCGAGGACAAAAATTTTAAATTTTGAGAATTTCTATGTAATTTTTTATTAAAAGAGGGAGGTATCATACAATTCTTTAGTAAGTTTGAAAGATATATATCTTGGTTATAAAACACATATAAAAGTCAGTCCTGGCTGGGATCGTGTTTGGCAGAAATTCGACTTGATTTGTTCGTTGCATTTAGGCAGCTAACTTGGATCGTCGCCTATCTCCTAAACCAAACTGGGTATCAATCTAGACTTTGCAGTTTTAAGATCCCTGGGTTTGTAGCTGTATGATAAATATAGCCACTACTCCTGGGTTCACTTGTATCTCGCGGAAATGTGACATAACCTCAAATTTTTGCAGGTTTATTAGAAAATTTCGCTTAATTTTACTGTGTTTCCTAAACCAAACTGGGTATCACTCAGGACGTACCTGTTTCTATATCCATAGTTATGTAGCTAAACGACCTTTATAGTCAATGCTCCTGGGATTACTTCTGTTTTGCAAAAAACGGCATCGTTCTAGGCAGCGAGGACAAAAATTTTAAATTTTGAGAATTTCTATGTAATTTTTTTTTAAAAGAGGGAGGTATCATACAATTCTTTAGTAAGTTTGAAAGATATATATCTTGGTTATAAAACACATATAAAAGTCAGTCCTGGCTGGGATCGTGTTTGGCAGAAATTCGACTTGATTTGTTCGTTAGATTTAGGCAGCTAACTTGGATCGTCGCCTATCTCCTAAACCAAACTGGGTATCAATCTAGACTTTGCAGTTTTAAGATCCCTGGGTTTGTAGCTGTATGATAAATATAGCCACTACTCCTGGGTTCACTTGTATCTCGCGGAAATGTGACATAACCTCAAATTTTTGCAGGTTTATTAGAAAATTTCGCTTAATTTTACTGTGTTTCCTAAACCAAACTGGGTATCACTCAGGACGTACCTGTTTCTATATCCATAGTTATGTAGCTAAACGACCTATATAGTCACTGCTCCTGGGATTACTTCTGTTTTGCAAAAAACGGCATCGTTCTAGGCAGCGAGGACAAAAATTTTAAATTTTGAGAATTTCTATGTAATTTTTTTTTAAAAGAGGGAGGTATCATACAATTCTTTAGTAATTTTGAAAGATATATATCTTGGTTATAAAACACATATAAAAGGCAGTCCAGGCTGGGATCGTGTTTGGCAGAAATTCGACTTGATTTGTTCGTTGGATTTAGGCAGCTAACTTGGATCGTCGCCTATCTCCTAAACCAAACTGGGTATCAATCTAGACTTTGCAGTTTTAAGATCCCTGGGTTTGTAGCTGTATGATAAATATAGCCACTACTCCTGGGTTCACTTGTATCTCGCGGAAATGTGACATAACCTCAAATTTTTGCAGGTTTATTAGAAAATTTCGCTTAATTTTACTGTTTTTCCTAAACCAAACTGGGTATCACTCAGGACGTACCTGTTTCTATATCCATAGTTATGTAGCTAAACGACCTATATAGTCACTGCTCCTGGGATTACTTCTGTTTTGCAAAAAACGGCATCGTTCTAGGCAGCGAGGACAAAAATTTTAAATTTTGAGAATTTCTATGTAATTTTTTTTTAAAAGAGGGAGGTATCATACAATTTTTTAGTAATTTTGAAAGATATATATCTTGGTTATAAAACACATATAAAAGTCAGTCCTGGCTGGGATCGTGTTTGGCAGAAATTCGACTTGATTTGTTCGTTGGATTTAGGCAGCTAACTTGGATCGTCGCCTATCTCCTAAATCGAACCGGGTATCAATCTAGACTTTGCAGTTTTAAGATCCCTGGGTTTGTAGCTGTATGATAAATATAGCCACTACTCCTGGGTTCACTTGTATCTTGCAGAAATGTGACATATCCTCAAATTTTTGCAGGTTTATTCGAAAATTTCGCTTGATTTTCCAGTTTTTCCTAAACCAAATTGGGTATCACTCAGGACGTACCTGTTTCTATATCTTTAGTTATGTAGCTAAATGACCTATATAGTCACTGCTCCTGGGATTACTTCTATTTTGCAAAAAACGGCAACGTTCTAGGCAGCGAGGACAAAAATTTTAAATTTTGAGAATTTCTATGTAATTTTTTGTAAAAGAGGGAGGTATCATACAATTCTTTAGTAATTTTGAAAGATATATATCTTGGTTATAAAACACATATAAAAGTCAGTCCTGGCTGGGATCGTGTTTGGCAGAAATTCGACTTGATTTGGTCGTTGGATTTAGGCAGCTAACTTTGATCGGCGCCTATGTTATAAACTAGCTCTAAGCTGGGTATCAATCTAGACTCTTCAGTTTTAAGATCCGTAGTCATGTGGTTGTATGTTAAATACAGCCACCACTCCTGGCTTTACTTATTAGACTATATCTTTATGATATAAAAGAAAATGCCTGGCAATTTTAAACAAAATTTGTTTTCTCGCCGGTTGTCCTTCTTTTACACTTAATCAAAGCCTTTGTCTTAATGTTTTGTTTATTTTGTGTACTTTGCGACCTATTTCATGATGTTTTAATTTATTTTAACACTTTCGAAAACGACACTTCTTAATTTGGTCGGGTTATCACAGGCAGCTAACTTTAGGCAGCTAACTTCACACCGGTTGAGCTACGCGGGTTTATTTATAATTAGAATAATTTTGTGAATATTTTGCATTACCTGAAATTAATTATGGCAATTATGCGATAAGGGGCAATGAACGTCTGTAATTTGAGACAGTTTTGTCTTTCGAAAACTTTTGCCCTCCCTTTTTCCGGACAAAACGGCATTATGCAATACTGTGGTTGCTCAATATGTTTATGGTATTGTTTTACGATGTCTTAAATATGATTTTAATCTAAACTTTGTTTTCACGGCCGTTATAACAGACTTTTAAAAACCTCACGCAACAGTGGCGCCATCTAGTGAGAGAAAAAACGATAGCCCTCATTGCATATGAGGAAGCCATGAATAAGCTGTTTACAGAACCATAGCAGTGTAGAAACACCTTTGGCCTCATAAGCACTTTTCATCATGTCATATAGGGGTCAATCACGTGTCACGTTTATGCACAACATTATTTCCTTTGTCTATAACCTGGGTATAATTTTTAGTTTCGTAATTTTTTTTTGTTTAATCTCTGGACACAATTTATCTCTAAAATAAAACAGTTAACATGTTCCTTGGAACAGACCTCTAAATATCTTACAGTTTAAGAGTTCCCTTTACTGACCAAACTAAATGAACCCAGTCTCCAATCACTTAGCTTTACTTACATCGCAATTTGCCAGCGACGTATGCAAATTTGTCGCTTGTGCATTCACGGGGGCCTGTATTTACAATTAAAATATGCAAATGAAGATATTACCCACTACTTTTCATTCCGGCTCGATGGAGTTCGAATAGGGATGCAAAGCAGTTGCACCCTCGCCGCTGTTAGAAATATGGACCATGCCCCTCCGACGCAGTGGCGACAAAAACTCAATTTGT
Organism: Choristoneura rosaceana; assembly: GCA_037349165.1. NCBI lineage: Eukaryota > Metazoa > Arthropoda > Insecta > Lepidoptera > Tortricidae > Choristoneura > Choristoneura rosaceana. The sequence goes on from JAZBNJ010000022.1 coordinate 8,050,675, forward strand.
GTGTTTATACATTCACTTATCTGGGTTTACGTTGTCATATAAACGTCGTAAGCAATTTCAAACCTTGAATAATAGGCTAGATTCCTATATTAGGTAATATTAGGAATTAGTCCGTCAGTTAGAATTTAATTTTTTTTTTCTTTTGTAATGAAACAAAAAATTAACGCCCAAATGGCCTAGTGGTTACAGAACCTTGAGGAAGTTTGAGGTCCCTGGTTCAATTCCCAGCCGGGGCAGTTATTTGTATGAATAATAAGAATGTCTGTTCTCGGATCTGTATGTTTAATAAGTATTTAAGAATGTATTTATCTATATAGTATGTTCATTGTAACAGGGTCTATAATGATCACATGATCTCCTTGTAACATCTGTAACCATACATCGTGGAAAAGCAATAAAATATTGAGTATTGAGTATCCGTTGCCTAGTATCCATAGTACAAGCTATGTGGTTAGTTTGGGACTAGGTCAACAGGGTGTTAAGTGTCACTTCCCGTGATATTTATTTATTTATTACTTTATTTCAATTATGGATTTATAGCCGGTTGAAGTTCGGTATGACGTCACATTTATGTGGGTGTGAGACGCCCACTTTTTACTAAGGAGTGACGTCACGGGCTCCCACTCCTGAACTTTGTCGCGCTTCATCAATTGACAATTAATACGTGTCCATGACGGAGTAATTAGAATTCAGTAGGTATCTCAAAAGCGAAAGAATGAAATACAAAAAACTAGAAATAGAAACAGAAATAATTTATTTCCAAGAATACGGTTACTATAGTTACAATTCTTAAATTAATCTTGAAACAAAAAAACTACATCGAAATTGGTCCGTCCGTTTCAGAGCTACGATGCGAAACTAATAGTACAGTATGGAGGTGAAGGAGCTGCATGAGCATACATTTGTTGCATAGACGTAGCTATCGTTAGGTCACGGGTGAGCAAAGTAATTGCTATACATAAATAAAATATTCTTATTCTTATTCTTTTTTAAAATATGGTTTCTGTCCTAATTAATAAGACAATTTCGCCAATGTCAAAGTATTTTCGAGAGGCAACGTTGTACGGTGATTGTAGTTTTTGCAACTTGATAGCAAAATTCCAGAAACCACGTGGAGACAACTTGCGCATTAAAAAATGTCAGACACGAGAGCAATATTGAATATTGTGATCACTGTTCACTGTTAAGGTTAATCGCCGCATAAAACACTATCAAAATTATACTTCAACTAGCCAAAGAAACAGAAATAGCAAAATTAAACATTGTCTACGTCCTCCATGTTCGAATGCCACAAATCGAATCATAAATAAAATATCATGGGACACTTAGCAGCAATTGACCGAGTCCCTGTCACGGTGCAACCGTTATTATCTCTTGTCGCTAGATGGCGCTAGTAGCGCATTCTATAAAAAACATTTTTTTATATTTCATAATTAATTAAATGCGATTGCGCAGCTGTTTTTTAATGTACAAAATTGTTTTTTTTTATCTTTTAAATTTTATACATACAAGTTTGTAAATACATAGTTAATTCCATTATTGTCTCTGGAATTTTTATCCATAAGAGTGTAAGCTAGCTAAAACTGTTGAATTTGGACGGTAGTTGTTTTCTTAACAGCTGATATTGTTATTGTGTCAAAATTTTGCTTAAATAGACGCACACAGCCAGAATTTCACATTCTGCAAAAAATCAGAAAACAACGAATTCGCCTTTCTAAAACTATTTATCTATATTTCAATTTTTTAAATTCAGTGAAACTCTGCCCAAATTTGGGCGGCACCGTACGGTCTGGGACTGAACCCCTCACCGTTTCCACCAACACCTTCTGCACGGCTGCTTGGAACTGAAGCCCGGTCCTTCCTCTACTGCAAGGACTGCTGCTGCTTGCTGGCCCTGGAGCCCCTTCTGCCTCCAGCCTTTGTCCAGCACGGGCAACCTACGCTTCGGACTCTAATCCAGGGAAGCCTTGCCAAGAAACGCTTTCCCACTCAACTCTGCCGTATCCGCGACCCTCGAGTTTTTTTTTTTAATTTTATTTCTGTCAGTAAAGCCTTAGGGGCTAAATAAACGTCTAAAACTTAAATTCGTTTTTCTCAAATTGAACCCCTAGGGTCTCACTGCTCTACCCTGACATCCCAAACTAAGCAAAGCTTTTACTATGGGTACAAGGCAACGGATAAACGACTTATACATAAATATTAAACATTCAAGACCCGAGAACAAACATTCGTATTATTGAAACCGGGACCTCAAGCTTCGTAGTTAGATTCTCTAACCACTTGGCCATCTGGTCGCCAAAAGAGCCAAAAGCAAAGAAACAGTTCAAAGAAATTGAATCACTAAAAAAATTACCGAAGGACTTCCAGTGCAGACTTGCAGAGGCATGCAGATAAAGTAAGTATGTACTATAGCCTGCAAAAGTCGATGGACAATTCCAAAATACAATCGTCTATCGCGATAAACGACGCCATCTATACTTCAATTAAAAACTGGCTTTGTGTCTATTCAAACACCGTGTGAAAACTAGATACAAAACCTTTTCACACATCAATAGAGCTGCAACTCTAAATAGATTCGTTTCAGTGGTCGACAACACACGCAGCGAGAGACAACTACTAAACACCCGAAATTACACAGATTGCCAACGGCCCCGACCGTGTTGCCAGTAAATTAATATGTATGTAAATTTCCCCGCCTCCGAAGCTAAGCTGCCGTTTACGCACCCCTGCCATAGGATATAGATTAATTTGAGTGCTCATGCTTAACCTTCTAATTGAGAAGCTACTGATTTTTAACAAATAACGTTTTTGGAAAAGTAAATGGAAACGAAAGACGATCGCACCTTTTTTGTAAGCGATTTAAATGAAACACATAAATAATAAATAAATAAATATATCACGAGACAATTCACACCAATTGACCTAGTCCCAAGTAAGCTTAGCAAAGCTTGTGTTATGGATACTAAGCAACGGGTAAATATAATGATATAGATAGATACATACTTAAATACATATTAAACACCCAAGACCCGAGAACAAACATTCGTATTTTTCATTCAAATATCTGCCCCGACACGGGAATAGAACCCGGGACCTCAAGCTTCGTAGTCAGGTTCTCTAACCACTAGGCCATCTGGTCGTCTAAATAAATTTAGCGGGTTGCTATATCCCACTGAATAATAAATGCGAAAGATTATAAGTCAGTTTGTTTGTTACTTCATCACGTCTAAACCGCTGAACCGTTAGAAGAAATTCGGTTTACAGATAGTTTGGGTCCCGGGAAATTGCAAAGTTCCTGCAGGATAGCGATAACCGAATTTAAAAACGGCTAGTCTTTCATAATGCGGATCGCTAAGGAATTGAATTTGCTCCCACCGTCCGTATTTCTGGATAAATATAACCTAAGGTTCTTCAAGGCTAGAATAGGCTATTTCTGAACCGGTCAGCCACCTTTGGCCTCATCCACACTTTTCATAAGGTGAGATAGGGATCAACTACGGTCAGGTTTAGGTATGTAAAAAAAATGCTAGTCATATCACTAAAATACACGCTTCATAGTGTTACCTAATGAATCATAAGGTGCCTATATGTAATTGAAAAATGAGATAATTTATAAACAAGTGTCATTATTGAAAATACAAACCGAAACATAGATGCACAGAAAAACCAGAAAAATAAGACCAACACTGGGAATCGAACCCAGGTCCTCAGCATTCCGTGCCGCGTGCTATACCCCTACACCACTGCTGGTCCACGGGATAGACACGAATTTTTCCTATGCATCACATATCTCAGCTTGTGTACTACTTTGTCCCTTAAGCAGTGACCTAGCGCCATCTATATTGTTTAACTCTCAACGAGAAGCCTTCAATATCTCCTTCGGAACATACCAACATATTTGTATTTTCAATTTAGGTTTCACGGGATGACCGTAAAAGTAAAAAATTTGGAATTGAAATAAAAAATACAAAAAGATTCCAAAAAACCAATCATAAGTGTCATTATATTATGGCCTTGTTCTACCGAAGGTACGTATAGGTTGTAAAAGAACCACATAGAACGTCCTCTTTTAAAGTCGATTTAAAACAGAAGTACTTTCATTAAGTAATGAAAATCAGTACTGTTAGTATAACGATCGACTAACTGACCCTCTTGCCCGCGGCTATTGCTAAAATGAACGATTTTGACAACCCCAGCATTCCTAAAACAACCCTATTGTGAAGAAAATAAAGTCTTTATTTATTGGTTTTTATGTACAAATGTAACCCTGCTAATGCCCATCACTGGGTGATTGTGTCCATGTGTAGATGAGCGGATTCATTGGAAGTAAATTTAGTAAGATTATTCAGTAATTTGTCTTTTACATATTAGGTGGAATTTATTTTACTTCTTCATATGGTAATAAGATGGAATAGTGTTAATATTAGGTCTGTATACTTATTTGTGTCTGTGTGTGTGTGTGTGTGTGTGTGTGTGTGTGTGTGTGTGTGTGTGTGTGTGTGTTTTCGCATTAGAAATATGGTGGCTAGTTATTTTTACTACAAAATACAGTTATTAATCGAATAAAACAGGAAACAACACCTACAACACCCGACGACACACTCAATACCCATTTCAGAACAAAACGGCCATATGGCCAAACTATTTTTCATACTTCTACGCGGACGGAGTTGCGGGCAACAGCAAGTTACAGTATATAAATAAGAAAGAAATATGTATAGTTTTGTCAGAGTTGCTCAGCAAACTATGGAGAGAGATATGCTGGGGGTTTCTCATATATAATCTCATAATGGGCAGGTCATATAGTACGGAAAACAAATGGCCGTTGATCCGAAAAGTTCTCAAATGGAAGCGCAGCATAGGACGTCCACCAAAGAGATGGACCACCTGGTCAAAGCCGCGGGTTCACGGTAGATGCAACCCGCTTCCAACTGAAGCAACTGGAGGTCTATAGGGGATACCTATGTCCAATAGTGGACGTCGTCCGGCTGATATGATGATGATTTATAGTTTACTATAGTATGTTGATAACAATTTAAACACAGTCAGCAAAATAAATATTAAAATTGTTATTTTTACAAAACTTTGTTTTCTTAGAAATCATTCGTCGAATTCGATACTAAATTCCAACAACTATCGATTTCCTAAGTATAAAAATTGTCGCCAGTAGAATGATTCATAAATTGATCTATACGGAAGTCACTGGAGGGTCGGATGCAATATGTCGGGAGGGTGCAACCACGTGTCGAAGGGGTATAATCCGACAAAAAATACGAGCGTCTGTCCGTCTCCATCAACGCTATAGAAGTTTAAGTTTCTATATCAAAAAGTATAGTTATGTATAAGTGTTTAGTTTAAGTCCCCTACTGGATTCAGCGTTGGTATACATAAGCGTTTGTTTTCTGTTGTTGATTCTCGTAAGCTGTGTCTGTTACTCAATGTGTGTACAATATTTCAAGCTGTTTTGATTTTTTTTAATATTATTTACTATTCACTTCTATTAGTACGCGGCTTTGCCCGGGTTAGATATACCTTCACAATTTATAAATATTTTCAATCGTTGAGTATTTTCTGTGTAAAGATTACGATAACATTTTAAAAGCACAACTTCCGCTCGGACAACGCCATCTATTTACTTCGGACGTAGTTAACTCGTCGTCTTGAAAGCCTAGGGGTAGATAATTTTATGTTCTCGAACAGCGCCCCCTATTCTTGTTTAAAGTTTAAATATCTCTCTTATTTTTACCCGACTGCAAGGAGTGGTATTGTTGTACTAACATGAATCAGGCACATGAATGCATATAAAACGCATAAATAAATAAAAAACATAAGAGATACAGATGTACGTAGGTAACCAAGCAGAACTTATTCCTTAAAACAATTCACGGGACATCAGAAACAAGAGTAGGTAAATGAAAAGTACAATGGAATGCTTATAGTCATCGATATATGTACAGCGTGTATTTTTAATACTACCTCAAACTGTAACCAGACGAAGATTTAAGTGATGTGAACCGATATCACAACAAATTGTTATTTAGAATTAACTAACACAGCGTAATTAATTTTTGAATATTTTCGAGCAGCAATGTAATGCGTACAAGAAGAGAGAAGCATTCTGTGACAGCTGTCACGTCAACAAGTGCGATGTTTTGAATAAAAACAAAGTAGTATCGCGTAACAATACATTGCGTGCTAATTAATTTTGTAAGGAAAATAATAAGTCTACATTTTTTATTAAAACATAATAAAATGTGATTATTACGGCCTTCACTAACTGCCCTTAAAGTTTGAGGTAGTATTAAAAATACACGCTGTATATTTTTATCGTAGTGACTACCATTACTCAGTCACTCCTAAATATACTAAGTATTATATAAGCATCGCATGTCTAAGTTACATGACACACAAACGTCAAGAATTCACCCCTTGTTATCAGTCATTCTTTGTCTGCATCGCCATCGTTTTTTCAGACAATTTAGTGTCAATTGAGACTTTGTAGGGATAGGTCACGAATTTGTGAAGCGAATTTGATCCTTATTTTCTTCTGTTTTGATCGATATATTACCTAAAATTATGGCGGAATCGTAAATTTAAATTACAATTATAGGTAGAGTCATTCGCGCTGATGCGTGCCGTGATCCTTATTACAATGTCATTAATGGCTAATTTTGACAAAATCACGCGTCTTTGTGGAAGACACTAGGTATAAAAAGGAAACTCTGAGCATAGATATCTAAATAGCTCATTGTGTGCTTGTGTGACTCTGACCCTCTCTAAGAGGCAAACAGTCAAGCACGTCTCAGAGACTTAGATCATCACTGGCAACACACACTGGTCAGTAGGTAACTTATTTATTTAGTTGACACCGAACAACCACCAGCCAAAATCTCTCTCTCTTTAAGTGCCTCTCCAACTAGTGAAGGTTGGCAGTCAGCTCCGCATATCTGATTCGGTCTTTTGCCAGTCTCAAAAGCTCCGCGACGCTCTTAACTCCCGTTCATGCCCGGATATTGCGTAGCCACGATTTCTTCCTACGACCCACTGCTCTTTTGCCTGCCACCTTGCCCACCGGCCAAAATATTGCTGTTTAATTCTGTACCATGTATAACAAACTAAGTAGATAACACAGCTGATCATGGCCACAAGTTCATTAGCGTAATGACTTCCAAACATTAATTGCCTATATTAATCCCGTAATTTGCATTGAATAGTCACGTGTAATTGGTGCCTATTCGACACGTAATCCACAAACAATATTAGGGAATGATGAAACAGGTATATGCCATGATTATATACCTCATAGCTCCGTATGATTCACTATCGATCCATTTACCTAGAGATAAGGCATTCAATGTTGTGACGGACAAGGAAATAGATTTAGGGAACAGAAGTTCTGATCAATTCAATTAAGGTGAACAAAAATCTTGCTTTGCTAATTTCTAGCTGGATCTCGGATTAACACATAGGTAGCTTTTTATTCCGATAATTTAAAATCGTGAAATATCAAGTGCTGTGAAATGAAATATTTATGAACATGACGCAGTGTTCTATGAAGGTATAAACGTTAATGTAATTTTTAATAACCGTTTTAAAAAATATATGAAAGTCCTGGATTTCAATCCAACTGTCAGACTAAGACGGACATGCAGGGGCCAGAGTTAAATATATAAGTTTCAGCAGAGGACGTTTTCCGGCTGATGATGATGATGAAAATGCATGGAACTGTCATCCAGGGTTTTCATGGGTTGTCATGCATGGAACTGTCATCAACGATTTCATTTTTAACCCTAGATCGTGTGAGCGGTCCTAAATAGTTCACGCGAGCGAAACCGTATGTAAAAGCTAGTCAGACGCAATTTATGTCGCTCGCAGTTGCTTTAAAAGTTGACATATCAATCATAAAAGCAAAACCCAACTAGATATTTTTTACTCGACTGAAAGAAGTGGTTACATATCCTTTTAATTTAAAAGATCTGTTATGGACGTCCATTTTGTATATCAATTTTATTTTATTTGACGACGTCCGCCCATATATTGATGTCGACTAATTTATTTACAACTCGGTATAATCTGTACGAAACGCGTTGGTAATAGAATAGGAGGAAACTGGAAGAGACAGAAATGCAATTTTTCATCTAAACTACACAAAGAATTTTTAAGATTAATTTAAACTATTTTGGCAGGGGGTTAGGTTTGTAAATTGGGGTGTACTGCCTTTTCGCCGAAATATGTTTCGCCAAATTTATCTTAGCAACCAATCTTTCGTCGAAGTTTCATTTGGCAAACCAATCGTGGGCATAACCTTTACTTCGCATTTTTCTTATTTCGCAACATATTGACATTGTAAAATTTTCCTTTGTCACACTTTTATGTGGCAAATAGTTATGTAGCAAATGATGGGCTTAGACAAATAACAAATTGTCAAATAACATTTGACCCATTTTTATGTTACAAAGTTTTACTTCAAAATTTGTGCGAGCGAGCGAAGCGAGCGAGCAAGACGGTTCGGAGCAAAAGCAACTTGGATAGTTTAGGTTCAAAGCGTAGCTCCCGCCTTAGCCTTCGATGTTAGGTTTTTTTTATAGCAGCCAGTATAACCTGCCACTAGGAAAGTAGGTTGGATGCCATTCAATATGTTGCTAAGTTAAGGTATGCCAATCAATACGTTTTGACCAAAACATAGATGACGTCTAAAAAAATCCCAGGTAATAATTTGCATAAAACTTTATCAAATGATTAGTTGGGAAATGATCCCACTTTAGCCTTCTGAACCTAAACTATCCAAGTCGCTTCTGCTCCGAACCGTCTTGCTCGCTCGCTTCGCTCGCTCGCACAAATTTTGAAGTAAAACTTTGTAACATAACAATTGGTCAAATTTTATTTAACAATTTGTTATTTGTCGAAGCCAATCATTTGCTACATAATTATTTGCCACATAAAAGTGTGACGAAGTAAAATTTTACAATATAAAAATGTAGCGAAATAAGAAAAATGCAAAATAAAGTTATGCTAACGATTGGTTTGCCAAATGAAACTTCGGCGAAAGATTGTTTGCCAAGTGAAATTTGGCGAAACATATTTCGGCGAAAAGGCAGTACACCGACTGATACCACATCTAGTTCATTCTAACTCCTCGCCACTATCCGAATCGTGTACAGACGGGGGCCAATCGAATTATGTTTCCATTATTATTTGGGGACGTTTTGCATCTACACTCGATGACGAGCGCAGTCAAATCCATCAACCCTATAATGGAATACGCAACATATTGACTGAGCATGCAGGACAAGCAACGGCAAACAACCTTGTTATATTTGTTTGTTTATACTCTTTTTTGTACAAAAGGAAAAGTAAAGATTACGGAGAAGAAAGATGTTAAAGACAACGGCGGACATATCCCTGAAAGGATCATTGCCAGTCAATCTTTGAGTGGTAGAGAAGAGCAATCAAAAAACAAGGATCGACCAATAGAGCAAAACATTTGAATAAATATAAATGCATATTAGAATTTAATTTCTTATTAACTCTCGAAAACAATTTAAAACAAGCCCTGAAAAAGGTGTCAGCTCTTTTCAAAAGCTTTTAGTTAACTTGAAACGTCCGTGTACTTGTAGTAGGTACTTTGTGATATCAGAATTTGCAACCAATTTTTCGACCACTTCCAGATGTTTCATTGAGCTATTTAAAAGTTATGAATTATGATTTATGTGTAATTATAATATGTTTGGTGACAATACAATAATCTGGTAATGAAATTGTGATGGCCCAGCCATGATCGCCTCCATAAGACGATTATGCAATGGCATTGACTTCAAACTCGATACAGATTATGCAGTTTAGATAACTCATAAAGTCAACAAGAAGTCAGAAAAAACCTTTTATTATAAATGATTTTTTTAATAACAAAATGTTATTAAACAAGCAAACCTCTGCAGTGTTTCTGAACTCTGAAGTTTACGCAAGCTTTACGAACTTTCGATTGTTATATCGCTGACTTCCTTTGAAGTTTATGAACACAAGAAACTTAAAACAGGTTAAATGCGACTGCCTTTTTGCTTATAAAAAGTTAGTGTACTGTTTAGTCTTTATGAAACCTTATTATTACGAACTAACGAATAATTAAAATTGAGCTAAATCTGTATAGAGCTAAATAAATTTAAAATTGACATTAGAATCAGAATCAGAAAGAGTACAAGTATTTACTGAGCAAAAGCATTAAGTAGCAGTTAGATATATACGTGTTATACTTCCCAAAGTGCCATAGTTACTACAATGTAAATAATCCTAAACTATCAATATACAAATATGCTTTAGATATTGCTAATTAACACACCTCTAATTTTATGTACATATGTACACCGTGGGCCCGAATAACCCGAGGGATTTTAACCATCGATTTTAGAGCCCAATTGGAGTATATAAAGTAGTATAACATGTAGTCCTATAACAACCCGTTTTTGAGATAATCGTTATTTAAGAAAAATCATAAGTAGAAAAATCTCAAGTGTAATACACCCTAAGTATGTGACGTAGTATGTTTAACCACTTAATATTTTTAAACGCAGACATACTAATGCCATGCTTTCTGGCCAGTTGGCAGTATTTAAGTTTGATATCCAACTACAAGTAGGTTTCATTATCATGGTTATTTCTACCGATATTGAAGATGCGACTTAAAACTGAGTTGAGTAACAGACTGCTGCATAGCCGTGTAATTATAATATCTTTTTCTTGACTTAATCACAATTAGTACTCCTCACTTATCGCTAAAACTTAAGATTGTTTCTATCGCGATAGGAATCGCAAGTTGCGAGAGTGCAAACTATTTGTATTTACCTATGCTATAATAACTGGCCGATATCATGAAATAGATGTTACTAAATGTCAACGTTAAAAATGATTACTGATTGTCACGTCAGATCAAAGTGAAGTGTCATGTTCGCTTACTCTGTTTCTCTACTAAAGATTGGTTCCTCTTACTCACTCTCTTAACTAAAGACTTGTTCACAAGGCCGTGCTAAGCTTAATTGAATTATTTTGTTCTAAAAAATAATTTTAATTAAAGTACATAATTGAACCTATGTTCATATAACATTTTTTACTCGTATTATCGTCAGAAATACCCTGTTAAAATCCCTCGGGTTATTCGGGCCCACGGTGTATAATAATTGATGTAATAAAATCAGCATTAATCAGATCTTAATATAGTAAACACCAAGGACAGAATGCCGATTAAAAGACATCAGGCAAATATCCTAAATGTAGCATCGAATTGCCTTTCTGTATCTAGTTAGATTCTGGCATCAAAGCTTTTCGCTTCAGAGTGACCCTATGACCACGGATTGTGACCTTAATTAGATAAGTCAATTAAACGGCGCAAAGTGAGCCAGCTAGTTCGGCTAATGAAGAAGTACCCGCATCGCGTGCCACTGCCGACAGTAAAAACATCTCTACACAACTCCACCCAACAACAGTATCGCTACACCCTAAATAGGTTATATAATTACATATCACGCTTCATTGTCGTGATAAAATACTTTCTCACACTTATCATTTACCAAATCTACGCCACTGTCCATTTCAGATAATGGTGCGAGCGGGAAGGAGCATACGCGCTAAGGTAAAGGTAGAACGGCGCAGCGATAAAATAACATATATAGTGTCCACAAGCCAAGCGGATATTGATTATCTGCCACAGTTGAGAGCCACCGAGCCCCCTCCGCGCACAACAACTTATGTTCCCGCCACCTCTGCACAAATTTCCCACCCTAAAACGGGTGAAAATGGTACATTTTCCTTCTCTTTAATCTGGCAACATTTACTGTTTCAGCGACGCGGGCGATATTCAATATTTGATCTCTGTCTAACCGACTGAGCGGCGTGTGATTGCAGCACCCGTTTCGCTCTAACACATTCCATAACCATTTTCGATGCATTCCCTTGCCATGATTTTCCCGCGGCACTCGTACCGTACTGTACCTTCACCTCTATGCATCTGCAATAAAAATGCTGTAACACGATCTATTCTTACTTTTATTAAATATTACTTCAATTTGTAAAAAAAAACTTTTCATCAATCAAATCACTTATATATATGTAATTACTTTTTGTTGATTAGAACCCTCAGTTCTTCTTTCCATTATCACCTACCAAAATATCAAAAAATAGTTATTTGTTTTTTCAATACGTTGCGACGTAACTAGTCTGTTAAACTGTAACCTAGATAGCCCTTATCATAGTCAACACTTTATTACAATACAATTTTGAATAAGTAATAGATTTGTAGCGAGCTCATGAACCAAGTCTCGAAGGATTCACCCCTAACTTAAAAGCATGCCATGTCTAGACACACAGCTAGTGAACAAATTCTGTAGGTACTACAAACTTTTCGTGGGGCAAGAGACTCACTACATCCATCCGTTGTGATTGTGTGTATTCGTGTAACCTGTGAAAAATTGGTTTTTCCTACGTGTGCGCGCACACAGCCACAGAACGGTGGGTGTTGGGAGGCGGCGGTTCAGTGTGCGTGGGGGGGCGAAAGGGTGAGTCGTGAACTAAATAGCTTAGTGTTAACACATATTGACATCAAATTCACCGCGATGTTATCATTTATTCAGGTAGCGATTCATTTATTGTAGTTTTCGTTAAGTTTGGGGTATAAATAATTTGGCGTGCGACCTAATCCGCGCGCGCGACGCTTTTACGGCGCGAGCGTGTCAGCGATTAATTATTTTTGTCGCTTTGTTTAACTTACGTCGACTTTGCTTTCGAGTTATTACGAATTTTAATTGCCCGCCGGAGGTTCCAGCATTTTTACGCCTACATTATTTTTTATTTCGTGTTTACCACTTTAAAATGCAAAGTGCTTTATAATACAACATGGTAGTAAGTGTTTAAATTTATTGCCTTAACCCTCCGTTGCTCGTGAATCTAATTAAAATACGAGTTTTCATTTTCTTTCACAAAATAACCGAGCTACACCGTTTAGAGATTCCCCTATTATTTATTAACTTACTTATAATGTGTAGTTAACCGTAACTGTGTCATATCCTGCACAGATTAATTAATCTGAATTGTTAATCTTATCTTGTCACTTGACTTAACTAGTATGATACAATAACGGCCTCAAGTTGTAAGCGACTAGCGATTTTTGGCAAATTCCTGACAACATAAAAATTCCGAGTAACATTTCTGCATTAATTCTTTACTTGGGTTAAACATCAACATGAGCTATTTGGGTAAAAAAAATTAAAATCAATCGACAGCCATATTTTTGTGAAAGAGAAAGAGATAGTACAAGATAGAGACGGCAAAAGCGTGTGAAATATCCCGCTAAGAGCGACAAAGCCGGAACTAAGTGAATGAAATAGCGTACATCAAGTTTCAACAAAGTTCATATTACTTTGTGTGCTGATAATTTCGACAGTGAACGAATTTTTTATACTTAATTGCCAACATGCCCTCAAAGTTCGTTACACGTCGTAGTTCTAACGAAAGTTAATCTTAGTTAATTGATACAGTTAAATTGAGTTAGTTACAAAAAGTTAGGTATAAACAAGATTGAGTTTATTTGCTGGGACGTGCGGAGATGATTAGATTCGCTCGACGCATTCTGAGTACGAACTGCACCCTCTGTAGAAATAATAATACTACTCTACAGATATCTACTAACTTACTTTAGATATGTTTGTTTACATATTATTACACTTTAGTAGCTAATTGAACTGAATATATTGAATGAGTTGCAATTTGAAATTGAGAATATTTTTTTTGAAACCAAGTGAAATGGCAAATTTAAATCAATCCCCTATTGCATAATTCCTATCGGTTGATAATTTAAAATCTGTTTTAATGAAGACGTTAAATTAATTTCTAATCTATGTTTTACGTAGATGTTTAGCAAAAATTACCACCCCTTCAAAGTAGTACATATTTAAAAAAAAAAAAACTAAGCGCAACCCTGTGGTACTCAAAATTTTCTTTCAAATCTATGGTCCTTTAGCTTACAGCTCCGCATTGTCCATCAGCCATGGAGCTATTATAGCTATAAATAGATGATATCAATAGAAAAATAGATAAACAAAACGAGTGGATGTTTGCGACTGGCGTCTTAATGAAGTTGTAATAAAATTATTGGCCACACACAGGGCAGTCAGGCAACGCCCCAGCGGCGACGAGTTAACCTGCCTAGTGCAGTTTGATAGTTTTGTCGATATCGATAGTTTGTTTATCGATATAAATAAATTGGAGCAGTTTACATTGAAAATGAAAAAAAAATAAAAAAAAATTTATTTTATGAAAAACATTCTTACAAAATTAAGTAAACATTATACAATAATTCTCTTAACCATAAATTTCTTTAGCAAATTGTAAATCTATATTATTCTATACACATACTTAAAACATAGTCGGGCGTTACACCATTTATAACTCAAGAACGGCTGGACAGATTTTGACGATTGTTTTGTTGTTTGATGGCCAAAAATGTTGATAAAAGAGACATGGTAGTGGAATTTTATGAATAAGGAGCTAAGGAGGCTAACACACCGCGTTGAAATCTAACAATTACAAAGCACTGTTTAAGTTTCGATGTAAAATTTGTTGTTGTTTTAGTTGCCACAAACCTGCTTCTTACTAAGTAAATAGGATAGGAAAAAATATAAAACATATGCACCATACGAATTCACACCGATCCCGTATTTAGTAATTTCTGAAATCGAAAACAAAAAACGAGCCATTAACCAAAATATCCAATCGCGGAAGTGACAAAATAAAAACACGCAATAACTTTTATATCGACATCGATAAAGTGGCCCTCCCTGCCGGTAGTATCTAGAGAGGCGAGCTACAATAAAATGTACCGAGCTAGCTACAAACCCGAGCAGTTACTTCGCCCCCTAACTCCCCCTAGCCATATGCGCAGTTGCTCCCCACACACACACACACACACACACACCAGTGTGGTCACACGTCACACAGACGGGTGTTGACGTATGCGTTAGTCAATCTATTGATAACCTACGCTAATCATGATAATGTGTGCATAGTGATGATACGTATCGAGATAGCATTTAATCATGTTACTACTAGTGCACTGGCAGTGTTAATAAGATAGGATTAGATTTAACAAAGAGCATAAATCTCGAAACCAATAAACTAACCAAAGAAAAGTTGGTGAACCCCCGCCTTAGTCACTTCAAAGTTTAACAAAGCAACCGGATTAAGAACCATCGCTAGAAAACCTGCTTTAAAAAAACCGCATTCGAATCGGTCCACCCGTTTAACAGCTACGGTGCCACAGACAGACACACAGACACACATTAGTGGTCAAACTAATAGCACCCCTCTTTTTGCGGGATCTATCACTAAAATCATCCAAATGCCACGTTATAAAGATGGTAGGTATTTCTAAACCTAAACAATGTCTTTCCGCTAACGTCGAATGTCGCAATGTCGAGGTCATTTTTTTTTCTTTTAGGTTAAGTTTTAGGCAGAGATGCACAAAATACGAGTACTTTTCGAAATCTTAACATTCCAAAAGCCTAACTCCGAACTTATTGTTCTAAGTAAATATAAGATTTTATGGAGTAACATTAAAAATACAATGAGTAACATTGGTAACAATAACAAGTTCCCCATCCGCACTGGATCCGCGTGGGAACTACGATCTAAGCCCTCTTATTCTGAGAGGAGGCCTGTGCTTTGCAATGGGACGTTATGTCTAGATGACTGGGAAACACCAAGAATCGAAATACAAGGTTAGTGCGCAATTTTAGCACATAATACCAAGGCGCCTCACACACATAGCGGGAAAACATACTAACTAATGGGGGACTTAAAGGCTCTATAATGATCTAGAAAGGCTGCGCCTGAGCAACACTCAACTGACGAGAAGCAGTTTAGTGCTTGCATTTCGGTACGCCAATGTTGTCTCTACGCATCTTAAAAAAATACAACCAAACTGATAACCTCCTTCTTTTTTTTGAAGTCGGTTAATATCGTAATATTGTATATTAATCGCATATCAGTACTGAATCTTACAAGTATACTGTATACTGTCTTGACACGCACTTGCCGGTTTTTCTCTCTGTTCCCTGTACAAAAGTTACAAGTGCTCCAATTCCTCATAATTGACAGTTTTTTGTATGAAAATGTTACCAATTATTTCGAATCGTAGCGAAAAATAGCACTTGTTTTTGTGGTACGAGGGCCGAATAACTTAACGTTTCTGGCACTCGCGATCGCAATCAAAATGACAGATTTCGCATACAAAAACTGTCATGTATCTCAACTTCGGTAGAACAAGGGCATAATATCACTTTTTTTTTATTTTCTGGTTTTTAGATTTCTAGACAACTTGGCCTTTGCACTACCGAAAGTACGAAGAACTAATTTTTCGATTTTTAGACAAATACCCTTGTACTACCGAAGATGCGGATGATTGCGATTGCGAGCGTCAGAAGCATTAGGCAATACGGCCTCTGGTCTTGTCAAAAACCTCGTGCGACCTGTTTACGATTATTCCAGAACGTTCATAGTAGCTATAGCACCTCGTTTTATAGATTTTCTCCAGGATGAATACGTAATAGCCGGCTGGTCGGTGATTGCGACACTTAGCCACGCTTTGCTCGCAAACAAAGAGTCACGTTTTCTTTATTTTCTGGTTTTACTTATAATGAACGGCTTAAGTTCCAACAATGGGCATCGCGGAAAAAAGCAGCGGCTTATAAGTTCTCCGTTAACAGAGTTAGGGAACTTGTTACGTCTCCAGAGGTTTGTTTTTAGGTGTTTATACAATGAGTTAATTAAATGGCTGAAAATCAGAAAGCATTGCTCAGAATCGGGAGTAGAATCGATTATGTTTATGTTTGTGTCCTTTTTTATTGGGTCCAGTCTTAATGTTACGAATGCATTCGTACTACGACTAAATATTTTAGCGAGGTTGAATACTGTTTAGATTATTTAATACTGGCCGTTTTTCTGCCAGTTTAACTTTTTTTTTTTAAAACGACGAAGTGTAACTGACAATTACAAATTACGAATGTAGAGTTGAAATCAAATAGAATTACTGACTTACCAACACAAATATTTTTTGAGATAATGAAGGTATTCAAAAGTAATAAAATTAAAAAATATTTTTGGCGGTTTTCATTTACTCAATTAACATCTTGTAATTATACTTCTCTACATAATAATTCGTGAACATGCAAATGCGGGTAGTACGCCTGAATAGGTAGTGATATTAGACTGAAGTAATGCCCTTGTCACCCCCTTCTACCCGCTATCGTTTAAACATACCCGTGTTCCCCGTACGTAACCATCTTACATAACCAGCACTGGTAGAAGCCAAATTATTTTCTAAATTAATTAGGTCCTGGTGCTTCGCCTAGCTTCGCTCCCTCTGCTCACGCGTTGTGTTCGCAATTGTAACAAACACTCCTCGCTTCGCTCTTTGTTGCACCAAATTTTCCAGAACCTAATTAACAATGAAAGTTTGGCCCCTACAAGAGCTGGTTATGTAAGATGATTATGTATGGGGAACAGAGTAAAAGTAATGATGTCAATCTTTTTGGCAGTTGTCTCGAAAGTGCACAGTACTCAGTACAAAACCTTTTTTTAATAAAACAACTTGGTAAAAGTTTCAATCAAATACTGTTATATTTAATTGTTAGTGTTTGTCAAATTGTCAGTGCTAAGGTGTAGCAGTGGGGTTGCTATGGTCACCTGATTATGTTTAGCAAGTTGACAGGTTGACGCAGTATGTCCTACTCAATCGGTAAAGCAGATTAGCGCTCACACTGAGCAAAGGAAAATAAATCAGAGGCCGTATTGCCTAATGTTTCTGACGCTCGTGATTGCAATCAAATGACAGATTTCGCATAGAAAAGCTGTCATTTGATTGCGATCGCGACTGTCAGAAACGTTAGGCGATAAGGCCTCAGGTGACAAACCTTTTTTTAATCCGACTGTACTTTGAACTTGTGACAGTTAGGGCCAATGTGATTTGTAGTGGCAGCTACTGGAAGATGCAGTACTTATGAGAGTAGTTTCCCACTATGTAGTCTTCTGATGAAGGTCACGGAATGGGAATCTTTAGACTGACGATGATGATATTACTGTTGATTCTAAACACAAAGTAAAGAGATATACGAGCTATAACCGATTGTTATAGGTCGCAATCTTTCTGTCTCGGGCGTATACTTGGGTACAACCACACCGCCCCAGACGACTCGAAGAAGCTGCGAACACAAGGGTGGATACGGCATTATTTAAATCTTGCTTTTTTACCGCCGTAAGTGAATATAAATTAGATAGAGGGCAATGACAACGAGTATTTGTTCGGTACCTATACAACAATATAGACATTGTAGGTAATTTATGAAAATGTAATTTCTAAAATTACTATTTAACACATTTGCTGCCACATATTGCTACGCGCTAAGTACGCTCGTAACCATTGGCAGCGTTTTTGCGCTTTGTAGCGAAAAATTGCCTACGGACAGAAAACACAACTATTTTGTTCTTGGCACTGAATCTTTGGCGATTTAGTTTTAATACTTTAGCGCATAATTATTATTATTCATACTTGTATACCTATTAATGCCAGAACCTCGTTGTTCTCTTAAAATCACCAGTTTTCTGTCGAAGCACACTCATTACTCACTTCTACAATTAGTAACAGCAGTAAATGGTTGATTAATACATATATTCGTATTTGTATTTGTGATTCCACGGGAACAAGTTCAAATAAATAAAGTTTAAAAAGAATAATTGACGAAATACATACCTAATCATCATTTGTTATAATATTATTTTCGGTGAAACTTTAATATACTCGTATATAAACGTTTATGATAATTATGATCGTATACTTAATCTAGTTTGCTTGGGTTAGATTACGTTAGGTTTACTTTCTGTAAAGTTATCAATTTCGGAGAATATCTAATGACCTTTATAAATTTCGTCTATAACATACTTTAAGTAAATAATTAAAAAACATACCAAATCAAAAATATCACTTAATACTTATTACGTTTTTTTGGAATCTTTTTGTATTTTTTATTTCAATTCCAAATGTTTACTTTTACGGTCATCCCGTAAAACCTAAATTGAAAATACAAACTGAAATAGGTACAGATGCACAGAAAAACCAGAAAAATAAGACCAGCATAGTTTCTCGATGAGGGCTACGGTATAGATGTCGCTGGCGTCACTGCTTAAGTGGTTATATAAGAAACAAACAAGTTGAGATATGTGATACATGGGGGAAATTCGTGTCTGTATCGTTGTCCAGCAGTGGTGTAGCGGTATAGCACGCGGCACGGAATGCCGAGGACTTGGGTTCGATTCCCAGTGCTGGTCTTATTTTTCTGGTTTTCTGTGCATCTATATTTTAGTTTGTATTTTCTACTTATTACTTGACCTTAATGTCACTTGACGACATGTATACAAGATCAATGAAATCGCCACATCCACAAAATATCCTACCGTTTCACTTCACATAGCCGGGACCGCCCAAGTCTGCAAGTGGTCATTCCAAGGTGACTTTAGATTACATGTAGGTGTTAACACCCTTGGAGATAATCAAGCCAAGGAGCTGATAAGGTTGAGTACTGAGTCAAGGGTTTAAGTACATGCAGCGTAAAGTTTTAGGACTAATTAGTGCTTAGAAATAATTCCCTACCCATGGAGAACATGCATTTTAGGTGGTAGGACCTTGTGTAAGGTCCGCCCGGATTTCTACCACCATCTTGCTCGCTAAACCTGCCGTGAAGCAGCAGTACTTGCACTTTTGTGTTTCGGCGTAGAGAGTAAGACAGCCGGTGAAATTACTGGCAGTTGAGGTATCCCATCTTATACCTCTAGGTCAACGCATCTGCAATACCTTTGATGTTGCAGATGTTTATGGGCGGTGGTGATCTGTTACCATAAGACCCACTTGCTCATTTGCCATCCAGACGAATAAAAAATGCAAATTTATTTTTACTGTTATTTATTTATTTGACAAACCGAATTGTGAAAGATTTTTTAAATATTTCTAATTTTTTGGAACTAAATAAGGAACATCATCGTCATCAGCCTACAGCAGTCTACTGCTGGACATAGGCCTCTTCCATGGCGCGCCACAACACTGTCTTCAGCCCCTCGCATCCATTCGCCGCCAGCGACCCTCGTAAGCGCCCATCGTGCCTCAGGACGACCTAACACTACGTTTTCCCGTCTGTGGTTTCCATTCGAAGACTCGTCTGCTCCACGTTTGAACGGTCCTGCGACAGACGTGGCCAGCCCAACGCCACTTCAGCGAACTATTTCCACAGAATAGATAATAGCTAATTCTTTGAGCAACGTTGGTGACTTTAGTTACTTGTCGGATAATGTTTGTTTGTAAACAATGAACACAAACCACAAATCACATTACGTTTGGGTTTAAATGTGAAAACAAATAACAAACAAAATTATTTTTAAATTTCGAATTTGAATTTGGAGGGGTTCGAAGGGGGTCTTTGCGGCCAGTAGGTATTTCTTTTTTTTTTTAATAAAAAGTTGAACGATTCGTTGTTAAGGGTGCCGTCTTTATTTATCTTGTTCGAATAGATGGAGACGGCATCAGATTTAACCGTCAGTTAACACTAATCAGTGGATATTATCTAAATGCCATAGTTGGAAAATTTACAGACTAATCGTTATATATTTTTAAGTAAAACGAGGGAAATTAAAATTTTTATATGTTTCTACTAGTATTTAGTTTTACATTGCTGCTGAATTCAACCAGAGCACATTCTGATCCAGTTCGTACTTCAATTTAGATAGGGTGGTAGTACTGGCTTGACGCTATTTGTAGTAGCATAGAGTAGTATTTTTTTGCTTGTTAATGTTTTTTGATAGGTAATATATTTATATATAATATATTTATCGTACGTTATTTGCACATATCGTAAAACGTGATATTTTTTTTTATTTCAGTTAACTTCCAGGAAACATTCAACAAGTAAGTGAAATAAAGTTAATTCATTAATGTTTTTCCGGGTAAATACAACGTAGGGCTCTTCAAGGCTAGAGTGAATAGGCTGTCACTGAACCAGTGAGATACACCTTTGGCCTCATTTGCACTTTTTATCTAGGTGAGATAGAGGTCAATCACAGGTCAGTTTTATATGAAAAAAAAAACTTCGAGACACTCTAAGTGGTACATAACTCTCACTGTTTAAGATAACCAAGAAGTAGAGATTTGAAAGCAAATGTCCAAAAATTAAAACACCTGTGTTAAAAAGATGAATGCCCTTAATAAGTACCGTTTACATAGTTTCTTATGCAGGGTTTTCAATCCAATTGGCATTTAAAGTAGGCCATGGCGGATAACTGGATCGATGGCGCTCGTTCCAGAAGACCCGTATTCGATTAGGAAGCTGGAATTTTGTGAATAGTTATGCCCCGGCGCAGGCAAGCTGCCAATAATAATGGTAATATTCTATTTGGGCACGTTTTGTTATTATTTGCTAGCTGACTATCGGGTTCACACGGATATATCTAGTAAAGAAAGTGGGATCAAATCTTCCGTTTTTATAAATGTAACCAATAAAACCAAGAAATTGAACGTCTGATCGTAAATTTGTGACATTTTGTCAATATTTTAAAAAGTTTAAGACACTATAGTCTTTTGTCTTACTCGCTCACTAATTTACAATACCTAAAAAAAACACATTTTTTGTACTGATTTGTGGTATGGAATAAAAATCTTTGCATTATAGATTTTTATTCCATACCACAAATCAGTACAAAAAATGTGTTTTTTTGTAATAATTTGCATCTTGTTCGAGAATTTTGCAATTAAGGTGTAATTATAATTACATCAAGGTTATATATATACCCTTACTTATATTCTTCATAGTTTTGAAGTTTGTCTATTTACCATGTCACTGTAACTACATTAAAAAGTTTTTTTTATAAAATTAACAACCGATATTTTTCAGTAAATTTTGCACAATTTCTTTCGCTTTCTCAAGTAAACGTCATTAATACGGCCCGGAATTTTGCGTGTGGCTATTAACAGATTCTAGGGAGAGAGCCCCGCCTCTATCTATAAATCTATAGATGTTATCGACAAATCGATTTTTTTCAATTTATGTTTTAACTTTAATACATCATTGTAAATATATTTTGGCTTGAAATATTATTATAAAATACTCTATATTGGCTATAGTAATAACTGAACGAATACAAAATGATATTTTCTCTTCTATTTTATCAAAAAGTGGGCAAACCTACCGTTAAGTGGTCTTAGAGGGATTTTCTCAAATTATAAAATACAAAGGTGTTCATAATTAGTGATATCAAAAAATATCGGTTCACAACGGAAGATAATATAAATTATGTTGTATTTGTACATGCTGTTTTGACTATTCACTAAAAATAAATACTCGCTTTTTAAACGCAAATCCAAATCCCTAAAATAAGTAAACAACCGGCACTCTATCACTGAAACGGCAATAGGTCATCCTTTTATCATAGCCCCGACTTTAAGCGTTTTGCGTCTTACCAAACCAGAGATGAAAGGGCCTCAAGTGTTCTTAGCGGCCTTGGAAGGGGAAGGGGGGATCCGAAAAATTCCTCCGTAAGGGAGACGCTTAATTATCAAAAAGCCTTCAATATTGCGAAGGCATGAGTCTTATTATAATTTATTCACGGCACAGCAATGGCAATCCGCGCAGGGGGATCTTTGGAGTTGTTATTTGGAGTTCATTTCTGCTTTATTTAGACGGGAAACATTTTATTTTTGCATCTTTTTTCAAGCTAGCCATGTGTAATGGATGGTTCATTAAAGGATGTAAATTTAAGTGCTGCTTCTTTCTTGTTTAGCTGAGTGCGAGTTGGATTGGCACAGAAAGGGTTTCGCCGTACAAACGTCATTACCACTGCCATTTAAACTTGCTGATGTGCTGATTCTAAGTTCGAAACCAATGAATAATTAATTGGTTCCTTTAGACGTTACTTTGCGGAGATCCCATCAATGAACTACAATATTTTTACCTTGTTTCTCCACTACTTACTACTCTTAATCACGCAACGCAGCATAGTTATGCCAGTGCAACACCTATATACATATTAAAATGCCGATTATGACCCCCTCTTTTTTCAAATAAAACAATAAATTGTCACACGGACCTAATTATACGAAATGCTAACGCGTTTCAAACTCTCTCCATGTTCATTCTCAAATTATGATTGGTTTTTATGGAGTATTTTGGTATTTTCTTTTTCAACCTCCAAATTTGTTACAATAAACATAGATGTCGCTAGTGCTGCTGTTTAAGTAGCGTAGTAGGACCAAAGCAACCTAAGATAATACGTGTACATAGGAGAAATTTATGTCTAGACTCCTTTCCAGCGGTGGTGCAAGGGTTATAAGCACGCAGCACGAAATGCTGTAGACCTGGGTTCGATTCCCAGCGCTGGTCGCTTTTTCTGGCTTTTCTGTGCATCCATGTCACAATTTGTATTTTTGATTTCATTCCCAAAGCTAAGCTAGAGAGTTTATGGTTCATTAGTAACATCGATATCAAACACCTATTTTACAACTTCACGATTCGTGTCGCGTTCTGCACCGTCGCCCAAGTAATAACTTTACCTGGCTAATAATAGACTTGATCGTCTCGGGATTAATCTGAAGATTACGGACAGCTCCAAAAGTTTCCACAGTATAAAGGCATGAGGTGTATTCCTGCTAATGTCTATTCGATATTTCCTGGTGGGCTTCACGAGTTGTTACGGGAATAGCATCCGTTTGCCAACGTTGCTGTGATTACACCGTACCGTACCATGATAGGAATAGTAACGTGTCAGGCAAAAATATTTATTATTTGTGTCGAAAGATCAAGAGGAGAGAGAGAGAGAGAGAGCCTTTGCCCAGCAGTGGGACACTATTGTAGGCTAAGAAAAAAAAATTGTATCGAAAAGTATGAGACTATGCTCACTTGCACGTTTCGTACCCAAGCGTCGCCGTTGCATGTCATGTACTAATATGTATTTGATATTCCGTTTGACACTCCGTCTGACACGTCCCTGTTACGGTCATGGCATGATACGATGTAATGAATAGAGACCTTTACTTTTGCATACCTCAATCGGCAAAAATAGAACCCTTAAAGCAGCTGGGCAAACCCAGGCCTATGCCACCAAGTGGCCCACCAAGACATTTCTATTTGCCCGCCAATGAGTAGTTCTACCAGCCTTTCTTCTTTTTGTATAATTTTAATAGTTAGGTACCTCTAGGTAATCCGGCATCACCTTAGACTTAAAAAAAATTGCCCACCTTTAAAATGTTATTGCCCAGCCTTGCCTTGTAGGATCATTTTGCCTTATAGGGTTCATACAAAATTATAACTTTCTAGCACTAGCAGTCTCTAAGGTAATCCAAGGATGGACGGACGGTCTTGGTGAGGTGTGTATACTATAAGGGTCCCTTATAGGACTAAATACGAAACCCAATATACGAACAACATATTAAACAGCGACACCTACCGCCGCTTAAGTTAAACTGTCATCAATAAATCAGTACGCACTGGGAGGTTCTAATAAAGACGACTATAGGTAGCTTTGTCTACATCGCCTCATCGGTCGAAACTTTCCTTTCCGCAGTCAAACTTAGATCAAGCCGGGAATCTTGGAGTTCGAAGGAGCTGGGGCGGGTGTGTGCCTGAAAATTTAGGTGTGACAATTGTGTTTCTCCGAATGTTTGGAAATGTTGATATTGTTTTGGATGCCAATTTGCCAATTTGGAAAATAAAGTAATTACCTATTATGTGCTAAATTTTTAACCCCCGACGCAAAAAGAGGGGTGTTATAAGCTTAACCGCTATATGTGTCTGTCTGTGGCACCGTAGCTCTTAAATGGGTGGACCGATTTTAATGCGCTTTATTTATTTTATAGCAGGTTTTCTAGCGATAGTTCTTAGATATGTTTCATTAAAATCGGTTCAGCAGTTTTTGAGATATTTAACTTTAAAGTGACAAAGACGGGGGTTTCCAAACTTCTTGTTGGTTAGGTTATTAGAGACTAAATCTGGCGACATCGATTTTGGAAGGAAATACAAAAAAAGTTAAAAGTTCTATCGCAAATCACATTAAGAATAGTTTGGCTTCACAAATTATATCCTACGCATAAATAAAGTAGTCCACAAAATAATTAAAGCATCTCTATATAGTTACCTACTCAATCTCACTTGTGTAAGTTAAGGAAAGGTTAACCCCACCCCCGTCCGGGTACCCCCCACATTCCCAAATTTTCCCAAAGTATCGCTTAATGCAAGTTTATTATCTCCCATTATACTTGGTGAACGTTAATTAATTATTTTTTGAGACTTCCAAGTACTTTTACGAAATAACAATAAAAAAAAATTATGTATACTCGTATCAAACAGGATTCCTAATATTAATTCAAATTCCAAATATCAACTTTTTACACCAAAATTTGATTTTTTCCTTGCTAGTTATCATGAGATATAGATTTACTCCATTTAATTCAAGGTTTGAATAAACGGTCAAATTGTAACACCTTTCTCGGTATTATAAGCGGTATTTATTATGTTTTTATTATTGAAGTTAACACAATTTTAAATAGTTTCGTTGTTTAATTTTAAAATGTGTGCAAATTTTTCCGTTTATTTTGAAATGTTCAAATAAATGGAGTATAAATAGTGTCAAGGAATATTACTTTTTCAATTGCTGTAAATTCGAGCGTTTGACAAAACGAATAGGATTTTCCATGTCCCGATTCACTCCACCAATCACAAAAAGCTAAACTAAGCGACAAGTGAGAATTTGGTATCGTGCTACTCGTACTAGCCATCTTACTTCTCATACTGCTATCACACCAAACCTCACTCTACACTCCAGTCACCACTCTCCATCCCACTTCCCGCTATCGCACCCGCTCGTCTCCCCGCTCTCCGCTTATCCCGCCGCTCCCCGCTCCGCCATACTCTTAAACATTACCTCCCCAACCCCTATTAATAACGGACGTCGATTCTAATTATTAAACGACATCTATCGCGCTCCGAAATCTACCCAATTTGTACACAATGTCGAGAGGCTGTAAGAGCTTGTGGCCTTTAACAATGGTTTAAAAAGGTCACCATGTTGATAATCGAGGTCACGGATCCTGATTCTGTCTACAGGACTTTGTATATTCTTGTTATAGTAGAAAATACTTATACAGGACAATACTGGATACCTACATGTTTAGGGAGGGATAACCCTAACAAATTCATCTAGTTTCGTAGAAAAAAATAGTCGAATTATTGTGCAATGTTGGTCAGGAAAACAACAGAAGTCGTCATTAAATAAATGTAATTATTTCATTTCAATTTTGTTACTGTAGTGCTAAATAATTCGTTTAGAGTTTACTGAGTTTTTCTCAAACATGACATGAAATATTGACATTGTGTTACAAATAATAGGCCGGGAAGTATCGCGCTGCAGGCAGTCTATATCTGCTTGGCCAGCAACCCCCTACTTCCGGGCCTCTATAGTAATCTACTATTTTGTATTTAGAGTTTAAGGTAAAAGTCGAACCATTTGATTCCTGACTCACCGTAGAACGTTCTCACAGTAAGTGTCATACAGACTCCCTTGTCAACAAATGCAATGACACTAAGACTTTTTCTACGATAAAGTTTCACACTGGATCACGATTTAGTTGGTTCGATAGAAAAGTCCAACTGATCACCTACCAGGGTGGAACCTCTAAAATACTAATGTAATGTTGACATCTTATACATTTGCCAAAGTATTCTTATAAGCAATAAAGTAGTCTTGTAAGTAAAAAGCTTTTATGTTCATAGTGAAATTGATTACGAAAAAGTATGACAGTCTTATACAACTACATATTTCAAGAAAGTAAAAGCATAGAATTACTAACATCAGATATGACCTTCATCAAAAGTTCTATTATTATTTACTATCCATGGAGGTGCGAGTTTATTAATAAATCACTGAACATCGATTGGTCTATGATTACAGGTTGTCGTAGTAGGTTCTACGGCGTAGCACTGTCGTAGCACCTAAGGTATGGAATCCACTGCACCATAATTCTATACAGAAACAAAGTTACAAGTTCAGATAACTTATGCTTAGAGTAAACAGATACTTATTTTAATGATAAAATGTATTTTAAAAATAAGTAACCACAAGTAACAATGAAATACTTGTAGTACATATTTACTTTAAATCCTTATCTACCGTGGGTAACTTTGGTCAATAAATGAACATTTAAATTCTGACTATCTATTTGTCAGTCTGCCCTTTTTTTCCAGGAACACGTGAACGTAACGTATTATCATGTAAAAAAAATTCTGTCAGTAATGACCTAAAATGACCCCATTTTACGTACATTTTGCTTAAGAGAGAGGTTTAACTCTTTCCGAGGCTTCCGTCTCGCACTTGGCCGATTTACAACTCATTCATACCAGTACCGTTAGTGTAAGTTTTCGGTTACAAAATACGTCTCTTACACTAAGGGTACAGGTAGCGTACGGTCACGGTACTGTTTCACGGTAAGTACTGTAATAATACCAGCTTGATTACTTTATTCCTGTTATTTCCTATAGTCCGCGTTAAACTGTTTCACACGCCCGAATCTCGAACAAAAGTCAACTAATCAAATTAATCGGGAGGCAGTCCGATATCAACATTATTAATGCAAAACTCGCGCACCCTTTGACCCCGACCCCCCCCCTCAAACCAGGCACCACCTCCTTCTCAGAAGGAGGACGCCAAATAAGGCCTTTTCTTAAAAATACGGTTACGCACCAAACTTTGTAGGTGTCCCTATTTATGGAAGCTGGAAATTTGAGACTGGCCTTATTAGTTTTCTTTTGTTTATTAAATAGAAGTTCCAGAAGTTTGACACCATTATACAGATACTAAATTAAAAGGAGAATTCGGCAAGACTTTTTTCATGACTCAATGTTCAAAGTAATTGGTTTTAGTTTCAAAATTTATAAGACTTAATAATGCCAAAGCTGCAAAATAGCGCCATCTCGACGACGCCACAAAATACTAAAATACACAAAGTTGCATTACACGCACACGCACGCGATCACAAGTACTTTGCACGTACACCATGCAGTATTAATGAAGGGGAGGATCATTTCATTGTGGGTTTCCATTAGAAATTATTATTCATATGACATTTATTGTAAACTGTCTGTCATGTTTATTATGGAGGGATGTAGATGTATTTAATTGCGTGGAAATAATGTTGCTCTGGCATTTTGTTTTAAGTTTTAATTAAAATGCGACACTCTCAGATTAAAATATTTTACAGACAAAGCTTGCATTACAGATTTTTTTTTTGACTGAGTGTGACAACGAGCAAGTGGGTCACCCCAAAACCAGAGGTCTTGTTGTCTATGGCCCTTAAAATCTCAATCTTTTTCACCGCCTATTTGTATCTCACGGTACAGGATGAGGGTAGAAAGGGATGATGAATACGATCGCGAGCGCCCGCGCGTTAGACAATGCGGCCACAAATGACAGATACGTTGTCAAAGTAGAGGGTTAAGGTAAAGTACTTCATGTCCCTGTAATTTTATCGGCTATTTTCTTTGCTATTTAATGGTCAATTCTGGAATACAGCAGCGCAAGCATTGTTACTTAGCAGATTAACCGATAAGATGGTAGTAGTGATTCGGAGAGACTTTGCACATAATTTTATTTAATTTGTCATGAAAAATCAAATGAAACTATAAGTTATTAAGATAAACAAACCATGACAAAAGTTTACTCCTGTTGCGTGTTCGTCGAAATCCATTCTCACTACACCATCAACCACTCTTAACGGTAAAACTTCCCGGTCCTTTAAACCCAAGACACAAGGATTATTCTGCAACGGCGTATAAACATCAGCCGGAAAAATCTGTCTTTGTAAACGCGTTGCAAAGACCATGATGCTTTTGCGGGTAGTTTTGAATACGTTCGTCCTTGTGGCGGCGAGCGGCGCGCTAGGCTCGTGTGGCGGGGCTTGGCGCGGGTGTATAGCAATGTGTTGCGAGTGGCGGGAGTGGGTGGCCCACACTCTAGCTCGACATGTTATTTACGTGTGAACACCGCGCCACGGAGGGTTCAATTTATCTGACCTACTGGGCCTCTTAAGGGATAAGCCACTAATATAACACCAGGAATTGGTATATGTGCGTTACTTTTTTTCGCAATTGCGTCGCGCAGATTACGTAAATGATAAGGTTTTATCTTACTAACTAAAATTTTACTTGAAAACTATATTTACAAATTATTAATATAATACACCCTCG
Organism: Choristoneura rosaceana; assembly: GCA_037349165.1. NCBI lineage: Eukaryota > Metazoa > Arthropoda > Insecta > Lepidoptera > Tortricidae > Choristoneura > Choristoneura rosaceana. Next base: position 8,079,987 of record JAZBNJ010000022.1, read on the forward strand.
TTGCACAATTATTTTATTAATCACGTGAAAGCAATTTTTTTCTTTACTCTTTGTCGAAATCAAAAAGGAAACCTGTATGCGAAACTTCAGCTCTATTGGTTCCAAGGGTTGGTCTGGGCGCTGTAAATATACTCACTGAAGATATAATCAAGAATTCTCTTGTTTTATCTTGAAACGTAGAAGTATGTATGAATTAATGTTGTATGATGAACTTTTTTTTCTGAAATCAATAAAATAAATATTCCGTAAAATATAATAAAATAATACTACAACTTCTCAACATTGTCCGCAATGTAAGCACAAGTAGCGATGAAAATTGACAGCGAAGGGGATGCACACCTCAGTCGCAGAATGGGCAAAGTGGCGGGCAGACTCTCGGCTACAGCCATTTGAGGGGACGCGCCCCGTTGTATGATGGACTGGAAATATACCATAATATCACCGGCGTCGCTACAATGCCTTAGAATATTTTTCTTGGGCAGAAAGCCGATATTCCCCTAAGAGTTACGACATTTCAATTTGCCAAGGCGGGCGGAAAATGGAATTACGATTGAAGCGAGAACGCCCGAACGTCGACGAGTCCCGACCGCGCCCGAGCTCGCCCGAAGCCGCCCGAGCGCGCGGCGCGCCTGCCGCACCAAGCCTGTGTATTGATTAGATGCGGAACGCCCGATGCCATATAAATTAGGCCGCACAGAAAAACAGATTTTAAGTATCAACAATACAAAAACAGTTACGTATTCACTCAAATACCTTTGTTTACACATTTAATTGTTTCAATTTTTAATTTTCAGGTGATATCCAGCAATGGCCAGCAGCTTTCAAACAGTCGTTTCGAAATCAAACTTCCGACTTCGGAGTGACTCTCTCGACAACTTGATTGAAACTATTGGAGTCGGAGTCGATAAGAAAATATGAAACTGAAACGGTAAGATTGTCGATGTCGTAAATATTTTTACTACTTGCTGCGCTATTTGTTGCTCTTTCTAGAACGAAAAGCCCGCGAACATTTACCTACTATGGAACAAAGACCTAATCGTTTTAACCCTTATAAGAATTACCAACAATAAGAGCAATTCTATTTGACGTAAACCGATATCGGTGGTTAAATAACGTAGACGAATAAATATACATTACATTATTAACGAATGTTGGCCTCGTTTCTCGCTCTCTTTGTTCGCATCGCAATTTTGCGTCTGTATTAATTGAAAATAAGTTTTCTCCTCTGGGGTTACAAGGTTCAAAATGATTTGTTGGCTGGGCCATTTTGTTTCAACTGATCTGTGTGAGGGTCGGGAAGAGACAGTGAACGCTGTGTCTGTCCCGTTAGGGTTGCGGATGGTTTGTGTTGCGGCGAGCACGTTTCATGATTTGTGAGTTTATAGCAACGGTGAAGTGTCGGTGGTTAATGGTGGCGGCGCGCGGCGCTTTGGCCGCCATATTGAAAAAGTTTAGGCGCTAAAAAAGGGCGGTAAAATGTTGAAGTGCTGAATGATGAGTGACAGATCGTATTGAATCCTTCTATGAAGGTCATATCAGGTTACTTAACATTAATTATTTTTAAAGCTCTCTGTATTTTTTTTTCAGATTGAGGGTAAATTAAAAACTGCTATTAGATTTCAACTCTTTCAAGACCTGTTTTTATCACATAGTCACTTAAAAGTGAAGTTAAAGCCCACGTTTATTTCAAGATAAAAATAAGTGATATCGGCAAACTTGTGTCATGGCATCTTTTCGGTAATTCACCTCAGAATCCCTCGTTCGGTGATTTAGATGGGTTCCCGCCTTCGCTCCCTTGGGTGACCCGTGGAGGAAAAGCCGTTGTTTCTTCGAGAACTTTCATCCTTACAACAACTGACAATGTAACTACCGTACACCCTCAACTAAAAACTAAGCGTAAACTTGTTGTAATAAGGTATCGTTTTGGTTGCGTTGTGTGGGCGCTTATGACGTAGAGATTTTGTATGTTTATTGGCACCTTTTCAGGTACTTAGAGTCGGATCGCCGCTTAGGGTACGCGAAAACTCAAACTTGGGCGTGTTCGTCAACCGAAAACCCCTACCACGAGGTTGGGAAAGTAATTTAATTGATATTGAGATAGAAGTTCAATACAAAGTTTTGGTATTAATTTTGATCTGTTTTCAGTCATAATTGGGTAGTTGTGGTATGAATTAGGAATATAATAGTTGGTGCGTGACTTTTTACTGTTTTTCTCTGGTTCAAACAGTAATCAAGTTTATAGATACTACTACCATAAAACAGGGTAAGAAATTTAATGGAACAAATGCTAATACGGGGTGGGAAAATGAAACAGAAGTGCAAACATCGTTACAAAGTTCCATTTTCTGTGGAAGCGCGCAATGGTGTATTTCCAACTTGAAATTAATTTACACCCTTAATGGCATTAATAAATAAGTCAATGTTTTTTTTATTATTTAACTCGTACTTACATAGTTAAACGTTATTTTTAATAACCGCCGTCGTTCATGAATTCATTTAAAGGTAGCAAAATTGTTGGGGAAAAAAACGAGAACAATATTTTCCACTCATTCGCACTTAACGTTAGCATTCAAAACGCATCCGCAAAAAAAACTCGAAAAACATTAATAAGCAATGACGTACAAATACCCACGCAGGACATTTCGTGATATTACGCTGGGAAAAGGCGGGGTTGTTATAAAAATGTAGGATCCAGAGTAGGGTTACCAGATGAGGCCTTGCTTCCGGGACATGCCCATGGTAAGGGTTAATGGCATATTATGCCATTTACGTTTACTTTTTTTTTCTCATAATACTTTTTTTATTTAGTTTAAATGATACATGAACTGACTTGGTGCCTGGTCTGAATCTCCTGACCTAAGTTCCGTGACACATGCGTAATTTTTACGGTTCCGTATCTCAAAAGGAATAAACGAAACCCTTGCAGGAACACTTTGTTGCCCGTCTGTCTGTCTGTCAAGACCCTTTTTCTCAGGAACGCGTAGAGCCTTACAGCTATGAAAAAATCAAACTTCAAAAGCCTTTATGCTGCAAATTTTCGACACTCTCAAGGGAATCAAAACCTACAGGGTACCTACTTCCCGTGAACTCAGAATCATATAATAAAAATATTTGTACCGAACCCACGGTGCGCGAATCCCATTCGCACTTGGCCGGTTTTTTTATGGCAGATTAGTAGATATCAAAATAGTGATTGTGGTAAGTACTATATTTTTGTTTATATTTTCTAACAGTCGAAATGAAATTTATAGTTTTGGCCTCAAGATTGAAAGCTGTAAACAACATCCTTGGCTATAAGAATATCCAGCTATGAATAAGCTAAGAAGCCGCCCTTGTTGAAACTCAGTCCGTTAACACCTTACTTTTGTTATGACTTTTCTTTCTCTCGAAAATGTAGGATGTTGTTGAAAAATTCTGGGACTTTCCCGGACTTTCTCGGCCACCTGGTAACCCTAATCCAGGGAAAAGATCATCCTGGCGTGGGGGTACCCAACCACCCCCCCTTAGATTTATGGGGACATGTCGCGACCGCGTGGACGGCCTCGCTTTTTGTCATTAACTGATTTTTATTCCATCTCCTATTCTCTAGCCTTTATTGGTACTTGCGTAGTGAGTGAGATTTTTATATTTTTATCGGAAGCGTTTGCTACTTTTTGCAAATTTTTGTTCGGTGTCATGTCAACCACAGAAACCGTCATTATTTTTAAAAAATTTCGTACCTCAAAATAGATAATTTTTCCGAGTGAACTTTATGAACATTACGAGTACGTTAAGGTCCAATTTCGTTGACATATTGATTTAAGATACGAGATTTATTCAAAGTAGCGACGAATTGTAATTAGGCCATAGAAACCCCGATTATTACTCTAAGATAAAGTGTGTCATCACAGAGTATGATGACGTCCACTTCTGAATAAAGGCCCTTAAAACCGGTTGCCTGCAACTCTCACGATGTGGTCAGATCTGTCAGATCATCTTCATCTAGTAGGAGGTCTGCCAACGCTTCGTCTTCCGGTTCGTGGTCACTGGGAGACTTTTCTCACCCACCAGTTATCTATTCTACGAGCACTATGGCCCGTCCTCTGTGACTTCAACCGGAAAAAAAATGAAAAGACCAGAAAAGATAACGCTTGGCTCAAGGAATCGAATCTCGCTTCACACCAATCCGTGATGCGCTCACCATGTACCCACGCCAAGCCGAGCTATGGCATACAGCGAAATTTTTACTTAAATGTCGTACGGCCTTTCGAATACAAGTCCTGAGTTTCTGATGATGAAAGTGTACATCCACATCATATTATGTATTACAATTTGAGCCATAATATTAACTATTTAAAGGTACTTTATTCCGATATACATGACAATTACGGAGCACATGTCATTGACTATAAATGCGAGATGTCCATTACAATGTTAAAAATTTGGTACTTAAAAAAAATCAATTAGGTAAATTAAAAAGTCAAACTCGCTTATAAATACAGACAAAAATAACAATGTCACTATTCATTAAAAACCAATAATCAATTAAATTAAAAAGTCAAAATCGCTTATAAATACAGACATAAAAATAACAATGACACTATTCATTAAAAACCAATTCCGAAACCATGAAGGCACAACATCTTAATTATTTAGCTACTCTATCGCCTCCTCAGAGCACCCGTTAAGTTTCGCGAAGCCGCCAGCAAAACGTCGGTTGGGATCTCCTTTCTAGAAACCTCCGTAGCTGCGCTCTACTTGCGGCTGATGGATAACCATAATATTGACCCGTTTGCTTATAGGCTCACTGGATCAGGCACCTCGACGTTGGTCGTGCGTTACATGACATTCACCAAAGTCGAGATGCTTAACTCTAATTCATTATAATTAATCACAAATTCATACAACTACAGAATATAAACCAAATAAAATAAACTTAAAACTACAGTAAACGTACAAACAAACGTACAGTAAACTCTAATTAAAAGATGGAACAATTTGCCTGCATCATCAGAGCTTTACCGTACATAATTTATTTTGAAAAAGGTTTAAATAAATAAATATTATATAGTCAGATCGACTTACAAAGAAATACGCCTTAAGGGAAATTTTACTTTGTGCTCTGTAAATATTGTGTCAGTAGTATTTCCTTTTTTTTGCTACTAATTACTCGTTGAATTAATATTAGATAAGTTTAGTTTAGAAGCCCTTATGGTCCTAGGTTCTGGCAGAACATAACTGTTAAGTAACAATTTATAACTTTATTCTGTGCCAGCTTCCCTTTTTGCTATATTAATTTTGATTCATGTTAAAATGTGACCAAATACCTAAACATATTTAATTTCTTTCTTTCTAATTCCACTGCAAAGCCTATGAGCGATCGGATTTACAGTCTGGTTATGGTTACCATTTAAGTGGTCGAGTTTGTGTTAAGATATTAACCCCCTCCCCCCCTCGTGTCACACGTTGGCAGCGACAACGCCGACCGATTTTGACTCTTATTGCTTGTTCATTTAGATTTCTATAATTTTTCCTCTAAACTTAGTAGATTTTAGTTTTCATTTCCTACAAAAACACTTAGATGACCCCACAACTCACAATGCGAAGTTATTACACTACACATACTTCGTTTTTTACTATACTTTTTTCGTAGAAAGAAGATAAGTGATCTTTTAAAAACACTTTTGAAAAATAAGACCATTTACATGCTTTTGGTATCACTATTTTTTTTAAAACGATATTCAGTAAAAATACTCGTCAAGATTGTTTACCCTTTTTCTAATGCTGAAAAAACCAAGTATAGCTAGACTATAAACAAACACACAACCTAATTTTATATTCTCCGTAGTTGAGTGAAAAATAAAGACTGCCTCAGTATGTCAAGGGCAGAGAGTAAGTATCGCACCCTTGTTCGAACCACTGGGTCACACATACAACACAGTCATGAGCTATGAAATGTAAACCGTTATCGGGGAAGATTATTTTTATATTTTTTTAAATAAAAACATGACTTACTAGCCGTTACCCGCGACTCCGCCCGCGTAGAATCCGGTTTTCACTATCCCGCGGGAACTATGCAACTTTCCGGGATAAAAACTATCCCATGTCCTTCCCTGAGACTAAAACTATCTGTATAGCGAATTTCATCTAAATTCGTTCAGCGGTTTGGACGTGATGAAGTAACAAACAAACACGCTGTCGTTCAAACTTTAGCATTTATTATGGTTGTACCTTGTTTTGCATAACAACTTTTTGCCTATTTTCACTTTGCCTAATGTTAGATAAACTAATATTACTTAACCTAATGTTTCATTTTACCTAATTTTCATTTCAATGAAAGTCATTTTATATACAACTTACTTTACATAAATTTGTTTTGCCCAATTTAAAATTACCTAATTTTCATTTTATATAAACTCATATAATATAATGTTTGACTGACATAATTATGTTTTGTCTAACGTACATGTCACATAAACTTCATTTTGTATAAACTTATTTTGTTTAAAGTTCGATTGACATAATTATATTTTGTCTAACATACATATCGCATAATTTCATTTGTCCTTATCTCGGTTAATCCAAATACATTGCGATATCATTAGTTAATTCTAAAAAGTTTAGTTCTATAAAATAAAGTCGATTCTGGCGCTTCGCCGGCCGCTGCCGCGGCACGCTCGCTTCGCTCGCTCGGCTCGCGCGCTGTGGCGTCGCAGTTCTACCTAACGCTTCTCCTCGCTTCGCTCGTCGTCGCACCTATTCGCTGCATGTTTAGTATTGTTATTTGCTTGAACCTAATAAAAAGTTAGAAGAATATTTGGATTCGTTAAAAGGTTATTCGGCTACATGATGATTAGTTAAAATAAGAATCGACAAAGTGAGTTTTCGATAAAATAATATTCGACAAAACAAGAGTTATGCAAAATCATATTAGTTAAAACATTATTCGGCTACATGATGATTAGTTAAAATGACAATCGACAATGTGGGTTTTCGATAAAATAATATTCGACAAAACAAGAGTTATGCAAATGATAATTTAGTTAAAATGAAAATTCGACAAAATAAAAATTATGTATAATGAAATTATTCAAATTGACTTTAGACAAACTATTCATTATAGTAAAAGTTGTTAGACAAAGTGAAATTATGCAAAACGTTTTTAGACAAGTCAAGGGAATACCATTTATTATATTAGCGGGAAGTGGGATAAGACTACATCGCTTTATTATTTCTCTTTCAATCGGTCTAATAAAAATTGGCACATGTCAACAAACGGAGTTTCGACCGCTTGGGTGCCAAAGTACGATTGTGAAATCAATTTGGACCAACTTTAAAAGAGGAATGCTTCGGTTTTTATGTACTCGTATGTATATTTAGCGTTAATAAGAAATTATGGCATCCAGGGATGTTCTAATGTAGTTAATTAGGTACCATGTTTTTTTTTATTTCCATAAAACTATAATGGCGCGAAGTTGACTCTTTTTAGGGTTCGACGTAGTCAACAAGGAACCCTTATAGTTTCGCCCATGTCTGTCCGTCTGTCTGTTTCTCAGTCTGTCTGTCTGCGGCTAAGCTCAGAGACGGTTAGTATCGGAAAGTTGTAATTTGATTTGAATATATCAGTCATGCCGATAAAGTAGTAACATAAAAAAAAAACAAAAAAAATTTTTTTAGGGTGTTCATTTATTAGATGTAAAGAGGGGATGCTTTTTTTTCTCAACTAACCCTAGTGTGGACTATCGTTGGATAGATCTTTTAAAACCACTGCCAGGTTCCTAAGACCATTTTTCGATTCAGTGATCTGTTTGTGAAACAAAAACTAAAAAAACTGAAAAAAAAAGAACTATAAAGTAAGTACTGAAAAAAAAAATAGTGTCACAGTAAAAAAACTGGCTTTTTGGCTAAACACGCACTGCAATCGCAATGACCATTAATTTTATTAGTCCAAAGCCACAAGATAACGGAAGAATAAAAAATACCTAAACTTAGCAGAATGCGAATGTAATTGCGAGCGCGTTAAGCAGAGCGCGTGAATCCGACCCAAGATTGACAGGTGTCACCATTGACTAACAAAGCACAAAGTGATATAATTACCACCAAAGTCTTTTATATTTTTAGTATTTTCTATTTTTATAACTTCCAAAAATCGATAAATGTTATGTGATGAGATGAAACACCAACAAACACATTATAATGGCTGCCTTACTGGTTATTGCGTAGTTTGGGTTCGGGACACTTTGATTATGGTTATGCCCAGTCAGTATAAGCAATAGGCGTAAGCGTTTTAAGAAAATTGTTAAATTTATTGGTACTGATCGATCGAAAATCAAATTTATGCTTATTTAAATGTATCTATAGAAACTGTAGCTACAGTCGTTTTTTCATAAACGCGAAAAACCGCATTCAGTATTTCTATTGTTAATATAATTTCTATGGGAAAATGTTCGCGATGGAACAGCGCGCGATAACCACATTCCACGCGGGCGAAGCCGCGGGCAAAAGCTAGTTGAAACATAAATTAAAGACACAAAGTACTGAACAACTGTTTTTGCATTTTTCTGCCATGTTTCGTAGGAGAAAGATAAAAGTAAACATTACAGCACACGGCTATGGTCAAGTCACTAGCATACTTTTCGCCAAAAGTAAACGAGTCGTATAATTGGAACCGCTTATGCTTTTACTTTAAACCTTCCCCACATAAATATTGAGGAGCATGAAGCAGTAATTTCACGAAACCTTAATTTGTGAAAGTACCGCCATCTATGGTGGAGTAACAGTACTAAGCTAAGTTAATACTACGACAACATTGACTGCTGGAGTCTTATAGCGCCATCTATGGTCGAGTAGAAAAATCTCAAACTCCGTCACTAAGGGAGAAAAAGACTATATTTTGTGCTTATATTATAAACATTAATTAGACTCGTATTTTGTTAGAAAGCGGTTTCTTCTTCAATGTTATTTAATTCATTTTTTAGGTAAGTATCGTGTGGTAACAAACTGAAAGCATCTCAAAATTAGCATTACTCTGAAAGTAACATAAGAATTTACATCCTCTCAATTTAGTTCATTGTTCTTACTTACAGTGTTTAAAATAATGAATACCATGTAAATCTAACAAGTCTAGTTCGTAATAAAAATTTGCCGTTGTGACTGACACTGCCACCTAGCGTTCACATTAAGCAGTAGCCATATAACTGCTTGAGTGAAGAATTCTAACAAAGAGTGTAGCATCTCTACTCGTACTCGTAGTTACATCCGTTACAACTAGATGGCAGCTATATCAAAATAAGAGTTTACTATTTGGAAGTATATTTTATTTTATTGATATTGTTGCACAGGGAAATGGCTAAATCAGAAAATTGAACAAATCTCTAAGGATCCAATTACGTAGTATGTTAAAATAGGAAATTCATTTTATCATTTACCTAGAAAAAAATAGTCATTTCAGTCACTCTGCCCCCGCCCGACCTCAATGGGCTCCCAAAGTCAGGCCTCTTTTTTTCCCAGAGCGCTGGAGATCCAGAGAAAAATACCCCTCGTACAAAAAAATAAAACACACTCGAAGCAACGCAAACAAGTAGATATATAGCTTATTAAGAAAAAAAAGAAAAAAGCTACATAATTAATACATTGCTTACTATCTATTAAAGTACCCCCATTGAAACCCTTTAGAAATCAACTGTTTCGGTGGCTCGTCGGAAAGTGTTTTTCTCACTGAAGGAATATTTTAAGAAAATGTAGATGTTTATATTTAAGGCATGTTTATTATAAAGATTGCATGCTACAAACAATATTTGCATGACTTTATAAGTTTAAATGTTTGAAACTAGAATAAGTGTAACATCATAATTGTGCCTACAACCTTCAATGCAAATAAAATATATTTCTATTTCTATGTAGCTAGGTATGTACTAACCATGAGCTTTATTTTTCTTGGTTACATAGTAGTTGTTTCTGCGCTAAATGATGTTTATAACAATGTACCTATTAATTCCGGGTGTCTTTCAAAGTTATAGTTATCTACGTCAATGTGAGGTACAAATGAAAATTAAATATTTTTATAGCTACAGCCAACCGACGCTAACCCCTACACTAAAAAATAAATAAAAAAGAATAGTGCACGCCAATTGTTGTCCGTCATTATATATATGTCGTATTGGGAGTGTTACTAAAATAGTAATTTATATATGTACTTAATAAGAATAAAAATATTGTTTCAAACTTTCACTCACAGTAAAATATGAAATATAAGCGTGATAAGTTCCGTATTTGATATTTAAGTAAGGAAAAAATAGCTTTAATCAATAGCACCTAAGTACAAATAAAAATTGATGAAATATTTCAACTAACTTGCAAACAAAAATCATAAATGAAACACAAAAAAACTAATACTTTTTTAAATATTTAATTCATAGGCAAATCCTTTGGGCAAATCTAAAATATTTTCGAATTATAGTAAACGCTTGCGTTAATTGGAACGGCTTATATATTTGCATGTGGGTACTTTTGTATGTTTTGACATAACAACAAAAACATTGATTGAATAATTTCAGTTGACTCGTGATAATGACCTGCAAATGTGCTAGGCTAGACAATTAATTATTAAAGTTCTATTTTTGTAATAATTTAATAATAAGAGTGGAGACATAATTAAAAACAATAGTTTGAAAAGCAACTGTATTCTGTGCCGATGTGACCTGCTCTAAATGTGAAATAACGACCAAAATGGACTAACGGCTAGCGGTAAAACTTTCACCAGCCCTAACTCAATAACTAAAACTGAAAGAATTAGCTTAACTTTTCTAGAATTAGTTCCACCATTGTATGCAATAGGTGAATTAAGTGAACAGTGGCCGATGGCCACATATCCGGTTCACGCTTGACGAATTCTTTGCCAAGAAATTGTATTCGAAGTGAAGTCTACGGACTAGTGCGGTGCGGACGCGTCGCACTTACGGTTCTTAAATTTAAATTCTTTTGTGCCAGTGCTTCGGAGATCTTAAAAGAAGGTATGTTTTTTATTGTTTGTGGTACTTTTTTTTTTCGTTGCAAATGTAAACAAAAACAACATGAACGCAAGTGCATTTTGCAGTGTGATTTGTAATATACGTAATTGAAGTAAGTCTTATTTAGTTACGTGTGTGTTAAGTGAATTTGATGGTTTTATAATAGCTAATAGAAAGTTCGTGTACCGAAACTCTCGTGTTCCGCTGGTTACGGCAATATCGCTTTCTTTTGTAGTACCGCAATTGGTTTGCGTTCGCGCCAAATGCACTTTTACCGTAGTAAAGTTGTTTATCGCAAAATTTGATATTCAATAAAATTTTGTACCTACGGTGTTTTTTTGGTAGATATTTATGTAAGTACTATACTTAACTCTGTTCCAACGGCATTCGAAAAAAACTTACTATGGACAACTTTTCGCAACTTTTCGTATCTCTCAACGTCATTTCAAAACACGATAGGTACTTACTTACAACAAGTTTTATTATCTTGAGTGACCACTAACAGCCCATACTTTGAAAGTTTATATAAGAGCAAGTTCATCAGACAAAATATGAACTATGAAAGAATGGAATAGAATATAATATAAATAAACAATGAACGATAACTTTTTTCTAAATCAAAACAAATTCTAGATAAAAGTTCATTAAATATCAACAGGAAATTTTGGGAAGCTATTTTTTCTAATCTAGGTATATCTATGAGCTATGATAATAATTATAATAAAAAAGAGAGATTTGTATTTTTATGTTTGTTACGAATTAACTCAAAAACTACTAAACCGATTTTAAAAATTCTTTGCCTTTTAGAATGATAAATTATTCCAAAGTACCAAAGGCTAAGGGTACCGCGTGGGAACTATGGCCCAAGCCCTCTCATTCCGAGAGGAGGCCTGTGCCCAGCAGTGGGACGAATATAGGCTGAGATGATGATGATGACCAAAGGCTATATTTACTGCCTGAACTTCAATAATGTAAGTCAAAGTGAAAAAAAAAAGTTGCCATAAAACATCTTTCACGCATGCGCTGTGGAAACTATTGATGATAAAACAAAACAATGTTCTACGACATTAAAAAATATATCAATATCTACAAAAAACTTCGCGATACCATATTTTAGTTATGTCACATAACTACTTCTTTACATTTTAAAAGTTGACGTAAATGACGACTAAAATGAAAGAAAGAAATTTTTGTATTCAAGACGGTTACAGTACTCGGCGACAAAGATTGCACATCGGTCTTCGGAAAAACGTAAGCCTATTAAAAAAAAAAAAAAAAAAACCTTAAGTAGTGTGTAACAACAACAACGCTCTACGAAGCCGAAATTAGCCGTCTCTTTACAAAGAGCTATGTGCAATCATTGTGGCCGGGTACTGTAGATTTCTTTTTGAATTATCAAATCGGACATTCCATTCCAAAGATATTACGAATTTAAAAATATTTATCTAACCAAAAAATTCATTCACTCTACGTTGACGCGTCCGATGATGTATTTCTGTTACCGCTCGATGTAACAAAAAATAGTGAAAACAGAATAAAATAAATATTTAAGGGGGCTCCCATACAACAAACGTGATTTTTTTTTGCCGTTTTTTGCTCGATATTAATAACGGGAACAGGCTTTAAATATTCACAGACTATTTATTTGTACATTCTTTTACTTTAAAAAAAATTGAATAAATTAAATATTAAAGGGCGCCATACAGCAAACGTGTTTTTTTGCCGATTTTTGCTAATGTCTAATGTTTTATGGGTACTGAACCCTTCTTGCAGGAGCTCTTCTCGCACTAGGCCGGGTATTTTTTATTTTGCTCGTGCGAAGCCGGGGCGGGTCCCTAGTTTATTAATAAAATAAAATACGGTTGGCCAGTCTGATTAAATCATCTTTCGTGAGATTTATTCCCGCTAGGTATAATCTGTAATAAACAAAATTTAATAACTTGATAGGTATCAGTGAACGCGATTAACCAATCAAAATTATTTAAATGAAACAAGAAAAGACGTCAACGGTTCAACGAATGCTATCGACGTGCGGGATTGTTTTTTTAATTACAAAAAATAACAATTTAAATTTTTAATGATTCCAATGGTACTTACTTACTTACCTACATAAGCAAACTGGGATTGAAATAAGTAATCTATGTGACTACAAAACTGTTCGATTTTTCATCTGTTTGCAATTTTTCTTAAAATACTTTAATATTCGTAATTCGTATAAGTAGATCCCATTTTACTTCATTTCCTGCTTTCCGTTAGGTAGGTACTCAGATATTTTCATGAATTATGAAGTAACCTTTAACACATAGGTTAAAATTACAAATTAAGTGTAAGTAGGTCAAAACGTTGTGGTCAAGAGTAGACACTCGAGTAGTACTCGCGACCACGGCCACTGTGATATGGTCGAAACTTTAAGGTAAATATTCATCATCATCATCATCATTATCATGTCAGCCGAAAGACGTCTTCTGCTCACCACGGCGGTCTTGTGCTTTCCGCATCCACCGCGATCCCGCAATCTTAACCAGGCCCAAATACTCCGAAGGCAAAACTCGAACTTCGTATGTTGCCGTCCCGCTCCCGCTTATGTCATTTAATACGCAAGTGAAAGGGACGGTGAGATACGAACTTCGATTTTCGAGTTTCGTAGCAGCCCCTCAGATCGTCGCTTCATTTTGTTGGAAGGACGTGTTGTAGAGGTAATTATTACTCGTGTGTTTAGAAACAAATTATCATTGGACATTAATTGACACCAATTGAACTAGTCCTAAATTAAGCAAAGCTTGTACTATGGGTACTATATAGGCAACGGATAACTAGTAGAGATGCAACGGATATCCGGCCACTATCCGGTATCCGGCCTATCCGGCCACTATTTTACTATTCGGCCGAATACCGGATAGTTGCGTACTATCCGGCCGGATACCGGATGGTGAAAAACTTATAGTTATGATTAAAAACTGGTATTTATTTATGAGTTTATCAATTATTGACATCAGTTTATTATTCTAACCCCCCGTTTCACCATCCATTGATAAAAATTATTTGACGGATAAATGTGACGCCGTCTCTTTTTGTTTTGTTCGACCAGACGGTCAAATTCGAACAAAACATGGCATCACATTTATCCGTCAAATAAAATTTATTAATGAGTGGTGAAACAAAGCCTTAGGGCATGTTTCGATGAATTTTAACTGACGGATAAATGTGATACCGCGACCGTCTCGCGTCTATTCAGTCATATTTTTTCGTCAGTTAAAATTAATCAATGGCTGGTGAAACAGCCCCTAAGTTAATTAATTATACTCTACAAGTTGCAAGTTGCAACCTGCACGGGGTGTCATGCGCATGTTCGAATTAGCTTAATTTAATTGTACGTAAAACTAGGCCGAATATCCGGTATCCGGCCAAACCACTATCCGTTTCATCTCTAATAACTAGTGGCTCTGCTGTTAGAGCTGTTGTAGACCTAAAAGTTACTTGTATTGTGCTAAAAGGCTGAAACATAATAACTTTTTGGCATTAATTACTCTATGATATTTAGATAGCTATTTATACACGTATCACAGGGGTCATATTAAATTACTATGTGCAAAACCGGTTCTAACGGTTTTGTGGTCAAACAAGTGTTCGTATTTTTGTAGATGCAGACCGTATATGCAAAACCTGGTTCACATTTGCAAATCATGCTAATTCTTGATAAAGCCTTTAAAATATGTGCGACACAGCTCATTAGATTTCGAATGAAGTCTAAAAAATGGTTTGTGAATTTAACAGCACATGAAAAATTGCATTTTGTTAATACACTGTAGTTTTAAGTTACCAGGCAAAACACTAAAAGCGTTTTCTCTTAGGTAATTTGTTTAAAACTTGCCATTTTTCATGTTCAAAAATTATAAAAATTCATTCCGAATTCGTCGAAAGTCGCATATATTTTTATTAGCTGTATCAAGTATTAGGTAACATGATTCTGGACTAAACTTGTAAATCAGGTTAGTAGACTAGTTCTGTAAAATAGTTTTGAAAACCTATAAAGTAGGACAGAACCTACTGTTTCTGTTCTGAAATTCCGAGATTTGACCTTTACAAACAATTATAGTACAAACAAACACAGCAAGTAAAATTAAGGCTTTTAAAATTTATTTTGTCATCGTCATCCATACTAATACAAATACTAATATACTAATACTAATATTATAAATGCGAAAGTGTGTTTGTGTGTTTGTCCGTCTTTCACGCCGTAACGGAGCGACGGATCGACGTGATTTTTGCCATAGAGATAGTTTATGGGGCCTAGAGTGACATAGGCTACTTTTTATCCCGGAAAAATGCACAGTTCCCGAGGGAACAGCGCGCGATAACCGAATACAACGCAGGTGGAGCCGCGGACAAAAGCTAGTCATTATATATATTAGCCGTAGGACGTCAACCGTTGGACATATGCCACCCCCATAGACCTCCAGTTGCTTCGGTTGGAAGCGGCCGTGAGCATGCAGTTATATGCACCTCATTGTTGGACGTCCTTTGCTGCTTATTTTGTGCGGTTATTCGAGCGTTTCAACCATCTCATTTTTCTGGACACTTTTCTGTAAGAATGGCCGAATATTCTGATACAGTTTTTTAGTTATCTGGTAGAAATACAGGAACACTTACAAATAATTTTAAAAATGACATATGGTAAGTTCACACGCGCGCGTTCAACTCGACATTCAACGTGCACATTCACATTCACGAGCGTGTAAACGGTACGCCCGAGCCCGTGAACGCGCCTGTGAACGTGAATGCCGCGAATCGGGCAAGTGTCGGTTTTTTGGCAAAGTTCAAAGGATGAATGTGCGGGCGCCCGGGTGACTGTTTACACGCGCGCGGGCAGTCAGTCTCTCCCGCGCTTTCGCGACGAGTGGATCTTCATTCAGCGCCTTCATCTCATCTCATCCACCACCTTCTTTGCAGTCTTTCTCTTTTTCTCCGTCGTTCATAATTTTGTTTCTTTTTCCAATAAAAATAAGTTAAGCCAAAGGATATGGCAGCAACAACACCGAGATCCTCGCTGCTCGCCATGCTGGCACTGACTGACACGACGGCGTGCGTGTGAACAGCTTGAATGTCCGCCGGCCCGGGACGGGCTGCATGCCGCGCAGCCCGCCAGGCAGCCCGCCGGGCTGCACGGCGCGCGTGTGACCGTAGCATTAAGCCAATTGACAAGATTTCATTTTTTCAATAACTGTAAATTACTACAGGAATCGAAAGAGTTCTGCCTCCTGAATATGGGAAAATACTTAATAAAAATTATTTCTCCGTATTTAAAAAAATACAAAAAAAAGATAAAAAAAATCGGAATTTGCCAATACTACGTCAGAATAGATATGTTTCCTTTGCTTTTTTCACCAGAAAAAGGAGCTGTCATCATTTTGACAACGTCTACTTCAGATTTACGCATGATTTACGTGATGTTTTTTTAATAGAGACTAGACAAAAGTAATGGATCTATTCTATCGTAGTTTTGGAGTTATGCCCTTTTAGAATAAGCACATCTTAATTTTTTTTAAATAAATTAATTAATAATCGTAGCGAAGTTTTAAAAATATCAGCGTCTTTCTATTTCCAAGCAGAATACAGAGAAGGAATCAAATTATAGTCTAAGAAATATGAAATCTTGTCAATTCGTAAAAAAATTAGAGATGCAACGGATATCCGGCCACTATCCGGTATCCGGCCTATCCGGCCACTATTTTACTATTCGGCCGAATACCGGATAGTTGCGTACTATCCGTCCGGATACCGGATGGTAAAAAACTTATAGTTATGATTAAAACCTGGTATTTATTTATGAATTTATCAATTATTGACATCAGTTTATTATTCTAAGGGCATGTTTCGATGAATTTTAAATGACGGATAAATGTGATACCGTCTCGCGTCTATTCAGTCATATTTGTTCGTCAGTTAAAATTAATCAGTGGCTGGTGAAACAGCCCCTAAGTTAATTAATTATACTCTACAAGTTGCAACCTGCACGGAGTGTCATGCGTATGTTAGAATCAGCTTAATTTAATTGTACGTAAAACTAGGCCGAATATCCGGTGGCCGGATATCCGGCTATCCGGCCAACGGTCCCGCCGAATATCCGGTATCCGGTGTCCGGCCAAACCACTATCCGTTTCATCTCTAAAAAAAATGTGATCAGATAAATGAGGCGGTTGAAACGCTCGAATAAACGCCCATTTACGTCTCCATTCGACAACTTTTCAGCCCCAACGGCCATCTGTTCTCCATGCTATAGTCCATATGATCTGTTCATTGACATTTCAACGACCTAATCTGCTTGGGTAATGTTGGTGTCCCTAATTTTACAAGCTTTTATTTCGTTTCACCTGTCCCGTTGTCTGTCTATAGGTAAGTAGTCTGTCCAATGACATTTAAACCAGGACGCACATTGCCGAACAAAATCCCCTTCAAAGAATGTCAGAACTATTGATTTGTTTGTATGACAAATAAAATCATCTCACTTTCTCATTTGAACCTAGTCTTTACTCTATCACGGGCGAATTTCGCTAGCGGCAAAACTCCACAACGCTTGACACTTGACAACAACGTACTGAGAAAAAAGAAGGCCACTTTTACCAAAGTGGCAGGCGAGCATTCTACCAACCTATCTACCTACTATCGACCTACCGATCGACCTATCGACCAACCTATCGACCTAACCTATCCCGGTGATCTGAACCAGTGATTCAAAGTGGCGCTCATTTGGCTCGGACATATTTGGGCGCGCGATTGTGAATCTACAGGTATAATTCATCAAAGAGTCTGTCTGTAAATTCGGCCAACTTCCAATAGTCGGATCGACTTGAAATTTGGCATACTCATCATAGTGACATCCTGGTAGTCAGGGGCTTAAATATACCGGGTGGCTTGTAATACGAGCAAAAAAAAATTAAAACATAGATCGTCCTCGTCAAACTATACAACATTAGTTCAGCTACTTTTAAAAATAATGGAGTCCTTGAATTTTGCTTTTTTCATACAAATTAAATAATGCTATCAATGTACGCCATTCTAGAACCTAACTGACATCGCCTGTCACGGTAGGTACAAACATCAAACATTTTGATATAAAGTCTGCTTCTTCGGATAACTTAAAATTTTAATAAAAATTAAAAATGAATTATTTGTAAAGTCGCTGAACTAATGTTATGTTTGAGGAGTATGTTTTAATTATTTGCTCGTAATACAGGCCACACCCAGTAATTACTATCAATTAATAACTCTCGATATTGATGGATGACCACTTCCCCTGTTAAAAATGTAAAGTTTAATATTTAAACATTCAGTAATTCGTTGATTAACTCACGGTCTTAACCGAGTAACATCAAGGTTGTAAAGTCCATTACGAAATATTTATAGCGTGCAATATGTACGAATGTTTGTGAGTGCGTACGTAATTACTTGAGCGATATAGAAGTACTAGCTTTTGCCCGCAGCTCCGCCCGCGTGGTATTCGGTTACCACGCGCTGTTCCCTTGGGAATTGTGCATTTTTCCGGGATAAAAAGTTCCTACTCTAAAAACTATCTCTATGCCAAATATCACGTCGATCCGTCGCTCCGTTACAGCGTGAAAGACGGACAAACACACAAACACACTTTCGCATTTATAATATTGGTATGGATGTGCTCAATTGTGGTAAGTCCTAGTAGTTACGAACCATTATGTTGAATTTTGTAAGATTTGTTCAAAGCGTTGGTAATAGAAGAGAAAATAAGTTTATGTTTGGGATCCATAGATATATAAAGATCGATAGCTCCCACATAGCAATAATTGTCGCCGTGTGACAACAATAGATGGAAGGTGATGAGATGATGTAAAGGATGGTATTTATCCAGAAAGGCATAAATATAGAGAAGGCAGAATATGCATAGTTCAAGATCCAGACTGGATTTAGTTAAAGATGGTATAAATGTAACTATTTAAAATTCACTGCTACTATAAAATAAGAAATATACAAGGTTAAATACCGTTGTATTCCAGATTATTTAGGAATTTTAGAAATGTGCATCGCTCAGCTGACAAGTTACGAATGATGTTTCCAGGGAAAACAGGAAACCTTTTCTACTTTAGATGGAACAGTTTGAAATTTAATATTTTCAACCTAAAGCTTTCTAAAAGAACAAATCATGACATTTGGAGGCTAAATGGATATTAGCCTCGTTACAACGTTATCGCATTTAAATCGCGCCAACTATAGGTAGGCCTTGAATTCCGTGTTTTGAATGAATTCGTTAATAAATCAATGAATAAGAGAATTTCCTTGCTCACCCGCGACCTCACGATAGCTAAGCTTATGCAAAATATGCGTGATCATGCAGTTCCTCCACCTCCACATTGTAATAACATACACAAACCCATCTATCACCACCACCACATCATACTGACGCGTTTCCTCAACCAGAGCTCATCTTCGGAGTAACGCAACCGTACACCATGCTACCAGTTGTTAGAGTTGTTACGGGTGAGCAAGGAAATTCTTTTAAAGTAGTTCATTGATATGAACCTCCGCAAAGTAACGCCTGATTCAATAAATTACGTAAATAAATCATAAAAGACCCTCTCTCCAGTAAGCTGTAAAAGCCTTGAGAAGGTAACAGGAACAATCACTTTGAAAAAATAAGTACACTCCCTAGCCTCTATTTATAATCACACAGCTTCGACAATATTCGATAACCGACGATTCGTTTTATACAGCGTGGATTTTTAATACTACCTCAAACTTTAATTGCCGTTAGTGAAGGCCCTAATAATCACATTTTATTATGTTTTATTAAAAAATTTAGACTTATTATTTTCCTTACAAAATCAATTAGCACGCAATATATCGTTACGCGATATTACTTTGTTTTTATTCAAAACGTCGCACGTATTGACGTGAAAGCTGTCACAGAACGCTTCTTCTTCTTGTACGCATTACATTGCTGCTCGAAAATATTTCAAAAATTAATTACGCTCTATTAGTCAACTTTAAATTAACAATTTGTTTTGATATCGGTTCTCATCTCTTAAATCTTCGTCTGGTTACAGTTTGAGGTAATATTAAAAATAAACGCTGTATTTACGCAGGCATGTGTTGGCGACCCGCATTAAATTTCATGCTGCTTTAATATACCTCTCCTATAGCCGTAGTAATATCGGAGACTGCCTAATTTGCCAGCCGACCATGCGTGCCAAGCTGACAATCGGTCAAGTCAAGAGGAATGGCGTAAGCGCAGCGGACTCGCCTGACCAACTGACATGCTTTTGAGCAATCTGCAGTTACTACACCGTCGGCGCGTTGCTTATATCAATATTTATAGGAAGCAAACGGAGTCAGATGGACGACGAACGTTCAAATATTGTACCTATATACAATACTGTACAAATGTACAGACCTGTTAAAATAAAAATATCCTTGGTCCATACCAAAGATATTTCATATAACGTTTTAAACTTTCGTGATTCTCACTCATAGTCAAAATACCATATAGGGGGACTTATCACGCTATTTTTACACAAGTAATATTAACCTCGACGTTTCGGCAACGTTACACTGAACACGACACGAGTAGACTGAAGTGTGGGTTGTCATGTCCGCCTAGCAGCGCGAGTTCTTCGAACTACCCGCACTTGAACACTAATAGTACCGGCACTCGTATCACGAACTACCCGCACATGGTCATTTTCGAAAGGAAACGTCGAGGTAAATATTACTTGTGTAAAAATAGCGTGACAAGCCCCGTGTATGGTATTTTGATTCAAAGATATTTCAGTTTTTTTTATTTTTATTTTAACAGGTCTATGCCATCAATCAAAGACGTCACCCCAGATTAACCCTTACTTATTTCAATTAATAATGGAATTCAAAGAAACACAATGCTTTTACTTAAAAAAAAACTAAATCCTACAAGTATAAATATCAGTGGCGTGACGCCGGAACAACTCAATTCCCACCGGGTTGTCAAAATTTTTTACGCGATGTGATATTTCAAGGATAAATAACACATTAGGTATTAGGTAGTAGTTATCCTTGACATAAGGTAGAGTCATGTGGGGCGAACGTACGCAGTGGCTGAGTGTACGCAATCCCATTCATTTCAGTCCGAAATCAGTGTGAACCCAGCCTTACCCACGCGTACTAATACCCCACATGAAATGCACTCACTGTAGAGTACCAGGTGTTGCATCCGAAGACAAAATAATAATTAATTATATTTATTATTTATTATTGATAATTATGTTTTTTGCCAAATAGACCTTAATTGACAACTAATGTCGCGCGTTCAAGAACTTAAACATTTTACATTCAATAACAGACCGATGAAGTTTTTAAAAACCTGTTAAGTATTACTTACTATTATAATTGCTATATACTTAAAATTATAATTGATTCTGCAATAAAAAACCAGCAGGAAGCAGGTTTTATACCGAAAATAAATTTATGACGTCCGAGAACTCCAAAAAAGTTGTTTTTAATGCTACTTTGATAGGTACTCATCGGCCATTACCATCTTCGATTTTTTTTTGTAGTTTCATTTGGTATTCGACAGGCAGAATACCACAGATCGAAGTTCATAAATATCGTACCGTCCCTCTCACTCTCGTATCCATACTAATATTATAAATGCGAAAGTGTGTTTGTATGTTTGTGTGTATGTATGTTTGTCCGTCTTTCACACCGTAACGGAGCGACGGATCGACGTGATTTTTGGCATGGAGATAGTTTATGGGCCCGAGAGTGATATAGGCTACTTTTATCCCGGAAAAATGTACAGTTCCCGAGGGAACAGCGCGCGATAACCGAATACCACGCGGGCTGAGCCGCGGGCAAAAGCTAGTATAATATATATTTCGGTGATCTCGGAAACGGCTCCACCGATATCGATAAAATCTGGTAGGTATACGGGGGGGGGGGGGGGGGGCTTTAGTTTCGGCTATGACAAATCGATCTAGCCTGGTATTATCTCTGGGAAAACGCTTATTATAGAGCTTTAGCCGAGCAAAGCTCGGTCGCCCAGTTTTCATACCCTATAAGGCATAACTACACCTCTAGCTTAGGTACGGTGCCCTTATCTCCCCTAGAAGCTTAAACTCATATTCCGGTATGTCAAAGTCTGACTTAGAGCCGTCAGAAGGTCTGCGTAGCAAGAGAAGTTACTTTTATTAGCGCTGTACCAGAACAACCTATTATCTACTCATTGTGTGATATCACATAAGTCCTAAAGTCTATGTATGTTATTACTATTAATGTATAGTTTATCTAGATATATCTTACATAAAGTTTATAAGTTTTCCTACTTCTTGCTGTGGTCAAATAAAATAGCATAATATGTAAATGTATAAGTTAATTAATGTACTTAACTAATTTAACTTAATTAATTTTAAAATTGCTACGCCCCAACAGGGCATCATTTTTTATATTCTTTGTAAAAGGTGTTGCAATAAAATAAATACTGAATACTGAATACAACGCTGGTCCGTCCAGTAAGTATATCCGGAAATCCATTAAAAACTACAATTCTCACTAGGTTACCTTCATTTTTAACCCCAGACGCAAAAAGGGGTGTTATAATTTTTTTTATTAGCCTATATGTGTCCCACTGCTGGGCAAAGGCCTCATCCCTTCTTGACCTCCACATCTTAATACATTTTATAATACGTGACCTTATTAGTGATTAGAAGTGTATATTGTATATGCGAGGTGTTATTTCGAAGTAATAAGTACAAAAGTCACGCTTTTGTCACTTTCCGGATTGTCGAACGAAATTGTTTACTCCACGCTATTGATCATATGGTGTATGCAGTCCGACGAATAATTATCTAAAACAGTAATCAATGTCCACTGTTCTGAAAGATAAAATTATCGATCAATTGTTACCAAACTCAATGTCGTTCTTTATCATCACGTCCAATTTGCGTTGCTAACAGATTTCGAGATGAAACTCAGTTATAGTGTAGATCTTGATAGGCAAACTTGGTAAATAAAGTTATTATTTTCTATAAGATTTCTGCATTTTTTTAATGGCAACTCTAGCTGATAATGAGGTAAGTACACTACAGACGAAAGAAATTTGAGTTAGGATATTATTGCTCAAAAGTACGTTCAACTAGTAGTAAAACGGATGTTTGAAGCAAAAAATCAGAAATCTACCTAAGATTTTCATTACATTTTAATTCAAATAGAGAAAAAATCTTACAATAATTACTCTATCGAATTTACAACCAGAGATTTACGATAACAAGATTATTTTTCTCAAAATTTCAAATGAAATTCAATTGAAATTAAATTTTATTTCCATCCATCCACAGTAATATTTTTTCGTAATATATTTTTGCACGTCGGCGCTACGTGAGAGGTGACACTTGGACCTTTAGTATTTTTAACGCGATCTGCCAAGGACGTGTTGAAGTAGCTTAAATATTTATTTGTCACGGTGTTTTTTTTTATTTAAGTTAAGTATGTAATTTTGTGATGAAGACGGGCCCGCTGACGAAAGACGACCACTATGCTGAGTCGGGACCAAGTCGTGACAATTCATTTAAGTTTCCTTGTCTTTGATTTTTGTTATGATTACCAATGTTTCTAAATTTCTAATGTTTCAGAAAAAAATATACAAAAATATCTACAAAAAATACAAAAATACAAAATTGTTTATTGACAATTATTTTAACGTTATCCATCAGTGACCAAACCCAAACTGGGATGAGCGTATCTTGGCCACCTGCGAGTGCGGTTAACATAACATACAAGACTACTGAAATACATAGGACCTAAACGTTTTAATAACTCTTAAGAAACTATAGGTGGAATGTACTGCAGGTACGTTTGCGTAAAAACACAGGTGTTTATGGTTTTATTAGTATTATACTACAATCATACACTAGCTAGTGGGGTCAGAACGAGTTGGTATGTGTGTGTGTGTGTCAATCTTTTGTTTAAAATTGCATAGCGGACTTCTATTTATCAACCACATGTAATTATTTTACAATGTATCAGAAACAAAGAAAATATAATTGTTAACAGATGTTATAATTACTTATTACCTACTTGCAGATAAGTTAATTTAGCACGTAATAAAATCTAAATCAATAAGACTAGCACGATCACATTAAGAATACTTGTCTAATTTATGTTTTTTTGTCCTCGATTTTAAAGAAAATGAATTTTTGCGCTCTTTCTTTTAAGTAGGTAATTAACCAAGACCAATTCTACTAACAATAAATATGGACTTTTGTTTTGGTCTGAAATAAAGTTTTTCTTTTTATTATTAAAATAACTTTTTTTTTCATTTTGTTTCGAAATGTTAAAAACAATAACTTTTTTAGTGAGCAAGTTTGATCAAGTTATACAAGCATAGGTAAATGGAAGCCTGGGAAATTATATTTTATTTTATTTTAATAGTCCTGAGCAAAATCGCTGCACTTGCACTGTTGAAAATAAATAAAGAAAAAATTTTTTTATCCATAAAAAAAACATACATATACGTGAGAACGTACTGCTTACTCGTACCTTGTAATTTTCTCTGTGTGGCTGTTTTCTGTATCGCTTACTATTTCTGGTGTACAATAAAGAGTATTTGTATTGTATTGTATTGTACATGCTCAGCTATGTGGCAGAAGGCTCAGGCTCAGCATGTGCGATGTGTACTATATAATAATATTATGCAGCGTATATATAAAGTTCCACGAGATGGGTAGGACTTAAATAGATACAATAACAAGGTGTGATTGAACGCTGTCAAGGTAAAGCTAACAAATCCATGCAAAAAACATTCTGTCGATAGTTAAAGAAAAAATAAATAAATAATAATATACTTATAGCTGTTGAGTAACAAAAAGATGCGTCGCGTAGAAGTCCTTTTTACAAGCTTTTGTTGTAAAATTTACTTTAACTTCATTTTGTGTAGACAGGTTAGGATAGGTTTTTGTATGTTTTAAATCTTGCAAGTTAAGTTTGATCTATCTACTTCCGTGGTCGGATTGAGCCGAAACTTGATATACACGCATTATGTAGGTTGGATGACAATGGAAGCACAGTTAACTAAAACTTGTATTAAAAATTTAAATTTAAAAACCGGCCAAGAGCGTGTCGGACACGCCCAAAATAGGGTTCCGTAGCCATTACGAAAAAATTAAGTAATTTTTTTCTAAGGATTTCGTATTTTATACGGAATCTTCCAAGTTTAGGTATATTTTATACCTTACGCTGCTATTTACTCATAAACTACTAATAATTCTCAAGCAAACTTAGTCGTTATAGTTTTCCTTGGAAGTTTGATATACTGACTACCATCCTGAATTTTTTCAAATTTTTCCACCCACCGGTCTAGATTTTAGAGGGGGGGGGACGCTCGATTTCAATGAAAATTTGCACTTTAAAGTCGAATATTTCGCAAACAAATTACTGAATCTAAAAATGGTTTTAGCAAACCCCTAATGGTTTTAAAATTCCTATCCTACAATACCCCACACTATAGGGTTAGATGAGAAAAAAAAATCACCCCCACTTAACGTCTATGGGAGTACCCTAAAAAAAATTGTTTTTGAATTTTTAATTGTACTGTTTTGTCGGCATAGTTTACCTATATATCCGTGCAAAATTACAGCTTTCTAGCATTGATAGTCTCTGAGCAAAGCCGCGGACGGACAGACAGACAGACAGACAGACATGGCGAAACTATAAGGGTTCCGTTTTTGCCATTTTGGCTCCGGAACCCTAAAAAGAACACACGAGAACTTGGAAGAGGAGAAGAAGTTGTAAGCGAAAGCAAAGTGTGTAATAAATAAACCGTGGAAACAGGTTATACAATCATATTAGTCCTAATGAGTCAATAGTTTATTAAATACGATAAGACGGCTGCTACCGACGACCTTTTAGTATAAAGCGGGGAGTCGACAGCGCGTCTAGTGTTATCTCATCGTACAAAATGAACTCGATAATAGTAATATGTACTACATTCACGAACGCTAGTATAAACTTTTGTACGAGAGCGTTACTACTAGTACTAAGTGCCTGTGTTTACCAAACCTTTGTTGTCAGTGAGGTTTTCTTGAACAGTTACAAGTTGGTGTACCCTCCTTACTTGGCCAAGCCCATTGGGAAAGGACAGTACTATGTGTCCAGTGTTGTTGGTGGTAGCGTGACGGTTGTAGCCACAAAGGTACCTATTAAACAATAGTAGTTTTTTCTATTTTCATCCAATGCCGGCCCTAAAGTTTTTCTAGAACTTAGTGAAAAAGAATCGAAAGTGAAATAGAAAGCAGAATAGAGTGAAATAAAAATGATAATAAAAACTGAATTTACTAAAATAAGCAACTTAGGTAAAGGCAAGAGGTTACCTGAAATTGAAAATAAAACAAAGACCAACAAAGATGTCACGGATGAAAATACTGCGAACACATTTGAAAGAATACTCGCGAGTACAATATGTTTGGCTTGTAATCGTAAAGCAATTGTTAACGATAGGTATCACACTAATTTAGGGAAATTCATTCATGGTTATTATTCCGTTGCGCTATATGTTTAATTAGAGCGTGTAAAGGCTACTATTTCGTAACATTTGATAAAAAATCTAATTATATACATTGTTGTTGGTATACCTAAATTTGTTGCACTTTGCACAGAAAGAATACCTATATTAGGGCCGAACACACATCCCTACGGTACACATTTATAAATGAACTGTTTTAGTTGTAATAGTTTCTTTTGGACAAGTATTTGTATCTACTTAAGTACCTACTTAAGATGCCTTGTGCCTGAAGTGATACTTCTCTAAACATGCAATAAATATTAATAATTGATCAAAACATCTCCGTAAAACCAAACCTGGCTCAGCCTTAAGCATTTGTTTGAAAGAAGCACTTGAACTAAGTTCTTTTGGAAGAAAGTTTTAATTCAAACTTTTATTAACAAAAGTGCCTAATTTCACCTGTTATATTTTAAATTAACAACAATCTATTCCAGACAATAATGTTGAACGGGTTCATGCGATGGCTCCTCCGGTTCCTGGTCTCTCTCATCGCCATCGGAGTCCGACCCCTGACGTATTTCCTCACCATTCGGAGAACAAGGAAATGTCCTCCACCAACCAACCCCATACTCTTCAAGTCTGCCACTACTCTAACTGGAATGATTAGAAATAAACAGGTAATTAACATTTTCATAATCTATTTGTGCAGTTTTAAAGCCTAAATTTTACAAAACTCTGGAGACAGCAATATATAACTGAAATGTAGAAATCGTGATATAAATTTGCAATTTTGCAGTCGTACTTTGCAGTAGTAGTCATCATCAGTCATCGATAATCGCTAATTAATATCTTATAAATCCGATTATAAGCAGTAGAGTTTCATTTTATATTCTCTAAATACCGAAACTAAATACTTAGTACATAGTTAGAATTTTTTTTTGTATTCGACTTGATGGCATATGTATGAGCAAGTGAATCTCCTGATGGTAAGATATCACCACTGCCCATAAACATCTGGAACACCAGGGGTACTGCAGATGCGTTGCCAACCCAGAACCAACCTATTTCCACATTACTTGTTTAACTTCGTAGACAAAATCCTTATTTTTATGTGCAAGCTTAATGAGTAAAAGTGAGATAAAATTCGCTCACAGCATTTCATGATAATATTAGAAGGCTAGTCTTATTTTCCACGGCTATGGCTTATGTCATCTCAACTTTCAGATCACCTCGGAAGAAGTAGTATCAGCCTACATAGAAAGATGTAAAGAAGCGAATCCCTACCTCAATGCTATAGTAGAGCCACGGTATGATCAGGCTTTGAGGGAAGCCAGGAGTATAGACAAAATGATAGCTTCTACGGAGAGGACACCTGAACAGCTGGAGAAGGAGTATCCGTTGCTTGGTGTACCCATTACTGTGAAGGAGAGCATAGCTGTCGAAGGTATTCAATTATTATCTCGATGGGCTAAGTAAAGTTTTTTGAAGAGGTTACATTTTGTTGTTTTTGGAAGAGCGAGTAACTTTAATTTTTATTCCCTATTATTAAACGGTTTTTAATAATAATAAAAATTATAAAATTTGAATGAAGAAATAGTAATTATTAATTTTATTTGATGAAGGCAAGTGAACAAAGCGATAGTTGACACCTTATTCTTTTAGCTGTCGTTTCTCGCTAGTTAGACTAATCGAAAAAAAAAACGTTCTGCTTAATTGGTCTTCAAAAGATTTTACATAGTTTTTTTTTGTTTTTTCCTGACGCACCTAATATCATTGTAGTTAAAACATCACTTGTAATATCAAACATCATTTGTAGCGGATTAACAAGGTTATAGTAAAGGTTGCAGTTCATTGATATGTGAAAAAGGCGAAAGGAGATATATATCTTTCAATGTAAATGTGCCTTATCATGCTTGTATTTATGCATCATACTTATTTGAGAAATATCCATTACGCGATGTAGAATGTCATAGTTGCTAGATTTGATGGCTAGATGGCGCTCAGGGTAGTTACAGCCCGTATTAATCAATTAATATTCTCCCCTTCCCTTTCAGGCATGAGCAACGACTGCGGCAACGTGCGCCCGACCAGAGTACCAGCGGCTAAGGACGCCGCCATCATCAGCCTGGCCCGGGCCGCGGGCGCTATACCCATAGCTGTCACCAACACCCCGCAGTACTGTATGAACTGGGAGACTTACAACAATGTTACTGGGCTCACGATGAACCCTTACGATCAGAAGCGCACAACTGGCGGGTCTTCGGGTGGAGAGGTCAGTAAAATATACACACAACAACAATGATAACAATACACAACAACACTATTGCTCCAGGAGCGGTTTCGCACTAAGTCCGATCTGAATCCGTATAGAAGTAGTCATAGAACCACTTACCATTGCATATTACTTACTACAGCGCAAGGCGTCCCGAGTCGTCGGCAACCCCTCACTCTCCGATAAACTCGATCCTCTTGCTCTCCGCAGAGACGTTAGCTCCCTTTGTGTATTCTTTAACATCTACAACGGGGAATGCTCTCAGGAACTCTTTGACCTCATTCCAGCTGCGGAGTTCCATTACAGATCCATAGGTCATAAGCGTTCATTTCATCGACATCATATTGATGAATGGCAGACTTCGACGGTGCGTTTTAAGCGGTCTTTTTTGCCATGCACTTCTGCAAAATCTGGAACGATCTTCCCGCTGGGGTCTTCCCATCGAGTTACGACCTGGGTGCCTTTAAGAGGCGTGTGTATAAATTTCTGCAGGGCCGACAACGCACCGGTATCGCGTAAAGCGCTGCGGGTGTCTATGGACAGTGGTGATCACTTAACATCAGGTGACCTACTAGTTCGTTTGTCTGGCCTCTCTAACATAAAAAAAATATTCTCCTGTGGGCACTTCCTATGTCTTCCTATGTGTTGTCTATTTGTACTTAATGCTATTGTTGTGTCTTGTGTTGTGAATAAATGTATTTTCTTTCTTTCTTTCTTTCACTTATAATTAAAATAGATTGGAGTGGCTGATCATGGTTTTGATTGCAGGCTGCCTTAATATCGGCTGGTGCTTCAGTTATGGGCGTGGGATCCGACATCGCCGGGTCTTTGAGACTGCCGCCCATGTTCACGGGTATTTTCGGACATAAGCCTTCGCCTAGATTATGGTCTGTTGAAGGTAAGCATAGACAACCGGAGTGCTTAATATTGTCGTGCAATATTTGTAGGTACAGTCAATTGTAAAAATGTGAAATTATTCAAAGTTTCAAAAATAAATACCAAAAACTTATTCTGACGCAATAAGGCCGTAGTATCATATTTTTGAGTGGTTCGAATAGATACTTATTTTTGCACTTAACTGTACCTACCTATCTACTTACATGTAAACGCACATAACAGTGGTTTAGTGGCCAAATGAAAATGGTCATTATTTGCTTTGTCATTTGCCCGCTTCTCGCTCTGTACGATACCTACTTTCTACTTGGTAACTTGTTAACTAGGTAGGTACCTATTCGGTTTTTAACTGTGTGGTTAATTTCATACTGTCTGTACCTACATGTGGCTACGACACTGATGAGATGACGTTACTTACAACAAATCGTCACTCACTACTTTGAAAAAATCTCGTATCTTAAATCAAAATGTCAGCAAAACTGAACTTTGACGAGTTTTTTTTAGGAAGTGATTCGTCAATGCTATCGTCAACAAAGAAAGAAGAAAACCAGTTAATAATGTTGGTCTCGCTGCGTAATCGCGTGAGAAAGAAATCAAGCATTATTTGCTTTGCTCTGCTCTGATATTATTGTTCCACTTTCTAAAACGGCAGTGAAATTTCGACCTAAGTAGAGTATTAGTGACATCTAGACACCATAGTTGAAGCTTTCTTTGCTTCGAGGTTGCCAGTCAAGTTTGGTGACTTCTACCGGTGGGTAGCTGGACTAATCGGCAAGATAGGCGCCTACTCTTGTTAATGCCATCTGTGGGTGTAAATAATAATTAATTTATTACTGTGTAGTTTTTTTTATCGTAATGATATTTTCAAATACTACTTACTTGTATGACGTCCAGTGCAAGAAATCAGCATTCACTTAGTATAAATTTATTTTACAGGTCATGTTCCAGACTGCCCAGAAGAAGAATTTGAGGATTATTTCGCCCTGGGACCTATAACACGATATGCTGAGGACCTGGGTTTGCTTCTTAAGGTTTTGAGACAGCCTGGAGCACCAGACGTGCCATTTGACAAGCCTGTAAGAAAAAAAATTATCCTAAAACAGTTTTAGTGAATTTTATCAAAGTAGCATAGTAGTAGTAGTAGAGTAGGTAAGGTAGGTAGGAAATAATACCTACTGGTCCTGGAAATGGAATCGTATCAGATATTTATTGCATGCTTTGTTTTGTCAAATATCGGTGCCGGCGACTGTACAAATGAGTATATTAGAGTACAATGAAGTATTTTGCTATACAGTCTATACAGATACAGCAAAGCAGCTCTGATTTCCAAAAAAAGTTACGTATTCAAAGACTTATTTATTATCTTTGGACAGTTTATGCGTGGGGTGGATATTCCAAAAAATATTAAATATCACAAGGGGAAGCTTATGTTAATACAAGCGTATTCATTTAAAAATGGCGCAAAAGTGTAAGTTTTTTAAAGGTCGCAAATAAAATCCGTATCAAAAAGCTTACTTAACTACGTGATTTTGGCTCGAGATTTTGAATCAAGTTAAATGATAAAAACATTCACGTGGTTTATGTGAAATTGCTTCCTGGAAATAAGATGAGGTACAGTCTTAAAAACAGAGGAACAGCATTTTTTCGTATGTTTTGGAACGATTTTGTTTAAAGGGCCAATTCATATTTCAGGTAGACATCTCGAAGTTGAAATTCTATTACATGGAGGGAGATAACAGCAACGTCACTAATAAAATTGGATCCGACGTCAAAAAAGCGATGGATAAGGCAAAAGCGTACATGAAAAGCACTTACAACATTGAAGTTAAAGAGGTGAGAAATTACTAGTCAACTCAGAAGCTTTATTTCTTGTGTTTTTTTTTTTGTGGTTTAATTATTTAATGATAGACGAGGGACCGGGTTCGATTCTCAGTCTCTAATACTTTTCTTGTTGTTAGGATTCTAACTTCTGACAAACGGAGGAACCCTATTGCTATCACTCGCGTGTCCGTCCGTCCGTCCTTGCGTTTGTCCGTCTATCACACAAATTTAACAGCCAAACGGTTGGAGCTATGCCTACCTAATAGTCATCAAATTTTCATACCGTAAGCATCTTGTTGAGCCAAACCCAAAGTTTCTCTTCCTGACTCTCCTTTTTGATGACTTAAATTATTTATTTACTTATACATATTTATTAAGTTACATATCCAGAGTAAGTTTAAAGTCGATTTGTTCAATACGAGTGAGTGAAATTAGATTTGCAAGATTTAAAGACAATACCTGAACATTGCTAGTTAAAAATAAATCTCGTAAAAATAAAACACTTTTCAAGTTCTTCCTAAAACTATTTCAGCTCAAAATAAAGAACATGGAGCACATGTGGGAGATCAGCATACGAGTCCTGATGAACATCCGCAACGTTCGGAACATCTTCACCCACCCAGAAAAAAGGGACCAGTGGGTATCAGTTTGGCCTGAAGTACTAAAGAAAATGGTTGGTCTATCCGACCACAACTTCACCTGCGTGGCGTATGGACCTTTGCAGAAATTCTTCGACTCCCTACCAAAAAGCTACTACACCAAACTCTTGGCTATGTTTGAAGAGATTAAGAAAGATTTTGAGGTGAGTATCTTCATGCCATGGCCTCGAATATTTATCTCTAGCGTATGAGACAGACAACAAAGGGATCATTATAAGAATTTCATTGTTTACTTTTGATGTACGGAACCCTTAAAATTAGCTTTGTGTAATAACTAGCCTTATGCTGGCTGATACGGTCCGTACTGGCATAAAGTTGCAGCAGCATAAATATGCTAAACTATTTAAAAGCAAATCATGTTTAATTTCTCAAAGAAAATTAATTTTAAAAATATATGTTTCTGTACATTACAGACCGCGCTATCCGACGATGGCGTATTACTATATCCTGCATTCCCGTATCCAGCTGATTTACATTACAGAGTGTATTACAAGTTCTTGAACTGCGGGTACCTGACCGTATTCAACGCCTTAGGTAAGATTTGTTAACTTTCATTTCATAGTAGATAACTGCACCTACTCTGTTCTTTTTCTGAGCGTACAATGGGAAGTAAAACTGCAACCATTAAGTTTAAAAGTGGAACTGAAATTTCGTGATTTCACTCTAATTATTATCATTTAAATTATCAGGCAGGCAGTAAGCAACTGATAGGTGCCTGTATCTAGCTAAATTCCTATGAGAATACAGCATAGTCTTCAATTATCTTGAATACACCCACCACCCGTGCCAAATTTCATATCTCTTTAACTTAGCGGTTGGCGTTTCGGCAATTTACATGCCTTACATCCCGACCCCGTAGGAATATCAGAATAAAAACTAGCCTAAGTATGTGTAGCTTCCAGGATTTACCTATCTTCCGAATTTCATCTAACTCCATCCAGCCTTTTCAGCATAAAAGAGTATTAACACACTCACGCTCAAAACTTTTACATTTTTAGTACTTATTAGTAGGAATAACCGAAATTTTGAATTTTAGGATTGCCAGCGACATCATGCCCCATAGGACAGACTGACAAAGGCTTGCCGGTGGGTCTGCAGCTGGTGGCTAATAAAGCCAACGACCACCTAACGATAGCTGTTGCCAAGGAGTTCGAAAGAGCGTTCGGTGGCTGGACTCCACCTAACAAAGAACTCATTAGTGTCTAATTAATTTTAAGTGGTGACGATCTCATGAACATAGAGTAGTATGAAAAATAAAAGTACACGTACAATGAGAAAAGTTTGTTACTGACACGCGCCGCTAGAAGCGCTGCCAGTTTGCCCGTAGTACTTAATTTAAACGTTTGATACATGTTTATATAAAAAAAATAGGCAGTGTAAATAGCCTGTGTTTGGGCATTCTTGAACTGTGTAACTGTGATACAAAATTTTGCGTTTCTAGATCAGCTAATGTTAGGTAGACAATAATAATGCATTCTGTAACATAACTTTTCTTTTTTTAATTATATTATATAGTCAAATTTAGGGTAGATAAATCCATACTTTGAGTTTGTGAGTTAACAGTTTTCTTTATTCATTCAAGTAATGTTATATCATAATTTGAATAAATGTCAAATTACAATCATTTATATTGAAGTCGTCAAAGATAATATTATTATTTAAGTATAAAGTAATAATAGTTTCACAAAATATGAATATTTAAGTAATAGGTACTATAAATAATTCAGACTAATTTAAATAATTGAGTCCAGCTTTAATTGAGCTAGAAACACTTAATAATGTATCACGTAAAAATATTTTTAAAATAAGACATTTCTATCTGCAGCTGCTCAACGTTCACTTTCTGTTTCTGAAGAATTTAAATAAGGGCAACAGCAACAACCAAGGACGAACGGAGACGGGGGCTACTGCAAAATTCAAAAATTGAAGTTCGTATCGTACCGTCCTTTTCACTCTCGTATTAAATAATATTAGCGTCAGCGAGACGGCAAGATACCAAGTTCAAATTTTGTACTTCGCAGTATAGGGTGAACAGGCCAGGTTAATCTTAACCAAATAACACAAATGAAAAAAAAGTTATTAAAGGACGAAAGGCGAGAAAGAAGTTATATCAAGCGAAATGTAATTTTATTATCTTTGTGCTTAATTAAGAAATAACAATAGATGTAATATCTTGGTATAGGTTTCTACTGTGATAATGATAATGACTTTTTTAAGAAAATCGACGAATTTTGAATAATTATAAATGAGAAATGACGTTTTACAAGATATTTTGAAATAAAATTTAGAATTATTTCTTAGTTTTAATAGCCTTTTCCTTTTTTTAACTTGTCGTTTTGAGGTGATTTTGAATTATTTCCAAGATAAAAAATAGGGTAGGTAGTTACTTTTTGTCTTAAAAGGCCGTCAACGGACTAATAATATGACTCTCCTTTAGTTGTTGATAGTCATGGGCGGCGGTGATCATAAATATAGTGGTGAGCATAAATTGTATGAGAAAATGAGACAAAACACTAATATCATTATTATTAAACTAATATGCTTCGAGAAACTGGGCCTAGATGACCCGCTTGCTCGTTAGTCTCCCTCTCATAATAAAAAAAAAGTTCATGAAAAACCATTTTCAGTGCACCTTACACCTTAAGTTTAAGTACACCTTATATTCATAAGGCATGTCTGCCAAATTTCAGTCATCTAGTCATTCAGTAAATTTATTTATTTATAGGTAAAATATTATACATAATAAACTGTAGGTATAGATTGCTTTTTGAAAAGCCCAAATCTCAGTTAGTTAAAGTCCTAATCATTATTAAAATAAAATAGGGACACGAGTCGCTCCATAGTAGTCGAGGTAAAGTTTACTTTTGGTCGGCGTTTCATTCGAGTTCTTTTACGTTGACTACCTAGTGACGTGGGTGAATGAGGGTTTTCACAGAGGTGAAATATCGCTAGATGGCGTTAGTATCATGAGGTCCATTTGACGTTTGACGTTTGCTTGCGATTGGCTCATTTAGTTATTTAATCAATCACGAGCAAACGTCAAACGGACCTCACGATACTAACGCCATCTAGCGATATTTCGCCTCTGTGAAAACCCTCATTGCGTATATTTTTTATTTAACATGTAAAAAAACCTTCGACTCGGCTCGCGGTATAGGCAAGGAAGAGTCATCTAAATTGTCCCACGAATTCAATGAAATAATAACCCGCTAATAACCACGGAGAACGAATTATGGCCGGCGTCTTGCGAATTTATTGTTGTGGTTTCTATAAAAAAATATCCCGATCCCTGATCCCGACCTGAAATCCCTTCAGGGATAAGTCCGCCTTTGTACTTACAACTTCTTTTTGTGTGATATTTTTGTATTTCCTTTTATACAATAAAGAGTATAAATAAACAAAAAAACAAACAAAAATATGGCTCTGTCCATTGGAGGACAATTTTGCCAGTGTCTAATAGGTTTTGCCGTTGTACAGTAAAAAAAATGTAGAAAACGAAATATGAGTGGTGGATGAACGATAACCATTTGTAGCGCTTCGTCTGACGAATTTATTTCTAGAGTACCTGCAGGGTTACTACGAAACTCCAAGTTCATGTCGTGCGATCCCTCTGATACTTATACTATTTAATACGAGAGCGAGAGGGACGGTACGACACGAACTTCGAGTTTCGTGTTTCGTAGTAGTCCAGCACGTAGTATCTCTTATTAGTTTGTGAGTCCAGCAGCTGTAGTGTGGGAAAGGAAGAGTGTAGAGTACTGTGTTACCAGACAGTTGTCATGTAATTCAGCTATTCGGTAAGAGATGGCGCCACAAACTACTACACATAATACTACTACTACACAGAATTTCCTTGTATTTTCAACTCTTCATGACTAGTTTTGTTTATTTATAATATGTTTTAGTTCCTTTTGGTCTGTTTTTGTTGACTGAACTTACTGGTTAGTAGTTACTAATAAAACGTGTGAGTATTATGTATTTTATTGATCAATTCCAAAGGACCCTTACCCTAAGTTATATTAAATCCTTGACCGTTATTCGAAGCTTATATTAAATAGTTGAGATAGGCATCTGTCATTTCCCGCATGTTTTGTCCCTTTCTACCTTAATATCTCCCTCCTTGTCGCACACCCCCTCCATTGTCCATCACACCACCACCACGCAGTAGCCTGGCTTAGAGAAATCCAGGCGCGCTCTGGCTCATTGGCGTTCTATTTCCCGCCGCGAACGGAAGGTAGCCGGAACCCCGGCCCATCCGATAAAATAATTTTGTGTAACTTCACCTACGTTCATATTGTTCCTATACTGGTAAGAACAAAAAGAGTTTACAATCAGGTGAGTGTTTCCCTTTTTGTTTGATTTAAATAATAATTTTAAAATGTTATTGGTACTAAACGGATTTACCGTTCGAAATTCAATTAAAGAAGCTTTTCATAGCTTCTAGTACCTCCGTTCAAATTTGAATTGAACGGTACCTACTCATAAGTATAGCTAAAGAGTGACCTAGTTTTATGAGTATACCTTGATGTCTACCCTCTTTTAATAATTATTTTACCCGACCCATTTTTAACGCTAAAATTCGTTAAAATTTTATAAGCATCGCTAATACGTAGTTCGTATAGGATGGCCGATGGTCAGTTGGCAAGCGGCAGCACCGCGCCGCCTTCTGCAACGACGGCGCCCACAAAGGAGCGTCAACGTATGTCCAGTAGCTCCTCTAGTAGCAGCAGCAGCTCGTCGTCCGACTCGTCTTCGTCGTCATCGGACTCGACGCCACGCAGGCGAAGCCGCTCGCGGCATCGTCGTCACAAAAAGCACACAAGGCGAGTTCGGCGTAAGAATCGTAAGCATAAATCACGTACTTTTAGTCGAGTTCATAAAGATGAATGCCGTAATGAAATGATCGATCTCAATATTAGTCGTGAATTGTACGATGATAATCCAGAGGTAGTCGACACCAATCCCGATTTCGTGTTGGATTTGGGAACCAAATTAAAGGAACCCACAGTTCCAAAAACGCCGGAGGATTTTGTAAATGTGCTTAAATCCATACAACATTTTTGTGACAAGGAATGGACCGAGGTAAGGTATGCGGAAGTTCAAAAAATGTATAATCACTCCCCAGGTTTCATAGATCTCGAAGCTAATGAGGAGATCAAAGCGTATGATTCCTTACGACACTTGGCCTACGCAGACAAGGCATATGCAGCATTAACCTTTGCCGCTATTAAACAAAAAATCATCCTAGAAAACTCTCTAAAAGATTTTCTGACCTGGGCAAAGAGCGACAATAACTCTAACTTTGAAGCACTTCAGGCGAAATTAAATGAATTGGTTAACGCTGACTACGCTAGGGTCTCATCAGATCTTTTGCAAATGATTTGTGGTCATCGAGCAGAAACAATTCAGATGCGACGAGATAGCATAATCAATTTTGCTCGCGATCCGCTTTTTAAATCTACCCTCCGGCGGATTCCACCGTCGCTTAATAATTTATTTGAACAAGACGCGTTACGCGCTGCCTTAGAAAAGGAAGGAGGTGTTAAAAAAGCTTTCCTGCCTCTAATAAACAGACAAAATAATTCTCCTGCTGCGCAAGCAGGACCTAGAACCGCTGCCAAGACTATCCGCCACCCCCCGCAGGGGTCGGCTGTACGACACCAGCCCTCGCAGGGCACGAGTCAAGGTTGCTGCGCCTCTTGGCGAGCGCATTGTCCTACTTATCACACAAGCACATCCTCTCAAGGAGGGTGTAGTCATTTTCCGCCCTCGCAGGGTATTGGTAACAATAACAATTACCGGTCTTCGCAAGGCCATTACAATGCGTACAATAAAGCTGGGTCTAGTAATAAAGGCTCCTTTCGATCTCGGACAGCAAGGCAAAACCAAAGAAATGTCGAATATAATACAAAGTCCCGCAGGCGGGGTGGTTCACCTGCAATGTACGGGTCCAACAAGAAGCGAAGAGATTGACTATCAGACTTTCAGAGCCGGTCAACTAATCAACTTTTATCACCAATGGCAAAAAATGAGAGCACCAAAATTCATATTAAAGATAATAAAAGGGTATCGCATACCCTTCTTCGAAAGGCCGCCTCTAATAATGCCCAATCTACACAGCGAAGCCCTCAGCACCCCAAGTTCAGAACCAATGACCAAAGTTTTAAATCAGCTCAAGAAAGAAAAGGTTCTAGTAAGGGCAGACCTGACACCAAGTTTTGTTTCAAAATTCTTCCTGGTACCAAAAAGCGATGGCTCTCTCCGCCCAATATTCAATTTAAGGGCTTTAAACGAATATGTAATAACAGATCGGTTCTCACTCATAAATATAAACAGGATTCCGCATTTTATTCAACCACAAGACTGGCTTTGCAAACTGGACCTGTCACAAGCGTATTTTCATCTGAAAATAAAGAAACCTCACAGACGCTTTCTCCGACTCATATATCAAGGAGAGTTATTGGAAATGACGTGCCTTCCCTTCGGACTCAGTACGGCTCCCAAAGTCTTCGCCACAATTTCCAACAGGATAGCACAGGTGATGAGAAAACTAGGAGTACGCATAGTTGTCTATTTGGACGACTATCTGCTAGCCCACCAGAATCCAGAGATCTTGCGCTCCCATGTGCAGATGTTAACAATCACCTTGAAAAAACTAGGTTGGAAAATAAATTTCAAGAAGTCGTTACTTGTTCCACAAAAGAGCCTGAGTTACCTAGGTGTCCAATGGGATCCCTGGTCAAATCAAATGCGTCTGCCTCAGGAGAAAGTACAATCCTTAAATGCCAAACTGACACTCATGTTAGAGGACAATCAAACGAATCTGAAAGACCTTCAAAGTTTAGTTGGGACGTTAAATTTCGCGAGCTTCGTTGTCCCCTTGGGGAGACTGAATCATCGAGCACTTCAACAAATGTTAATAAAGATTCAGGACAAACCAACATATTGTTTGTACCCTCTACCAGAGGATGCCAAAACCAATTTAAGGTGGTGGTTAATGAACAGCCATCGATCTTCACAAATACACCCACCACCTGCGACTCATTTTCTCACAACCGATGCGTCGGACGAAGCGTGGGGAGCTCAGCTGGACGATGCCCCGCTATCGGGCACGTGGCAAGAATCAGAAAAGTTGATGCATTCCAATCACAAAGAAATGATGGCAGTCCTCAAGGCATTACTAGCTCGTTGTTATTACTTACAAAAGACCACAACCTTATTGCAATGCGACAACCGAACAGTAGTGCCATATCTCCGAAACCAAGGCGGAACTCGGTCAGCTGCTCTGATGAATGTAACATTGAAAATATTCCAGGTTCTGGATCGGTTTCAAATCACAATAATGCCATTTTATATACCGGGCAAGTACAATCGCCATGCCGACCACCTGTCACGGCACAGATCGCCCCCAGAGTGGCACCTACTGCCTTCGTCGACAGAAAGAATCTTTCAGAAGTTCGGAACCCCAGTCATAGACCTCTTTGCGTCCGACAGAGCTCATGTATTTGTCAATTATGTATCCTTAGATCTTCGGGACAGACAAGCTCTATTTCACGATGCCTTCTCGAGGGAGTGGAACTACCCACTACCATGGATTTTTCCGCCTCCTTACCTCGTACCGAAGGTGCTAACACACATGAACAACGCAAAAGGAGTGTATCTGCTAGTAGTACCTCGTTGGGAGAAAGTTTTCTGGCGAGCCGATCTGAAAATGCGAACTCTATCAGCACCGTTCACAATACAGAACCTCCCACAGTGCCTCATCGACATGTCGACCGGAGTACCTCCCCCGGAGGTTCACAAGATGACATTAGAAGTATGGAAATGTGGGGGTGGCAAGACAGCCTAACCAACTGGAATAAAGACCAGAAAAGCTTGTTAGAGTCCTCCTGGCGCCCTTCGACACGAAATACTTATAAAAGTGCCTGGAATTATTGGTTAGAATGGACAAACAAAAATAAATTTGACCCCCTTAGGCCTAATGGATCTATTTTAGCCAAATATCTAGCTGATTTGTTTTTAATTAAAAAAATGTCATATAATACTATTATACTACATAAATCTGTTGTATCTACGTTGTGTAATGCAGATGACTCTGGGAAACTGAGTTCCCACTCTATGGTTAAACATGTATTAAAATCAATTGCTCTAAAGCAGCCAATAAGACTTAAAACTCCTGTCTGGAATGTGGATAAATTAACATCCTTTTTAGAAAGATATGATTTGGATCAAAGTAGTATATTCGCCACGTGTAGGCACACAGCCTTATTACTTCTGTTATGTTCTGGCAGGCGTATTCATGATTTAACCCTTCTTTGTGTTGATTCAGATCACTTAATCTTAGCAGAGGATTACATAATTTTTTGGCCTATGTTTGGGTCAAAGACTGACTCTACTGATTACAGACAATCAGGATGGAAGTTATTGGTTAATCAGGATAATAATAGGTTGAACCCTGTTTTTTGGGTGAATCATACAATTGCGCTTCTCCAAGAGAGAAGAAGATTATCTAAATATAATAATTTATTTGTAACCTATCGAGGCGAGGCTAAGGCCGCCTCACGTACTTTAATTGCCGGCTGGATTAAAACTGCACTGTCCGAAGCAGACATAACAGCAACACCCGGTAGCGTACGATCTGCCGTTGCCTCAAAGCATTGGGCTAACAATATACCGGTTGATGATATATTAGCTAGAGGAAATTGGAGGTCGGGAAATACCTTCAGACAGTTCTATAGGCGCGAGATTATGTCTGATTCGGTCATGATGAACAACAGTTTAACTAGATTATTTAATCCTACTGCTGATTAAATATAATCATAGTTTAATTTGAACTTTATGTACGTAATCCAGTTTTGATTTCGTCTCTCATCTGTACTATCAGATATAAATAAGTTGATAATGTAAATGATTCTAATTAAGTAATGTTCTCGCACACCATGATTTTCTTATTGATGGAATTACTTGTTAAATGAGTAATAATATGGATATAATACATTCAATTAACTACATACTGTATTTTAAATACATCATAACCCCTTTCCACGTACATACTGTGAAATAAGAGTATGGTATCAATACTACATTAGCTCTATAGGAGGTACCATCATCAATCACATTGGCGTTCCATCACACACCACCAGGCGATAACAAACATATCTCAACTATTTAATATAAGCTTCGAATAACGGTCAAGGATTTAATAGCTG
Source organism: Choristoneura rosaceana (assembly GCA_037349165.1). Classification (NCBI taxonomy): domain Eukaryota; kingdom Metazoa; phylum Arthropoda; class Insecta; order Lepidoptera; family Tortricidae; genus Choristoneura; species Choristoneura rosaceana. The sequence continues at coordinate 8,121,326 of JAZBNJ010000022.1, forward strand.
CGTTTTACCTACCAATAAAACGCATATTAAATACTTACCTTATTCGAAGCTTATAGTAATTCCTGCCTGGTGGGCCAATGAGCCAGAGCGCGCCTGGATTTCTCTAAGCCAGGCTACTGCGTGGTGGTGGTGTGATGGACAATGGAGGGGGTGTGCGACAAGGAGGGAGATATTAAGGTAGAAAGGGACAAAACATGCGGGAAATGACAGATGCCTATCTCAACTATTTAATATAAGCTTCGAATAAGGTAAGTATTTAATATGCGTTTTATTGGTAGGTAAAACGCAGCTATTAAATTAATACTCGTAATAGAAAGCGAAGAAAGTTCTCTAAAACGGAAGTATTTTTAAATGTATCTATTCCATGTCTATTGGTAACCACAGTTGTGTTGTGTTGTTAACATAACTACCCACTATGTCTATGTCAAGGTTAATCTCCCTGTCTAGGACAGCTAGCGACATTGTGAGGCAGGTTACTAACTCATTAGAAGTACCGTAAGGCTTCATACTAAATAGTATCAGTTCATTTTATTCGTCAAAACCACATAACGCAAGGTTTTGTAGCTAAAATAGCAAAATGGAACGCGTCTTGTGCTAGCAATTTGTCGTAGGTTTTAAGAAACATTAAACAAAAACATTTTACCTAGACTGAAACAATGATGAAAAATTCAAACTTTTTAAAATAATTGGCAAAAACGGATAAACACGCAGCAATTTAGCATGCAACCAATACAGATTTTATTTTAAATGTTTATCATTCCTATTTGGTTCTGCAGTAAAGTGCAGCTTACCTGCGACGATATTAATTTTCGTCTATGGTTCGCTAACCGTTTGCTCCAGATATTTACATTCTATGGGTGATCACCATAGACTACATCTTACTTTTTATGCACTAAAATTTTGATTTAGACCAAGATTATCGTAGTCTTGGGTTAGAATGCCAAGCAATTTATTCATTATTAATTTCATTATTTATTTTACTTAAAGAAAATTTTAAAACTGTCATATCTTTACCAACGAAAACAATACTAAAATGTAAACTATTGAATTATACTATTAATCAGCTTAGATAAATTTATGAGAAACGGACAGCGAGCAACATTATGCATTAAACTGTCAATTATTTTGATGAGAATGAAAATTATATCTGATTTTATTATTCGGGAGGGCAAAAAATCCGCTATCGGCTTTTTTTGCCAATTATATATTTTTTCTCAACTTGATTGAATTTTGGCACATTTTTTTATTTTAATAATACTCGTACAACGCACGCGCAGAACATCGCCAAAAATCGCCCAGCGCCATATTGAGAGAGGCGGACGTTGTATGACTTGAGTGATTAATCGTGGTTAGTGCAATAATTTGAGGTGGAACATTTGATCGTGCCCTATGGATAAACATTCGGGTACGTAACACGTATAAAGGTGCATAAATGAAGCCCTTAACAACGTCTAATGTGCAGTGGCAAATCACATCGTAACCTAGACATAGGCCGTTCTAGTTATCAGTAGATTACCTAGGTATCATCAATCCGCTATTTGCTCACAGTTTTAATCTTATTAATACACACGTGTGGGGGAATAGCCATGGGTTTCTTGAATCTAGTTACAATAACAAGATTATACGATCGCTTCGCAAGGTTCCACGCTCGTATATAAACGGATTTCAAAGTGTTTATGTCGGCAGTTGACAGCAGCGTATATGTATATGACCGATCATAAGTCACCACACCCAGTGACCGGATTGTCGGTTTTAGTATTTAATCGTTTCGTGTTCGGATGGTTGTTCGCGCGTCGCGACGGTGGTACGCGAAATTGTGAATATTCGTAGCGTTTGCTAACTCGTGGGGTGGCGTGTCAATGTGAAATATGTATTTTCTAGGAGTGGTGTGCCTTGGTTGAAAGGCCTGCCGAAAGGACAGGGCTCCGCGCGCGTGGAAGGACTGCGGCCCTCCGCCCTGAGGCAACATGGACTGCTGCATGTCAGAAGAAGCCAAAGAACAGAAAAGAATCAACCAAGAAATAGAGCGGGTACTCCGGAAGGACAAACGTGATGCCAGGAGAGAACTTAAATTACTGCTGCTCGGTGAGTTATTTTAAAGTCATTTACTGCCATTCAGATCAAAATCTTGACAGTTTAATTGGAATCTTAGTGGTTGCTAACTCAATAGGAATACATTTCTGTTGTCAAAGTTGTCTGAACACTTATATTACAAAGTGAATTTCACAGTGAAGCTTTTTAAAAATATTTTTATTTTTTAGTCTTATTAGATTCATAGGGATTTTTTTTCATTTGGCTCTCAACCTTTTTAAGTTAGCACCTATTATGTGAAGATTGTAGTGGTAAGAAAAACTTTACATTGAAGTTTATTTGAACATACTTCACTCTGGAGAAGACACAATTTTTTCTAGATAGAGACAGTTTAATAGTTTTTATAGGTATTTTCAATACCTAATCAGTCTTGAGTAAGGTTATGTGGTGTTGTCAGAAAAGTGGGTCCATATTGGTTCACATACTTATTGGAAGTCCAAATTTAATGATTGGTAGAAAGAATGTTTATCATAACTTTTTTTTCTGATTCCAATAATTGTTCAGAATTGTTATAAAACAAACCTAACCTAACCTATAGTTTTCTAGATGATCATTTAAAAATTTCAGAAAGCGTAAGGTTTCAGTGGGAAAAAAATTATGACAAATGATGATTCGGACAAAAATTATGGTATGACTAGCGAAGAGTATGCAAACTTTGGCACTCCCCAGAAAAGTCAAATTGAATTTCTATTAAGTTTACTTCGGTTTTGTTTTGCCATAGCTATTGTAGTTGTAACATTGCAAATATTTATTTGTCAGTAATGGTTTTATATTATAAAAATAATGGAAAGAAAAAATAAGGAGTTCCGGGATATATTATTATTATAATGGTTTTGTACCCTGTCAACATTTTTGTCAATGGGGTAAAAATCCAATAATTGACTAGTTCTGTTGACTGTATGGTGTGCCATTGTGGGATCTTATTGTCTAGCTACACACAACTTTTTAGGGTTCCATACCCAAAGGGTAAAATAAACTGGAACAATAGGGTCCGTCAGACCCTATAGTAATAGACTAAGACTCTGCTGTCGGTCTGTCCATCCGTTGGTCTATCCGTCTGTCACCAGGCCATATCTCATGAACTGTGATAGCTAGACAGTTGAGCTTGTCGCAGATTATGTATTTCTGTTTCTGCTATAACAAAAATACTAAACAGATCTAATTAAGAAATACCCTTGGCAGTCTTCCGCAAGGACAAGATTTAAGCGAATTTAATGTATAGTTAGGTTATTTTTAGTGGTCAAACTGACTTTTTAATTATTTTTTGTTCTTTAGTATGTAACTGTAACTTTTTAAATGCTTACTTTGGACTAGATCTCACTAAATTGCATACAAAAAAAAGTAATTCTACGTAATTATAGTTTTCGTGTAGGTATTTAGTAAAAGCTGTTTCAAGCTTTTTCATTCTAATAAAATCGAAATCTTACCATTATACATAGTGTTATAAAAATGTCAATTACTAAACAGTATAGGTACCTTATTTTATATCTTCATGTCCCTTTCAATGTAGGTATGATTATGTTGAAATCTTGTGACTGTTGCTCATGCAAGATCAGTATCACTGATGTAATTTGACACAGTTTAACTGTGGGTACCTAGATAGTTTCACTAAGATTAGGTTCCTAATATTCCTTGTTTCATAACTTTGGTCTTGAAATTTTGAATTTAATTTGAACATGCCAAGTCATTTTTAATTGAAGAAACTACACTGGCTAGAAAGTAGTTAATTGTGTTCTCAATTAATTTCAACTAATTTTTAGATTATTTTTAGCTTGTGAACCCATTAAAGAAATGATTTTAAGATATTAGTGTATATTTTTAAAGATAACCCAAAAAATATATAAATGGGATGTGATGTGAAATCAAGACAAACAAGCAAATGGAAATTATTTTTTAAATACTTTTACATATAAATAGTTGAGTTGTTACTTACATTAAGCTGTACCTATTTTAATCAGATGTAAGTAAAAGTTTAATCATAGTATTAATTTAAACCCCAATTATGGTCAATACTCGGTTAAATATTAGTTTTATGACCATCATAAATTGAGTAAGGCACGCCTATACTTTTAAACTAATTAGTTGAAAAGTAGTTAACATTATTTTTTTATAAGTTAACTAGTTATTTCAGTCATTAGGATGTTATATGCTGTTCTGTTGCTATTTTGTTGTTTTAGGACATGTTATATTACATTTGTACACTCTGTAACCTCAAATGTCTGCCTATTAGGTTCAAAAGATACATAGACACTGTCTGGTAACAGACAGACAGTAAAGCCTTCGTAAAATAGAGTCTTGTTGTTGACTCTCTGGATATGGAACCTGAAAAATGGGAGCAAAACATTATTTTTCCAATCTACATTTAATGACTGATCAATTAAATTTTGTATAAAAATATTAAATAGGTAAATTAATTAGCAACTAAATGTCATGGGGTAATTGACAACATTTGACCTAGGCCAAAACTTATACTATAGGTCAAATTACATAATTAAAAACTGCAATGCAAACAGTGAGTGTTTGTATATCGTATTGGCAGCTGCTTCTACCAAGGTTCAAACTTGAGACCTCAAATTTCATAGTCAGGGTCAGTAACCATTAGGCTATATGATCATTACCTACTAATTACATTATCAATATACCTTCCGTAAAAGTAAAACTATCCACCTTTCCTTGTTCACAATAAATGTGGTAAATAGATAGGCACCTTTACTACCTAATATGTATTATAATGTATGAGTAATTTTATTATATTTTGCACTGTTCCTTCATTTATTTTAAAGCAACAAATTAATAATTTAAATTTAAAAAATCTGGTCTTTCACACACTTCAAATTAGTACTGAGTGTAGTATTTTTTTTAATTTCAGTTCGGCTTTTGTGTTTGCACCAATTACTGGCATGATCCTTTAAATTTAATGTACAGTTGAAGAAACTGAATCACATGCACCAGGGTGGAACCTTTGTGCTACTAATCATTAGTAAGAGGATTTGTAAGAAAGTTACTTTCCTATTTTCTAACTATGGGAAACTACAGTCACCTGCATTGATATCTGATAAGTCCTAGCGACCCTAAATGGAATCATATCAGATATTTATGCACACCTTGTTCTGTCAGATATTGGTGCTGGTGACTGTACCCAATATTCAGCATTTATATGTATACCAAAATCAATGATTGATATATTTAAAAATAGTTTGTTAGATCGGTCAGCTATAGCTTTGTGAAGCAGTGCAAACCATGATGATGATGAGTCGAGTGCATACCTACAAAGATAAACTCCATTTCAATCAAAAAGCAGTCTGGATAAAATTTTCCATAGCCCTGACCTAAAAACAGGTGTGAAGATAAACAGTATAAAGCTGTTTAAGTCTGCTGTATTCAGTTTGGTTAATTTATTAAACATGCAATCTAATTTAATCAATTTCCATTTGTAGTTAGAGGTCACTCTGATTTATGATTTTTTACTTATTTTTTAACAATAAAGAAATACTTGAACGTATGTTAATTTCCCGGCGCAGAAGCAGAAGTTAAGAGGGGGATAGACAATTTACGCCCTTCTTTTAAAAAACCTTTAATACACAGTTTAAATATCCCGAAAAACATTTATAGGGTGTTCAGCCAATATTATATTAATATTACATTTAGTAATATATTATAGTAGGTGCATACTTTGAAAAAATTTCAAATATGTTCCATTTATTTACTTGTCCATTTTTTTGGCCAGTACATTCAGAGCAAATTTACTGTGACAGAAAAACAGACAGACAGATAAAGGTTCTGCATTCCCTTTTTGACGTACAGAAACCTAATAACAAGAATGAAAGAAAACCCGCTGCTGAGGCAGTATTGTGCAACAGGTTGCGATATAGACGAGGGCCACAACGCACTACAATACTTATATACATTTATCACCATGGGATTTACCCGAGGAAACTATAAAATTATTCCTAAAACCATCAAATTATTCCTAAAACAGGTTGCAAATACATTGCGAGGCCATAAAGCGAACTAGTTTGAAGTAATCAATCGAGCGCCGTAATGTAATGCATCAGCATGATTTTTGTTTCAGGCCTAAACTGAGTCTAAACTATAGATCTGTTCCTGATATACCTACAAAGCATTATTTTGTCACGCGAATTGTACTCAAATGGACACTCCGTAACTCGAGGGTTCTATTCTAACGGTGCCCTATTGCTGTCGCTCACGTCCGTCTGTCACACAGGTTTTACAGCCGAACGATTGAAGCTAGTTTTCAAATTTTGACAATAAAGCATCTTGTTGACCCAGTGATTTGTTAAAAAATGTTTTTAAGGGTGGGAAGGGGGCTAGGATACATCTAAAAGAGGGAAGCGAAAAAAAAATATCTTCGAAGACAGAACTGTACCTATTTTTTATTAAACAAAAAAATAGAAAGCAAAGGATCAAGAAACCACCAAATTGGCCTTTTTTTTTTTTACAAAATTTTCTGAAGCACTCATTAAAATTTTACAAACAACTACCTACCAATATATTGATAAATATTATTTTTTTCTTTGAAATTCCCTAATTTTTTTCTTTCGTTTATAATGTCCACAAACTAGACATTTTGACTTAGACAAGGTATTTTGCTTAGAAGCAGGGCTTTGCTACCACTGGATATACAGTTATACACTTTAAAACATATATTTTGACTTACCTATAAAATTGTACGGACGTCTCGGGCTCTCGAGTCTGACTTTACTTAACCCTAATTTGCATATTCACTTTTTGGGCAATAACGAAATAATTGTTAACAGTTTATAAATAAAACTGTGATGATCTCATCAATCTTAAACCTGATGAAATAATGATTAACACTTCTAGATATACATATACTTAAAGTAGGAGGCTGTCGCCCGCTACTCCGTCTGCGATAAAATAGTTTATTGTTAACCCGCAGAAACTATGCAGTTTTCAGGAATAGAAGTATCTTTTGTCCTTCCCAGGATCTCAGAATATCACCACACGCCATAATCTACACACGCGGTAGCGTGTCAAGCCAATTTTATTGTCATCTAAATCGGTTCAGCAGTTTAAGCGTGAAGAGATAACAGAGAGACAAACAGTTACTTCCACATCTTTATTATTAAGGCTAGTAAGGATGATACGAGTAGGTTTAATTGTGCTGTTTGTTTACTTGAACTTTCGGGCAGCGCCACCAAACTGGTCGAATTGTGAATCTAAACCATCCAACAACAAAGTATCGATAGTGAGAGGAATAGGGTGTAGTTAATGTAAGAAAGAAAGAAAAAACATTTATTTGTGACATTATAACGCAAAATATATACTTACTTACTTATCAAAAAAAGCTATCAAACTACTACTACTACTTATCAAAATATATACTTATCACGGTCACGAAATGGTCCCAAATCAGCATAATGCCGCCCGTGCGAACGACGCTGGTCTTGGGACCGTGGACTGCATACATTTTTCAAAAAAAAAAACAACAAATAGTGAAACTGAAACACTTAAAAATAACTGCCAACACGAACAAACATTGCATTGCTTATTATAGATCAAGTTGGTTATGTTTATGTACGACTTGTTAATGTACGCTCAAATAATGCACGCCTGATAATCCGTGCTTATAATATTGCTCGACCTGTTTTTGGGAAAATACCGACCCTGTTTTTCGTGTACACCGAATGTTAAAACTTCGGACGCCCTGCGCGCCGCAGTGGCGCGTAAGTACTCGTGATTAGTCAATTTTTGTTACTAGTTTAGATCAACCTTTAACATCATAGGGTACTAGTCCAAAATTACCCAAAAAGTCGTTGGTCGCGTGACGGGTTAATAAATTTAGTAGAAAATAAATTAATTTGGTCCTGGCGCTTCGCCGGCCGCTGCCGCGGCACGCTCGCACGGCTCGCGAATTGTGGTCAGACCACAATGCACGACTGGTCACAATAATTGGACCTAACACAAATCTATGGTCATTCGAATCGCTTGGATTCAGATTATCACGTCGTACATTATCACTACGTACATTACAGCGTGCGCAATATTTTGTACGCCTTGATAATGCGCGACCACGATATTGTACGGCATGATAATCGGAAGCAATAATGCTTCGATTATCACGTCGTACATTATTGCCCGTACATTCAGAGTTGTACATTATTGTTTCTCGAGGAATATAATATAAAAGTTATCATTTGTGTTATTACGTAGTAGGAAAAAGTAATTCTTCGAAAGAGAGGAACTCCACTACTTTTGAACCACATTCTCTGCTATACTTAACTCAAGCTGTGCTTCTTTATAGACTAACCTAGAATAACAAATATCAGGCTATCCAAATAGGTGTATCGTGGTTTTAGTTCGCGTGATATGCCCACACACTAAGAAATTTCATTCATTCATTGGTCTAACTGTTCAGGAGGTTATTAACAGACACATTATGCACAACAATATAGGTATATATAAAGAATATTTCACTAAGGTGATTTACAATCATTCTCTTTTGTTTGCTCGTTGGCTCTACAGTCGTGAATTCCCATAATTTCAAAACAGTTTTAGATAATTTCCTAGTCATCTTTTGTTTATTTGGTATGTGACTTCACTTCCGTCAGATGATAAATTGTTTTTTTTTTTTATATTTACCTAACATAAAAAGGAATAAGATTTAAGTTCGCTGTCACTATGCCATTCATTATTATCTCAAGAGTGTACTATCAGTGAAGGAATGTACAATCGAACCTGTTGATTTGTGCCCCACCATAAAACATTCTCACAGAAACTGTCAGTGGATTTTCCTTTTCAATTCAATGTAGGGTTGTCAACGATTAAAAAAAACTAGGATTTGAAATTTAAAAAACCAGTAGGTTTTAAAACCGGGCCGCGCCTAGCGCGACTAGTGAGCCTCCCCTACCCTCTCCGAGTTACCCGTCTGGCAGCTCACCTTCTCTCTGGTAAGCTGTAATAGCCATCTGAGTTTAACAGCAACAGTCTGCTCGAGAAAAAAACTCGTGAACCCTATGGCACAATACAAGCAATAGGCAGTAGTTTGACTCAGCCTTATTCTTGTCATTTATCCTCCTGACGCCCAGAGTCCTTTGTAAAGGACTTGTAATTTGAACATCGACTCTATAGTAAATGACATAAAGTTTGATTTGTTCATAAATCAAAAGTTGGTCTTGGGCGTCAGCAGGGCTACTACAAAACTTGAAGTTCGTGTCGTGCGGTCCCTCTCGCTCTCGTATTAAATAGTATAAGTATCAGAGGGACCGCACGACACGAACTTCCGAAATGAAAATACAAACTGAAATATGGATGCACAGAAAAACCAGAAAAATAAAACCAGCACTGGGAATCGAACCCAGCTCCTCGGCATGCTATACCGCTAGACCACTGCTGGACACTCCCAGTGCTGGTCTTATTTTTGTCCAGCAGTGGTGTAGCGGTATAGAATGCGGCACGGAATGCCGAGGACCTGGGTTCGATTCCCAATACTGGGCTTATTTTTCAGGTTTTTCTGTGCATCTATATTTCAGTTTGTATTTTCAATTAAGGTTTTATGGGACGACCGTAAAAATTTGGAATTGAAATAAAAAATACAAAAAGATTCCAAAAGACCAATATTACGAACTTCCGAGTTTCGTAATAGCCCTGCTGGAGGTTAAACCTACGCTACTGCTGGGCGGAGCGCTACGAGTAGGGTTGGCGTGTCTACAAAAATTAAAACAGACGCGTGTAGATTTTAATTGGCTATGTAAAGTTTTTTTGAGAGGTGCAAATTGTGTTTTATTTCAATAATAGACTTCTATAAGGTCAAGAAAACAGGTATTTTATTTTTATGTCCTATAATTTATTATATATATTTTTTTTGTGACTGATTTGACATTTGTGCGTTTTTAGGGCTCACAAGGTTAGGACTTTCACTCGTCATATAATAATAAAAAAAAGAATAATTTCTATTATTGAATTAAAACACAATTTGCACCTCTTGTACCTACCTGTACATGTGTAGTTTTAGGGGTGGGGATAAAACATATGTTAATTTTACGATTATTTATTTACTTACTAATTTTATTAATTTGCTTAGTACCTATTTGTATTGTGGCTATGGCCCGCAACTATGATACAATCTTTACCCGTAATGTATCAGTGTATGTCGTTTTCAATTATCTTAAAACCACGGCGCTTTTTAAAACTACCCAGGCTACCCCAGGACCCATAAAGCATAGCAGCACACAACATAGCAGTTGGTAACTTAAACGAATGTAATGCTAATGTAACATAATCACGCCTCTGTTTTGCAATACTGGGTTACAATTACAATGGTAGATTGCAATTCTCTTCATTTATTTAATTATGAGTACTTTTAAGAACCTTTTAATTTAAAGTTTAAAAAGTTACTTATTCGCGAAACTACTTCGGACAAATTTACCAGTATAACCAGCAAACTTGATATGACTAACACCACAGCGTTACGTTACGATGCCGTGACAGATGCAGGCAGATGTTAGATACTGGATGACCAGTAGCACCACAAAAAAAAATGTAGCAGTCGTTTCAAAAACGCATGTGGGTTTGCGGCAACTGAGGTCCTGGGTCCGACACCTGGCAGTGCATTCACCGCCGGGACTATAGCTGAACCTATACCCATTATATCAGGCAGTTGAATTAATATTCCGAAATTTTATTCATGGGAATTCCAAAAAAATCGCATTGTTTTTAATTTAAGTTTTTTTGCATTAAGTTCAAAAAAGGTTCACAACTTCACAGCTACTGTAAAAAAATCAATAAATGAACATCTGTAACGGACTCGCCGAGTATTTGTATGGTTGTGTGTTTGTATGTCTTTCACGCCGCAACGGAGCGGCGGAAAGACGTGATTTTTGGCATAGAGATAGTTTATGGTCCGGAGAGTGACATAGGCTACTTTTTATCCCGGAAAAATGCACTGTTCCCGAGGGAACAGCGTGCGATGAAGGAACACCACGCGGGCAAAAGCTAGTAAATATATAGGTATATATTGTAATAGTTGGAGTACTTAATCGAATTATTTATTCAACAGGGACTGGCGAGTCGGGCAAGTCAACATTCATCAAGCAGATGAGAATCATCCACGGCTCCGGCTACAGCGACGACGACAAACGTGGTTTCATCAAGCTCGTCTACCAGAACATCTTCATGGCGATGCAGAGTATGATACGCGCCATGGATCTACTCAAAATACAATATGGGATTCCGTCCAATGCAGTAAGTGTGCCTACTTGTATTGAGATCATGTTGCCAGATAAGATTAGTTGATATTTCGCTGGAGTTAGCGCTCGTACCGAATTTTATGTGCATGTTATTAAAAATCACATAATATGGCTGTTGTTATAACAACTACTTTTATCAAAAGATTTATTAAAGCAGAAAATCATTAGACAATGAACATTGAGTCAAATAAATTACTATGACAAAAAGAGAACTTTTCGGGAATAGTATTTTAAGAATTATTTAGTAATAGGTACTACTTACAAAAGTTAGGTTACTAGAGAAAAAAAATTAAACAATAGTGAAGGTGCATGCAAAGAAAAGTTTACGTAGCAAACCTACACTCACATAAGTTGTTGCGCAAACTTTTCGCTAGAGGCGCTGTCCGTGTTTCCATACAAATTGAGATTTTAACGCGAATGCGATCGAGACTTATTTTGTGAACGGGAAAATACACTAAGCATACAGAAAATTTAATTCTTAAATTATCAGTGTGCGTGCGGCGGGTGCGTGCGCACACATTTAAGCCGCCCGATGTACTTTTGTTTGTAGTGAACTTACTTGAATGAACTAAAAGAATTTCTTTGCTCACCCAACTTGCTTGCTTGGGTGAACTTACTTCTCCTATTTTACTATGTTATAAGTTTGTACAAACTTGACATATTTCATGACTTAAAATAACACCGCGAAATGAGATCACTTTGTTATTATAAGGACAAGCACCCGGATGATCACAACATCCGGTAAATGACTGCTAGAAATGCAAATGTTATATGCAGGAAAATGTTCCCAGTTTTGGTTTCGTGACCGCATGGCTTTAATCTACTTATCCTCACAACTAACATCGGAAATAACCGGCAAATCTCTCACTCCTGTGTTATACTTCTAAATTTAACAAACGAGTAATTCTTGTACAGGTCGACTCACAAAAGCTGGCATGAACGGTTTGAAAGAGTTAATGAAAGAATCTTTGTGTTACCTATTGAATACGTGTCACACAAATATGAAAATGACACATCAGTCAGTTACAAAAATGTCTAAGTAACATTCCATTCGTTAAATTCATGCGTGCCAGCTCTTGTGAATCGACTTGTATGTATATGTATAAGTTTTGGGGCTCGGAAACGGGTCTAACGGTTTTCGATGAAATTTGGCATGTAAGGGTTTTTGAGGCGAACAATCGTTAAATGTGATACCGTCTCCATCTATTCGAACAAAACAAATAGAGACGACATCACATTTAACCGGCAATTAACACTAATCAATGGATGGTGAAACAGCCCCTTAGAGTGTTAGCCCGAGCGAAGGTCGGTCGCCCAGGTACTAAAATATGTATGTTATTTCTGTCAAAAATCTTTAAAGTCAAATAATAACTAGGGCTGACCAAATAATACGACAAAGTTGCGTTATTTAGGGAAAACTGGTCTCAGAAAACCAATAAACGAAGCTATAGGTACGAATCCATAAATATAATGTTGCAAATAAATACTATTAAAAACACAAATAAATGTTATTTTAAGAGATGATTAATAAAATTATTACATAAATTTATGTAATAATTTTATTGCAATGAATTTTAAAGCAACTGCCGGTGCGGAATATTGCCCTTCATTTCAATACTATAGTTTGTGTGTACTCCTTCACATCACGCCGAAACAGAAAGTCGCATCTGATCGCAATGCAAAATTTCCACCTGTTGAAAATGTCACTTAATTGTCTATAATATAACCGTCTTACTCAAAGATTTATTACTGTGATAAGAGAGAAGGCATATTGTACTGATAAAATTTGTATCGTCGGTTTTCTAACCTAAGTATCCACTTTTCCATATTAACTGTATACTAATTTGGGTATTAGGGAACTGGTCATACTTACCAGTCGGAAGGTAGGGCTAAGTTACTAATTTGGCTTAGTAGCGAATACATACATTGCCCTTTTCAATTATCAGTCTGTAATGTAATGGAATTGTAGTGGGAGGGTACTTAATAGCAATTCATAACCCTTCAAACTAACCAGCGTCATGACGAATGCACTCCAAAGTGAATATATTACAAACTAATTTCAGGAAAAGGCGGAGTTGATATCATCGATCGACTTTGAAAGCGTGACTACATTCGACAGTCCGTACGTTGAGGCGATCAAGGGTCTGTGGGCTGATGGCGGGATCCAAGAGTGTTACGACCGCAGGCGAGAGTATCAGCTTACTGACTCGGCAAAGTAGTAAGTATTATGTCTTATCGGCTTTAAAACTATGTCAACAATACTTCCTAATAAGTGCCGGTCTACTGATACAATAAGCATTCGAATCAAGAAACACTGATATAATAGAAAAAAAATATTTAAGAAATCTGATTGAATGGCGGCGTAGCCTGACAAACGACTGAATGTGGCACACCTCTATTTAGATCAAACTATCATAACATTACATCATTGATATTGTATGCGATTCCGTCGTAACTAGCTTCACTGTGAGTAATCAGTAATCACATACATGATTATCCTATAATAATTTTATCTATTGTCATAAAGTGAATGATATTATTATTAAAATCAATAAGCTGAGTGGACGGCAACTATTCACTTAGCCATTTGTTTCTCTGGGGTATTACTTATGAAATTAAAGTTGGTTGTTACCCTAACATACGTAAATTACTTTGGCTTTTATACGAAGCCTCCGATACAATCTCGGCTATAGCATCCTAAAATAGTGATTGCAAAACATTGACACATTGCATTACAATTGTTACTACTGGTATCAAAGTGTTTACAGCTCAGTTTACACAGCTAGCTCATAAACAGTCCTCTTTGGATTGGATCATAGCTCTCGCTTTTATAGTTCGGAAACTGAGAAAAGATTTTTCTGTAGCTACTTGCAGGAGATTGACCGCGTCGCGGCACATAATTACTTACCAACCGAACAAGACATCCTCCGTGTGAGAGTGCCCACAACGGGCATTATAGAATACCCCTTTGACTTGGAGGAGATACGATTTAGGTAACCTTTGACGTATTGCGGGCATGCTGTGCTTCTATGTGCCTGTTCCTGGTTAAAAGGAGGAAAGATTCGCATCATTTTATTTTGGTGTTTAGGTTTAGAACTGTGCCTTTTATTTGTTCTGTCTGGTTTGCATGTGTAACATAGGGGCTTTGTTTAGTGCATGACATGTATTTCAGTTATTTAAGCGATCTGGCAAGAATCGAAAGCGCGGACTACTTGCCGACCGAGCAAGATATTCTTCGCGCCCGACAGCCTACTACCGGTATCCTTGAGTATCCCTTTGATCTTGACGGAATCATATTTAGGTATGTTTCAACCCTGAGTGGTAGAAATCCGAGTGGCCCTGCGAGAAGCTAGTTGTATCCAGTCCTTTTTCCCTCCAGCAGTACTCGCTAGCCCAGCCCTTTAAAAATTCCTAGATTTTTAAATCCAATTTATAACATTAACAACAAACTTTTTACGTAAGTCTCAGTTGTAGTATCCAGCTCGTACTAATATTAAGGTGAGGATACTCGGAAATGAATTTTAAGCATGCTTTTTAATTATTCTTGTCTGCCTTGCCCACTTCGTTTTCTTTGTCAAGTTTTGCAACAAAATTGATTTTTTCTTTCAGAAAAGAGCTATGTGGACTATGTGTGACTGTAGAGAGCAGTTTAAAAGCAATGTAGGTATAGAAAAGTGAATATTGATATTTCAAAGTTATAAAGTGATTTATAAATAATTCGTCATTTTTAAATGTGTCTATATGCTTACTTTAGAATCCAGACAAAAATTGGAGGATTAGCTTTATAAATCCCGACGCTATCGCCTTAGTATATTTCACCGTTAGATGTACAGAAGCAAGCAGTGAAGGTGGTCAAAAATAAAGGAGCTTTATCATGCTCAGTTCAATTATTTTTAAGCATGTTCATTGCTACATTGCATCTGATGGCGATTTTTGTAAATAGCGTCAGATAATACAAAATTTAAGCTATAAATGTTATTATACAATTGCCAAAATTACTCATTCAAAATCTTTTATAAATAGTGAAAAGTAATTACCTAGAGAGGCTAACAAGATATAATACGTAATTATAAATAAAGAAAGGCTTCATTATATTTATTTTACTAATAAAAGTGACATACTTATATTGTGGAATCTGCCATTATGTACCTATATTACATACCATAATATTTATACGTCTACTACCAAAGATACCCCCTTTTTACCTTTTTTTTTCGTCATGGTTGCATGCAACGATGCGTGTACCTATATAAACCATCTTTTTTCCTAGTAGCGTCACCACAACATAAAGGATTTCCGTAAGTCGAATGTATGTTTTTGTTCCTAAATTGGTTCTATTTTCGTTAAATTACCTACGTTTCAATTCAAGTACTAAAAAGGATTTTGATAAAATATTAACATATTTAAGATCAAAAATACTCAGGATCACGAAAATTGTTATTTGTTTTGGAAAAATGGTCGCTTGCCCTTTTCTGAAAAAAAGAAATGCAATTATCAAATTGACAATATTTCAGCATTCACTTTAAGTATTACATAGTAGGTATATATTTAACTTTGCCACTATAGTGTGGTCTTTAAACTAACTGGTATTTTTGGAAATATTGACAGTTAAAACGTCTACCGCTTTTATGCCTAACATGCTATCTGTAATGTGCTTACCTTTTGTATTTAACCGCTTGGCTTTAATATTAAGTGAATGGTGTTTCGATTTATTCATTTCATTTGTAACAATAACTGAGCATTTCATATTCGCTTCCTTTAGTTATTTAAGTATGTGTAAGATATCACAAAATTTTATTTAATTAAAAAAATATATACAATAGAGTTGTTTTTCATATGATTAAGCAATCCATAGAGTCAAAGCTGTTCAAAATTGTCCACTAAGAAAGCTGATATCAAACGGTTGTGCACACACTTTGCCCATAAAACAATAACTGGCAAAACTGATTTACTCCGGCTGTAATAGATAATCTTGGCAATCGAAAAAGTTACATTATGAATAAAAAAATCACAATAGATTTAATGCTGATTGATTGATTATTTTTTTGTCATTAGATATATGTGTACCAAATTTAAAGCCGACCAGACCAATAGCATAGAGTCAAAATTCATTTGCAAATTTTCAAACAACTTATTCACTAGTCTAGTAAGAATTACCCACTTTTTTACCTTTTCTATTCTAATAAGGTGAACAAATCTTGATGAAGTCTAGAAAATAGTGCTTGTAGGTGATAAACGCAGTAGTTGATCATGTTTCCGCATTGTTAAAAACATTTTCCCGCGTTGACATCCTCTCGAAATAGACATTGCAAATAAACCTACTACGCGTGACAAAAATACGAAAAAAAAAAACATTTTTTTTAGAACTCATATCAATATTTTGAATAACCAGCAAAATGCCTGTGTCCATATGAGGACACGCTTTTGAATTGGTGTCACTTATTATTTTTATTGGCATTAATTACGTTGCCGCTCGGTTAGATATATAATAAATCATCTATTCAGCCATAAGGTTGTACAAAGATGTTTCTGTCAACTTACCAATACTTAGATGCGCTTACACGTCTATTTCGATAGTATGTCTGCCTTTTCGTCACACGTAAAGTTATGTTAATACTTAATCTACTTTTGTCCAACAGAATGGTAGACGTTGGGGGCCAAAGATCCGAGCGAAGGAAGTGGATTCACTGTTTTGAAAATGTAACCTCCATCATATTCTTAGTAGCTCTTAGTGAATATGATCAAATTTTATTCGAATCTGAAAATGAGGTAAGTTATTCAATCGCTTTTAAACCCTTATATCCTTTTAATTAAAGATTAAACGGGAAAACCGTGTCTTCGCCTAGCCTTAGTTTGGTTTCCGTTTAAACCCACATGTTTTTTGTTTCTTAAATCAGTTACATAAATCTTTTATCAGCATTCCAATGGCTTTATAAGGAACTACGAATTAGATCGGTTTTTATAGTCAAGGGCAAAGATATAGACACTGCCAAATTTGCAAAAATATGTATGCACGACTTTATGTACTTAACGTTAAGGCCGTGTATACATATTTTTGCAACTTTGGCCGTGTCGATATCTTTGCCCTTGACTGTACATAATTATAGCCGTGGTCAGATGATTACATTATTTTAATGTTTCAAGTAACAAGAAAGTACTCGTATTATACTAAGATGAAGAAGAAGCAGATTAGATACTTATTGAAATTTCAAACTTTCTTTTTTTGGCTCATTAAAGTTTTAGTTTTACCGTGTTTTTTATCTACCTTGCATCAGTAATCTAAATCTTTTTTTGGTTCAAAAATACTTTATTATGATATGAACTTTGAATTAAGCTTGAACTTAATGGATTTTAAACATTTTTAGGAAATCGCTACGCACCTGCAAAAGCCCATTCAACGTTATGTGTATCGATCTGCGATTCTATGTTGTGGTTCAAAATTTTCATGTAACATTTCAGAACCGAATGGAGGAATCAAAGGCGTTGTTCAAGACTATCATTACATACCCATGGTTCCAGCATTCTTCAGTCATTCTATTTCTGAACAAAAAGGATTTGCTCGAAGAGAAGATTATGTATTCCCATCTCGTCGACTACTTTCCTGAATACGACGGTATGTGTCAACTAAAATTATTTTTGGTTATTGTTATTTTTATCTAAAAGAGACATATAATGTTGGCGAGCGTCGTAAGAATACGCATGAGATTAACGTCCAGATATCTCAGTGGATAGTGTCCAAGACTGAAGTGACTGAATTGTTACCGTTGTCCTGGATATTTATTGAAGTACTAGCTTTTACCCGCGGCTTCGCACGCGTAAACTAATCGGTCTGGTAGTGGCATTTGAAATATCCCGTGGGAGTATAGGGATAAAAAATAGCGTATGTGTTATTCCAGAAGTGCAGCTACCTACATACCAAATTTCATGACTCTAAGCCCAGAGGTTCTTATTTCGAAATTTTATCCCTATCCCGTGGGAATATCAGGATAAAAAGTAGCCTTCGTGTTATTCCAGAGGTCCAGCTACCTACATACTAAATTTTATGGCTCTAAGCCCAGCGGTTGTTATTTCGAGATCTTATCCCTAGTTATCCCGTGGGAATATCGGGTCAAAAAGTCACCTATGTGTTATTCCATACGTCCAACTACCTACATACCAAATTTCATGACTCTAAGCCCAGAGGTTCTTATTTCGAGATTTTATCCCTATCCCGTGGGAATATCGGGATAAAAAGTAGCCTATGTCCTTTCCCAAGGTCTATTCTATCTCTGTACCAAATTTCATCCAAATCGGTTCAGCGGTTTTGGCGTGAAAGCGTAACAGACAGACAGACAGACAGACAGACAGACAGACAGACAGACAGACAGAGTTACTTTCGCATTTATAATATTAGTATGGATGATTATGAAGATAATTACATCTTGTATGTAAAAGTACGTTTGTCCATTGACTAATAGTCATACAGTACAGACCATAGACCCATCATATTTTTAGTTTATATATGATTTGTATTTGGTACAGTCAAGGGTAAGGCATATACGTCCCGCAACACTAAGATATTATTGAAAATCAGCGTAGACGCAAGTAGGAAGTGGGGAACTATCAACTCTCTAACTTGCTAATCAAGGTGTGAGTTATGTATGTATACTTCGAACGACATCTCTGTAGATATAGCTCTAGTAATTTGAACGTTACCAAAAAACAACCAGCGTTGTTTTATCGTTTTCGGATGTTCGAGAGAATAGGAAAATTACTGGCATTACTGGAAATTACTGGGGGATTTTTAGAACTGTAATAGTGACTTTACGTACAATCAGGTCCAAAAAAAGAAGCGCCGCCAGCGCTCGACTTCATACTGCAGAAATATCTGAAAGAGAACCCTGACCCGGACAGATCGTGTTATTCGCATTTCACGACGGCAACAGGTTGAATGTCACTGCTATGTGTAGCCGCTAGACGAAGCACTATCGCTCGTTTGTAATTAGATGCCAGGGTGTTATCTTGTTAGTACACACTTGTAGCAAACTAGATGGCGTGTGGTCTTTATTGATTAAATATAAATCTTTTCTTTATCAATAAAGAAGTCAACTTGTGGAGTTTTAAAACATGTTTGCTGATAAATAAAACTTGTTGAAAAGCTAGAGCACTATTTGTTCAATTCGCAAGTTTAGAAGAAATATTAAAAATCAAGAACTTTTGTTCTCAATGAAGACCACAAACATGTATGCTAGACTTTCCGTGTGCTCTACAAACTTGCTACGTTTTTGAGCACAAACGGGAATCTACTACCATATGCTAGTTGCTAGAACATTTAGTTTTATGCAGGTCCGCAACGCGACGCAATCACGGCACGCGAGTTTATCCTACGGATGTTCGTCGACCTCAACCCGGATGCGGAAAAAATCATCTACTCACATTTCACTTGTGCGACAGGTAAGAGCAAAACAAATCGCATCTTTACAAAGAAAAAGGCGTAATTGTTCATATGCCGTCTCAAAATTAGACTGGGTCTGCATTGAAGTTTAAAATGCGTCTGGTGTTATTTTGAAATGAGGTTATTTATGGAAATGTGTCTATTTTATTCTGAAGGTGGAAAAACACGGATAGGCATTTAAATGTTTTTAGACATTTCCTGTCTAAATATTATTATGAAACTATATGAAACTTTGAAAGTACGCGTGACATTTATCAGTTGTTAGGTTTCCCGTGAGATTACTAGACGGATAAGGAATTACGAAGCCGTATCAAAATAAATTCTTTTTTATTGGCATTTTATAACGAACACGAATCAGTGATTTTTATTGCGGAAAAAATAGGTATTTAGGAGTACGACATGTTCGATTTTAAATTTGTTTTTGTGTTAGTTTCTCCGGGTACGTGATAAATTTATTGGGGATATAATTTTGAGGCTTTGATCGTTGCAGTCCGAGTCGAATGAACATAAATGTTAATTTGAAATATTTTTTAAACTTTGATTTTATTTTACATAGTGAAAACTAGTTTTCTTTTTTTGGAACGGTAAGTGGCATGAGGTTAGTTGGCAGACTTTTGCTGTAGTTAGTTACCTGTTTTTTGTTATTGCTTTGGCTAATATAATTGTTTTGCTATGCACAACTTTTGACTGTTGCACCTTTGCTTGTTATTATCTGTTGTATAATATTGACAGCTCTTTAATGATAGTTGCTTAAAAAGTTTGGTACTTAGTAATTTTAATTAACCCTTTTTGAAGCCATCGACTTGAAATGAAGTCAGAACATTTCGTGCCCCACACGTCATGACTTGATATCAAGTCAAGAGTTTGGTGAGGTTTTGCAAGTTAACACAAGTACTTTATATTTTCTCTCTTGTAATTTGCATAGTTACATCTTCGATTTACAAAATATATAAATCCGTTATCCATAACCGCTTTAGAATGGCGGTAATAAACTAAACATTAAAATCGGGTTTAAAATATGCCAAACGCCAAAGTTAACATTAGCATATGTTCAGTTTGTTCATTATATTTTATTAGATTTTGTTTGCAAATAATTAGTTTCTCACTATTCTACAGTACAACTATGCTATTTGGGAATAAAAAGTATCTTGTGTTAAAAAATTAATGTGTACCGAATTTCATCAAAATCCTGTGAGCCGTTTTTGCGAGATTTAACTAACAAACGTCCAATCTTTCACGTTATAATTTTAGTAGGATTTTCACTCAATTTATACACATTTTTGTTTTTGCATGTTGCATTTTATTTATTTATGGTTTTTGCATGCTGCCTTGGATAAATCTTAAGATACTGAAAACATAAAATTGGTGTTCTGTGCTGTTAAAGATACAATTATGCAATCGGCCCTCAAGGAGTTTAATTTGGCATGAATTTGTCGCTTACTGTGTTCCATTAATTATGCAATAATTAAATATATTTTTGATATGTGAAAGCTTATTTATTTTTTAACCTTTGATACCCCTAACAATTTGTTAATTCTTACGTGTCTGCATAATAAATTATTTTGGGTTTTCTATAAAGTACCAATTATTTTTTTATTACTCGACTGGATGGCAAGCAAGCAAGTGGGTCTCCTGATGGTAAGAGAGCACCACCGCCTATAAACATCTGCAACACCAGGGGTATTGCAGATGCGTTGCCAAACTAGAGGCCTAAGATGGGATACCTCAAGTGCAAGCACTGTTGCTCAACGGCAGGATTAGCGAGCAAGATGGTGGTAGCAGTCTGGGCGAACCTTGCACTGCACAAGGTCCTACCACCTGCCAACTAATAGATTTTCACTTCTCATGCGCGCAAAAATCTATTTTTGGTGGACGTAGGCTGCACAAAATTACGTTTTATGCTCTAGTGCATAAAATAAAATCTTTGTCTAAGATCATTTCAATTAAGCGCCAACTGATATGAACATTAGGAGTTTATAATTATACATTATAAAGCAAAAGAGGTGGTTCGAAAGTCTATATGGTCGACCAAGAAATTTCTTTACCAATTTTAATGACGGTTCCTACTTCAGAAATGAAACAATAAGGCTGATTGTCATATATTGACTCAACTTATATATTATATATTTAGTCAAAATAGGCATTAAACCTGAGGGTGGTAAACCTATTTCTTGGTCCCTATACATGGATGATATCCGAAAAAAAAAAGTTGGCTGGAGATACTTAAAATCGATAACAAACCACGTTCCAACAGTTTTTAGAATTTTTGTCTGTTAACCTGTTTGTCATTTATTTGTACGCGCATCACATGAGATCGCTTGAACGGGTTTTGATGCAAACTTTACTAATCTGTCGAGAAAATCCCCGGCCAGGTTTATTGGCTATAAAAATTCAACTCCTAAAGGGAGGGTAGCCGCTACGCTCGATTGAGCTAAGTTTGCACCTGAGGAAGTGAAGAACTGAGGAGGTATTTTGTCAAATTAACTCAAGTTTTAGAGGGGGTACGGATATCAACAAATTCAATTGAATAACGATTTAATAATACCATATTAAACGACAGCAAATCGATTGCCACACAATGCACAGTGCCATCTTTTGAGGAACTGAGTAAACATTTAAGTAACGATTTTAATGAAATTTGTACATAGCTGTGCGTGTTTGTCGCTTACTGTTTCTGGTGTACAAGAAAGTCTTTGTATTGTATTGTATACTGAACCAAAATATGACTACAAATAACGAAAAGTACAGTCAGCAAAAAGGCCTAATTAGATTAATTATTCGTTTTCCATGATTTTTTTTATTCTTGTGTTTTTAGCTTAGGTATTCTATTTGTTTCAATGTAAAAGTGAATTAACAACACTAATGTAATGTATAATAATATCGTAAAAAATCAATAACGTTCACTACGAACATGCATGATTTCTCATGAAGTGAAATGTAAATTTCTTTTGAGAATAATAAATTTCTTTAAACCGAAATTTGGTATGTAGGGGTTTTCGGGGATGAAAAATCGACCGAGGTACCGAGTTTTAGCCCGAGCAAAGCTTGCCCATTACTTGCATAATTATTTAATATGCTACGAAATAATAGAAAATTATAAATTTACTGCAACGTGAATTATTCCTAATCGCAATTATATCGCATGCATATTCATACGTATCGCCTTCTTTAAGCACTTAATAGTGGCCACGAATGTGGGTACTTAAAAAAAAAAGATTTTTCTCTGTCGTTTGTGGAGTAAACGTCAAATGAGTTGGGACTCGCATTTTATAGGTACCCGTGTTGTTGCGATAGCGATAGTTTCGCTATCGATAGTTTACCTTGAGAAATCAGGCGATATCACGATACTTTTATCGAAAATATCGACATGCTGCAATACTATTGATGATATCGATAGTGAAAATTAGGCGATACTATTGAACTTGGTCAATACTATCGATAGTTTCGCGTCAAAAAAGTCGATACTATCGATGCTATCGATATGACAAAAAAACATACATCTGAATTGAGTACCTTCTCCTTTTTTGAAGTCGGTTGATAATTAATAAATAATAGGTACTTAATCTTATTATGTGTGACAATTTAATTGTAATTTGCTGTTAAATTTCTTAATCGAAATTAAAAGCAGAGTATCTTATTCATACAATCTAATTTACCCTCGACTAAACTAACTGATGGGTTTGTATGTGCTCGACTCGGTATACAATAAATGTTGTTAGTAAAAAGCTTGTAACTAAGAAATCCTTTTCTACATTTTTTTTTTCAACTTTGTAATAGAGATTAATAGTACAGTATCCCTAGCTAACAGCTGACATAATTGTTTTGAAGGTCTTTGTCAACCACAACCACTAAGAATATTAGCAGCTAACCTAATAGGCTTACATCGCTTGAAGCCGTAAGAAGCTTAGGCGTAATACCTTTACATGGTCACTTGAGCAGTGGACCGTGCAATGGCTGCGTTCGTCTAGATAGGATTAGTACTAAAGTAAAATCGCCTTGAACAGAAAGGTGAGCCCTATGATTGCATATTCCGTCGGATTTATAATTTCAATTATACTATCTTTTTTGTTACAAAATAAGTGACTATATGGAAAAAAATTAACTCATGAAGAAGAAGCTCATGTCAGTTTATATGGGCGTGTACATGAAAAACAAGGTCGGTATTTCCATGCCAGTATTATTCGGCCCGGTAAAGTGTCAAAACGATGGAGTCAAAGACACATAAATTCTTTTTTAATGTTTTTTATTCTGGACTATGAAACAACCCGTAAACGACCGGACTGTCGTAATTTGGCGGTAAAGAAAACTCTTTCATTTTATGAATTAATTTACTGTTACTTCAAAAGGTTATTCTTATTGGTATAAGAAGTTTTAAGCGTTTCTAAACTTTTCATCCATTCCCCGTTTCGCGTGCATTTCGTGATAGTAGGCAACTTGATTTATATCTAAACTTGACTTTTGTTCGAGAGAGTTCCTTCTGTACGGTAGTACTATCAGTTATTCTATGTTTAACTTGAGAACGGGTTAAATAGAAGGCTTAGGATAGACACACAGGAGATATTTACTGCCCAGGAACAACCAGAGATTTACTGGCTTACGTGGACGGTGGCATTGCAATCACCATTTCAATCTGTCAAATAGTGTAATAATGCGGTAGAAGGGGACACTGAAGGCTATTGAGATCATAAGAGCTTTGAACAATATCGAAATTATTTCTATAAGATATGAGACAAAGAAGGCAAATGCAAGTTACCTGATTGGAATTGGTCACAAATAAATACTAGAAGGGTTTGAGATGCTTTGGCCATCTAGATGACTAAGATAGAGTGCCTCATGTGTTGTTTAGCCTATCATGCATTTTATCCTGGGCTTAAAACCTGCGCTAAAATTGCCGGTAGACAATGTTAGTATCGTTATTTTCAATCTAGTTTCAAGCACTGGTACCGAAAAGAGGTAATTGTACTAAAACTCTACACTAGATGGTTTTTAATGGAGATCGGAAGTTGAAAGCTGCAATAAGGATTTGAACTGTCACAGTGGTTAAAGTGACAAGGTACTAAAGTGTATACATATTTTTGCCCTTGTTTGTACAATGAAGTATTGAGTATTAAAAGTGGATATTATATCTTTGTAGTAAATTGAAAATTTGTACAATACAATGTCTCTGCCTTTTGGGGTTTACTGTAAACTGTAAACGTTTTACGTTTACTTTTTTGTGGTATATTCTGGTTAACCCGTCAAGCGTCAAACCTCCTGTAGCCAAATACACCTGTAATGTCCCATACAAACGAGAAATCTCCGATTTCGCGCGGAATTAGGTTATTTTTCCAACTTTCGGAATAATTATATGTAATGTGTTATATATCATTACAAAGCTGGATAAATGACGTGTTCTATACAGTGTCATTAATAAACTGAACTTACTTGTGGTAATAAATATGATTTTTTTCCTATCCATGTCGGCATACTTTTCTCTCTCCGTCTCAACATATTTACAATTTGCACCAAATTTATAATCACATATCACATTACACATACACTACCATGTAACTACTTAGTTTACGCGTCGATTAAAGTAAATTTTAACACATGAAATCATATAATTACTTCACTACAAATATTTATTTACGTTGTCGATAAACAAACACCTGTAGCGAGCCGGCCTCCCGCGAAACTGTCATGGCCGCCATACTGCGAGTACTGTTGTGCATAAAATTGCCAACTCTGTGGATTATTTATTTTTTACGTTTGTTTACGATGAGATTAAAATAAAGTTTTAATATTCGTAGGTATCTTATACAACTACGACAAAGTGTAATAATGGGTGTTAGTTGCTAGTAAAAAGAGTTAAATCATGAATTTAGTGTATTTTATTCACGGCGTAATATGTATCGTTTTATTACATTATGATAATTATGACTAGTTTGTTTATATTTCTATACAATGGATTGCCGTATTAATATAAGGTTAGACAGATTTTTCACGATACATAACTTTAGTTGCGTTACAAATAAAATATTTAGTTTTGTTGCTTCTGAGGTATATTCAGGTAAATTGACGATTATCCGAACTTATTTAGAGTTTTAAGTTATTTAGAGTTGTAGGTGAAAATATGGGTTTCTTACTTGAATTGAGTATTGCTTATAATTTTGAGAGCATTCTATGTACCCATTTTGGATAAGAAAAGTTATATTATTCTCATAACGGAAAAAAAAAACATAACGTTACCTAAGTTATGAAACTGTTTATGAACTACGCGCTGTTACCGTCGCCTGTCGCTACTGTTGTAAGAAAGAAAATGAAATCGAGGATGTAATATAATGTTTATGTCTTTGCTTTTACTAAGTATCTCATGTTGTCACCGTCTTGGGAACGGTGTTGGACCATCAATGTTGTGAGCAATGTAACAAATGGACCTCACGAGACAGGCTCAGCCTAGTGTGATGGTCATAGGTAAACCTTTGTTTTGTATTACTTTCAAGCAAATAAACTACATTTTATTTTTATTTTATTTATTAAATGGTCTGTAACGTTGTCATGAATACCGGTACAGAATAACGTTTTACATATGGATGTTTACAAAAATAACATAACTGACTATACTGGTTGACACTTACAGAGGAACATTGTCAGTCCAAGGAGGTGTCAACACTTATAGTCAGTTATATTGTTTTTGTAAACTTCCCTTCATAATAACATAATATCAGATTACACGTCGTATTAGATACAACGTTATAAAAAAAGCGCTATTCAAAACGTTTTATTCAAAAAAGTTATACGGTAATATTCGTTACAAGGTAATATAAAATGGGAGCGCAAAGGTCGGTATAACAACTTTTGACATGTTTTCACTAGATATAACGATTAAGAGATGTAATGCACTTTTGATACAACAACTATTTATATAACACTCGTGTGGTATAAGTTCGTGCAATATAATTTTACAAATACAAAAACATTTATTTGTTCAACATAGGTCAATAATAGGTTTTGTTCAATATAATGCTCAATGAGTATAATAAACTATTGATATAATTTGGAATATCGACGAGCGAAGCAAGCGAAGTGCTAGAACAGACTTTTAATTATATCCCATTTATACTATAATATCATAAGTTCATTATATCAGGTAAACTATTATATCAAAAGTTTATTATACGACTTTAGTGGTTATATCCTATGAAATTATATCAAATGTTGTTATATCCAGTAAAAATATGTCAAAAGTTGTTATACCGATCACTACACACCCGCTTGGATGGCTCTTGCTCAAGCCCACATGGACAGTATATTAGGATTACAATAAAAATCAAGAATGTAAAAATTTGTTTTATTTACAATACAATACAATACAAATATTCTTTATTGAAAAAAAAAATAGAATTAACAAAACAACAAAAAACAAACTTATAACTAATCACCGTCTCCCCCCGTCACGGGACTAAACTAAACCTAGGTCAATTCCGAAAAATTGTTTTTTCCGTACGGACAAACAATATTTCGAAATTGACATAGGTTACACAATCAAGCCATATCAGGAAGTGGCAAGCAGACTACAAAGAGCTGGAGGAACGTTCCGCAACATCCCCAGTGGCCTACCTACAGCGATGTATGGATATCGGCAGGTGCAAAGGCATTTACATACCGATAGGAAAGTTCAAACAGCTTAGAATAAGTAAAATTATTGCTGAATTAAAGAAACAAACATACACACGCTACACGAAAAAAATTACTCTCCTGCCCATATTGAGAGCTTTAGAATTCTGTCTAATACTAACTGATACGGCAAAGTAAATATTTGGTTTTACAACGCCATACTGGTTGACAATTGTCCTGTTCACGGAAAGAAGATTGTTAGTAACGTTGGGTGAAAAAATCAAACATGTTCACGCCGCAATCAAATCTCGCTTTTATGCGCCGCATACATTCATCCCTAGTATAATGATAAAAAAAGAACATTCTCTTTTCAATTACGTCGCCTGCTCTTACGAGTAACGATGTTTCTGCCGGTGAGTTGTTGGAGAGAGTGCCAAGCTGTCCAACAAGCATCATCACACAGAAACTCATTGCATAGCTTGCATATCAAAGAGACTTTCTTTTGTTTATCATTCCGAAGGCAGATGTGACAATACCCCCGATTCGCACTGCCCGGAATAATTTTTGGAACGTGTAATTGACTCCAATCCAGCCTCAAGATTTCGGGAGCAGCCGCTCGAGTTTCTTGCGGTGGGGGGGGCTGGGGTATTATCATCGCAAGAGAATTAACGAGCTGTTCACGAAAGTCTCGATGCGTCAGTCGAGGTCTACCACGCCGTTCCAATGATTCCGTCAACATGATGAAGGCATTAAGCACACTGACGTTCAGCAATCTCTTAAATATTTTCATATACCACTTCACGCATCTCTTTCTTTCCAACAAATACATTGAGAGCTTTTGATCTTTAAGATCAACACCTCCCATTGTATTGTTGTAATCTCGTACAGCAATAGGCTTTACGAGATCTTTCCCTGCCTTTCTGCCCACGAAGGTTTCGGCAGTGTGGTAAGTGGAAATCATGTTCACCATTTTGGAGTCCTTCCATGCAATGCATGAAACGTCTCCACAATGACGAGCGATGATTGTCCCTTTCGGCACACTTTTCGGAGCCTTCGCGATGTCGACCGGAACATGTTTGCGATTTGGACGCAATGTTCCCAAACAATCAAACCCTAAACTTTTCAGGTACCTAGCCAACGCTGGACAATTATAAAAATTATCCATAGTGACTAGATGCCCTCGATGTTCCAGGCCTTTCAGTAAATCGAGTACTACTTGAGTACTCTTGCCCGCCAAGTCAGTACTAGGAGCGATCTCATTATCGTGCCCAGAATTCTTTCCCGTGTAGATAATAAACTTCCATAAATAGCCAGTCCTCGATTCACATAGTTCATAAGATTTTATGCCAAAACGTGCAGCCTTGGACCTTATCGCTTGAACCCAGGACAAGCGCCCCTTGTATAAAGTCAAAGACTCATCTATAGCAATATCTTGCTTTAAGTTATATAAATTTGGAAATTTTGAGTTTAGATAGCGGAGGACTGGGGTAATCTTCGCTAATTTCGCCGAGTACATGACTCCTTCGCTATGTGGCAAACTCTGACTCGCATCAGAATTGTCCGCAAAGTGAATGAATTTGTTTAGCAAAATATAGCGATTGTACGGCATGACTTTCCTGAACATGGGCGTTTCCAGTAAGCCACTCGTTTTCCAATATTCATTCTGAGATGTTCGGTGACCAGACCCCATCAATATATAGATGGCAAAAAATACGTACATCTCATCTACATTAGTGTTTACCCACCGATGTAGACGAGATGAATCTGTCAATGTCCCTGCCGATTTTTTCTCGTTGATCACCTGTTTAGCGTACCTATTGGTTTCCAGCACGATATGCTCCATGATGTCTCTACTCCAAATATCAGTAAAGGCATCATGTGGCGTATCATAATCTTTAATAGGCCCAGGAGCAGGACCCGAAAAATCTTCGGGCATACCTCTGAACGTATCAAAGTTACTCTGCCAGGTAAAATCAACAGACACGTTAGTCAGGCGAACAACAGCTTCATCCATTGCCGTTGATACTCTATTGAGAATGGTACGCTCACGCTCATTCAACTCTTCGTCATCCGGAATGTCCCGAGCCATACCAGCGTTGGCAGTGGATTCCTCGAAATCAAACTCATCGTCGAAATCAGAGTCAAATTCACTACCCACGTGGCCAATCTGTGCAGATCGCCCGCATGTTTGGCGCATCCCTGACGTAGATGGCTGTACATCTATGACGCCAGAAGCAACCATTGACGTGTCTTGGGGATCGCTAGGCCTAGCCTGTATTACAGGCTCAAGCCTAGAGATCTCCGACATAGTATCAATGTCTGCATCTGGAGGCACTGGCGTTCTGCAAGAATGGGGTATAGGTTCGTGAGATTCTGGCAGCTCAACTAACCATTTTCTGATATGGTCCGACCTACTTATGACTAAATCCTCCCCCTCTTCTTCGTCCAGCTCCAACTGGTCCACCCGTTCAGCGAATGAGAATCTACAAAAAAAAAACAATACACTAAGCATCACAATATGCGAGATGCATTGCAATTGCATACTATATTAGTCTTTCTTCTCTAATGTTGTGCTAACTCAATAAGTGTTTGCACAGCGTATTCGGGCAGGGGAAAGTTAACACAGCGAATAATATTTCTACCACAAGAGATTTTCCATCTCTTTTAGCTCTCAGAGTTAGAAGTGGTAAATACAATATTCCACTTACTGTATGGTGTTCTGGAGACTATCTTTGAGGGGGAGCGCTCGTAAGGACCCCCTGGGAGTTCGCGTCACTTCTATTTCATCTCCGACGCGGAGTGAACCCCCAGGGGTCCTGTTCACCATCCTTGCCTGAGGTCTAGAAAAAAGAAAAACACTAAAATATTCCAATTTCTGATGTAAACATTCTAGAAAGGAAGAAATAAGTACACTGAATACTTACAGCCGCGGTCGCCAAACTTTCGACGCCTCCTCTACTGGCTGCCGAAAAGGGCCGTCTAGAGCCTGCTCCAGGCAGCGGCGAGCTCTGGATGTTGGCGCCGGAGTGACCGATCGCGATCGCGATCTCGACCTTGATCGAGACCGCGACCGCGACCGCGCCATGGATGCCCTGGCTCTTGCGATTCTAAAAATAATCATTATATTTAATTTGATCTCATCATTACTTTCCATCAGGTAAGGCTGAGGTCAAACGCAGACCCATTTCCAATAAAAAAAATCTAATTGTTCACCGTGACATGAGGGCATTTTATAAGCATGTCGCGTACAAAGGCACATTGACAACAGACTGCTTGACAGAAATACCTGATTTTTGCGATAAAAAATAACTCGTTGTAAAAAATAACTCGTAAAGTAGGTACTACAAAATGTTATAACCACTTTTGTTATAGAAAATTGAATTCATGAAATGTGGCGTTTGTATAGTACGGGGCACACGCATGACAGCAAATGTATCCAAGTATGATTAACTTCGAACTCATTCGTACTTAGTTGAGAATATAAGGGGCCATCCATACATTAAGTCACACTATTTTAGGGTATTTTAGACCCCCCCCCCCCTGAAAACTGTGACGTAATTTATGGATGTCCCGTAATATTACTAGCTGTTGCCAATGCCTGGTTATCGCGCGGCATCCCGCGGAAACTATGCAATTTTACGGGATAAAAAGTAGCTTATGTCACTCTTCTGTCGCTTCGTTGCAACTTGACAAAAGGACAAACAAATACACAAACACACTATAACATTTATAAGATTAGTATGGATGCCAAAATGTATAATGTAGGTATATAATTATTGTCTACAAACGTAACTTGAACTATAGAAGTACCTATTTGAAGTCACACGGAAATAACAATCTAAAACTTTCACTATAATGATAAATACTGAAAATCTTATTCAGCTGACAAAATAATTCTATAAGTACCCAAATATTGAACACAAACAATACCAACAATAATATTTTCTCACTAACTACGGAACTACGTATCTACTAAGAAATGGCAATAATACTGCTTCATATTTACATGTATGAAAATATATAACTCTACAATGTATTTGAACAACTAATATTGTTACAATGAACACGATTTTATTTCAAGAGGTTTGCTACCTTTATATTGACTTTGTGTGTGAAGTTTTGTGCGCAACTGTACCTCACCGCCAAATTTTCTAGGAATTGAGCACTGATTGACAAAAACCAAGAATGAATCAAAATATATAAGATTTTTCTACAATGTAACAAGTTAAATAAGTTTTTGAGTAAATTTTCTACAAAACAATGGTATTCGCGAAACAATTCAGGCAAAGTTATGTTAGAAAACGATGTAAATAAGCCAGCGCCATTGAAAATTATTGCGTCATCCAAAAGTTTCACAGTTTTTTCACTGGGAAATTCTATCGTGTTCCTAAAGTACTATCAAAAATTAAAACCTTTATTAGATTGCCAGTAATTTGATATATAATACATAATATAAACACTTACCTTTTAAAAGATTTCGACATATTTACACAAACACTTGTTGCCGGTTTTCCGTCCGAAATTTGACTAATTGTCAAAATGGCTGACCGAATGGATCATTTTTCAAGTTTAAATTTTTTGCAATGTAAATCCTCGTTTCCCATTGGTTAAAATATCAGATTTAGGTGCTGCAATAGCTATGGTTGGTTAGTAAAATATAAACATCTCGACAAATCAGGTGTAAGAACGGAAAAAAATTTGTCCAATCGGCTGAGATTGCTGTAGACACATGGTGTCTACAGGGCGCTACTGGTACAAGAAGTCTGTAGACTAACGTGTGTCTACAGGACGCTCGACGGGTTAATGTAAGCACAGAATGTGCTTCTGTAAGTTTAAAAAACCTCAATTTAAAAATAACTGTATATATACCTAATACAGATTTTCCTCGCAAATATTATGAGAATGTTGAAATGGATTAGAATCCATATTATTTGATGCCTCAAGTGCGGTAGTTAGATACAGAAACTTACCATTCAGAAACATAATAATCGAACATCTAAAAAGTAGAAAGATGCCTATACTGCAAAAATTATGAAAAACATTTAAAGTTTGTAAAAGACAATCAAAGGACGTTGAAGTGGTAAATGATCTATTCGTTACTTTGTAGTAGCTAGTTATTACATACAAGTATTATAGTGTTTTTAATTTGTTTCTTATGCGTGCCGTTTATTACAGACACCGAGAACATCCGGTTCGTGTTCGCCGCAGTCAAGGACACAATCCTACAATCCAACCTGAAGGAGTACAACCTCGTCTAAGCAAATCAACGTGCTCCCTCACACAAATCTGTGATTGTGTATAACACGTAATTTAAACATCATCACTTCACGGCAGAATGTGTAAATTCACGAACTGAGATCGGATTGACGAACCTTAAAATGTTTCATGAGAAAGTAAGGATAGATATAAGTCATTTAACCGAAGAACTAGTTTCAGGGACGAGCTGCGTCCGCCGTTCCGGCTCGCTCGGATCGCTCCACGCACGACACGTCAGGTTTTTTGACATGATTTTTTATGATGAAGTTATTCACAATTTATGTATGTGTCTGTATCGGTGAATATTAAATTGTGCATTTGAAAAGTTATGGTGAGTCTTGGCCTTACCATGAGCTGCTTTTAGTCATTGTTTTAGGATTTTTGTAAAGTTTGTTGCCATAATATCTTTCTACATTAGTATACATTTATTATGTCCAGACGGATGGATTTGAACAAACTAGTCCAATGAACTTACGCGTGTTTTATATCATCGGCACGGGTCGAGCTCGACACAGGACTTCCTACTAATGTATCGATCGGGTTGCTTCCGTGTTACTATTACGTATTTATTTTAGTTATGAAACGATGTCTCGTAGAGTTGCAGTCGACCAGTCGGCGGGGGTCGGTTCGGTGCGGACGGCGAGGCCGGCCGCGCAACAAATTCCTCGTCTTCCTGGTAACGTGACACAAGCGGCAGTGAGTGGCCCGACTCCGGCGGCCGCCCCGCCGTCCGGGACCGCACCGACCTAACCCGTTGATTCAACTCAATCATACATTCATAATAAGTGTAAAATCATTACCGTTTGTTCTGTTAGCTTGGAAGGTTTATAAATTTATTGTATTTAAAATAAAATATAACGTTACTTTTGTACATTTGAATTTTGTTACTTGAATATATGTTATTATTTAAGCTGTTTATATTTAAATACGGTGTTTTCTACACGAATTGACTTGACGCAAGTTGTCTTACGTTAACTGTAGGCTTTTTTGTGTACGCAGTGGTCTGGTGTATTTGGTTTCTTTCTAATATTATCCGTGTACGAGAATTCCATTCAGCTAGCCGTATGTCGAGTATAGGGAGTTACTACGTTAGTTGTTTAAGGACATTTTTGATGCATTTGATATAAACTTTTTTTACTAGAAACCCAAGGGATACAATAATGCGATATGTGAATTGTAAAAACCGATACCGATGTTTTTTGCACGAACGCTTTTACCACATGAATGTAATATATTGTACATTTGGGTTTAAATGTGCTGAGTGAATTGAGCTGACAGGTCAGTGCCAAGTTTTGCTATTGGCATATTGTGAAGCACAAAGTAATATAACTGTACACATTTATACTTGTTTACCATATTCAGAGATTTATGTTATTGATTTAGTGTGTTGCTTCGTGTTAATTTAGTGACTTACTCGTGTATAGTAAGAAACATAGTTTCTATTATGGAGGTATATGATTTTATTGTATTAACTTATTTGTTGTTACGTCTTAATTTCTATCGTGCTGTTTAAAGTATATTTCATTCGACGCACACGCGACATCTGACTTTGTCAATAGCAAAGCTTTAATTAAGATACAGCTGTCTGATATGCTCAAGATAATGTGAAATTGAAACTTAGCGCACAATATTGGAAACTTTCTATTGATGTTACCCACTGAAGTGCAGTCTCTGTGTATGCCCTGTACATAAGAACTATTTTCATTTGTGCATTTGTACGTGAACGGCGAGGTGGCATATCCAAAATATCAAATATTTGAGAAGTCTTGAAATAATCCTAATAAAAAAAAAACATAGCATTCTTGTAATCTTAGACAACCTTGTTCATTAGGGTTACGCTGACCGGATCCTATTTGGACCTTTGAAACTATAAAATATGACGTTGTTCCTTCAATGATTTGTTGCCAATAAATAATCAAAATAGCACTCTTGAAATATTTCACATTTTTAGGTCACGAAGGATTTGTAATCAAATCGTCTATTTCAAGAGTGCAATAATTCGGGCATTATTTGATGGACAGATCAAGTCTTCGATATCTTTGGGCAAGTCATCTTGAAGCTCAAATTAGTACTATAATACAGGAAATTAGTTTGAGAACCTGCGCGTGCGCACCACTAGACTAAGCGGCGGCGCGGCTTGCTCCCCGGCGGCGTCATGTATGTTACCACATTATCAAATTCTGTGTCACAAAACATCGTAGCCATCACTGTATCGGTCGCACGAGTGAATAACTACCATGTTCATTGTGTGCCTTTCTATATAAATCAGGTGGCCTAGCACAGCGTTTATCGCCGTCATAAAGCGTTTATCGATTTCGTCACGGATTGGTCACAAAAGATGCTTTATGTCCACGACAAAACTCAGCGTGCCAGGCATACAGCAGGGAGGAAATGTACTTACTGAGCGAAAAGCGATATATTGCTCGTGTGATCTATGCAGACTAGTGAACCGATGCTTGCGCAGAACGTTGTGGTACAAATGTAATGCCGCTCATGTGTTCCACTATAGACTGATGTTTTATATAATTGACGTCCACTTTGACGCCCGAACGTGGGTTTGTAATCTTTGAAATACAGCGTAGTGTTTAAAAGGAAACAAAGAACAATGAAACTTATTGTATTGGTGATTTGATTAGTTATATTATTAAGTGGTGGCATGACAGGCCGCGCCGCCCGCGCCGAGCGACGCGGATTCCTATCTTCCTACGAATGGACTGAATTCGTGAACTGGCATGGTTCTTACCTGTTTGTTTTACGTTTGGGCGGTGACTACACAACTATTGCTAAAACTATATTATAGTCTAACGTTGCTTTACCTTTTGCGTGAGATTGTGAGAGTTTTAGCTTAAGTTCCGACTGAAGACGGATGCCTGTATGAAATATTGTAAATTATAATTTCTCATAAAATATAATTTTTTTCAAGCTACGCCAGTTGTTTGAATTTGACAGCTACATCATCAAATTTACTAATATACTCGTATTGTCGGCCTTTTATCCTCGTGGGCCCTTGCACGCTTTATAAAAAACCAATCAACACTAAGAATAACGGCCGATTTTACTACATAAAGTACAAATTGTTCATTGAAAAAAGAATCTTAGGAATTTTAAATAATATCCATAATAACAAAGCTGGTGAACCACGTCTAGGGCATAAGTAAAAAAAGTTAGGCTCCAGGAGAATATTACAGATTCATCTGTTAAATTTCTCGAATAGTTGAAACGGCGTGCATTTTTGAAAGTTTTTGTAACAACATACCCTGTCGTGTAATGAATGAAAGATATTTGCCTCACGCTCGAACTTTAATGTGCGAAATGTGATTGGGCGATTTCGAATAATCTGCGAACTTACTTGCATGTTATGTAAAATTCTCGTAAACAAATAATTAATTAATCATCATAAACAAAGTTTTCTTTTGTTCTTATGTTTATTTCCCGAAGTAGGTAGGTAGATTTTCAAACTGCATTTGCATTTGATACAATGTCCTTTTGACATCAGAATCACACACATCCTCTTCGACCTCTGATAACTATAGTAAGTAAAATTTACTTAACACTGTTAATTTTAAAATGATTTATATCAAGTAATCTGCTGATCAACATGACAAAGTAATAACACTGATTGATTGTAATCGTTGGTCACGAATAAGTTCCATCAGCGCCGTTACAAAGGATAAAACCGTACCTAATAGGTATATTATTAAATGTAATGTTGGGTGATGTGCTTTTAGTGCATACCTAACATTTGATTTCATCGCTTATTCATCGATTACCCCGCAGTCGACATGTCGATCGACACAGAGCCGACCTTTAGTTTAATTTTACACAAAGAAGTAACACTAGTTAATAAATTAGCCGAGAATGCGGCTAAAATAGCATGGCACCATTTTGAATGGCGCTATCTTACACTGGTTGTCTTTAATTCTTCGATATCTCTCGGCATTGATGTCTTCATACGATCATACCAAAAAAGTATCTGCGTTGGCAAAGGTGCTTTTCTCAGTGGCGAGGAAACAGCTGGTGATAGAATTAGACAGTTTGTTATATTTGGAACCGACTTAATCAATGTTATGCATATACTGCACTGGATGCGAGAACGAGAATTCGACAACACTGGCAAATACATCGTCATTTGCGAAAATTGTGATGAGGAAAAAGCAATGAATATATTTTGGAATCACAAAATCATTAACATTGTTCTTGTGAAGCATGTCTCTGTGGCGTACGACGTTACTGGTTTTACTTATTTCCTTTACGAAAATGAGAACTGTGAAATTAGTCAGCCTGTGCTTCTTCAAGATTCTTGTGTTAAGAATCCTTGCCTGGACATGTTTCCTATTAAACTGGGAAATTTTCACTCTTGCCCGCTTATTGTATCAACATTTATACAAAGGCCATATATGTCTTTAGACACAGGAGTGCCTCGAGGAGCTGATGGTGATCTGCTAGTTCTGATTGGTGAAGCATTGAACGCCACTTTAAAACCGATGACCCCGTTTCGTGGTGACGGTTGGGGCATAAAGGGAAGCGACGGTATCTGGACTGGGTCATTAGAAGACGTTTATTACGATCTAGCTAACTTTTCTATGACATCTCCTGCGATTACGTTAACGAGGTTCAACCACTTCCACATGTCTACAGATTACAACTCGATAAATATGGTATGGGTCACTCACCCAGCTATACCATTGCCCGCTTGGCAAAAATTGGTACGTCCATTCCAAATGAAAGCAAGGATATCTTTAGCTGCTACATTCATGGTTGTTGTCATTCTCGCCTTGTTTTTCAAAAGCGAGATATGGAAAAAATTGAGTGAAATAATCCGAGTGAACCGGCCTGGCACAAACGTAATCTTTTATTCTTGGACGATCTGCATGGGGATGCCCACAACGACGGTACCATCAAAACCAGCTATCCTTTACGTTTTCTTGCTTTGGGTAATGTACTGTTTTATGATGAGAACATTTTATCAAGCATCTCTTATTCATGCCATGAAAGATCATCCGAAATATCCAGAATTTGAAAATTTGGAGGACATATTAAGCTCCGGTTATAAGTTTGGCGGCGTTTCAACACTCAAGGACTACTTTATCGAAGAACCACGAGTTATCGACAATTGGGTACCCATCAACAGTACAGATATTTGGCCCACTCTATCTAAATTATCTGACGGATTGAAATATGTTTTGGCAATGAACATGGATACGGCTAAGAGTTTCCTTTTGCACCGTCACGGTGAATTACACATTGTAACTCAAAAGATAGTGACCACCCCCACTTGTTTGTTTTTTAAAAAGTTTTCTCCAATGGCAGCAGCCCTTAATCGTGTTCTTGGTCGATTAACGGAAGGAGGTTTTACAGAAAAGTTGTATAAAAATCATGCCAGCCAGGCAATTGTAAAGAAGGTTGAAGGTACAACACCGATGAATATAGACCATTACATGGGTTGTTATATAGTTCTAACCATCGGTTGGGTTGCGTCGGCATTGTCGTTTATTGTGGAGTTATATTATTACAAGTGTACCTACAGTAAAGTTTCAAAATGTTTTGCCAGCAACCAGTCGTAGATGAGCCGTCTCAAGAACGGCTCGAGTAGATTGGCTTTTCTCGCTATTTTTGTGTTACTCTCATAAAATACAATCTGCAAAGCAGATAATCTGAAAAATCCAGGCCAGATCAAGGTCAAGTTTTTTTTGTAAAATTAAATGTTGGATAGGTATTGGCAACTCATCATCATAATCGTGTAGTTCATTCTATACAGCGGCTCTAGACAAGATGCCTGTATATTGATGCTAGCTTTTGCGCCCGGCGGCACAGGGAATATCTCTGCCGCGATGAAACGCTCGCCGCGCCGCCGGTTCTTTGCAGTCGTAATCGCTAATGTATTAATAACCTAATTTGAACTATTTCGAACCCTAGTTAAGTACCTTAACTTAATGTGGTGTAATTTGTAATTTTAGAAAGAAAGTTCCTGGTAAATAATAAGTTACTTATAGGTAAATAAATACCTGTGCCTTGAATAAGGGTGGAATCAGATAGGTATTTTTTTTGTTTATTTTCGTGTTCTTTTTTGTTTCTTTTACTTGAAGTGACAAGTCTGAATGAAACATGAGGCAATCACTCCAGTGATCGTTTATTCAAAACTAGCTTTTGCCCGCGGCTTCGCCCGCGAGGAATTCGGTTATCGCGCACTGATCCCTCGGGAGCTGTGCATTTTTCCGGGATAAAAAGTAGCCTATGTCACTCTCTCGCCCATGAACTATCGCTATGCCAAAAATCACGTCGCTCCGTTTCGACGTGAAGGACTGACAAACATTATCATCATCATCATCAGCTCACAGCATTCCACACCTGTATGGCCTCTTCTATGGCGCGCCACAACATTCTGTCTTCAGCCCCTCGCATCCATCTGCTGCCAGCGACCCTCTTAAGGTTGTCCGTCCACCGTGCCTCAGGACGCCTTGCATTACGTTTTCCCATAAACATACAAACGCACACTTTTGCATTTATAGTATGAAGTACCTATTCCCCAGTGTGAACATAAATAATTCTTTGGTAGAAGAAAATGGGTGGATCTGTAATTGTAATGTAAAAGTACTTACTAATGTGGCCATGTGGCCGCGTATTCCAACTCTACCCAAACCAGAGCAGGAATATCTTTTTACTTACTCGAAGTCACTGATGTTAGTAGTAGCGGTTCTAGGTTCATTAGGCACATTTAAGGCTACAAAAGCTTCCAATAAGATTATTACAACGTTAATCTAGGTAGGTGCCCCTACTTATTCCAATGTTATTCCCTTGCTCTACCTCGCACGCTACGATGTGTTAAGGACTTAGGTAAATACCTAGATTTTAGTGAATCAATCCATACTAATATTATAAATGCGAAAGCGTGTGTTTGTATGTTTGTCCGTTTTTCACGTCGAAACGGAGCGACAGATCGATGTGATTTTTGGCATAGAGATAGTTTATGGGTCAGAGACTGACATAGGCTACTTTTTATTCCGGAAAAATGCAGTTTCCGAGGGAACAGCGCGCGACAACCGAATTCCACGCGGGCGAAGCCGCGGGCAAAAGCTAGTTAAATAATAATTAAGAGGAAACACTAAGGGCGAGAGAAATTAAAAATACTTAGTTATTCGTAAAATCTAGGTGTTGCTGTTGCGCAGTGTCTGAACACCCGTAAGCAGAGCTCGATAGAGACAACTGTAGCTTGGACCGAAAATACCTATTAAAAGTACATAAAATCAACGTTTCGTAGCCCCTGATTTCTTCTCCAAAACTTGATCTATTTACTTAACTACTTTATTTTTTTTTTAAATTAAAGAAAGGCTTTGGATGTGTTCCTGTTTTCCTTTTTTTATATAATCTTTGTATAATCTACTCAAATTTGTTTTTATTGTTTGAACACAGCGGAAAATCTGGCTTTTTTAAAGTTTTTGAAGGTTAATAACTGTTTTAATAATTTACGACAAAAAAAGAAAAACATGTCAATAGTAGCCATAAATTTTGTAAAACAAAAATATTGCTCTACTGGTCTTTTGGCATTATCCAGTGAGAAAACAGGGGACTACGTTTGTATGGAAAACGGCCCATGTGTTTCCTCTAAGTAACTGTGGTGAAAAAGGTAGAAATAGCTTTTTGCTGCCGCTTAATACCTATTCGTAGCTCCATGAATTATTTAATCACATCAAGAAAATTGTGATTCAAAGTGCATTAAGAAAATAACTAGTCACTGAAAAGATAAGCTGACTTTAACATGTGAAATAGCAATCAGTGCATGTGGTGCCACAGTATTTTTAATTGCGTGTCAAAAGGCGATAAACCACTAACTTAATGCACAATAGGTACATTGCATGTTGTAATGTGCATCGTTACACTACCTGAGGATTGAATCAGCCAGATACTTAACATGTCTTTTAACAGTACATTGTTTTTTACCCACGATGACTCAACAGTGTTATTGCTTCGAAAGATGAGTAAAATTGCTGCAAAAATAGCATTCTATAATTTCGAATGGCGATACGTAACTCTTGTTATGTTTAACAATATAAAACTCATCGGTCTAGCGTCGTTCTTGAGTCATTACAAACAGTCAGTGTTAGTCAAAATGGGTAGATTTATACCTCAACAACGGTCAGCAATACCTCAGTTTGTGTTATTTGCACAAGATACATCAGAACTAACGAATATGCTGCGGTGGATTGCCAGAAACCAATACGACACCTCGGGAAAATTCATTATTATTTGCTCTTCAATCGATTACGAAAAATGCAATGAACAAGACATATTTGACACAATAGCGAGTGTCCAAATTGTAAATGTTTTGTTCATCAAAGGTAACGTGGGAAACGACGATCCTTCAATATTTTCTTATTTTCTGATTTTGCCGGCAAAGTGCTTGAACAGTGAACCCGTGAAAATGAATATAAGCTTGAATTGCACTGACGACAATTGTTTCAAGGCAGTATATCCCGAAAAGTTTTCAAATATGCATCAGTGTCCTTTCATTGTTTCGACTATCGAGCAACCTCCGTTTATGGAAATGTCTAACAGCAGTAACACTCCAACGGGCGCAGACGGGGAAATCCTAAGTCTTGTGGTGAAAATTTTGAATGCGTCCCTTATTTTGAAAACACCAGTTGAAGGTATCGACTGGGGGCATTACGAGAACAATAACTGGACCGGGTCTCTCGGCGACGTGTTCAACGACCGCGCTCACGCGTCGATGTGCTCCGCTCCGCTGAACCCTGCTAAATATGGAAATTTTCAAATTTCTTTCACGTATACCTCTATGGATATAGTGTGGGCCGCGGCACTTCCCGCCCTCAAGCCGCCCTGGGAAAAACTTTTATACCCTTTACATATGTACGTACGGATCATAATATTCTTCATGTTTATTGGGATCATTTTCATGAATACGTTTACGAAGTCGCGTACTTGGGGGAAAGTTATAAGAGCTCTCAAAATAGACCCTCCAAAGTCGAACTTGTTCTTTTATTCTTGGATAATTTTTTTGGGGATTCCCATATTAAAAGCACCGTCAAAGCCCTCTTTGTTAATGGGTGTCGGCATGTGGATTTGGTTTAGTTTTATCATTCGAACGGTATATCAGGCAGCGCTAATAACCATCATGAAACAGCCTATTTATGAGGAACCTTTGAGTAAATTTGAAGAAGTTCTCGCAAATCACAACCCCTTCGGTGGACTACCTACTGTCAGAGATTACTATTGGGACGACAGAAATATTTATGATAATTGGCAGGTTATGAATTTAGTGGGGGCATATGATACTTTAGACCGTATATCCAGTGGAACCTCTAATTTCGTATTATCTTTGAACAAAGAGACGATATTGTACAAGCTAATAAAGAGCAATGGTTCAAAGCATCTGCAGATAATTCCTCAGAAGATCGTTAACAGTCCAACTGTTATATTCTTCAAAAAATATTCCTTTATTGCTGCTCCTGTCAGTCGTATTTTGAGCATTGCTTTGGAAGGAGGTTTTGGTCAAAAGTCGTATTCTCAATTTTTGCGAAAGGGGCAGTCGTTACTGCATCACTCAAAAAAAGGACGCACTGAACCGCTTAGACTTGAACATTTCGTGGGTAGTTTTGCCATTCTGATTACTGGAATGTTGCTTTCAACTGTTTTCTTCGCTGTTGAAGTAACATGCGGTAAATTTATCAATGTTTCTACGCACACATTTAATATTTGATTAAAAAGACATGTAAACTTGATTATGGTAAAAAAAGAAATATTTTATTTACTGGTTTGTATTTCATTTTCTCAGCTAGTTCCTATCAGAAGTTTGGACAGGTCCCTGTCAAAAAGTAATTAGTTAATAAGTAACTGTTATGGAACATTAATTTATGAAGACTACAAACCGACGGGTAGCATTAAAGTTTGTTAAGTAATCACTTTCACTTAGTGAATATAATTTTTATGCCCACGAGTGTTTTACAGCGGACTAGTTTCTCTCAAAGTTGTAACTGCTACCCACTTCAATTATGACGTAGGCCGATGTATGCGTATTTGTCTACTCTCGGCTTTGTGTTTCACTCACTAGGTAGGTATGTATGTTCAGAGCCCCAAGTTTGGTATTGGTAAATAGCATGGAAAGGTGGATACTTTATTATTTTAGGAAACCAACTGGTTATTATTTGGAGAGCTTATTCTAAAAAAAAAGGCCGGAAAATGACATAAGAAAAGCTAAAAAGTAAATAAAAACTAACCAAGTGCGAATCAGACTCGCGTACTGAGGGTTCTGTACAAATTTTTAGGTACATATCTATATAATATCCAGCCCTCCAGCCAGGTGGAGTGACGATCTATGAAAGGCTGCTCGTAGAAGCTGAATACGTCGAGCCGAGGATAGGGCGCTAATGGTGCTAATTGTGGGAGGCCTAGGTCCAGTAGTGGACAGCTGTAATCTGATGATGATGATGATGTAATGTACGCAGTATGGGATAATTTTGGATCGTTGCTAAACTGACATAGACAGACAGATAATAAAAATAAGATTCGAGCCAATTTGCAACTTTCTAGAACAACTGGAAGGACCCTATAGGTTTTTCGTTTACGGCAATTTATATAGATGTCGGCTGCCAATCATAAAATCCGCCAGATCACGAAATTCCTAGGCATATCATGGAATGGCGCCCACTAAAAGCACATCAATAACTTTTAGATATTTCTGGTTTACAAAAAAAAGTTATTGATGTTATTTTACTCATTGGGTAAATAAAAAGTGGTGATAAACTTTTCTGATACCTATCTGTTATTTTTGGAAGTAGAATATAATAAACACCCAACCATCATAATACCTATAACCTCGTCGTGGCGCGGCACGGCGTCGTTTCGTTTCTATGATTAAATATTCGCGACCCGAAAGTTATCGGAACAAAGTTATTAACATCTGCCTTATCGCAACCTTAGGGAAATTAATTCAAAATCGAATAACTAGGGACTTGAATTTGGTTCCGTTGCTTATGAATAATACGTCTTACTCACACTGCCTTCTAGATGTAGCTGACTCGACTAGGGGCGGTTTGTTGCAAATGCTAAGTAATCATGACTGCAGTAGAGATTGAATTACGAGGGTGGGTTACTACATAAGTACTTTGTTTAGTAGGTTGTTAAAACACTTATTGACCTTTTACAAACCTCATAAAGCTGTTAGACGACATCGTGAAAGTTAGAGTTGCAATGGATGTTTTTTTTTTCTATTTCTCCTTGAGTTTTTGCTTTAGGTAACTCTTGTTATGCCATGGACAAATATTTCTTTCTTTCTGTCGTAAAGTAGCAAACTTAATATTTAAAGTCGTCGTTATAAAGTAGGATTGGATACTTTTGAGAGCGAGACATGTACGAAGTTATGTTCGCGACTTTATATGTTAGCCAGGTGAATAAACTATAACCTACACAGCTCAAAACAGGAACCGACCAATCGTGTAACTCTGAAAATA
Source organism: Choristoneura rosaceana (assembly GCA_037349165.1). Lineage (NCBI taxonomy): Eukaryota > Metazoa > Arthropoda > Insecta > Lepidoptera > Tortricidae > Choristoneura > Choristoneura rosaceana. Next base: position 8,165,398 of record JAZBNJ010000022.1, read on the forward strand.
GAAAATAGAGTTAAAATATGGTTACATGGAAACACGAAGGTAACCTACAAAGTCATTCCTCATTAGCTATGTTTGTCAGTTAAAACTAGCGCGTCTAACTTTTTGGAACTTTCTAGACGGACCGTGGAGTCTAGTTGGTGTTAAATTACATTCGGCTATTTGTGTTTCTACTTGAATGTTATTTGTATCCTAAATGCTTTGCTTGCTGTAAAATTTAGCCTTAGGATAGTCTGTTGAAGATGTTTCGGTCCAGCCTGTCCAAAATACATAAACACAGGCACTCATAGGTAGGTATTAAATTATACTTATTACATAAATTAAACAAAAATTACAAAATTAAAATTAAATAAAACTAAATTACATTTGTAATGATATAATGTAATGCTAATGTGATTTAATTTAATAAATGATTAATTTATTTACATAAATCCATTTCAATAATTATCTATTTTAATAGAGGTGGTTTTCTTTGAGAAGATAAGTCGTAAAGTACAGTCACCAGCATTATTATCTGCTACGTCCTTATCTGGCTCTAGAAATAGAGTCATATCAGATATTTATGCACGCTTGTTGTGTCAGATATTGGTGCTAGTGACTACTAATAAATTGCATTGCGGCACGGGGATATCATTAACAGGAGCGGCATTAGAAAACTTAGAAAATACGATTCTTAAAGCATCTTATTTTACATTAAAATAGATCACACGCTGGCTCGATCTACCTATGTATCAACATCTATGTATAGACTGCATGTTTCTTACACCAAAACGGCGCACAAAATTTGTTCACAGCACGGATTTGTGAACCTTTCACAATAGTTTATTGACGTCCGTGACCGGGTTTGTTGGTATTATTGATGATTGATGCGCCGCGCGTTTCGTTTCAAAAAGCCAGTCTAGAGCCGTAAGGTACATAGATGTCAATGTACCATCAGCCAAATATGTGGTCTACCACTCTAATTGATAATCGTTTGCATATCATAAATAATGCCAAATAATAGACGTGTTTGTCAACTTGAAAGTTCGACTTTAGCGATATAGCCATTTGATAGAAACTTGTTTAAAAATTGATATAACATTTATTTGGCTGATGGTACCTATGAGATTGGACTAAACCCCTTTTATATTTTTAAATTTAATAGCTAACGAAGGCAATATTCTCGAAGTTAACATTGATGAGTGATGACATTAATTCTGTCACAACAAAGCGAGCATAAATATCTGATACGACTCTATTATTAGGAAGGACCGGTAGGACGTGTCCGATATTTTTGCACGCTCCGCTGTGGCAGATATTTATGCAGGTGACTGTACAAATCTGGAAAATGATAGATCGACTATACGCATTTACTCTGATTTCCAATTGAACAGCTTTTCTTGACCTTTATGCTAGTGTCACATTATTAGCAGCATTAGCAGTAGCTGGTGCAGCCGTTTCACACCGATATTCTTTTCTTTGCGTGAGGGGGGGCATTACACCTCTTCCCTACAAAAAGGTAGCAATGACAGTTTTTAATGATTCAGGGTTCATTACAATATAGGTACTTAATCATAATCGCGGTCTATGCAGACCTGTATGCAGACCCGATTTGCCCGTACAAATATGTAAGTTTGCAGTGTAATACCTTTCAGAGGTTAAAGATAGTCAAAAACTTGATTACTATCGAAACAAGGGTGATATTCTTTAACTCGGCCGAATTTATGTTTATTATGTGCGTTGCGTAACACCCACTGTTGAACATAACATTATTTTTTACGAGGTTGTCGAGCGGCGGCCAAGATGTGTTGGCAGCTATCTGCTGTTTTTTTTTTTCAAACTGTACAACTTTGTCAAAATCTGTGGAAGAAATTACTTTTTCAAAGTATTGTCAAGTAAGACAAGGGGACAGAAAGTTCTAGTATTTGAACTAGTACCTAGGTTATTGAGTTGCTGGTTTTACACCAGCATAATAACAACAACAACAGCAACATAATTCTGTAGATGCAGTTTAAATATTGTGTAGATTAGATAGGTAGATCACTAATTAGAAGCCTAACCAATAACCTAGCTAGTAAACGCATATCTCTTAGTTATAAAATAAATGTCTTCGGCTTTAAAAAGAGACAGTAAATTTCAAATCTAGTAGATATCATGATATCCACCAAATGTAATTTGAGGACTTCGTCTACGAGTTCCAGATCTGCGCGAGACGAATATTCGAGTACCTATTAGGTACTATGGTCTGTCCCATAATTCTAGATAATAAAATGACGTTTCATGTGTTACCTGTTTTTTGCGTCTCATAAATAGTGATGTGCCGCAACCGGTAATCACCGAAACATTTTGTAGGTACCTGTGTACCAATATATGTATGTCATAAAATATTAAGATATGAACGGATCCGTGATGTAATAACATGTAGGACACTTAGGACATTCTAGAAAAGGCAAAATAGGTCTAATAAAAATGCGACAGTTTTGGAGATATTTCGACTTTTTATAAATGTTGATGTTTAAGTTTTAATTAAATTCTAAGTAAGATCATTGCCATAAGAAGCTGAAAATACACTTAATAGGTGTTCCCTTCTTTCACAGACAGAATTTTCGTAGAATTTCGTTTCGCAGAAAATATTTCATATAATATTTGCTCTTCGTATGTTTACTTGGAATATTATTGTTTTAACGACTATTAACTTGAATATATTTAATGGAAAAACTATACAATGAATTTTATAATCTCATTTAATTTTTTATCAAACTTATCAAATTGTTGAATTATTTCCATTTCATTCATTCATATATCCATTTATTCGTGTCATGCGGTCCCTCTCGCTCTCGTATTAAATAGTATAAGTGTGAGAGTCCGCACGACACGAACTTCGAGTTCCGTAGTAGACCTGCAGCGACCCCCTCCGAAACGACTCGTTATGTACTAGAAATGTAGTTTAGGTTAGGTTATAACTGAGACCACATCAGAAAACGAATTTCATGTTTTTCTTGATAGTAATTTTTACATTAACTAAATAATATGAGAATAATGAATATTTGATTTCTTATTCTATGATATGAATATCTAAATAAAAAAATATATTTCTAACAAAAAACAATGGTTTAAATTTCTTCAAAATAAATTTTCTGCGTATTGATTATTCTATGAAACGACAATTATGAGAAAAAATATCTGTTAAACGAAATTCTATCAAAATGTCTCCAAATCAACGTACAACCCCGAAATGATGATATCCGCAGTAGAACTAAGGTTACTGACATAGCCCAAAGAATTGCGAAACTGAAGTGGCAGTGGGCGAGGCACATTGCATGCAGGACTGATGGCCGATGGGGTCAGAAGGTTCTCGAATGGCGTCCGCGGACCGGGAGACGAGCTGTCGGTAGGCCTCCAACTTCGAACTTCGTATGTTGCCGTCCCGCTGACGCTTTTCTCATTCAATACTCGAGTAAAAGGGACGCTGCCATACGGACTTCGTTTTTCTAGTTTTGTAGTAGCCTGTCTGTATTATATTTTTTTACGTTGGCACTAAGTGATGAACACTGTATTTTACCTGTTTTGTACCTGTGCTTGTTAAGGTTGTATAGCACTAGTTAAAAAGTCTATGAGCGTTACTAGGCTACCAACTGTTTATATCATGTCATGTCACTCGCTATAAAAAACTGAACAACTATACGTCTCATGGTGCCAAATATCATACTAAATAATAAAATAACAGTGCTAAGTGTTCGCGTACATCATTCTAAATTCGTGTGTTCATTTCCATTAACCATTGCATCATTGTCTTCACTTCCGTCTCCACACTACATGTTGGTAAGCCTCTCTGCCCTTCTTTAACTCTATCAGTGCTTAGATTTTATCACTTTATCGTAAAAGTGTATTTATATTTTTAAAATAGGGAGTAGTATATTGAATACTTTAATGTTATTTTTGCTATCGTAAAATATACATTTTTATCGGTTATTTACGAAACCGGAATCACGGAGCCGCACTGTTCGTTTTATGCTGGCCACATTATTTTTACGTTTGACATTTCAGACTGTCATTTTATTATCTCGAATTATGGGACAGACCATAGGGTATCTTAGGGTAGGGTACTTTGGGTATTAGGGTTGCTATTGCTAACAACATTTCATTAGTATGTTTTGCTAAAAATAGTTGATATTTGGGTATTATTGGTAAGGTAACATCTTTAATTTCTAACATTTTTGATAAAGTTAACACTCATTAGAATATTAACAAAATACACACCTCTTATGCATTTTCAACTTAGGTAAACCAAGTTTTATTTACGTACCTACTTATATTGAACTTTTAAACTTCTATGATATATACACCACATATGATATGAACAAAAAGTCCGTGATAATATACCCTATTAACAACCACAGTAATCATTTTTGCACATTACATTACCCTTGCATTACCCATTACTTTGTCTTGTGTCGATAGGTACTATATAAGTACTAGCTTTTGCCCGCGGCTTCGTCAGCATAGAATTCAGTTATGGCGCACTGTCTCTTCGGGAACTGTGTATTCCGGGATAAAAAGTCGCTTATGTCACTCTACTAGCCCATAAACTATCTCTATGCCAAAAATTACGTCGATCCGTCGCTCCGTTTCGACGTAAAAAACGGACGAACATACAAACACACATTTTCTCATAATATTAGTATGGATATACATACGTCGTACATACCTACGTTAAAATTAATAGGTCATAAGTCTGTCTCATAAAAATAATGCATTTGGCGCACTTCCTTGGTGCAATCGCTCATAGTTCATACGTCTGGGCACGCCTTTACTAGGCGGCAGACGCCCGGGCGGTCTTTGAAGGAAATGGCCTGGCATACATCGTAGATGTAATGTTTATTGCTAGTGGTTGGAAATATTTTCTTGCGGTTCACCTAAAGGTCAACATCATCATCATCATCTCAGCCGTAGGACGTCCACAAGGCTCTCCACTCAGACCGGTCTTGTGCTTTTCGCATCCACCGCGATCCTGCGATCTTAACCGGGTCGTCGCTCCATCAATAGTTATTTACGTACAGTTATTCTTCTGTATCTTCTATACGAAGATACAGGAAAGTTATAGATCATTTTTAATTAAACTTATTGTATAATCTTTGTTAATTGATCCCTCTCGTTCTGAGAGGAGGCCTGTACCCAGTAGGACGTATATAGGCTGGGATTCATTTTTTTTAATTGATAATTGTTAGTTTCTATTTATACAGGCTGTAATTTATTTAATCAGACGTTACCTACTTTGAGGGAGGTCTTTATATAGATATCACAATGAACTATAAATAACCAATTAGGTAAGTAGGTACTTACTTGGCTCAGTGCTCACCCGCAAAGCAAAGTAATTTGTCGATGAGCAAAGTAATCGTTTTTAGTTCATTTATACAGGTTGAATTGAAATTCTTGCAGAATATTTTAGGAGGTTATTTATTAGCTTATTTGACTGAATGCCCCGGTACATATGGATTCTTTATTACAATTTTTGATTCAAAGTGTAGTTATTCCTTTGACGCAGTAGGTTTGGACATCGATCAACGTATGGAAACATTTATTTAATTAAAAACATTTAACAGAGAATGACCGTCCAACCAACCTAACTTAATCAGCAGTTGAAATATTCTGGAAGAATTCGGATTTTTGCGGGTATGCAAATTGCAACATGTAAATTTTTTTAAATGGTTAAATTTACCACTCTGTTTTTAATAGATTTTTTTTTGGTTCCCTCATTCTACTTTTCCACCGCTAATAGAAATATGAAATTGTTCTCTAGGAAAGTAAAGCTCAGGTAGATAGGTACTACAGGTATTTATCAGATTCTCATGCGGCGAAATAGATCGCGAGGGATAAACTTTCGATGTCAAGAAGGGTCAGTGACTGGTCTAAATACAAGCTTCGTGTGTAGAATACCTAATTTTTCGGATAAAATAATCCGATCACGAAAGCAAGAGACACTTTCCGAAAACAATTGCCAACGCTCTAAAAGCTTTTTCGCAACAAACCGAATTCGGGTAAACTTCACGCGTTTCAAAAAGATACAGCTAAAGTGATAGCAGTTTATTAAAAAAAATCGCAAACCCTCTGGTTCTATGTCCTACCATACTTACTCAAATCGAGGTCTACTCCACTGGGGTTAAAGTCTACTTTTGAGTATGCTAAGAATTTGCCGTAGAACCTTGTAATTTTGTGTTTGAGTGTTTCAGGAGCGACGCTTGCGCGGAAGAGCGCTGCGTTTGAGAATGGCGGGCCGATTCAGTCGAGGTTTTGGACGCAGCAATAACAGTTCGGGGCTGGACTTAACCGTCTGACGCACGCCGCGAGAACTTCGAAAAGCGCGACCATTTTCGCGAAAAAAATATGTTAAGTATGAAGCATTTTTAGGGCTTTTTTGGTCGTGTCGTTTACTTGAGATCTTAGTCTAGATCTTTTTAGTCTCGGAAGTTACGGGCACATTTGATTGAAACTTAAATGTAACTTTGTTTGAGCTCGGACATTGCTCATGGGGAACTTAGAGATTGTTTTTATGTTGTGAGTTTGTTCTGCTACAGATTATAATAAGTAGTATTATTTATAGTGACTGCAAGCTGAAGAAAATGCACGGAATTCTTATTTTTGCTGCGATACTTGGCGGCATCAGTGCTAAAGGTGATGTATTCGTTTGATTTTAAAATTAATGTAGATAATCAGGTAATTAAGAATTTGGCTTGTAGAAGATATGTCGAAAACAATTTTTTAAAATGTTTAATTAACATTTGCCCTAGGAAATATGGAGTGGTTTAGTGTTAAACGTTTATTAAGAGATACTTATACCTGTGTGTCCCTGATATAGCATTAGACTTAAAGAAGTAAATAAGTCATCTTTATACAAGTAACTGCACTTTTTATTAACTAGAGTAACATAACAATTTTCAAGTTAGCTATAAAGTACTTGTATACTATTTGAACTGCAGATATTTAGGTATAGCTAAATTTATTGAACAAATTTATATCGAGTAAAATGCATCACATACCAGTTGAAACCTTTTAATAACCAATTTCACTACGATTTCTTTGACAAAAGTATGAGATGTCATCATTGATTGGTACAATTCAGTTTGTTAAACTGTAAGTTAGGACATTGTATTGCTACGAAATACCGTAGCACCATATTGCTACGTAATATTAAAACTTTCGTAGCATTTCTATAAACAACTGCAATCTCCATTCAGCACTCCGCTCGGAGCGGCTATTCATAAAGTAATTAATATGCTCTCGCTTAATCTCAATTTTATTAATTTTTGTAAAGTGCCTACATTCAATACGAAGTAATTAATTTCGGAAGGTGTTTAAAATATTAATTATTGAACTATGATTAATGCAAAAACAAAACCGTGGCAATAAGAGACCAAAATAATAAACGGTTTAACCCATGGCCTCTCAAGCAGAGAGTACTAGGTTCGAGCCCGTTCTCACACCTCGTGAATTTTTCAGAATTTATTTTTCTCTAGCTTAACTATTTTTTGCAATTTAACTTGTTGTTTTTTAAATATATATAATATACGCGGATAAACATACAAATCTACAACATACCCTTATGAAATTTGGCACACATGTTTAGAAGCTAATTATATGTAAATTAAATAGACTAACGTATAGATACAAAAACTATGTAAGTAGTTTTGACAGTTTTAGGTATATACGTAGGGTCGAATTGACAACTTACTTTTTTTTATAAATTTCTGAAGTCGGTTAATAAGCGTAAATCATTAAAATTTTAGTTGTCAAGTTGAAATTGTAATTGTAAATCCATACTAATATTATAAATGCGAAAGTTTGTGTGTTTGTATGTATGTCCGTCTTTCACGTCGAAAGGGAGCGACGGATCTACGTGATTTTTGGCATAGAGATACCTGGGCCAAAGAGAGATAGGCTACTTTTTGTCCCGGAAAAATGAACATCGAATTCCACGTGTGAAGCCGCGGGCAAAAGCTAGTACCATATATTTACATAGGCACCGACCTCAAAAGAATAGTTGCCACACGTTTACTTAAGATTTTTAAGGATAAAACGTTTATTTCTACCTTTTTAAGTAGGTACCTAGTTAAAGTTTTGAAGGCGGTCTATCTACACTTGTCATATTTGTTGCGGGATATACGAGTAGGCAGTGAGTATTTTGTATTTTAATATACCTATATATGTAACTTTAAACTCGACGCGTTTCGTAGAAAATAAAATAGCCTTGGCGAACAGACGCACAACTATAAGTGATCCTTCTACGAGTATAAAGCGTTCTGTTTCTTCCTTTCAGATAAGAATAAGTGATAATTTAATTTCTCCGTGTATAAGATGGATTAGACAGTCAACGGTCATGGCCAACATTCGTACAAATGTTGGGTAAAGAAAATGTTGGAGCAACTTATAGTGCTGGCTATGCACGATCAGCTGGGTCGACTCTCTGGGGACGCAACATTAAGCTTAGTTCGCACGTTTGTAGGCTCCGAGCCAGGTAATGTTTTTACCGCTCAGTTGATTGATAGTCGATTGACAATTGTTCCATGAAATGGATACGCTCTCTTTCATTTTTTCTCGCGCGTACGATTGGAATTTCTATTTATTCTGCTCAAACGGTTTTTCGTCCCGTTATGTAGGTAGATACCCGGCTTTGATCGATGTGTAATTTTGTAGAGCATTCGTTACATCTAATATTAATATTCTCGTATCACAATGTTTGTGACTAAACTCCTCTGAAACGGCTTGACCGATTTTTATGAAACTTTTTGTGTGTATTTGGTAGGTCTGAGAAGAGGATGTAAACTATTTTTCGTACTTCTACGCGGATGGAGTCGCGGGAAACAGCTAGCAATAGATAAATATTAATACGACTTGATTCAATTTCCACTTGAAGAATTTCAATATCACTGTATCTCGCATTTAAATTAATCGTACTTGGAAATAAACTCTCGTTCAAAATTATGTTGATTTCTTTACGTGTTCACTGAGTAAAGTAGGTACCTACTTACTTACTCAAATTTCACATAATAATGACTTCAGTATCTTTATTGAAGTGTCAAGAAAGCGTGTCTCTATTTTTTATTAGTGAGAAAATGAGCACTCAAATTGCAATCGACGAGTGAATGAATTGAGTATCAATAGAGGGATGGAAGTATTTTAAGAACTTTGAAATTTTAGTCCAGAGCGGGAAAATATCAACTTCATGTTTCTTGCGTGATTGCCAAATCCAAATCCAAATCATTTATTCAGTAAATAGGCCGCAATGGGCACTTTTACACGTCATTTTTTTTAAACTACCAGCGCTTTCGGAAAGACCATCATTGCCAAGAAGAATGCGCCGCAAGAAACTTGGCAGAAAGTCATTTTTTCAAAATAAAATAATTACAAATAAAATACTTAAAAACTACAGTAAACAATTAAACAAAAAATCACAAAAAAAAAATAATTAAATAATAATACAGGGATGTATGGGGTCCCTTAGTTACAAAATTAAACACTAACTATATCTACGTTAAGCGGAAGTGTAGAATGCTTCCACCGTCATAAATGAAAAAAAAAATAAAAAAATAATAAAAAAATAATAATAATAAAAAAAAAACTGAAATATGCATTTCAGGTCAAGTAACCATTAAGCTTTTGGATTCCAATGGCAAGCTCACGTCTGCCGCCCCCAAAGTTAGCTCACACGCACTCATGTCATGCTCTGAAAGCAGAGCGGTACCGAGGGCATGGTATTGCTTCCGTTCCCATAAGCTCTATGGGATCGTCTTGGGAACTTCGACGTAGCGAGCCTGTGACTAGAATTATTAAACTAAAAATATACAAGTTTAAAATCCATAAGCTTAACAATATACAATATAACTATAGCAAGGGGATGTATAAAGTCCCTGAGTTAATAATATAAATTCTAATCTAAATAATTCAGAGATGTATATAGTCTCTAAATGTCAAAGTAAACTACTTAATTAAACTAATTAAATTATACAATCATCAGAGGTGTAAAAAGCCTCCAAGGTCAAAAATCAATAATAATAATTAAAATAAAGAGATGGAGATGTATAAGGTCTCCAAATGTCAAACTAATGCATGTTTTTAAATTAAATTCTGCAATGCGGACAACGGCAACAGAACCAGAAACTAGACACGAAATGCGCCGGGACACTGCCAAGTCACACTTCACAACACTACACAATACAAATACACCGACATAAACACACACTCACACACACACACACACACAAACACGAGTACATCACACATCAACACCCTCATCGCACATCAATCTTCATCGGCTTTCAGTTTTGGCCATGTCGCATTATCACATAAGTACTCCTCAACTTTATAGTAAGCTTTCTTCAGGAGTGCACTCTTTATGTATTCCTTAAAAGAGTTGTGTGGCAATTTCCATGCTTGTACGGGAACTTTATTGTAAAATCTCACGCAGTTTCCCACAAAAGATTTGCTTACTTTCCGTAGACGAAATTTAGGAACGGCAAGCTTATGCTTATTACGAGTATTGATATCATGTACGTCTGACACTTTCTTAAAGGACTCGATATTCTTGTGTGTATACAATATCACATCATGTATGTACTGTGAAGCTACTGTGAGGATGTTTATCTCCTTAAAGCGTTCTCTTAGTGAATCTCGGGAGCCAAGGTTGTAGATAGACCGGACTGCCCTCTTCTGTAGAATGAAGATAGTTTCTATGTCGGCTGCCTTGCCCCAAATCAGCATACCGTAGGACATTATGCTGTGAAAATAACTGAAATAAACTAGCCGGGCAGTTTCTACGTTGGTAAATTGCCTGATTCTTCGTACAGCATAGGCGGCAGAACTCAATCTAGCAGCAAGACCAGAAATATGCGGGCTCCATTGTAAATTACGATCTAACTTAAGACCAAGAAAAACAGTCTCATGCACAAGTTTCAGATTCTCTCCGTTTAAGGAAATAATTGTTTCAAACTGTCTTACATTAGGCAACGAAAATTTTATACATTTAGTTTTAGCTGCATTTAGTAACAAATTGTTAGCAGTGAACCAGTTTAGCGCCTCTGCTAAAGTCTCATTGATGTGTGTTGGATCTTCTTGTTGCCTGTTTACTTTGAATATCAAAGAAGTATCATCTGCAAACAATACTATGTTGCATTTCTGTTCTAGCAAGTGGGGCAGGTCATTTATATATACCAGAAAGAGAAATGGACCCAAAATGGATCCTTGTGGAACTCCAAGCTTCACCGCTGAGCCAGCTGACTGCGTTCTATTTATGTCCACTTTTTGAACTCTTTGGCTGAGATAAGACTTAACAAGGTTCAGTGCTTCATTGTGTAAGAGTGTGGTTATATATATGTGTATATAAAAGAAAATACGTTTAGTATTTTCATAATGAGCTTAGATTTAAGAATACAATTCAATTTACCAAACAGTTTTTGACAATTCCTGAATATGGCATGCCTATCATCATCATTTGAAAATTTAACTTGACGTGTTATTCCAAGTTGTATATCTGTCTCTTTCTAAAACGCTTTTTTTAATTTTTTTGTTGTAGGTATGATTATGATCTCTGTGTCCAATATTAAATTTCAAACCTTTAGGTATATATATGTATAACTCTGTTTTATGTAGAGCTTAAATTATGTTTTTCTGTTCGATAACATATTGACTTTGATTGAATAAAATGTTTCCTTTTTAACTGAAAGAATTAAAACCCTGTCTCAATATATTTTTGCCGTAAGTACAACTTCTTTCCTATAAATTCACTTAGTTACTTCGTCCAGAGTGACACAAAACATCGTAGCTGAAAACTAGTTCATTTCTCATCTTAAATACGTAGCCAATAGAAAAATATTGTTTCCAGCGCGAGGCGAATACGTTCAGTAAGATAACAATAAAACAAAAGCTCTAGAATTTATAAACGTAGCATTTGGTTCTCTTTTTGACATCGAGCTTCAATGCCGGCACAAACAAAGAGTTTTTTTCATTTCACTATGTCTCATGAATTTTATGAGTACGAAATAAAATAAAGGTTTTCGGTACTTGTAATTTAAAAGCTTCCATCTTCACACGCTTCGAGTAAATAAGAATAAGCAATAAGTGGAAAAACATTCATTCACTCATTCCTTTGCGTATAAAACGTCTTTGTATTTTAATGTTTGTGTTAATGGAGACAGAAAGGGATTTTTTAGGGTTGAGTCGCCGTAAGTGTAAAAGGCACTAAATTAGGTACTTGCTTTTGTTTTCTAGTTTGTAATTTTGATAGAAATCTTTCTAGCACTTGCTAGGTGCAGGTTTCAGTATAAATACCTAGGTAACTTACCTATATCTTAGATCTCTATCTGAAGTAAAAACTTAGATTTAATTTTTTTGGCTCGCGTAATATTGTTTTTTTTTTTTTACTTACACTATCGGGTGGGCGTTAACAGTCAATCAGAATAACTTTTTCACTTCTCATGCTCGTAAAGTTCGTGTTTATGCTGTATCTAGGTGACATAAAATGACTTCATGCTCTAGTGCATAAAATAAAATCTTCGTCTAAGACCAAGGTAATTAGGTATCAACATCCACAAACAATTTTTTTTTAATAATTTTTAATTTATGCAATACTAAAAATCAATCAAATCAATCAAAATAAATCAATAAAACTATAAGTATAATAATGCATAAAAAATAAAAGGTCTATGTACCTTTTAATTGTTTCCACTTTCGCTATTTCATTTCCTCGCAATCTGAGTGAAAAGCAGAGTGTAGAACTCGAGTATAAAACCCATTCTCCCCTCGACCTGACTATATTCACCCTCGCCGTACCGACTCGAGTGGTTCTACGAACGTCTTGGGTAAATTGGCTCGTTTTATGCTCTTGTTGTACAATCTACTATTTAACCCCCGACGCAAAAAGAGGGGTGTTATAAGTGTGACTGCTTCTATTCTATTCTATTATAGACGCATGTTTCATCAAAATCGGCTCAACCGTTTTTGAGATTGAACTCTGTTTAAGGCTTATAAGCTCTTATAAGAGTTATTATTTTTTATTATGAATATTAGAAGAACAGTTATAATATTATTTTTTACAAGAGAGATCAAATCTTCCAACTTGGATTGGTGTTTCCTGATGTAGGTATATAGTATTCCGAAACGAATGATGAATAAAATAAACAGAATGGTCGAATAAAATGAACTAAAACCGCATTGGAGGTCCGGAGAAAACACATTCGTAAAATTCCTTTTTAATACCACTTATAGCCAAAATCTAAACAATTTGAATACGGATAGATTGAGCGATCAGACTGAGAAATATTTGATATCACTTCCGTTTAAATGCTATTTGAATCTTGGCTACAAAAATACGATTCGAATTCAGCGCGATTTTACGGCTTCGATTTGTATTAACCAGATGTGATTTCAGAATCGCAACCTCTGGCCTTTAGATACGCAATGGTCACAAAAGAATACTTTGCTACAAAAAATAATTCCCTTACAATTAAAATAAGATATTTTGAATTTTCACATCTAATAATAGGTAATATAATCACTAAATAACTATACTAAAATTGTAAAATGAGAATTTTAGCCCACCGTATCACCATCCGTCAGCTTCGCACTTCAAATTCAAATGAATTTATTTCTTCAACATACTCGTAGGTACAATTAGGCGATAAACAAACAAAAGAGCTAACTATTTTTCTTTGATTGACGAAAGAAAAAATATGTGTTCGATATTTTAAAATAATCAAGGGGCTCCTAGACGGGCCATATTTTCACCAAAATGTATAGCTGCAATAGTGTGGCCGGCAGCATCAGCCAGCATTTACGGCCAGACTATGCAACACTCGGCAATATTTTTAGTATGGCCGGGATATATTGCCACATATTTTTAGTGTGGCCGATGAATGTTTAGGGTTTCAGACATATTTCCGGAATAATCGCTTTGCAATCGAAAATACTGCAATATTTCTCAGCCACTTTTATTGTTGTCTCGCTATACGGCATAAGTGCGTCCCTTTCTTATGCTACGTGAAGTATGCCGCGATTCGCTCAAGTAGTATAGCTATGTTCGTGTTTGTTTCTGTTTAGTTTCGATGGCAGCAAAGTAAATGCGGACATCTAAATTTTTTCAAAAATGCTTTTTTTACAAAAAAATACTTATTTCCAGACTTAAAATATCTAACGTATCACGCTTATTGAAATAAGGTCGAATCCACATTTTTCTTGTTTTTTTTTGTTTTGATTTTTCTTTTAAAACAATGTATAAGCTGCTGCAACTATGAGTTCGTCAGCCATACTAGCCATGTATGTAGCCCATGTAAAGCCAAAATAATGAGCCATATACTGCTGCAGAAATATTGCCGAGATATACATTTTCCAGCCATATGCTGCATTAAAATGTATTTTGTATTGCCGGGATATAATCTGCAATGTTGTAGCCACATAATTCATTAAAAGTATAGCCCGTCTAGGAGCCCCTTAACTGAAGGATTATTGTTTTTGCAGGAAACTACCCAATTCAGTGGCTTGGTGACACATAATCTGAGGGGCTACTACGAAACTCGCAAATCGAAGTTCGTATCGCACCGTCCCTTTCACTCGCGTATTAAATGAAAATGCGTCAGCGGGACGGCAACATACGAAGTTCGAGTTTTTCACTTCGTGGTATAGGGTCTGCTTGTAAACTCCATTTCAATAGAATTTGACAATCCTGTAGACACTTTCAGCCAAGTAGAACACCGAGTTGCTTAGGACTTGGTGATGTGACTATTATTATTTTTCGGTTCCTTTTAGATTATAATCACATCAACATGGATATAATAATAATAATAATTTATTCAAAAAACTCACATTTAACTATCACATTATCACATTTAACTTAAGAACTTAACATACATTAAAGGAAATATTAACAAGAAATGCCTGAACTCAGATTCCCTGTGTTTCAGGCAAATAATTCTAACATATTTAGAGGTAGATATAATTCAATCAACTAGAGAAGGTTATTCTAAATTAAACAATGATAATATTTTTAGTTTCCTTAATACTAACACATATATACTGTGATACTAATCTAATTTAAAAGTATAAGGGACATTATGATTATATATTACATTTACATTATTACATAGACATTATGATATACCTACCTATTACTTACCTACATAGGTAAGTGTGCCCACGTTAGGGTGTCTAAAATGTCTAGAAAATTGAAAGATTCTATTGAAACGTAGTTTAGTGATTGATTTCTTAGCTACGCTGCCTTAGGGTTTGTGGGTACGAATAAAACATTTCAGCGGGGCGATCTAGATGAATATTGATTGTCTAATACTTAGGTTGAAGCGGCCTGGATGCTTTGTTGTCGGGTTTCCAAACTGGGATTTCGGTTAGATTTCGGACGGCTAGGACTAGCCTTTGTATCGTAATTAATCGAATAGTGGAAATGCCTATCGTTTCAGTGATTTTAGGTGAATTTCAAGCATGATTTAAATATGTATTAAACATAAATTACTAACTTTGCGTCATAATAATATTAGTAATTATCAATTCAGCGAAATGCTTGCCTGTTTTTTCCATGATGAATTTTAAGAACCTATATTTTGGAATCCACCAAAATTTGGTTCCGGAAGATAGTTAAAAAAATTGTACAATAAAATAGGTATTTTTTTAGCAAAAATGTTATCAGTAAATTTACTGTCAAAATATGTTCGAATAATTCAGTTTTTAGACCTGCAAGCTGAATCCATAGGAAATTGAAAAAAAATATTAAAGTAATTGAAGCCTTTTTTTAAGTTCCTTTAAAAAATGCGGATTTTACATGTGTTACAAAGACCATAAATAAAACTAGTAATAGGCTTATAGCGAATTCGCTTGATTTTTACAAAATTATTAAATATTCATAGTCAAAATACCATAACGGAAGAACTCGCGCTGCTAGGCGGACTTGACACCCCATTCTTCAGTCTACTCGACGTGACCACGGCAACTGAAACGTAGCCGAAACGTCGAGGTAAATATTACTTGTAAAAAGAGCGTGATAAGTCCCGTTATGGTATTTTGACTATGAGTGGGAATCACGAAGGTTTAAAATGTTTTATTACATATTATTTTTTATAAAATTTTACTGTCGCGGTGATAAATTTTGGTGGATTATTGAAGTATATTTGCAAATTACATGGCCTAATTTTTAATGCAAAAACAAAGCTTCAAATAAATTAAGAGCGAAGAAGGTGACTGGGGTATGTGGAAAAGCGAATGTGTTAAGGTAGGGAGTCAAGTTACCAAATTCAATACATTTTAGGAAACGTTTCAAAAGGGTATGAGGGATGGGTTGTTCTCGGGCGGTTCGACCGCTAGTCATTAAAGTAATTATCGGGAAGATGACGGTTCATTTTAAACAAGCTTTCGAGGAGCGCTTCTGTCGATAGGACGAGGACATAGCTTTGCCTGTGACCACGTTGTAGATATGATTTTCAGATATTTGGTACAATGAATAGCTATACAATAGAATTAGTGATTATTAATAAATTTTGCCAAACATTTAGATAAAAAATACAGAGGATTTCTTTACTCTAAATACAGGGAAACCTACAAGAAGTCTCAAATCTTAAAATAACACCTTAATTAGGTATTTAGATGCTGCGTGCACTTGCGGGATCGTCGATACGCAAATCCTCCTCACACTTGGCAGGATTTTCTTATTAAGAGCGTGTTTATACCTGCTGGCAACGTTGCATTTTTATTAGTTTTTCTCGATTATTCCATAAAAATTGAATGAAAATTAAAGTCTTATAATCTTTAAAAACGAATTAATGTTTATTAACGGTTTTTAAAGAAACTAAAAGTCTATAACGAATAATTATTGGAGTAGACACATATATTAAGAAGAGTTTCATCACACCACATTTTTAATTTTCATGGAATTTTTATGGAATAATCGAGAAAAACTATCAAAAATGCAACGTTACCAGCTCAGCAGGTATAAACGCTCTTAATTCTATTTAATTACCAGCCGCAACTGCTGAAAATATATCTAGACCTCTCTCATGTCATGATGTTATTCGTGCCGTTATTAGCCTCTTTTTTAGACAGCCTTTTTCAAAAATAAATAAGTACCTCTACTCCATTTTTCCCATTTCATACAATAACCCGTCAACTCCAGTTAGCTTTTTCGTTTTAAAATTGAAACGGCTCGGCTAGTCTATGCCTTTATGCTATACAAAACTTGGCACTCGCAATCCAGCTGTTTTGTTAACCGCAAGTTAAAATTTTATAATATTTTTGATATTCTTTTTCATCGTAATTTCCCTCGGGGCCAGACCGTCACCGTTCGGCGACACTTTTCGGTCGCCCCGTTTTGTGCGACCTTTTAATTCTTATGAACTTGTTTTGTTTATTTTGTACTCAGAGTCAGTTAATTGCGATTAACTTTGCTCTTTACAAAAAGGTAACTTTGAGAGGAATTTAAAGCGGTCAGTAACATAGTACGGGCGCAAAATGGGCAAATGGCAATGGATGCGTAAAAAAAATTAAAATAACGGTTTAGACGGGTTAAAGTAACGGTAACTTACAATTATAAGTCCGTAAAGAACCGGAGCGACTTAATAAGTTTTGAAATCGTTCTTACAATTTTTAATTTTTACAAATCAGGCCACACTTACGTAAATGCACGTAACCTTACCGTCAGGGATTTAATAATCTGCACTCATAAGTACACTATATATTTTTAGGCCAAAACTAGTTGAAAATGTTCGTCTTAAATTTTCACATGCCCGTAGCCGAAAAGCCGGTTAGGATAACCATATAATACCTAACCGTTGAAAATCGATCGAACCAGACAAATTGAAACTCAGATAATTTATTCCCCAAATAGGCTGCAGATGGGCCTTAACACTTTAGATTGATTACCTCGGGATATCCTTGGAAATGATATGTAGAAAAACGTATTGATAGCTGACAGGAATATATCGTTTGGAAACTAGAACTTGGCAATAAGCTAAATATTACTTTTTTGATGTAAATGGTTATTTATTTCAAGCTAGTTTAGTGCGGCTAGGCTGGCTAGCGCGGCTACGAGGAAAGGAAGGGATGGATAAGTCAAACTGATGATATCAATATTTTCTTGTGATATTTGTAAGATGCTTTCCTTTTTTTCCTGGTTGTAGGTAGGTACCTAACCACTATTGGGATATATATTTATAGACGAAATCGAAGGGCAACAGCTAGTATATAATAACAATAGGATTAGTAAGATAGGATGTTTGTGTAACAATAACTATTCAAAGAATCAAAATATATGTAGGTATGTATATATTTTATATATATTTCGAGAACGCTGGTGAGAGCAGACGATGATGATAGGTGGAATGAGGGTAGGTACTTACTTCTGTCTCGCCGTCAGGATGCGTTCATGATAGGCACTTGAGTGAGAGCTTCAATAAGATTTTTTTTTTCGAACACAGTTGTTTTGTTTCACCAGCCGATAATAATTAAATTACAAAACCAATTAGGGATTTGTACAGACCTACGAACTGACAGAATCATTAGCCAGGTGTTGTCATCCCTACAGTCTGAAGTAGAATGACGTTTCGGCCGGTAGTAGTTTTCTTGGTGATAATCAAGGGATATTAAACATATTTGATTGTTCCACAGACGGACCGAAGTTCGTGGACTCTGGCAGCAACGTGACTGTCGTCGTTGGCCGGGACACCACACTCACGTGCAAAGTCGACAACTTAAACGATTACAAGGTAAAGTTACGTTAAAATCTGGCGGCACGAAGTTGTGCTCCAGGGACTAAGTTTTGTATGGACGACAAAAAAAATACAATTGTACGGGATACGTACAACAACGTTGATCTGATAATTGATACTTGATAGAAACACTGATAACTCTATATGATTTTATTGATAACCAAGGTACAAATGTACTAACTAGGAGCACGTATAAACGTAGACTGAAATAATATTACAATTAATGCGCATACTGCAATAAAGAAATGAATGACTTATGAATAGTGATGACGCTTGCAATGTGCGATGCTTGTATCGTACAACAATCTTTTATTACTTTACGTACATAGGTAAAGATTGATATAGTGAATGCGTTAAGGTACCAAAGCATTTCGATTTGACGCTGACCACTGCTAGCTTTTTAACATAACTTAAACTCTGTAGTCCCAACAGTAATCATCAGTCCCGGAACAAATGTACTCCAACTTACCGTAGTCATTTCATTACACGAAGCTGAGTTGACGTAATTTGCGAATTACCTACACCTAGAGACAGTGGCTTGTGTTACACGACCATTAGTGAGACGTATAGTTGCCATAACTCATTTCCTACCATAATGTGTTTCCATTCACAGCTTCTAACGTGCGCTTTCACTACGAGTAGCGGAGAAAATGCCAGTAGGCTTTGCCATACTGATTATACAGTCTTAATCAAAATAAAAAACAGAAATACTTACTACAAAATTATGACAATCACACTTTCTCGAGTTTCGAGATCGCATAGGTACTAATAATCGATGTTCAAATTGCACGGCGTCCAAGGCGTAATAAAATTTTGAATCAAAAATTCGGCTTCATAAAATTATATATAATCATCTGCTGCTGCTTTTGTCGTACGATGCTCCTGTATCCGTCCTTGAAACTCAAGAGACCTTTTATCATGAATGGAAGACCTCATTTATAGCTCAACTAGCTTTTGCCCGCGACTTCGTACGCGTGGAATTCGGTAATCGCACGCTGTTCTATCGGGAACTGTGCATTTTTTCGGGACAAAAAGTAGCCTATGTCACACACGGGTCCATAAACTATCTCTACTAAAAATCTCGTCGATCCGCCGCTCCGTTTCGACGTGAAAGACGGACAAACACACACACTTTCGCATTTATAATATTAGTATCGATTATACCTATCTACTTCAAAGCATAGCATTATTAGATTGAACTATAAACAATTTGGACACTTTTTCGCGGAAAAAACCTCTAGATGATTCCCGCTATTTATTTTACATTTACTACGAAATATAGATCAAACACATACTGTTAGCCTAATTTACCTTCCTTCCTTTGCTGTGTTTGCATTGTAGTATTATATTTATTTAATTTGCTACTCGTCTCATTATATCAACATTAGTTTTAATATGTAGGTATGCTTTTATATAACTCATTTTACCTATTGTAGGTAATTACAACACATACCTAATACGGGTTCTGATCGCTTGTTTACCTACGTTATCGAGTACCACATGGGTAAACAAGTCTGCCTCAGTTCCATTGACTGGGATGATAGGTGTAGCGTCCAGGGAAGTTTTTTGGATCAAAATAACTCGTGTTTCATAGAGTACCTACCCAAATGGGAATGGTACCAACAGTTGACCACTAGTCAATACATAGAGTAAAAAAATAATAAAGACTAGTTTTCAGCTAGCGTAGAGAACTAATTGTTCCTTTATTAAAACAACATAGCGATTTTCAATGTGTTAACTATGATTCCACATAACGATAACTCGTTGCGTTGGCCTGCTGTTGTACCCTCACTTGTACAACCAGAACTCTGGTTTCCCTTCAAACAGCCTCTCGTAAATATTAAGGTAAAGCGTCGGCACCACATTTGTGTCCTTCGGAAGAGCAATTATGAGGGCAAAGTTACACCATTTGGGGCAGCAGGCTCAAATGTCCTCGACAACAGAGTTTTAATTTGCTGGAGAGATTTTAATATACTCCGAACTGTGGATCGGAGCACCGACCGCTGGTTTGTTTGTTACTCGCTGAACAAAGCGAATTATTATTTGATTAAATGTCTTACTGGTGTATATTATCATACAGATACATACATAAAAAATACATACTCCTTTATTCGTTAGTGCTTAATTAACTTTTGCGTTTAAAAGACATGTACCTACGTCATATTAAACTTTCACATCGTAAGCAAGAAGTTATATTGTAGGTAGCCAATTGAAATTTTCACGACCTATTTCATCATCTTCTTATAAGTTCCAAGTACTACCTATATGTGAGAAATATCTGCGATGCAGTCTTTTTGTATTTTTTCCGAATAAACAGGGATGGCCTTATTTTCCCTTTAAACATGAACACAATTTTAGCCCGTATTCCACTAAAAACGATAAATTTGGCAAGATATTGATAACATTGTCGCCGCGGTGACCTTCGCAGCGTCCCGTATTCTGCAAATTATGAATCGTTCCACCCGTAAAACATGAAACGGTTCATCCAAATGGAAGCAATTTGCACCGAACAAGTCACAGCCCTTTGTTGGCTGAATAATTGAATCGAATCGCGCCCATCCTGACCTAATTGTGATACGTGAACTTCAAAGCTAATCGCTCATGCTATTGATATCACGTATCGAAAATGGCCCCCGAAATTGGCTGTAATTAAGCGTTAGAAGCCCGAATGGAACCACCATCACGGAACTGTCATCAACCTTTAGGAGCGGGTTGCATCATCAGCGAATAGGTCAAATTTTCGTATCCCTTTACATTAAAACGATACCCTGCCTCATAACAGAGGGCTAATGCATGCTTGCTATGCTTATTCCTTTGTGGGTGGAAATTTCCACTGACTAATGATCTAATGAATGGTGCATAATTGATAAGAACAGACCGCAAATTAAAACTTTTGAAAGAGCACTTCGCATAAAAAGTTTAAGCTCTTTCAGTGCTTTCCCGTCTGCCCTAACCAAATACGAAAATTTCATGTCTATTCAGATTTAATTTCGAATGTTTAACTCCCGCTTTATTATTAAAATGGTTCGCCAATACGGAGAAGTTGCTAACCGGAATAATGGTAGGTAGGTACTTATTGTCCGACGAATGAAATAACGTTCCCCAAGGCGCGATTTACGGTGGCAGTATAGAGAAAGCTATGATTATTACAAAATTACATGTTAAAACAGTTATAATTGCAATAAGCTCTTGGATTATCTTTCGAGTTTCCTTGGAACTTTTAACAACTTTCAATCAGTACCTACACCGCTTTATGCCTTTGTGAATTTGCAATCTTGTTCTTCTTCTTCTTTTTCAGCGCATTTCCGCCGACCGTTGGGCATACGCCTTTCCAACCTTTCTCCATCCAGATCAACTATCTGTTTCTCTCTTCGAGACCGGTCCTGCTGTCTCCACAATGTCATCGGACCATCGAGCAGGCGGTCTGCCCATGCACATTTCTTTTGCCTAGCCGGGGTCTCCACTCCAAAACGCGCTTACCTACTCCACCGTTCGTGCGTGTCGTCAGCACACGTGACCAGCCCAAGCCCATTTCAGCTTTGCGATTTGCGACTCTATGTCCCACATCGACCATTTTCGTGCGTTTTCTAATAAGCTCGTTCCGGACTCGATCGCGTAGCGTAGCGTGAATGTGCAATAAAAAGTTTGTATTTAGGCACTTAATTTAGATGTAAGTACCTACTAATTTTATAAAAACTTGATTTTATTTACCTACCTACATTTTACACGTGGCGAAGTCTTGGAAAGTTTGATATCGTTTCTGAAACTTGAAGCCGTACGCATAGTATCCAAGAGTGATAATCTACTTCCGATATCCACTTTAAATTCACAATTCAATACTTCGGAACAAGTAAAGTGCTTAGAAGAATATGTAAATGTTCCTACATTCTTGACAAGTAGCGTTATTGTTTTAGTACAGTCAACGTCATAAATAAGTGATCATTTCTGTACCTTGTCGCTTTCAGTCGTTACACAATTTCGTATGGCTTTTCAAACATGACGTTAAAGTGACAAGGTACAAAAGCGATCACTTATTTATGATTTTGACTGTACATTACGCATTTTAATATACGTTTTATTTTCTCGGACCGAATAATGTCGTATGATATGAGTTCCATTTCGATACTTAAAGAAAACAAGCATACAACGCACATCCCACTATAAAAATGCGAAAGTTTGTAAGTCTGTTTGTTTGTTACTTTTAATTAAACCGCTAAACTGGTTTAGATGAAATTCGGTATACAGATAGTTTGAGTCCCGGGGAAGGACAGTTTTTATCCTAGAAAAGTGCATACTTAGCTCCCGCGGGATTGCGATAGCCGAATTCTACACGGGCGGAGTCGCGAGTAATACTAGTAGTAGTTAGTAGTAGTTAGTAGGGGTAGTTAGTAAAACATGCCTTGATAATAAATAAATAAAAATTAAAAAATCAAGGTAGTTTTGTAGCACAGTTAAAATTTATTAATAATTTGCGGGTAGTTTTTTGTTTTGTTTGGCAAATTAAAACAGTGTTGGTGGTTTGTTAGTCTAACAACGTAGCATCGTGTACGGTTGTATCACTCTGAAGATGAGCTCTGGTTGAGTTCGAAACGCGTCAGTGTGTTGTGGTGGTGGTGATAGATGGGTTTGTGTAATTTGTGTGTGTTCTTACAGTGTGGAGGTGGAGGAACTGCATGAACACGCATAATTTGCATAGACTTAGCTATCTTAAGGTCGCGGGTGAGCCAAGAAATTCTTTTAGTTCATTGATATGGACCTCCGCAAAGTAACGCCTGATTCAATAAATTATTTGCTATCTAACGATATTTGACTTGTCAAGGAACCCTCATTGATACAGGCTGTCCTTTCACTCCCAAAATACGACGTCAATGCGACGAGATTGTGGCGTGTAGAGCTAAGGTCCGAAATAGTTAGTAGGTTTATGGCACCTGTACTTCACGTATCATATCTAGACTGAGTTTTTAGTCACAGTCCATTGGATTGATAGGACAAATAATTTTTTTTTTGAGCTTGGAGCCCGGCCATCTTTATAAGCTAACATTTTAGTTTACCAAAACACAAGATGTAGTACACAGATACAGCACAAGTTTCGTCTTTAAGGAACCCGCTATGCCGTAAGAATTCCACGAAATCCATTCTTATTCTTCACTTCATCATAAAAAAAAAACCTTTATTCAAATTTTCAGTTTTCTACGTAGGTACACGAGTATGGGCTGAGCGTTAAAAATTAGTTAGTCGGGATTTTTCTTTTTATATCATCATCATCACGTAAGCCGTAGGACGTCCACTGCTGGACATAGACCTCCCCCATAGACCTCCGGTTGCTTCGATTGGGAGTGGCCGGCATCTACCCCAAATCCCACGGCTTTCAAATTCAAATTAACAAAAGAATAAAGTAAAAAATACATTGGTCTTATAACTTGCATTCCTTGTATTCAGCTTGCAAGCAAGCATACAAATATTTCATTAAATAAGCCAGCTTTAACCAGAGGCCTTTGCCTAACGTTTCTGACGCTCGCGATCGCAATCAAATGACATTTTCGCATACAGTAACTGTCATTTGATTGCGATCGCGAGCATCAGAAACGTTAGGCAATACGGCCTCGTCGTCCATCCATCTCGTAAGTGGACGTCCTACGCAGTGCTTGCCGATCCGCGGTTTCTATTCGAGGACTTTTCAGCCCCAATGCCCCCAACGGCCATAATATGTTCTCCGTGCTCTGTGCTCCATGGTCTTTTCATTCTTGGTTAACCTTAGCTTCCTTCCAGGTGGCATGGCTCCGCGTGGACACCCAAACAATCCTCACCATCGGGCCCCACGTGATAACAAAGAACCATCGCGTGGGGGTGGCACGTGGGGACGCCCAAGCGTGGGCTCTGACGCTGCGGGACGTGCGGCCGACTGATGGCGGAGACTACATGTGCCAGATCAATACAGAGCCTATGATCACGCAGACGCATCATCTTCAGGTTGTCGGTCAGCACTAAACGATGCTAATTTGTTTAGTCTGTAAACTATACCCAAAAGAAAATAGGAGTCATTTAAACTTCATTAGTATAACAAAAATACCAATGAATATAGCTTTATAATTATAATGTCCCTTGTCTTCAAATGGTATTACTTAACGCAATACAAATACTTTTTATTCAATCAAATGTATTCAGATAATAAAGCAAACGTATTTGTCTTCGATTTCATTTTATTGTTGTAACTGAAATGGCCCTTATTTTCTTTGGAAAAACTATTATTTCAGTGCGTTGAAACTTGGGGCCTGTCCAGTCGAAGAAAGATTGCCAAGTCATGTATTAACTCAAATTTGCGTCAACGCCAACGGCACAAAACAGACTAGCTCTAAAAGTTGCCTAACCCCTGGTACAGGATGTCCCGTTGATATTTTCACATGTCAAACATTTTTAGTTTATAAATAAAAAAAAAACATAAATTATTGTTATTAAGTATAACGCTAGCTTTTTTGTCTCTTGCTCGCGCTTGATACCTAATCTCTTCAACAATAATTTATTTAATACTGCTCTAGTGACTTGAATCTTTTTTACTTTTGTTCTGTTTAATGAGCGTTTTCAAAAAAACAGTGTAACATTCCGTTTTTTTGAAATTTTGGAAAAATTATGGTTTTTCCTACTCACTTCACTACGTATTTCTGTAACTTAACCAGACATTAATTTAATCAATTAACTAAATTTCAGACTGAAAAATAAGTGTAAATGACAGCCGACAGATACTTGGAAAATCTTGTTAATTTACTTTGCAGTTCATTGCTGGCAATTATAGTTTTGTTAGATAGTTAATTAAATTAATTTCACGGTTAAGATACAGAAATACGTTACTTTAACCTCCCTTTAAAAAGCCTGGCTTCCGGTAACACAGTGTATACAACGCACAACTATATGTAGCTAGCTACGTAAACCTTTAGGACATTATTTATCCTGATATACTCGTATATAGGTGCTGAGGTTTTCTCTGAAATAGCTGGTTTTTTACTCTGATTTTCGTATTGGTTCCTTATCGCTTTTTGTTATTCCTGATCACCGAATTAAAATCACCGTGAATATTTTTCGTTTTGCAAGGGCTTACCCAACAGACAAAAATAGGGTTTATATCCCCACCCTCGTGATTTCCGCTAAATGTATCAGTGATTCCAGCCCCGGCGAATTCAGTTCAATTATTCTTATACTGTTTTCTTTCGGTTCCGCAGTAATTACTCCGTCAGTTGTTAAGAGTCCTGCGCGAGCCCACGACACGCTTTCATTCCCAGAGATTGGATACCGTTATGCCGCGTTTCCGATAACCACTGAATTAATTGAAACCGGTATATTGTTGAGATTGTACGACACTAATTCGCATTTCGGCTGGTTATTTACTTCATATTGTGCCCGTTATTTGGTATTTTCGATCGGATTGTTAATTGAGCGCTGTTGTTTCTACCTATTAGTATTAAACGGACAGTGGGTTAAGGGTAGATGATTCGACGGTTGATTTGCTCTGATGATGATGTTGTTCAATTCATATATCGTCATGCCAAATTGTGAAATCAACTTACGATAGCAGTGTTTCCTGACAACTATGACATCTGGGATTCAAGAAAAGCGCTTAAAAGAAAGTATTCTTAAAAGGCCGGCAACGGATCAATGACTCTTCTTGAGTAGTTGATACTCATAGTTGGTGTTGTTGCTCGTTTGCCTCCCTATCATAATAAAAAAACAGCCGTAGGACATACACTGACGGACATAGGCATGCATGGGCGTCCCACACACATGACAATCTTCAACCTTGGTGAATAAAATTTTCTACTACCTACTTACTTAGTTGACAAGATAGGTACTTATTAGGTACTCGTATTTCAAGTTAGCTTAATTTGAAGCCACTTTTGAATGGTATTTTTAATAGACGTGATTTCAAATATAATCTGTTTTTGATAGCAGTAGGTACGTTTGCGCAATGTAATTTAAAACTTATTAGAATGAAAAAGTTTTTGGAGGCGCCGTACGGGATTTGACTCCGAGTTTTGTGGCTGTATCTGTATAGCCGCGTGCGCTAAGGGTGTTACCAACCCACAACTACACCCAGGGTGAATATTCGAACTCTTTGACCGCTCGATTAAACGTTGTTACTATTCCACGTTTATTAGCACAACAGAAGGACAAGTCACAAGAGTTTTAATCTCGTCAAATTTAACATCGATACCTACCTATTGTCTTTCTTTTTCTTCTTCTTGCAGTGCCTCTTCAATCTTTCTATTGTCTTTAGTTTCATTAAAATTTTACCCTGAGCATGATCTCTTGTCATAATATTTGCCGAAACGGTAATGAGGAGGAAAAACACCACAAAAATCCTGCACCACATCATTCCCGACCGGATACCCACCATGGCGTGCCACTCTGGCCACTGGCCGAAAAATCATAAAATCTTATATGTGGTTTCAAAAATCTTTTCCCTGGACGAAACCTGGACGGCGATATTAGTAACTTGAAAAAAAACCGCCTGTTTTTACAAACTTATTCTTCGTTTTCGTATTAAACAGTACCACCGGACATCGTGGACTCTGGCAGCAGCGGTGAAGTGATGGTGCGTGAAGGGGAGAATGTGTCCATACATTGCGCTGCTTTGGGAACGCCGCCACCCACCATTACATGGAGGAGGGAGGACTCGGGCGTCATGAAGATTGGCGCTGAGAGTGGTGAGTGATTCATTTATTAGTACCATTATGTATCTTTATTACAAATAAACAAAAAAATTTAAAATGTTGAAGTTATTAAAACTAGTTTTTTTTGTGATTAAGAGATAGTCACGAAAGTGGAAAACTAATACTTACTAGGTTTACCATCGACAAAAAATCCTTTACCGAGTGAGAAGCTGACAAGTGTTGCCAACACCAATACTTATATTGTTTAACTTTTTTAAATTACGTTCCAGTTCAGAAACTAGACAGGCACATTGCACTTGCTGTGCATATCTCCATTATAAGTGGAATTCTGTCCTGAAACTCATTTCTTAATTCAAACTTCATAAAACAATTTCGAAACTGAGGTTGAAATTCCATTTACTCAAGTTGCTCTTATATGAAACCTCTATTGCACCCTGTCAAATGCACCCCAGTGCACGTTTCATGAGACTGCACTTCACATGCTGGATTTTCATAAGTACACGTAGGTACTTATATATTTTAGTAAGTTCGAGACAAGTTCGTTTGCATTTGCATAGAAGACCGTCTTACGTAATGGTAATGTTATTACAATAAGGAAGTTCTATCGTTTGCCGCTCTCCTTCGCGCATATAGAATACAGTTTCCAATAAAAGTTTCCCTAAAGGCAGAGGAAATAAAGGCCAATCGGATTTCGTCGGTAAAATTAAATATATTTCGTTTGCGTTTTTATTTGCATTATCTATAATATTTAATTGAACATTGAACAAAAGATACATATTTGTAGGAATAGTGTTATTTATTGTATTAATAAAACCATTGTTTAAACAAAGAATGATATAAAGGATTATATTTATTATTAGTACCTACACGTTTTACAAATGAAACTCACGTCGCTTCTCTTTTCCTTAGCGGGATTTTGCTATTCACTCATTCATTTAATTCATTCTCTTTTTATGCAATCAAGTCTTCATGTAGCTGTGTGTGTGATCGATCATTCACATCAGCTCTCGTGGCACTACCTATACATAAATTGGTATAGTTTTAAAACTTTGACAGGGTATCTACGAGAAAAAAAAGTGCTTTTTTTCTGTCGAATCGAAGCGTCACATTGCCATCGATTATTTGCTAGAACCAATCTAGTTTTTGAAACTAAAACCTTGGTATTCTGTGTTCAATCAAGTTTGTTCAAAATCCAATCAGTCCGTAAATTGATGCAACATAAGTTACTTAAAACTGTGAACGAATTCAAAGTGAATTTTTTCACGTGATACAAATTTTGTGTTGCTAAATCAATTAAGTAATCCTGGACGAATGTTAAAATTATATCGGCTCGTTTTTTTAAATTAATCCAGCATCTGTACAGCCAATCAGTTTGATTTCTGGGCTACCACAGAACCTTATTCCGTACGAGGGAAATAATTTTATATTCTTTAAGACAAACATTTATCAAGTTGCGGTTATTAAATACATGCATACTTACTTACATTTAATCCGTATGAATCCGCGTGAAAAAAAATCAACACTGGATATGTTTTTAAAAAGTTTCCCTTCCAGTAGTCGTTTGCCTTCCAGTCGAATAAAAAAAAAGTTGCAGAACAAAAGTAAGTCCCATGCTCAGAGGCACCCTGCAGATAAATAACAATTTTGCTCATAATAAGGTTTCATAGCCGACTAGATATCAGATTGACTGGCTGTACAGTCAAGTGTAAGAATATGAATTTACTTATTTAAAGTTTCAAAAATAAGTACCACAGACTCTTATTCCGACGCAATAAGGCCCTAGTAACATATTTTTGAGTGGTTCGAATAGATACATATTTTTAATCCCCGACGCAAAAAGAGGGGTGTTATAAGTTTGTACTTTGTTTGTTTGTTTGTAAGTGGCACCGTAGCTCTTGAACAGATGGGCCGATTTGAATGAAGATTTTGTATTTGAAAGCAGGTTTTCTAGCGATGATTCTTAGATATGTTTCATCAAAATCGGTTCAGCCGTTTTTGAGATATTGAACTTTGAAGTGACAAAGTGTTGGTTTTTCCAACCTATTGTTGGTTAGGTTAACTGTTATTACACTTGGCTGTACATGGGTTGGCCAGGTTGGTAAGCAAGGGTATGTTACAGTGAACAAGTGGAGCGGAGTCTGGTTGAACCTGAGCTCCGTCGTCAGAGACATGAGCGGCGCTCTCCTCTGTATTGCGAGCAACGGAGTGCCGCCCTCTGTCAGCAAGCGGATACCGCTACGGGTGCTGTGTAAGTAACGAAATTCCGAAAATCGAAGTTCGTATCGTGCCGTCCCTGTCACTCTCGTATTAAACAATATAAGCGTCAGCAGGACGGCAAGATACGAAGTTCGAATTTTACACTTCGTAGTATAGAGCCGGGTCAACTATTTGTCTGAACAGCAAAATACCTAGGACTCTATTTACTAAAACACTCACTATACAAGATGTTCTAAAATTAAGCCGGAATATTTGAGGTGTGGTTGGGTTAGTTTGATAGGTTTGACTAAACACCCCCTGTAAATGTTTTACGGAATTTTTATTATATACGTCCCACTGCTAGGCACAGGCCTCCTATTTGAATGAGAGAGCTTGCGCCATGGTTCCCACACTGATCCAGTGCGGATTTAGAACTTGACACACACCATTAAATTACTTCAAAGGTATGTCCAGGTTTCTCACGATTTATTGCTTCATCGTAAAGATCGTGGAAAATTTCACGAGTAATTTTGCACATGATTTTGGAAAACTGACATGCGAGTTCGGGTTTGAAACCACGACCCTCTACTTGAGACGCCGTAGGGCATAGGCAACTGGACGATTTTGATGTAGGTAAATACTTGTGTACTAGTACCTTCACAAAACAACAATATCCATATTTTAAGTTAGAAGTCGTTGAATCGTAATCACCTTTAAGAAATAAACACAAGACTTTGTAATTCGTCTCTTATTCAAAATAATCTATTTAAACTTTCCGGGAAGCGGTTCTGCGGACTTTGTAACAATAAAACTTCTATTGTGTCTTGTCCTGTGTCCCGGAAAGTGTTAAACAATTTGAGTGCCTCAAAAGATTTACTTTTGTAGAAGGCAGGACATTTTATTATAAACTTATTAAGAAATAACTCGGTTGTTTCACTTTAGGATTTTAAAATAATTTTATTTCAGCACAAAGTTTGTACTGACCTTTAAAACTTGACGTTACACCGTTTGATACAAGAGGGAGCTACAGTGCTTTATTAAATGCACCATGAAATACAAAATGAAACAGAAAACTTGTAAAAATTTCGTCGTTAGTTTCTCGAAAGTGTCAACATTTTCAACAAAATAATGAAACTTTAGAACTTGTGGCGAATCGACTGACGTCCCGTTAGTCAAATTCGCTCGGCTAACGCGGGAACAAATGGCACTATTAAAATCAAATCTTTGGTACAGCTGCTGGAAACCTAGAATGTATTTTATTATGAGATATCTTTTACTTTCGAAGGTAAACCTTCGGTGGCGATGACTCAGAAAATGATCGGTGGCTATTTAGGGCAGTCTGTGACTTTGGTGTGCAGAATTGAAGCTTACCCCACGCCGGGCGTCCACTGGACGCATATTAACGTTAACAGAATACAGAACGGTAAGTAATTATATGTATAAAGTTACTAGCTTTTGCCCGCGGCTCCGCCCGCGTGGTATTCGGTTATCGCGCGCTATTCCCTCGGGAACTGTGCATTTTTCCGGGATAAAAAGTAGCCTATGTCACTCTCGGGACCATAAACTATATCTATGCCAAAAATCAAGTCGATCCGTCGCTCCGTTACGGCGTGAAAGACAGACAAACACACAAACATAAAAACACACTTTCGCATTTATAATATTAAGTATGGATTATATTCTCACCATTTTAGGTGTGATTTCGTGAACTTAGTGTTTCAGTTATCTTCTACTTACTTATTTGGAAGTTCGTTTTTTACACAGTGGCGTAGCTAGGCGTGGGAAGAATGGGCCCTCGCCCACGGCCTCGCACTTAAAAGGGCCAAACGAGGCCTCTTTAAATGCGATGCGACCATAGAAAAGGGGCCTCGCTGATACGACTTTGCCCACATCTACATTAGTCCACGCTACGCCACTGTTTTTACATGCAACTCAGTAACTGTCTAATGTGTTTTTTGTTCTGTTATTTTGTGCAGAATTTAAATACATAAGTATACAAATCGTATACGTGGATTTGACCAAAGTTCTTTTAGTGGATGGATTGGTACGTCTTTTCCGATGACTTTGCATGCAGTCTTACTGATAATATTACCAGTGTGAAAGTTTTTATGCGTGTTTGTCTTTTTGGGTCTAACTAATTTTGACAAAGTTTTCCACACAGATAATTTTCAACGCATAGTTTTTAAACCAAAAAAATTGCATTGCAAGTAATATCGTGCGACATGTGCGTGCATCAATAACGAGTCAAAATTTTTGTTTTATACGTTTTTGTCGTATTTTACTAATATCTTTTCATCGTTCTCAGGCACGAAGTACCAGGCTAGCATAAAATCGAATGGTTACAAGCATACAGCTGCGCTTAAGATCAACGACGTGTCGAGAGATGACATAGGCGCGTACCAGTGCCATGCGGAAAACGTGCTCGGCTCTGCGCAGGACGACATTACCTTGTACAGTAAGCAAAAATAATCGTATCTGTAAAAGAGTAAAGTGACTGAAGCGGCTCAAACACTGATGCTCTGCTATACAATCTAATCAAGCCATGTTTGGGTTTGTTAGAATGGCATTAGAGTGTATTTTGACCAAAAGTAGTTGCCATGGAGTAGTTATTTAGTTCTTAGTTACAATCAAACTATGGTTTTTTTTGTTATGGTTTTTTATTTTAAGTTTTTAAACTATTTTTTTTCTTTTGTTTAGCACTCTTTTTGAAAACTTTTTGTACGAGTAGTACGAGGCTAATTCAATTGGTGTAACTTGTGCAAAGACATTTATTATACAGAGTGACTGGTAATTCGACCCATACCGTATCTGTGAAAGCTTAGTAGGTATATTTTAATTTTTAATCTCATGTTCGGTGACATCCGCATTAAAATAACTAACATAATTACTAATCATTTAATACGTTTTTTACTTCTCATGCCCACAAAGTTCGTAAGTATTTCTGCTGAATGTTGGTGAATTTCCTCCCAAACGGAGTGAAATACAGAATGTAGAACAAGTTTACAAAATAATTAATTCTATGCCCTTGCTGTACTATCTACTATAGATGTGGTTCATTTTAATAATAAATATCCAAAACAAATTGGATATGCAGATGCTCTGTTTGAATGAAAATGGCGGAGCTCAAATATCGGCAAACCGGTAAACATTTAATTTTAATTCGCACTAAATAACTAATGAGGCAAACTTTGATCAAAGCATTAGGTACTATTTGTTCGCTCGAATTGTTATCAAGTGCATATTGCCGTCATCGGCTAAATAGTCAAACTATTGGTATGAATAATGCTTGATATGTCTTGTGTTGTGAAAATATCTTCTTTCATTCTTTCTTTCTTTTTAATTAATATGCTCAAAGCAAAGTGATCTCTTTTATAATAATTTCTAATTAGGTTTGATCACTGGTCCTGGGATAACCGGGCACGCATAAGCTTAAAACTTCTAACTCCAAAATGGATCTTGTAGGTAGGTACTCACAAAATAAAATAAAATAAATGTTTCGCAGCAATTTATGTGATAGATTATCACAAACTTTTTGCTCTTAGATAGTTCCATAAAAGCAGACCTAAAAATTAACTTTCTGCGAAAAGACATTATCCAGGATAAACAAGAGCGCTACTTAATGAATTTTACCAAATTAGCCGTCCAGCTTGTAGTCTAATACGGCAATCAATTGCGGCTGAACTAATTATTCGCTCGCTTTCCTCCTAATTAATGTATAAATTCGTCTTGTTCAAATTTCACGATTCATTGAGATCTGTAATGTTATAAAGCATCAGAGAAAAGTTAAACAACGCTCCTCTAATGATATTTGACTGTCGGAGGTTGATTACCGCTCTGGATTAATAAATGGTTGTGTTAGCATAGTAATGAGGCGTATAGAATAGAATGGCACGATACCGGATTGGCTTTTATCCGTGTTTGTGCTCCGAGTATTAATCAGTTACTATTTTACTCCTGCGGCTTTGCTGCCACCAAAAAATTAAACTAGCCTAGGTTACTGTCTTGCCAGAATCGGAACAGGGTCATGAAATGACACTATAATAATTTCAAGACGCGTCTCTTGTAAGTTAAATATGTAGTTAGTTGATGCAAAATCTATGAGAGAATTGTATTTTATCAGCTCATAAAAGCAAAAAAGCATTTTGCAAAGTTGTTGATGATACTAGATGATGTTTTTTTTTTCGTATTTTTTTGATATTTCTTTGAAAATAGTAACTTGAAAGTTATTAGCTTTCATTTGATACCCGTAGTGTTTTCTTTTCTGGGACGCCATACTGAAATGATTTTAATATACCTACCCTAACTAAGTATGTCGCTCCGACAGTAATCTTTTGAATTAAAATAAAATCAGAAATCTCTATCGTAGCAGCAACTTATAGCGATCTGTTATTATTTTTATTGTTCTAGCGCTCGCCACAACTACCATAACGACCACCTTGGTGACAACGACTAAGCCAACGACTCTCGTTACAGAACGTACGTCCTCTACACAACCATGTGAGTTTTTGAATATAATTTTGGACACTTAACTATTTTATACAAATGCTGTTAAAGTACATAATTGTGATTGGCGGGATAGACTAGTCTAGAATACCAATCTTTGCTAAAGTACGATGTAAAACGATAGAAAGTTCATGAGAAAGGAATTTAATTTTACGTCTAAAATTGTTGCTGGTTCAAGCGTTTTACGTCAAAAATGTGACATTTATGAAGAGAGTAACATCCTCGTTTCATTTACTACCCTTTTGTGTCATATTTTACACCGCAATATTTCAAAAATATGGAAACAAAATACATAAAAACAGAGTTATAAAATTACATCACAGAAAAAAGCATTAGGCAAACCCATCCCACCCCACTAATATTATAAATGCGAAAGTTTGTAAGTCGTTTGTTTGTTACTTTGTTACTTTAGCACGTCTAAACCGCCAACTAGATTTAGATAAAATTCTGTATACAGGTAGTTTGAGTCTCGAGGCGGGACATAGGATAGTATTTATCCATGAAAATTGCATAGTTCCCACGGGATGGCGATAGTAAAATTCTACGTGGATAAGGGCAACAGGTAGTGGTTAAATAATTTTAATCCGAGCAGAGTTGTAGAAAGTTAAAATGCCTAACTAGTGGAAAATTATTTAAGTTCTGTAACAATAACAACACACAATTTTCAAAACCAAAAACGTATAGCTAAGGTACCAGATGAAAGGTTTATGTATTCGACCGTATGTATGTAATTATATTTATCTTGAACAGATATGGAGCTCGAAACGACTCCTGATGAATACGAGAAGATTCTTCCCAACGATGACACTTACGTGGTGGTGCTAAGTCAACATCAAATGCAGAATTTGGGTAAGCTTTTGTGGCACAAAATAAGCGAAAAAAGACGGTAACTGTTTGTAGCTAGAAACTAGTCTTAACAGGATTTCTGAAACCTATCTTTCCTCTAAAATGCTGAGACGTTTTACGGTTTCAGCGAAAAATCTAGAACCAAAGATGACTACGACAAACAAAATTTTAATGTAACATTTTGATTATTACATTATGCTATTGCCACGTGCAACTACGATATCATGGGGAGGGATGGCAGTAAGGGAGAATGGGGGTGGTTGACGGAAACACGCACCTACTTGTGATCGTGCCGGTCCGCAAGAACACGGCTAAATGGTCTCATTTGTCACCATAAAACGTTGCAAGATCATTAAACTTCATTACGATTTCAAAACAGAAATAAATGCTGGCCATTTTCATTTTTTATCCAATTTAGTTCAAAAACAAAATGTCTTCGTGTAGGTATGTACGCTGAAATCTGGCAACATGATTGACTGTTGTTTTTTTTTTCAGAATTATCGCCAAGTTTGTGACCTGAGAAGAATTCAGACCACTGGTCTTTGTGGTCTGCCGCGCCTAAGTTGTCGCCTTCTTTGGACATTCTATATATTGCTGTAATAACAATTGCCTGCTGAAAACAACGAATCAGATTCAGTGTTATGTATTTCACATTGTATATAGTTAGCAAAGAGCTTAATAGAGTGTAGATTTATTTCATTATCTATCAAATAACTTGTTTAGTTTTGTCTTGTATATTTAACCTCTTGACGTCCAAGTCAAATCTTTGATTTATCCTTGTGATGTCTCCTTGAAGAGAAAGACTACATTTTGTTTTCTGAGAGATAATTTACATATTCAGCATGGTTTAAGTGTTATAATTATTTAATTTTGACTCTACTAAATTCTTTAAATATGGTTAGATATTTTTGATAATATTTAGCTTTATTTCTGGGTTATGTATGACATTTTACTGTACACTTATACATAAAAGCTTTTCTTCCTTCGTTAAATAAATAACATCAATATTACATATGTTTTACTTCAAACGGTGCGAAGTGTAAGTAGTTAAGGATATTTTAGGAAAGGAAAATGGAAACTCTTCTAATGTGATTGTATACGAACTGTTGAAAAAACTGTATTGTGACTGATTTTGACAAGCAATGTTTTAAGTCATGTTTATTTCAAATACAAGTAATAAAATATATTAGCTAGGTAGTTCTTTTATGAATTTTCTTAGAATTTATACGGTATCTGCCTTAGGCATTTTTCAGGCACAAATTACAACTAGAAGTGATTTTGTTAGAAATAGGCAAGTTCGCAAAATTAACTATTATTTTCTGATTTACAAAGCTGAATAAGTTATGCCGAAATCTTTTTCACAAGTTTCTTACGTTGTAATTTATAAAGCTAACAAAAATTTCTTTCAAATAAATATATCTAATTTGATTCATCAAAGTCATTACTAGCTCTACTTTCTGAAGGTCTTTTGATTCGCAACCGAAACTTCTCGAAACCATCGTCAAAGGAAGCATTTGAGCCGAAATGTTATATTGTTAACATGTATTATAAGGACCTAAATAAATAGACTTACGTAAGTAATACTGTTATTGATCTGAAGCCCTCCATTTGAACTTATTGCTTGCTCAGTATTCCGCCCTGCAGGGTTACTTTGGCCTGTTTTTGTGTCCTTATCATATACTCGAACTTATAAGTGTGTAAGATAATAACGCTATTAGATTTGAGGCTGAGCAGGTAAAGAGTCTATCCTGAAGCCCTGATGTTTCATTCAATTTTTTTTTCCTGCCATCTTTCTTTGAATTTCATTTCCAGCCATCATTCTTGTACTTCGGCGGTTTTTGACGGTCCATGTGAAGTTTAACATGAAGCATGACATTATTAATGGCTACTTGCTGGAAACACATAAATCTCGAGTTAGCGTTAAACTCAGTTTAGCAGTGTCAAAATGTATGGAACTGTCAAGCTTAAGCCAGGTTTAACTGCTAAATCTAGATTTATTGTTTTCATGAATAATGAATTCATTAATTTAAAACCATTTAAAACAGTCTTATGAAATACTTGTACGTTATTATTTGTTCGTAGCCTGTACGTAATCATAATTATTATGATTGGGTACTTCATTCGAAATGAAATCATGCTCATGACGTCAATTTAACAAACACGGATACAAAAATATAGGTAGTGGCACGAGAATTGGAGTGAATGATTACACACACAGCTACAAAAAGAACTGATTGCACATAAGGAGAACGAATGAAATGAATAAGTAAATGTAAAAATCCTGCTGTCATTACACGACATTTTGTAATTATGTATGTACTCGTAATCATTCACTTCAACTCTCATGATACTACCTGTACCTCGACAGTTCTCACAAAATCTTGAAATTATTTTTTTTCTAATTTTTATCTGGACTAGCAAATTAGGTACATTACAGGGGCTTAAAGTGTCCGTCGTTGTTTCTTGATTATGATTATAGATGTTAATAAAAAAATACAAAACATTTTAACATGTTATAATCATTCCCTCACTATGTCCTAAGTCCCAGATTCAGTTACTCTTTTTTTTATGAAACGTTTACTATAATAAACATATACAAGTTTGACCAATGCATAGCAAATACAGTGAATCTGCAAATGTATCATTATTTTAGGGTATAAAACTAAAAACGAATCCAAAAAAATTAAATTAAAATTTTCATGTGTCCCAGGAAAAAACGCCATTTCTTCACGCTTCTATTGACAGTCAATTTATGAACATAGTTTCAATTAAAATCAGTTTATTTTGGAGACCATTACGTAATGAAAATTAAGTATTATGACTACAATAAAATACACAGAAAAAGAATCCTAGTTTAGCATATTTTTTTTCAATTTTATTATGACCAAATTTCGTGATTTTCTGAGAACTACCCACCTACTTCCTACGTGCTGGTTTTCTCTTTGTTGTTTAAGATCAAAACAGACTACATGAAACGGAAATATACTCCGTTACAAGTATATAAGTATATGTAGTAATAAGTATCGCTATAGATACGTGAAAGTTAAAGAAACGTAGGTACACGAGACTCTATCAAGATGTGAAAAGCAAGACATTTTCTTAATATCCGGTGATGTTTCAAATATATTACGCTTCATGGTGTCTGCTTCTTTTGTTGCTCGTCTCAGTTACTTTAATAAAGTTGTGTTGATCACGTGTTACTTGTTTGAAATGAAATATTGATAAGACTATGTAGCAGTGTGTTGGAGTGGACATCTTTGTTAGGCAACCCGGAGAGTGAGAGTAGCGTAACCCCCTTTTACATTTTCTCTTTTTCTTTCTCTCTCTTTTTCTTTTTTTGCAATGCAGGCTTACGCTTGCACTCGCAGCAAATGCTGAGTCCGCTCCTTTTGCCACAAAAAAACTGCCTTCTGATTAGGTTTAGTGTAGGTATGTTTTTCTTTTTCAACTGTTTATTTTTTTTTTACTATTTTTTTTGTGGCAATCAAAAAAAGTCAAAAGTCAAAATAATTTATTTGCCATACGTACACGAGTATACATGCAAATATGTGTTAAATATGAAGTTGGTTAAAATATCATTTACAATGCAATAAATGATTTCTTTATTTTTCTTTCTTTCTTTTTCTCTGTTTCTTTTTCTTTAACCCCCGACACAAAAAGATGGGTGTTATAAGTTTGACCGCTATGTGTGTTTGTGTGTCTGTCTGCCTGTCCGTACTCTTAAATGGGTGAACCGATTTGAATCCGGTTTTTTTTATTTGAAAGCAAGTTTTCTAGCGATGGTTCTTAGACATGTGTCATCAAAATCGGTTCAGCCGTTTTTGAGATATTGAACTTTGAAGTGACAGAGTCGGGGGTTTTCCAACTTTTTTTGGTTACGTGTGGAAAATGCGCGTTATGCATGTCCTGTGTTTGAGGCAACAGGGAGTCTTTGGGGTTCTCCCGCCTACAGAAGGTGTGCATACCTACCCAATAAAACTCTTGGCCATTGTGGGACGTCACGGGAGCATGAAGTGACACCGCAACGCCCACTGGGGCCCCGAGATGGATCCTCTCACTGCACCCAAGATGTGGTGAGATGCTGTTCTCTGGATGGTATGGGGCGCTTCTCGGAAACATCCACCCAATGTTTCAACATAGGACAATCCTGGGGCCCTAGTGAAAAAGGGGTTAATTCTGCAGAAGTTGAACAGCTTATTTCGAAAATAGAAATTAGCTGTGTAATTTCTGCAGACTTAACCCCTTTTTCACTATAACTGTATTATCTACCTAGGTGTCGAGCCAATATTTTCATTCATTACTGATGCGAAATAAATGCGCTTACAACCCTTCCACGCAAATTACATCGAATTGTTAGATTCGTCGGCTAGATCTCCGAATTAAATATACTCAGCGGCACAAAATTTGGCCCACTCTACCTACTCGTACATACAAAATTATCTATTACCTACTGCATACATTTGAGGGCCAGATTTTTTGCCGCTCAGTACATATATTTAATTCCCTCTGGCCACGTGGTCCTACTGCCTTTGTCCTACCGATCGGACCACATGAACTTTTTTTTCCGGTTGGTTCGATTAATCGGATTACAAGGATTTGTAATTCCGCTTCGTCCTACCGATCGGACTACATGAACTTTTTTTTCCAATTAGTTCGATTAATCGGATTACAAGGAATTGTAATTCCGCTTCGTCCTACCGATCGGACCACATGAACTCTTTTTCTTAAGATATAAATTAACTAACAGATATTTCAATTGTATGTCATAATAATGTGACATTAGCTAGTCATCATAAATCATAAGTAGTATTTATCCGTTGTACAGCAACACCAAGCCACCTTTGCGTTTTATGTATAATAACTCTGGTTCATCATTATCTGCATCCATGCTTTGTCCGACCAGACGATAAATAGTAATATGGATAATACAAATCTTTCAATCTCTCGCCTCGAGAAAAGCAGGAATAATGTCCGTGACAGATATCTATTGACATTAACATTTGACATTGTCTTTATTATATTATTTCTTAAGAAGGTCACCTGGGGATTCAATTTGTGGCATTCGAAGATGGCGGATGTGGGCCATGTCCTATTTTGGTATTTCTGCTTCTTTGGCTAGTTGAAGTATAATTTTGATAGTGTTTTATGCGGCGATTAACCTAACAGTGAACAGTGATCACAAAATTCGATATTGCTCTCATGTCTGACATTTTTTAATGCGCAAGTTGTTTCCGCGTGGTTTTTGGAATTTTGCTATCAAGTTGCAAAAACTACAATCACCGTACTACGTGAAGAAGAATATATTTATCTTTTTTTAACTGAAATTGGCCCAAGCCTTAAAGGCCGCCATTAAGGAGAATAATAATAATAAGAAGGTCACCTAATACGCAGTATGCAAGTCACGTTACTCATGTCTAGAACGCGTGGTCCGATTAGTAGGACCATGTGGTCTAAGAAAACGCAAGTTTCTATAGTCCGATTAGTTAATCGAACCAACAGGAAATTCAAAGTTCACGTGGTTCGATTGGTAGGACCACGGGGTCTACGAAAATGATAGATTCAATAGTCCGATTAGTTAATCGAACCAACCGGAAAAAAAAGTTCATGTGGTCCGATCGGTAGGACAAAGGCAGTAGGACCACGTGGCCAGAGGGATTTAATTCGGAGATCTTGCCAACGAATCTACCGATTCGATGTAATTTGCGTGGAAGGGTTTATTTACGGAAATGAACAAAACACGGTGTATAATATATGTATAAACCGGCTCGCACCTCGTGAGTTTTTCGAAACTCGTGTGCAAAATTACATTTGAAATTTACCAAGAGCTTTACGGTGAAGGAAAAAATCGTGAGGAAACCTGCACTCACCTGTGAAGCAATTCAATGGTATGTGTGAAATTCCCAATGCGCTGGGAGCGCGTGGGAACTACAGGCCAACCCCTCATTCTGAGAGGAGGCCTGTGCTCAGCAGTGGGATTGTTAGGGCCAAGCGCCTGACGCTAACATCGCCAGGCCGGATCGACGCAACAGCGCGGGGGACGCGGATGCTTACCCGGCCGCCACCCGCGCCTTGGACCAAGTACTAGGAAAGCAACGATTGCCGTCCGTACGCTGCTAACATCTATGTACGCGCCGCGCTTACACTTGTGTCGTAATTCCAGTTTTATGTCATTATACTCTTTTTTATACAGTCCGCATATTATTGAAGGAACCATCAAGTGTAGATTACCCCTCTAACTTGTATCAGGGATCTAGACGCAACAGGGATGTAAATAAAGAAAATAAAAGTTAATAAAAAGACTTGCTCGTTAGAGGTATTTAATTCGTAACGTACCTAAGCTCCGTTACAATTTAAGACGTTTAACGTCTAGGGTCCAGATCAATTTACATAACTAACCTCTTTATCGCAAAAAAGTAAGGTTCCAATTTCGTAAAAGCGCCAGTGACATTTTATTTAAATTTATTATTACTATTTGCTTGTATTTTATTATGCAACTACTTATGCAGAATAAGAAAAAGTTGTCTATCCAGTGATCATAAAATAAACGAAATGGAACTTATGAAAGTTGTTTCCTTTAAATTAGTTAAAAGTTAGCCAGGTGCTGCACAACGAGCATGAAAAATTACAAAATTACTTGAGCGAAAATCGGCGTACCTATGACCCATTTTAACTTTAACTACAGTTTACCGGAAACGGAGCAGGTCCTAATTCTATTTGGTTCAGGAGTTACGTTATGCGGAACCCGGCATTGGCCCACTATTACCATATTTATAGAGTTCCGTGGAACCGAAACAATAAATTGCAGAAAGGGTGAATTAAATCAACCCGAGTCATTTGTGCCGAATGGCGGCTGGTTTATAAACCGAATTAAGGCGCGTGATTAAAACAAACTTAGAACATTTTAGCAGCCAGCAAGTTTCTTTATAAATCTACTAGCTTTATGCTCGCGACTTCGTCTGCGCGGATCTAGGTTATCGCGCGGTGGCGCCCTTTACCGGAATAAAAGGTATCCTATGTTGATCCTGGGGGTTCAAACTACATATATACCAAATTTCAGCAAAATCGGTTCAGTGGTTTCGACGTGAAAGCGTAACAGACAGACAGACAGACAAAGTTACTTTCGCATTTATAATATTAGTAGGGATTTAACGCTCTGTATCTTGTAGGTACAATGGTACCAGTGGGACAAAAATTACCAGTAGTACCATTAATGGTATTAATCAATGGTACAGCTGGGAAAAAGGGGCTCTAAATAGCATCAATCATTGTCAGGCAACCCATTGCTTTTTAATCACCATTGTATGAGCAAAAATTACTACGAGAATTTCGTCACATTATTGAAAATACTCGAGAGAATGTCAGACTCCGCAATATTACTGTTATGTAGTAGTTTGTACGAACATTTCATTTGAAGAATAAGCACGTATGTGAGCAAGTAACTGGGAAATAGAAATAATACTGTTTAACAACTCTGTGTCCGTATCGTACTTGCCCCTTATTCACAAAAAATCTGCAGAGCTGCAATAAGAAAGTATACTTTTTGTCTGACCAAATGTCGAAAAGGACAAACGAATTTGTGGTCATTACTTGAACGTTTCATTCAACTGCACCGCTTCATCTTCCTGGTCATATTTATTATAAGAATGGGCTGTAGAATTTGATGACATTATCACAGTATATATATAAGCTAAAGCAGTATGGAAGCTACGACGCTACGATCGAAACGAACACGCTCACACAGACGCGCGCTCTACACGGCCTCTGAGGAGACCCTTAAGAGGGCGTGTAGAGCGCGCGTCTGTGTGAGTGTGTTCGTTTCGATCGATTTGTTCGTAGCTTCCATACTGCTTTAGCTTATGTAAGTATATACTATGACATTATCGACTATTCTTTAGACATCCTGTATTTAACTTATGTGGCCTACATATATACGAGTATAATTGACTGATTGGTTGATTAGACATTCAATACCCACTGAAATGTAGTCTGTTTGAAACTACTCCGTGTATTTTGCCTCAGCTTTACCACTGAATAGATTCATGAACGAAGATAATCACTCGAGTAACATGTAAATCTATACACCACTTCAAAGCTGAGCGGGCCTTAAGGCTACTTAAATCAAACAATCACTTCAGAAAACGGTTTTCGCATAAGAAAGATAGTGTGGACTTCAACTTATTTCAGATATTTTTCTGGAACCTGCAGATAACTGCCGAGACGACGAGGTGGGGTATAGGTATGTATGTAAAGTAGGAAGTGATTGACAGCAATCGTTGTTGCATACAAAAAACAGTGACTTGGATTGACGCTGTAAATTCTTACAATGGAAATAAAATGATGATGGCGGCGTTAACAGTAGGTAACTTTTTCACTGCTCCATTTCGGCTTGATACCTCCTCGCGTTCTTGAGAAAACGGATCTTGACAGACGGACGGACAGACAGACGGACCTCAAAGCGTTCCATTTTTGCCAACTGAGGATCCCTAAAAATGGCACAGTCACCAGAAGGTTTACCATCCCTGGGCTGGCCGGTCAAAGACATCTGAACACGCACTAAAGCGATTGTACGTTTGTGTCCAGGTGTTTATGAGCACTAAGATAGCTCCGATGTTTACGATAGCAATTGTACATATTTTTGACGAGTACTACATTTTTGTACACTCAACTGTACAACTAAAGTTATTTTATAATAACATTTTCTTAATGGACCAAGAGCCCGCGACGGCGACGGCATCCTTCATCCATACTAATATTATAAATGCGAAAGTGTGTTTGTGTGTTTCTCCGTCTTTCACGCCGTAACGGAGCGACGGATCGACGTGATTTTTGGCATAGAGATATTTTATGGGCCCGAAAGTGACATAGGCTACTTTTTATCCCGGAAAATGGCACAGTTCCAGAGGGAACAGCGCACGATAACCGAATTCCACGCGGACGTAGCCGCGGGCAAAAGCTAGTTATCGTATAAAGCTGAAACTTTTTTATAGATGTTGCTTACACAGGAACGAACGATCCCCAACTATGAAGTTTGAGTAGTGGTGTCTTTGGCAAGTAACACGGATTTAGTTCCCTTTAGACTCAGGCGATTATTGTGAAGATTTAATGTCCATAACTAGTCACAATTAGCTGATTCAATTGATGAGGGACTCGTCATTTTAACTTATACAAGCTTTAGAGGTACACAAAAGCTGCGCGGTAAAGGTACGTAATATGGTAATATTCACATTGCAACTAGTAATAGTCTGAATAGGTACTACAAATAGCTTGACATAGCATGTTAAAGAAGATTAGATCTCTTTAAAGCAGACTTATTGTATCGTTGTCGCCGTACGATGCAGATATGGCGGCAAACCACTAAAGGCCCAAAACGCTTTCGCGGAATATTGAAATCTAGTGCGGTCTAAACAACGCAATATCAGAGTCTATTGCCCGCTTAAATGAATTTCCCGCCCGGAATATCCTACTTCTGGGTACATATTTGGCGATGCTTAAGCCGGGAATATACTTTTTTGAGTGAAAGCGTGGGATGAAACGGTCTTTATTGGATTTTAAGAACGCAAAGAATACTCGTACAACCCGCCGTGTTTCAACAAAGCGTTCATTCGTTATTAAAAGGGAGCATTCAGTAATTACTGTACGGACAATCGTCGGGATTATTAATAATGATTGATGAATGACGGTGGTAATTTTCAACTTGAATTATACCTACTTATTAAATTTGGAGCAACTGTTGCATTTTCGAGAATTGTAAAGACCGATACAAAATATTACAAAAAAAATCAAAGCTAAAAAA
Organism: Choristoneura rosaceana; assembly: GCA_037349165.1. NCBI lineage: Eukaryota > Metazoa > Arthropoda > Insecta > Lepidoptera > Tortricidae > Choristoneura > Choristoneura rosaceana. The sequence goes on from JAZBNJ010000022.1 coordinate 8,210,127, forward strand.
ATATGATCAACTATGGTAGGCAGTCAAGTCAGTCAACCTGATTTGGCATAGACTATTTATTTAACAGAAAGGTGTTGAGTTTTTTCAATGATTCTTGTTATTTATTATCATTCCGGCAAAATATAGCGTTTACCTAGAGTGTATACACTCTTAAAACGTTACAGACCTTCTGTACTTTTTTTTACTCATACTTAACAGGATTTAACGTCAATGATGGTTTCTGTGACAAGTTAATTGACGTTAGACATTTTGTCACGTTTGTAATACTTATAGGAGTGGCTCGTTTATAGTTATTTAACTATTTACTCCCGACGCAAAAAGATGGGTGTTATAAGTGTGACCACTATGTGTGTCTATCTGTGCCACCGTAGCTCTTAAACCGGTGAACCGATTTGAATGGCTTTTTTATTTTAAAGCAGGCTTTCTAGCTATTATTTTGTCAGTAGTCTCTGGACAGGGTCAAATTTAACCTCCCCGCTTTGGGAATATTTTGTAGCATCCTACAAATACAAGGAAGTACCTATACACGTTTTAAGCTACTCAATTTTCACACATACGAGTAATTACTACCTCTCCTGATAATTAAGTGATTAAGTCCCGAGAGTCGAAATAATATAAAATAACATTCAACAAAATGGATATAAGTGTGGGGTTGGATATTTGGACATCTTGATGAGGATAGTTAAAATTTGTACTCAAAGTTTAATATTGTGAAAAAGTTCAGAAGTTTTTCCCGTCAATCCCTTTGTATGGTTGACTGCCATTTAACACCAACTTTTTGGGCTGCACCCTTTAATTAATTATGATTTAGTGTAAAAATTTTTTGCACGTGAAATTAAGAAATTACAGCATAACCTAACTAACTAAATAATGTGTATTTTATTTAGTCCACAATTCGTAATTTAGTTTTAGCAATTTGTTTAAAAACTAAATACCTACTGATCACATTTCCTAACATCAAGGTGTCGTCTATCGACTCGAAAGTTCTTTTATTTATGTCAAGAAAAGTGCTTTGACAAATTATTGTAGCTCATAAAAAACTGCCGTCTCGCCGCCGTTCTAGAAAATTTTATGAAAGAATAAGTAAATATCGGCTTCAGACTATATTTCGTCACTACTTTGAAAAAATCTCGTATCTCAAATTAATACGTCAACAAATTTGACCCTTAAAACAATGCCCATTAAGTTCACTCGGAAAGATCATCGATTTTGAGATACCAACTTTTTTCAAAGTAACGACGATTTGTATAGTTTTTTTTAAAGCCATGTAAAAATATGTAACTGCGCTGAGAGAAGCTAAAAAAGTGAAGTGATCCTACCTAAATAAAGCAGCGTTTCCACCAGAGATGTGCGTGGATGTGTTGCGAGGAATATGTTTTTCATTAACCAATAGAAACAGGGCCGTCTTTCACCTATTAGAGGCCCTGGGCACTACAGGCTGCATTCGGTAAGCCTGATTTTCAAGCAAGAATTGAGTAGCTATCGGTTATAGTTTGGTAATGAAGTAGGGACTGGGGGGCCCCAATCCATCACGGGGCCCTGGGCACGTGCCCAGTGTGCCCAGTGGAGAAGAGGGGCCTGAATAGAAAGGCTTCATTTACCTCGCCTCGCTCCGCTCAGCTGTTTACACCAGAGATGTGTTGCGCGAGGATGTGTAATTGAAGCGTTTCTATTGATTAATGAAAAATATCCCTCGCAACGTATCCTCACACAAAATTGGTGGAAAGGATGCTTAATACGAGTAGGAGACTTTTTTGATCGCATGCCATTGATAGCTGTGATAGATAAACAGTCTTCCACCTTAAGTATGACAATTCTGTGCTCTGCCTACGATTGAATCCTTTTTACCCGACATCACTGATAAATTTCTATTCTTTTCATCAGGATCTATACGCGGGTCCAAATTGGACTGAAAACTTCACACACACTATTTAATTACTTTCTAAAAAACTCAGTATCTTTTGCTTGCGATGATACCATATTTTTTTCAAAAAACTACTATGGTCTGTCCCATAATTCTAGATAATAAAATGACGTTTCATGTGTTACCTGTTTTTTGCGTCTCTTAAATAGTGATGTGCCGCAACCGGTAATCACCGAAACATTTTGTAGGTACCTGTGTACCAATATATGTATGTCATAAAATATTAAGATATGAACGGATCCGTGATGTAATAACATGTAGGACACTTAGGATATTCTAGAAAAGGCAAAATAGGTCTAATAAAAATGCAACAGTTTTGGAGATATTTCGACTTTTTATAAATGTTGATGTTTAAGTTTCAATTAAATTCTAAGTAAGATCATTGCCATAAGAAGCTGAAAATACACTTAATAGGTGTTCCCTTCTTTCACAGAGAGAATTTTCATAGAATTTCGTTTCGCAGAAAATATTTCATATAATATTTGCTCTTAATATTATTGTTTTAACGACTATTGACTTGAATGGAACATATTTAATAGAAAAACTATTCAATGAATTTTATAATCTCATTTAATTTTTTATCAAACTTATCAAATTGTAGAATTATTTCCATTTCATTCATTCATATATCCATTTATTCGTGTCATGCGGTCCCTCTCGCTCTCGTATTAAATAGTATACCTAAGTGTGAGAGACCGCACGACACGAACTTCGAGTTCCGTAGTAGACCTGCAGCGACCCCCTCCGAAACGACTCGTTATGTACTAGAAATGTAGTTTAGGTTAGGTTAGAACTGAGACCACATCAGAAAACGAATTTCATGTTTTTCTTGATAGTAATTTTTACATTAACTAAATAATATGAGAATAATTAATATTTGATTTCTCATTCTATGATATGAATATCTAAATAAAAAATTATATTTCTAACAAAAAACAATGGTTTAAAATTCTTCTAAATAAATTTTCTGCGTATTGATTATTCTATGAAACGACAATTATGAGAAAAAATTTCTGTTAAACGAAATTCTATCAAAATGTCTCCAAATCAACGTACAACCCCGAAATGATGATATCCGCAGTAGAACTAAGGTTACTGACATAGCCCGAAGAATTGCGAAACTGAAGTGGCAGTGGGCGAGGCACATTGCACGCAGGACTGATGGCCGATGGGGTCAGAAGGTTCTCGAATGGCGTCCGCGGACCGGGAGACGAGCTGTCGGTAGGCCTCCAACTTCGAACTTCGTATGTTGCCGTCCCGCTGACGCTTTTCTCATTCAATACTCGAGTAAAAGGGACGCTGCCATACGGACTTCGTTTTTCTAGTTTTGTAATAGCCTCTCTGTATTATATTTTTTTACGTTGGCACTAAGTGATGAACACTGTATTTTACCTGTTTTGTACCTGTGCTTGTTAAGGTTGTATAGCACTAGTTAAAAAGTCTATGGGCGTTACTAGGCTACCAACTGTTTATATCATGTCATGTCACTCGCAATAAAAAACTGAACAACTATACGTCTCATGGTGCCAAATATCATACTAAATAATAAAATAACAGTGCTAAGTGTTCGCGTACATCATTCTAAATTCTTGTGTTCATTTCCATTAACCATTGCATCATTGTCTTCACTTCCGTCTCCACACTACATGTTGGTAAGCCTCTCTGCCCTTCTTTAACTCTATCAGTGCTTAGATTTTATCACTTTATCGTAAAAGTGTATTTATATTTTTAAAATAGGAAGTAGTATATTGAATACTTTAATGTTATTTTTGCTATCGTAAAATATACATTTTTATCGGTTATTTACGAAACCGGAATCACGGAGCCGCACTGTTCGTTTTATGCTGGCCACATTATTTTTACGTTTGACATTTCACACTGTCATTTTATTATCTCGAATTATGGGACAGACCATACATTACCTATTTATTACATTTATTTTATATCAGATGTCAAAATAAGACATACCACCAAAAAAAATCACTTCCTTGAGTAATATTCCATTTTGAAATGTGGTGCAATGAATATCTGGTACTAGAAATGTACTGTAATATAGTATTTAAAAAAAAGTACTTTGGGAACGTGGTATTTTAGGCACGAGCATATCAAACCGCTATACGTATTTTTAACACAAAGATTCACTCCCCACAAAATTACTCAGAGATATACGCAATGGCACTCTTTGTGTGCAAAACAGAATTTGTCGAATCACATGTCGAAATCTCCGTAGCTATTCCTCGTAGCACGCGTGGCCTCTACGCCGTAGAGGTAAACAGTGTTACGTTTTGTCCTCCTTAATTTGCTTCTTAGGAAAGGAATAATAAAATAAACTATATGTTTTCCTTATTGCTTGTATATTTTGACTTGAGTGTAGTAGATCAAATTTAATGAAAAAAAATGTCCTGTAAGAAATCTTGAATATAAAGAAATAGCGAAGTAAAATTTTAAGTGCTCCACCAAGTCATAAACGTGGCTGCTCGAGAATAAGTGATGGATTTAAATGATTATTAATTTCTTATATATTAGATAACTTCGAAAAAACTAGAACAAATGTTAGGTATAGACGATCACGAGTGTCATATATTCGATGATTGAAAATACTTTACGCATAACCAATGTAAGCAAAATATTGCTTAGGCAATATTCCGAATATTGCTTAGGCAGAAAATGATTCACGCATAAATTAGTTACGCAGAAAGTTACTTTCACATGTGTAATTTTGCCGATATAGGTAATAAAATGTATCCTTTGATGAATGATTCTACCTATACCTACTTACCTATACACTTTACGAAACAAATTAGGTTAAAATATGAAAGTAATTTTTATTGCTAAGTTCAAATTTAGGTGGAAGGTTCAAATTCACGCATTTTTTTTTTTAATTTTTAATTTTCTCCTCTGGATCCGACTCGAATTCAAGTCCCATTTTAATTTCACTGATCTAGTGATAAATAATACAAGTTTTCATTTCAAGACGATTTTATTATCATAAAGCACTTCAAATTTTTAAGGGAGGGTACCTTTTGAGTATTTGCACAAGTTCTATTGAGGTCACAGGGTCTCATCCAATTTCGCCTACTTTGTTATGAATGTATGTTTATGAAGGTCATCAACATAATGGGATCCCGGGTACCTTAACACGAGACGTGTGGAGATCAAGCAAAAAGTAACGCTTCTAATATAAACACCTATTTCAAAAAATTTCGATTGCATTTCAAAAGCGAAGTTGTTGTTTTCTACCCCTATTAAAAGGTAACGTGAAAGGAGTTAAACTACTAGACTAGAGCTATAAAGGCTGACATATACCCACAGTAAATAAATAAAAACATATATCATGGGACAATTAACACCAATTGACCTAGTCCTAAACTAAGCAAAGCTTGTACTATGGGGACTATGCAACGGATAAATATATTTTTTAAGATAAATACATTGTTAAGATTACGATTTGGAGTCTTTTTGTATTTTTTATTTCAACTCCAAATTTTTGTTTCTTTTTCGTGTCTAGTCTCCTGTCCAGTGGTGGTGTAGGGGAATAGCACGCAGCACGGAATGCTGAGGACCTGGGTTCGATTCCCAGCGCTGGTCTATTTTTTCTGGTTTTTCTGTGCATTCATGTTTCGGCTTGTGTTTTCGTGTGAAATTTATATAAAAACTTTCACGGGATGACCGTAAAAGAAACAAAAATTTGGAGTTGAAATAAAAAATACAAAAAGACTCCAAATCGTAATCTTGATTTGATTGCTTAATAGCGACATCTCTTGTCCCTGGTGAACGGATAGTTTCGATGGGAGTGAAAAATGTTTCTCGTTGAGAACGTAGATCATAGATGGCGTTAGTGTCGCTGCTAAAGTGACTAATAGAAAAAGAATCCAAGTTGAGATATGGGTGCATAGGAAAAATTCGTGTCTAGTCTCCTGTCCAGTGGTGGTGTAGGGGAATAGCACGCAGCACGGAATGCTGAGGACCTGGGTTCGATTCCCAGCGCTGGTCTATTTTTTCTGGTTTTTCTGTGCATTCATGTTTCGGCTTGTGTTTTCGTGTGAAATTTATATAAAAACTTTCACGGGATGACCGTAAAAGAAACAAAAATTTGGAGTTGAAATAAAAAATACAAAAAGACTCCAAATCGTAATCTTGATTTGATTGCTTAATAGCGACATCTCTTGTCCCTGGTGAACGGATAGTTTCGATGGGAGTGAAAAATGTTTCTCGTTGAGAACGTAGATCATAGATGGCGTTAGTGTCGCTGCTAAAGTGACTAATAGAAAAAGAATCCAAGTTGAGATATGGGTGCATAGGAAAAATTCGTGTCTAGTCTCCTGTCCAGTGGTGGTGTAGGGGAATAGCACGCAGCACGGAATGCTGAGGACCTGGGTTCGATTCCCAGCGCTGGTCTATTTTTTCTGGTTTTTCTGTGCATTCATGTTTCGGCTTGTGTTTTCGTGTGAAATTTATATAAATACATTGTTGTATATATATTAAACACCCAAGACCCGAGAACAACATTCACATTATTCGCACAAATATCTGGCCCGGCCGGGGATTGAACCCGGAACCTCAAGCTTCATAGTCAGCTTCTCTAACCACTTGGCTATCCGGTCGTCAAAGAAAAAGGACTTTTGTAAATTCCTGAATAAAATCATTATGAGTGCAATGCATATACGTAATTAGTCAAAAAAATCTCTCTTCCACGTACGAATAGGTAAGTATAGGTACTTTTGGAAATGAAAAAACGTTTTAATATTAATGCACGTGATTTTATATTAAGGTCAAATATTAAAAATTGCATTTCTCTCACTTCTAGTGATTCGATTGACTTGAAATTTATTACAGTTACCCCCTCCGTCACCATTAATTGAATTTATTTGACGGATAAATGTGATGCCGTCTCTGTTTGTTTTGTTCGAAAAGACGAAGACAGCATCACATTTATCCGTTAAATAAAACTAACCAAAAACTAAACAAATCAGCCTCTTAGAGTGGTTTTTATAATAATTTAAGCAAACGAAAAAATCTTACATGTTTCTTACGAAACTTATTAAATTTGAGACTTCACTATGGCTCTAGGCCTGTACAAAATTTACCCTGTTCCTTTACAATCACTTTAAAATTTATAAACTCAAAAAGTTCCGTTTCCAAAGATTCGATTATAACTTTAATGTAAACTGACTTTATTACCCACTTAAAGTTATAAAACGTATACGCGGTATGGGTAACAAGAAATTTGAAAGGCGCTTTCAGGAAAGGAAATGAAAATGAAAGTAGGGTACGAAAATTCGGGTGTTTCTATTTATATTTTGATCATGCCTTAGAGCCCCATTCTCCTCCTGGTTATTTGAAATTACGCTCCCAGAAAACCTATGTTGAAAAGCTGGAATTATTGTTTGCTGCTACAACTCTTCTCGGGAAAGTACCTCTGTGATGCGATCTTCGAAGGACGGGAAAATATGAGTAGGTAAGACATCTTGTTTAATGGCTATTTGCATTTTCCATAATAAAGCGAAACGTTAAGGTAGGCACGCGTACTAATTCTACTAGTATTAAGTCCTCGTAATTCGCACGATATTTTTAGGACATTTGTAATAACGTAGCGACCTAGCGTGTTAATTTAAGGTGGTTATACTAGCGGCTCAGAATTTCTCCTTATTTTGGGACCTCGGGATTTGATTAAATGTAGGTTACGTTCACTTGGGCGGAACGAGTACAATTTGTAGTCCTAAACATGGAACGTCGGATCTCACGAAATCAAATCCACGAAAATGTCATTATAAATTGGTGAGTATTGTGCTGAATTTGAAATAAGAGTACTGTACAAAATTAAAGTTATATAAGTATCAAATATTTGAAAAATAATGTCAGTTTAAATACTGCATGTCCTCTGGTGTACGCAGTGCAGCTAAAGTCGGTGAGGATTTTTAAAACAACTTCACTTGTCATCTGAAAGTGTCATTTTCTTAACTATTCACTATATGTCATTTACTTAATTCCTTAAAACATTTAATAGCAACGAAAGAGACTTATTTTGATACTATCGCGATACCTAATCAAACCATTTTCTTTAATTTATGAAGTGACACAATTTACTGTGGGTAGAGTTGTCTCTACAGTAAATGCGATTAAAATGCGAAGTACACAGCCTTGCCTAGACTTACTATGTATTAATGATGTGCCTAACAATATATAATTCGGAAGAACTATTTTTCAAATTATTTACGCTTTATCTTTTTATAAGGCATCTAATATTCATACGTAACACACGTCTGCCATAGTGTGACAAATCTTTATACGAACGCGTAGATGATAAGGGTTGAACTGAATTATAAATGAGGTCTCACTTTTGAAAGGACCTTGTTTCCATTCCTATATCATTTTTAATTTAGAATTCCTACGATAAACCAGGCGTGGGCGCCGCACTAGGTGGACCCACGGTAATTCTCACAGGCCTATATAATAATTTAAATTTGTTTTAAATTATGCTGCCCTGGCAAAGCTCGTTCCGATTTTCACGCTTTTAACAACAATTGCAGCTTTTTTTGGCGTACCGCTAGTATTATGAATAAATATACTTAAATACCGAAATCTCCCCAAACAGCTCAAGGGGTAGCACACCTGAGTATTTTAAATCAATTTCAGCTTAATACCTCCACGCGTGGCAAGAGCTGGATGAGAGTGGCCGAGAATCGTGCTCAGTGGCGTGCCATGGGAGAGGCCTATGTCCAGCAGTGGACGAACATAGGCTGATGATGATGATGATGACCTCCACGCGTTCTTGTGAGAAAAGGGGTCTTGACAGACGGCCAGATAAACAGACATACGGTTATACAAACGGACAGCAAAGGGGTTTTCTAAGGGTTTTGCTTAGGTAAGAAACCCTAAAAACAAGCAAACGGAACTTCATTTCTTAGTGGTCCATATAAAAAAATGAAGCAAAGCCTGGAATGGCCAGAACAATAACAACACAAGTGCAGATTTGCTTGCTGTGCAACCAGAGAGTGCATATACATGTATATATATGTAGGTAGGTAATTGTAATTTTTATACTAAAATTATATAAACAACATGCGATCAATTTATTCATAAAAACCTAAGCTTTCCCCTTGACATCCAACAATGCTTTGTCACAAATACCTGTGAGACGACGTACCTTTAAATTTCGTAGGAGGCAAAATAGCATCTTAATGGAATCGAGCCAGAAGCATTCAAACCGTTCACCAGCACAAAGCGGTTGCGGGCAGGGTGACCACCCATCCGGATTATGTGAACAAAAGTACTACTCACCTATTATAAAAATTATAAATAATAATATGAACAAATTCAGTGGTAGTAGGTAGATAGAATGCAGGCATGAAGTGATGCATAAACTAAACACATTTCTGACAGAAATTATTAACGCCATACGGTCGCGCATTACGAGACACTATTTTATGAAGATAATTAATTGGAATTGGAACACGCTTGGAATTTCAGATTTTAGAGTTCCATAGCCAAAATGGCAAAAACGGAACCCTTATAGTTTTTTCTCATCCAACCTTGTAGTGTAGGGTATCGTTGGATAGGTCTTTTAAAACCTTAGGGGGTTGCTAAAACGATTTTTCGATTCAGTGATATGTTTGCAAAATATTCAACTTTAAAGTGCAAATTTTCTTTAAAATCGACGGTGTGTCCCCCCCCCCCCCCCATCTAAAATCTAAATCGGTGGGCGGAAAGATTTTAAGAAATTCAGGACGGTTAAGTTATCTTGAGAATTATTAGTCGTTTAAGAGTAAGTAGCAGCCTAGGGTATAAAATAAACCTAAACTTGGATTATTCCATACAAAATACGAAAGCCTCAGAAAAATATTATTTCATTTTTTCGTAATGGCTGCGGAACCCTATTTCGGGCGTGTCCGACATGCTCTTGGTCGGTTTTTTTTTCATTAGCAAAATTGTGAGTCCCATGATCTAGCAAAGGCCCTTCTGCGCCACTCCCGTATTTGACATACTTACCTACATATGCTCATGCCACTCTGTTTGGTAGATTACCCCCCGTTTCTATGTCGAACTAATTATATTTCGAAACCCATTGATGCAGATTATTATATGAGTACTACAATAGTGTTAAACAGTAGTTTTAGTTTGTTTTTGTGTCAATAGATGTGATCTCGTCTAAAGCAATAACTGGATCGCGCTGTTATGATTTTTCTGGCAGGGTACAAAAGGGCTGTCAATCTTAATAAAATTGTCATATGCCACGCAACCGTGGTATGATTAGCACGTGCGTTCTACGTTCAAACAACTAGGCGTCATAACCTGACTCAATTTCACTTACACACCGACGTCAACATTTACCAAATGTGTATATGTATATCATTTATTTTTTATAAAAAAGGGGTTTCGTTTGGCCTCAATCTCGCTTGATGGACGGCGAAGATGAGGATTAAGATTGTACACTTTTGCCTAGAAGGTGTTTGTTTACTTTGTCCTTAAAGATGTCTAGATGAATTTAAGTTTATGCTTAGAATGTCCTCATTTTACCGACATGTCCGGGTAAAATAGTAACCCTAGTTGCACAGAACCTCTGCTGTTCCGTCGTCCATCATTGTAGCATAGCTGTGTCCCGAGAAGCAGAGCTAGTATGCTAGAATTTCGGTACAGAACAAAACTCAAGGATAAATTGTAGGCCGTAAAACTTTTGGATTTATCCGATTAAATTGAAAATAAAGATAATTTCATAAGTTTCATAACTTACAGCTTCATTCTATTAATAGTCCTCCTTCGATAATGTTTAGATTTAATCGTATTTTACGTCTTTTTCCAAATATGCATTTCTCATCTCTCCTTCTAGCCGTATTCGGCTACAGCGACTATTGCCATATAAACAGCTTCATACCATGCGACCGGAACACCATGGAACGAAACCTGCCAAATGCTGCCGCAGCGGCCCCTATTCTACAGTTGACTTCGATGTGATTGTCATCCTCAGGTACTTAAATTGCTCTACCTGCTTAACCGAGTCTCCACCGAGTATATAATCTGCGGATTGGCAAGTCAATACTGTGTACGTAATGCTAAATGTTTGCTCTATATTTTTGCTGCTACTTACCGTAGACGGTACGTTGTAGTAAACGCGTCTGGCTCTATCTATACGTCTATTTTTGGAAACAGTCCAAAACAAAACTGTCACACTAATATAAAAATACTCACAGTAATATGTGGTAATTGTTAATAGTTTTGTTTTTTACTAGAACGGAAATAGCGCGTTCTTCAGCTGTAAGTGTCTCGTGGTCAATTGCAATGGACCTATTCATGCATGTCACTGTCTACACGTGTGTAAGGCACATGCTCACTGTAACAAGAGCCTACGTTCCGATTTTGATGGCATCAAACTGTGACCTACTACTGTTAACATAAGTCTTGAATACGAAAATCAGTAGTGAATTCGGTGTTTGCTGCATCGAGATTAAACTGGTGACAATATCTCGGACATTGCGTTTATTGCTGAGACAGTCACGATAACATCAACCACCTTAAGAATATGAAATGTTTAACAACTAATTTAAAGGGACGGTACAATATGAACAGTCACCAGTCAGATATTATCGGATAGTACAAAGCGAAGATACACTGCACTGGGATAAAAAACAGTTAAATATCAACACATCTGATACATTCAAATAGGTACATGAATAGAGTTGCGTTAGATTAGATACTTTTGAGTGGTTTGTCCTACACTATAGCGTATGAAAAGTGTATGTTGCAACTCGCAAAGTTTGGAGTGCAGAGAGAAGGGGCAAATGCGAAACTGTCTGTCAATGCTACAGTAGTAAGGGGTATAAATTGTGAAGGAAGCTTTATAAGGATTAACTCAGAAAAATCACTTAAAACTACTAGGTACTCTAGCACCATTCTAAAGGGTTTTATGGTTAAAGAACTTTATTTCTCAAAGAAATTTACATTTCTCTTATTGAAAAATTCTTAAACATCTCAGCGAGCACCGCAAAATGCACCAAGTTAAACTAATATGGAACTTTTAAAACTTAAATTCTATACACGTAATATTGTGTTTGTACTTACAATTAGCAAATCAGTAGCGCAACTACAACAACTAGCAATTAATTTATTGCATATCCTGCACAAACTCGGCTACCATAAGGTCGCGGGTGAGCAAAAACATTCTTTTAGCTTATCAACTAACAATTATTTAACAATAAGAGTTTACAATCGATTAAATAGCAAGGCACACAGGAAGGCACTTTTTCAGCGCCATGTGGGTAAAAGTTGAATTCACACGAGACAATTGCAGCGCTCAATACAAAGTAGGTACGAGTAACTTGGTGTTGTAATTTGGTACTGTTATTTATTGCTTTTGTAACTTTTCCACGTAAGAGATTGTCATCCTTCCTACAATCCACATAGCAAAGTTTAGCTAGCTTGTCAGGAGAACTAACCTAACCTAACCAACTATCAAGGACTTGGTGATAATAAAGCTTCTGCCACATTATAACGCTACAATGTTGCGACAAAAGTCACTTAAATAATTTTAAAACTTTCCTCGCATTTTACCCAGGAAAATGTGAAAACCAATCTTGAATAGATTGATATTTATAACAGGAAGGGCCGTTTCGCGAAATTAATTGTTATTAGTTTACTTAGCATAAGTAGAACCTAAACAGCGACGTGCTCTAACTATGAGTTACGAGAACGTTCAGATAAACGAGAATATATATACCTTATACCCACAGGATAATTAACCTACGATGCAGGAAAATGGCAAAGGTCTTTTATGGAATACTTATTTACGAAGACTTCCAGAATATAGGATTTTTTGTATTTTTAAACTAAGTAAGTAAAAAACTATTTTTTTATTAAATTAACAAATGTGTACAATGCGCATCAGGCGGCTTAGGAAACTACTCTCTATCTATGCTTTAGGCCAATCTTTCATATACTTGAATACACGTAGTATAGGATTTACTGAACATTATAATCTTTGTACTAGTCATTTTGGTAATTATTATTACAAAGGAGTAGGCAACAGTAGGTATGCATACCTTATATTACTTTTCGGGCCTAAGTATAGTAAGTATTTTTTTTTATTAGTCGTATTACAAATTTCGTAACGCAAGTCAAACATTTTCGTAAAAAAGTGTCATTTTTTTGTATTCATTTTAGTTTTTTTGTTCGGTAGGTACATTTTTCTCATATAGTTACATAGGTATGTATATTTCTTTACTTTCCTTGTTGTCGAAATAAAAAGCAAGCACACGCAATGTGCAAGCAATGTACACGAAATATTGGCCAAATTATCTCGTGTGATATTAGTTATTTTCCTACCTTGTTGAACAATCTACTATTGTCGCTATGGCAGATTATATTTCATCACGTATTTCTCTCCTCTCACATATGAATCCTTCGCTACATTCTGGATTCAATTTACCGTCCTTGCCGTAAATACATCATTTTGCTCCCTTGTGGCACAAATAACTATTATTTAAAAGCGAATACGAATTGAGGAGGAAAAAGAAGGCATACCTACTGTATAGGTTCCTGCGTTACTCCGCAGACACATAGGTCCAAGTTTAAAATAAAATGGACAATAGATGAAATGTGGTCAAGCTATGCAAAATAGTTTACTGTATACCTACTTGTTTAATCAGGTTTACCTATCCATTTTATTTAAAAGAAGGAAATGTTTGCGCCTATCGTTGGTCCAATGTCTTGAATATCTAGTCTACATTTTATTCTATTCCAACTTAGCCACTGCAATTTATTATGTACGGTTTAATTTAATAACTTCTTGGAACTTTCGCGAGAACTTTAATATGAAAATTCGGATAGTGACCGAATTCTATATTTTGCGAGCTTTTAATTTGTATCAACGCAACTGTCTTGGTGTCGGTATTTTTGTCGGTAGTCAAATACTGCGAGTATAATTTGACTCACTAGGTAATATTTCTACTTGTAATTTAAGTATTACACCTACAAACGTATCTAGTTTGGATGATAACATTGATAATGCAATTGCGATCGACAAAAAAACTTGTTACAAGTAATATTTACTATCATTCCGCACGGCCGGGAACTCATAACTGTAGGCTTCAAGAATGCAGTTGAAACAATAAATCGTCCACGAGCACAGTTCCACCAGGTGCATTAGCATTATTCAAAACTTTGCGAGGAAATGCGATCGTTTGCAGCTGGCGGGGCCGTTTGAGTGCATTTTAACGATTCATCGAGTTGTCAAATATATTTTTTGTCGTTGAAAATAATATGTGCTCCGAGCAGGGTACCTAATAAATATTAAAAATGTCACAAATTTAACATGTTTTATTTTGTGCACAAACTAGGCATGGAATACTGCGCGACGCGAATTTTTTTTACTACGAGTACGTGGATTAATAATGGATTGCTCGAAAATGGAGACAGCGTTAATTATTAGTCACTCAGGAACTTCGATATCTTGTAGTTTGTTCAATAATCTTTAAGCTTTGTAGTTCGTTCACTTAGAGGGACTTAGGCTGTTTATATAAACAAGATATCTCTTGTGCTGGCGGAGTAGTAAGGTTAGTTCCGTGATGTGATATGGACCACCGCAAAGTAACTAGTAAGTACTCAATCAATCAATTATTTATATCGTGTTTATGTTTTTTTTTTCGGAATCATTTATAAATATGAAATAAAGTTTTTATGTATTTAAAAAGATTTAGTCGCTAATTATATAACGCAAGTATAAAAATATTGTTCGTGATAAAATTAGACCTACCACTATTAATTTTTTGATGACAATATAAATAAATTTGATGTTCATTTAGTATAGTAGGTTCAGTCATAATTTCCATATAGGTACTAACTTATAAAAGGTGTACTGCCGTTTCGCCAAAATATTTTTCGCCAAATTTCACTTCCCAAAAAACTTATCGCAATAGTTTCATTTCCCAAACGAATCTTTGGCATATTTACATTTCGCATTTTATTCATTTGGTCAAATTATCATTTGGCATAATTTTAGTTTGTCAAATTTTATTACGACAAACGTTTATTAAGCAAACGTTTTATATTGGCAAATATTGTATTCCAAAAAAATGTTTGTTCAAAATGACATTTTGTACAAACCAACTGCTACCAGAAAAGTAGCTTATGTTAGAACTGCGTCTGCCACAGAAACGAACTGCTATCAGAAAAGTAGATGAGGTTACACTGCGTCCCCCACAGAAAACGGACTGCTACCAGAAAAGTAGGTTAGATTATACGTCAAAACTGCGTCCCCCGCAAAAACGAACTGCTATCAAAAAAGTAGGTTAGGTTAGGTTAGAACTGCGCCCCTCCACAGAAACAAACTTTTCCCAGAAAGGTAGGTTATTATGTCATGCGATATTTTGGGAAGAGTACATTATGCCAAACGATACATTTTACCAAATATTACTTGGCAATATGAAACATGACTAAATAATTATTTGCGAAACAATAATTTGCCAAATAAAAATTTATTAACTGTAAATTTGCGATAAGTTTTTTTGCCAAATGATTTTTTGCCAAATGATAATTTGGGTAAAATTTTTTGGGATGTGATACTTTGGGAAAAGTTTTTTGGCCATACATTAGTAATCCCTTATAAAAATAGAGGTGATAATATTAAATTAGAGTCTGTTAAAATTGTTTAATAATGCAATAGGGACACCTATTAGAAGCATAACTTTTGTTGCTACATAATGGTCATGCTGATTCATTAAAACGTAGCTTGAATTTCACAATACGGTCGCTTGAAAAGTATTTATTAGGCGCTTGAAATTAGTCACTAATTTATTAATTTTGTTAAAAAATAATTATTTTTGAATGTAGAAATGGCAGTTTAAGGAAGCTGCGTTAATTAAGACCCAAAATAAAACAAGTGACAAATATAGACCTTGTAATATAGTTTTTAATTTCAATATGAAAAATTATTCAAAGTTCGTATCAATGTATGAGATCAGTTAAAAATAGCCGCATTCTGGTTGTCCCTCAACACTTCGGCGTCGTCCGGGCAGTAGAGCAATATGTTGCTGACTGTACACGCTCGTTCGCAGCACTCGGTGGCGACTTGCCTGCGCACGCGATGCCATCGCTTCAGCCGCTCGCGCTTCATGTGTGTGTGTAGCGCCCCGGGTATTAGCTTATCTGTAAAAAAAAATTATAGAGTGTCGTGTCTGGAGGGCTACAAAATTCGAAAATCGAAGTTAGTATCACACCGTCCCACTCACCCTCGGCTTAAATAATATAAGTGTAAGCGGAATGGCAAGATGCAAAGTTCGAATTTTGCACTTGGTCATATAGGTCCTGGTTAAAGAGTAGGATTGATCTCTATCTCTTGCCAGTGTCGTGAAAGGCGAATAAGGAACCTAATGTGAGAGTAGGCAGCAGTGCTTTTTATTGCCAACTACAAACTCTTGATTCCAGCAACGTGAAAGACAATGGGAAACCTATGTACTATTTCCCCGTAAAAATCGTCATGATGAAGGTTCACCACTCAACCTCATCTGACACCACGTCCACTCTGTTAGGTTTTATTTTAAAATCGTAACCTTATCGTCTTAGTTTATAAAACACAAAATTGAAAAGAATTTGTTTGGTTGAAATAGAATAATAGTTCATTTGACATACCTACTGTGCAATTTTTTCAGAGATCGTCAATTTTATAAGATTGTTAAATTATCGACCTAAGCTAACCAAACCAATTTATAAATAACACAATGAAAAAATGAGAAATGGCTGATACTAACTATAATGTATTTTGACCTATTATAAGCATAATTTATATTACATGAAGTTGAAAGCCCTCAACATTATGACAGAGGTAATAAACTAAATTGTATTCTGATTTGTTTATTGTTCCACCATTATATTTACACATAGTCTAGCAATTTTTTTTGTATTCGTATTTTGAGTTTCGATTACCTATAGATAATAGAAGAGTTAAGAGGTTAGTGGTAGCACCCGTGGTTTTGGAATCCATGGAGTCATTATTTGCTAAAATAATTTTCTGCAGATATATGTAGTACCTATTATTGATATGTTTGAGGCATTTGTATTATTTATTGATAACTCAATCCATCCCAATTACCAATCAATCAATTGTTCAAAATCGTGACGAGAACATCATGTTTACTCAAATTTGTTCTTGTACAGTCATCGGCACCAATATTTGACACAATAAATCGTGCATAAATATCTGATACGGCTCTATTTCTATGGCCGGTAGGACGTGTCGGACATTTTTTCGTGCTCCGCTGTGGCATATATTTAATGCAGGTGACTGTACAATGCTGTTGATCTTATACTCTTTGGGCAATTTGTGGTGCAATTAGACCCTGTATGGCGAATGCATAGTTCTGACTGACTAAAAGCACAGGGCCACCAAATGTTCAAACCCTAGGAATCATGAATACTTATACCTACGAGTGCCGTAGGTATGTAAGTATGAAACCGGCATTCGCGGTCACAGCGATCGTCTACTTGAATGATAAAAATGTATGATATTATAAAGGGCCGCTTTCCACGGGGAATTTTGCAGATAGAGATAACCTTGGGTTTCCCATACACAGCGAACTACAAAGTATTTAATATAGAATCAAAGCTGGACCATATTTGCGAAACGTTAAATGAGCTCTATACAATACTAGCCGCTACTCGCGACTCCGTCCGCGTAAAATTCGTTTATCGCTATCCCGTGGGAACTATGCAATTTTCCGGGATAAAAGTTTCCTATGTCCTTCTCGTGGATTCAAACTATCTGTATACCAATTTTCATTTAAATCGGTTCAGTAATTTAGGCGTGATGAAGTAACAAATAAACAGACTTAAAAACTTTCGCATTTATAATATTAGTAGGAAAGATAAAACTGTACACAGTATAATAATTAACCACTGGCTGCTTCAGATGTAAACAACGTGTAAATACACGCCCCTGCTTCCAGCCAGTTCATAACTAGTTCAAATATGAGTATCCGGAACCATATATGCAACGACTGAAAAATAAACCGATACCGTAATAAAAAGAAGATACTTTATATTTTGAACACAATACCAATCCAACGTTCAGCGTTAAAATAAGAATAAGGAGAGAGCTCTCCATTCTTTAGTTTGCACTTTTCAACCTTTTTCTGTCCGCAAAGTTTTGCCGATTGCGCACGACCCTTGAAATATAGACCAGGCAGTCAGCTAAACGCAAACCCATGCGTTATCTTCAATTCTGCTGTATTTGTATAGGATTAAAGCTGACACGTTGCGTTAACTCTAAAGCAAACTGCTAAGTTTGAGTTAGCGTTAGGTTAGGTTATACTTGTGTACAAGTTTATAGTATATAGCTAGCTACTTAGAGACCCAAGTAAGTGTAGCTTGTAGTTTAGTTTGGCCTTAGTGCTCAAACCGCAACGAATCGGATGAAATTAAATAACTAATGTTTTAACCCTTTTTTACCCACGACGGAACGGAGAAGGTATATGCGTTTAGGGTGAGAGGTTGTTTGTTTGTTTGTTTGTTTGTTTGTGCGCAAACGAATGTTCACATTTATCTCCAGAACGGTTTGACTAATTTAGATGCGGTTTTCTTAACTTAAATCGTCGCTTTGATTTTTTTATCAAAACATTATACCAACTTACTAACAAAATGTTACAAAAATATAATTTACAATCATACTACGGTATTAATTTGTCAATGGAATTTGTCCGCTATATTGTTTTTTGTTATAATCTATAATACGATTTCACCATTCCTCCCTCTATATAACGCTATACTTTATTATGCTACAAAAATTATGACATTTTCATTAACTTCAACATCAAAATAATTAATTGTTAATTATTCGGTAATGAATCTCTTAGGCACGTAGTTAATATAAATCATAGTGATAGGCTGATAGGTAATTACTTTTTTTTCGCAGAAACACGTCCCTAATAGCCGGTGCCCCTCTTTGGTATTCGTAAGCACTTGTAATTGTGCACGTAAAAAAAAATATATCACAGGACAATTCACACCAATTGACCTAGTCCCAAAGTAAGCTTAGCAAAGCTTGTGTTATAGATACTAAGCAACGTATAAATATAATTATATAGACAGATACATACTTAAATACATATTAAACACCCAAGACCCGAGAACAAACATTACTTAATATTTTTCGTACAAATATCTGCCCCGACACGGGAATCAAACCCGGGACCTCAAGCTTCGTAATCAGTTTCTCTAACCACTAGGCCATCTGGTCGCCAAAAGAACTAAATAACTAGGTAAATCACAATTTAAAATGGATCTTATTTAAATCATCTCTCATCAACTCTAACGTTGATCGGTACGTAGAGAGATCACTTTAGATTAGATTGGACTAATTTATTTCCTTATGAAAAAATGCATTATAAATACATTTAGGTTTAGATAGTGGATAGATTCTTTTTTGCACATGTATCTTAAATAATCTTCAGGAGTGGAATTTTAGAAAACGTTAAAATACGTGTTTCTTTTTTTCTAATTGTAATCTTAAAAAAAAGCTTTACTTATGCTTTTACTAGTTTTAACAATGACGGAGTTCCGTTTCAATCCTCTTTTTTCAGGATTCATCAACATGTCAGCCGAAAGATGTCCACTGCTGGACATAGGCCTCCCCCAAGGCTCTCCACTCAGACCGGTCTTGTACTTCCCGCATTCCATCTTAAGGATTGAATTTAGAAAAATACTTTCTTACTCCTACTCCTTGTTTACGTCTTTAAATCAACACCTGCAAAAAAACAGCTTTCTAGATTTAAAGGTTTAGGCTGGCCGTTGATGAGTCAGTGAATCAGGTCTTCTCTTTAAATATAAATAAATAAATAAATATAAATATATAAATAAAGGGTTTACTTCCATGTAGATCTTCGTAAGTTAAAACGACTTTATCGTCACTCCTCCAGTTTATGTAACCGATAATGACATCAAAGTGACGCTATGTTAATACTCCGTCCGACCAACTGACACTGTCCCGGTTTGGTCAACTTTGTTGTACTAGTTACCCACATAAATGTTGTTAATATAAAATCAGACACGACTAATCAAAGAGTTATTGAAATTACTAGAAAAAATTCTTACCAATTATAACAGAAGTATCTCTCCTCACAACTTTGTGCACGTTATCGCAAAATTCTTGTATTACTTTCGACAAATTTGAACTGCATCTAACTAATTTATCAGACAGTCTGAATACATGCTTTTCTGCTTGCCCTAGCACTAATAAGTTGTTCAGTAAAATTACGATATACAACTGAAACAAAAAAAAAAATGTTTTAATAAATTTCATTTAAAAACCAAAATTATGGGTTTAGACACAGCAAATCACGATTAAAATAAATTCACATGTTCACGTGTACACATGCAACTCATATAATTTATTGACGTTATAAACTATTAGTATTATTGTACAAAACGAATCAATTACTTTAAAATTTGTCAACATACATAGTACAATAAATTCATTTTAGCTAATATCCCGCACACTTCTCAGCGCGAGCGTCTCTTCCCACAAACAACTGATCAATGGATCTGTCAACACCACGAGGGGCTAAAAATAAGTTCCCGAAGGTCCAGAGTACGGAATTACTTAAAACTTGTTTACAAAATAATTTAAAGTGATAACAGACCCTTAAACAGCTTGTGATTTATCGATATTGTTTTAGGGCACTCTGTCTGTTAATAGAATTGTAGACACTAGACAACTAATAGACCCTTGATAGTAGGTACCTAATAACCTGGAACTAAATCTATTTGCGACCACAGTTAAGCAATTTAAAAATATTTATTTTTGTAAGTAATAATCGAAAAGGATTTAATTAATAATAAATTATTTTGTGTGTATTTGTTGCAGCAGCCGCCGAGTCGCGCTGCTCCGAAGAGGAACGGCTACGGATTAGCCCGAACCGACATGTCAGGCTAAACTTGATTTAAGACGTGAGTTATCCGGGTCAATATATTTAATATGATTGAGTCTCACGGTAGTTTCATGTTCAATTTTTTTTTATTCATACTTTTTTTTTTCCTAGCCTATAATAGTGTCCCACTGCTGGGCAAAGGCCTCTCCTTTTGATCTCCACACCTCCCGGTTCGGCGCAATGTCTGGCCAGTCCCTTGCATACGCATCCAAATCGTCCCGCCATCTCCTTCTCGGTCTCCCTCGCCGTCGGTGGCCGTCCTCCGGTGTCCACCAAGTGACTGATACCTTTATTAAATGACTTTTAAAAATAAGACGTAATAAATATATAAATAAAAATAAAAACTGAAAAAGAAAGTTACATCTAATCTATTTCTAAACCGGTCTAGCCTCTACTTGTAGTTTGCAAATCCAACATTTTACTAAATTAAAAAAAATATCGAAATTGCCGGTCTTATTGCTCGTAAAATCATATTTAATCGATCGCGTAGGACCTCGCAATAATAATTTTATATAATATGTAATACAACGTGTGAGATTTCTCTTGCAGTTTTAAACAAACTACACTACTACTTTAAAAACCGTTGTCTAAAATACCCAACTCTTCCCTCCCAACTAAACGATTATCGTGTCTAGCCGCTCATATCTCTGCGACCACGCGTCGTGCACATAGCAACAAACTAAGGTCAAGTGGCAGGAAACCGTCGACCCAATACTACTATAGTACTATAGTTATTGTGAAGGGTCGTCCGCTGTTGACCCGTGATTTGTCACTTGTTATTCTGACACATAAACAACATCAGGATGTTTATTATTAGAAAACATGGGTCGGTGCAAGCAGTGCACGATGTGATAAGATTTTTGAGATAAAACGTGTACGTGTACTCGTACGAAGATGTTTAATGTAGGCTTAAGTGCTATGTTTGTTAGATTGTTACATAAAATGTGCTGTGAATCAGTCCATTAAAAAAAACCTTTGCGATTTCAACTAGATAGACTATTTCGAGACTTTTTATTTACTTTTTATTTTGTTGGCGGTGCAGAGAAGCAATGCGGCCTCCGTCCTGGGGACGATGCCCCAAGTGAGCAATCTCCAGGGCATTTTTTAAGATTTTGGTTTGTTTGAATATATACTTTAAGTTGGCTATTTATTTTTTACTCAAATTCTAATCTCCTCTTTCCTGTCTTATCATGAGTTTTGATTGACTAACTAGTTATCTAATTTCAACTTCTTAGTTAAGAAATATATCCCCCACCGTGCGTGTTTTAAATCTAAGTACTTACAAGGTGAGGACCACTACACTCTATTTTATCAGGCACTTAATTATGTATACCTACACTAATTCATTAAGCAATAAGCAATTCTTACTGTCAATAAACGATTATTTGTATTTGTATTTGTGCTCGAGATAAAAATGTCGGGTCGAGAACATAAATCATGATATTTCGAAAACGAATTCACCTAGCTCAATGAAGTACCTAAGTAAATTGAACCTTATAGACAATTTAAAAATCCATCCGTATTTTAGGCATTAGAACTTTCCTATTGGTTGACATGAAGTAATGGCATATAAAAAAGATAGGTAGTAGTATTTATTTGTAGTCGGTACCTACTTAGAAAAATTCTTTTAGAATGGCATTTTTATTATTACTCATGACATAGTTTAGTCACCACCCGAAATTCGTTAATAGAACATTTCAAAGTGTTTTAAAAACAACCCTCACGTTTTTACAAGAACGACAGAGGCACGGTGATCGAAATAGCGAAGTGAAGCGCCATACAACTTTCACGTTAGATCCATTTTCCAACTTTAAAGCGAGGCGAAAACTGAGTAGAAACCGGTTAGCATCGCTACGTGAATAATTTTTGTAAAATTTCTCATTACAACTTCTATAACACAGGTAACTTTTCTAACTTTTTCATTGCTAAAAAACGTTGGCTTAGAGTTTAGAGCCAAAGGACCGCATGCCTGTACCCGTAGTGTAAGTTTTCGATTACAAAATACGTCTCGATCGCGTTCGCGTTAAAATCTGAATTTGTATGGAAACACGAACATCGCAAACGTTCCGCTAGAGGCGCTGTTCGTGTTTCCATACAAATAGAGATTTTGACGCGAACGCGATCGAGACGTATTTTGTAATCGAAAATTTACACTAAGGGTACTGAGCGATGTTAAGAGAGAAACTAATTTGATACCTAAAACCATCTTATCCAAGTTCTTTATAGCGTTTAAGTACAATCAATACTTTATATCAAGAAATCAGAAGGCAAATTTCGTATTATGACCGGATAGCCCAGTGGTTAGAGAACCTGACTACGAAGTTTGAGGGTCGCGTGTGCGATTCCCGGTCGAGGCAGATAGTTGTATGAAAAATACGAATGTTTATTCTCGAGTCTCGGATGTTTAATATGTATTTTTCTATCTATTTAAGTATGTTTATCCGTTGCCTTGCACCCGTCCCGTAACACAAGCTTTGCTTAGGTACTGTGGGAGTGATATTTATTTTATTTATGTATTCATTAATTGGTATAAATTCTCTACATCCATATAGTCCATATCCATACAGTCCGACAATTCAAATAAGAATCCAATGTAACTCAAAAAGCCACCAGTGAATTAAATTAGACCATTAAGGTATTTTCTCAAATATTGCTTTTCGTTGATATAGATATATAGTACCGCGACTCCCCTCATAGGCCGTGAAGAGCGCGCGTCTGTGTGAGTGTGTTCGTTTCGATCGATTTGTTCGTAGCTTCCATGTTCCTTCCGGTTACAAAATACGTCTCGATCACGTTCGCGTTAAAATCTCGATTTGTATGGATACACGAAAATCGCAAACGTTCCACTAGAGGCGCTGTTTGTGTTTCCATACGAATTAAGATTTTAACGCGAACGCGGTCGAGGCGTACTTTGTAACCGAAAATTTACACTAAGGGTACTGCTTTAGCTTATATATATATATATACTGTGCACGTACTTAGCACCATACAAGATTGACAAGTGTGTTAATGTGAGTGACGGAGTAAAAAAGCTACCAGCTACTTTTGATGCTGACTGTACTAAGGTAAAAGGTGTACTTCAATGATATGAACGTCCGTAAAGTGACGCCTGCATCAATCAAATAGGATATTCAGTTGCTATGCCATGAGTAAGTGGGACTTGTCCCGGGTAAATTGGACGTAAACAACTTGATTGCACTCGCACACGTTATCAATATTGAAAAGATAGTGACACAATTTGTTTTTATTATTTTGATATTGGAACGTGCCTGACCCGTGTGATAACCAGTACTTCGAATTGAACCGAAAAATACTTTTTCATCTCTCCTGTTCGGAAAGTTTAAATTTCATGGGTAGATAGCCGGGTGGAAAATTGCGTTTTCTCCTCTAGGGTGGAAAGTTTTTTTTTTAATTTTTCGGCTAGCCATGACATCGAAGATAATTGAGTTACGTCAATAACATTTTTTTTTCACGATTCGGCATGGCAAGTGGCCAGTCGAAAAGGTACCGTTGGAGGTTGGATAGGTATAAGTAAATTAAATTTATTATTACTCTCGTTTTTTTGTAGTATTTTAGTTTCCTCACAGTCGAAATGAAAAGTAGAGTGTATAACTCGGATGAAATAACCCATTTCCCCTCGAACTATTGGCGCTCTCACTTCGTTCGAGCGCCAGAAATATCTCGGGTGAAATGGGTCACTTTCCACCCTTAGTTATCAATGTACTATTTCTACTCGAGTACGTAATTAACAAGGGACCGCGAAGTATACAGTCACAAGCTTCGCTTTTTAGTGCTGCACCAAAAGTCTAGGGTACATTTTTAATTATGTCATCATTTTATCTTCATATCAGCCGTAGGATGTCCACTGCTGGATATAAACCTCCCCATTATGAAGTTATGAACGCCCTCCGGGTTGCCAATACTCGCCACGCTGGCAAGCGGGTTTGCAAGCGTATAGGATGCAAAGTTGCCAAGGAGATGCTGCTGCCTATCTTTCGGTATTATCCTTCAACCGGTTTCTACGATGCCCACAGGAAGAGAAGGGCGGGGACAACTTTTTTACGCCGGCGCTCCACGGCTAAAAAATGTATGTAGCAAAAGGATTTAAAATTAAGTAGAGCGAACTAAATGAACTTAAAATAATGGTCCTTGTAATTCACACTCGTTCTCCACCATGTATTATGTATGACCAGACGAAAACGCTCTGCTGCTTCCTGATTGGTTCAAATTATTTCGTACATTCAGCTGCAGAGAAAAGGTACCCCCCTGTTACGGCGGTATCCATACTACCGCCATTAAAGGGGGGTACCCTTTCTCTGCAGCTGACTGTACCAAAACAGTCAGTACTATTCCGAGTAGTGATTAGTTAAGATTATTCAATACTTATTTAATTGCAGACAGTTAATTTGGACCATGTTTATTTTATTTCTGTGTTACTGTTAGCATTTATTATCAAATAAGTTAATTACGGTCTTATCCAATACTAGTACTTCTTCACTAGGAAATTGCCAAAATCACTTACCTACGAAAGTTTTAAAACTAACTTCGAGACAAAACTAACTTAGGTGCCTAAGTAGTTCTTCAAACCAACATGTAAAAAAAAATATAACAAAAATATGTACCGACTACAAAAAACATGAAAATATTTTTTTACCAGTCTGAAGTCGGTGCCTTAGCACGAGCCAGCAGAAGTGGACCTTTGTCGTCCACCTCACCTACGTAATAATTGGGCTTTAATCACTCCTGCTGGCTCGTGCTGAGACATCGACTTCAGACTGGTAGAAAATTATTTTCATGGTTTTTTCGCACTCGATAAATTTTTTTGCTATAAATGTTTTTTCGAGCTCTTTAGTTGTAACATGGCAAACCTCCGCGGTGCGCAACGGGCGCTAACAGAAAAAAAAATAAAGTGTAAATTTTAAATTGTTGATCCGCTTTTGTTTTTTCCGTTCTTTGGCTCTACCATTTGACAAGGCGTAAGCCGAAATTTGGTTTTCTTGATGAGAAAATATTAATTATTTACTCGGTGATAGCTATTTCACTGATTACTACTTGTAATATATAAGGGCTGCCACTATTGCAGGTATTTTAAATATTATTATCTCCACTTGTAACGTTTATTTCTTGTCTACATTTTGTAAAACCTAATCCAAGTCTCGTTTAGTTTTCTTTCGCTGGTCCGACACTAAAACGAGGCTTGGGTGGGTGCTGCAAGCAAGCAGTAAAGCAGGGTGTTTAATTCCAGCCCTTCCTTTTTCCTGCTGACTCACATCTCCATCTCCACTTCCGCTCCGCTCCGCTGCCTCGGAGCAGATCGCCGGCGCGACTGGACGCTCCGAGGCGATCTTAACACCCTGCCCTGTTTCCCTACCTGTCCTGCAAGTCTCAGGCCAGTATTTTTTAAATTTATCAAGAAGAGCAGTGCTGACTGAATCAATTGCATATATTTTCCTTTTATATTATATTTTTATTTTGTAACCACACGCCTATTATTTCTCCGACCGGCTAGCCGGTTACATAGTGTAAATAATCTAAGATACAAATAATTTAATGTCAACTGCTCGTCACCTTTTACGAAAGATAGCTTTTTCCGATCCATTTCACCATATGCATTACGAGGAGGATAAATTGCTTAGCACTGTTTTTTTCAAGAGCAAACACACACATATATACTCGTCATTATAAGAAAGCGTGTATAGATAGTTAACGTTCCTCAAGCTTTTAAAATGGTATGTATTTTACATTTTGAAAGACTTCCTATGGCCACCTTCCAGCTTCATCATCAGATCAGCTCCATGTCATAATAATGCATTGTCATCCGATTTACACATGCACGCAAAATTTCAGCTTAATTGGAAACCGGCAAATGGATCAAATCTAACTTGCAAGTCTTTGGTAAAAAAAAATTGAAAATGAATGTTAAATAGATGATTTAGTGTATTTTCTGTACGCACTAGTTCATAACACATACATACGTATATAGGTATTGTTAGATATATTTCAGGTGAACGTACACAGGGCATAATGAATTGTTATTAGCGGTCTCGAGTTCTCATTTCGCAGCACTAGCCTGATTAATGCGACGTCACCAGTCAAGGCGTCGGGGACGATTAACTTGACGGAGTCGTGACTAAACCTAGATAGGATGGCGCAAGTTTAGAATACCATCTATATGTATGTAGATCTTACTCGTTCTAGCCCTGCACGGTTAAGGGCATCGGAACGGCCAAAGTGTTTAACACTTAGGTTTAACACGTTGAGTGCGGCAATGATTTTGGTGGACTTTCCCCGGATGCGTTACGGGAAATATTTAGTCGTATCAAAGTTTACCGTGGTGCGTTACGACTAGTATTTTCCCGTTTATAGTGTGTACTTTGAATGGCTGTAACTTTATGAAAAATCACTTTACAGGGCTAATTTTTCGATACAAGTTAGATTATATAAATAGTCTATTTTTAAAAGCTGCCGTCACCCCTGGCTCAGAATTATAGTTTATAAATAAAATATGACCATTTTATGAAAACTTCAATTTACGGCCAATTATTTCCCGTACCACACTGAAAAGGAAATACGATAAGATGTGGCAGTGCTGTATCAAAATAAAACGTAGATAATCAACAAAAATTTATTAAAATAGAAAAAACAATCTTCTGAAAATAAAACTACCGTGAGACTTACTCATATTGAATATATTGACCCGGATAACTCACGTATTAAATCGAGTTTAGCTCGACATCTTTCGGGCTAATCCGTAGCCATTCTTTCTCGGAGCAACGCGACTCGGCGGCAGCTGCAACACGCACACGACGTGTGTTTTTAAAATAAATTAAATTATTGGTCATGTTAGTAAGTATGTAGGTATGTAATAAGTTGCAAAACAAAATTACCTCAGTTACGCGAGTAGAATCAAACCTCGCGTTTCAAGTCCCATGGTCAGTGGTCCTAGAAATAAATTGGACGATGTTCAAAGAGTACGCCAAAAGGGTTATTCCAAATTCAATGAGAAACCTTCATTTAGTAAAACCATGTAAAACTAACCCAACTTCCTCCTGAAATATTCAGGGTTAATTTTGAGAACGACGACTATAGAATCAACGTGTCATGACTATAGTATAGTCATGTGTATTTTATTTTTTAAGCATGTCCTCGGCGTATAAACTGAAAATCCGTGTTAATACAAATTAGGAAGTGGCCAATGTCGACCGGAGGGTTGTTGCGAGACTGCAGACTATAGTTTGACTGGACAAACATTGGACTCAGATCCAAACACTTAGACTCCGGTTAGATCACATTACTTAAATTAATTAAGTGCTCTAACTACTTACTAAACTACAGTGTTTGCAGCTGGGTTTGGGAAGAGTAATTAACTCTTTATACGTACATGTATAGTTCGATGAAGGGTCGCGAAGTAAGAGCAACTACAGAAATAAGCTAAAACATGAAAAATGTCGGGATAAATTTTAATCAGCCTCCTTATTTCTAATTTTTAAACTCATCATAAAAATGTCGACACTACGATTACTAAAATCCATAACCCTTCTCTTTTGGCTTTGCTGTAGTTGAGTAAAAATTTTCCAGGCTTGCTTAATCAGCTCGCACAAGTGATATAAACTTCTAGCAATTACTTTCTAATAATAATTATTTATTTTTCAAATATTAATTTACATTTAATTAATTTATGATTGTTTTTTTTTTTGGAATCTTTTTGTATTTTTTATTTCAATTCCAAATTTTTTACTTTTACGGTCATCCCGTGAAACCTAAATTGAAAAATTGAATTGATTGAATTGAGTGTTGTAGCGGTATAGCACGCGGCACGGAATGCCGAGGACCTGGGTTCGATTCCCAGTGTTGGTCTTATTTTTCTGGTTTTTCTGTGCATCTATGTTTCGGTTTGTATTTTCAATTTAATTAATTTAATTTCAAATTATACATGTCAAGTTATTAAAATTAAGACAAATAGACAAAGGTCAGACAAAAACACACTCAGTCAAATAAACCGCCCCGCGTCATACCTGGAAGGCTACTCCGAAACGCAAAATTCGAAGTTCGTGTCGTGCGGTCCCTCTGAAACTTATACTATTTAATACGAGAGCGAGAGGGATAGCACGACACGAACTTCGAGTTTCGAATTTCGGAGTAGCCCTGCTGGTGCAAAGGTGCCCAATACACTCGTCGCGTTGCAGCGTTGAACCACGATAGACAACCTTTGCACCAGAAACGACCCAGAGCGGGGGTCAAGACCTCAAAACTAATAATTATTAGTTTGAGGGACAAAGCATATTTATGCCACTAAAACACTCATTTGAGAGCTTAATCTGTTCGGCTTAAAAGTTTTATTAGTTTGGTACCCCTAAATCCTAAAACGATTAGATACATTAACGGATTAGATAATTCTAGATTCCTCTTAATTAAACGGCTCGGTTGTTATTACAATTTTCCTTTACGCTAACATGATACATATTATGTAACATTAATAATGTCTCTGGACTTTGTGAACAACGTTATTTTATTAAACCTTGCTCAAAAATTTTAATTCAAAACTTTTATCAGAGTTCAAAAGCTGGATAAACGAAACCGTCATCTACTTTTTCCAGGCATGACGATTATGACAAAAGGACTAAATAATAATGTTGGAACACTTATTCAACGAGAAATTTTTTTACGCAGCAATTTCTCTTACCTTTTAATTACGAGTAGGTAGGTACTGATTAGATGTAGGGACTGTTTCACCATCCATTGACTAGGGTTAACTGAGGGTTAAATATGATGTCGTCTCTATTTGTTTTGTTCGAATAGACGGAGACGGCATCACATTTAACCGTTAGTTAACACTAATCAATGGATGGCGAAATAGCCCCGTAAAGTCGTACAGGGCTTGATTTACCCAACAGGCTAAAAAGGCTAGAGCCTAGGGCGCAAGGACCAAGGGGGCGGGTGGCGTGAAGCTGAGCTGAGGTTCACTTACAACTTTGAGTGAGAAAAAGAGAGGTCATCAGATCAGTGAGGAATTATTGTTTCTGATGGGGAGGGGGGACATATTCAAAGTTAACCTAGGGCGGTTAGAGGTCTAACTCAAGCCCTGCAGACGTAAAGAGACTTATGTAAAAATAAACCAAATAATTAGGTGCAATGATTGTACAAGTAGGTTACTAGGTAAGTGTTATCTTATGGCGCTTGTTTATCGCGTTAATAATAAAAGTAAAATAAAGAACAAATTGAAGGCGTCGCTAGCTCATAACATAATAAATGTGCGAGCAAATCTCTGTGTGAGCAACAAACATAATAACGCAAACAATAGTTCAACTTGCTCATCGATTCCAACCCACACTGTATTATTGCTTACATCCAAGTTTCATATATAATTTAAATACGTACGTGAGAGTAATAACAACGTTGAAACTTAACGTATTACACCTACACAATAGATACTGGGATTCTAAGACGCAAGATAATAATAGGTGTGAATTGTCCTTGTTATGTAGATTGAAATTAAAATTCATCCCACATACTCACGTCATACATTTGCATATTTAAATAAGACATGTAAAGCTTATAAGCACAATATCAAGCCCCGGTTAATGCAGAACTTTATCGTCTCCGAGATAATATCCCGCAGTATCACCCTTAGCACATGTTCACATAATATAATATATCTACCAAAGGAAACTTGAAACTGTACCTTCTCTAACGACTTCAAATACCCCATTGTTGTATTAAATGAAAGTTATTCCGGTTAATGTCTTATAAGTCGAGTTTAACTCGACATGTTTTGGGCTAATTCGTAGATCTTACTGTAGGAGCAACGCGACCCGACAGCTGCTGCAACACGCGCACTACTGCGTTCGGAACAAGTCGAGCTAAACTCGATTTAAGACGTCAATTATCCTCATCATGTCAGCCGAAAGACGTCCACTGCTGGACATAGGCCTCCCCCAACAATCCTGAATAACTTTAATTTATATAAGTGAGTCTCACGGTAGTTATAAACTTAATTATTGTTCTTAATTTGGGAATAATAAGAAACAGGAAACGTTAATTGTTTATAACCGTGTACAGTTGTATTAATATTTATGCCTCGAGAAGTTTCAACAGCTTGCCTACTTTGGGCGTGCAATTCACTATTATGAATTCGGAGTGAATAAGTAGCACAATGAATGTTGACGAAAAAAAATTGAAATCCAATAAAAATTCTAGGTCCAAGATTATACAAACTCATACCTAGTATGTAGTTATCGTGTCCCTCGCATAATTTGAAATGAGCGAAATCCCTGTAATGTGGGTTTCAGGTAGGCCCACTTTTATGAAACGCTCAAGTTATTCGTAGGGCTCAAGGCTTTTTGACCTCCAATATGATTATTGGAAGCTGATTATCTACGTGTTCTCTCGAAGTCGCCTGACAAAAACAGTAGCCTTTTTCTTACAAAATATTCTTTACAGTCAATTGCCTATATAGATACAGTGTTATGTGGTTTTTGATGAGATCTCTTAATGACTTAGATAGCATACCGAAGATTGGCTTTTCCGTCTAGAAAAAATATGCGGATCCTAACAATGACCTCTAAGAAAACAGTATGTGAAAGCGCCCGGACTAATATTTAGACAGTCGGGGTTTACGGGCTGCGGAGACCTTTATAAAAATATTATTACAGAGGCCCGAAGCAAAATCCCTAGCAACCTTCCCGCCAGAACTTACCAAACTTGACTGCGTAAAAGATTTCCTCATCTCATTTATATTACGAGCGATAAATAAATAAGTAAAAACGGTCTGAATATTTTGTCCAAATTAGCAGTAAGTAGCCGTATTAGTTTTTGGATCTATAGATCCCCAAGGTAACGGCAATAATTTGTTCAAAACACGTACAGGGATAACGAACATCATAGCTAGGAACCTCTTGTAGGTATTACTCGTAACAATCTCTTCATCACTTTCCATTGCCAGTCACGTTTTGCTTCAAATGAGAGAAAATCTAATCTTTTTTTCTGCCCTTCTGAAGTGATTGGGGGCGAAGTATAAATTCTGTCGGACGCAACGTTTGACTGCGGAGCGCGGGTGGCGGATTAGAACTGATTTGCATAATCACGCTGTGCATTGCTCCTTTATCGACTAAATGATATCTAAGCAGAGAAAAAGCCATATTTTTTAACCCTCTCTAACGCGTAACGCGTAATTTGAAAGAATGAGATAAAGCATCCGGTTTTCAGTCCGCTTTTAATGACATAAAAAGTGTCGAATACAGGCTCTGGATGAGCTTATCTATTCTTCTTTTGATCCAGATTGAAATGATCTGATTGAAGTAGAAGTGCTTTAATGAGGGATCTTCTAAAATGCCAATTCATCTCTAAATTTTCGAACGTTTCATTATTACGTAAGTACATAGTACATAGTACCTAGATAAAAGAAAGATAAAAGAATTTTCAATAAAGAAAATTCACTCTTCATTAGATCATTCCAGAATTTTACTAGAAATTATATACTAGTCTACGTACCTCTTTATCTTTAAGGTGGTTTGTCACGGTCAGCTGGGCACTACAGCGCCAGTAGATGACGTTAGTGTGCCAATTCTACGTATTTTATTTTTTTTAGGAATGAAAATGTGGATATTTTTATAAAATAATGTACCTGCCGCCCGTACCGAATAATTTTCAAGTATTATGCGTATAAAATCAGTTACTAGGGTTACCAGGTACCTAGGTGGTGAGAAATCTCCACCACCGATGAATTTGTAGTTCATCGGAGTGTCACACCACTCTCCACATATTGTAAATGTTAAACAGTATGGCTATTATTTTCGATCTCGAGTCATATTTGTCTATCTGGACTGGATCAGGCGTTTTCTACCTTTTGATTTTAATTTAAATGTCCGATCTGGATGATGCAAGCCTGGAAAACTGCATAGTCTTGTCTTCGAGGTGAATTCCCAGGCGTGCGTCGGGATTCGGAATCCGGAACTAATGGGAGCGATCGCGCCGCCGAGGATATTGGCAAAGTTTACCACCCAAATAGTTGCGGATACAATTTCCGATTTGTCGCTAACAAACTCGCTTTATTTACTCACCGAATCTTGATGCTTGTTGGTTTTGGAGTCTATCGCTCAGTGGTT
This sequence comes from Choristoneura rosaceana, assembly GCA_037349165.1. Lineage (NCBI taxonomy): Eukaryota > Metazoa > Arthropoda > Insecta > Lepidoptera > Tortricidae > Choristoneura > Choristoneura rosaceana. The sequence goes on from JAZBNJ010000022.1 coordinate 8,243,066, forward strand.
TGAATTGGTGAATCGGGTCGTGTAATTAAAAATAGATTTGTTTACCTATTGTCTATAGCTGTTTTTTCAATGTTCTTGACCCGGCAAAATACGCTGTTCTTGAATAGCTTGCCGTATGCATGAATCTGGTGCAGACGTAGGCAAACGCAGTGTAGGACACCCTCCGGCCAGGTGGAATGATGATCAGCGAAAGGGTGCTAGTAGAAGCTGGACGCGTCGAGCCGAGGATAGGGCAATAAGCGCCCTTGAGGGAGGCTTTTATCCAGCAGTGGACTGCTATACGCTGATGAAGTTCGATTCTTATTTTCTTTTTTTTTACTCTTCTACTTGAATGAAGCCGGAGGAGAGGATAATGCACTAAAATCTCTGAAGCATTAGGGAACACCGCTTGTTAAAAATGAATTATTTTGCGCAATTGGCTAAATCGAAAATACAAAAACACACAGAAAAACCAGAAAAATAAGACCAGACCTGGGAATCGAACCCAGGCCCTCGGCATTCCATGCCGCGTGCTATACCGCTACACCACCGCAGGACAACGGTACAGACACGAATTTCTCCTATGCACCACATATCTCAGCTTGTTTGTTTCTTAAGCGACACTAGCGACATCTATGCCGTAGCCCTCATCGAGAAACTTTTCGGCAGTCCATCGGAACTAACCGCTCACCCGGACAAGAGATATCGTTACTGGAATCTTTTTGTATTTTTTATTTCAATTCCAAATTTTTGTTACTTTTACAGTCATCCCGTAAAACACGGTTTACGGTTTCGGTTTTACGGGATGACCGTAAAATTAACAAAAATTTGGAATTGAAATAACAAACACAAAAAGATTCCAAAAACCAATTTCAATTGGCTAAGATAACAAAGTAAACTTAAGTAGTACAGAAACCCTCAGCGTAATATTTCCATGACTCCACATAGCAACTGTGTCACATGAAATTAAAGGCTTAGTGTTAAAGTTACGGCAGAAATCAAGGCATGCGCAGCTGCGAGCTAAGTTGCACGTGGATTTGCATTAATTTTGGCAAACATGCAACAAACAAGGCACACCTGGGCTTATAATTATTACTGGCCAAGTTGTTGGTGCGGTCTCGCTCATTTGAGCTTGTGAGGATGATGTTTAGGGTTCCGTACGCAAAGGATACCGATAGGAAAATACGCATTACTAAAATCACAAAACGAATCTGCGCTTTTCTCAAATTGTCAACGCATCCGTAATTCTACTTTAAAAGTCAAATTCGAAATATCTTTTTATAATTTAGGCCATAACAAGCACTTATTAATGGCAGAAGAATCTACCACTGGTTGGAGAAAACCTCTGGTTGAGAACAATCCGGCATGAAACATCAAGTAGGTAAGTACCTAAATATTTTGTTTTTCTCTGTCTTCTGACAATAGATGGATGTTTATGGGCGGTGGTGATTGCTTTCTATCAGGTACACGCCTGAACGTTATTGCTCTATCTTTCTACTCATTCCTACTAATATTATCCTACTTATATGTATTATAAATACGAAAGTTTGTATGTATGTATGTTTGTTACTCTTTCACGCTAAAACGGCTGGACGGATTTCGATGAAATTTGGTATGCAGATAGCTGGATGTCTGGAATAACACATAGGCTACGTTTTATCCCGATAGGGATAAAATCTTGAAATCTCAGCCGCTGGGTTTAGAGTCATGAAATTTACAAATTTTGGGATTTCCCAGGGGATTTTTTTAAAAGCCCGTAATTTCAATTGTAACTACCAGATCGAATAGTTTTACCTACGCGTGCAGAGCGGCGAGTAAACTCTAGTAAATTATAAATGCTAAAATTTGTGAACAGGCATCTGTTGTGTTTGTTACTCTTTTACGCAAAAACAGCTACACGGATTTCGATTAAATTTGGTAGGTACATGGACTAAACGTCTGAAATAGGTAGCACATAGGTTACTTTTTATCCCGATATTCTCAAAGGATTCATGACCCGAGACATTTTAAATAAAGACTAAGATGTAATAATTGAGAATTTGCATGATAATTAAGTAAAATCTCGGATTTGTCCTGTATTTGTATAAATATCAAACTCAAACTCACAAACTCACAACATTTATTGACAACAAAATAATTGAAAATATCTTTATTGTTTAACAATCTTTATTTAGACACCTTTACCTATTTAGATAAAAAATACAAAGATACTGGGCGTTAAAATTTCTCAATTAGACGACAATTTAACATGAATTATGACGTCGTACAACACAACTTATGTTTCATGAATATTCCTTACCTTTGCTCGACTTAAATAATAGAAATTGTATGGTGTGTAAACAGAACCCTTCGTATGCTATTCAGATTCGCACTTGACTGGATTTTATCGCATCTTGGTGAGGCTTACAGTGGGTTTGAGTTTAGTAAAGAATTTGTATTCTTATCTTATCGAAACCTTTTTATGAAAATGGTTACGTATGAGATATTCGTCTTAATCATGTCATTCATGCACTTTACCTGATTAAAGAATTATGTATAAGTGTTAAAAAATCTATACTAAGCATGTTTGTTCATTGCCTAGTGCAAGCATTGCTGTTTGGCCAATCGGTTTTGGATCAATAAACATTTCAACTAAAATCCATTGAAAAATTTTATGGATCCGTGGTTGCTAAAAATTTTTAGATATACATATTTTCTACTACTTTCTTTAGACCCAGTTTAGACCAGCAAAAAAACTTACATTTGTATCTTACATTGCAGCACTCAATTACAACTTAACACACAAAGTAATGCAACTTGCTATACTTTTTTTACAGATCTAAACTGGGCTTTACTTAGGTAGAGCTTATTCCTAAAGTCTGAGAGGTAGATAGAGCTCTGTGAACGCAACATTAATACCACTCTTAACTTGTAAGTCATCTAGACTTTTATAATAACAATATTAAGTATTTTGAATATATTTGCATGCCTAGTTTGTGGGTAACGCGTGTTGAACATACATATTCACACCATTATAATTATTATCACGTTTCTATCAAGTAAAGTTCATTTTATTTAATTTCATTTCACTCACATTTTCTGAAGTCTACCCATGATCATGCCAGTCGCTCCCTCTGATACTCATACTATTTAATACGAGAGCGAGAGGGACGGTACGATACAAACTTCGATTTTCGAACTTCGGAGTAGGCCCTCAGGATCTTATCAAAAAGGTAAGTGCTCTATACTTATACCGCAGAAAATTAAAACAGAGAGAATTGCGGGAAAACAGTGGATGCAAGTGGCGAATATTGTCGTTCATTGAGCGTTCTATTTAAGTGGGAGGACTTTGTTCAGCGGTGGACGTCTTCCGACCGGGGATTACGATGACCATGGCCATGAGACCGCAACAAATATGTCTATAGTTGACGAGATCGCTCGTGGCACGCGGAGTTGTAAAACAAGTCAGTGACGTCAGCCATTAGGGTTTTTAATTTAACACAAAACGTGTTGAACTAAATATCGATAGGAAAATGGAACATCACTATGCCCGCCCATAAGGCCTATAAGTGTAAGGGAGCGCGCAATATACTCTTATCTTATAGCCCCGCGTGCCACGAACGATCTCGTCAACTATAACTAATAAAACGCATTGTTCTAAAGCGGTCATTACTTTATTCAATCCATCCGATTGATATTCGGTGCACGCAAACTAAAATTAAGTAAAGTAGAAAATTATAAAGTAGGTATTTTTTCCTCCTAAGCTCCTTAAATTTTCTTCCGGAGTTATTTAATCCGCATTAGAATGAATATTAATCGGATTAAAGATAACTTCCAGATAGCACCTGGATAATGCTGGATAATTTAAATATCCAATTTTGCCTTAGTATTGTGAATGATCGTTCAACGCTATGATCACTATTGTCTAATGCACTGACGTTTGCGATTGCATTCACTTTTTTCTACCCTCGCCTTATGCCGTATGACAGAAGGAGATGGTGAAAACAATTATGATTCCAAAAGTGTTAGACAACAGGGAATTAGCAGAACTACTACGAAACTCGAAGTTCGTGTCGTGCGGTCCCTTTGAAACTTATACTATTTAATACGAGAGCGAGAGGGACAGTACGATACGAACTTCGAGTTTCGAGTTTCGTAGTAGCCCTGCTGAACGCTACAATAGTAGAGCTACTTGACATCCATGTTGATTAGATGTTATTTTAACCTTTTCCAGGCCTCGCGAATTTAGATGTGCTACCAGAAAATAATAATAGTTTTATGTAGTTTACCTATGAGAGATTAATTTAAATTGTGATTGGTTTTTTGGAATCTTTTAGTAAAATCTTCACAAAGAGAAACAAAGGCTTACCATACTTTAGGTTTGCGTATGTTTATTATTATTGCATGCTTAGCACAAGTTCTTTGTATTTAAGTCAATGCAAGTTGAATTTATGTAACTTGGTACAATTCACGGTTAATATACGTAAATTACTCATTTGTATCAAGCCATTTTCTACTTCTTACATACAATAATATTATATCCATTACTTCACTCAAATATTTCGATTCATTCTTCGCAAAAGAAAATTATATCATTTAACTTAGATGTCTACCCCGAATGAATACAAATGAGTTCTCTAATAGAATTTTACGAAACTTTTGTCGGCTGCGTCAAGGTGGCCTTTAGGAAAAATTAAATTGTTGACGCGAATACGGTAATTGAAAGCTCCTGAATTTATCATATCATTAAGTTTATATTATGTACTATTACATGAATTTAGATATATCAATATGAAGGTAGAATATTTTACTGGTATGTTGCAAATGTAATAGACAGTGGTTGTGATTTGCATGTGCATTTGCTGATTTGTGCAGGGGTGATTCCGATCCTTGTCCCCAGAAACAATCAGTCTGTAGGTACTACTACTACAAGTACATAAGATTGATTTAATTTAGACGTTAAGGGAGGAAAACCGCAGGTGCGAAATTCAAATTAAGTTGACAGAACAGACACGATACCTACTTCTGTACTTCATTTCATCTCGCACTTGTCTTACAATAATTTAAAGTCGGGAATGAAAAGTAGTCTAATTTTAACATAGTTTTAGTCGATGGTGATAGCAAATGTTTTTCTTAGCAGCATTCTGACCCCAGTTTTGCATATTTGGAGGCTTTTTAACCGACTTCAAAAAAAAGGAGGAGGTTATCAATTCGGTTGTATTTTTTTTTTAATGTTTGTTACCTCAGAACTCCGTCATTTATGAACCGATTTGAATTTTTTTTTTTTGCGTTCGTCTAGGAATGCTTTCAATTAGATCCCATAAGCACCAAATCAGGATCTGATGATTGGATCCTAAGGAAATCGAGGGAACTCTTCAAATGTTGTAGGGACACCTATGGTAATTTTGATATATTTGGTAGTAACTCGTGCATTTGCTCTTGAAAATCATCATTTGGTAAAGTGGAACTGATGATGAAGACCGAGTTGACCATCGGAGTTACTACTCAATAACAAGTATTTCATGGGTTGAATTTCAATGTCTTTAACACAGTTGCTAAGCAATTTATGCTCCTCGGAACGCATATGGTGAAATGGAATGGGTGGTGAAGCACCAGGACTCCTCAATAATGAACATCTCTGCATCGGAAAAAGCAATATTTCGTACAAGGTGACGAGCAGTTGACATTAAACTATTGTATCTTAGATGTTTTACACTAAAAAGCGTGAAAAAAAAATTATAACAAAAAATAGAACCGACTACAAAAAACCATGAAAATAATTTTCTACCAGTCTGAAGTCGGTGCCTCAGCACGAGCCAGCAGGAGTGGACCTATAATCGTCTACCTCACGTACAACTATACGAGTAAATGGCTTCAATCACTCCTGCTGGCTCGTGCTGAGGCACCGACTTCAGACTGGTAGAAAATTATTTTCATGGTTTTTTGTAGTCGGTTCTATTTTTTGTTCTAATTTTTTTTTCATCAAACGTTTTTACACTTAACTGTACTAAGAACCATCAATCCCTACGGCTCACTGTACACAAGTACTTTACATTATCTCCCAACAATGGCTTGGAAAGAGCACGGCACGCCTTCCCGACATGTTCATTACAATATTTAACCCTAGAACCGTTTTAATTCGCGGGCGCTGCTGCCGTTTATTTCCAAAACAATTATAATCCAATCATAACGCGAGAAGCTCCGACTCGCAAATGGAAATGTCAACGTAATTCCAACAAACGACCGCCGAAGCACCACTGTATCTGGATTGCTGGAGCTGGGAATCTCGGAACTACCGAGTAACACTGACAGTGACAGTAATGGGAAATTCGACGGGCGAGTGCCATCCACTCGGACTAATGCTAACGCTCGACGCTTTTCAACTGTCGTTTTCCTCGGCTCGTTTCTTTTTAACGAATAAGCGATCCTTATTATGGAGATGTTAGTAACTGAAGCCATCCAAGTTAGACAACCGCAACCTTCGTCACGATCACGCTTGGCGCTGACGCAAACGTCACTGAATATACCTTAATCATACTCTAAATCTAAACTTTCAATTTCACGATGATTTCATTTATTTTTCGGATATGAATATATTTTTGGGAATGCGAAAAGTTGTGTGTTGTGTTTGTATGTTTGTCCGTCTTTCACGTCGAAACGATTTTTGGCATAGAGATGGTTTATGGGCCAGAGAGTCACATAGGCTACTTTATATCCCGGAAAAATGCACAGTTTCCAAGGGAACAGCGCGCGATAACCGAATACCACGCGGGCGGAGCCGCGGGCAAAAGCTAGTAATACATATTAGTTATCTTATTTTTAAAGAAGCCATGACAATGACAAGTGTTAAGTACCTACTTATCATTCAAAATCACGGCTGATCACTATTGTCATTGCTTATTTTTATTCACCTATTACATGATATACGTTGTTTGTGAATTGCATAGCGTTAAGTACCTACATATAAGACAGATAAGACTTATGTACTTTGCTTATTACTGGAATTATCTTCATACTTATTCGTTTCGGTTACTCTTCCTTATTATTTTAACTTTATTTTTGATATTTGCACAAGTTTTATTTGAAAGGTGACATAACGAATGGGAAATTCAGTAAAGATTAAGAATTTAAGAATAAGGTACGCATGAAGTTTTCTTCTATATGATAGGTACCCATTTCTGATAGAATATTAAATCTTAAATTTATACAAACATACTGAATAGTTTAAGAGTTAAATGATTAAGTAGCTAATGTTAAATTTATGACACAATTTTAATTGAAAAAGGGCTGTAAACTCAGACATACCGCTGAACAAAATGGATTAAAAGTAGTACCTGCTCGAGTACACGAGTATCCTTCAAGTACTACCTTTTAAAAAAACACGCCGGAAGCATCACAAGTGCCAAAATATCCACCCAGTTCTCAAGATTTCTAAAACAGTCGCACTCGAGAGAAGCAGTAATGAATAGGTCCTCGACAAGATCATTATTTTTAATTTGTTCCCGCTCATCATTATATTCCTGACACTTCTAAGTATGCGTAACTTTCGGCGAAGCTACAACTTTGAAAACTCGTTTTGAATTCAGAAGTCAAAGTCGTTATGTTTTTTTAAAGCGATTGACATTTGGACTTAATATTATTATTAGTTCAACGATTGTTCGAGTTATTTCTGATTTTCTTGGAAAATGGATCAGGGATGTTTCCGAAAGCGTAAATTAAAATTGAAAAGAACTAATTTTAGTAATAGCTCTGTTTTAATTTGGATCACGTCAAATGGCTGATCAGGGTTATTAATATTTAATGTAAGTACCTACTTTCTCAAAAATACTATGAGTCCATTTTAAAGCGTTTTTTTTTCATATTTGGTTGAAATATTATGTTATTTATAGATAGGTACAAGAAATATTGTGTTATTTACCCTAGTAATAAAACCAGTCAGTCAGTAAAACCCGTCTAGGGTTCCATAGGTACGTATGTGGCAAGTATTTTAATTTTTATTAAGTTTTCGTGGACTATTATTCAATAATCTGTAAAGCCCTTTATCAAGTGTATAGTTTTCCCCTTAGTGTTATAAACAAGTAATCAATATTTAAGTAGGTTTTTGGAATAGGTAGTTTTTGGTTTGGACGACTACGCGTTCCGACCAGCGATTCTTTTAGGGTACGAGTATTTTGGGAGTACGGCGGGTTGTCACGTTAATTTCTACAACTTGAAAACAAGCATTTACACTTTTTAACTGAAACTTTAATAAAAATTGCTGACAGTCCTAAGCCTGTATAAAGTATGAAGGGAAGGGAGTGACATAGGCCCATAGATGAGAGTGTATATACTGGTACATAGGCCACTCTCGGGCCCATAAACTATCTCTATGCCAAAAATCACGTCGATCCGTCGCTCCGTTACAACACACAAACATACAAACACACTTTCGCATTTATAATATTAGTATGGATGTAAACTCTTTATTGTACAAAAGAAAAGAAACAAAATACAATTGACAAACTTCGAGATAAGTACTTGTACAAAGGCGGACAGGGACTATAAGGGATCTCTACCAGTCAACCTGTGATTTGCACTAGACTATTCCATTACAAAAGTATCGTTTCATAACATCTAACAATTTTGTCCGTGACTACTATGGAAGCTGAGGAAGTTATTATTTATTACTACATTCTTGTATTAAAAAAGTCCTTTTTACAGATACCTAGGTACTTTCTTTATGTACACAAATAAATGGGATTTTGATAATCATGAAATTTATGTCATCAAATATGCATTCTGATAAATAAATAAGGCTTCTGACTATAATAAGGTTCTATGATAGCGATAGCTCAAAAATAAAAAAAATGGTAACTTTAAACTAAGACTTTATTCTTGCCTTAGAAAGTCATACATAGGTATAAAGGTTATAGGTACTCAAATACTTATAAGAAACAAAGTATTTATTTCCAATTTCAATGCTTTTGCTAACTTTTACAACAAAGACAAACTTCTTGAAGTCTTCGTAAAGTTTATAATCCTGGCTTGCCCAAACGACCGCTGGAAAACCCACAAAATTATTTTACCTTCTGTCGACGTAATTTAATCATTATTTAGTTATCAGATAAAATGACAGACGTAAGTTTATTGTACCATTTTGTCGGCATAGTTTAGCGGTTTTGGCGGCATGGCAAAATTGCAGTTTTTGCCATTTTGGCTACGGAACCCTAAAAAGTAGCTCAAGTTAAACAGGGATGGTGTACTTAGCTTTCTATTACTAATAGAAAATTTTAAATCCGTTTAGTACTTATAAAGATAAGCAATGTAAAGATAGTTTAAGGGTCCGAGAGTGACATAGGCTACTTTTTATCCCGGAAAAATGCACAGTTACCGCTGACAAAAGCTAGTAACGTAAATAAAACTGAAAATTTCTGTGATCTAAACAAGTACCTATACATAGGTAGGTACGTAATAAATTGTTCCATCGATGCTCTCGAATATGGCACCATGATTTATGAGGATCACTTAAACACCAAGGTTACAAATCTATGATGTCCACTAATCGCACCTCACTAATGAGTGACGCCAAACCGATAAAACCTGCCTATCGCGACTCGGCACATCTCTGATAACGTATCACCTCACCGACTAATGCACACCATATTGTTTTACATACGTAACGCACGCGCGAATAACGCTCACTACGCGGCTTATTTATTCCCACTAGCAATATGGTGAAATAAAGTGAGTGAGACAAGCAAAATGAATTTGATTAGTACATGGGCGACGTTCTTTTGTTTTTGTTTATTTGCCCTCGTGTGCGTCGACTCCAAGGAAAGCGAAGGTAAATTAGAAAATATGGACTACGTTGTTTTACATATATTTACGACACAGCGACGCAACATGAATACAACGTGAATCCGTCATTGTGATTGGTCGGTCGGGTAACGGCGTCAATATCGGCCAATCGGGTGACAATCGGGTAACCTCGTTACATTGTCGTCTGCATTCTCTAATACTCTGAATATCTGGAGTTAAATGCAGAACTGTGCGATTCAACGAATATTACTTAGGATTGTATTTGCTGACAACTTCTGAGTGTTGTCATAAAAAAAATTACCTACGACATTTTTGTTATTTTCATCCTTTTCAGGATTTCAAATCCAAAGGGTACAAACGGAACCGTATATAGGTTCTCTATCGTTTACCCGAATTTATGCCCGAATGTATCATTTTCTAGAATTTTCATTTGCCATAAAGTAATTTATTTCTGAAATGGTAATTTCTTCAGAGTTGATAATAAACTAACCTAACCTAACCTACTGCATTCTATATGATGACATTTGAAAAAATCCTGAAACAGCACGGTTCTATATATTTTATGGGAAACGTTGGTATGGCAAGTGAAATTCGGGCAAATGAAATTCGGGAAAATTAAGGGTAATGAATCGCATATTACCTATTTGGGTTTGGGTGATGCAATCTGTATACATAATATAGTAGTTGTATGAATTTTGAAAAATATAATACGTATTAATATCAGATGTATTAAAAATTAAAAAGCCAACTTTATTATTCCGTTTCATAGTCCAACTTCCTTGATCAGTGTGACATATATTACGTCGCATTCATGTAGTTATAATGAAAAACAAGTTAATCGTTATCAACAGATATAAAGTTATTTATATCCTGACTCCAGATTTATCTCAACAAAAGTCAAAGTCAATGATTTCACATTGTGATTATTCATTTCAGCTTATTCACAATTTTTCAATCGTAATACTCATTTTCATACGAATTAATGAACGCTAGTCACAAATTAGCATAACGATATTACTTGCAATGCGTCATTTGCAAAGATTTATATGTACAGTTGGAAGTGCAATCACGTGCATTACACACCTACTAAAGTGAAACCTTTTTACTGTAAATGTCACGTTTCCATTACATGAATCAGCCAAAAAAAATATCTTGGAATTTAAGGTGAAAAGTTTTCATTGTTGTACGCGATTCCGTTTTCTCAAATGTACAATCATGCACCAGCATTAATATTTTCCTCAGCAGAGGGTGCAAAAATATCTGACAGGTCTTACATGACCTAGAAATAGTGTCATTAACAGTTTATGTACGCATTTTTGTGTCAGAATTAGTACTTGTGACTACCATCAGCCAAACATGTGGTCTACCAGTACCACCCCAAGTAGATTATCGTTTGTCATAAAACAATAATGTTAATAAGACGTGTCAGAAAACTTGAAATCGAAAGTTCTACTTTAGCGACTTATTCATTTGATAATCACTTATTTCGATGACCGTATATTTTCAGGAGGGTGCATTACATAAACACAAAAATCTACAAAAACCTAACTGTGACATAAACTTATTTCTTAAATAGTTTAGAATTTATTATAAACAATGAAAAATATTTATTCATTAGCGTGTAAATATTTAGGTTCATATTAAATAATAACTTAAAAATAACACATTACAATTTAAATAAATAAAAACTTAAATGAATAAACTATAAATTCATTCAACATTTTTTTTTCTAGAACAATGCACAGCCATCAATTGCATTGGCAGAGAATACGAATGCATAGGCGATAGGTGCTACTGCGCAAGTGGGTACGTGCCCAACCCACCACAGACCGCCTGCGTAAGATGCCCAGGTAAGAAAAGACATCTATCTACATGTAATACTGACTTCGTTTTACAAGATTTTGTTAAGTAGTATGGGTCAAACCTTGGAAGCTAATTTGACCCACTTTGACCAACAGTCTTTGGACTTGTTTGGCAGACTTATGTAAATCTGTTGACAATATAAAAATCTATTTGTGACATTCTAGCGGTCTAGCCACGATCGTCTCCGTGAGAGGGAACTCCTCAACGGTTAATGGCATCGATATGAAATTTAACACAAAATGTAGTTTAGATGATAATGCAAGTGCCTCTAGTCAATAAAAAGTACAGTCAGCAAAAAAACTTGTACTCAAATGACATTTCAACAAATACTTATTATTTTTCTTACGCTGCCATCTCCTACTGTAGGCCAGCTAGCTATGTACTCGTACTTATCATTATAAGAGCGTGCTGCTGCTACTGCTGGCTGACTAATTCTCAAACAAAATAATAATATAGACCGAAGAGCAAATTCGGAATACAATATTTCGGAGTATTTGGGTGTTCCCATTCATAATTATGTTTATCCGTGGTCTAGTATCCATAATACAAGCTTTGCTTAGTTTGGGACTATGTCAATTGGCGTCAAGTGTCAAGAATGAGAAAGCTTGGACCTTAGTTCCCACACGGGCCCAATGCGGATTGGGAACGTAGACCTTTGAGCTCCTATCATCATCATCATGTCAGCCGAAAGACGTCCACTGCTGGACATAGGCCTCCCCCAAGGCTCTCCACTCAGACCGGTCTTGTGCTTTTCGCATCCACCGCGATCCCGCGATCTTAGCCAGGTCGTCGCTCCATCTTGTTGGAGGCCTACCGACAGCTCGTCTCCCGGTCCGCGGACGCCATTCGAGAACCTTCTGACCCCATCGGCCATCAGTCCTGCGTGCAATGTGCCCCGCCCATTGCCACTTCAGTTTCGCAATTCTTCGGGCTATGTCAGTAGCCTTAGTTCTACTGCGGATATCATCATTTCTGATTCTATCCCGCAGAGAAACCCCGAGCATAGCCCTCTCCATAGCCCTTTGAGTGACTTTGAGCTTCCTTATGAGGCCCATCGTTAGCGCCCACGTGAGCTCCTATACCCAGTGCCATCACGAAGACGCATGATTTTCTCAAAATTAGACATTAATGACATTATAAGAACCACGGCATGCGTCATCGTGAATGACTCTACCTATACATGACGTCAAAGCAAGCTTACCGCTTTTAAATACAAATAGGAATTTAATTAATGCTTAAAAGGCACTTTTACCCCACCTCAGCGATAACATGAGCAATCAATCAGAAAGCTAGATTGAGCGTCAGTAAACAACTGATACCTAAATCGTTTTTGATTGCGGATATGAAATAGATAACGTAATTAAATTGTTATCAATGACTGATTTTTTACTTTTCTGGTTTATAATAGTGCAGATAAAACAACTGTCATAGTTACATAAAAAAACTAGTCAAGTGCGAGTCGGACAGAGGGATTTTCATAGACCTACGAATGTTGTAATTTTTGGCTTACTTATTAGAGACTTGATTTAGAGACTTGATTTTTTATCATCCAGGTTTTAGTTTCGGTTTGTATTCTTTGTTGATGTCAACTTGGAAAAATCATTTTAGGCATAAATGTTACAACAACCCCTAACTAAAGTACCTATTTCATGACTTCATCTTGATACTTCTGCCAGCTCCTGAGAAAAATAGCCTTGAAAGACTAAAGCTGGGTCCACATTTTTTGTATCATTTTGCTAATCACGATCACGCGTATCGTATCGAGCTCGCCTGTACTAAGTATAGAAAAAATGCATCCCTACTAACCGTAGTGTAGCAGCGTACCGTAGCGTGACCCCTTTGATGATCTGGTCCGCCTCGAGAGTGATCACTGTGTATCGCGTTCGCGTATCAAATCATAACTTCATATCGTGATACAGTATCAAAACACGTCCATACTTACCGATCTTGATACACGTATCCGATCACGAATGTGAGGGGTAGGTACCTATATATTTAATATACGCGTATCAACATCGATACCGAGCGATCAGACGGCGCGCCGCATGATCGCGCTGTTTGTGCGTCCACACTAGCGATCTTGATACCCGTCGGTGCAACGCATCGGAGATACGCATGATACGACAAAATGATGCAAATGTGGACGCAACTTAAGGCAGAGATAGCTCCCAGTGACTTCAGCATTATAATCGAAGAAAGACACCGCTCACTGCGCGTAACGTTTTCTCCCATTTTCACATGTTATATTTTTAAAATTAAAATAAATTGAAACTGAATAGGCATCTAATTCGAAGATCAAAATATCATTACACTTAGAAATTAAAATTGTTTTCTTTTCGAAGTACGGAACCTTAAAATATGGAAAAAAGTATGAGACTTAAAATTTATCTACTGCAAATAAGTAGCACTATTTGATTTGTTTTAGCAGTCTAAGCTCTTCAATAACATTCTTTGTATGAGAATGACGTCATCCCTTGATAAAGGATCTATTGTATCAAAATAATAACTAAAATAAAATGTTTTCGAATTAAAATTATCATCGAATAGCGCACTGTTTATCAGTTTTAAAGATACAAGAAATGCTCAAATATTACACGCAAAATTTAGCATTTCTATTTAATATTTTATATTTCTAATAGCTTCCGTACAAACTAGCTGAGGTCATATCTTATTTTAATGAATAAATTAATGTCCGACCAAATCGCACCCATATATCGTCATAATGGTTGTTACATGCGAACTCGTAATAAAGTAATAAGCGTAGGTATCCATGAATCGTTGCAGCCGTGTCCTCGTCGAAAATTAAACTCCGATATTAAAGTGCTATATCTTCCAAAAGGGGGCAACATTATAACATGTGCTGTCCTCTACCCTCTGGATAAAGAGTAATGGAACGTGTCGATTAAACTCCATTTCAATAGAATCTGACAATCCTGTAGACACTTCCAGCCTACTAATATGAACACCGGGCTGCTTAAGGCTTTGTAGTGTGACTATTATTCTTTTTTGATTCCTTATAGATGATAATCAGAACAACAGGGATATTATAATCAAGTGTGCCCACGTTCGGGTGTCTTAAATGTGTAGAAAATTTACAGATTCTATTGAAATGTACATTAGGGTATTTCTAACCTTTTTTTTTATAAAGTAATCAATGTACCTACATAATGCAGACGTCTGAAGGTCGGAGACCTAGTGACCTAACACGCAGGGCCCTCCAGCAGATGACAGAGTCTTTGTCTTGTGATTTTGTTGGGACCGTTATTTGTAATTACCTACTTAACGGTGGAGAATAACAATAAACGATTATATTATAAACGATTAATATCACAGTACACAGTATATTAACGACGCAATGGAGTGCCGGATTTGCCCATTCGCAAATTAAGCAATTGCTTAGGCTCGGGGGCAACATAAACAGAATCAAAAACTTTCCGCAAATTTAACACGTTAATTTTTTTAAAGATCGATACTAGATTACTTATGGACGAGGGGGGGGGAGGCACAGGCGTGGATTGCTTAGGGCATCAAATACTTAGTCCTAATTCGGCACTGGTGCAATGACGGATTTATTATTTAATTCGGGACATACACGTAAAAGAGCCCTTCGCAATATACTCACAGAATAACGTATTGTTTTTTTTTCCAAACATTAAAATCAAGCATGGCAGGCCGACACGCGCGATATGGATTAAATAGTAAAAACTTAAAACACGTTAATTTTATTGTAATTTTGTTTCAGGGCTAGGTGAAAAATGTATGGGGCCGTGCTGTAACCAATATGGCAACGGGTCGCTCCAATGCTGGCAAGGCACCTGCCAGGCTTGCTACGATTCCCGCGGTAGCTGGGTCTGCCGGTAAGACAATAAGACTTTTTCACTTCTCATGCTCTAAAAATGGGTCAATATAGCCTTACGAGACGGGAGTAAAGTGAGTACTTTACTCCCTAGGGAGTAAAAGTAATTAATTTTTTAATTTACTTCGAGCGACTTAGATAAACTCAAACAGCCAGTTACTTGCAAAAAATAAGTTTGTGTGTGGACCATTTTAATGACGAAAATGTTACGTTCTTAGTCTACGTGGTCTTAGTTCTGTGCTTTTTCCGCATAGAAGGTGGCGCCACTCTATTTTTCCGTTTGTGTATGGACCATTTCGCCGGTGCTATTTCGTTAGTATCTGTATTGGTAGTATCTGTGTCTGGATGGAAAAAAATACTTACCGTGAAAACTTTGAAATTGTTGTAGAGCGTAAATCGTAAACGATTAAAATAAATTGATTATTCTCACAATGTCATCAAGTGATAGTGAAAATTATGATGTTGACCAAAGAGAAATAGACATAATTGATAATCTTTTGCCGCCGAAATCTAGAAAGATTTATTTTTATTTTTTGTTAAATCTTTTTGTACTAAATTGACTATTTTTTCTCGCAATCGAAGTGAAAAATAAAGTTTTCACCGCGAGACTAAAAGTCAATATAAACCCTCGGATAAATAGACACCCTCGCTAAAGCTCGGGTGGCTAACCACCTCGGGTATATATTGGCTTATTTTAGTCTCTCGATAAAAAATATACTATTTCACTTCTTATGCTCGTAAAGAAATCTTATTTACCTATTTAAGCGATTTTTTATGCTCTAGTGCAGCGATCGGCAACTTTTTGGCAAGTAAGGACTACATACTGGCACAACATAGAAGAAAAATCATGCCGCACTTTGAATAAAAAACTTGAGTACCTATAAGACTTTTATTCAGAAAACCGTCGCAGGCTGCTGACCGCTGCTCTAGTGCAATAAGTAAATAAATAATGAAATAAAACCAGATAATTATAACAAGTCAATACTTAGGTACTATAGAAAATAGCATTGCACGAAAAAAAGGTCAGAAATGAACATTTCTTTGCATTAATGCTTTTTAATTCCCTCACAATCGAAATGAATACCTATACTGTTTTTTGCTCAATAGAGCGGCAAAAGTCTGATCCTCAATTGTACGCAGTAACAGGTAGATAATTTTGTGTGTAGAGTGGGCCAAATTTACCCTCGCCGTTGATATAAACGTCTCTTAAAAATATCTGACACTTCCTACCGGCCGTAGAAATAGAGTCGTGTTAGATATTTATGCACGCTTTGTTTGTCACATATTGGTGCTGGTGACTGTACAGTCAAAGAAATTGAATCGCGTACCACGATGGAACCTTTGTGCTACTAATTTCATGTGGACATCCTATACATCTGCCAAAGAAATCGTGGAGAAATAGATTATGACAAGGTCCGCTTTGGTACGCGGTTCAGTTTCCTCGACTGTTAAGTAGGTACATTATAATAGTAGTACAACATTTACCGAAACCTAACCACAGCTCTTTGTTTCAGCGATTCGCTGGATCAGATTTTGCTGATATCCATAACGCAGGTCGTCATGGCAACGGCACTAGTACTTGGTATTATAGCCACGTTCGTGCTGCTCTACAAACTGTGTGCTGCGACCAACTTAAGGTGAATTTTATCATTTTTATAGGATAAACTGTTCATAAATATTGTTAGATTATATTATAGTCTTTACGGACTAACTAATTAATCAAAACCGGGGCCTTTATTGCGTAATATTTAGTATTTGACACCATTAGCCAAAGTTTCAAGACACAGCTCTAAAAATAATAATACAATTTTACCCCGTACGACTAGATCAATTTTCAGTTAACTGTATTTTTTTTAGATACAGAATCTTCGAAATAAATAAATCATTAGTTAGAAATACTTTTTGCCCACTATAGTGACGTCACATTTCAGCATTATCATGCAAAATCTATGAGTGAATCACATTTTGGCTTTAGTGGCAAGGATAAATTAAAAATTTAATTTACTCTATCAACTAGAAGTTAATCATTGCACGCAATTTAAAGCTCTACCAACCACAGTAAGCTCATTAACTACCTAAACTAGTCTTAATTTTATACAATTACATAATAGCTTTACTTGTGTTACATTTCCAGGCCAATGGGCTCCAGCAACACAAGCCGACTGTCTGTCGGAAGTTTACAAGTATATGTGGATGAAAGACTAAGAGATGCCCCTCCAAGGTACGATTAACATTTACATTTTACCCTACATTATTGCGCAAAAACATTCATATTATTATCGCCGTTTCTTGGCCTATACAACGTGTCTACTTTCTACTACTCTCTACCGAAATCCCATCCTTCTGAGAATTGTGAAATATTTGATTGAATTAATATAAAAAATATAAGTATATTTTACTGACTGACTGAACTGACTTCAAAAAAGGAGGTTAGCAATTCGGTGGTATTTTGTTATGTTTTCATGAAAATAATTTTCTTCTAAGTACCAGTCTCAAATCAGTGCCTCAGCACGAGTCAGCATGAGTGATTGAAGCCCAATACGTAGTGCGTAGGTGCAGAGGTAGGCGACTATAGGTCCATGGCTCGTTCTGAGGCACCGACTTCAGACTGGTAGAAAATTATTGTATTGGTTTTTTGTAGTCGGTTCAATTTTTTGTCATAAAATATTTTACTATTTTATTACGTAACTATCTACCTGTTCTAACTAGGTAACTACAAGTTGTCCCGAAGTATTAAATCATGCAACAGTAATTCCTGCGTTAATACTGTGAAATTTGGCTTTTTCCATAGGTTAGAAATACTCTAATCAACACATTCTATTCATCTTTGTCCTGAGGGTAGAGACACGTTGTACATATCCCAATTCTGGGCACAGGCCTCGTTTCAGAATGCCATCGGAATCTCACGCGGGCTCAATGCGAATTGGGAGTTTCACTACTTTCACTCCATTAAACGACTTCTAAAATTTTAAAAGTATTGCACGTTTTCCTCGCAACGTGGCTATGATCATGAGTAATTCTACTCAAACCCGTAAAGACCCGTTTTACGAATAATGAATGAGTACCTACCTAGTAGGTATACCAAACTTCTAACTTTTGTTGGGTAGAGCTTTAGTCATTGCTTCAAAAAGTAAAGCAATTTGCTAAATGCTTCTAAGGTTGTTGGAACCTTTTTAAAATACACCCACAGCTATTAAATAATTACCGATCCAAAAGGTAAGTTCCAATGTTTCAGTAAAATTTATGAGTTTTTCTGTGTGCAAAAATTCTGTTAAGTATTATTTCTCTCTTTTTTGGCCTCCCGTTACTTATTGTCGGTAAGCCATGATAGCCCATTGATTTGACCTATTTAAAGTCTCTTAAGCAGAGTCAGGGGTTCAAGCCTGGGACTCACACCTCTTGAGATTTTCGGAATATCCTCTATTTGTGGATCCTTGTTTATTGAATGCTCTTCTCTACCACTCAAAGGTTGACTGGAGATCCCTTTCCTCCTTTGTACTTAACACCTTTTTTTCCTGTAACCTTTGATTTTTCCTTTTATACAATAAAGAGTATAAGCAAAAAAAAGCAATTAAATATGAATTTATTAGATGCCTACTAACTGATCCCAGCGACTTCGTCTGCCAAAAATCCGTTTATAACTATCCCGCGGGCGCTACGAAATATCCCGGGATAAAACTATCCTTTGTTCTTTCCATGATCTCAAACTACCTACGTATCAAATTTCATCTGAAACGGCTCACCGGTTTTAAGTGTGAAAAGGTAACAGACCGACAGACAGACAAAGTTACTTACGCATTTATAATATTAATACGGATTTAAAATGAGTTTCACGTTGAAGAAAAACAGCGTGAACTGCACACACCTGCGAAGAAATTTAATGATCGAAGTCAAAGTCAGAGTATGATGGATATGAAGTTCTCAATCAGAACCGGGCCCGCGTAGGGATCCAGAAACTCTCTTCTGAAAAAGACTTCTATTTTGAAAAGAGAACTCGATTACCACCGAGTTTCCTACAATTTTTATACGTCGTTAGTGTATTTATAATGTATCGGCATACGGTTGTTCAAGGACTAATTTCGAGGAGTTATATCCAAAAGCCGAAAGCATGCCACGCTTTTTTTATTTTTATGGCCTGAAAAATGCGTCCATTAAGACCACGCTTCTCTCACTCTCAGGGTTCCCTAACGAAAATATTCATTCCGTACTATACTGAGATTTGGGCTTTAAAACCCGGCCCAACAAGGAGCCAAATGGCAAAAAATAACCCGAGGAAAAAGTTTGCCTCTCTCCGTCATTGACTACTTACGTGCTTCCGCGGTTCCTTATATCCGTGACCTGTCCAGTATTTAATGTTTTTTTTCTACTTTCTAGGTACTCACGAACAGCACCAGCCGGAGCTTCAGTTTTTCCGGCTGTAGCATTTTTGAACGCTGGATTTGTAAGTACATCCAAAATAATACTCGCACCTCTAAAATAACAATAACATTATAGCAAATTTTTCCAAAAAATACTTAAAAGAGAACCGTCAAAAGTCGATCAAAGAAGTTTTTCGCATTTATCTCGAAATGGTGAAAATTTACATTTAAATACATAAATAAATATCATGGGACACTTGACACCAATTGACCTAGTCACAAACTAAGCAAAGCTTGTCCTATGAATACTAGACAACAGATAAACATACTTATATAGATAAATACATATTTAAATACATATTAAACACCCAAGACCCGAGAACAAACATTTGTATTCATAGAAATATCTGTCCCAGCCGGGAATCGAACCCGGGACCTCAAGCTTCGCGAAGTCAGGTTCTCTAACCACTTGGCCATCCGGTCGTCAAATACGTCAGTGTCGTATGTGTACTAAAGGTACGCTATGTATATTAACCTACGAACAAATAATAAGTCTTATTATTTATTTGTTCGCAGATATAACTAATCTTAAACTTTTCATTTCAATCAGGGATAGGGGAATCCAAGTCAGAGTCAAAATAAAAATATTTTATTCAGTTTAGGATTAATTTAGGCTGTAATAATACATTTATAAACGTAAAAAAAACTACCACCGGTTCAGAAAAACCTCTATTTAGTAGAATTCAACAAGAAATTTAACGAGGTATTTACATAACTTGATTCGTTAATTTCCGTCATTCTTGCCTTCTAATGTGTGTGTACCTCAAATTGCAGGCCTTAAACAGATCACAAAAACTTTGTTTCTGATAATGTAACTTTTTCGTTTCAGATACACGATAGCAGTGTACCTCCTCCCGCTTACACGCCAGAAAGGAAAGAAGATGAGACACCAAACACTCAGTTACATATATAAAGCACAATGTGATAGCTTAATTACTACTTAAGTACCTACTATAAAAATAAAATACCGTCCAAAATTTTACGAGAATTGCTATCGCATATCCGAGCCTCTACATTATACAATATAATCAAATCCTCTTGACGACGATACGATACGCTAGTTGACGCGGTTTGTACAGTCAGCTGCAGAGAAAAGGTACCCTCCTGTAACCGCGGTATCCATACTACCGCCATTACAGGGGGGTACCCTTTCTCTGCAGCTGACTGTACGAAGTGGGTGGACAGCAAGGCTACCACGAAATTCGAAAATCAAAGGTCGTATCGTTCCGTCCCGCCTACGCTTATGTTATTTAATACGAGACTGAGAGGGACGGTACGATACGAACTTCGATTTTCAAATTTATAGTAGCCCATCAGGACGTCCATTGTTGAAAAATAGTAAAGTCGTCGCGCGCTGCGGATGCGGCTATAATTAATAAAGGAAATATTCCTTCACAGTCGTAGGCCCGCTTCGTGCACCCCCGCGAGCTAGCGTAGGACTTTAATGGTGTTTAAAAATGTTCATGGCGACCTTTATAAAAATAAACTCTTGCTCTACATACTTATTGGCAGTACCGGCTCTCCCAATAAGTAGAGCAAGGAAAGTGCGGTCGCTCTAGGCGCCAAATGGCAAGGGACACCAGTTTCCAGTGCAAAATAAATTAGTTTATTTTTATTTATTTAGGAAACAAACGGTTACATTTTAATGCAGCAACAAAATGATGCTATGGTTGGTGCCTTTTGAGAGGCGTGAAACGGTGTAGGTAGACCAGGGATTCCCAAAGTGGTCGATATCGACTCTCTGGGGTGCGAACCGGTTTCCCAGGGGTTGACACAATGAAAACTGATTTTGTGAGTTTTGAATTGACAAGTAGGTACCTACAAGTATTTTGTGTCAATTTATAGGAAAAAGCTAGAGATAGGATTTTTAGAGTGATTTGGCTATGGCAGTTTGAGGAACAAGTTAATTTTGAAAAAGAGTTCTCTTGTCCAAAATAGATTGGGAATCCCTGGTGTAGACAATCCCGCTCTCGCTCTACCTTTATCAAGGGCAAGAGTCGGCGCTGCTTCTTCTTCCTAGAAGATAAAATTGCTGTCTCTGCGTCTGCTGCATGGAAATTCGAAAGAGATCACTGCGTAACTCCGGTTATATCGTCTGGAGCAACAGTGAGACTACCAAATTCGAAAATCGAAGTTCGTATCGTACCGTCCCTCTCACTCACATATGAAACAATATTAGCGTCAGTGGGAAGGTACGATACAAACTTCGATTTTCGAATTTCGTAGTAGTCTTATATACAAACGTTGTGCCTACGAGTATACGTTTATTAAACGTAGTATAATTAGAACCACCAGTTAAATTTACATATTTTTGTAGACGACTTAGACAAGACAACTTTGACTATGCGCTGCTTTATCCAACAAAGCTACTTACACATGCCAGTTCCTCAAAGCATGGCAGTAACAGTAGGTAACTAGTAAGCTGCAGAAACTGCACGCATGCCATTTACAGGTATTAAATGTCAAAAGCTTTAACTATTTTATGGCAGCTACTTTATATTGTTCCTTGTGGAATCTATTTTAAAAATATTAAAATAGAAGTACAAAGAATAAAAATTTATTTTTTAAAAGGTGACCCGTCTTTTCTGTGTAAATATGTGTCCACAAACCTTATCCATCGTTTTGCAATTACTACAAAAGATAAAGCTTTACAAATACAAACAAAAAATAAAATAGATTAGTTTAAAAAAAACTCGACCATATCTTTATTATTAGAAGAAATGTACCCAGATGTCGGACGTACCTAGAGTAGGTACGACAGTGTAGAAGAGACAAGAGGAAATAAAATCTGAGAAGGATTTTTACCATTTTCAACCGCTTCATTTTCCTGGTCACATTTTTTACGAATGATCTGTAGATTTAGGGAAGCTAACGAAATTACGAAATACCTACTGCTTAATATATATAGGTACTCAATTTGGCCCACACTGCACACAAAATGATCTATTCCTGCATTCACATTAGGGGGCCAGATTTTTTGCCGTTCGGTATAGTTAAATTTGATCGTGTACCTGATTATACGGAAAAAGTGAGTGATTACTGTGAGTGTATTTTGCCGTGACTTTAAAGTAAGTTCGAGTTCCGGTAGTAGTGGGCAACATGTTAGGAAGAGGGTAGATCGGTTACTTCCGATTTATTTTTCTGATTGAAAATTATACCTATGTACCCACAATTCTCCAATCGTCTCGTGGCAATCATGGCGCATGCAACTGTGCCGAAATATCTAGCTTCGGTAAAAGGTACGTGGAACAAAACCTGAAGTTAATTCATAAGATATCTACCTACCAAATCGGAATGTTGGTTCGGTTACTATTACATGTACGTTCCAACTGGCTGATAAGTATTTATAGCAACGATCTCTTGCGTGACAAATAAATATAGCCGGCCTTAAATATTAATAATCCAAAGTTTTAAAATCTTTACATAATGAAGATTATTTCTTAGTCTGATGTCGAGCTCGATGTCTGCCAAGTCGGGATGTCTGTTACCTACTGGAATAATACTATTTAATTTTTATTATGCTGGCAGCATTTTACACGGGCTCATTTTTAACGCGGTAAATATTCAAAAGATGGCACCACTACTACCTGACAGCTGACATTGACAGCGAACTCATTTGGTTTGGTAGATGATTTTTCTTCAACTGCATTTGCATTTTGCATTTCATTTCAACATAGCAAAGCAAAAGCAAAATTTTTCTGGATTGTACAGAGTCAATGAAATTGACAATCCTCTATTAATATAGTTACTGTGATTAGTAACAGTTGTTTTGATTTTGAAACGAATTTGGAAAAAATGGCTGATGAAGAAATAAACGGAGACACAGACGATATTCAACACGACAAAGATAAGACTCAGAAGAAGACTGCAAAACATGACAGTGGAGTTGCAGATTTGGAAAAAGTCACAGATTACGCGGAAGAAAAAGAAATATCTTCACAAGACATATCTGGTGTAAGTCTAAAGAATTTTATTTTGAGGTTATGTCACTACATAATGAAATCATGAGAGTTTCACTTTTATGCCTTCCTTGTAAGTAATAAGTTTTAAATCTCACTTCTTCAATTTCGGCACTATTGGTACAAAATTATTTCATTCACATTTTATTACAGTATTGTGACACCTGTGGGAAGTCACCTCTCTGATAGTATCAACAATCCTGTAATTTTTCTCCGGATTGTTGTGCCATAGTTTGTGTGTGCATGTGTGTGTCATAGTCTGACCTGTCATAGTAATGAAGATAAATATTCATGATTTGCATTAAGTATTACTTTCATCATCATCTCAGCCTATATACGTCCCACTGCTGTGCACAGGCCTCCTCTCGGAATGAGAGGGCTTGGGCCATAGTTCCCACGCAGTTAAGTATTACTTTACTGAATATCTAATCTGCATACTACAACCATGAGCTTGCTACTTCACCACTAAATGCATGCCAGTTTACAGTTTTAGGTCATAAAATAAATCAATGAAATACCAATCTACCTTGATTCTCGATTCACAAAGTTTCCCTCTTAACTCATCTCCCGTCTGACTACATCTTTTGAGTCATTTTCTTATAGACCCTATGTTAGAAGGTAAATGAAACTAGTAACATAAATTGGCAAATCATAAAGAATGCACAGGACGCTGCATAGATTGAATTTGAGTTGATGTACAGTGACCAGCATTAACATCTGCCACAACAAAGCGTGCAAAAATATGCGACACATCCTTCCGCCCCTAGAAATAGGGTCGTATCAGATATCTATGCACGCTTGTTGTGTCAGATATTGGTGCTGGTGACTTTACTGATTAATTGATTAATTTTTCCTAAAAAGTGAACTTTAACTTACCTATTCCTTACTGTTATGTTTCAGGCACTCTCACTTATTGGCGACAGAAGAAACAAGGAAGCTGCTGAACGTCTTGAGAAAGAAAAAGAACTACAAAAAGTGTCAGTTAAAAAAGATGACATAGAATTAATTGTAAGTATTGATACTTAGGGCCTGCTTCACCACTCTTTTGCTATCATTTTATGTGAATATGTAGGTTTAGCATATTTAGAAAGAAAGAAAGAAATACATTTCGCACCCTTCATGCAAGAAACGCGTAAATCCTATTAGGTTTGTATGTGTTTTATGCGTTTCTTGCGCAAAGGGTGCGATTTATTCACAACACAACAGCAATAGACAGCACTACACAAGACACAACAATATTATTAAGTACAATCAATAGTGTATATATATAGGTACTTAGTAAGATAGTATGCATGTGTCATTGCAGTTGTGAATTGGACACTAGCTCAGCATAATGCTGAGACGTTAAGAATGCCCCAGTACTGATTTTGAGCCAGCACTGTTGGTGACCCTTTGACTGCTATAAATATAAATACTACACAGTATTAACTATATAAAAACTACATGAATAGATTATGTTGGAAACTATGAAACTTAACATAATATTAATGTATGCACAGAAAGCTTTTGTGCACAACACACACTGGTATAAAAATATTAGTAGATATTATAAAGGGTTACTGGTATTTTTACTGGCATCTGGAAGGGCTTTAACCTAGTATCAATAATACCAGTAGATGGTCCTTGTGGCTTGCCAATAGTAAAGGCGTTTGATGCCCTGGTTGTACATGGTATACTTTGTTTTTTTAGCATTAGAAAGAAGGTAAGCGATCTTGATGTTGTGTCTTTTCAGTCACAGCAAATATATAACAATTAACAAGGACATAATTATTATTTACATGCTTTTGGTGTCATAAGTTATAGTTACTGTTTTCTTAAAAACGCTTTTTAATAAAAACACTCATCAAGATTGTTTACCCTTTTTCTAATGCTAAAAAAACGAAGTGTAGGTAATAGAGAAAAAAGGTAAACATTGCAGTTCATTGATATGGACCTCCACAAAGTAACACCTAATTTAGTTAATGATATTATAACAGATAACTCACGTCTTAAATCGAGTTTAGCTCGACATGTTTCGGGTTATTTCGAAACCCTTCATCACTGGAAACAACAAATAACCCGAAACATGTCGAGCTAAACTCGATTTAAGACGTGATTTATCCGTTATAATATCATTAAATATGAGTGAGTCTCACGGTAGTTTCATGACTTAATTTAGTTAATGAATTCAATTCAAATTTAGGAAATAATGGCATCTACATCTACCCTATTACTTTTAAAAACCAGACTTGGTATGAATATCCAATACAAAAAAAGTTATTTATCTGATTTTCTTTGTTACAGGTAAAAGAAATGGAAATCTCCCGAACACTGGCCGAGAGAACTTTGCGGGAGCACCGCGGTGATGTGGTTGCAGCGCTCACAACACTCACCAACTGAAGCAGACAACACTGACTAATGTCTCAAAATACCAAAACAGTCATTTACAATGTTCAATAGCTATTGAAAGAAAATAGACTTTTCTATCTTGCTGTTTGTTTTTCTATTTCAATTACACTAAGGTTATTGTTTAGTTAAAGGTAAGAGCAGTTTTGAAAGAAAATATTTAATTGCCAACAGTACAAACAATACAAGAGAACAATATAAACAATACAAGATAAAATAGTACAATACAGCACAGATTATATAAAAAAAATACTAAAAAAATAGGCATATAACTTTGCAAGTAGGTAGGTAGTCTGTCCTTCGGCAAAAGGAGCAGACTCAGGTAATGCTGCGCTTACGCGGAAGCTGCAAGCGCTGGTTTTCTGTCTGCCCCTGTTCCAGCACTCATTGATAAATTTAATGTGAAAGAGAAATGTGATGGCATCTCTCTTTATTTAAACAAAACAAACAAGAGATGGCACCACAGATATCCGACGCATAAAATTTATCAATGAGTGGTGAAAAACAGTTCTTAGTCTTTAGATTAATAGGTTCATTGTCCAGAAGCAATGTGCAGCGTTCTTTTCACACATCCCCATAGTAATGAGTCAAGTTCATAAACTTGTGAGCAAAAATTTGATCAAAAATATCTGAACACGCTTCTACGCCGTTAACAAGAGAGTCGTGCCAAGCAATGCTGATGCTGACAATTCAGTGAAATGAGGATTTAAATATTTCGCTACATAATTTTGTACATTATGGATATCTATTAATTAAGTAATTAATAAATAAGCCGAAAAACAAAGTGAAACTTTCCACACACAACTAAAATATGGAACCAGCTTCCTAGGACAGCGTTTCAGGAGTGCTTGAAGAGGAGGCGCTTGGGGATCTTAAAAAAGTCTTTCTAAAGGGCTGACAACGCACCTGTGATACCCCTCGTGTTGGCAGGTGTCCATAGGCGGCGATGATTGTTTGCATCACGTTACCCGCATGCTCGTTTTCCCCCTTTAATAAAAAAAATATATTTCCCACCCTCGAAAAATTATGTCTTCAAATTCTTCCGAAATATTTCAGGTTTTAGAGCTATGAGTAGTTCAAGTACTACATTCTCCTGGATTGCTGGATTTTTGATTCAGTGTAGTTTACGCCTTTGACGCGGTAAAATTTTAAACATAAAAAAAATAGATCAATGTATGGAAATATTAGTAAGTAAACCACAATTTAAAAATTCCGAAAAATGTTAGGGGTATTGAGTACTAACTAACTAACCTGAAATATGGGTAACCATGGGTTTTCATGCTTCTCGTCCAGTTCTGGATACGTACGCAGTCGCAAAGGACTGGCCTGACATTGCGCCAGCGTTTCTATTGGTTCGTGAAAAACACATTCCTCGCTACGCTATCGCTACATCTCTGGTGGAAACGAAGCCATAATCCATACTAATATTATAAATGCGAAAGTGTGTTTGTGTGATTTTCCGTCTTTCGCGACGGATCGACGTGATTTTTGGTATAGAGATAGTTTATAGGCCCGAGAGTGACATAGGCTACTTTTTATCCCGGAAAAATACACAGTTCCCGAGGGAACTGCGTGCGATAAGCAAATAGCACGCAGGCGGAACCGCGGGCACAAGCTAGTAAATAAATAAATGGACAGCGCTTGAGACGTTAGTAGCGACATCTACCGGATCGTAAAACATTTACGCCACTAGTCAGCCCGCATGTTTTGTTGGCTCGGGACTATCTAGAGAGCGCTGTATTATTAAAATTCCAATTAATATGATATTTTAATGTGCATGCATGTGCATTTGATAATTATATGTTCAGGGAATATTTCAAACCTTTTTTTGCTAAATATAACAAATTAAATTAAAATCTGGTATATTCTGTGGGTATGTCTCCAAAAAAGTTTTCTACTTTGTCTGCGATTTAAAAAAGTGATGAATTTTATCTAGTCTATGCTTATCATAAAGGTGTGCTTGCGCTTTTGTCGTTTGACTTTTGTTTTTATTTATTTATTTTATGATCTAAACCTTTCAATTTCATAGTTTTTTTGTAATTTTACTAAGTGCCAAATGTTTGAAATCTGTGGCCTATAGGATGACACTGTAATACGTAAGTAAAAATTGCATATTTTTTGAATGTCAGATCTAGATTTTGTTACGAATTTCGTCCTTGACGTATGGTTTTCTTTACAGCATTTTAATGTACAATACATTTAATTAATTGACGGTATGTTAAACTTCCTAAATGATTGATTTGGTTTCCTGTGATACAAAGCAATATCCTGTGTTGTCAGTCCCATGTCAGCTGGTTCATTTACGATTATGTATTTTTAGGTAACTGGAAGTCATATGGGACTTGATGTTATATCTATTACTTGCCACCTTGCATGTGGCCGTTCAGAGTGCCTTCACATCTTCTACATGATAGTTGAACGTCTTAGTTAAGACTTCTTAGTTACAATAGATTTTGACAAATGGTTTTCTCTCCATAAGTAGTCCTTCTTACACTTACCTGAGCGTGAGCTTGTCATTATTTTCAGAAAAACTTTTGCTTGTCCTTTAACTATTCTTAAACCCTTAGAAATTATGTTTATTGCATTCAGAAAGGAATTACCTACAGTTAAAACCTTGCTATGTATGGTGTGCACAAAGAACATTAAACATTTCATGGCTTCAAATTACTATACACACAGGTTGGTTAGATGGTTTCAATAAAATATAGTGTTTCATTGAATAATTTTGAGTTCTTGTCTGAAAATATGATATGTATTAGACTACACATTTTATTACTCTATATTGTAGGTTATGATTACTTATGATTAAAGCAGAGCAAAAACGATTCTTCACAAGATTCATGATAGAATCAAATGATAAGATGATATGATTTATGATGAAAAGATTTATGTTTAATATCAATTTACTGGAAGCTGAAAAAAAAATACTTTGAAACTAATCAAATCAAATTTAAACTTTCCACTTGTAGGTATCTTCTTAGCATACCTTTTAAATAATAATTATGCAAGTTAATTATCACATCATAATAACATAGGTACCTCACTGGAATTATTTTTGGCTAAAACTATTATTTCCAGATTAATCTATTGAAAATCACACCTATTGATTGATTATTATTTACTATCAAAGATATGACTACTTGTTCAAGATAATAAAAGAAATATTTCACATTAGTTATAGACAACAGGTTGGCATGTTGTGGATGATATGCACACTTGAGTTTGGTTTGGCTAATATCTCGCCTACGGGTCCATATTGGCGCGCATACATATTGAAAGTCCAAATGTTTGTCAGAATAAACATTTCTCCTAACTCTTTTTTCTCTGAATCCAATAATTTTCAGAATTGTTATAAAACAAACCTAACCTATTGTTCTCCATGGGATGACCATTTAAGAAATTCAGAAAAATGTAAAGATATGAGAAACAATGACTAGCGAAGAGTATGTATGCAAACTTTGGTGCTCCCCTCGCTAACTGATGGATGCGGTTTTATGTATATGTCAGTTTTAACATTATAAGTATGTATAACCTTAATGTTATCTATTATATTCATGACATGCTTAACTATACTTTATGGCATGCCCTCCACACCACTGCATAAAATACGCACACAGTGCGGAATCGCACGCACATGCCACAAACGTCACGACTTTTGGTAGGATGTTAGGACGGCAGAATTATACTCACCTAGGGCTCTAATCTCTAAAATTTTGCTACCAGGACCAGACGCGTGAAAACCCGGGATTTTGGAGCCCAAAACCCAGACATTTTCAGGCGTACATACTGTTTTTGTGTTAGAAGCAAAAAATAGAGAAAAGAGCAAAATATTCATGGTTATCTGGCTCCCAAAAGTTATGCTCACCTCTTGGAAAGGGGGCAAACTCGGATTACACGCATTTAGGACGTAATGAAGGTTTATTAAAACGATTTACAACTTGCTGCAAATTGATTCTTCGAAAAATTCTAATTGCATTGGCTTAAAAATTAAAAATATTTTTAAACCTGGACTACAAATGATACCCCGCTCGGACGCTCCCCGGACGCCCTCTACACTAGGACAAATCCGGGGAAACCCGGACGGATGGCAGCCCTATACTCACCAAATTTACCACATGAATCACAAATTGTGTAATGACTAAATAATTTTAACAATGTTGAAATAATCCAATATATCAAAACTTAGCTCTTGCCTATGTCTTAAGTACTTACTATTTCTGTTCTCGGGAGGTTAACAGAAACTCATTAAAGGTAGATGTGGTCTGCCTTTGGCAGAAATTAAAAAAAAAAACATATGTCTAATGTAATTTAACTAATTGAACATAAAACATTTAAAACTTAATGTAGAGTTTCCCTTTACTTACTACCCTTTTTTGGTAACATTTCATTAAATACTATTATAACATGCTACTAATCATCTTGGGTCAGGTCTCATATTACTTAATTCATTCAGTGCCTGCATAGCCTGTATGCGTTTTTTTGTCTTTCGCCCTACGTCGCTGTCACTTTTAGACTTTGTTATAGCCTGGACATTGCATTAATTGTGTCCTCTTATTTAGAAACACATGTTTTTTTTTTATTCTTAAATTCTTAATTTCTCATTCTCACTCTCTCAGACAGTATTGAGCAATATGTAACCTAACTACAGATATTTTGCAGTTACATCAAAAGACCACAGATAAGATCTACCTAAATAAGCAAAAATCTCAACCTGTATGAAAACCAACTGTCACTTTTTTTTTATTTCTGGTATCCGCTGTTAGTGGAGAGACTAATCGGATTGGATGAGGGTGGCGGTGGCCTTTTTTTTTACAAGGTTTATTTGCAATTTTTTTTTATTATTATCTATATTTGCTCGTCAAATCTTGCAAGTTATATTTGACCCACTTTTCCACCAGAGTAATTTTACGAGTCTATATGGCTACACTTGCTTTAGAAAAAGAATTTTGTTTGTTTTGTTACATTTTTTATAGGAGCTATTTTAGTATTGATCAATTTAACAGATATCTAATTAATAATTTTCAGGTATATTTATATTCAGGTACAAAACCAAATAAGTAATTATTCTTAAAGCTAATGATTAGATTAGATTAGATTATTTATTCATTCAGTATAAAACTACATCATAATTTGTACATGTCAAAGTTATGAGAATTTATACTGAAATTGTCAAGAATACACAAAAGTAGTTACTAGTTATAATTTATAGTAAGTAACTACATGTAATCTTAATCGGTAATCAGATTTCAAAATGTAGTTAACTACACCCTATATGCTGACTCCAGATAAACAAATTGTTATGTATTTTGTCAACCTTATTTAGTTAAAGTGGTGAAACCTAATATCAACCAGGCTACTTTTAACAATTCATTATTACTTATCAAGTTTACTTTAAAGTTTAAACTAACTATAATGTCAAGGTGACATCACAACAAAGCATTAAATTACTGGTCTAAAAGGAAATAAAAAATACCGTGAATTCAATGTAAATGTAGCATGTGTGTGTGTCTTCAAAAGCAACCTTTTCTTATAAATCTTATAATGTACTGTTGTACATAATTCATACTTAACTCACTAGATGGCGCCACTGCTACCAAATTTAGTGACTACTTATTGCTAGACCATTCTTTTTACACACTAAAAAACTCTTCCTTAAATGTTAGGGATATCTACACTACACCGTTATCTTTTTTTATTTACTCCCGTGCAATGGAAAAGTAACCAGTTGTAGAAAATTTGGCATCAATAAATATACACCTATCTATGCCAACTTCGCGAAAATACCGCGCCGACCTTCGGGATGTTCTTTCAAGGTTATCGGGAAGTAGAAAAATACTCTGGAAGGCCAAACAAATAATAAGCAGTAAGATTTAATCGACATACCGTAAATATCAGTTACTGAACTGGTTTGATGACGTTTTCTTCACTTGTTAATGTTATCTTTTTAAAATGCGAAAAACTAGGCAACGTTGATCCGTTAGGTAACATAGAAAAATGTTTATTGTATTGACTGAAACCAATTATCGTCTTATATTTCGTAAATAAATTGTAAATTCTATTTCAGTACATAGTCAGTAGATAGGTAGGTAGATAGATAGAGCTTTTCAAAAGCTTGGACTTCATTCTTTTGGTTCCAGTAATAAAACGACCTTACGCTCACCATTCCTTTTCACGTCTTGTATAGTTGTGTCACTCACTTATAAATACCTCGTTTTGATAGGTATTTATAACTAAATTTAAACAAAACAACGTCAATTATTGGTGTCTTAAATATTGAAATTCCCCCATTAAACTATCTAAACATTTACATTTCTGTATTGAATACACTAGTCTAGTTTGTATTAAGGGGCTCCTAGACGGGCCATATTTTCATGAAAATGTATAGCTGCAATAGTGTGGCCGGCAGCATCAGCCAGCATTTACGACCAGACTATGCAACACTCGGCAATATTTTTAGTATGGCCGGGATATATTGCCACATATTTTTAGTGTGGCCGATGAATGTTTAGAGTTTCAGACATATTTCCGGAATAATCGCTTTGCAATCGAAAATACTGCAATATTTCTCAGCCACTTTTATTGTTGTCTCGCTATACGGCATAAGTGCGTCCCTTTCTTATGCTACGTGAAGTATGCCGCGATTCGCTAAGTAGCATAGCTATGTTCGTGTTTGTTTCTGTTTAGTTTCGATGGCAGCAAAGTAAATGCGGACATCTAAATTTTTTCAAAAATGCTTTTTTTACAAAAAAATACTTATTTCCAGACTTAAAATATCTAACGTATCACGCTTATTGAAATAAGGTCGAATCCACATTTTTCTTGTTAGGGTTCCGTACCCAAAGGGTGCTAACGGGACCCTTTCTGTCTGTCTGTCTGTCTGTCTGTCCGTCCGTCCGTCTGTCACAGGGCTCTATCTCTTAAGCCGTAAAAGTTAGACACTTGAAATTTTCACAGATTATGTATTACTGTGGCCGCTATAACAACAAATACTAAAAATAAAATAAAGTTACAAATTAAAGGGGGTCGTCATACA
The DNA here is from genome assembly GCA_037349165.1 of Choristoneura rosaceana. NCBI lineage: Eukaryota > Metazoa > Arthropoda > Insecta > Lepidoptera > Tortricidae > Choristoneura > Choristoneura rosaceana. The sequence goes on from JAZBNJ010000022.1 coordinate 8,276,336, forward strand.
AGAAACATGTTTTTTTAAGCGATTTTTGGTTGCTAGGCGTATTTAGCCATTGCTAAGGCGGCCGAATCACCTAGCAACGGCTAGCTATATCGTTTGAATATTTACCTTTAGGTTTGCAATTTTAATGATGTTTTATAAAAGTTTCGATAATATAATTAGTGACTGTCTGATTTATTTGTTTTTCTGCAAAATTAATGAAGCAATTTATGAACCACAAACCTCAATGAAGCCAACTTTGAGCGCTCGTCAAATCTGCACGGTACTAATCACTTTGTTTACCTATTGTTTTTTACACTAAAAAAAATCATACTAAGTATTTAATACTATTTACAAGGTTAATAATACAGTTTAAAATTTATTCACACTAAGTCGAGCTTCTTATTATTTAATTACACAACATACGAAATCCGCCGAATTTCCCGCGAATGAACCACGCATGACGGACATTATTTTTTAATCCAATGAGCGGGCAATGGTTTCAGAAGCAAACAGCCAGAACCAAAGAGGATGAGAATTCAAATTATTTTTTATTCGAAATACTTGCACAGGTGCTTACATTTCGGCGATATTTTTAAATTATAAATCATAAATCATTTATTTGCATTAAAACATGGTACATATTTTGTGGTAAGAAAGAAAGAGAAGCTTTTCTTTAGCTTGCCCTGTTTGTTTATTTATTTATTTATCGTTTTTTTGGGTCAGATCTTGGAAGCTAAATTTCATCCACTTTCAGTGGTCCGATTGACTTGAAATTTGGCATACTTATGTAAATTTGGAGACAATATAATAATCTGGTAGTGACATCTTGGTGGTCCTGCCAGAATCGCCTCTGCAGGAGGGAACTCCTCAGTAGTTAATAGTACAGACTTCAAATTTGGTACAAATATGTAGACATGATGTACAAATAATATGATGACAATGCAAGTACATTCAACAAAAAGTAACCGATTGAGTTGAAAATTTACACGCATGTATAAATCCGATGCCAATGCAATATTATTATGACATAGAGTTGATCTGATGATAAGGCTAGCGGGTGACCATAGGAACTCTGTGATAAACGACACTACCGCATCGAGTTTGGACTCGTTTGATTCGTCTTGACGAGTACTTTGGTAACCAGGGACAAAAAGTGCCGCTAGCAAAAAAACCTTGTATTCGATTTTTTTTGAAAAAAATATTACGGAACTATTTGTTTTTAAACATTGTACGGAGGTGCGGAACCCTTTATGCGCGAGTCGCTCGCACTCGCACTTGACCGTTTTTTTTTTTTTTTGTTTTGATTTTGCTTTTAAAACAATGTGTAAGCTGCTGCAACGATGAGTTCGTCAGCCATACTAGCCATGTATGTAGCCCATGTAAAGCCAAAATAATGAGCCATATACTGCTGCAGAAATATTGCCGAGATATACATTTTCCAGCCATATGCTGCATTAAAATGTATTTTGTATTGCCGGGATATAATCTGCAATGTTGTAGCCACATAATTCATTAAAAGTATAGCCCGTCTAGGAGCCCCTTTACAATAATAGATAAGAAATGTTTAAAATCCTCGAATACCTACTTATACTAAATTTGGCAGCTAAACGTTTCAAGTATAGTCTCTTGTTTTTAGGGTTCCGTACCCAAAGGGTGCCAACGGAACCCTATTACTAAGACTCCGCTTAATTAAAGACCTATCCCCACACTACAAGATTGGACGAGAAAAAAAAAATCACCCCCACTTTACGTAATCAGTAATATGGGAGGTAATCCAAAAACATTTTATTTTTAATTTTTTATTGTACCATTTTGTCGGCATAGTTTACATAATATATTCGTGCAAAATTACAGCTTTCTAGCATTGATATTCCCTGAGAAAAGCCGCGGACGGACGGACAGACAGACAGACAGACAGACATGGCGAAACTATAAGGGTTCCATTTTTGCCATTTTGGCTACGTACCCTAAAAACAGAATAAAATAAATATATGTATAAGGGGGGCTCCCGCGCCTCCCATACAACAGACGCGATTGTTTTGCCAGACCAATTGCTTCTTAGACCATTTGCTGCTTTTTATCCAGTACCAGCAACTTTTTTAGACAAAATGATATTAACCCACTAGAGAGATATGAAGTATGTATGGATGGATACATAGATTCGAAATCGAACTATCTCGATTTTGAAAGTGTCTAGTTGCCTTTCTTATTGATGTCTACCCTATAGAATAGATAGATAAACATTTTTGTTAACAGGCAGTACGCATGTGGGTCCGACTTGAACCCGCGGCCCTCTGCTTGGGAGAAGGTAGGTAAAACTATTACTTACTACTAGTATTTCAACCGACGTAAAAATGAGGTTGTTATTATTCTGTAAGCTCTTTGTAAATTTATCCCGTTTATACAGTTTATTTAATTTATACAGTTTAAACTGATTTCCCACGAAACTAATACATATGCAAAGGGGGAATATTATAAAATGTGTCGTCTAAGAGGGAAAAGTTGTTCAGGATCTCCCTTGAGATGTTCAAAAAACTCCCTAATTCTTACAAGGTGCAGGAATAATTATTTTCAAGAATACAGATTAAATTGCTTTACTTTCTCCCATAACTCTACATGTTGGCATTAATTTAAGATAATAATTCATTCTAACAGGTGTAAGAAATAAACATAATGCGGCTGAAGGGTCCTCCTTGTGTTAAGTTCCTGCGTTCTTATGTATCTATTACGCCGTCTCTATATAACCTATTGGATTAAACAGAGACGGCATCACAGATGTATACTGCATAAAATAACAGAAACCTAACAGCAGTGGCATGGCGCCCCAATATCTCATTTCCCACCATGTTGTCTTCAGTTTTAACGTGTTTACACGTTTCTATGGCAAAGCTTGTGTACCTATATATCTGCGATGTGTTGCAAACGAAACCATACTTAAGGACCGCTTTGGCCGGATTGCATTCTAACTGCCACTGTCGACTGCCCATACTTTTCAATCACAGCTAGCGCACAGTTTGCTGCGTGCAGATTTTCCGACTGCAATGGAAAACGTGTGGGCAGTCAGCATTTGGAAGTTACGTTGCAGATGGATTACTTCCACCGTAATGTCCGTAATTCGCTCTTCTCTCACTTACAAAAATGGACACTTCACGCCATTGCTTAACAGAGAGTTGCGATAACAGCCCCTTGATGTTATTAATATGTTGAATTCCCAGTATATGTACTAATAATAATAATAATAATAATAATAATATCTTTATTGCATGATTATGGTATACACGTTGGTGAAGTTGTTATAAGTTTGATAGTAAGTCGCACATAATCTGCCCCATTGGAGCATACAATAGCAGACACAGAATTAATACATACATTAATTTCAATGTCAAATAAATTAAATTAAATAAATTAACAATTGCTTGGTCATATTACTTACAATTAATGTCATCAAAATTAAATTCAAAATATTCCCTTAAACTATAAAAACATTTCTGAACAAGTACTTTTTTTAATGTTGTTTTAAATTTAGTCCCGGACATCACCTTTATATGTTGGGGTAGGTGGTTGAATATTTTTATGCTATTATAATACATTCCTTTGCGTACAGTGACCATTTTCGATTCTGGCACCCTTAAATTTAACTTATATTTGTTTCTTACTGGTCTAGTGGTATCCCTAACTTGAAATTCCGTAGGGTTGCCTTTGATAAAAAGACAGCATTGGAGAATGTAAATACTTGTCAGAGTAAGTAAGCCTTGATTAGAAAATATAGGACGACATGTCTCATCGTCCTGCAGCCCAAAAATAATTCTAATACACCTTTTCTGCAGGATAAAAGTAGAAATAGCATTAACTGAGTTCCCCCAGAAAATAACTCCGTAATTTAAAATTGAGTATACATATCCATAATATGCTGATAATGCTGTTTTAGTATCTGCAACTTTTACTAACATTTGCAAACCATAACAAAAGCCTCTCAACCTGCCATTAACCATCTCTATGTGCTGTTTCCAGTTAAGGAACGAATCAATAACAATTCCAAGAAATTTATATGAATTTACTTCCTCTATAGGTGTGCCTTCATAGTTTATACTTAGCTGGGTTGATTTAGCTTGATAAGGTCTGAATTGGATATACTTGGTTTTTGATAAATTGATGTTCAGATTCAAAGAAGCCAACCACTTTACAATATTTCCTAGTGTGGTGTTTATGGACGTCTCATATTCAGCATGGCTTAATCCCTTGCCTAATATAAGAACGGAAGCATCATCTGCATAGAGAGCGCTTAAGTGTGGATTAACTTTGGAGAACTCATTAATGTAAATTAGAAAGAATAACGGACCTAATATGCTTCCCTGTGGTACACCCAGCTTATTTTCCAAGAAAGGAGAAGTCTTCATCTGGAAACAGTTACAGCGCTTGTTATAAAATGTTACTTGCGTTGCCTGCAAACGTTTTAATAGATATGTTTCCATAAGTTTGAGTGCAACCCCTCTTATACCAACATTTTCAAGTAGCTTCAGCAGGATTGAGTAGTCCACACAGTCAAATGCTCTCGACATGTCTAATAAGAGCGCACACGCAGGGGATTTAATGTCCAATGCATTCCAAACACCCTTCATTATTTTTAATAATGCATGTGACGTTGACAGATCCTTCCGGAAACCGCATTGTGCATTATCCAGGATACTGTTGTTATTAAGAAAAGAAATTAGTCTAGAATAAATTACCTTTTCAAAGATTTTTGAGAAATTTGGGAGTAGCGCAATGGGGCGATGGTTACCGATTTCTGTTTTTTCGCCTTTTTTGTATACAGGAATTATATTTGTTTTTTTTAGATCATCTGGAAATGTACCATTTTCAAGCATCAAGTTGATGATATGCACTAGTGGTTTTATTATGTAATGTGCACTACGCTTTATCACTTGTATAGTTATTTGGTCATGACCTGTACTGCGCTTATTTTTTAACGAGTTTATAACTTTTAAGATTTCCATCTCTGTTACGGGTGACATATAAATAGATGAGCTTACTCCTCTTGATAGGGGGACGCTCTTACTGCTATTAAAATTGCAGTTATAATTCATGTTCACATATTTATTATTAAAGGCAGTGGCAATTTTATCTGGATCGGTAACCATGATGTTGTTTAATTTAATGCATTCTATTACTTTTTCATTCGTCTTATTCTGAGTTACTTTATTAATAAGTGCCCAAGTTGCCTTGCACTTGTTATCACTATTACGTATATACTTCGCATTACTTATCCTTTTAGATCTACTAATAGTTTTTTTTAAAATAGTTCTATATTTTTTATAATACTCCTTTAGTTTGTTATCTTTTGTTCTTTGCGATCTCAAATATGTATTCCTTTTATTTTTGCATGAGATTGATATACCTCTCGTTTTCCAGACATTAGACACTTTTGAGTTTACTCGAAGTCTAACAGTTGGAAAGCAGAGATTATAATAAAGTGTATATTCTTCCATAAATAAGGCATATGCACGATTTGCGTCGGTTGAATTAAATACTTCTTCATATTGTAGGACTGACATACAAGCAATAAATTTTCCTATATTTTCGTCAGAGTAATCCCTCATATATTTAAATTTTGGACTGTTCTTAAGATACTTATTTTTATTTCTACATTTAATATAAATTTTCTGTGCCGTATGATCGGAGAGGCCGTTATTTATTATTTCTGTATCACAGTTATTTATATTTGTTATAAAATTGTCTATGCACGTCTGGGTAGTTAAGGTAATTCTTGTAGGATCATTTATTTCGAGGTGCAACTTGTATATTTCTAATAACTCCTGTAATTGTCTCCTTTTTTCAGTTGCTTTTAATAGGTCTACGTTAAAGTCGCCAGCAATTACAATTTTTTTAACGCATTTTTTATCATTCATAAATATTTTCCCCAGTATCATGTCCATTTTATTTAAGAAAATAGGAAAATGGCTATTAGGCGTCCTATAAATGCAGACAATTATGTATTTCATATCTGGTATAGAAATTCCACAAGCCTCGAAGTGACGTTCTGTTGACATTTCGTTTATCCATGTTAAATGATTGTATTTAATGCGATTATTTACATATATTATTGATCCCCCCCTTTCTTTAGATTTCCTCGAGAAATGAGACGCCACTGTGAACCCGTTTATTTTCGCTAGGTCTGCGTCATTATCTCGTAGAAATGACTCAGTGAAACATAAAATGTCCGGTTTTATTCTACTTTCATCAATCAGTATTTCTAATTCACTGATCTTATTAGTAATTTTAAGTATGTTCTGGTGCATAATACAAAATACATTCAAATCATCACTTTCATCACACTTGGTAATGGGGTTATTTATTTGGTTAGATGTATTAGACACGAAAAAGATTATTATTATCACTAGTATTGTACTGTGGTTTTTCATTACTCATTTGTGTATTTATTGGAATTTTATTTAATTTATCACTACTTTTTTTAAAATAATATGGAATGGTTCCTTTACGTGGCTGTATAAATTCAGGCGACTGTACATTTTTGTTGTAATTTTTTATTACTCGACCAAGTTGAAGAAACTGAGCATCATATTCAAAGTAATCAACACAACAGTTAATTTTATTACAAATTGCCTTTATATATCCTGATTTTGTAGTATATGAGTTGCTAAGCTCAAGATATTTACAATTTGGGAAATTTCTAGTTACAAGCTTAATACTGCTATTCAGCTTTCGCTCATTCAAATATGGATTATACAAGACAGGTAGCACATATACATTCGCGACGTGTGATAGTTTATCTAAAGCTATACTTAGGTTAATAGTAACTTTAAGTGGGTTAGAGTCTTGGCTTCCGGTGCACAGCACTACTATATCATTATTCGAAGCTGCCCTGAAGACATCGTTCTCTCCGACTCCCAGTTGCTTGCCTCAATTCACTTCACGAATTTCCATAACTCATAAATACCTTACCTAACATTCTAACAATGACAATAGTAGCCCATTATTTAATTTTTGAACAAGGCCTCACGGATTACGAGGTGACCTCGATAAAGTTGACTCAATCATCGGATCGATCGTGGGGTCCGTGGAAGTGTAGCATTGAGGTCGATCCGACCTTGTGTTGTCAGGGTCCCGGGTTGAAGGATACTCCTGGGAGCCCTCGAGGCCTTGAATAATTTCGCCTCAAGGACATAGGGCCCATGATAAATGAAGATCTTCAGTTTCTAGGCCGCTTCGCTTTCCATTAGAGTTGCCCTGAATACGGAATATTCGGAGCATAAGTAATTCGCAAGTTATTTTCATGTCTATCTTCGTAAGCTTCCTTGTGGAACAATTCCCTTTTTTTCGGGCTTAATAGAAGCTATGTACGACGGCCTTTGTTGTTTATTAAGTATAAGCTTTTATCATTGTTAGGTATATTTAACCGTTTTTCAACGTGTAACGAACATTAATTACTTTTTTTTGGTAAATGTCCCTTGAAATTTCACTTGAAATTTAGTACCAAAAAGTCGACAAAAATTCTTAAATATTCATTTAGTACTTAATAATTATTAGTGTTTTTCACATAAAGATATTTATTGCTTTTTAGGGTTCCGTCCCGTATAGTTAACTAGGAATCCTTATGTACCTAGTTTCGCCATGTTTGTCCGTCTGTCTGTCTGTTCGCGGCTAAGCTCAGAGACCGATGGCAGGTACTAGAAAGCTGTAATTTGGCATGAATATACTGTGAAAAAAATATATTTTTAAGGCAATTAAGTAACGTAATGACATCAGTGACCAACAAGAACCAATAACCGACACTTTTTTTCGATCCAAGATGATTAGGGAATTGATTTCTTAATAATATAACCAGCACACTTTTGACTGGCATCCATTGAAATTTTAGCAAAATCTGGCGTTTTGTTTGAAAATGGCTGCATGAGAACTAAGTGCGGGTAGAGATCTGGCGAAAAGAACGGAATTTCTTAGTGAAATTCTTAAGGAAGTAAGTTACATTTTTTTTTGTTAATTATCATAATCCTACTAATATTATAAATGTGAAAGTTTGTGAGTGAGGATGTGAGTGAGTGAGGATGTGAGTGAGTGAGGATGTGAGTAAGTATGTTTGTTACTTCTTCACGCTAAAACGGCTGGACGGATTTGGATGAAATTTGGCAAAAAGTTAGTTTATGACCTGGATTAAAACATAGGATACTTTTTATCCCGATATTCCCACGGGATAGGGATGAAATCTCGAAATAACAACCGCTGGGCTTAGAGTCATGAAATTTGGTATGTAGGTAGCTGGACGTTTGGAATAACACAAGGGCTACTTTTTATCCCACGGGATAGGGATAAAATCTTGCACTAATAACCACTGGGCTTAGAGTCATGAAATTTGGTATGTAGGTAGTTGACCGTCTGGAATAACACATAGACCACTTTTTGACCCAATATTCCCACGGGATACCTAGGGATAAAATCTAGAAATAACGACCGCTGTGCTTAGAGCCATGAAATTTAGTATGTCGGTAGCTAGACCTCTGGAATAATAGATAGGCTACTTTCTATCTCGATATTCCCACGGGATAGGGATAAAATCTTGAAATAATAACCGCTGGGCTTAGAGTCATAAAATTTGGAATGTAAGTAGCCGAAGGTCTGGAATAACACATAAGCGACTTTTTGACCCGATATTCCCACGGGATACCTAGGGATGAAATCTCGACATAACAACCACTGGGCTTAGAGCCATGAAATTCGGTGTGTAGGTAGCTGAACCTTTGAAATAACACATAGGCTATTTTTTATCTCGATATTCCCACGGGATAGGAATAAAATCTTGAAATAATAACCGGTTGGCTTAGAGTCATGAAATTTGGTAGGTGTGTAGGTAGCTGGACGTCTGGAATAACACAAAGATGACTTTTTGACCCGATATTCCCACGGGATACCTAAGGAAAAATCTCGAAATAACATCCACTGGGCTTAGAACCATGAAATTCGGTATGTAGGTTGCTGGACCTCTGAAATAACACATATTTTCTATCTCGATATTTCCACGGGATAGGGATAAAATCTTGAAATAATAACCGCTGGGCTAAGAGTCATGAAATTTGGTATGAAGGTAACTCGATGTCTAAAATAACACATACGCTACTTTTTATCCAGATATTCTCACGGGATAGTTTTGTAACTAAGGGACCGCATACGTCCCTGTATTATTATTATTTTATATATTTGTCGGCACAGTTTATTCAATTTTGATCATGAAATAACCCGAAACATGTCGAGCTAAACTCGATTTAAGACGTGAGTAAACCGGTCAATATCATTTAATATAGTTTATTCAAATTCAAATTCAAAAACATTTATTTGTAAGAATACAGTAAAACCTACCTACCTACCTATATATCCTACTTACCTATATATCCGTGCAAAATTACAGCTTTCTAGCATTGATAGTCCCTGATCTGACAGACAGACATGCCGAAACTATAAGGGTTCCGTTTTTGCCATTTTGGCTCCGGAACCCTAAAAATGACGTGTAAAAGTGCCCGTTGCGGCCTATTTACTGAATAAATGATTTGAATTTGGATAGGGAAAATTTTTGAAATTTCAGCACTGGGCTTAGAGTCTTGAATTTTGTACAGCTATTCACAACACAACCTCAATGAAGGAAGACCACGATATAAATTTTGGAAATTGCAAGGGGAATTTGGTAAAATCCCGAAAATTTCAAGTGCAACTACCAGACCGATTAGTTTACGCGTGCGAAGCCGCGGGTAAAAGCTAGTGTTATTTATAAATAACATTAGGATAATTAACAAAAAAAAATGTATAAATACGATTTACACGAATTTGTTGTTTTTCATGGGTTATTATAAGAAGTGTAATTTATTTAGTTTTATATTTTAGTTTATTTATTTGAAAAATAGTGAATTGTTGGTGTCGATCACTGGTTTTCAAAAACTGAGTAACAGGAGCAAAAAATTAAACTACAGGTTCCACTCTTCATCTTGAGCAGTCTTGAGCTAATTTAGTTGTAAAGTTTTGAAAATAACTTGTATTATGATTTTTATTATAGTTTAAAGTTTAATTGGACAAGCAATTTATTGCGAAATCCGTTATTTTGTTACGTGACAGGCGATGTCATTTAGGCTATTGGCTGCCGTACATTGAAATTACCATTTAATTTGTTTGGAATAAACACACCTAATGATAAAATTAATTACTAAATTTTTGAATGTTGCAGAACAAGTGATTCCATTTGAGTAGCAGAACCTGGGTTTTCATTTTTTGCTCCTGTTACAGCAACCTATCCTCCCATTTAGGACAAGTGTTTAGTACGATCGAGGAAAAAGACTTGTATTTTTTTTTACTGCATTAATTACTTACAGTGAAATCCGTTCATTTTTAGCCTAGTATTTTACGTTACGCAAACAAAACTTTTCTAAAATTACTATTACAGTTGAAAAATTCTCAAATCATACGTAAAAAATCAAGAGCACTGGTGCCACCGCCACCTGTTACCGTGAGATTTACAGTGATGTCATTAACATTAATATGTGAAATGTAATTAAAGAAGTTACGGTTAATATTAGGCAACTTTTGAATAGTGTGTATGTAATGTTGACCGTTCGGAATGGGACGGGTCTGTCGGTATCCCGTGCCCGTGGTAACTCGCGCGCGGGGCGTTGACCTCGGATTGCACTCGCCTGGACGCTTGCATTGTCGCACCGCACCCGGTGCAATGCTCCGAATTCAATCTCCACTATCTCTGCCTTTCGAGCACTTATTTACATTACAATTAGGTAATAGACTAGCACGTACATGGCTTATAACACGTCAAAAGTGTCTATGGGTCAAGCATAACATGTTTTGATTGAAAGACATTTTTGATTAGAGTAGCAATAGTTATAAAGAGATGAACGAACGGGTGCAGTTAGTAACAAATTCACTATTTATTATTAATCCTTTATCTGCCCGCGGCTTCGCTCAAATGACGATCGTTCATTCAAATAATTAGAATGAATGAATGAATAAATGAATGATTTATTTGTATAACATAGGTAAGTTACAGAGATTTTTAAGATTTAAGGGATTCTCTATGTTTTGCCGTTAGGCGTAAAAATATTTGCTTATTAAATATATATATATATATATATATATATATATATATATATATATATATATATATATATATATATATATATATATATATGCTTAAATTAAATTGTTATCTCCAGGAATTTAAATTTAATATCTTGGTCTATCAATTTTTAAACCACTTCCTATGAAATGAATAATTTGCTGTAGTTGGGCTTTCAAGTTGACAGACACGTCTTATTGTTTTATGATATTTATTTATTAACTTCGGCACACAAAACAAATTGTAAACATGCGGTACAGTAATGAGAATAATTAAGGCAAAGAGATCATTTACAATTCAAACTATGTTTACACATCATAAAAAGAGTGATACAATTAAAACTTAAAGAAAAGTATTGTTTAAACTTTAGGGTGGAAGACCACAACGATATCTTGGGGCTCAAAGGGCGTAAAGGACATTTTGGGCGTAAAGGTATCTTTGTAACCATAAAGTTTGCATCCAATTGGAGTACCTATAGTAACAAAAACTACAAGAAATTCTAAGCTCTTCGTCAATAGATAAGACTTTTATGTAACATTAGAAACAGCAAAACTTATTCTTTTTTTCTAGAGTGTTTGCTTCTGAAAAGTTGTGTTTTGTGCTTTACGCCCTTTGAGCCCCAAGGTATCGACATAATTTGCCTGATGATGCGTTGAAAACTAAATCAATGTCGGGGGTTTTCCAACTTTTTGTTGGTTAGGTATAGTGGCATGTTCTCTAATAGCAGGCCCTGCTATTTTTGAGCATGCTGGTTGATGCGGGGTTGGAAGAGTACTACATATTTGGCTGATAGTACAAATAGGTTGTCGAATTAAAATTCCAGAATTCCCACGGGTAGGTATTCTAAAAAATAATGTGATGGCTGTTGCAGTTAACGTTTTATTTGAGATAGGTAAATTGACCATCAATAGTTAGGTAATTTTTTGTATAAAACTTATTCTAACTACCGAGGTAGCATAATTTTAAAGCTTCTTCTTTCAACGCATCAAAACGTTTTAAATCTCCGGCATTTAAAATCTGGCAGCTCGCACTTTTTAAATCTAACTACGCTTTCACAATAATCGTTACCTACATCGCAATTAGCATAGAAAGGAGCAGTAGTTAATTTGTCTATTACGAAAGCAGCTGATGAGCAATGAAATAACATAAATAACAATTAAATTTGGACACCAATCTAGTAATTAGAGGCAGGGGAACGATGGACGGCGGACGACCTCTTGGGGAAATATACTGTGTTATTTTTGATTTCCGTTAGGTAACTTTAAGGGGACAATCATCATCATATTTAAGGGGTCAGCAAATGAAATGAATTTCTCTAAGACACTAGTAGCCTAATTGTTACGGTTTAAAAGATAATCAAGAGTTAAGATAATTAATTATAAGCAGTGAAACAGCGTATACCGGGTGTTGCCTGTAATATAAGCAAAAAATTAAAACATAGATCATACTCCTCGAACTGAACAACATTAGTTCAGCGAATTTTAAAAATAATTATTTTTTTATTTTTTATTACACTTTTAAGTTTATTCGCAGAAGCAATGTAAAGCAAAATGTTCTTAAATTGTGATGTTTTTTTTTTTCAATGTCCATTACTAATCCGTTTTAAATTCAGACATTTAACAAAATAAAGTTTTTTATCTCTCTTTTATATCACTTGTCGAGTTTGTTTATTTAATTATGAACAATGACTGAAAGCTATTATATGCATAAAAAAGATAATTATTCTCGAAAAAATATATATTTTTGTCAATTTGACCAAAAAGTTAATTATCAGGTGAACAGTGAACCGAGCCGTCGACGATATTAATAAAATATACCTAACGGAAATTTAAAAAAATACATTGTATATTAAGGCGTATCTAGGATTTGGTTCATGTGTGATATCGCATGATTCATGATGATGACAAGTGGTGTTGTGCAAATCAGGTTATCGATTGGTGGTAGTGTAACAGCCACGCGGGCCGGCCGTCGACCCTTGTGCTTGTGGCGCTGGCCATTCGTTACCGTTCTGTGTCCGAGAAGATCCTTACCACAAATAAACGTTGGTCTGAAAAGGAAGATAAATTAATGTCATGATAAGCGGTATGTACCTATTTAATGGTATGTATTTTGAAATCACATACTATCATGAATAAGATTCAATAGATTTGCTAAACGTTCTTCATTGTCCAACCCTTTTCCCAGTTTATCTTGACTCCGGTCTTCTGGCCAAACAACTCTGTTTAGGTTAACTGCGGGTTATTAAACGCTTTTATATTAGCTTCACTTCTAACTATGTAACTCGGAATGTAAAAATTTTTGAACGTGATGGTCACCCGCTGCTTATTGTGATGCCTATTGACACGAAATTTAGCAATCATACGTAATTCCGATGACAATGCAATAATATGGTATCATCAAGCTGATCTGATGATGGAGACGAAAGCTAGAATTCATGACAGAACAATATAACCAAGTCGTGTTAGGCCTTGTTAGAATAGTCTGTTAAATATCCTTTTACAGCAAATCAAACTAAAAAATTAAAAAAATAATACTGAAAGTAAGAATAGTATATTTCATTAACAAAAAAATAATAATTAATAAGTTAAATATTAATTATTATTGAAATACTTATTCATTTAAGTTTTAATTTATTTAATTTTGCTGTAATAATTTGCAATGATTTAATGTAATTTGTTACTGCTTATATAATCGAATAAATACTTTGTCAATAAAAAAAAATTGTGAAAAAAAGTGTGAGGTGCTAGTAGTAGGTACTAATTTATCGAGTTTCGTATCAATGTAATATTTTTTTAATTACCATTAAAGCATAGTTTTTAGTTTGTTAAACTCTAGTATTAGTTCTAGATAATTATCTCGACCAGTTAGATCGGCACGTGAAACTGATGGGAATAAAGTTGTTATGTTTTAATACTTTTAAGAAATCCTATTTAATGAAAATATCACCAGGCTAATTGCATTATTAACTTCTGAGCGGAAATAAACTTTACTGTTTTATGAAGCGCAAGTAATTAAGTACCTTAGTATGGTATAACAATTCTTGATAGACTACTTAATATATCCATTCACATATTGTTACATGCCCTTTTGAACGTGAAATATCTCGCTAACTACGGTGCATTGGGCGTTGTGTAAGTTTCAAATTATAAATTACAGCAGTAATACAACTTGTAACCTCCAATGTGGCAGCAATTGCAATTTTGAGGTCGCGAGCACTAATCCTCTCCGATTAGCCAGTTATCTTTGACCACGATCGAAACTGCACACGGTGGTGAATTGTTTCCGTAAAACTTGAAGGATTTACACTGCCAAATCATTTTGTAAAGGAAGCTCCAAGCAATTCAATTAAAATAAACGCGAGAATACAAAAGTACCTGCAGACCTTTAAAATGACGAGTTAGAGAGGCAGATTTTAAGAGGGGGCCTTGGGTCACGAAATTTACTGTGTGCCACGGTTGCTCTCGACCCCGCTCCGCTGAATGTGCCGCGGATGTATGTAGGTTAACATCGGACGCGCTCGATACCGCTGTCGATGTCGACCTGATCTAGGTTACCTAACCTACATCAGGGAGTAGAGAGATCGTGTTATGAAATGTGGCGCATACTCATTTTGTAAATGATTCGTGTAATAATCGAATCGTGTACGTTATTGTAAAATCATTGGAAAATGATTTATAATGTGTGATATTATAATCATAAAGGTTATTGCCGTGTTCTTAATTGACTGCTAAGCGAGATTGAATCGCGGCTTCAGGCCTGACGGTATTAAACTTCAAATTCTTGTTATTGATTCAGTTATTAATATAAAAAAACAAAAATTATTTTTCATCTTTCATACTCAGAAAGTGAGGCAAATCATAATTTCTAACAACAGAGAGGAAAACTTTACTTTCTTTCCAAGGGTAGATATAAATAAAAAGGCATTGGTTGTCGATCAACTTTTTCTAGTACCTCGTTGCTATGGTTACGTCCCCTGGAACAACTATTTAAAACCATGAGTTTCTATATGTTTTCTGTGGTTAAAATTCATCGAGTATACATTTATCATAGTTACAAGCTTATTATTTTATAGATAATCTCCTAAGCACATTAGTCGCATATATCAAAGCTTTTTTTTTAAGAAACTGAGTCACTGTTGTCTCTTGGACAGAATAACAAACAAGAAAAAGTTGATTGACACATGTATTCAGTCTATATGGCATGTACACAGAATACATTGTTGAATTTTTTTTCTTAATTAGTCGTATTAAAAATGATATAATTCAAGTCAAATACTATTAATTCATTTTCATTAGTCTCTTATACGCAAACATAAAATAAACGAGTTTAAAAATTGTTAAAAAAAAACAATGGTATTATGTCAGCATAATACTTTGGTTCAATTTGTTAATGATATAACTTACTAATTTTAGAAATAAATTGACTAAAATTCCCATTTAATCTACTGTTTGTCTCTAATTATTTTGAACATTTAAAATTGTATTAATTAATTGCTTAGCAATGACGTCAATTACTTTTTAAAAAATGACGTCAGTGATCTTCGACCTATTCTTTAAAAAAGTGGCATTATATTTTATGAATTGTCCTCGTCCTCGCTATGCTCGGGTGCCAAATTATCTCGTGTGATATTGGTTCTTTTCCACCCTTGTTGAATAATCTACTATAGGTTAACAGAAACGGTCATTTAAAAATCCGCCTCCTGCTTACACCTCAAACTTTAATTGTAAACATAAGCGATCACACGTCAGATATGCATAAAGTTTCACCTCGATAAGAAATGCGATTCGGGTTTTGTGGTGCTGATAAAAATCATTTCTTCTTTCAGGTAAATGACATCGTACGGATAATTTAACATTTGTCCGATTTCGCTTTTTATGTTACGCTATTTTCTTATATAGTAGTCTTAAAATATCCTGATGTGCATAATCTCAAATTTTATTCCAATCCGAAAGCCATGTACCTATGTATACCCACCCACATATACATACTATGCTGCTGTTACCATCACCGCCAGCCAGAGAAACTTTGTGAAATCGTTTCGCCCATCTCTGATGCCCGATAAGTACAGCAAGCCCAGTTTTAAAATTCCCCTCATTTAAAGTCCACTTGCAGAACTCCAAGTTAACATTAATCTTTAACCCTTTCTATTCCATATCAAGCTTTCTGAAATCCAGCACCACGCTAGCCGCTGGCGTGTTATGTCACATACACTATGTGACTGTTGTACGAATTGCGACAGTCGACGCGGCCTGGTACCGTGCTTAGTTAAATAATAATACATGTTATTCAATCACACACTGAAATACTTTTATGACATGGATCATAGAAGTAAGATTTTTTACCGTATTTCATTAATTTATATTTTATTTGACGACCGGGTGGCCAAGTGGTTAGAGAACTTGACTACGAAGCTTAAGATCCCGGGTTCTATTCCCAGCTAACAGATATTTGTATGAATAATATGAATGTTTGCTCTCGGGTCTTGGATATTTAATATGTATTTAAGTATATGTTTTTCCTTATAAAGTATGTGTATCCGTTGCCTAGTATCAATAGTATAAGCTTTGCTACAAGAATGACGCAGATTACCATGTCGTTAAACTTTTTCTTTTCAGCGATATCGCCAATACGAATAGATTTCTTTCTCTAGAAACTAGCGATTTCTTTTTACAGTTTTTTTCCTTTTGTTAATGGCTAGACTAGACCTCTTTTTTACTGTGACCGTTATCTTGAGATACCCAACTGTCTCTCTTTTGTTACCTATAAAATTGCTTATATTTAAAAACATAAGGCTCTAGGAACCATCGAAGCTTTCTAAAGCATTTCACTACGGAAAGCTTGAACGTGCCTTGAGTCGCGACACATGGTAGCGCCGGGCAATTTGAAGTCATATTTAGATCATGTGATGTGTCGTCGCACAATGCTGTCTCGTCGCATAAAGACATGTGCATAAGGTGGTGGTAGTGTTTCGGCACACATATTAGAAACGAAGGAATGCGTTCCGCCACCGTTCAGCAAGCTGAGTGCAGCTGGTTCGCTTCTGTCTCGATACGGCCAATTGTGCGCGCCGATTTCAAAACGAAAGTACCGCGCATCTAGGACGGTGAACGTATTTCTCGCCGCGATCTCTTGCAATTTACCAGCCAGTACTTTGTTAGAGAACGCGGCACGGCCAGATTGCTTCTTAGATATTCATAACTTGCAACAGCTAGTTTTGCAAGTTTCTAATGCCGTGGATTTGTTTATACCTTACTTGACTCGCTTGATGCTTGTCCATTACGGTGGTAATTCAGATAATTGTAAGTTTGTTACAGATGGGTCTGATGGAAAGTGCAATTAAACTGCACCCGAAAAAGACCAAAGTGTGTTTGAATGGACGTCACCTGTACAGTAAGAATATAGAAGGAGTTGATCTCGAGAACTACTG
Organism: Choristoneura rosaceana; assembly: GCA_037349165.1. NCBI lineage: Eukaryota > Metazoa > Arthropoda > Insecta > Lepidoptera > Tortricidae > Choristoneura > Choristoneura rosaceana. The sequence continues at coordinate 8,293,864 of JAZBNJ010000022.1, forward strand.
AATCAATTCTCAAACACCATAACAGCAGTTAGTAAAAAGCTAACACTATTCCTGACTTAGATACAAAGTTTTATTCCGGAAAATGTGCAAAATTTCCAGCTAACCCAAACAAAGTCGCGGGCAACAGTAAATCAGTATACCAAAGAAGGGTTACACTTTCTATGCACGTGTAATCAGGGACTATTGAAATGATTTCAACAATTAATTCAGTAATATACACTACACTCCGTACCAGATAACACCAGAGGTACAAAGGACCAGGCACCAGAGGTATTCCTGGTTAACATAGAGTATTTTTATCCCGGGAAAATACAAAGTTCCCACGGGACGCAGACGAAGTCATAGGCAACAGATAATCGTAAATAATTCATTAGAGGTTACGTCATTTGCCTTAATTTCCAGAGCTCTCGTGTTGTTAGTGAAATGAGCCGTGAAATCGGTTTGCAGAGCATTTTGTAAGTAGCATCTTTAGTATTGATGAAATGATGAAGTTACTTGTAGGGTGTCGGTGCAGGCTTAGGCGGTACAGGAGGCGCGGTCGGTTATATCACAAGATATCGTAACTTTGCTCACTATCTGTTCTGGTAGAAAGTTACTATCCGCCTGCTTTTCCGATTCTGTTTATTACCAAGGAAACTATCGAGCACCACGATTAATTCAAACTTTCATTCGAGGCCTATTTTGTTTCCTGGTGCTTGCTTTGTGTTCCTACTTGATTTACTTTTACTTTAAATACCTATTAACTTAATATGAATGCAAATTAATGTATTTAATATTAGGGAGGCATAATATGCCATATATTATATGAAAGCGTCTATAGTAGGTATTCGGCATCTTTCCTCTCCCACTTACTAGAAACTGCAAATGACTACCGATAAGATTACAATTTAAATTGCATCAAAAGGCACAAGGCCGCATCTTCATCTTTGCATTTATGATGACTCTATGTAATAGCTTGTGCCACTTTCTATAGAATGGCACATTTTAATAAGAATGGACTCTATTGCCTAATCTATTCTCTACATTGTTCTCGGTTTAGCGGGGGTCAGCACGTACTGGGCCTAAATTCGATGCCTTCAAGTGATTAGGTAGCGGCTCGCGAGCGAAATTTGTCTCACTCTTACACACAATGCGTGATGCTAATAAAGGCAGATTCACAATGCATTTTATAGTCACGTACTATGCGATTTAATGAACACTACGATAGGATTTTGAGGAAACTGCTTGCTGCCGATTTAACATTTTTTTTACATATTGAACATGTTTTTTGCGTATGTATAATTTTTAAAATAATATTTGCAAAAGATTCAGTTGAAGGATCTCTTCGATTTGACAGCTAATTAACGCATTCAGTGCCCCGACGCATATATTCGTTTTTGGAACTAAGTGCCGCTGTCATAATTATTCATACATTTTGAACGCACATGTGCGTCGATGGCACCTGTGGTCAGTCAAGTCAGGTGGCAATGAATGTATTAATGTGAAATTGGTAACAGTTAAAGAACTGCTATGTGAAAATCTAATATGTATAACAGTCACTTACCTATATATAACTATTCGATTGACAAGTGCATCTCTTTTGAAGTTGGTAAAAAAATATTTTTATGATTTGAAAAAAGACTAGGCTGTTCTAGGCTAAACCGTAACAACATTTTCAACACGATATCTTAGCATGCTGACATAACTCTTATTATACGTGCGAATATACTTCAATATTGAGTATCACTCATCAAAGCCGATGAGTTAATGAATCTTTGTGATGTACGAGTATTTATGCGCTCTCTCAGCCTACTTTGTAAATGTCGTGACGTTATGAAGAAATATAGACTCTATAAATATTTGCGTAAAGATTAAATCGTTGAAATATCACATGCGTATGCGTGCTTTTCAATCTTACAATTAGGACGCCTAAAAGTTGAACCACAGAGTATTATAAGCTCTGTCGCTAATAGATAGAGCACGTATTCACTTACGTGTATTTATTAACAATGTCAAAATTGAGGATCTTCCCGCCTCGAAACCCCATTTTTTAGATGCTTGTTGGTCAATCAGTGCGACTGTGGACTGTCGAAATACGAAGTATTTTTGTTTTGTGTCGTAAGTAGGTAGGTATACTAGTATAGCAGTAGCTGTAGTGTAGTACAGTCGAAGAAACGCGTACTAGGGTGGATCCATTTCGCTGCAAAATTCCACATTTTCAAAACATTGGTTTTGAGGACTATTTTTGTCTATTTTGCAAATTTATTTAATTACATAGTGCGTATTTAAATATACTACTACCACTCCCGGGCTTAACACGTAATTAAACACTGTTTAAATTATAACACCTGGGTGACCAGGCATTGAGGCTAAAACTCGAATTCACAAGTTTCCCTAGAGATAAAAATAAAAATAGATCGATTGTACGTCCCAAAAAAATTGTTAGCGCCGTTTCCGAGAGTCTTGAAATAAACAAATGAATCTATTTACAAAAATTGCTCGTTGAAAGTTGTTACTAATAACTTATTAGATACTTAGACGTTTCGGCCATATTACAACGGCTTTATTTGCATAAGATTCGAAAACAAACACATACATTTAACCTATCTGCGCCCCTACCAAGGATAAACTATGTAGGTTTTGGGAATTTTGTAAAATCTCGGAATTACAATTTAACTGCTGGATCTAATGATTTACGCGTGGGAAGCCGCGGGTAAAGGCTAGCAATTGTATAATTGATAGCTCTCTAGAATTATAATTGAATCACTTGTCTTTGATGAAGAAATAAACGTGGAAAAAAGTAAAAGGCGAAAGTTATGTAGAGCTCAATTAACGCGCAGAGATGAGCGTTGTCGCAAGAAAGCAGGTATTCGTCACATCTAGGTGTTGGTATTGTTGTTCCTTGTTTCATATGTAGTGTAGGTACTCAAAACAACAGTTTTTTTATGTTCCGGTTAACCCGCACGCTATACCGCTACACCACTGCTGGAACCAGCGGTGTCCAGCGATTGTGTAGCGGTATAGCACGCGGCACAGAATGCGAGGACCTGGGTTCGATTCCCAGCGCTGGTCTTATTTTTCTGGTTCTTCTGTGCATTTATATTTCAGTTTGTTTTTTCGATATAGGTTTTACGCGATGGCCGTAAAAGTAACAAAAATTTGGAATTGAATAAAAAAAAAATACAAAAAGATTCCAAAAAACCAATCATTAAGTATTTATTTCAATGATTTATTTATTAGATCGTTTAGGTGATTTCGATTAGTTAGTAGCGTCATTTTTTAACGATTTTGTAAGAGATTGCCAATGCGTCTGAATTAGTACTTTATCATTCTTGTTTAGGGACTTAAAATTCAGCTGGGTACAAAATCGCACTTGTATTATTTTAATTAGTAGTGATCGGCATCGGCACCGAGGGCGCAACACCGCGGGATTCCGAGCTGAAAGCTTAAGAGTAGTCTCTTCGTTCCATTCTCCATACAAACGTAGTCCCGGTCTCATTTGAAAACTAGGCAATAGGTAAAAGTTGATGAAATTTTGTGAGTATGGACTAGACTTAATTATCTATGCCTGTGGTTTTTCAGATATTCATATAAATTTGCAATATCAAAATTACAGGAGCTCAAAAGTCGACAAAAAAAGATGTCAACTTTGCACGAGAATTACTTTATTTTGTCTACTAAAATAATGTATCGCTATGAAACTATTTACAATGAATTTCTTTGTGCGTTCGAGAAGTTAGTACGCTCGAGCGTATGTTTATAATTATAAACTTTATAATAATTATAATACGACAACAGTTTGTATAACCCTGCCTAACTACCACCTTAAGGAGAGTTGCCCTTTTGCTAGACTTAGCAAATTTTGCTTCCGGTCACGTATTGCGGAAGATATAATTGTGCTTGTGTACACATATTTATTTTGTATCTTGGTGTTAACATTACGATTGTAACACATAAACATAATGTAGTGACACACGCATCCGTCGGCCTGTAAAAGCAAATAGTGTCAAGGTGGCTTATATTGATTTCAAGCTGGTAATGAGCACGAATTCTACTACCTACTATTATTTTGGCATTAATTCTATATTTATTAACAACTCATCAAATTGTAAGTGTTACATACAATGTTTTAATATTTACGTGTTAAGGTCATAATTTGTTTTTAATTAGTGATTCATAAATTCCGTACAATGACGTAACCCGCAACGCTTGAAAAATTAGTCGCTCGAGAAATTGTATTTAGAAACTGAGTAGAGAACCCAACAAGAAGACAGCTTGCTAATGAATTGGAACTCGGCCTTTCTAAAGTTTCACTGTTAATGCATCGGCTGGTTGACCACATTCGCTTTGGCAGATTTGACTGGTATAAAAGTTTTAAATTGTTTTGCCATTTCTTCCAACTCTAAAGAAATGTTCTACCTATTTAGCGTAACGCCTCGCGCAAATCACATGTTTGTAAATTTTAGTTCTAAAAGTTAATTTGCCACATGATACAAAATAATTTGATTAATAAATAATATTGTTGCTATAAAGCTACCTGGTATTATACTTAATTTAATAAATTAAATTGTTACAGATAATTGAACTACTCGAGGCGTATCACGGCTACTGTGGTGTAAGTGTAAAAATATTGACTATAAACATAATTCGATCTCACCTGAACACATGTACCTAGTGCCTACTGCACAGGAACACGGGATGCAGTAAAGTTGACTGGCGTGTACTTAGTGCACGGTTGCGCAAGCGCTTGGTACTGTAATGTTGACTGCGTCATTGCTCAATCAGATGCATCTCGTTTCATGTTGCGTCGCGTGAGAGTCGAATTTCCCAACAGCTAGCGGTGGAGAGCAGGCGAGCGAGTGCTTGACGGTTTCCCAATAGAAAGTCCTCCGATGCAGGAAGCGCAGCGGTGCAGCGCACGTGGAGCGGCGCCCGCGCCGGAGCCGATGCACTTTCGTGCCGGTGACGTCACATTCGGTACCTTTCGACAGCGTCACGCCGCCCGTAAGAGCTGTTATGCAATCGACGCGCTCAACTTTCCAATTTCGACAACGCGCTATTGTGTAGCGCTTTCAAATTTTACTATACCTTCGCCCGTTTGCTGGCGCTTTCTTACGTTTCTCTCCCTCTCTCCGCGAGGCTGAAAAATGCTCTGAATGCGATGCGCAAGCGCAACAACCGCGATGCACTTTCACTGGAGCGTTCCACCTTTTATCTCACAATATTAACTATTAAAAAAATATTATTGTATTTTACATGCGCGTAATTTGCATGCATGAACATATAAATTTTTCCGTACGTTTTCTAGCTACAAATGATTAGCTCTGCCTACTTGATAAATCAGTTTATCTATAGTACTTTCACTAGAACTTCGTTGCCTGTAGGGAGTTATTGAAAGTTTGTGCTAGCTTGTAAAAGCGTGCGTGACGCAGGCGCCGTCGTATTTTCACCTGGGCTACGATAGGAGCTTTCTCACTGCGCGAGAGTCGCGAGTAACCAAGCCGGTACCAAAAAAATTACCCAAATAAATATAGAAAATACTCTCTAATTGAATAAGTTGCAAGTTTGGACACGCTTCTGTAAATTAAACTGTAACTGGTAGAGCTTTAAAACAACTTAATATATGCAGTGAGTGCTTTACCATTTTCATTATAGCTCTTTGCAGAAAAAAAAAACAATAAGGCTAATTGTTACATTGACATGTAACAATAAGGCTAATTGTTATATTGACATGTGAACCTGGGTGATATTATAGATATTTCACGGTCGACTAACCTATACTTACGAAATTTTCAAAATTATTTTTCTGCACTAAGGGGTTGTTTCACCGTCCATTGATTAGTCTTAACTGACGGATAAATGTGATGCCGGTCTCCGTTTATCTCGTCTCATAGTATTTCGTTTTGTTTTATCAAATTTCGTCAAGCAAGCTCCCAATAAAAAGTAAACCGAAATGTTGAGGCGTTGAAGATCAGGAGATGATTAAAAGTGACTCAAAACTTTACAAAATTATAATGAAAAAAAAACTGAATAGGTACATAAGAGTTTGTACATAATATGTGCGATAGATGCGACGTCGTAAAGCCAGTATAAGTATTTTGGGCTAGTTTATTTAAATTAATTAAAAAAAAATGTTTCAATAAGATGAAAAAGTATCTAAAGTTTGTAAGTTTCTACCACCAGCAATCCCTTAGCTGCGTACGGACGGAAGAATGGACAGACAGACGGTATTTTTTTATTTTATATGTACATATTTGCAATTGCTTTGTATTCGGTAAGGGAGAAGGCAACTTTTTTAGCAACTGTTTAAACAACATTTTTGCAATGCTGTATCTACCTCAAAATGTAGATTTTGTAGGTGTAATTAAAACAACATTTAATAGAAATAAAAAATAAAAGTAACAATTATTAAAGGCTATTTTAAATTTTTAATCAACTTTAAACACGCCACATCTGTCCAATCGCAAATCCAACACAATGAATGCTAATAACATAGTGTTATAGTATAACACTTGTAATCAATACGTTACATTGAAATTTCAATTGACCCTTATTTAAAGTAAGTGCCATGGAAAGGAAAGGTCAAATCTCATTGTGAATGAGAAAGTTAATCGTGGAAAGTGGGTGCGAGCGGATCTCTTGGTACATGTTGCCTTTTCTAAAAACTATCTCTGGGTCGTTTTTATAGAGGCCTGATGTCATAGTTCAATTTTGGATTACCAATCTACAACACATTGTCTTGAACGACTAAAATAATAATGATTTTCGCTCATATTTCCTTTTGTGCACGTGACCGTGGCTGGTGATTTTTTTTATTACATACCTACGAATTTTACGTAAAAAAAACATGGTTATGTCAGCTTCTTTCTTTGGTGCGGACAGTTTTTTTGTTTACGGGATAACGAGAAGCCATTGTCTTTGTTGCGCTCTTTAACTAGCTCTACAGAACTTTCTGTTGTTCCATTTTTATCCGATTTCAAAAAGAGGTTACAATTCGTATTTTTATTTTTGATGTAGGTGCAGTCAACGTCCTAAATAGGTGATCGTTTCTGTAACTTGTCGCTTTCAGTCGTTACACAATTTCGTATGGCTTTTCAAACATGACGTTAAAGTGACAAGGTACAAAAGTGATCACCTATTTATGAGGTTGACTGTACGAGTATGTATATCGAGCATTGTATGTACCTATGTGATTTCTTCATGATTTATCATCCCCATCGAATATTAGTTAGAATAAGAAATATGTTCTCGAATGTAAAAAAAATCTATCTTTTTAGCAAAAATATGGTGATTTACCTTAAAATACGGAGTAGTGAAAATTAAACTTTATACTTTTTTTTTGTACGTATACCTGGTGCTATCCACGAAGACTCCTTATTTTGTCAAAATTAGACATTAATGACAATGTAACAAGAACGGCACGCGTCATTGTGAACGACTCTACCTATGACCACGTGAGCTCGAACTCTATAGCTCGTGAGGGTTGTCAATCTAATTAAAACCGCAGGCTATGGAGCACTAATCAAGGCATTACAGCTAGTGCCTCTCTGCGGTTTGCTACGTAATGCAACAATAACTCCTTTATGGATTGTGTTTTGTGTTATATATAATCCGATTCACCGCAGGAGTAGATTTCGTTATCTCACTGAATTAAAAAGACAGTTATCTGAAGTACCTGTGATATAAATATTTTGGTCTCAGTCTTGGGTTTTTCGTGATGTTATAAAGTTTAGAGCATGAATCGTATTTATATATACGTAGGTATTGATTAAATTAACGTCATTAGCAACTCAAAGTCTAAAGTCAAAGTCAAAATATCTTTTTTCAATTTAAGCTATAACAAGCACTTATGAACGTCAAAAAATCTACCACCGGTTCGGAAAAACCTCTGTTGAGAAGAATCCGGCAAGAAACTCGACGAGGTATTTTTTTCACAATATTAATAAATGATATCTATATACTATACACTATATAACTATAACTATTAGCATTGTACAAAAACTAGTAATTTTCCATAATTACACCGATGTTTTAAATCATAGATATTAAATACTCTACATTGCAGTGCAATGAGAGGGTTGGGTCATAATTTCCACGCGGTTGCAGTGCAGATTGGGAACTCACACACCAGTGGCGTAGCGAGCATGGGTACTTATTAGCCGCCCGGGCGGAAGAAAATTTTGCCACCTTACTTAGCCTACACACACGTCCCACTGCTGGGCACAGCCTCCTCTCAGAATGAGAACACTTGGGCCGTAGTTCTCTTGCGGGCCCAGTGCGTATTGGAACTTCACACATACCTAACATTAATTTTTTATGGTATTTGGCCGCCCCTTAAATGTTTGTAACTTTTGAATTTAATTTCTTTGCAAGAGTGTGCAGTTTCCATAATATGTTTTCCACTGCCGTAAAGCTATATTGGTAAATATCAAGAGAAAAACAGTTATGTACTTCTTTTGTGACGCTATTTTATTGATTTAAATTTTCTGCATATTTCTTTACTTAGATAAGGAGAGCCGTCACGCCAATAAAGGCTTAATTTACTAATTTTACTTTTTACTATACTAACATAAATAAGCATTGTCGAGAAATAATAACAGATTTATAATTATGATTTGAGATTGGTTATTATTTTAATTATTTATTATTATTTTATTAATTATTTTAATTGTTTATCCGTTGCTTAGTAGTACCCATAACACAAGCTTTGCTAAGCTTACTTTGGGACTAGGTCAATTGGTGTGAATTGTCCCGTGATATTTATTTATTTACTGGGTGAACTATGAAGAAATACCTACTGAACTAAAGCTAGACTAATAGATGTGTTACTTATTTTATTAAAATTAAAACTCCAAGTCTTATAATATAGAGATTGTAGATTTATTTAATTTTTAACCCGTTATGTGCAAAGCTAAGCGATACAAATATATTTTGTCAAATTTAGTTTAAACTCAGACATTTTAATCCATTACTTCCGCCTAACCCATTGTACTGATATTCAGTATTCATATCAATTAAAAATTAGGGACAGAGGAGTGTGCATGAAACAGGGTCGGTGGGGGTTTACGGCCCAGTGCCCTTGCTGTTGCGACCCAGGTCACATGCGCCAGTCCTGATGACGCGGAGCCGCGCCCTGTATGTTAGTGTTAGAATAAACATCTTATGTAGAACCACTTGTGCTGTCCAAACACGCCATTCCCAATGTCCTCCAATAAACGGTGACAATTGGTAATTCCATTATCCGCCGTAATTTTTTTGCAATTTTTATTCCGCGCTTTGGATTTAAAAATCATGATTTTTTTAACATAAGAAATCGTTATTGAACACAGTTTTGAAACTAAAAGGGAAAAGTATTGAACGGTGACGGTTATTTATTGTTAAATACTTCCTCATCTTTAAAAAATTTTGATTATTGCGTCGTAAACACATTCGTAGCTTAGTCTCCAGAGTCTAGACTCTAGATATCATCCACCTATATAACAAGATAAATTGGTCTAACTTCCTCTGATTGTAAATTAAGGTAATTTTAAACATCTAAAAATCTGTCCAACTTTTGTTTTATGTATTTAAACTTCAAAATAAAAAGTGAACTGAAAACTGAAAAGTTTTGTTGTATACTCGACTGCGCCTGAAAGAGGGTTATCTTTTTCGAGTGTATTTATTTTGAGTTCATATGTCAGTGAATCATGGCAGGATTAAGTGCGTGTTTGATCTGGATTTTTTTCACAATCAACGACCGCATGCTGTGTCATCGTCATCGGGCTCCGGCTCGTATGACTAATAAATGCTACACTGCGTTCTATTTTTTTGGCTATGTCGTTACGCATGAAACACAACAGGAATTGGTGCTTTAAATAAATTCATCTAAACCACGTTGAAACCATTTTGGAGATTTATTGTTTTATTCAGCACATCGTTTTGTTGGTTTAGCGATTGGACAGTTTTCGTAACTCGAGCATATCGTTCCTGAATCGCGTATTCAAAATAAACATTTGTTTCAACATTAATTATTTGAGGTCGTCAAATTTCTATTTTTACCGTTCATCACGTGGTTTCAATAGCGTTTTATTATGCTTACACCACGATTCCCTGTAGATGAGAAACAAGAATAGATCTAACGTTGTGTCATGTCATTCAATCAAAGTTGTAAATAATCTCAGTCAAATCCCAACCGTGCTTGCGAGACCGGGACCCGCAGGTATACGTTTTCGTTTATAAAACAACAAGCACGATTCAGCAGGTAAAGGATGAGGATTCCAAGGCCGAAGGGCGTTTTCCCCACGAGAGGTTAACCCTGAAGGCTCGGACCAAGGTCGGCGAGTGCCCGAGACGTCATTGCGAGGGAGACGACTCGATGACTTTGATGTACCCTCGCGGTCGCAGCCAATGCACGCGTTATGACTGTGCAACGACTCGCTGGACGTTTCAACTTAACTAATGAATAAAGGGCCATGTTTATCCGTCCGTTCCATTGTTCAACTCGGCACAATAAAAACGGTAGCAAAAATTATTTGACTTTAAAATGTACTTTGAATGTGTCGAAAAAATAAAACTAAGTAGAGATTATGTTCTGAATTTTTCGGTTTCGTATACACCACACATACATCTGATTATATTTTTTTACCCACGCTTAATCGTCGCTTACTTAAATATCTGTAATTAAGTAAAAACTAATTATCTAAACTAATTATCTAATTACTTAATGTAGCTACACACACAAACCTTGCAAATCATTTACAAAGTGCTGCTTACTCCAAAAATTATAGGTATCTGAACTTAAATAATAACTTGTCTTTATAAAACCTCTGCTGCTCAAGCGAATGCTATTTTTTGATTTAAGTGTATTCTTTTTAATGTTAGCTTTTGAGCGAGTATGATATGTATTTTTTTCAATTATTTAAATTCCACGATAACTCATAAACAAAGTACTTTATTTTTAAACCTTTGTCAAGTGGCAGTTTACCGCCATTGAGTATGTTAGATGTGTATATTGTAGCCAACAGCGGTAAGCGAGGTTCGTTGAGTGGGGTGGCTCAAGGCTCTGCACGGGGGCAACAACTTCTCCCTTCGTGCACTGAACTAACTTGCTGCAACTGAACTCGATCCTTTGTATCAATACTATAATTATTACTGGACAGTCGCAGAATTATACTTCACAGACAACTTTATTTAGCTTACACATAGGTATCAGGTTCATGGAATTTAACATTTATCCAAATAGTTACTTGAAGACTTAAAAAATACATATTTAAACCATTTTAAAAACTCTCTCGCCGGTCCTTGAAGTTTTACGGACCTCGTTTTCCAGTTCGGGATAAAAATCTCTACTATTGTTCTAAAAGCAGGTCAAGTTCGCACTAAACAGTAATTGTTTGTTGATCATAAACGTTTGAACGATCCCGCCTCGTGCCTTGCCAGGGAGTTTACGGCTTTCGCTCTACATAACTTTCAATACGGGCGGGGGGACGAAATTATGAAAATCGGTGACAATGAAGATGGGAACGGAAAAAGGGCCCGTGTTGCGCAGCTGTCCCGCGGGCCGCGGGCGACGGTCGCCTCCGCCCTCGCAACGCAACCCCGAGCCTCCGCGGGCGCCGCTCGCCGCGGAGCCCTACCGCCTCCCCTGGCCGCGCCACCGCCGGCACGGCACGGCCCGCTCGCCGCCACTCGCCACGCCAGTCGCCCGTCAGCCGTCGAGCGCACCTCACATCTGTCACGCTGTCGCGCGCGACCAACCAACCATGTGGTGAAGTGAAACTGTCAAACGAGATACAACTCGCATATCGGTGATTTGTTCCGTTTTATATACAACTATTTTCTTAACTTTATACTGATTGACTTGTGGTGAATTGTGATCTCGAAGTGGTGCCAACGTTTTGAAAAATTGGATTATACGAACGAATAATGGCCTTAGCCAGGTGAGCTATTTTGGTTGGTGGAGTCAACGCGGAACTAGTTTATTTGACCATGTTCGTCGAAGGACTTCGTCTTTTCGGTTGCCATAACGTTTGATTCTGAACATTTGCAAATAGGTACGGATACCAAACAATATTTGTGGGTGCGCGTTGTGTTTGATTGACACTAATATTTGCTTTATTTTGATTAATTTTGATGAATGAAAACTTTCCCGTATTATGGTGTGTTGAATTCATGTATCATTATATTACAATGGGCGAAAGTTTCTGTACCCGCACGCGTATTTAACTTTCCTTGTTGTGTAAGCTGAACGCCGAACGGCGGTAGAGGGAGCAGCTTAGAAATCGAGTTACTTTTACAATTACCTTTATCATGAACTCATTAGTTAGTGTAAGACGTGATTAACAAATTAATAGTTGTTTAGTTGTAATAAAAGTATACGTTAATGTGTTATTATATTGATACCGAAAGTTGAAATGACGCTCTCTCCCCTGACATTCGCCCTCATGTATTTGTAGTAGCGACATCGACGTTTTCTCTTTATTCTTTAGCACCCTCGTTCGTCAAGGTAGGTAACCCTAAATAGTTTACCCTACTGTTACTTCGCCCACTTACATCTGATGTCGATGTTGTGTTTATTTTGAAATGTTTGCTCATGCGTTTTACGCCCGCAGTAAGTTTAATGACTACTATTATGATAATGCACGTGTATTCTGATAACTCCTTTTACTGTTTTATCTAAATGTCGACTTTAACAGCACATTTATGAGATTAATGAAAACATTAAGTCGCTCGCTCTCCTCTCCGATATGTGTAATAAAAAGTAAGGACTCGTCTCTGCGAGCAGGTAGCAGGTTTGCTCAGGCCGGAAAGCCCTCATGTTCAAAGTTTTTTTGTTAATTTTATACCTAACCTTAAGGTTATTTCCTTTGTTGTATTTATAATCTTCTGAATTTCGAATTGACCGTCAACTTTATTTGCGATTGTAAAGTTGGTCGATTGATCCGTTAAATCGGTAACGTCTTTATCCCTTATACGCATAGAGAATATCTTGGCAGCCTTCTTAGATGGGGATTCTCCCTACCGGGGTCATTCGCCCCGCTCGGCGGAAAGTGCAAGAAATAATGTTAACTTTGCGGGGGCTTCCGCCTTGATGCTCCACCGCCTGCACTCTATAGATACGACACAAAAGTACTCGTTAGTCTTTATTTGGGGTAAAGCAGAGTAACAATAAACGGACGCGATAAGTCTCCTCGTGCTCTTGCTGGTTACAAATGTGCAAAGGAGAGAAACGCTGCAATTTCATTCTGATCTCTCCGCTCCGCGACTCTCCCCGAGATGAGCTCTATCAACGGCTACTGGCTCACTCTACATTCTTTACAAAGCGATGAAATTTACTTAGGTTGATGAAGTAAGAAAACATTTTTGTTTGCTTTATTACTTGTTATGATATGAACAAGTAATTAATTTGTTTTCCTCCTTTTATTGATAAGCGTGATCCCATTTCATCTGTCGCTTCTTGTAAATAAGCGTTACAGAGTCACGCCCATTTATATTGACTGACCTCAAAAACCTTAGCACGTATCTTTATAAAATAAAGATACAATGAGAGCACAGCCGTGAAACACGTACCTTCCCGAGTAAGTACTCATTAACTAGGTTAAGCGAGCAACCCCAAGCGCCTGGCGGCTTGTAAACCAAGTATGTTCTACGGGAGCGTTTCGCAAGAGTATTGAATTTATCTGAGGGCAGTGCGAGTTTACTGAGCGCGAGATGTCGGCCAGGCCCGCTGCGCCCGCTCGGTGCTCCTGTTTCGCGGACGGCGGAATGCGATAACTAAACTGGGCTTTGGCGGCGACATGGTATTCCGTGTAAGATAACGCCCGGTTAAACTTAAACAGGGCCGTCACACCCAAAGCTGAATAATGAAACGCAAATCGTAAAGAATGTAGTCATTGAATGATAAGCTTGTTTCGCTCCTGGCCATAATCCAAGTTCTAATTGTGTCATGAATGTGCTAATGTTTTGAAATGATTTAAGTGGGCACGTCAAAATTGGTTTTAATTTGCAAGCTTCTATGGTTTCAAATTTGATTGCATTACTTACAATTTGTCATACTTAATTGAGTTTATTAACCGACTTCAAAAAGGAGGTTATTAATTCGACACGTATGCGTAAGTAATATGGTCAGAATTGCACAGTTTTTGTATACTTATGATGCTAGTCTATATACTAGCTTCTAAATATATGTGCCAAATTTCATAGATGCATGTAAGTATGTATGTGGGTGCCTATATTTGTCTGTACTATGGCTATCTCAGCATATTATATCAAAAACTATAGGTCGAAATTGCAGCTGGTTTAAATAGTTTCTAGTATTAAAGCGAAATTTTTCAAAGAACATGTATAATGTTTATAATATCCTTAACATAAATTCCTATAAACCCCAAGGAGTTTTACAGGAAAATAAACCGCGCAACCGATCTGGAAGTTTATTTATATCCCCATTACATTTTTACTTTACAAAATTTCTGTCGTGTGCGAATCCCACTCGACTCCACGAGAGTTCAATATTAACTCTAAAAAAATAGAACAGACTGACGCGACCCTCCTGTTAAATCTGCTAAAATATATATACCGTACGTCGTTGGCACAGATTGGAAAGCCTGTCAAACTTTTCTGTTAAGGTGTTTAAAGTATCTGTAAAAATTAAAACAAAACACATTAATATATAGATACTTATTTAGCTGCTGATTAAGATACAATAATAAATATTTCAAAATGAGTAAAGATTACTGTTGTAACAATTATTTCCAACTATGCCTTATTACCGTGTTGTATACCTATTCTCGCAAGGCCAAGGCTATTTAAAAACTCGTAGCTTCTTGTATGTTTAAGCCAGCTATACACTACCGGTACAGATTAAAAATGACGTAAACGGATATTTTTCATACGGGGCCGTTTATCACGCGTTCTCTGAAACACCATGCGTACCTACCTACTTAACCCGATCTTATCGTGAGTAGGTACGAGTATAAGCTCCTCAAATAACAATTTGCGCACTGCACGTCACATTAGATATATTTTAATCTATCACAACTCTATGCCTAAAATCACAAGTAAAGCGAAACATATATTTTGACTCTATATCAGTTTATTTCACAGGCAACGTTATCTATATGCACTTGTCACGTTTTTAAATACTAATCAAACCTGATTACGTAATCTTTACGGTCAACACTACATCTTTGTAATAAAGATATTATTTATAACTGTCGTGGTAATCCATGTACGGCTGGAAAGTGCTTTTCCACTATTTCTTCGGCTCAGTGCGTCACAGCGCGATGGCTCTTTGTATTCTCTCGATTATAGTTTCACCAACATCCACTCGCCTTTGTACGCTTTCATTCCAATCACACCCACCGCCGCTTAGTTTATTCAGTAAATGCCATGGCTGCTCCAAGATACTTAAACACTTATTGTCAATCGAACGAACGGACTCCGATGAAACCACACATAAAGGCCAAGGCTTGATAATCAAGCGTTTGTTGTTGAAAATGCGTTTAAGTCTCTGTGTTCCGTTTCTTCCGCACAAGGTTTCTCTACGCTTTACGCAAAGAAACATCTGTAGGCCGCCACGCTCCTTTAAGCATCTATGTCCTCACTAGTTTGCTTTATTACCTTAGCTTGCGTTAAGATACCGAATGATCGCACCGAGATACGATTTATAATTTTAAAAACCCTATAATATTCTGCTAACACACGAATTATAGAGACAAAGGTCTCTTATGTTCTCTTTAATTTTTAATTGCTCCAGTCCGCCATATTTTAACAAATTTGGTGGCTTAACACCGGCGATCCTCAGTGGAAAGGAGGTGAGGAGTGTCGCAACGCTGCGCCGCCCGGCCGTCATTACCGAGCTGAAAGTGGCCGGTGAAACTGTGACGAGACCCGGTCACGTACGTTCTCTCGATTCGCATACACGCCGTGGATGCAATATTTGGAACGCCTATTTGACAAAACCGCTTGCCAAACTGGGTAAATCTTGAAGACCTTTAGTCGGTAAACTTTCAATCTTTAAACAATGTAGATATAGTATCCATAACCATGCTGTGTCATGGTGGTGGTTACAAGTAATATTACCGTGAGGCGTTAATTTGCCGAGGGAGCAATTCGGAACGGGGACATTGCGCGTACTCCAACGCTTCGTCGGAGAGTCGACCGCGTTGACCCATTTTGTGCGTAACACGGTATGGTACGTCGAGGAATCGATGATATAGCAACCGAATCTCGAGGTCTCGGCGGCGCTTCGCTGATCTGTGTCAGGGTTCTCCCCCGCGCGGTCCCTACGCCCTTTGTGCGCCCCTCGCTGCCTCCCGCCGGCAGTCGCTCTCAGGATCGACTGACTCGTAAAACTTACTCCAGCACTAATGCCTAACCTGCCCTGATCTCATTACACCGCATAGCTACTGTTGCCGCGCAATCATTACTGTAATATTGCTCAAATTGCCGTTTAACTTTGAATGTGGCGTATTTTCGTGTTTTCGGACTTCATTTTTGTCCACGGGCAGACTTATGAACTAATTGCCTGACTTCAAACTTTTATCGAGCGAAAGTAGCCCTACTTTGCTTGTAGTTTTGAAGTAGAATTTTGAAGCACTTGATATATTGCTTTTATTGTTGTCACATAAAATTTAATGGACTTAAACTATTATGACAGTGCCCTCACTTCTACAAAGAAAAGTTGTCCACGCTTGAGGCCGAGTCATTCACATTCAGAAGTATACTTTCAAGGGTTTTTTATTTAGGCCGATCTAATGATAGACTTTTTTACTTTTCCTTATGAATTTTAACGACTTTATTCTTCCTCCGAGAACATCACAAACGTGACAGAATTTCTGTCGTATGTCTTTCATAAGTATGATTTTAATCCTAAAGAAAATAACAGCATAACTTATGTGTGAAAGTTGACTTGCATTACATCAATGAAAAGCCATTTCGTAACCGAGACCATCGGTTTCGCACGGGTAGTCACGATAGTTGTAGCATAAGTCGTCACAACTTCCGCTTACCATAACTTCCCATGAACCATTTAACGTTAGAAGGGTGGAGTGGTGTGGCCGAGCGATGATCGACCTCTCAGCTTTGTCACCTTCGCGACAGTCGGCGCCACTGGCATTGTCGCCTCACCGCCAATAGGAAGCAAAGCGGCCACAGATTGCTATTGGGCTTAAGGCCACTTTCAATGCACCATCTTTTACCTTGTGCCCCTTACCGCACGGCATGACCCGAAACCGACGTCAGCGGCCGCGATACCAAGGAGCGTACGCACGTGTGGCTTCACTGTTCACACCCACGAGCCCAAGCTAAGTCTTATTCATGAAGCTACACTCAAGTCTCTACATCATCTCAAACACTTAAAACCCACTTAACTTCGCGTCGTGCCACTAATGAAATAATTCTCATCAATGACATAATTCATGCATGATTTGCTTTGTAGCATTGCATTCAAGGTTTAATTAATAAAAAGAGTCCACATGCTCTACTTTGCTCGAAACTATTTCGATTACACCCTATGAATCACTAGTACAGTGTGTAATACTTGGATACCCTGCGGTGTGTAGCGCTCCCCGACACAATGATTAACGCATTGTTAAGATTTAGGAAAGTAGAACGGGGGCGTCAAATCCAAGGTCTCGGACGTACGTAGCTGAACAAATTTATTTTGTACCAATTTCGAGCTATCTTCAAATACCTATTACAGTATTGAGTACCTACTACCTTGAAAGACATACATTATTATATGAATAACCTCGAAAATGACATGTTTTTAAACGGCTCGATAGCTGCTAAACTAAATAAATGACGATGTACCTATATTAGATTTTGTCTTACCTATAAGTATGACTTTAAAAATATAAATGAATTTAATGCTGCACCATTTAGATTTTACTAGTGAATGTTTTGAAGATTTGAATTTAATACAATTAATTGTACCCAGCGCAGTGCGTATAATTTGACGTTTGTACTTGGGTTAGCAACATTTATAAAATCGGCGTGGTTCGCATGCGAAGACCGAAAGTGTGCGTTCGCCTCGTTGTGTGCGGCCTCAACCGAGTTTTGTCGATGCTTTCCCGAGCGGCGAACCGGGTCGCGTTCTCGATGTCGCTGTTGAGTTGAGCTCGCTCGCTGGTGCCGAGTACCGACTGTCGACTGCCGCGACCGGCCGCCGCACGCAAGCCGCCGCACGCCGCTGCGCTTCGCTCGCACCGACACACCGACTGACACACACCAACAGGCTACAACCGATCGAGATGTGCCAGGGTCAACGAACAATCAATCTAACCGTCCAATAAATCGATTGTATATTAAATTTACTCTACAATAAATCATTAATAATCGATTGTCGTACTGCTTTAAAACAAATTGCACGTTTATGGCATACCTTATTGAAACAGTTAATAAAATAAATTGCAAAAGGCCGTGAAACGCCGGGTTACAATTACGAGAATATTTATTGAGTATTCATGTCCGTATTTTATTGCATTTAAATACTGAAAGGGCACGCTTGCTAGGAAGCGATACAAAACGTTAAAACCGTTATACGGAACTTTGCGTTGAACAATTCAGACAATAACGCGGGGACATACATAACTGCATGATAGGCATTACATTCCAATGTAAGTATAATGAAAAAAATATCTACTTGGCTATACGTGTATGACAAGATTCCAGTAGCTGTGCTTTAATCACTTCTCTTTTGTCTAAGTTGTAAATGAGAATGACCTTTACACTTTGTGACAATATTATTAAATATAATCGACAGTAACGACCCTCGCTAGTGCTCGGGGAAGTGGGGTCATGCAAATTTATATTAGGCTGAAGTCAAGGCCTTGCCAATCGTTTTAGTCGTCTACCTAGTTATTCATAGGGTAATAAAAGCTGAGGCCGAAGCGATCCGGCCTTCTTCATTAACGAATAGTAACACTAACATCAGTCGTGAAGGATTCACAAACAGACGAAGACTTCACAGTCGTTCGCGGCTCAGTCAGCATCGTAAATTTGCACCGGGTTGATATCTGTTTGCATATTCATAGTAAAACAATGTAGAACACGGTGCACTAGGGCCGCGGTGGCACAGTTTCTTGTTTGAGTTATAAATCAATCCGTCCCAGTTAGATTAGCGTTTCCACGCGGCGTTGCTTCGGCATCGATGTCTTTGCTTTCGAAAAGGTTATTGCTAAACGCGTGTCGTGTGCCCGATGTAGTTGCGGATTGTGTGGTGTTGTGTGTCGGTTTCGGTTCCCCGCGCTCGCCCACCTTGCCATCACGTGCGTTTCGCTCAATGTTGCATAATCGTCTCGCGCACTCGCGCTGTCGCTGCTCTTTGTATTTAAAACACGCAAATAGGGCCAGCAACAACCGTTTCAAAATTATATCACATCTATCTTACGCATGTAAGTGTTGGTAAGTAACAAAACTTTTAGTAAAGTCGTTTTGACATACCTATGTTTCAACATTTTGAAAATTGATCTGCCATGATTGAACACCAAATAAATACATACTTTTTAACACGCAGTCAACCCTTATTTATGACAATGCGTTCAGATTATTAAATTAGCTACGCTCTATGCTTTTCTGTGTAGTGTGACAGTTCAATTCAGGTGTTCGTTTCTGTTAACAAAGTAATTCCATTTTCCCAAGGCAAAGTTGCAATGACGCTCCAAACTTTCGGTAGCAATAATGCTAATATTTCAACATACGTAGGCATAAAATGCATTGACTGTTTGCCATTAAAGAAAAAACAGCTGCTAAAACTGCATGAGCAATGTGTAGGTGGCATATTTGAACGGCTCGGCGGACTGTACTCTCTGTAGTGAATTGGTCCGTCCGTCCTCGGCCTCGCGTTCGCTTCCGCATGGCGGCTTATCCTCGCTCCGCAGTGCCCATGATAGTCTCGCTGAAACCTTGATCCTAGACCTTCCAGCAACCTTCCCGACAGATCGACAGCCGTCCTTTAATTGTACTTACAAATTAATTTTCACATGACGTGAAGTTTCAACGTTTGCCTTATCTTTCTAGGTATAATCAACAAACTGGACGCTCATCTTGGTTAAAGTACGTAAACGATTTTAGATTTTTTAAATAATATAATTTATTTATTTATCACCGTTATTGCCTTGGGCAATTTTAATTCGTTGCAATATTTAACGCCGCGTGCAAGCAAGAAATCACCCGACGTCACTGCAGGCAGCTGCAAATGGAAGGTCGGGACGTGACGTATCACTTACGACGTTGCCTGGCTCCCTGCTTCAGTACGTTATTATCTTTTAAACACTATTTTTTCCAGTGCTACGCCTTACCTTACCTACAAATTACCTTGAGCTTTCCGTCTCCCTTTCCTTATGAAAGAAACCATACCAGCAACTATTTTTGATACACTCTACAATGCCATTCGCAATAAATCATAAATAAGTGTCAGGAAACAAATTGACTACTAAGGGCGATCAGTTTAAACAATTGCTCGGCATTTTGATTGAATTTTATCGTTGGACTACCGAGGCCTTTGATTATTTCCTATTAATTATATAATTATTGAATTAGTACTTGATATGAAACGTTAACCTAATATGGAAAACAATGGGGACCCCCATTGTCGCGTTCCATTTTATAACAGTTTTGTATTCGCTTACGTTGGCGCGATTTTGGACCTATGCCAAGAATCCAGTAGATCTGAGTGATATCTGGAGTCCATATGTATACGCTTAAGTATACAGTAGGTTCGTAGCATATAATAATTATCGATTATTAATGCGATACTTTATCTTATTTGTTTCAAAAAATTATTTGTAAAATAAACATACTTTAGTTGAAAAAAATATATACCTGCTGAAAATGAATATAATACGGTATTTGACTATTTTTATACTTTTTATAAATGAAAACTTCATAATGCCTGTTATCGAGATAATAGAGAAACAATTTTTAGGCTACCTTTACAAATAACAAAATCGGTTTGAAATTCAAGATTAGACAGAAATATACATACTTCCATGTGACGTCACACGCAAGTAGCGCCATACTTGCTGCATAGAGAAAAACGTTTGAGAAAGAGACAGTTATATCGATTTTTAAAAAACTCACTATAAATCCAATTTTCAACCGATTTAAGTTTTTGTTTGTATATCTATATTTTCATAACGATATGTAAGAAATGGCAAATTCAGGGGTTGTCAAATACCGTATTGTTATATGCAGAGAGCAGAATTTTCATGGCATTTTTTGACCTGTCATAGTGAATTCTCACTTATCGATCGACTTCCGATATATTCAAACATATACCGATATATACAACATAGGTACTATAGAAGATTTAAAGTAGAGGTAAACAATAGGCGACCTCAATTTAAAGAGCGATCTCTTCCAATTTACTTTCGAGCAGTGTGAAATAGACATATATATGTAATGAATAATTTGATAACAATTTCTAATTTAATAATCTCAGTTCATTTTTTTTTATTACATTTTGATATTCTTCTGTTGTAATGTCAACAAGTGGTCCATTAATGTCTTTATAAAAGAAATAGATGTTTTTTTCCATATTCTCCTGTTTTGAACTACTTCTTCAAACTTCAAAACTTCTTTTAAGTAACATGATAAGTTTACCACAATCTAATTTAAAGTCTAATAATATCGACATCATTTAGGTAGAGTCGATAAAAGAGCAGTCACTATAACATGACAGGTCAAAAAATGCTATGAAAATTCCGCTCTCTGGTTATATGTATAGAATAGATATATACATATTTTTCTGCTGCCATTTTACCACTTTGCCATACATACATTGATTATTTAATCTTTCAATGTCATATCGATAACAGTAGTAGGTATGTACCTCATTGTATTTGCCTCGTACAGTCCTGACTGTGTAGGTACACATCTTGTTTATTATTTTCCTTTGATAAGTAAAAAAAATAAAAATAAAATAAACTTCATGGGCATACTAATTTTCCTGTTTTCGTATTAAAATTAATATTTCCCCAGTTATCAATCACCTTGAGTCTATGAATAAACGTTTATTGACAGTTAGTCTGTATTACTCCAATGTTACATCATTTTTTAACTGTTGATGGTCAACTGCGCGTACCTATTGTATGCTAGCAACAACAAAAACACAGTTGTTCTGTAGCCATTGAGTTTTATAATTCATGTACTTAAACACTTCCTCGTTCCATCTTTATCAATCAGTTTCCTATCTCATCTTCTCTTATCGAGTGCATAGCATGTTTAACATAACTTAGCAATTATAGTGTAATCTATTACAATTACTTGAGAATAAATTACTCATAACGTTGGGTTCGTTTGTATTTGCACTAGGTAAGGTACTCGCATCTTGTAATAGAATTGTTAATTACAACAAGTAAGGTAAGCTGTAAACGTGAACAAAGTGTTGATCGTAGCGCGGTCACCTTGCGCGTCCTCGCACATCTCGGACGAATAGAGGTGGCATTATTAGTTCCGCGTTCGCTTGCACGCGGCGAGCGCGCGGGTTCGCGGAACACGTGTGAGCAGCCGCTAACTTGAAAGCGAAGAAGATCGTTCGATGCGACTGGCAACTGGATTACTGGTCTGTAATCATCATCATCCCAGCCTATATACGTCCCTCTGCTAGGCGCAAGCCTCCTCTCAGAATGAAAGGGTTTGGGCCGTAGTTCCCATACGGGTCCAGTGTGGATTGGAAACTTCACACACACCGTTTGTGCAGGTTTCCTCGCGACGTTTTCCTTTACCGTAAAGCTCGTGGTAAATTTTACACATAAACTTCGAAAACCCAGTGTGGGCCCGGGTTTGAACCCACGATATACGACTATCTGCTTGAGAGTCCATTCCATAGGTCAAACAAACACTAGGCCACCACGGCCAGGTCAGATTTCTGTAAGGCATGAACTTGAAAGATTTTTAAGCATTTTGTTCTCTCAGTGCTTAATCCGAACAGCGAATACAATGTGCGTAAGATTTCGTCTTGTAACAAAGTAGAGCAAAATAACGTGGGTGTAGAGCGTTTGCGGCAGGCGACCACCCTCTATCGATGCGGCTGCACGGTGTTCCCGTCCCTCTCTGAGCCCGCCCAGTCCTGACAACATAACCGACATTAACATACCTATTATAGGAGCTTAAACTCGAAGCTTTACCTTCCCAACTCGTTTGCATATCTTTGCTCCGAGGGCGAATCCTGCCTTGCGACCCGTCTTTGTTCACTTTAACGCATCGTATTGAACTTTAATCCACTAGGTCCACTTTGTTTGTCGTTCAATGTAAACTATGGTTATTGTTGGTTTCGGCATTGAGTACTTATTGTTACACATTACGGCGAACTATGTGACGATGACGATCGCCGCAGCCTTGGCGTAGCGTATGTTTGATTATTCTGCACGTCACACCTACAATTTGCGCTCTTATTAGTAACGTTCCAGTGGGCTTTGCACTTCTTAACCAAGTTTACTTATTAAATAAGTAACTAAAACGTAGGGAAAATATCGTATAAGAATCTGCACACAGCTGCTGTAAGTATAGCAGTAATATGTTTCTTTGTCTAATTTATATGTCGATAGATATCGCTGTATGGAAAATTATACCATCCTGAATCGCGCTGCGGAGATTTTTCCTGATTAGTATAAATAGGGTGTCAAATTTATATGCATTGTCATTCGCCGAGAAACCGTTGATTAATTCACATCAGGACAGCGGTTGAACACCTGCTAAGAAATTCAATGGTGTGTGTGAAGATCCCAATCCACACTGTCCCGGCTCCTTGCTAGGAACTACGGTCCTAGAACTATAGCTGCAATAACAATAAATAATAAAAGTAAAATATAAATAAAAATTAAGAGGGGTTCTAAAAAACCTACATCACATGAACCCACACTAAATACATTCTGCTTACGAACAGGGATCAGCTGGGAAGGAGGGAAATTTGTACGACATAATCTACGATGCGAATCTCTTTTAAACTTTGTGTAACTTATACAACTAAAAAGCGAACTCTTTGTGTTTGTGTAACGTCTGCGTTACGATATTACATTCAACTTAGGAATACTAACATGTCAAGTCTAATGTTGTTAAATTAGGTTTAAACCGTCAAACGCATACTTATTATTATTACCGTTTGACCTTTTGTAAACAACTTAACTATAGCCACGTTTGGCGATATCTGAATTATTTTTTTAATTTAATGACAAATAACTCGTCAAACCGTCTAGCTAGATAAAGAATAACAAGCACAAGACTTAAAAGTAAAAATTTTAATTCATGTTGGTAGAGTTTATTTTAATTCCTAAAGTAATGCTTGCAATAGGTACGTGCTTAAAATTAATCCCATCATTTATGTTAAGCAGGGCGTCATGAACCTCATAGTTTCATTTATTTAAATCAAAGCTAAAACATTCCTAAGAGGCTCATTCGTTCTGAGGACCCTATTCGTCGGGTCGTCCTCAGGGCATCTGAGTCACACGAGTCGTTGCCGTTAAGAGGGCATTGCTCACTTGCCTGCTCCCCTTGGCTCGCCCGCTGCCGCTGCACTGTTTCAAGAATAAAGTCATTCATGCACGCGTCGCAGGACGCTCATTGTTCTACAAAACCGTATTCTACATGTATTGTCTTCAAGTGACCGCCATCTTGTTATTGATTGCAAATTAATCGCAATGCCATAATGCTCGACCCATTTCAGGTCCATGCCTTTATAGCAAGCCATAAAGCAAGCATTGGCAAGTCTAATTGGATTTTATTGGATCCATAGTTGATAGAGGCTTGCACCTAACACTAATGCTCCTATAATGTTAAGAATCAAAGCAAAATATCAAACGGGAGTTTTCTGTCAATCCCAATGGATATGTAGTTAGAAGACGTTGAGTGGATTTAAATTTAGAAGAGGATGGGAGCAGGTCGGATGACATCTATAATAAGATCACGAGAGACCGATGATACGTTCGTACCTACCTATAGCTGCGATTGCCCAAGCTTTCACGGGTTGTTGACTTTACCAAGCGCATTCATCGCTTGAACCTGACTGAAATAATTAAAAAAATACGACGATAAACTGGAAAAATACGTAAGCCAAAAAAAAAAGTATTAAAAGATTTCAATGTGTGCATCTCGTTTTAAACCTCCATTTACCATTTAGGTAAATCGTCTATCTTTTAAAGTACATATGTATGTTAGCGTTACAGTTGTTACTGTGAAGACAATTTATGGAGGGCTTCGTTCGTTAGCATACTTACCTAATTGAAAATATTCGTTTTCGTCACTGCTATCGTTTTGGGCCTTTTTTTGCTGCCATCGGGGTGGTCCCGCCAGTGGGTGGTCGACCACAAGAAAGGCTTACTTTCTGATCAATTGAATATTTCTTTCTACATATAGATTTACAAACACGATGCGGCAATTTCGTAATTATAAAAGAGCTTTTATGATTCCTTTTAATATTGTTGTTAAGTTTTACAGTAACGAGGGCACCTATTACCCTGATCAACATCTTGCACAATATCTTATTTCGCAATCATCACTGAAAAGCAAATAAGCCTTATTCTATTTCAGTACATTCAGATAACCGAGTCCAGATAACATCATTCCAAATCGTTTTGCAGTCGCGTCGCGTATTATACCTGTCGAATGTGGTATCTATTGTCAGACGAACAAAGCCGAAGATGAGTGGCTATGATATTGTTAATCACATAATCACCATAGGTGCGGTTCTCTGTAACTAACCTCTGAAAAGAATGTAGGTCGGGCCGCTCCATTTGCCACAGTGGCAAATTGTTGATCGTCCTCGGAATGTGCGCATGCAATATCTTATCTATCTGTGTAATCCGGTGCGGCGTGCCCCATCCGATATTGTCATCGAGGCAATTTGGGCCTCGCGGCCTCGCGAGCGTTACGATCTAGTTGCGGGAGGCACCGTAAGCCTCGTTTACTCTGAGCTCACTCAACAGTTTTTCGGGGTTAATGGGCCTCACGAAAGGACTGAAATTTGTCAGGTCACGGATAAGCGATTCCGCTGTTTTTAATCGGAAATCTTCTGTTTTATTTATGCATGTGTTCACTGCTGAGCGGCTTAATCAATACACACAGCACAGCCAATATACAGCACAGTCAATTTTACAACTGCATTTAATGTTATGGAATAAAATATACTTAGCGGCACAAAATTTGGCCCACTCTACATAAAAAATTACCTGTAACTGCATACATTTGAGGGCCCGGATTTTTTTCGCTCAGTATACAATTTACCTACATAACAGTTACAAACAGACATAATACCCTGGAGGCAATCCATCCAAACTGCAGCCTTGCTCTGGTTCTGGTTTATGCATCTGCATTAAGGTACCAAACGAGATAAGGTACATTTAGCATTTTTGAAGTGCATCAGTGAGCCAATGCATCATCCACGGTATCGCAACAGCGTCCACGGTTCGCTTGAGACTCGTCTCTCCATCGGCGCTGTCAGTTTCTGGGTCGCACCGATTAATTCACTTAGCCTACTTTTGTTCACTGCTGTAACACTTTTATATGTTTGACATAATTTTGCCGCTCCAATGTGTAGCTCGCTGAGTAATTGCATTTACTTTATGTATGATATATAACAACAATGTCATCTCGGTAAGTATTTACCATGCTGATTATGATAAAAATCAAGTTATAATCACAGGTGTATTTAAAGTATTCAGACCATTAGCATACCAGCATTTGTTGTTATCTTCATAATGTTATTTTATGTATTGAGCTGTAATGAGTTCTAGTTACTTGTTGATGTTGTTGTTTTGAACAACGAGAAGCAAATAACGCTCAATTTGCTATCAGTAACCTCAATGTCAGATTGAAAAAGCAAGGACGGTATGTTTTCGGGCTACATCACTGTTCTCGAACCATGTAATCAATAAGCTCTAATAGTCGAACTCATTATTTTCCTAAAAAAGTTGTCGCTATGCGATGTTATTGCCAACTCCGCGGTCAGTCGAATTAAGAGTAGGTTGATTACTTTTATGATTCTCGATATAGAACTTTAAATAGCAAAATTGAGACTCATATTGTCTGATAAAATAATCGGTTTACGTTTGTTTCATTCTTGTCATATAATGCAAAAGTCTCCATTTTATTATTCCATTTAATATTCCATTATTCAGAGTAGGTACACGTTATTTCGCGTACGCTTGAATGGAAGTAGCCCTAAGAGTTATTCGCTTTCCTGTATCCTTTGTGAGCCGACCAAGATAAATCCTTTTCTTCGTGACAATGGGCACTGTACACTTGCGCAGTTGCAGGATGTGGTTGTGGGTCGCGTTGTCGTGTTCCTCCGGTGCGGCGGAGGCTGCCCATTGTGGCAAGAGCTCGCATCGCACACTCGCAGTGACAGTGGTGCGGGCCAAGAGCGGATGCGGTCCGTGCGGTGATGAAACTGACACAGATTCTAAAACGCGTATTTGGTAATCGAACTCCCAGCTCGTGAAAGTCGCGCAGGACGGCAGTGTCTCATGTATTGTACACGGCCTACTTCATATAGATTACACTCGTTACATTTTTGACGGCACGGAAACCCAAAAGCCAGGTCTTCTCTCTATACAGTCATTGTTAACGCACGCCCGGTGCTTATACGTAAATGCGTTCGCGTCCCAGATTTGGACAGCGAAACTCGATCGTCGATTGGCTTATAACAAACGTTGCTACATTTTCGCCTTGCATTCAATTCCATGAGAAGTTGCAGGTATTGCCTTTCGGCCACTAGGTCATTTACGAACTAATAGTTGTTATTACCTTTATATGTGCGCCAAACACAAAGGCGATTTAATTTCCTTTGTGCGAAGGTAGGTCGCAGTTTGCGGAAAATGTCTTGATTCTGCATTGTCTATATTTATGTAGCGCATTGTAATCTCAATACCGATACCTTGACCAGCATCTTGCTCGCTGACAAATTATTGTTTTAACCTTATACCTACTGGCCGCCTAATCGTAAATAGCTGCTAGGCAGAACAATAAACCTAATATGGGAATAAATTGCAACAAAATTTCAATGTGCCATCTAAATGTATCTTTGTGCCAATGTGCCCTCCAAACAGCTATTTTTTTTATTTCACTTTTATTTACTGTAAAACATGATAGATTCATTTAAGTAGGTATATTTCAGCTAGAGGCATGGTGGAGCGATTTTGATACTTAAAAAAAGTTCATAAAGTTTGTAATAAAAAGGTTGAGAAATAAAATTGAGAATCCTTATGTGTGTCTAAATGGAGTAAACAAAAGAGGTTTCGAAAGTATTTGGTTGACGTCCTTAGGCTCCATAACTTGCAAAGAAGTTTCGCAACCACCGTTATTTCGATGACCACGTTTAAAAAGTTAAAAAAGAAACTTTACCAGGCTTCAGCGAGATTTTGGTTACATTACAATCGAAATAGGTTACATCATATCTTTGCACCCCATGTCAAGACTATCAGCCCCGCCTCTGACAGTGAGAGAAAGCTTGTCTCTAGTAGAACTTGGTATGACGATGATAGTAAATAATTGGATTGAAACCAAGATCCCGTTGCCAATCGTCGGGTATTGGATGCATTTTGAGTCAAATCTAGGTTTTAAATACAAAAAAGTATGAACACCATCTTACATTCCGGGACTGAGTGATTCAGACATTACTTAATACACAATGACATTTAAACCCATTTTAAAAGAAAGAAAAGAAAGAAAATACATTTATTCACAACACAAGACAAGACACAACAATGGCATTAAGTACAAATAGACAACACATAGGAAATTATGCGTCATTGCGGTTGTGAATCGGACACTAGCTCAGCATAATGCTGAAGCGTTAATAATAAACACCTCAGCGCATTTTAGTTATTGTTCATCAAAGCTTGCACCGAAAAGATCGAGTTTAAAGACTACAAATCCCGAGATTTCGAGCCCTTTTCAAGTCTCTTGATAACGGTGGCAGACGGGTAGCTGATAACAGTACTGTATTGTCCTGTGATTGTTTCAGGCTCGGGTCGGGCAGCGAGTGCGGCGGCGGAGGGTCGGGCGGCGGCGCGCCCGCTCCGCAGTCGGCGCGCGTGTCCTCCAACGTCGCCGGCGGGATGGCGGTCAGCCGCGTGCCCAGCCCGCTACACGACGGCAACACGCCCGTCGCCGAGAACTGGTGCTTCACACAGGTAATGTATATATCACATGGTTTCATTCGTAATTAGGTACCCACTGTACATTTATGGCTGGCCAACAGAGAGGAATGGCAATAGGTACGCTCGAAGAAACGAATTACATACCAGGGTGGAAACTTTGTGCTATTAGTGTCATGTTACCATCCCATACATTTGCCAAAGAAATCATATTGAATTCGACTTTGAAAAGGTTTCATCCTGGTAAACATTCAGATTCCTCGCCTGTATTGACCAGAATGTCCATCTGAAAGAAAAGTTGCGCTAAGCGAGGCTAGGAAGATGAAGTAATCTAAACTAAATAGACATCTTATCTCGCTTTGACGTAAACCTTGAGCCCTTACGGCCTGTCAGGCCGACCGTGTTTGTATATGGTTAACTACAATCAATGCTGACCGAGGGAGCGCTTCACCGCTTGCTACCTAACTTTATGGTTGTTTTAGTACTAGACTCTTCGGAATACTTACATCTTGCTAGGTCTTGAGTGGTGTATGAAATATTTGCGGAGCTGTTCGCTTAGTCAGTAAATAATAGATATTATGCCATTAAGAAGTCGGCATGCAAAAATATAAAAGGATCTTATGGTATTTGCACATTTGCACAATAGTTTGCCCATAGGCACAGTAATTATTCAACACAAAAGCCAGCGAAAGTCGATGGAGCCGACACTACTTGCCAGTAGTTTGGCACCAGGCAAAAAATGTGCGATAGGTACTAAGTCTAGTCTGTGAATACTTAGGGACGAGTGGGTGGGTGAATTATTGGTTAGTTTGGTTTGCAATTACACCTCTCCATTTCTTCCGTGGAGGTCGTAAGTGGTGACAAAGGATATAGGTTCAGGTATACCGTAGGCGACAGGCTAGCAACCTGTCACTATTGCTAAAAGTGGTTCTGAAGCCGTAACGTTTCGTGTTCTCTGCCTACGCCATTTGGGAATACAGGCGTGAGGTTTGTGTGTGATAATAGGTTTCGCAGTTTACCCGGTTCATCCATTTATTGAAATATTTTTTCCGCTATAACCTCAGTTGCCAATAAGACAGTAAAAAAAGTTCAAGGCGTTAGCTACTTGACATGAATATTCACAAGTCTTATTCATCAATGTCATGAAGTTTCGGATAGCAGCAGGTAGATAGTTTATAAATACCTATATAAATAAGATTTTTATTTCTTTTCGTTATTCTCAGTAACGTATTAAATTTTACAATGAGACTTGTCTGGGAGAAGTAGCTAATATCAACTGGGGTAAGATGTTAGGCAAAGACAAACGCATTACGAGATTGTAGACGAACCCCTGTTTATTTTACGTCATTGGCGAAGCACGAAAACCACACCACGTCGCATTCAATTGTATGCAAATGCATATATTAGCTCTGTGTGGATACAAACACACTGTTTATGGCACGTAGCGATGACCATCACACCAAATTGAATAAATGGTATTGACCACGCTGGTGGTTTAACTTTTTGCTAGCCGGTTATCTGTCTTGTAATAGCTTCTGATGTTTCATTTATACTCGTTATGAAGTAGTAAGTAATTATGACATAAACATGGTCGACCTCTAACGACCGTCGAAATAGATTCCCAACGGACACATCAAGCAAAGTGGTCGTAAACCTTAGTCTACAAGTCTACACCCAATGCCGTAAATATACAGGCCGCGCCGCCTAAAGGAGACGCTTCGGCTAGGCGCCGCGACGATTATAGTGTTGTTGCCACCCGTTATCTCTGAACTTGAAATGTTGCTGTTGAACACTGTTAATGTGTAAACCAACAAGGAAGTATAACACTTCCTCCTTCTCACAAGTACATACGTACGTTACGTGTCCAATATAATCAACTGGCGGCGGCGGTGATGACTCGTGCGTCACGTTGCGGTGCTAAACGACATCGCGCCGGCAACGTGACGATCGACACGATCTTGCAAAATTAAAGTAAACCTTACAATATTGCGAAGTATAATTTTAGATTTATATGTATTTTATGTGCTTCATGAACGTGACCACTAACTGCTCATTTAACTTTTACGAAGCATAAATCAACAATAGCTTCTTGTTTGGGAAGCCGAAGTAATAAGGAGGGCTCAAACGTGCCGACACCGAGACAGATTTTTTGGTCGCAAATATTTGTTCCGGCTCACATACGAGATGCTCTCAGTTCGACTAGCTAGAGTGTTACGTCGTACCTCGCACGCGTCATAAATACGTAGGAAAGTCTAATTTGATTTTACTCGAGAATAAGAATAACATGCAAACGTCGGTGCGAAAGTATGTATGTAACGTACTGTTCGCAATATTCGGATCGATGCGGCTCCTGCCCACGGCTGGATTGTGACCATTGCTCGGAACAATTGGGACGACCGTTTACTTCGGACGACATAGTCGCCGACCTGGTATTGCCTTTTTGATGCTTTTTGCCCAAAAATCTATTTGGTTCGCGAACGATAACGGTGTTTTCCGCATTATGCGCGACGAGGCGGCACGTACACTTATTAAGGTCTTCGCTCTGGCTCGGTTCAATTTCGGCCTGTTGATCATCATTTTGTTGACCGTTATTAACGGAATTAATTCTCATGTATTTCGTATGATAGTACTTTAAATTATATCTCACTTATTTACACAGAATGTCGTTAGGTCGCTTTATCGCGGTCACGTGGTCACGTTTCTCTCATTCTAATATATTAAGCAAGCAATCTCAGAGATCTTCCACCATTCTTATATAGGTTGGTACACGTTCATTATTTCTTTACCGCTAACGAGGTTACGTCCATGGCTGACCGTTGAGACAATTATTAGATGATTCCCGGTACAATTCATCTCTTTATATCGTTTAATGGTTATCAATTTACGCGTTATTATCTGAGTGGGTGGCTATTATTGATCGCAGAAACAATGAGCGTTTCAGTGTATGACCCTGAAACGCAACCTTAGACCTGGTTCGCGTTGTCGGAAGGCTTTATGTAACCACAGACATATGTACACACATAATGGCTATTGACTGATGTCGGTACATAAGTGTCACCTTGGTGTATGACGACTATTTAAAAGCCAGATGTGGATATGAATGACTAGAAATTGCCATGAAATATGGTTCGATACTCCACGTGACGTGACGCACTCAAGGAGAATATTTTTATCCAGGAAATGATAACACGTGCTATCTAACTAAGTACATCAATCGATCGCTTCAACGAGGTAAACGAGTACAGGTGCCTTTGTCGTGAAGCCGACCTCCAATTTGCTATTCCAATTGATAAATTATGTAAGTTATTACGAAAGTCTGTGCCGTCACAGTAACAATACAATCACAGCCAGATAACCGCCAGTTGACGCGCTAATCGATTAACTACCTATAAACTAAAGAGAGAAAGCCGGAGACAAAATTTCTAATTTGGTCGCCGTAATTGTTGTCTAAGTTGGAAAGTTACCTACTGGCATAGGAATTTGTTGGCTCGCTTTTTCCAAATTAAATGTACTAGTTCCACTTTAACGATGAAAGCGTTTTCTCCTGTTAATAAAGTAATGTCTTAATGATAAATAAGTTTAAATAAATTTATGGCAGTGCCCACGGAGTCTATATAATCGCTGAAAGGTACTCGGGTCTCTTGTTAGAATAGTAATCCGGCAATAAATCTGTCCGCGTCCGCCGTATAAGGCTGGCCGGACGAGTAGGAATCTGCAAATGGGCGTTATCTGTATGTCTGCAAATGCGCGGGGATGATGCGGGCGGCCTTGGAGCGGGTCGGCGACCGGCCGAAGACCCCAACAGCACCGCAAGCCCGCAAGCAAGCAACGGTCGAGGGCAACGACCACCGCCCGCCACAGCCCGCAACCAATTCTCACCTATTCCTCCTGACCTTCACCTTGCTCCAACACTACACCCGGAACCGACTGGGCCCCCCGCCCGACCGAAGCGTTGCTTGCTCAAACCGCAAACTTGCTAACATTTAAGTACGACCCTGATCCGATACTTACCTTTATACTTGTCACTGTACAGTCGAGTTCACAAACTGTGAGCAAAAGTTTATCAAAAATATCCGAACACGACTCTATTGCTAACGGCGTAGAAGCGTGTTCAGTTATTTTTGTTAAAATTTTTGCTCACAAGTTTATGAACTCGACTGTATTTTACCTTCGATTAAATTTTTAAAAATCAAATTGAAACAATTTTATATATTCACATTTCCAAAGTAAAATTTTAATAAAACACAATCTGGTTGAATTTTGAAATGAAAAAAAATAATATTTAAATTTAATTTTAATTGGTAGGGGTGCCTTGGGTAAAATAAACATCTATTCTGGAATGGTATAAAAAAGTTTATAAGCTTTTAAAACTTCGTTACAATGATTTTTCTTTGTCTCTGGTTTTTACTGTAATCATACTGTAATACATGTCATGTCACTCGAAATCCCGACGTGGTGTGGAAATTCCGTGTAATTATTTAAACTAAACGCTGTTATCGAAACCGCGCAACACATGCGAAGCAAATTTTTGTTTACCAAAGTATATCTTCGTCCAATTTAATCATAATACGTTAACAAGCTTTTATTTACTTGATTTTATGTGTAACAATAGTTTTTGGGATACAATTACTAAATGTTAATCTGTATAATTGTCTTATCACCATAGTATGTGTGGTGGGTACTAGTGGGTAGTCCAATCAAACAGAGCTTAGAACTTCGTCAACTAAACGCAACTACCTATTCAACCAATATATTATGCGTTCCGTTTAGAACAAGTTTTTTTATTTCTATTGGTTTGTACGTTTGTTATTTTTTTATTTGACGGTATCTGTCATTAGTGATCGTAAATAATATTTCAAATGATCATTTTTTAGCTACTCCTTAAGTGATCCCACCAATGTTGAATCAAAAGAAATGGAAGCTATTCCTAGTGGATCAACAAGTTCTTTTAATACCTCCGGCAGCCTTCATGTAAAATATCATTAAAATTTGAATTTAAACAACTATTTTATAAACAATATATACCTACTAACCACCCATTTGTTTTTGTTACAGGTCAAGGTGGTGAAATTTAGTTACATGTGGACAATAAACAATTTTAGTTTTTGTAGAGAAGAGATGGGTGAAGTGTTAAAATCATCGACATTCTCGGCCGGTGCTAGTGACAAATTAAAATGGTGTCTCCGTGTGAACCCTAAAGGACTCGACGAAGAGAGCAAAGACTACTTATCGTTATATCTATTATTAGTGTCGTGTAATAAGTCAGAAGTTCGAGCGAAATTCAAATTTTCAATATTAAACGCGAAACGGGAAGAGACAAAGGCGATGGAATCACAGCGCGCATACAGATTCGTACAGGGCAAGGACTGGGGATTCAAAAAGTTCATTAGACGGTAAGTCTCATTGTATACCTACATTTTAATGCTGCTACAGTACAATCTTTTCGTAGTTCTACTACTAAAGTACAATTCAATAGAATCTGACAATTTTCTACACATTTAACACACCCTTACGTGGGCACGCTTGATTATATATGTCCCTGTTGTTACAATTATCATCTAAAACGAATCAAAAAAGAATAATAGTCACATCACAAAGCCTTAGGCAGTCCGGTGTGCATATAAGTAGGCTGGAAGTGTCTACAGGATTGTTAGATTCTATTGAATTGGAGTATACATTTTCGCAGTTCACTTTTCTCTGTCATCTACTTTGAGCACGTTTTTTGGTTAATAACAATAATTAACGTTAATTTTGAAAACCTTACATTTGCAACTTGAAATAAACAAAACTACTTGTACAGTATTATGTTTCAATAGAATAGATCACGAAAAACGTGAACTTGTTGTTATCTATTTGAATGAGTGCGAAGTCAAAAATACAAATCTAACCTGTAAAGTGATTATGATAAAAACAGTTTCACGCGTTGGAAAGTTCCACAAAATAATACCTTTATCGTAATATATGTAGTGTGTGATATATCGAGTTGTTGGGTATCATCGCATCAACTCTCACGACTTAGCTCCAGTGTGACGTTAAGTTCCAAGTTGTGTTTGAGCTTGTTCGTAAAACGTGCGTAAAGTGCATTGACGCTGGCACTCTACGGAGCATCGCCGCATTAAACACTCACAGATATCACTTATCTAGCCAGTCCCACCCGTTTATTAGATGTTAGTTTTGTTGTGACTATAAAACGTGTGCGTTTATTATTATGATTAAGTCTGTAAACACGGTTAATGCGCTTTGTGGGTAGATTCTATGCGCTTAATAGTAAATCGGGATTCCAGAAGAATCTTTATCGTTTTTTCTTAGCATATTAAGTGCAGCGATTTGTGCTATAAGGATGTAAGGGTTGAACATTTGTTCCCGTAAATTGTCCTATTAACGTTAACTACAAAACGAAATAGCAGTTTTTTACTCCCAGTTATTTTTGTAAAAGCTCTGAAAATTCCACGCACCTACATAATGTGTTTACAAAGTATAATTGCCGTTTGAACAATAACATGTGCGTATAATATTATCGGCGCAATAAATATCTCACCCTACGCTCACCGCATAATTGCGTCAATAATGTGAGCATCGCGCCTGCTACTAATTATAAAGTGACTTACGAGTGTTAGTCACAGTCCTTAAAACCGGACAGTCGGGGGCGTTGACTTCGTAAGTCTTCCGGTTCACCTATCACTATGCGAGCACCTATGGACTATTCAATAGTAATTCATTCCCGGTCTTCAAAAGAGTATATTGTAAAGGAAAAAATTATGCCATTACATTCACACCATCCTGTTGCCGTGAGTTACGGAGCTACAAATGCTTTGAAATTACTAAGTCATCTGAATATCTGGAACTGTTTGCATTTCCCAACCGAAAAAGCAACACGGAGATCCTGTATCAAATTAGCTTCTGTCGCTAACATAAATCCATCTCCTTGGCAGTGTCTGGTCTAAAAAGGATATGATAATGCGCGACAGAATCTAATGTGTTACAATACCAAGTGATCATAGATTTTATCTTAAAAAGTGACCTGTCATCGACGTACTTATTGAAATTTGTACCATTCTCATTTCCAGGGATTTCCTGCTAGACGAGGCGAACGGGCTGCTACCCGAGGATAAGCTAACGATATTCTGTGAAGTCTCCGTCGTGGCGGACAGCATAAACATCAGCGGGCAAAGCAATGTGGTCCAGTTTAAAGTGCCGGAGTGCCGGCTCTCGGACGACCTCGGCGCGTTGTTCGACAACGAGAGGTTTTCCGACGTCACGCTCGCCGTCGGCGGCAGGGAGTTCCAAGCGCACAAAGCCATACTAGCAGGTATGTTGTACGCAAGCCACCATCAATCCATACTAATATTATAAATGCGAAAGTGTGTTTGTGTGTTTGTATGTTTGTAACGTAACGTGTTTGTGTGTAACGGAGCGACGGATCGACGTGATTCTTGGCACAGAGATAGTTTATGGGCCCGAGAGCGACATAGGCTACTTTTTATCCCGGAAATATGCACAGTTCCCAAGGGAACAGCGCGCGATAACCGAATACCACGCGGGCGGAGCCGCGGGCAAAAGCTAGTATTTGATAACTTCACGTTGTACTTCAAGTTATCGAATATTGATGTGATTTTTATTATTGTCTTAACGTCTTTGAGTTGAAAATTGGAAGTTTCACATTTTCTATGTGGGCACACTCAGGTCTCTTATGTGGGAGGGTACGTTTGTATTTGACCGTTTTCCTTTCGTATCTTAGAGCTCTTGAACTAAAACACGAGTATTACCTGTTTAAAAGAAACAATGTTAATCTTTTTGATTCAAAAATATAGACACAAAGGCTAGATAGATAAGATGATAACATTATTGTGTGTAACTTCTTTCTTACAAGTAGTGATTTGATTTTTTTTCTTTGATTCGGTTGATTAACGCCTACCTACACCGTTTAATTTTAATTAAACCGTATAAATTCTAATTGTGTCATACCTACTCACATACACAAAGTATTTATGTCAATAGAACTGCGTTGTAATTAACCACAATTTTACAAAATATTGATAATGTTTATTTAGCGAGGTCGAACTCGCTATTTATGTTTACATTTAACAGTCATAGACGCGGTTAAGCGTCGCCATTTCCTCTTAGATTTTCCATCCCATAATTCTAACAACAAATAAAAACACTGAGCATTATACATGACGCGTTCAACATATTTTTACTCGATGTATTTATCCATTGTTATCATTTATTTTATACCGTTATATTGACCCATTTCTGTTTTTATGAGACTTGATTTTAACAGGATAAAAATGTTGACGAGCCAAACTCAGTTTACCACAGAAAAATATTAGGTTCCAAGTATTATTTAGGCCGTCTTGCAGGAACAAATAAATCTAGATTTAGCAGTAAAACCTGGCTTAAGCTTGACAGTTCCATACATTTTGACACTACCAAACTGAGCTTAACGCTATCTCGAGATTTTCCAGCAAGTAGCCATTAGTAATTTAACACGAACATTTTGTACTGTATGTATTGAAGTAGGTGAAGCTATTGTCGCGTAACATAAGTAAGATCTGGTGAAAACATTAAATCAGGCCAGCTGCCTAGATTCCAGCCACTAGGGCTTGTTCCCAAATTGGTGAACTAGAAAGTTCGAAACGAGAGCACATTACAGCTGCACCCAAAAGAGCAGAAAAAAGTGGGCCGCAGCGCGCTATCTGATACTCTCGCTGTTCACTTTACAATAAAATTGCCAAATGGAAACGTTTTAGAGTCACTTAAACGCTTCAAACTTCTCGAAACTTTTTGCTTTATGATTATCATTCAAGAAAAATCGGCTTGGTAGTTAACAGCCGTTCCACAAGGTTTACTGAATCGCATCTTATTAAGTAATTTAATCGGAAATGAATTACACTAATGAAAAATATATTTGCCGAGTAATTCCCGCTACGATGTAACGTACGAACTAAATAATTAATTACGTTGGCATTACTATCTATTACCATTCCATTACACTACAGCACAGAAGTTAAATGTTACGTCAGGTTGCGTATATTCGGCGGCAGTAAGGTAACTTTAGAAGTTAGATCACTCGCTAGGTCTAGATTTGAATCAGAAATATCTATGTCAATGCCAGTAGACTAGATTGACGAGCTTTCATGCTCACTCGCCTGATTTCTATGCAATCTTCTATTATTTATAAATACAGTTCTTCCACCCACAAATGGACACAGTAAAAAAATGTACAAGGGTTTAAATAAAATAAATAGATATTAGTCACCTGCGCTTTTGCTTTATCTTGCTAGTTTTACTAACTTTGCCGTTTCACATTCCAGCCAGGAGTCCTGTGTTCGCTGCCATGTTCGAACACGAAATGGAGGAGCGCAAAAGGAACCGCGTGGACATCACCGACGTCGACCACGAAGTGTTGAGGGAGATGCTGCGCTTCATATACACGGGGCGAGCGCCCAATCTCGACAAGATGGCCGATGATCTACTAGCAGCCGCTGACAAGGTGACACATATGTCATAATAACACAATATCGCGGAAGTTGAATGCTTACTAATATTATAAATGTGAAAATGTATGGATATGTGTGAATTGGCTTGATAAATTTCAAGTTTGGTAGGTAGCAGGGTTTTTGGAATAAGACGCGGTGTCATTAAGACACTTTATGGCAAATAACTATAGGGGTATAGGGGAAGATTATGTCAAACAATGGACGTCCCATGACTGAAATGATGATGACGGCGTCTTCGTTCCTACTATACTACTATAGTAACTCCTACTAGTTGAGTAGTTCCTACTATTATAATAACGCACATGTAGGTACAGTCGAATAAATTGAATCCTGTCCTGACCCTTTGTGCTACTAATGTCATGTTGACATCTCATACTTTTGTCAAGGAAATCATAGTGAAATATTATTAAAAAGTTTCACTCTGGGTCTTTGATTCAATTTGTTCGACCGTACTTTGTGTTATTTCTCTTACGTGGGGTACGTTGGGCCAGAGGACAACAAGAAATTGTACACCATTAATCATCTCCTTACTTTTTGTACCTTATCCATCTACCAGTAACTGTTCTATATTTATCGCATAACTCGTTTTTCATCACGATGCCAGTAAACTAAATGACAATGGCCTAAATTGTTCCCGCGGGAGTAATGGATTTACGTATAATTTTCCTCCCCAGGGAGGAAAAGTTTAGTTTTAAAAATAGCAAACAAGTTAGTAGGTACAGTCATATCAAACTAAAGTGGTTTCAAGTCAGCCAACGTTTTATTTATATTTTTAAACTTAGCTATGACCCAATTATACACCACAAAACTTATCTACTCTTTATGAAACTTCGTTGTTTTTATATTTCAGACTTATGTCAAATTGTTTTGCAATAATTTTGGTTTCTTTAGCATGTTATAAGAATAGCCGTATGACCATTCGAATTCTTAACTAATCACAGTGCTTAGCATTGTCTATGGCAGACGACTTGAAAAAAGTGACAGTCACAACAATCATGACATGATAATCGAAGTTCGTATCGAATCGCTGACGCTAACATTATTTAATAAGAGATAGAGATTTTATTAACTTGTTTTCTTATATAGCGTGTTTCTCTTGCCGAGCTGTGAAGTGTTTAGACACAAGTACTTACTTAATTTTTTTTTCCTCGCAATGTGATGAAAATCACTGTATCACGGGCAGTACGAGGATTACAAACTCGAGTTATTAAAATAAAAACACTCCTTCGTCTTCGGCGTCGGGCTTCTAATAGACTCTCGTTGGTAATCCCTTTCTTACAGCCCTTAATTCACAGTGTACTAAAAGCATTCATTCGGTGCAGGGGATGGCCTTTCCAAAGCTAACTCTAATCGGCGTCAAGTCCACTGGTTATCTAGGCGGCGTTTGTGCACACTAGCAATGGCAAGCCTAGCGTCCCACTACGAACGGAGTACAACAGTAGCTATTGGCCCATCATTATAGACCCACACCAGTACTTTGATCACTGGAAGGTACTGGCCAAAGAGTTTGGTTAACATGTTTTCCCTTTCTTACAGCCCTTAATTCACAATGTACTAAAAGCATTCATACTGGTCCCAATGTATTTATTAAACGACTTCTCTGTTACAGTACGCGTTGGAGCGGTTAAAAGTGATGTGCGAAGAAGCGCTCTGCCTCAGCCTGTCCGTCGATACGGCGGCGGACACCCTCATCCTCGCAGATTTGCACTCCGCGGACCAACTGAAGGCGCAAACCATCGACTTCATAAACACGTTAGTACAGCGATTCTCGCATTTTCAAACGGAACTTCATTTTGCCGTAACTCTGAAGTAGTCAAAATTTGTCATTAATATTTTTGTCTAATCATCTAATGGAAGATTGTAGTCCGTTTTTTTTCTATCCGTAATTTTCTTTTAATTTAAACCATTTATGTGATGCGTTGAGATATTTAGCTGTATCGGGCAATAACGGGCAGTCGTTAGTTTACTCATTAATAAATGGGCATTTTCATTTTAAATACACCCTTTACTTAGCCGGTGAAATTACTGGCACTTGAGGTATTCCAACTTAGGCCTCTAGGTTGGCAACGCATCTGCAATACCCCTGGTGTTGCAGATGTTTATGGGCGGTGGTGATCTCTTACCACCAGGAGACCCACTTGCTCGTTTGCCTTCCAGTCGCATAAAAAAAAAACTTGTTCCTGAATTAGGTAACTTTAGGTTCTTCTTACTCACAATCATTAGCACTATTTTCGATGACGGAAATAAACTTTCCCTATTTTTTTTTTCTCGGTTTTGTGGCTTATTCCATACGGTTTATGGGCCGTTACAAAATGGACACATAAAAATAGTGTGGAAAATTGGGTACCTTTTTTCTTCATCAAATTCATTATGCTGAATAAGAAGAATCCAGAATTACCTATTTCTGAAAAAAAGTAAAAGGTACGCTCAAATGGAAATTCCCAAATGCCAAAGAGTTTTCCAGTAATATGGTGTTTAATTTTCAGAAGCCACGCTACAGACGTTATGGACACACAAGGCTGGAAGAACATGATATCGTCCCACCCGCACCTGATCGCCGAGGCGTTTCGCGCGCTCGCGACCCAGCAGCAGCAGATCCCGCCCATCGGGCCGCCGCGGAAGCGCGTCAAGCAGGCCTAGTGCCGCGACCCGCCGCGCCCCCACTATACCAAAGACACCCACGTGTTACACCGCCACCCATGACACGCGACCGAGTCCATACTCGAGCAGTGTCTGCTCCGCGGCCTCATGCTGCGCTACAACTGATGCAGACCGCACGGACCCGCGCCTCCCACGCCCCGACCCTGTCCGAAGCCATATCTAGTGTTAACGTGGCCACCACGGTCGGACCACAGTGACGAGTGCCAGTGGACGTGTTCGCATGTAGTCGTGGATCTACGGATTCATCCTTTGTTTACTATGATTGATCTCAAGACGATATTCGATCCTAATGTTTTTGTCTCTCGCGGTCGGTTAGTGTACCGCTTTATAATGATTACTTTTAATGTGTAGGTTACGGAGATTCCCTGGACGCTTTTTGCGCGTTGACGTAGTAAGGATGTAGCGGAGGTTTTATCGTATGTGTTAAAGCTTTTGGAGTTATCTTTTGCATGCCGTTTCTGTGGAAGTTCTATTGCACTGTTGCAGTTATGTTTTGTGTAAATTATTGCTATGTATAAATGAATACGGAGCTCATGTAGTAAAAAAAGAAATATCCAATATCCATGTCATTTAAATTTAATCCTATGATTACGCAAAAAATTATCAGCTAACAATTATTTTTTTATTTATTGTATTAAATCAAATATTTAATGAAAAGTAGAAATTCCTCTGTGCTGATATAATTATAATTAAATTTGAATTTATTCAACAAGGTAATCTCATTCCCAAGCAAAATATCCAATTACATAAGATTTTTCAGTAGATGTTTAAAAGTAGGAACTTTTGAACATAACGGTTGAAGTAGAATGGTAATGGAACGCAATAAGCCTGTATAAAGCTCGCGTTGCGTTGCTCGCGCCGCGGCGACGCTGTCTGTAGCATTTCTAGAAGTTTAGTGACTCGAGTGATTGTAATTAATCTATTGAAATCGTTGGTATTGTATATAGATGAGCTACGATCCCACCATTAAAATAATAATATTTGTAAGT
This sequence comes from Choristoneura rosaceana, assembly GCA_037349165.1. Classification (NCBI taxonomy): domain Eukaryota; kingdom Metazoa; phylum Arthropoda; class Insecta; order Lepidoptera; family Tortricidae; genus Choristoneura; species Choristoneura rosaceana. The sequence continues at coordinate 8,336,065 of JAZBNJ010000022.1, forward strand.
ACTATTTTAAGTGGTATCACAGGAGAAATCGTCATTTTTTTTAAACATTGTAACGATGATAATATTCCAATGAAATGTTGTGATGTTTCTTAAAATTTCCATAGATATAACATACACACGGAAGCAAAATTTTTCACCCCTATTATTTATGTATGAATAATTTAAAATGAGTGAAGTGGTATGTATAAAAGTATTGTGTAGTTGGTTTCGCTTCGTCGATTGTACATTGCGTCGCGTTCGAGCTGGCCCCTGTTAATGCGTCAGCCTCATTCTTGCTCACTTGAATTGTTCAAATGATTAGTTGATCCTAAATTACAATTATTATTATTAATTACAGCCACTTTAGCTATAGGTGCTCATATCTGAACACGACCTTATGGCCATTACGTAAGTGCGAATTCAGATTTTTTTGAGCACCTACACAGCTCTGATGTTTATAATAGCGACTGTACCATTGATACTGATTTAGAAGATCGTTAAGGTTGAGAGGAATCCCTCTTTAAGTTTAGCCAAACTTATTTGTTGATCTGGTTTGGCCAAGAGGTTATGTTTATTTTTGAATTGTATTATTTCAATTTGTCTACTGTCTAATTACTTAATAAGATTGTAAGCTAATTTGTCCCATAACAGCAAATGTTTCCAATCTTAGTGATTGTTACTTTAAGATCCTACCTCTTGATAATGGCACTAAACATACTACATAAAAGTCTTTAATAAACCACAAAAATACAATTCGTGCAACTTTTGCCACTCTAGTCTAGACATGAGGTGATATTTCTGTTGGCCAAATCAGTTAAACTTTGTGAAAACATCAAGTGAAACACTTAGTATCAAGGGCCAGTAAAGCTACTCTGTTTTAACTTTGTTTCAATGCAAACAACAATATCTTACACACCTGTTGGTATGACTTCTGTAGCACTTCAGCAGGATTCAGAAATCTTGTGTGAAATTGATATAACCAATTTTAGGTAACCTTGTATTGTTAAACATGTGGCCAATAAATAGTAATATGTAATGAACCTTTTGTACCCGTTTCCCATTTACATAGCTGATGGCTGTTGTGTTGTAATGAAACTACCTAAGTATTACATAACAGCTGTCAGAAATAATAACTGTGATTTTCAACATTGTCAATAAGTTGAGCAAATAAATTAAAAGTGATGTAAACATTTTTGTTTTTATTGAATTTCTGCCATGACGATATGGGACTGGGCCACGTATGGCTGCCGGATGCACCCACGAAGATGATGCGCGCACAAAAGCCACATGGTGGGTGCCGCACCGCATGTAGTGGCACCCCGGCAAGGCAACCCCGATGTTCGTACCGTATCGTCCCTCACTCGTATTAAATAATTCGGAATAAAAATTATCCTTTGTCCTTCAGAGTCTCAAACTATCGCTATATCAAATTTCATCTAAAGTGACTCAGCCAAAGCCGGCAAAGAGCGTGTCGGTCGGACACGCCCAAGATAGGGTTCCATAGCTATTAAGAAAAAGGGCGTTATCAAAAAAAAGTCTAACCTTTCTTTTTTTTTTGAAATTTTGAAAAAATAGGGTTTTTCCTACTCAGAATCAAGAGCACAATCGATTCCGATAGTTTAAAAAATGTGAAAATGTCCCTAAAAAAATGACAGTTTTGCGACTTTTTTTTCATACACTTTGTATGGGCGTGACAAAACTGACTCATAAAAATTTGTAAGAAAAACTGGGGACATTTTTTAAACAATCGGAATCGATTGTGCTCTTGATTCTGAGTAGGAAAAACCACGGAATAGAAAAAACTAGTGGAAATGTCAAGCAGCCGCTTCGCGTGTGCCACTAGTATGCGGAGTTCCGCAAACTATAGGTCAGTTCGCCGGAAATGCTTATGAGTGACGGTTCTGAGAGCTGAGAAGAAAAAAAACTTAAAATAAGAGAAATATGCCTTACTGTGCCATTTTAGAATGTAAAAACGATGTCCGAACGAAAAATATCACCCAAGGTGGCATTTCATATCATTGACAAGGAGTATTTCATTTTAATTTAATAAATTTATATTTTTTTCCATTCCGTATGACACTTTCATAAAATGAACCATACAAAAATAAACTTTACCAGAATACAATAAGGTCGGTTTTTGTCTCTGTCCTAAAACGATGCATTTCGAGAATGTTCCCTATCCATTTAGACAGCATAGGAATATTGACATCGCATAAGTAGAGATTGGGTGTTGTCGATAAAATTATCGATGTTTGTTTCTTTCGTTTGTTGACTGAGTGTTCTGTTGAGTTGAATTTTTATCCCTTTCCTGCACGAAATAGAAAAGTAAAAAAAAAACCTATGAAAAATATTTTGCGACCTCGCTCACTGTGGTGTCATGCGTTGGGTAAAAAACATTTTACTAATACATTTAATAATAAATCACGCCCAGTTTTGCTATTTAACGTTGCAATAACAGCGCAGTCGATAGAAAAATATTTAATTGTTTTTTTTTTCCCAAGAAACTGATAAAAATCATTAAAGGATTACTCAGAAGTTTAACGTCTTCACCGTCCCAGTCATCTAGTAGTCAACGGAATGTCTCACGCGCCACGGTAATCTATACATGACCGACATTCAACTCGAAATTAATCCTTCTGCAATTAAATTAAAAATCAAGTTGATTTGTCGCTGGTTTTTCTGTGCCTTACATTACTTCGTGTTTTGTAGCGGTGAATAGGTTAACTATCAAAAAACAATAAATTAAAAAAATCTAAATCCGACTGCGTTAAAAATACTAAAAAGAAGAAAACAAGAAGAGGACGTAGTGATCTAGAACTCTGTTAAGTAGCTAACTTAAACTGCAACAGTAGGGACCCATTCGAATCGCGACCAGCTCAAAAATTCTTATTAAAGTCAGAGTCACATAGTACGTAGCAATCATGATAACTAAATACTTGGAAACATCCAAATAGTCATTAACATTGACCCAATCAAAGCGATCAAAGTGCTCAGGACATCCACTGTGTGCAAATAGATCGGAGCACGCACATCACCACTGGTAGCGTAGCAGCCAAAATATCTAAAAGTGTGGGTCACAATAGAAAACTGAGCTTTATTTATATTTAAAAGGTTTAAGGTTTAATCTCAAATTGAATTCTTTGAATAAAAAAAATTAAGGCACTTTTTGGCGTTAAAAATCCGCCATTTTGATTTTTTAAGAAGTTCATGTACCCAGTGTCACTCGATTTATCAAAATCGGTTCAGTCGTTAAGTAATTACATGAGGACATATGAATTAGACATACATACATAAAATACAGACATATTTACATACACACATACATACATACGGGTCAAACACATAACCCTTCTTCTTCGCAGTCGTGTAAAAACAACTTTGCCTCATACAAATAAGGTTTATATATCTCACAATAACTGTCTGTTTTCCGATTCGTCAATATTGTTGTCAACTTTGAATAACGCGAATGTAATAGGTACCTATAATCATAATACTTATAGTCAATCCTATTTTCATCTTTGACCTATAAAGTAGGTATATCGATATCACCGTAGGTGTGCTACGCCCATCACTTTAGTAATTAAAGAAGAGACAAGTCAAAAACAGCGTTTAAAAAATTTGCCACCTATTGGTAAATAGCGAAACTAACTTGACAATCATGACATTTTGTCAAATTAGTTCCGCTACTCAGGGTGATGTGGCGCTATGTAGCTGCACAATGGACTCTCAGCGATATATAGAAGTACTAGCTTTTGCCCGCGGCTCCGCCCGCGTGGAATTCGGTTATCGCGCGCTGTTCCCTCGGGAACTATGCATTTTTCCGGGATAAAAAGTAGCCTATGTCACTCTCGGGCCCATAAACTATCTCTATGCCAAAAATCACGTCGATCCGTCGCTCCGTTACGGCGTGAAAGAGGGACAAACATACAAACACACAAACACACAAACATACAAACACACTTTCGAATTTATAATATTAGTATGGATAACGTCGATTTAAAGTTCTAATTAATGTTGACGGCTCAGAAGTTATTACCTTTTTTCGAATAGAAGCTAATGACCAATAAGCGCCAAGATTTCAAAGTGTGTATCCAATGCGCTTGGGCGCATTTCCGGCGACACGGGTTTCGATACAAGTTGAAGCTTTTGGCATTTCCACTAGTTTTTTCTATTCCGTGGGAAAAACCATATTTTTCCAAAATTTCAAAAACGTAAAGGGTACTTTTTTTTAAAACGCCCAAAAATCAAGTAATAGGCTGAGCGGCAAAAAATGTGGCCTTCAAATGTATGCATCAGTAATTTTGTAGGAAGGGTTTTTTACTGCTAAGTATATTTTTCTAAGGAATTCGTATTGTGTAACAGAATGTTTCAAGTTTAGCCAACAGGTTAGGTTTACAGGGGGGGAGGGAAACGCTCGATTACAGCCGCGGATCCAGCCCTCAAAAAAGAGCAAAACTCGAACTTGGTATGTTGCCGTCCCGCTGACGCTTATGTTATTTAATACGCGAGTGAAAGGAACGGTGCGCTACGAACTTCGATTTTCGAGTTTCGTAGTAGCCCCTCTGTTATAGAACACACAGTCGACCACAGGGTAGTACTGAGTATTGATAGAAGTGACGGGATTCGATTTGTGACATTCGAAAATGGCGGATGTGGTCAATATATAGTTTTGCTATTTCTGTTTTTTTGGCTGGTTGAAGTATAATTTTGATAGTGTTTTATGCGGCGATTAAGCTTAACAGTGAACAGTGATCATAAAATTCTATATTGCTCTCGTGTCTGACATTTTTTAATGTGCAAGTTGTCTCCACGTGGTTTCTGGAATTTTACTATCAAGTTGCAAAAACTACGGCTACCGAACAACGTCCCTCTCAAAGAGAGTACTTCGACACTGGCAAAATTGTCCTAATAAGGACAGAAAGCCATTTTTTTAAAAGAGAAGAAGAAGATAGAAGTGACAGATGATACTAAGGCCTTAAAATTGCAACAATTCAACTGTCATTATTTAATTATTTTAATTTTACTAAGAGTAGCGCGTTCAACCAAATAAAATAACTTTTCTGCTTTAAACCGTTGCCTTTTCTCTAAAGAAAAGAATAATAAAAAAAAACTCTTCCTCTTCCTTCCACAGATTACTCTTCCTTCTTATACTTCCTTCTGCCATCTGTCATCTGTCAAAATAAATATTGGCGGACTTGGCGGTATCAAAGCGGTTATACTGTTCGTTCGCTGTTTTGTTTCAAAATTTAAAACAAAGGTAATGTATAATTTGTCAGTAACGAATTTTATCACATAGTTTAATTAGTACAATAAGTACATTACAATGTAAAACGGTAACCTTATTCTTGTTTATTCAAGCTTGCTTAGCATTTCATATTTTTGTTGTAGATATTATTTTTAGTGGACTGAAAAACTTGGAAATGAGTGATACTCCAGATACACCGAGAAGGGCCGTCAGAAGAAGAAATAAACCAAAAAAATATGGAGATTTCTTAGAGACAACACCAACCAAACGTAACTTACATGAGGACCAAAGCTCTGACGACGAGGACGAGTATTTTAAAGAAGTAGTCACTAAGAAACCCACAGGTCAGTTTCATTTACACATTTTTTCACAATCTGAGCCAGATTTCATAGCAAAGTACAGTACAAGTAAATAGTATTAGTGATTTTGTATTGGAATTCACTGATACTATTAACAGGGGTTGGACACTCCGCAGTTTAGGTACGTTATAATCATTAGGCGCGCGGCAGTGGGTTGCTGCTCGGCTCGCACATTTTTTTTAACGATTGGAATAGATTGTGCTCTTGATTCTGAGTAGGAAAAACCATAATTTTCCCAAAATTAAAAAGTAAAGGGTACACTTTTTTTTGAAAACGCCCGTACTATGCACAACTACACCAGCACTACAGTAGGTTACGAGCTTTAATTTGAAATTATACCCATTTTGTCAAAAAATCCTTTGAATTGTTATTCAAAATGAAAATGACAGATATTCAATCTTAAGTGGGTCCCAAATTAAGATTGTGACTGTACAATAACTACACCCTCAAATCCCAAAACTTGTTCCCTTTCTGGTTATTTTAAAGCCTTGTGCAAGAGCACTACTAGTACCACCAAAATTACTTCAGGAACCGTAATTTTTCAGCTCTATTCAGCAGTGATGACGTCGAAGGGCAGGACATGTACAAGTTCAAATCCCGCCACACCAAGCACGACTTGCAGAACAAAGTCAAAGATCTCCAGAGTCAGTCCCCAAAGATAGACTCTCCAATGAGAACACCAAGGAGCAGAATTACTTCTGAATCTCTTAAGAAAATAAGTGAGGATACACCTAAAAATGTTAAGGATATTATTAAGAAAAGTAAGTTTTAAGATTTAAGGAAAATTTAACACAAATTGTGTACAGTTGTGATAACAATTACGATAGTTCACTTAACTAAAACTAAAATGGCAAAAACAAGCTTAAAGTAAAGCCAACAAGACAAGATTACGTCATGACATGAGACAGAGAGGGACCGAAATAGTAATTATGATGTATCATACAAAGATGTAGTATATCTTGTCTTGGGTGCTAGTGCATTCACTGCCACCTGACTTCACTTGACTGACCACAGGTGCCACCGACATTGACGTGACTAGTAGACGTGACTATATGAATGACACAGGTAAAATGGCTTGTTTCAACGATTGTACAACAAGTACAATCTACTATTTATTCATAATGGTTTATTTTTTATAATGGTTTATTTACAATTGGTAGTATTAATTATACAAGAAAATAAAACTCTTTATGTTCTAGGAATAGTAAATGAAGTTGAGAGTGGAAGTGATGAGGATGATTACTCTGGTAGCAGCAGTGATTTTGTACCTGAAGAAAGTGACAATGAGGTGAGTTGAGTACAAGTCCTAAAGCACTTAGAATAGGGTTGATGGTACCATGGTGAGATTTTAAATTTACACTTTGTTTATATAAGAGGGCACCAAAAAGCTTGCGGGTCACCTGATTGGATGCAATCACCATGTGCCAAAGCTCTTATTCTAAGGGGAGACCTGTACCCATCAGTGGGACACATATGCTATAGGCTAAGGATTAGTAGTGTATGATGTTAATAAATGTCGTCCTCATCAACATCATACAGGTCATACACTACTAATCTTTTGTGAATAAATTAAATTGATATCTTTATGCATGTCATAGTGGCGTGAAAATGAAGAGGCCTTTACCCAGCAGTGGGTGGATGTGGGCTGATTTGATTGATGCATGTCATATGGCATAAGGATGCTTATGTCTTATTGATTTTCTATGTTCAGGCTACATCCGGGTCATCATCAGAAGCTTCAGACTCAGATGAGGAGGCTCCTGTGGAAAGCAAGCCAACCAACAAAGCTCAAACAGGAAAAGGGAGAGGCAGCAAAACAAGGACCAAAGATTCCGAATACATTGTCACTCCAGACAACTATTTTATGATGAACTCTAGCAAAAAGGTAATTTACTGAAAAACCTAAGTATTGACATTAGTCCACTTTTGAAAGCTTTTATTACTTAGTTTTTTTTCATGTCTACAATGATATGCTCTTAGTGCAAAGAAATAAATCTCAGATACCTAGTTGAAGCATCTTTGTTCCTTAATATGTGATCCATAACAATATATAAGTTTAGAAATAAATATGTATTGAAGAACTACATGTACATCATATCAAACTTCTAATTTCTAATTGACAATGTGTCCATGGCTTAAGTTTTTTTGCTACAATGGATACCCTATGAAATGTTCTATTATTTTCTAATATCTATAAATACCTTAATTGATACTTCTACCAATTTTGACCAAATAGATTGGAATGATATATTTATTTATTTTCTAAGAAACGAATTGAAAATTGTTACAAAACTTACACTGATGATTATTCCAGATTACAACATCAGATCACACTCTAGCAAGACTGAAGAACCTGAATTTAAATGACAACATGGAACAGGACATCATACAGATTTCCAGTGAACACAAGAAAAAAATATCTGAACTTAATCAGTCATACGAACAGCTATTTGACAAATGGGTGTATGTTTTGAGCGAAAACTTCAACATTATACTTTATGGGATTGGATCAAAGAGATCTGTGTTACAACAGTTCAAGAAGCAAAAACTATCAGACTACCCATGCATTGTCGTTAATGGATTCTTTCCTAGTCTTACAATAAAGAGCATTTTAGAAACTATAGTTATGGACCTTTTAAAATGCAATAATGTTCCTTCGAATGTGGGTGATGTAGTGAAATTAATTGATACCAGATTAACAGAAGAGGATATGGAACTATTTCTCATAATACATAATATTGATGGAACAATGCTCCGTAATGCTAAAGCACAGACCGTGCTAGCCAGTATTTCACAAATCAAGAATGTTCATACAATCGCAACCATTGATCACATTAATGCACCATTATGTGAGTACTTTTTTTCTTGCTACTAATGAATGTTAAAAAGATTGTTGAGATGAGAAGGCGTCTCATCTTGTTCAGAAGTATTAGCTGGACCTAGAATCGTAATGAACCTACGCACTTTTGCTGTAGACTTAACCAGCCAGTATTTTGTTGCACAACATGAAAGTAATTTTTTTTGGTCTAACGAGGACCTAACATTGCTAATTGGTAAAAAGTTAAAAGTACTGTAGGTAATAGTGGGAACGCATCGGAATATCGAATGTTAAAATATCAAATGGGTCATAATATCGAAAGGTTTATTTTCTGAAACCGTAAACTTATCAGGATTAATTAAAACTGCAATGTATATAGAAACCCCTTAGGTTAGGTTAGATTTATAACAATTAAAAAAAATACAGTCTTAAGAAAAATACCTTTTCGATATTATGACCCATTCGATATTTTAAAACATTCGGTATTTTAACATTCGATATTCAGATACGTACCCGTAATATTAGCAATGACGATTAGTCTCCATTACTTCGTGAACCATTACCTTTAGGAACAAAGTTTAATTTAGTATTGTTTTCAGTGTGGGACCACTCCAAGCTAAGCAAATTCCAGTTCACGTGGTGGGACGTGACGACATTCCTTCCTTACACAGAGGAAACTTCGTACGAGAACTCTCTGATGACACACCGCAGCGGTGCGTTGCAGCTGTCTTCGCTGAAAAGCGTGTATCAGTCCCTCACAACCAATGCTAAAGGCATCTTCAATATTATCATACAATACCAATTGGATAATCACAAGCAATCTCACTACCAAGGTATGTTGTCTGTGATCTCTACAAGTCGTAAATTTTTTGAATTTGCACAAATTTTTCAGTATCATCAATATATAAAGCAAGTACAGTCAGAAATTAAATGAAATCAAAATCATCAAAAGTAGCAATACACTGTCGTACTTTGTCGTTTTACAGCCACATACTAAACACTATAAGTTTGTCAACGTGTCAATGCGACAGAGTAAGTGATTCGCTACTTTTGATGCTGACTGTTGTACCTATAGGTATTATTCATCGAATTTTTAAATCGTCTATTGTTATATGAAATTAAACAAATAATGTCAAAAACACTAAGGTCAACCTAAAATTCATAATATTCAAACATTTTCTTTTCATAAGACTGAATCATATCAAAAGTGCACTGAATATCTTTTTGTATAAGCAAGGAGCACATTCTTAAAATCAGATTATGAAAATGATCGTTTAACCATTTGAACACCTCTGTCGGCCACAGACGACAATTAGACTTGATCAGGATTTGATTAATTTCGTCAATTACGCCATGCACTGAAACTGAAAGGCAGCGGGGCGGGCAGGGGCGCGATGAGAACTTCATTTTTCATTACGCGTGCTGCCAGGTAACTACCAATGTGCGGCGAGCTAAGCTTTTCCACTGCACAAAGAACAGTAAACACGGTCACCCCTCCGCTGTCGTCCAGGGGGGCTACTAATATTATAAATGCAAAAGTGTGTTTATATGTTTGTGTGTTTGTCCGTCTTTCACGCCGTAACGAAGCGACGTGATTTTTGGTATAGAGATATTTTATGGGCCCGAGAGTGACATAGCCGCGGGCAAAAGCTAGTATCCATACTAATATTATAAATGCGAAAGTGTGTTTGTGTGTTTGTCCGTCTTTCGCGCCGTAACGGAGCGACTGATCGACGTGATTTTTGGCATATAGTGATAGTTTATGGGCCCGAGAGTGACATAGGCTACTTTTTAACCCGGAAAAATGCAAAGTTCCCAAGGGAACAGCGCGCGATAACCGAATACCACGCGGGCGGAGCCGCGGGCAAAAGCTAGTTAAATAATATGAGCGGCAGCGGGACGGCAAGCTGCGTAGTATAGGGTCAGTTAATTAAGTTTTGTGCCTGTTCCTAAACAAAAGTTTGTATTTTAATTTCAGGCTTACCTTTCAAGGAGCTATATTCCAAGTCTCGAGAACAATTCTTGGTCAGTTCTGATACAGCGCTGAGAGCACAACTTACAGAGTTTCTGGACCACAAACTTGCAAAAATAAAGCGGACTTACGACGGGAGCGAAAACCTGGTTATACCTATCGAGAACACACTACTTCAACAATTTTTGGAGCAAAATAGCTGACGAGAAAACTTATGTTTGTTTGCTCAGTCAAAAATCAACTTGTCATTGAGTTTTTACTTATTTATTAAAACGGTATTACTTATATTTCGTGTATACTTATTTGTACCTATAGATGATATTCTATTATTAATCAAGTATTTAGTTGTATAAAAAAACGCCAGATTAATGTTTAGTTTTTATTTTACAATCCCAGAAATAAAAATCTTAATAGGATTATACAATATATATCAACAGGCCAAGTTGTAAATTACTTAAACTTAATGACTTACATAATACAATAAAATTATTAACTAAAATTCTCTTCAACATATCTGGCACGTTTTCACGCTGCATCAACCAAACATCTCATATTATCATTGATATCCTTCAGTGCATTAGTTGCTCTTTTTAAGACTTAAAAATGATTGTAGAAAAATACTCTCTGAACTCATTTGGATGTCAAAGATTTGATCTAGTTAATTGGATTAATTTACGACGCCCTTTGGAATTCATATCTAGTTTTTTTTGTTTGTTTGATAAACATTTCTCAGTTATCATTAGTGAGATTACTAAACAGTATAAAAAGATTCACATATACAAAGTAACAAAACTTAATATTAGACTTAAAAGGCGAACTTCTGTAATTCTTCTGGTGTTAGGTACTACAGTTTATGTATGAATATTTTAACTGGTTTCATATCATATTGGTCAATAGAATACTCTTATTATGCGAAGAACTATATCGAGATCCAGAGGACATGCGCATTTCGTATGTAACTCGAAAAGGACCATAGTATGAAACAGGACGTAAATATAAACCGATATGGCGGGACAATAATGGAATGGACAAGGAATTTAACACATTCAGTTCTGGCATCGCATATTTGCGTTTTCGTAACTATCGCCCAGTGCCAATCATGATATTGCAGGCTTTTGAACGCTCTTGTGCGTTAGCGGCATCTTGGGTTGGTAGCCCGCAGCAAATGCGTTAAAACGTATCTAGTGTAACTCTGCTGCTAGCGCAAGACATCCGTACTAACATGATAAAGGCGGAAGTCACTGTCTGTTACCTCTTCGTGCTTAAACTGCTGAACCGATTCAGATGAAATTTGGGTATAAAAATAGTTTTGAGACCCTGGGTAGTGCATAGGATAGTTTTTATTAAGGGTAATTACATAGTTCCCGCGGGATCGCGACTAACTAATTATTGGCAGATGGAGTCGGGGGCAACAGCAGGTTTACTATAAAGCAGAATCCGCAGCGCCAATATATCGATGATCAGATAACAGTAAAAACATTCGATAATTTTATCGAAAGTTGAATTGAACGAAAGAAGATACTTATCAAACTCAATATTTCGACTCCTCTTCATCCTCCGCACACAAAATGCGGTTGTTTGTTATCAATGTTTCCCACAAGTTAATGCTACAAAATATTGCGCTACGGATTCTATACAAGCCATCTATGTGACCAAGAGATAATGGTCATAGTGTAGGTACAAAAATAAAAATAAAACATTCTCAGATAAATAAATATCTATTCATTACTCTGTTATATTAGTTTTGAACATCAGTGTACCCATTTTCAGATTTCATTACAATATTTAAAGGACGACAATCGCCGCAGTGCTGTGGACCTACTTAATTGCGTCACATTCATTTCATTATCATTTACGCTGCCATTACTTTCGACATTATAGCTGCGGCTTGTTGCTAAAGACAACTCTGGTCTAAAAATTTCTTTTAGTTGCAACGAAATAGAACTAAGCCGCATAATGTCACATTTTTTTTACATTTATAAATCATTCCAAGGGCTTACAATTTTAAGTTTTTCCTCCATTACCTTACATCTAATTTTAATATAATTGATACCAAAATGTCTGAGAGCTAATTTAATGCTAAATTCTTGCACTTTCATTTCAATGATTAGACTAAAATTAAGTATGTCAATAGAATAAAAAAATATTACTACATAAACAATTTTAATTGAAACATCAACTTTTCGGACAACAAACTACAGATTCCACACGCAAAAGACATCAACATTATAATGATAGAAAACATCTCCATTAAATTCATTCAGTGGCGTCGCGGGGACGCGTTAACACTAGGGTGAAAGCGGCGAGCTAGCCTGGGGGGTCAATCTCACAAATGACAACTAGTCTAGGGATGGGATGGCTGCGACGTACCTCGGGTGGTTGTGATCAGGTTTATTGTCCGATGCTTCGGAGCGCTGTACACTTACGAGCTAGTAAGATAACTCCGCTTAAGGCAACACTCAGTTTTCGTCGTCGTCATGTTTCCGCTTTTTACCCCGAGTGCTCTCCTCGGGCTCGCCGTCGCCGTCCGCGTCCTCGCCTTCTGTACAGACAATAATTATTTACAATAACATGCTAAAAAAATATTTTTTTAAATCGGTGGACGGTACAGGACTTTAACTTGAAACAGGTAGGTATTTAACATAATAATTATGTAGTGTAGGTAGGAGTCGAGTTTCTTGCCGGATTCATCTCAACAGAGGTTTTTCAGAACCAGTTGTAGATTTTTTTGACATTCGTAAGTGTTATAGCCTAAATTGAATAAAGATATTTTGACTTTCACTTTGTTGGGAAACTTTTTATACTGTGGCTTAACTATCTTACGTCACGAGCGGATTGCGTTCTTAGTTTATACAATTACACAGATGTATCTCAGACTGAATAAAATACTGATATTTTTTAGTGAATTATGCACGAGGAAAGTTCCTACTTTCTTTAAACCAGTGGTAATTCTCACAGCTGCACAGCATGTTTAAGATTAATATCTCGCCCCGCTACCTTATGTGTTAAATAAGCAGGCAAATATGCCACATGAAAAAGTATCGTGAGGTCCGTTTGACGTTAGCTCGTGATTGATTAAATAACTAAATGAGCCAATCGCAAGCAAACGCCAAACGGACCTCACGATACTAACGCCATCTAGCGATATTTCGCCTCTGTGAAATAAATAAATAGCATGGGACACTTGACACCAATTGACTTAGTCCCAAACTAAGCAAAGCTTGTATTATGGACACTAAGCTACGGAGAAACATACTTATATAGATAAATACATATGAAACCTCCAAGACCCGAGAAGAAACATTCGTATTTTTCATACAAATATCTGCCCCGGCTAGGATTCGAACCCGGGACCTCAAGCTTCGCAGTCAGGTTCTCTAACCACTGGGCCATTCTGTCGTCATGAAAACCCGCATTGAAATTTTCAAGTTAGTGAGGCTGCCTACCTGCGGGTTTGGTCTTGTGGTCTGCATCATTCTCTTCGTCGTCATCGTCGTCGTCATCCTCTTCTTCAGAACCCTCGTAGAGGTCGCTGGCCGAGCTCTCCTCCTCTGTGGCAAACATTTACATTCATAAATGATACAATACAATACAAATACCTAGTCTTTATTGTACACCAGATTTTTTTTAAAGGTTATTTTCATTACATATACCGAGTCGTCATATATTTTTAAAAGAAAATCAAAAATAATAATAATTTATTCAAAAACCTCAGTCACATTTTAATCAAGAACTTGATCATAAGAGAAAAATTTACTAAGTGCCCTAACTAGGATTCCCTGTGTTTCAGGCAAAAAGTGTAACATATTTATTAAATCTAATTTTACCAACTTCAAAAGGACCCCAATTATTTAGAGATGCATCAGGTACCCGGCATTTATTAGTCATTGAGATCTATTTATTTAAGTATTAATTTGTTAAATTTTGAATGTCAAATGAATCAATAATCAAACTTCAAATTCGGCAGATTGTGATGTAAAAACACAAGTTTTTCGGCACGCGTAGGATCTAGTCCGTTTCTTTTCTTGACATACAGCAATCCAGCCTCAAAAAACAGTTGTTCTGAATACACGGAGCTGTATTAAGTTGATACGTATATACGGAAGTAAAAAAAATGCTAAATACATACCAAGGTTCTCATTGTAGACTGCACTTAGGGAGATGTCTCCATCATCCTCATCATCTTCTTCTTCCTCCTCCAAGTCTGATTGACAAACAAAGAAATGTGACATAATAATAATACTAATTTAGAGCAGTATGTTATGGAGCAAGTGATGTTTGCGTTATTTAAATGATTGCTGGTAAAGGACAAATTAGAATAGTCAAATTTGACTTTAACTTCACTGCAATTTTATCAACTCAAACAAACTAGAACCCACCTCTAACCAACTGTCTGACAAACATCGCGCATCCTAAATCAGTAGGGCTAGAGACTTGAAATTTGTTAGACACACACTATACATTCAGTATAACAGTATAAGTATTTCGACGACCGGATGGCCCAGTGGTTAGAGCACCTGACTACGAAGCTTGAGGTCCCGGGTTCGAATCCCGGCCGGGGCAGATATTTGTATGAATAATACGAATGTTTGTTCTCGGGTCTTGGATGTTTAATATGTATTTAAGTATCTATTTATCTATATAAGTATGTTTATCCTTTGCCTAGTGTCCATAACACAAGCTTTACTAAGCTTACTTTGGGACTAGGTCAATTGGTGTGAATTGTCCCGTGATATTTATTTATTAATTTTATTATTTATTTCGAAAGGAATAAGTTAGTCTACCATAATAATGGACTGCAGAAGGATCTGCTTGTAAACTTCTTGTAGCATTAAGTTTCGTTTAAAGTTTAAGTATCTGGCAGTTGAGTCTTAAAGTTTGGCTACTGTTAAAATAGAGCTTATTTAAAATGCTCTATTACTGAGAAAACGACGATAGAGTTAAAAATAAATTAATGGTTGATGTACAAACACACCACAAATATGTAACACCTTAAATAAATGAAATTATCTTTGCAGAACTGCTTTAGATAAAATTTATGTGGAACCAAAAAGGAAGTAAGATGTATGTTCATTCAAGTAGAACAAGAATTTCAGAATTTGATTATCAATGATGGATTTCCAAGATAACAAGGGAAAGCAAAATTAACCTCCTTTTCCGAACTTGGTTTATGGCAATTTGCGTTACACTTTAAAACCCAACCCATATATAAGTGCACTATCACTTGTCCATATATGTATATGTTTTGTGATAGGCAGCATCACCTGCATGCCTAGGCACCTATTAGATCGGCTATAAATCTAGTCTGATATTAGCATAATAATTAAATGGCTCTATTAATTATTGAGAAATGTAACTATCCAAACTATATAACATAAATGCGAAAATAACTAGTGTCACCTCTTCACGTCCAAAATGCTGAACTGATTTAAATGAAATTTAGTATGTAGATAGTTCGAGACCCTGGGAAGAAAATACAATAGCTTTTGTCCCACAAAATTGAGTTCCTGCAGGATAGCGAATATTCGAAATTTTTATATGTAATGGAATCTTGATTTTTTTTCGAAATGCTTTAAATAAGCAGCCAATGAAGACAAGAGAAGCATCACTGACATAGACATGATGCTTACTTTTGGCAAGATAACCCATGTGAAATAGTATGCCGTAGACTGTGTACAGTATGACAGGAAGAGAGGATCTGCTCTCCGGAGGCCTATCTGAAGGCTCATCATCATCAATCACCAACGGACCCAAATCTATATCCAAATCTGCAAGTCAGTATATAAGTTCAGATTTGTAATGTTTGGTTGTATGCAAGTCGTTCACAGCATAAACTATTACTAATTAATGGTAGCAATAAATGACAATCTGAATATACTAAAAAGGTACATAAATCATGAGGTTTACTAATTAAATTTCTTGTTTAAATTGTTTCTATTTTAGAAGTTTCTATAAAACAGTTTACAGTTTTGGTACAATAGGGCATAAAAAATGGTTTTTGAATTAACTTTTGTTGAAGTATATCCAAAATTATGTTGAAATTACAATTGAAACATAACTCATACATATCCTGTACACATAAATAGAGTAGGAAGTTTAGAATACCGTTAGGTCACAAACGGAAAGCTAAACTTTTTTATTAACCAAAAGATTTGCACAAAAGGAACCACTCCATTCTCGAACTACTAAACACTGAATTCATGCTGAGCAGCACAGGGACTAGGATGGGTTAACAAGTATGAATGATATGAGTTCACGAACCATCCTCCTCACTGTCATTGTTTCCATTCATCTCATCTTCCTCTTCTACATCACTGTCTTCTGCTTCTCTGTCGTCTTTGTCCAACCTATAACAAAAATACACGTGAACAGAAACTTTCCATAACTCATAACATATTTGGTTCTATCTTTAACCCTTGTGTATAATTGCACAATGAACACCAGCCAAGTGATACTTTACTTGCTAATGAAAGATTCCAATTGACATTGCTAGGATCAAGCAAAAACATCCAAATCCAAATAAAATTAGGTGATATCGCGAGAGTTGCAGGCAACCAGTGGTTGCATGCGGCCAATCGTCATTCATTGTGCTATTCTATTATTGTTCAAAAGTGGACATCTTTCAGTTCATGATGATGACTTACATAGGTAAGCCAACAGTAAGTTACAGCCATTGCCCAGTCTCCACATACAAACTTGCTTAGTTAGGCACTTAGAAACCCTAAATTAACTTACCCATCCAAATATTTCAGGGCAGGGTGTAAGGTGAACACCTGATTCCTGTAGTCATCGATGCTTGTGACTTCATTGTTGAAGAGGTCTAGGTTCTTTAGACTTTTAAATTCCTCCAAAGGTTTTAATGTTTCCAAATCCTTGATTTTGTTTCCAGAAAGATTCAGGTGAGACAGTTTCTTGCACCCATTAAGGAAGTTAAGTCCATTAGATATTCGGTTATCAGAAAGTTCTAATTTTCTGAGCTTGGGAAGTGTTGGGAAACCTTTCAGTGTGGTTAATCCAACATTGTTGAGACTTAGTATTTCAAGATTGGTGTATTCATCAGTGAGACCTACCACATTGGTACTCCGGCAGTTATCAAGGTTTAATTCCTTGACCTGAAAATCAAAAAGTTTCATTTTAATTTGATTCCAGCGCCATCTAGAGGAGTAATGAGAGCGGCAGGTCCGTCATATTAATGTTGAAATTGACAGTAAAGCACCTGCGTTGCGCCTCCAAATTTGTTTATATTTCATCAATAAATAATTCATTAATTTAATTAACAACAGTTATTAGTTACCAAAGAAACGTTACTATTTAAAATTGCGGTTTACGGTCAAATTTAATCTTATCAGAATAGGTATGTTTGTTACGATTGCAATCTATCAAGGTTACTTTGGCCCGCATTCTACTATGATCAAAAACGAAATCAGGTGAAAATTTAGAAAATTATGTTAATCTCTAAAATTAATTTGGTATTTTTGCAATGCTATACCCCTGATAACCAGATTTGTATGTAAAAAGATTCAATAACAAGTAATGCTACTGGCTTCTACAGCATATTGCGAAGTCAAGCCAACCAAAACGTCAAAATGGTGTGAGTTGTCAACGCAATGGCACTTGCGTAGTTTGGAAAATGTAACAAACTAGTGATAAAACAGGGCTAGCGTTTATTGTAACATGAAAGGGATGTGTTTTTAACGTAGTTTATGCTATAAAACGTAACCGGCGTGCTGCAAACGCGAGTAAAATCTAAAACGTTTTCTCTTGAAATGGCGGATGACACGAATCATCGCGACGCAATAAACATGGCCGCTGTATCGGTAAGGCGTGCGTCAATATGGAACTGCAGATGTAAAAAGTGTAAACGAAATGCATTTTAGAACTTATTACATCAGCTGCTACATGTATGAAAATTATTTTAGTAATAAAACAAGTTACTTTCACTTGATTGTGGAAATAGAATTCATAATAGGTGAAAGGGCGCGAAATTGAGCAGAGTAGATTCAGATGAACTAGTTCACAAAAAACTTTAATTACATACTACTACAACTTTCAAGGTTAAAAGAAACTAGTGCATCAAAAAATAAGCATCATTATCCCTATATAACTTAACTTTTGAGGGCAAGATAACGAGTATATATCGAAAATAGCTTCACAATTATTGACAGGTCGTAATCAATGATATTATTGGGTTTAGTCGTAACAAAAATACACGAACTCATGATAATATTATAAAGCTATGCTAAAGAACCGTGTAATTCAAATATATTTATACATAAGAGGTCTTATAAATTAGTCTGGTAGTATTTTTTCGAACTTAACCTCAATATGGGATATTTACATCATGACCGTTTCTAGTGCTTACGTGCATGCAGAATAGGTGAATTAGATGGATTATCGATGTAAACAGGGAAAAGGATTATTCACCACGTGGAAATATACGTAAAAACACAATAATATCAGCAGTATGTGCGATACGTGCACATGAAACGTAACAATCGGTAATGGCTAATTCCTGTACACAATAACGCCATATCGTCTATTACGAAGTTGATTTATATTAACAATTACTGGAGATACAGTATAGAGCGATAATAACCACAAATTTCTACCCCATATTCTAATTTACACGTCTTACACATCAAGTACAGACGAAATACGTATCGACAAAACATTCCAATAGATTGAGAATTGAGATTATATTTACCTGTGAAGGGATCCTGCCCCTTAACTCCAAGACGACTCTCTTCTCCATCGTAGCAAAATGTTTACAAGCAATTTAAAACACCTTTAGACCACCTTAATAATTATTTTCAAGAACTAAATCACTAGGCTTGGGTTTCAAAACAGAAGGAAACTATAGATACATGAACGAGTGATGTTGAGCGCCGCCTGGTGGTGAAATAAAGCGACCGGATACAAGATTTACTTGAGCAACTTTTATTATTTTTATGTCATATATTTTGATATATTACGATTTAAATCGATCTGTAAAAACAAAATAAAATATTCTTTCACTGATTACATATTTTAAAAGCAGTTTCTTTCTTTTTTTATCGGCGGAACAACGCTTTTACTGTATTAGGTTGGTACTATCTGTAGGTTGTAAACTTGAGTGACAAATAGCGCGAGTTTTTGTAATGGCATAAGGCGAAAAAGAAAGCCGGCATAGTAAGAAATAACATAGAATAGATCATAATGTCTCGTCGATCTATTATTATTTTTGTTAATGTATTGAGTTACAAATAACAATATTATTTAATAATTACACATTTATTATTGTCACTTAGATTATTGTAATAAAAATATGCGTGGGCAATTTTTTTTAAATAAATTACCTACTCTGAATTTAAATGGAATTTGTAAGTATTGTATATAGCTTACGGAAATTTAATACTCGTCTTGAACATAATGCAAATGAGCTGGCTAATCGATTGGCGGCCAGGGTTTTGATTTTTGGCGTCATCTAGGTTAATACTTGTACATCGTGAGCTTGAGGTTGTATGTAAAAACGAACGCAGTTTTATTCCCCAAAAGGTCCCATTTATTCGTTTTTCGTAAATAATTAACCTATAAACTCCGGCCCACAGCCAAAAATTTTCTAAGACGAAAGTAATTTTAATCATGAAATACCGTGAGATTCACGTCGTCTTAAATCGAGTTTAGCTCGACATGTTTCGGGTTAGTTCGAAACCCTTCATCAGTGGAGCACGCGACTCGGCGGCTGCCACAACGCGCACTACGCGCCACCACTCTGCTAAATGTCGAGCTAAACACGATTTAAGACCTGAGTTATCCGTTACAATATCATTTAATAAGACGAAAGTAATTTAATGATACATACAATGATACAATTGTCTACAAAAAAGATTCTATACTTACATTTTTTCTCTGAGACCAATATTTCACGACATAATGTCTGTTGTTACTCTTTCACGCAGAAACTACTGAAAAAATTTCCATGAAATTTGCCACACGAGTAATATATACCCTGGATTAACATATAGGCTACTTTTTTCTTTGCTCACGACTTCGCTCGCGCAGAATTAGTATGTAGTTTAAAATTTTGTGATCCTTTAGATCCCACAAGAACCATAGGTTATTTTGGAATAAAAAGTAGCCTATATGTTAGTCCAGGGTATTTATTACCTGTATGACAAATTTCATGCAAATCCGTTCAGTAAATTCTGCGTGAAAGAGTAACAAACATCCATCCATCGCCATATTTAAAGAAATGTGCTTATTTTTTACTGTCAATCTTCCCGCCATATCTCAAATATTGATCTCAGAGTAGTCTTTTTTTTATTTATTTTCAGATTTCTCAGATCTATAGATTGTTAGTTACAAAGCACTTATACTCGTAGACTATGTTAGTATGCAAAACAAAATTAAATTAAGTAAAAATTAAAACAAAATGAAGACAAAATGCAATACCTACAGCAAAATGGCCTTTATAAAATTTAATTAAATCCATACTCCATACTAATATTATAAATGCGAAAGTGTGTTTGTATAATGTTTGTAAATGTTTGTATGTTTGTCCGGTTTTCACGCCGTAACGGAGCGACGGATCGACGTGATTTTTGGCATAGAGATAGTTTATGGTCCCGAGAGTGATATGGGGGTGAAGACCAAAAAGTTGCACACTGTTAAAGCTGCGTTAGCAGGTAGTTATAATTTACACTAACTTTTGCAACTTTTTGGTCTTCACCTTTAGACCCCGTACGCACTATGCGGCTAGCCACGCGGTTTTAGCGTGCCGTCCCTCTTCAAAATATCGCTTGAGAAAGAGACGGCACGCTCAAACCGCGCGGCTAGCCGCATAGTGCGTACGGGGTCTTAGGCTATTTTTTATCCTGGAAAAATGCACAGTTCCCGAGGGAATAGCGCGCGATAACCGAATACCACGCGGGCGGAGCCACGGGCAAAAGCTAGTTAACCTATAAATGCTGCCCTAGAGTCCATACCTATGCAAAGAGTTCCAGTGCCTACTCATTACAGGGGTCGGGTCAGTCCAGACGAGCTGTAGGACTGTTGGGACTGTCGCGCACCCGATACATTAGAAGGGCTACTCCGAAACACAACGTTCGAAGTTCGTGTCATGCGATCCCTCTCGCTCTCGTATTAAATGACTTAAGCGTAGGCGGGACGGTATGATGCGAACTTCGATTTTCGAATTTCGTGGTAGCCTTGCAGGGAGGCTGTCCTCTTGCGAAGTATCGCGCTAAAACTGCCAACCCTAGCCTCCGCGAGCATTCGTGAAGCACTACACAGTGCGGCAGTCCCATCAGCATCCTTTTTTTTTCTCTGATATTTTAACGAGGCTTTAGCACACCAAATGTGACTATGTCAGCCTCATGGGAAGCCTCAGAATACATCGCACTACAGACAGATTTTACATTCTCCCTTGCACTGAAACCACGCCTCTGGATGCAAAGGCCCGTCCAATGAATCTGTAAATTCGCATCAGCATCCTAAAATCATTGTTATATTGGACCCGCAAGGCACTTAGCGCCCTCTTAGTACATTTTGCCCACAAGCTGCTCGTGTAAAAGTTCTGACAGAACGGCCTAAACAAGGTCACTTTGACATCTCCGTTACGACGCGCAAACCTGCGGGCTATCATATTAGAACGTACAGCCATAGGTTATCCTGGAGATTTTCACTGACCCAGTGCCCAAGGTATTTAAATTTACTCACCCTCTTTAGAGGAACGCTACATAAATTAAGTACTGTAGGGCTTTGTTTTTTGCCTTACAACAATTTTCTTTTGTATTATGTTTCACTTTTTTTGTATTATATTTAAGTCCCATGGGTCATTACATTACATATTTCTCGCAAATTTTGTTGAGTATCGTCACGATACTAACAAAATCTAGCGATATTTCGCCTGTCCTTTAGCCGTCATTTTACGTGGTATATGGGCATAAATATTTGTACGTCACCGAGACGTTAAAAATGTTATACTTACCACCTTTATTGTCACTAACCATAAGGTCGATGTATACATATCAATATTTGATGCTATATTTATAGCGTCGACTGTACCTATTTGAGGTATATTTAGGTTCTCTCGCATACATCGGAGAGGTCACAATATTTTTCTCTGAGGTTGCTGTGACGTTTCGAAGCTCCAAAGGCGAGTAGAACAACAGTCGGGTGAATACGTTAGTTTTGCTATTCGAAACTAGATGGCGCTAAATGTCTATAGAGAAATGTTCCTTTATTATTTCACTCATGCGTGCTTATGCTACCCTTACTACTTACATCTACTGATTAGAAATGATAAAGTGACTGTGTTTGCTTGCTACCTATGAAAATCTATCAAACAAACTATCGCCCCTGATCATAGTAATTAGTAATGAAGAAAGTAATAGACAGGCCATATCGCTCGAAGAACAGTTAACTATGGAGGGGGGAGGGAAGGTCCTCGAATGGCGACCAAGAACCGGAAGAACATGAAGCGTTGGCAGCAGGCCTCCCACCAGGTGGACTGTCCTTCAGGTGCACGTGTTCAACACTGGACGTCTTTCGGCTGGTAATAATGATGATTGATGAGAAAGGAAATAAGGGCTCTAATATCACTAAGTACCGTATTTGTTATGTTATTTGCTTCTTATAATAGCAATATGAAGTAGCAAACATAGGTAGCAAATAACATAATAAATTATTTATTATTTGGTGGCTAAAAACTTAAGATTACTAGATTACTATTTGGAGTCTTTTTGTATTTTTTATTTCAACTCCAAATTTCAATTTTTGTTTCTTTTGTTTTTTTTTGGCTAAAAACTTGCCAAGTCGCATCAACTTTATATTTGTAACTAAACTTTTTCATGCTAGTATTAAGTATTATCATTGGCGAAGATCTAGGAAAGCATTCAAAAAAGTATGTCAGAGTTAAAGTACAAGTACCTATGTATTGGTACCTTAAAGAAGTCATTAGGTATGCTTATACATTCTTCCGATAAACCACGCCGAGAAAGAAAATTGAAAAAAAAAAATGTTTTATTTGTTTGTAATGTAATTGTACGTATATTTCTTGTTGAATTTGTGTGTGTTGAAGAGAATAAAATAAATGTATTTTCTATCTATCTCGAAAAAGAGAAAACTTGCCAAGACGCACTATATTTAGCGTAAATAATTTTAATCAATTGGAGAACATTACCTACGCAAGACAGAAACTGATCTAAGGCGCTTTGAAAAAACTTAAATGGTTAAATCTCACTTTTTTACAGTATCGAAATTGTTTACGAATTAGGCTTTTTTTTTTCATTTAGGTAAACACATATTTGTTGGGATAGGTTTTATATCCTCTTCTCCAATCTCTTCTCTTTAGATTTAATTTGTCAATCACAAATAATCGTCAAATGAAACGTAAGACTATATTCCAAAGTTGTAACTATTCTCTTTGATAGTCGTGACAAATGTATTGTCATTTATATTTTTGAAGTATTTTTGCAGCATTTTTTAAATATTTTTATTGACTATTTTAGATTATTGTTTTAGACTCAGATATATTTTTTGAAGGTTTCATAACAGCTTATACACTCGCCGCTAAATTACTGGTTTAAAAGGAAACATGCTATACAACCGGTTTAGGATCTTCATGACTATCAGGAATGTTCTAGTGGTTCTTGTATTTATCTTCATATTACATCTCCGTAGAATCAAGTCATCTGGAAAAGAAGAGGTATTTAAATACATAGCTTCGACTGACATGGAACATTTATTTCATACGAGCAATATAACTACTCAAAAAATTAATAAATCTGAAATAAAAAGTTTCATTGAAGCTAATAATAGAGAAGAGACGATATTGAATTACGAAATGTACGGTCCCATTAAGAAAAACACTGTGGTGCTTGTGATTTTTGTACGAGAGACCTCGTTGGCTCTGAGGTTCATGTTGCTATCTTTATCTCAAGTCAAAGGAATACAGGATGCGCTATTAATATTTTCCCATTTGTATTACGATGATCAAGCCCACGCTCTGATAAAAACAATTGATTTTTGTCGGGTTTTACAAATTTATTACCCATATTCGCTGCAGCTACATCCCAATAGTTTCCCAGGGTTTACGTCGGGCGATTGCCCGTACTATGTGAATGTAAAGTTAGCTGAATTTATAAACTGTACTGGTGTACAATCCTATGACATTCACGGTCGCTATCGTAACCCGCAGCTCTCAGAAAAGAAACATTATTGGTGGTGGACTGCCAACCAAGTGTTCGAGAACCTGACATGCACTGACGGCCACGACGGCACTTTCATATTTATTAATGATTACTACTTTCTTATAGAAGATTTAATTTACATGACACTTTTTATGAAAAATCTTTCGACTAATATATCTCGTTGCGAATTTTTGTCGCTGGCGTCAACACATTTGGTGGCTAAGGATAAGCACGAAGCAGTTGAAGTCACTACTTGGGATCCAATGAAACATTCTGGCGTGCTAGCATTCGATCTTTCTGTTTGGAATAACATCGTATCGCACTATGATCACTTTTGTTCTATTGATGACAATTCTTGGGCCCAGTCACTGTCGTACGTGTCGATGAATCGTAAGGACGGAGGGATGTATAGAGTCATGTCGAGCGTGTTTCCTCGGGCAATCCAACTAACATCCTGTGTGACGTTTGAAAAATTAATGGATTGTACTAATGACAATTTGTTGAGTGTAGACCAAATATTAAAATTGCAAAATCAGACAAAGAAATTGTTGTTCCCACCTAATCTCGAAATATCCATTGACATAGAACTGGCAGACGAATACATGAGCTTCGACTATGTGGCAAGCAATGGCGGCTGGAACGACCCGAGGGACCACGGTCTTTGTAAAAATATGACTGTTAACAAAATCAAAAAGGAAATAATGGATATGGATTATCAGTTTGAGATGTTTGGCAGCAGTGTTGAGAAATAAAGAAACATTTATTTTGATTATCTAGTTTCACTGATGGTTCTATGAAGGTAGGTATAATCACTATCTCAAGTGCGGAGGGTGTGCCGGGGACGTGCTAAGCTTAGCATGACAAAGTGTGACGAGGGTTATATGTAGGTTCATTAAAATCTGATGAATGTACGAGTGCCTTTGGAGGAAAAAAGCCTTTTAAGCGGCGTAATTGGGTTGATGATAATCTTCCTCGGGGTCTGAAAAGACATTGTTACATTGCTGCAGTGAGTTGTCTTTTAAAGTGGTTTAGGGAGATACTTACTATCTGGTCGTCTTATTCTACAATTTACTGTAATTATGTAGTCAAACAATAGATCTGATAACTATGGAAAGTTGTAGAAAATGTTATTATTGTGTCTGTATTAAGAGGCACATTAAGCAAACTGGCTTAGGCACGCAAAATTCACTTTACCTAAATGTGCAGATTCAATAAAATATAGGTGCATTTTCCTAAAAACTGCACTTCTTTATCTCTATATTCTTTATTATTTATGGCCGACTCGCCAGTTTAGTCCACGTTTTGCACGCCTACGAGATTAATAGCGAGAAAACGCTGCTACGCGCTACGAACTACTCGCTACGAGCTACTGCTGTAGTATTTCGTCGCAACTTTAGTATAAAATTAGGGCTTGTAGATTTAGAGCTGGGCACGTAGGGTTAGAAACTTGACTCTACAAGAGATGTGATTACTTTTTGACAATGCGAGCTACATGGTCTCGTCTTGGCAACATTTAACATGAAATGTTTTTGTGGGATTGATTAGACTCTAATCATTAGAGCAACGCATTCGTCAATATTCTTAGTTTTATAAAAAAAAAACCAGCGAAGCGAGGAGTGCTTAGTATGAATTGGGACCACAACGCGCGAGCCGAGCGAGTGAAGCGAAGTGAAGTGCCACAACCGGTATGGCGGCGTTTCATATAATATGCCTAGGCTAGGATTTTCTTGATCTGCCTACATTGGCCAAATCATGAAAATATAATGGCGGCGTTTCATAATAGGTATACCTAGAAATTTTATACCAGCCTAAACGTCACTAGGCAAATCCCTTAGCCAATTCATGAAATGGCGCCATTTCACGACATGCCTAGGAATTTCGTGATCTGGCGGATTTTGCGATCGGCCGCCAACATAATTTATTAGTAGTATTCATAAATAAAGCTTTGAATTGCACCTGGAATGCACGATGCCCAAGGCAATTTTAATCCTAGGGAATGATTCTATTTGTACTGGGAAAGTAGAAAATATGCTTTTAATTACACCCCAGAGGAAAGTAAACAGCGTGTTTCGCTTCTGGACCAAGCGACCTCATTCTGTAAAAATCCCTTTGCGATTCCAAACCCGAATGAGTTAAAATTTTTGCTTGCACCGGACACGGGTTTAAAATTACTACGTTTTTTTTTTTATTAATTCCTTTATAGGCTTGAGTATCTTTAAGCAAAATTAAAATATTTAATCGTTGTTAATTTTAACATAGGTAGAGGTTTCTGATAACTTCATTTTAGTTTTTTAACTAAGTACTATTAAAATTACCACAAAGTATTTATTTTGCGAGAATCATCCAATAACAATATGAAAATAAGTAAATACGTCTGATTTCAAATTTCAGTTTCAAATTAACTTGGAGAACCCAGCCCGGATTTGAACCCACAACTCAGAGAACGTTGCTCATACTGTTCAACTAAACCTAACCTAACCTAACCTTTACTTTTTACCATTAAGGAAAATGCGGGAAAAAGTTTTCCGTTTCTGAACGCACCGACTTCTAATACACACCAAGTGGCGTTGAGAGCTGTGCCCGATAAAAGCTTTCCCCTTATTTTGACTGGCGGCGTTTATCTACAGCCACGGCGACAGTGCACCTGGCGAGTCTGAAGAGCTGATTAGTTGACAGTGCACAATTAAGTCTGAGACAAAGAGGATGACAGTGCCGCGGCGTGGTCACCGCGGGGGGCGAAGAAAATGCGCGCGCACTCTCGCCCGGCCACAAGCAACAGTCTGCTCGCGTGAGCCTACCTCGCGACCCGCCAATCATCTCGCGCTACCATGGCCCATGGTAAGCACCAAACACCTTAAACCTCTCGGGCAACCCGCGAGCGGAAACCCGCGCCGCGCTTGACACAAAATAGCCCCCCAAATGCGATTTCGCGACACTTTTCAGTGATGATTCCGAACCTATTTTCATTATTTATTTACGCTGCGCTACGGATACGGAAAGGACTAATTCGACGTTAATACATGATTTAAACTCTTTGCCGGTTAATGATTATGGAAACGATTATCGTTTGACTTAAATATTCAATGGCCTAGAATATTTCCTGGTGTGTATTCGACGTTATCCACTTTGAGAAGAGTAACAATATACCTAGTATTGAAAACGAATGACTAATGGACTAACAGTGCACGTATTTCATAAAAGTCAAAACAATCAACTATGGATTTGAAAATCGGTACTTACCTTTCTGCAGGACGAAAATTTAATGGCAGACAAATGATTGGTAAGCACTTATAAGAACTTTTTTTTCTCTCAATTCGTCAAACCACTATTATGTTTTTCTTGATTATGAATATATCTAGCAGTTAATGACTACCGAGAAATCTTATATTAGGTAATATATTGAGTAATGCATTTTTTTATATTAACATATTATACCTTTGATCAAACCTTTTCCCGTAATTTGACTAACATCCTAACGTATCTATTCTCTAAAGCAATAGAATTAGCCGCAACAGTTGTATGCTTATTTATATAAGAACCTCAAATAGACCGTTTCATTTGCACGTCGTCCGCCACACGGCAAGGAATAATGATTAATGATAATGGCTGTCTAGTGTTAATGAAAATGTACCGCTGAATCTAACGAACCCCAGCCTCAGCCTAGTTCATCCTCTAACAAAGCTTTTTCGGGTCAATTTGTATTAGTAGAGAAGATACATGATGCTTTCGTGTTTCGTTGTTTAAAGTTCAGGCATTTGTTTTCTAGATCCCATTTATGTTAATACTTGGCAATTGTTTCAAAACTTGTATTTTAGGAAGTACCTCAAAGAAGACATTTTCAACGGTTTTGCAATTTTACTGTCCCATTGCAGAAAAACGTACTTAAGTACATCGAAATTTTGTCACACGAAAACTTATTCAATTTTAAAAGGGTTAGTTATATTAATAGATCTGTAAATATTGTAAGATTTTTTGATACTATTTAAGGATTAAATCCGGAGAATATCATTTAACTTAACAACGACGTCAACAAAATAATACGATCACGATCACAAAGCTTAGATAATGTAGACTCACAAAGTAACCATCCCGATGGCCACGCGGCTTGTACTTTTCTCAATGTTATAATATAAATAGGTACTAGGTCCCTTTTTGTCTATAATGCACTTGTAATCGTAATGATTATCACCATTTCTTTCTGCCAAACGATATACGATAAGGGTAGAAAGAGACGGTGAATGCAATCCCTAGCGTCTACGAGACAACACAGCCTCTATTCTGATATACTTTAACTTTAAATTTTAGGATTTTAAAGCGTACCTACTGTAATTAATCTGTAATTAATTAAAAAAATATGGTTAGATAAGCGAAGAGAAGGTTAGAGCGAAAACTTACTGTCTAAAAATAGTTTATTTTAATTCAACAACAGATGGTGGAGTAAATCGATACACAGCACGTAACAAATGCGGACAATCGAGACCGGATCACACCTCTAAGTTTTTTGAAATTTATATGCGGAAACTATCCTATATACTTATAATTATAAATGCGAAAATGTGTGTTTGTCAAAACGGAGCGACGGATCGACGAGATTTTTGACATAGAGATAGTTTATGGGACAGAGAGTGATATAAGCTACTTTTTATCCCGTAAAAATGCACAGTTCCGTGGAAACAGCGCGCGATAACCGAACTCCACGCGGGCGAAGTCGTAGGCAAAATTTAAGCTACCATTAGGAAAGTAACGTAAGGAAATTGTACACACCTACAAACAAATTTAACGGCGTGAAGTTTCCAAGCAAAGTTATAACAAATAAATAGCGTGACATTATTTTTTTGATGCATAACCGACTCTCGTATCTGTTCTGATCGCAACTTTAAATTCAATAACTATATAATTAGTGAATTAAAGAAATCTTTAAAACAGCTATTAAACACGGACGTGTTTTGATTGCAACGTTGTCCATTTTTATTCTCTCAGCCTGATGGGGGCGATTGCTTATTCAAACAGAAGCGCTTTGCGCACATCTGTATCCAGCGAAATGAGATTTTCAGCGCAATGCGTTTGCTTTGCGGTGGAAGCGGTATTTTGTTTTTGCTAAAAAGCGATTGAAATAAGCAGTATACTTATGGCGTTGTAGTCACTTGCTTTTATATCTGACACAGCGGAGTGTGCAAAAATATCTGACATGTCTTGCAGGCCCTAGAAATTTATGCATGCTTTGGTGTGTCAGATATTTGTGCTGACTGTACTCCCTCGTTCTGAATGTTTTAGGAAAGTCAAAGTTCAGAATAGAACAATTTACAGTCACATAACTAGAATGTTAAGGCACTTGTCCCTCTCCATAATTTAGCACCTTGTAGAGACAACAAAAATACTGTCTGTCGAAACTATAAACAATAGCAAATAGCTGAGAAATCCCGTGTTGTTATATGACTAGACAGTCAAATCATATTTTTATTCCAGTCGACCGATATTTTTAATCGCATCCATGAAAATACCACTGAAAAGTGGAAAAAAGTAGTATAACGCTAAAAATAAATATAACGCTACAAAATGATCGATCGAAATTTTTTTTCGAATAGTCAAAACCAAACATCATGAATCTGTAACTCTTTCTTTTTGTTCTTTTTTATTTTGATCATGAAACTACCGTGAGACTCACTCATATTAAATGATATTGACCGGATTACTCACGTCTTAAATCGAGTTTAGCTCGACATGTTTCGGGTTATTTCGAAACCCTTCATCACTGGAGCACGCGACTCGGCGGCTGCCGCAACACGCGCACTACGCGCCACCGCTCTGATCGCGCGACTGTCCGACGAAACTAACTCAGGCGTACAACTACCCACATCTTCTTCTTCTCTGTGTTGTTCTTTTTTATGTTTTTTTTTTGTATTATTCTATTTCATTTAATTCCTTATAATTTTAACTGTTACGCTGTGTAATTTGTTATAAATAACAAGAACAAAAAATAGGTTTTTTAGAAAAGAAAAAACATTAAAAATAATAAATTATTTCACATGTAATTTGGATAAACGATAGAGAACTATGTGGAAGACAAAACCGCTTGTAGCTTCGTTTTAACTTAACAACTCACTCAACTGCTAATTTGATTTGGGTTAAAATAAATAATGTCACCTTTACTAAAATTATTCCAGGACGGGTGTAACTGTTACCTTTGTTATACTAACCAACGAGTTGCTTCAAACGCAACTCAGTTTGGAATATCTGAAGCTGTCCCTTTGTCCTTAAAACTATTTTATTAAGCTACGGAATATCGATTTAGCCTAATCGAAACTGAAACTCAGCGCCCCGGAACGATTAGCATCCAATTGATAAAGGCCACGCCAGCTTTGGCAACTGATGCGGTTGAACATACATTTAGTTCGTTTTGTAAATATCTTTGAGTTTTGTAGGTATACTTAAACTGAAGTTGAGTTTAAATAAAATCTGACTGAAATAATATTTAAATAAAATCGTTTATTGTAAAATGTTTTCTCCATTTGTAATTAATTATCTAAATCATGATACGTGACAGTACGTCAACCTTCGTCTAAAAGAACATTACGTATCGACTTTTTTACGTTTACTAGAGCTATCATTGGAAGCTTCACGGGGATATATTAATGACTTTACCACAGTTTACCAATTTAGCATTTTTTTCTTCTTTTTTACTTTCAGCTTTAATTATTTTTTTGTTACACTTTCGGTTGATCAACCAGAAATAATTAAACTGATTCTACTTAGAAATATAAGTACTTAGTTAATAAGCATTCTAAACAACAAGATAAGAAAATGCTTACAAAGTATCTTATTGTCTCTACTAATTATTTCTCCTAT
Organism: Choristoneura rosaceana; assembly: GCA_037349165.1. NCBI lineage: Eukaryota > Metazoa > Arthropoda > Insecta > Lepidoptera > Tortricidae > Choristoneura > Choristoneura rosaceana. Next base: position 8,367,455 of record JAZBNJ010000022.1, read on the forward strand.
CTGCAGTTTAAGGAGCGAAGAAAGTCGTTTTTATCTCCAGTTGTGATCAGCTAAATGAAGTCTGCCGCCCTAAGTACTTTTTAAATATAAAATAATCGCCTAAATTTCAACGTAAAGTATAGCGGCTTTGCCATGCCAAAAAGCTAAGTAAAACTGTAATTTAACATGCCTAGCTGATAGTACTTTATCCTATGGTATTAACATTTATTACCTAAATATTAAAAAAAAAGAAGAACTATATCTTAAAATTTGTAATGAAATTTACACACAGGGTCACTGCAGGTAAGAAATCAAACAAAAGTGCAAAGTTTGGGTGCAATAAGATGTTTATTTTTAATGATATCCACAATTATTACAATTATTGGGATAAGCTCGCCTTTGTTCTCCTCTCTGTGTTCATGTATTTTTATTTTTATGTGCAATAAAGAGTTTACATACATAGGTACATACATTATCCCGCTCCCTTCAATAATTACCTATACCTGGTGCCATCCACGAAGATGCGTGATTTTGTCAAAATTAGCCATTAATGACATTCTAATGAACCACAGCACACGTCATCGTGCATTCACGATTTTTATAGGTAGAGTCATTACTCTACCTATAAAATCCTACTTCCTTATGAAAACTAAGGGTCGTGAATACAATTAGCCTGTGATCTGTGATTACTTAACTATCTAAATAATCTAAATAGAAGGTACTATACTTCGGTTCCGAAGCTGCCAAACCTTTTGGGCGTGGGAAAAACTGATTTTAATTTTTAGTCCTTAAATTTTTTTAGAGGAGATAGGTTAAGGGATGCGTATGGACATTAGCATCTTTTAAGAGAAACATTAATAAAAATAAGTTGATTTCTCACAACACAAATTATTAACCTGCTAGACTCCCGAAGGCAGTGAAACGGATAGCGCCTGCGTGGTAGACAGGTTGGGATGACGGGATGATCCGGAGTTATTCCATAATTACTTGCCGGAAGACGTTCAGACTCGGGTGAAATAGACATTGACATACAGACCTTTGTCCAGTTTGAGATTTTACTCCAGACCCACCAACTATAATGTAACTATTGTTATTTTTAAGTTATTGTATTAATTTTTGATAATGTTTTAACCAGTGTGTAATCGCCATACGATAAATAAATAACTATAATGAATACAGAACCAATAATAAGAGGAAAAAAATGTTATCGTTTTTGAGAAACCATGTCTCTAATTTTTGCATTTCTGTAAGCGTACCCTTTTTGTGCTTTCATAGAATACTAAATTACGGCACTCATCAGTGAAATTTTATTCTTTTCGAATTACAATTTCTACAATAACTCATTTTGCATCAAGTTACAATAATACCAATATCAAACCAGTAAGTACCAAATTTTTGGTTACAGAAATGTACTTAACTTACTTAGAAGTTGGATGGTAGCAAACCTAAGTATTGAATATTAATTTTAGTTTTATACCTCCACGCGTTCCTAAGAAAAGGGGTCTTGAAAGACAAATGACGGACAACTGAGTAATCTTATGAGGGTTTTGTTTTTTCTACTGAGGCACAGAACTCTAAAAACTGCTTTTCAGTCACATGACACGTCGCGCTTTTACCTTGCGTGACATTTACATTTCCTCTTAGATTAGTTCTAGTCGGGGTTTTTAGAAAACAAAATATGAGAGGTAATCGTCGATGAACGATAACAGCACGAATCTATATTGCTCTTAATATTACATTTGTGAGCATAGCGAAGTTAAGCTTTATTTTGTATTTTCTTAGCTAATTAGAACAGAGGCAACGAGATGGAAATTGACGTATCCCCTTACTTTAGTCGTTCTCGTTTTATCGCGATAATTAACAACTAGCTATTGCTCAAATAAGTCGGCTTTGAAATCAGACCGAGCCTTAGATTATACGCCTGTAGGCGAAGCGTCCACCATTTTAATTTCTACCTTCAGCTTTCAATGATCTGATCCTATTCCGACCATTATTGACTTGAATTTAATTACGCTCAAAAATGGGGTTGATCCCTCAGCCGTCCTGAGGATTTTCGTAATAACTAATAACCTTTAATGCTTCGTTTCGCTGGGTCAAAGTATTTTTTTTCGATTCTGGATGGCAAACGAGCAAGTGGGTCTCCTGATGGTAAGAGATCACCACCGCCCATAGACATCTGCAACACCAGGAGGATAACAGATGCATTCCCAACCTAGAGGCCTAAGATGGGATACCTCAAGTGCCAGTAATTTCACCGGCTGTCTTACTATCTCCACTCCGAAACAACAGTGCAAGCACGCTGCTTCATGGCAGGATTAGCGAGCAAGATGGTGGTAGCAATCCAGGCGGACCTTGCACAAGGTCCTACCACCTGCAAAATGCATTATTGCGAATAAAGCATGTAAATACGATGGTTTATTGAAAATACATATTAAAGACCTTAAATTAAGAAAAGATTAAGGAAGATTTCAATTTTATACTGAAATATACTTTATTATGCAAGTTCGATATTGTAACACTTCTTTTTAAAAGTTTTTGTTTTTAAAATAATTTTTTCAAGTTTTTTTTTTCTTGGAACTTTCGAATGTACCTATTTATATTTCAATCATCTCTTCATATCCGAAAATAGTGACTGATGTATACAATATTTTTTACAACTAATATTTATCGCGACTTGTTCACAAATGATGTATTGTTACCAAGAATTAAAAAAAAAATGTTAGTTCTCTATCCTGAATCAATTACGAAAAATCTCTGAAGCAATTATCTCTGCCTTTCACTTTACGTTACTCTTTTCGCGTTACTCTTTTATAGGTTATGGGGCTGTTTCACTATCCATTGATTAGTGTTAACTGACGGTTAGCTTTGATGCCGTTTCCGTCTCTCCGTCTATTCGAACAAAACAAATAGAGACGGCATCACATTTAACCGTCAGTTAACACCAATAAATGGATGGTGAAACAGCCCCTTAGTATAGATTAGTACAAATCAGATAGTTGAAACAATTTCTAAAAATATCAAGGTTCCAAGCAAAACTTAGAGATAAAACATTTCTTGAACAAAGTGGACTGTTCGTGTTCAAATTGGTGTTATCAACGGTGGTATTTGCGGGCGACGAAATCGTCGGTCTTATCTTGAGCTTTACTCGAGGGCGGCGCCGGTATCCAGTAAATAAACATAGAAATGGAAAGCCAAGTAAATATTATAACTGTATCATTCAAACGAGTTTCAATAAAAGCCATAAGCTCTTTAGACGGTGCGTCAAATATCGTGTGAGTTTTGTTAAATTGCTTGGCATGGCTTATTTTAAATAATGTTAATCGCAATGGAGTTCGATATCGGTTCAAAGAAAAAGTTATGTTGGTAAAACTACGCTTTTTCCACGCACACACACGGAACCTAACCAGTTATGTATCTAAGCTACGTTCACGTGCCTACGCAAAGTTCACGTTTCTGTCTTTAGTACTTTTAATTTGACCTTTAGAATAGATTTATACGAAGGGTGTTTCAGATTAAATTGTTTGATTGATGTAATAAGTTAACCACAAAATCAATATTGAAAAGATTTTACTCAGACTCCAACTTCCCATTTTCGAGTAGGTAATCATAATCAATTTATGGTTAAAACCATAATAACGGTATTTTATAGATTCTGATGCTTCAAAACGTTCGTAGATTTTTGTTATAAAACAGAAGAATGCTTCAGTAAGCTATAGGTAGAAAGGGTAAGTAGTAGCTGAAGAAATAAACGGTATTTTCAAGCAAGCATACGGCCAACGGAAGCGAACCCACGAAACATTCAAGATTGCCATTTTCGCAGCCAATATAACAAAAAGCAAACGGCGGGACCGTCATAACATTACATGAAAATAACAATGGATACATCCGACGAACCACTCGGGTGTGTTTCTCCGAGTAATCCGGTGGAAGGCAAAGGCAATTCCATTAAACTAATGCGGAAATAACGTTTGTTTCCGGGTGGGTTGATTAGAAGATGCCACGTGGATGTCTTTAGATAATAGCGGTGGGCTACATTGTTCAGTCGTTAAGTAAGGAATGCACTAATACGAGTATTATAGTTATCGAACCGCAAGTTAAGTCGTTGCTGCATAGGTAGGTAATATGATTGTAACAACGCGGTGCATGCGGTTATTTCATCAAAGGGTGCATCATATGAATGATGTAAATACCTAGTAAGTAGATTGTGGATGAATCGCTTATTTACTATTTAAAGATATCATTCGACCGCGACTGAGTCGCGCGACCCATTGCTCATATATATCAATTTAAATAGCCGCGCGACATGGTCGTTTGCACCCATCAGTGCTACGAATTCGTACTAAGCAGTGAGTCGCGCGGTCGAGTCACGGTCGTGTTTTGACGTCGCCGTAGCGGTCGCCAATATCAAAGTGCTGCCTTTATTCGCTACTCCAGTACCACTACCATGGGTTTACAGTGACCGTACTCGATAGCGACGGCGTAAATTATTTGTAGAGGCGCTGTACAATTCTCCTTACAAATAATTTACGCCGTCGCTATCGAGTACGGTCACTGTAAACTCATGCTAGTGGTACTGCTAAGCAGCGCTGCTGGCACTGTTGTTCCGACGTGGAGTAAGACAATTGGTAAACTTGCAGGCACGTGAGATATTCTGTTTTTTCCATTGGAGTGAGTCGAGTCTTGGATTTCCATAAAATCCAAGTCTCACGTTTCACCTTCACAATATTGTCATCGGAGATAAGCCGCGACAATTTATCGGCGGCGTGTGATGTAATAACGCCTAAACAGCCGTTAACTGTGTTAATTACTGAAATTAGTCCAAGGGTCGCTTAGGAAGCTTGAGGCTTATAATTAAACGGATTCATTTACTCTCGTAACTTGATTACTTAAGGATAGTTACTTGCTTGGATCTTTTGAGTGTGATGAACAAGCCTGAATAATGTTATCCTTGTTTCACCATGTTAAACAAGGAATTACATTAAGCTCGAGACGCCAGATGTTTTGAGCATGATGGTTTCTATTTGGTTCTTGCTTTTAGCCAGAGAAGACTTTGAGAATGTACAGTGTAATTTTTTACGTGATTTGTTAAGCATTAGGAACTCTGTTTAGTTATGGCAGACTACTCAATTGGGTAGTTCCTGGGTAAATAAAAAATATTTATTGTATCATGCACATACATTTTTTAAAATAGGTAGAAGCATCTTCAAGTAGAAAACGGACAAACCAACAATAAATCATCCTGTCCGATGCGAAATAGGAAGCGCTAGACGGTGACAGTTATTCTATTTGAGGGTGGAAGCTTTTGCAGTCTTGTTTGTTTGAAGATAAATCAATGTACGTTATTGCCTGCAATAAAAACAAATTAAAATAAAGATGGTTATCATATTTTATATTGTTTAATATTTTAATTCGTAAAAAAGTTTTGTATAGAAGTCGAGTCACAGGAAGACTTTCCATAAAAAATATTTTTTATTTTATTTTCAAATATCAATGTTTTTCCACTAGTATTGTATTAATAAGACTTAATCTGGGTTAAATTATAGGTTTTTTAACACTATGTATAAAAATAAATAAATAAAAATATCATGGGACACTTGACACCAATTGACCTAGTCCCAAACTAAGCAAAGCTTTGTACTATGGATACTAAGCAACGGATAAACATACTTATATAGATAAATACATACTTAAATTCATAGTAAACATCCAAGACCCGAGAACAAACATTCGTATTATTCATACAAATATCTGCCCCGGCCGGGATTAGAACCCGGGGACCTCAAGCTTCGTAGTCAGGTTCTCTAACCACTGAGCCGTCCGGTTGTCAAAAAGAAAATAATTCCCTCTTCTTTTTAAAAGTGGGATGTTGTTAAGATTCCCACGTATTCCCGGGGGTATAAGATGGTGCGTACTAGTGGGAATAGTCCAAAAATAACGCAAATACTTGCTGGGGGTCTCCTGAATCTTAGCCCGCTGCATCTTCCCCGAGGGAACACAAACCCGCTTTACTACCGAACAAAATGCGCTGTTGGGATTTTTATGGCCTCTTTCCGAGTACTTTTCAGGTGCTTGTATTTTAGAATGAAATTTTGTAACGTAAATAAAAAGGTAGCGAGCGTAATCCTTGGTCTGAAACATTTTTTATTGCCTTTGTTTCTTCTGTGCATATACGAGGAAATTTGAGCTAGCAATGCTTTTTTAACCCCCGATGGAAAAGCGGAGTGTTATAAGTTTGATGTCAATGTGACACCGTACACCGTTGTGTGTGTTTTTGACACCGTAGCTCTAGAACAGAAACACCGTATTCGATACAGTTTTTTTACGTGAAAGCGTGGAGTTTACTGTGGTGGTTTTTAGCTTGTCAACTTTTCGAAGTTGGTTAGGTTATGTACGGTCAATTGCTTTAATCCCTGACCTACCACGGAACCATTTCACAGTAAACGTCATAGTGACATCGCATTTTTTAACAAGGAAAATCGTAATGACTTTTCCTTTGAAAAGGTTCTGTAATGGGCAGGGATTAACGTCCTTGACCGTACCTACTCAGCATAATGTGGTGGCTCATCATCGCATTATCAATTATTCCTCTACATATATATAACTCTACTTATCTAGTTGTAAGTACTAACTTTTCCCATTATTATTCTCTTGCCCAAAAACTTCGGAAAATGTATCTGCTTTATTGTTACTTTCATTAATTATTACAATGATAATACGGTCTAGTCGCATCTATGATTCTATGTTATAGAACTATGTATCCCAAGAACTGTAACAGATAGAAAGCTGAAATCTACCTACATACAATGTGTAGTGCTATTTTTACAGTAATAATAAGAAATATGTATTTTTTCTTTTGTTTTTAATAAGGGGCCCAGGACAACTAATGTAAAATAAGTCACAATGCATTAGATTTTATTTATATTTAGCTCTGCTAACACTGGATTTTCCTTCATCTTCATGTTCAATTCGTGACTGAGATACCCTCTGCATTTCTTCTGCTCTTTGTGCTTTAATTTAATACATATTTTTATTCAGTAAATGTCCATGATTAAGTACCGTACATGAGTACGTAATGATCACTGTAAAACAAAGCAAAAGGAAGCCAGGCGAGACATATCATTTGCGTTTACGACCTCCCAGCGAGATACAAATATGATTTATACACATAAAATGCGTGATCACGAGTCACTTGTCTCTGTCACAAATCGTAAGAAATCTTGGAGAATCTATGTCGAGTGGTAAATACTCCTGTTTTTTCTCAAGCAATGGCGCCGAGCAGCCAACACATTCACCTAACAAACAATGCCGGTTCACTAAGCGAAGCCTGTTTTGAATACATCCCCCATAACGCAGCTTATTATGTATTTATGAGATGTATATTATACAGATTACAATGTACTGATCTATTTTTAATCGTGGTTTTTACACGCCACAGATCCTATTCATTTTTGATTGATTGCATACGCTTTGTGCGTATGATTAGAAGTATCATGTTATTTTGGAAAATAATCTATAAAAGTATCGCGTTATCTCCAGTACAACCATCCTACAAAACTATCCTCAGAATAGGAGAGCGGGCTGTAGTTCCCATGCGGGCTTAGAGTGAATTGGTTACTTTATACATGCACTATCATTGAGACGTGGCACTGTAACGACTCAATTCCCGCCGGATTGTGTAAATTTTTTACACGACATCAGTGATAACAAGTAAGGCATAGACAGTGAGTACTAGCTCCGAGGTGTTACACCTAAAGATAAATCAAATTCGCGTTTTTCTCACTATCATCATCATCAGCCAGAAGACGTCCTCTGTTGAACGAAGACTCCCCTCTTAAAACTCCACAGTGAACGACAACTCGTCACTTGGATCGCCGATTGCCAGTCACTATCATGATGACGTCAGTCTATCTAGTGGTCGCCACTCGAGGACCGTTCACCTCCAACGGTTATCTAACTCTCCGCGATACTCAACGTAAATGATCATATCATCCTCATGTCAGCCGTAGGACGTCCACTGTTGGATATAGGCCTTCACCATAGACAACTGGAAAGTTGCTTCGGTTAGAAGCAGCGTATCTACCGTAAATCCGCGGCTTTAACCAGGTCATGCGCCCATCTCGTTGGTGGACGTCCTACACTAAGCTAAGCAAATGTACACTCCACGTTATCGCACACCGTTAAACTGCTTCGTAAATGTGTGTGCAGGTAATATTTAAAATTCACCATGAGCTTTTCAGCAAAGGAAACCATCGTAAATGTAGGTACTTATTAAAAGTTAAATGTTTGCATGTAAATTAATATAAAATTAACAAAACGAGCCGCCTCGACCAAAAGGCAAGGCTTTGGAAAGCATAATGATAAACCACTTTTAGGCCAAACTTACCTGCGTTACTTATTTATGACTGACAGATGAATGACGACCACCTCCTACATTTTGTACCAGCGTAATGGAATTTTCAATTTTCTGAGCCTTTATCGCGCTTTGTTGCTAAGATCTACCTTAAAATCAATTGTTTTCCCATTTTATAATGAAATGACTTGGAGGTCGTAGACTTAATTTATCGTCACTTAAATTGTAGAAAGGACTTTTCTTTATGGGTAATAAAACAGGCTTTCGATGCATTGTTCAGTAAAATTTCACAGGACTTTGAACGATGAATTTATAAAATTGTAGCGTTGAGGTCGTTGGAAAAATGTTTAGCACAGCAACCTTGACAAGTTCGTATGTGACGCTCGGTAGAACTTTGTTTCAGTCAGCATTTGCTACACAAAAATCTTGATAAAGGCAATAGAGGTTCCTTGCGACAGGGTTCTTCAGGGTGTCACGTACGAACTTGATAAGGTATAATATTAGAGACTTACATATGACGGTCTTTAAAAAAACTCTTGAAAATTAGAAAACTTTAGCCTCCAATTACGTAATACCGTCTAATTGTCCTCGTAATTACAAAATACGAACGTGGCTTTACCTCCTCGGTCCCACTACGCGCCATTTGTATACCGAAACGGCTTATGATCAAAGTTTTACCACCTAAACTTTAATGCAACCTTGTTTGGAATTGGAATTCCTTTTGCCCACGCGTATCCTTGCATCGTCTTTATTTTTATACAATCTTGTTTAATGTGTATTTAAGTATGTATTTATCTATATAATTATATTTATCCGTTGCCTAGTATCCATAGTACAAGCTTTGCTTAGTTTGGGACTAGGTCAATTGGTGTCAAGTGTCCCATGATATTTATTATTATTATTAATTAGTTAAGCATAGGTAGAGTCATTCACGAAAATGCGTGCCGTGGTTCTTATTACAATGTTATTAATGTTTAATTGTTTTCTAGTTATTTGTATGAATATTACGAATGTTTATTCTCGGGTCTTGGGTGTTTAATATGGATTTAAGTATGTATTCATCTATACAGGGTGGCCCATTTATATCGGTCAGTATGGAAAAGTCTGAAACTATACGACATACGAAAATTTCTTCTTAGGAACCATGACATCGATTTTAATAACAAGAAAAACTGCATACATGAATTTAAAAAAAACCTGTACTCAGCTCGGGAATCGAACCCGGTTGTTTTGAAAAAAAAAAACTTACACTAGGTATTTCTATTTAGATATCGATTGTGTACGTCTTAAGCAGTAAATTTCTCCTTGAAACATTATGTCTAAAATGAATAAAATGCATTGTTTTCACATACTTTAATTTATTTTAGTAGGTGTTCGAAGTGTCCACCGTTACAATATTCAACAAATTCTGGTATGTAAAATTGTCTCTATGGTTGTTTGTACCTCTTTGCTGGTAAAATCTATGTCATGGTTCGTAAGAAGAAATTTTCGTATGTCGTATAGTTTCAGACTTTCCCATACTGACCGATATAAATGGGCCAACCTGTATAATAGGTCAATTGGTGTCAAGTGTTCCGTGATATTTATTTCAGTATTTTATTTTTATTAATTTTGACTAAATCACGCGTCTTCGTGGATGGCACTGGGTACCTATAGGTACACAATATTAAATTTTAACTATATATGTTTATTCCACTAGACTAGATTTAACTGTTACGGGATATATTTATGAACTGTGATAATAATTATAATATACAGTGTGATCTTTAATGAGCTCTCGATATTTCGACGCAGTTGCTTTTGTCATGATCGCGGGTCTGGGTTGAAATATCGGGAGATCAATATACGTAGGTCTACATCCAGTAACAATCCAATATATCCATCGTAAAACAACCGGTAACCATTATAAACTGTTTTTTTATTCGGCCACTGCATGTGAATTAATTATACTGAGTGCTAGTATATCCTAATCCTACTTAGTATCTATGTGAAAATGTGTTTGTTTGTTCCCCTTGTACCACAGAAAAGATACAATCCCAATTCATGCCTGGAGTAGTCTCTGGTAGTGGACTGGACATAGATATATTATAAACGTAGGTGAGATGTATATGTATGTATGTATTTAAACTCTTTATTGTACAAAATAAGTAAGAAACACAATTGACAAACATTGAGATATATACAATGTACAAAGGCGAACTATACAATGTACATATATTTCTTACTACTAAAACAACGGGACAGATTTTAAAGTAGATAATTTGGATCGGACTACCTGATGTATACCTTGAATCTTTTGTTTCGAAAGATATTTATTACTTATTCTCATACGAAGTCGCGGCCAAAAGCTAGTATCTTTACAGTTAACAAAGCCATATAATAGCATTATAAAAGGACGAAATGTATTCTTGATATCATCAGGCTTGTAAGATAATATTTATTATAATGAGGGTCCCAATTATATGACGGACCACAAACGACGGACATTTTTGAGACTGAACCCGTTCCGTATCCAAGTTCCGGTGACCGGGAATGCTGCTCTTTTATGTATCTTAGTCCACAAAAAGTATGACAGTTTTTTTTTTTTTTTTTTTATGGTATAGGGGGCAAACGAGCAGACGGATCGCCTGATGGTGAGCGATTACTGTCGCCCATGAACACCTGCAACACCAGAAGAGTCACAAGTGCGTTGCCGGCCTTTAAGGTAGAAGTACGCTCTTTTCTTGAAAGCTTGAAGGTTATATCGGTCCGGGAATACCGCAGGCGATAGTTCATTCCAGAGTTTTGATGTGTGAGGCAAGAAATTTCTGGAGAAACGCATAAAGTGGAGAGGTCCCTACCTTCAAGATTGCTGAGGTGGCGAGAACTGATATCATCTCTAACGTACACGCACACCCCAGCCCTAGGTACAAAGGAGTGTTCTAGTCCGTACCCAGGGTAAGAGAGGTAAGACGTGTCCGCCGGAGACGATATCTGCGTCTCAGTCAGAAAGAGCAAGGCCGGCTTTGCTGTCTCAAGGTGGTGATGAACAGCATTGAGGTTTGAATGTAAACCCCTGATGTTGCAGAAGTCCACGGCCAAGGTGGCAGGGGCTGCCGTATCTGCTATGCTCTTGCCCCTAGCAAGTGTGGGATGGTGATAGAGCGCGGTTGGGTTGCCCCCCCCAGAGTACGATGGGGCAGAGTCTGGGCTAGCACGCAAGTACTTTGAAATACCTACATATGAGTACACAAGAGCCATTATGAGCAATGTCTTTAATGTTATTTAATATTGTCTGAAGTGGTTAATATAATTGTTTGATATAAACTTAAGTATACTTAAAAAAGTAAATTCAAATTTAAATTATATCGGTAGTATACTTATTATTTTGTTTCGGCTTTATGCTGAGGCTTAGTTCAAACTGCTATTATATCGTACCCGTATTAGTGAGTTTTTTTTAATTTTGCAGGTGGTAGGACCTCGTGCAAGGTCCGCTTGGATTGCTACCACCATTTTGCTCGCTAATCATGCCGTGAAGCAGCAGTGCTTACACTGTTGTGTTTCGGCGTGGAGAGTAAGACAGCCGGTGAAATTACTGGCACTTGAGGTCTCCCATCTCAGGCCTCTAAGTAGGTTGGCAACGCATCTGCAATCCCCCTGGTGTTGCAGGTGTCTATGGGCGTCTCACCATCAGGAGACCCACTTGCTCGTTTGCCATCCAGTCAAACAAAAAAAAACTTGCAATAATAATTCAATGAAGCCTACACAAAAATATTTTATCTACCATTTATGCTCCATGCAGGCAAATGTAGCGATATTTTCCTGATACAACAACAGCGAACAGTATAAAGTGAAAAGGGTGCGGTGGAATCGTAATTATCGCGTACAATTGGATGAGTTACATTGTTGAAGCAACATTCGAACATCGCGCTTAAAACCCGATTAAATTGGCCCATCCTGGTAACAACATTGTGAATGTTGCTGTTAACATAATGAAACGTATCTAGATAATTGGTTTGGGCTACCAAATAACACAACTATTTTATAATAATACTGGTTTTTACCCACGGCGTCGCTCGCGTGAGCCGTTAGATCAGCAGGGCTACTACGAAACTAAAAACTCGAAGTTTGGATCGTACCGTATCGAGTTTCGAGTTTCGTAGTAGCCCTGCTGGCAGGTGAATTGAAATTCTGGTAGGTGTAGGTACTTTACTAAATTCCCCAATAACTTAATGTTCCTTAACTTAGCGGCTTATCTGAGTGATTGGCCAAATATAGCTCTGGATAGGGAGACGTGGAAGTCAAGAGGAGAGGCCTTTGCCCAGCAGTGGGACACAGTTATAGGCTAAATATAATAATAATAATAATAACTTAGCGGTTGGGTTTTCAATCTGTGCGTAAATCCTGAGGCTAGATCTAGTGTCTAACACACTTGGAATCACAATCATTATCTATCACCATTTCTTCCTGTCTCATAGTATAAGACGAGGGTAGAAGGAGATGGTGAATGCGATCACGATTGTCAGCGCGTTGGAAAATACGGTTTCTGAAGGCCTACTCTGAAAATCGAAAATTGAAGTTCGTGTGATACCATCGTCCCTCTCACTCTAGTATTAATTAGTATAAGTGTCGGAGGGACGGAATGACACGAACTTCGATTTTCTACAGGAATAAACTGAATTAAAACCCCCTATTGTCTACCCTGTATCTAAGTGTTTATATTTAAGTTTTTACTGCTTTATGGTGTGCAATAAAGAATATTTGTATTGTTGTTTGTAAAAGTAACTTATAAAAATGCGACTCTAGAGAGAGACTTTGTTATTTATGTATAAGTAGTAATTTTTATAAAATTAGCATTTGCCTTGAGCAATCAAGTTAACCATGTCTCTAATCTAAATGTCGCCCACTTGATTAATGAGAAAATTTCGTGAAAAGCCACTTGGTTTTAGATAAAGATCACAAAATGGCGTAATACAAATAATTTACGTAATATAATGATAATGAACCTCTTTGAAAATAATACTTTGAGAGTAAGTTGCAGGTCAGTCTTTTTTTGGTTTAAAAATAATGCTATTTAATTTATAAAAGGATCGAGTTATTGTTGCTCGCAATCACGTTTTCCCGGAAACATTTGGGGAAATGAAAAAGATTCACGACATCACGGGCAACTCTTTAGGAGATTGTTATCGTTTTTTAATTGAATTCTGCGCAATTTAATGATCAATCTGTTGAATTTAGGAGTATTAAAGAGATAAATCCAAACATTTTGAAATAACCTTACAAATACCAGTCTCAATACTGGAAAAAATGTCACACCAACCTTTTTATAATAATCCTGTTTAATAATATAATAATAATATTATACGAGTAAGTTTGTGAAGATGATTGTTACCACATTATGCAATAACGTCTAAACACATTTAAATGCTATTTGGTGTGGAATAGTTTAAGTGAAGACATTTTTTTTTTATTCTTAAAAATTGCGTAATTATAGCAATAAAGGAATTAGGAATTCTTCGCACTCAAAGTCGTTCATCGCGCCCGCAGTTCTTCACAGGATCTCAACTCAAACTAGCTCCATACCAAATTTTATCACGTTCAGACGATTACTTTAAGCGTGAAACAAACAAACAAGCGAATTGGTCTAAATAATATATTAACATAATAATTGAACAGTCCATGAATTTAAATTGTCCTACCACAGCATTTGACTTCTAAAATTTCATCCAGAATAATACACATACTAACGCGTTAAGTTAAATAATAAAATTTTATAGTTCTAATGATTATGATGATGATGAAAAAGAAGAATAAGACAACGAAGATAATAATAACCTTAATAAGACTTAGTCCCGACCATCGCTTGTTAGAGAACCGTTTAAATAGTTAACTCCGATGTTAAGTAATTGAGCAAGAAAAGAATCGAAGTCTTGTTGAAATCGTGTTCAAAGTGCGAAGCTTTTTAATTAAAAGTTGAAAAGAACTTGGATGTTTCGATTGCTTTTAAAGCCGAGTGTCTAAAGCTTGTTTTGAAGACACGTCGTCTTCCCTTGAGACTATTCCTAACATAAGGTCGTGCAGACTCTTTGTGTGAGGAGATATATACCTATAATTATATCTTGATTTGCTTAACACGCCGTCAGATGCGATTGCTCCATCTTCCCAGTTCATTTGGGTAGTGTTAAGATAAATATTACTTAAGATAGATGCAGCGTAGTTAAAGAGCAAACAGCAGGCTTTTTCTTTGCCCAAAGACTGAGCCTCGCAGTGCAGCGGGGCAACGCCGCCAGCGTCTTGGATGCAATGCCCCGCGCTGCGTTGCCTTTGGAAGAGGAAGCCCGTTTTAGTTAATTTATGTTATGTGTTTTTATTTTTATTTTTATGTAAAAACATGTTTTCCCATCTGACGGTAAATAATAAAAATATATATAACGAGATTATTCACTATAATCGACCTAATTTCAAAGTAAGCAAAGTTTGTGCCATGAGTACTAGGCAACGAATAATTATTTTTTAATAGATAAAAACTATTAAAGCCCAAGCCTATCGTATTTTTCACACATAACAATTAAACCAGAGGCTGTATTGCCTAACGTTTCACAAAAAAAAGTATAGTTTGGCTACTAGTTTGGCTACTTGACGTTTAGCCAAAATTTACTAATCAGGAACCAAATTATGATAATATTACAAAACTGTTTTTATAAGACATCACCTAAATTAATAGTAGGCCTTAGTTTTGTAATCAATCACACTACACACATCAATCATTGATACAATACAATACAATGATTCTTTATTGTACACCAGAAAATAGCAAGCGATACAGAAAACAGGTACACTAATATTCATAAATACCTCTTTTCAACAAAACCCTCTATACACGAGTATTTATTACAGTGAAACATTCCCGTTGTAAAATTAGCCGCACCGCAAAAACTCGAGAATAGCTGAGCTAGTAATTTTCATTCCTTTACGCCGTTTAGTATAATATTTAGCGGTGGAAGTAATATTCTGGCTGCAACGCAGTCTGCCTTAGATTATACCGGGGGGAACGAAAGTCCTGAATTTATTAAAACTTTCCGCGATACTTCCTGAGCAAGAAAACTTGTTTTATGTGGGGTCAGTCGGTTGTTAAACCAAGTTATTTTATTATTTATTTAGTCACGGTGGGAAATAAACCAAGGAAAGCAGTGATTAGAAACTTGTTTTGATAATTGCCTAGTGTCCATAGTACAAGCTTTGCTTAGTTTGGGACTAGGTCAATTGGTGTCAAGTGTCCCATGATATTTATTTATTTATTTATTTACTTGGCTTGATAAGTCACTTGGCCGGTTTTTCCTTTAAGCTATACTCTCTTGATAGAGCAGTCGTGACCATCGGTTAAGGATTTGTAGTGGACCTCCATGACGACAATCTTGGGAAAATAGAGTAGTGGTTTCCCTTTGCCTTCCACAGTTCGTTTGACAACAACAGAGAGTGCTGATTATGTCCCTTAGTGCATTTTACGACACCCACGGCACAAAGTAGATAATATACCCACGGGAAGTGATGGGGTGTTAACTACTGATGCTGTTCGTTAAGGGGCTGTTTCACTACCCATTGATTAATTTTATTTGACGGATAAATGTGAAGCCGTCTCTGTTTATTTTGTTCAAATACAGTGTAGGGGTAAATCTCACACACTCAAGTCGAGACGAGGGCGTTAATTAGACTTACGAGTAAAGCTCTTCTGCGCTAACCAATAAAGATGCTGATTTACTTTTTAGGGTTCCAGAGCCAAAATGGCAAAAACGGAACCCTTATAGTTTCGCCATGTCTGTCTGTCTGTCTGTCCGTCCGCGGCTTTGTTCAGGGACTATCAATGATAGAAAGCTGTAATTTTGCATGGATATATAGGTGAACTATGCCGACAAAATAGTACAATTAAAAATTCTAAAACAATTTTTTTTATGGTACCTCCCATACACGTAAAGTGGCGGTGATTTTTTTTTTCTCATCCAACCTATAGTGTGGGGTATTGTTGGATAGGTATTTTAAAACCATTAAGGGTTTGCTAGAACGATTTTTCGATTCAGTAATATCTTTGCGAAATATTCAACTTTAAAGTGCAAATTTTCGTGAAAATAGAGCGTCCCCCCCCCTCTAAAATCTAAACCGGTGGGTGGTAAAATTTTAAAAAAATAAGGATTGTAGTCAGTATATCAAACTTCCAAGGAAAACTATAACGGCTATGTTTGCTTGAGAATTATTAGTAGTTTATGAGTAAATAGCAGCGTAAGGTATAAAATATACCTAAAGTTGGAAGATTCCGTATAAAATACGAAATCCTTAGAAAAATATTATTTAGGTAATTTTTTCGTAATGGCTACGGAACCCTATTTTGGGCGTGTCCGACACGCTCTTGGCCGGTTTTCATGGTTAAAATTAATCAATTTTGAGTGACTCCTTGCCCTAATAAAAATACATATTATTGGAATGCTAGAATGGCGCCTAGTACTACTCATATCTATACCTATATCACTTTCTGAAATTTAATGGGACTTTATATTATTGAAATATTGCATTATTAAGTACTAGCTTTTGCCCGCGGCTTCGCCCGCGTGGAATTCGGTTATCGCGCGCTGTTCTTTCAGGAAATGTGCATTTTCAGGGATAAATTAGCCTATGTTACTTTCTGGGCCATAAACTATCTCCATGGCAAAAATCACGTCGATCCATCGCTCCTTTCCGACGTGAAAGACGGACAAACATACACACAAAAATACAAACATACACACTTTCGCATTTATAATATTAGTATTATTGGTATTAGTTAGTATACATAGATATATATTTCGGGGATCTCAGAAACTGCTCCAACGATTTCGATGAAATTTGGTATGTAGGGGTTTTCGGGGATGAAAAATCGATCTAGCTTTGTCTTATCTCCGAGAAAACGCTTGTTACCGAGTTTCAGCCCGAGCGTAGCTCGGTCACCTAGAAATCGTAGCTATGATGATGGTGCTGTATTTATTTGGGTGTCCGACAGAGGGCAGTGTGCTAGGGCCTTAGGGAGTCAGTATGACGCACGCAGTGTCTTACATATGAGCTGAATTAAGTCGAGCATGTAAGTTACGGACGTCCCGGGAGTGCGGGCATCCGTCCGATTTAATTTCTTATACGTCTTGATTTAGCTCCTTTCATCTTCGTGTTTAATCTTTGCGAAAACAAAATAAACAAACGCACCTACTCTCATAAAGTAACTGGCTGTTAAATTGAGATTGCAAAAGCTTTTTCGTTTGTTTGATTTGCTTTCGCTCCAGTATGTTTGGGGAGCCTTTTATTAATTAAGTTTTGTAAATTTTCTTCAGAAATAAATTACTTTTGGATGAAAAATATTTTTAATAACAAATTTTTACCTGACTGTATTTGTATGTATTTTATTTGTATTCATTTGCTTACATTCCGGTCTATATGCGTCCCACTGCTAGGCACAAGCCTCGTCTCAGAATGAGAGGGCTTGAGCCATAGTTCTCACGCGGGTCCAGTGCGGATTGGAAACTTCACACACACCGTTTAATTACTTCGTAGGGTTGTGCACGTTTCCTCACGATGTTTTCCTTCACCGTACAACTCGTGTTAATTTGAAATGTAATTTCGCACACTAATTTCGAAAAACTCAGAGGTCCGAGCCAAGACCATTGGACAAACCACTAGGCCACCACGGCTTTTATTAATTAAGTTTTGTAATATTTTTTACAGGAATAAATTACTTTTAGATGAAAAATATTTGTAATAGAAAATTTTTAGCTGACTGTATTTTTATTTATTATTTTATTTGTATTAATTTGCTAAAAAACATCAAATTTTAAATCCTTCATGCTGACTAATACAAGCGGGTAAAATAGGATTTTGAAAATTTGCCCCAAACCAACATACTAAACAAACATGTTACGTTACTGCTTAACTACTCTTAACTACTACTTAAATACTCAAAATCTGAGGTATTTTAATAAAATAATGTAATTTGTCTTGTAACGCTTTTTCTCAGTCATTATTTAGAAGCATGTCTAATCATTAATCAATCAAGCACACAAAAGAACTTGCTTTCAAAATAAATAATTTCACTTACCTAATGTTTCATTAGGACGGTATTTCAGCGTCATTTTGATATTTTGCTATGATAATATTTAAGGTGGGTAGTGGGCGTCTAGGAGGCCGGCACAAAGACGTAGGCTTGTGATATTCGACGCTTCATACCTTCTACTCGTATCATCAAATTAATCATGTAAGTACGTCATAATATATCGTCATGGATGTAGCGACAGATGTGACATATGTAGGGATAAATGTGACGCTTATGTTACAAAATATTACAGACAATGTGGTAATGACGAACTAATTTTGTGACTTGCGTGTTGTTTGTTGACAATATGTTTATTTCACAATATAAGTAACAGCAAGCTAACATTAAAACGAAAATTAGGCATTTACATTATTCATTTTGAAAAAAAAAAGATGTCGAAAAAAGAGAGATTGTTTAAAAGTTACCTGCATTCATGTTAATCCATAGTTATTTATTAAATTTTCATTTTCATTTTTTTATGCTTTCTAGGGCCAGTAGTGGATGCGATTCTACGCGCACGTCAGCTAAATTGTCTAAATCTAAATTTTCTAAATTTTAATTGACATTTAGACGGCTGATTTAACAAGTGCTATTCCAGGAAGTCACGCTGACTAAATTTAGCCGGATTTTATCCGTATTCTAAAATGTCTAAATTGAATTGAGTGTGTTGCTACTTGGAAAAAATAAGTGAGCTAATGAATGAATTAAATCTGTAAAAAGTATAGGATTTTCTCAAATAATTTACTAAAATTTAAGTTGGCAACATTTAAAACAAAGGCTTCTGTCTGCTTCTGTCCATGTCATTTGATTTGAATTTAAATGTCGCGAAAACGAATAAATAAAATCCAGCAGGATTCGCTCGTGGAGCACCTGCACTCTAGTTTGGGTTTAGCGAAAGGTAAGCATGTTTATTTACTAAGGTGACAAAAGGTGAAAATCACAACGATTGGCGATGAAAATAACAGAGTCACATGGGACTCAATTTAGCGTGCATCGAGCTCGATCTAGCTGGCGCATCTTAGACTCCTAAACTGGAATAACTATTTACGTGACGCATCATTGCGTTGCTCTGACGACTGCACTATTACTTTTGTGGAGAATAGGCGCAAATTTCGTTTCGGCACCGTAACGGTAACGTCTCACCACATCTGCTGCACTGAAACTGAAACTGCCAAAATAATCAGATAAAGTCCATGAAAGTAGCTGTAGATTCTGTTGTAAGAGCCTCGGAATATTACCCGTGTTGTAATAAACTACATACACTCCATACATATACACACAAAGCAGAGAACACATAACATCTTTTAAGGAGAACTGTCAAGCCAGTACTCCTTTAAGCGACTCAGTGGGCTGGCGACCGACTGCGACCACCTGATTTCACTTGGAAACCGATTTCACAAACCGACAGCACGCATGGAGAAGGACCTGGACTAGGATTTGGACTTGGTGTCTGGAAAAGCAAGTTAAAAGATTATCACCCGACCGCAACTGGTTCCCGGACCCAGCAGCCAAGTAACTAAATCTTTCAGAAAGATAGAAATGGGACTGTGGATTAAAAAAGACATTAAAAAGCAACGACAGGATGTGAACATTACGAGGATGACACATGTATATACTTATAAAATAACTGTGTACCTATCTTTACAGGAGATATGATTATAGCAAGCCCCCAAATGGCAGCTTTCTGGGCGGCCCTAACTATCACTCTAAATGGACATGGCTGTCGAAGGACCGTGGCGAAGTGGCAGAGCGTAAGTATTGTTGGAATGAAAAGGTTTATCAACTTAAGGTTGATTTTAGTTTGCACGCATCTAGGAACAAGAACAAACATGGGAGCAATCTTTATGGGATTAATTGTGTCAGCTGTTAGTATGGTGGCCGAATAATAGACAGAAAATATGAGAAATATCTCTCTAATACCCGTGCAAATATATATTTTGATTTTGATTTTGAGTGCGAAGATATTAAATTAAACTATTTTCCTACCAACATCTAGAGCCCGTAACAGGTGACTCTGTGATAGAGGAACATACTTTATAGGAGGAGGGTAATACATATTTATGTAAATCCATACTAATCCATACTCCATACTAAAATTATAAATGCGAAAGTGTGTTCGTGTGTTTGTGTGTTTGTCCGTCTTTCGACGATCGACGTGATTTTTGGCATAGAGATAGTTTATGGGCCAGAGAGTGACATAGGCTACTTTTTATCCCGGAAAAATGCACAGTTCCCGAGGGAACAGCGCACGATAACAGAATACCACGCGGGCGGAGACGCGGGCAAAAGCTAGTAAAATGTAAAGCGAAAGAAACTCTGTCTGTCTGTCTGTTACGCTTTCATGCCAAAACCACTAAACCGATTTGGATGAAATTTAGTACATAATAGATTAGACCCTGGGAATAATTTTTTTAAATTTAAGTACAGGAAAAAAAGGTTTGGAGGTGTTGAAAATGGGGATGAAGGTTTTTATGGTAGTTCGTCAGTATCGAAGATGACACCGTGAAACTTTGTATTTAGGCACTTGATAAGAAATACCTACTAATAATTATTTTATTATTAGTATTATAAATGCGAAAGTAACTCTGTCTGTCTGTCTGTTACGCTTTCACGCCAAAATCCTGAACCGATTTGGATGAAATTTAGTACGTAGATAGACTAGAGCTTGCAACGGGAGTTGACCATAAATTTCATCTCTGCGCGGACGAAGTTGCCGGCAAAAGCTAGTCCCTACTAATATTATAAATGCAAAAGTAACTCTGTCTGTCTGTCTGTTATGCTTTCAGGTCGAAACCATTGAACCGATTTTGATGAAATTTGGTAAATAGGTAGTTTGAACCCCAAGGATCAACATAGGATACCTTTTATTGAGTGCGGTAGAGGGCGCCACCGCGCGATAACCTAGATCCGCGCAGACGTAGCCGCGGGCATAAGCTAGTAATATTATAAATGTGAAGGTAACTGTCTGTCTGTTACGCTTTCAAGCTTAAACCGCTGGACAGATTTAGATAAAATTTGGAATGGAGATAGTTTGAGACCCTGGGAAGTATATACATAGGATAGTTTTTATCCCTGAAAATAGCAGTTTCCGCGGGCGCGCGATAATAGAATTATTCGCGGATGAATCGGTGGGCAACTCTATTATTAGGGCTCCGCTGTCCGTCTGTCTATTACAGGACTGTATATCCTTACAGTCACACATCCTTATTTTGACAAAGTGTAAATAACTTTAGTTGTGCTTGCTTGCTTGCTTGATTGCATGCTTGCTTGCAAAGATGCCGGAGATCATGAGCCTTCAGAAGATATTCTACATATTTCAAATTACATGATGCTTTAAAATTCCTTCATGATTGCAGATTTGGTCGCAGTGGGCACAAAAAGTGAAATCTAAATATAGAAAATGTTGAGAACAAACCCAAGGCACTGGTGGAGGTCCTGCAGTAATCCGCCCACTGACAGACACCGAACTCAAGGTTTTGGAGGTTGTAAGAACAGCTTCAGTGGGTGGATTTGCCAATATGGAGATTCCAGATATATCTATCTATCTATCATGCTTGCTTGATGCGTGCTTGATTGCATGCTTGCTTGCTTCTTAGAAAATGCTTATGATTCACACGAGCGAAGCCGCGGGCGAAAGCTAGTCCTACTAATATTATAAATGTGAAAGTTTGTGATTGAGTGAGTGAGTATGTTTGTTACTTGTTCACACCGAAACGGCTGAACGGATTTAGATGAAATTAGATGTTTATGGGCGGTGGTGATCTCTTAGGTACCACCAGGAGACCCGTTTGCTCGTTCGCCTTCCAGTAAAATACTTAAAAAAAAATTGGTAAAAAGTTAGTTTATAACCTGGATTAAAACATAGGATACTTTTTATCCCGATATTCCCACGGGATAGGGATAAAATCTCGAAATAACAACCGCTGGGCTTAGAGCCATGAAATTTGGTATGTAGATAGCTGGAGGTCTGGAATAATACATAAACGACTTTTGAGGGATAAGATCTCAAAATAACAACCACTGGGCTTAGAGCCATGAAATTTGGTATGTAGATAGCTGGAGGTCTGGAATAACACATAAGCGACTTTTGAGGGATAAGATCTCAAAATAACAACCACTGGGCTTAGAGCCATGAAATTTGGTATGTAGATAGCTGGAGGTCTGGAATAACATATAAGCGACTTTTGAGGGATAAGATCTCAAAATAACAACCACTGGGCTTAGAGCCATGAAATTTGGTATGTAGATAGCTGGAGGTCTGGAATAACACATAAGCGACTTTTGAGGGATAAGATCTCAAAATAACAATCACTGGGCTTAAAGCCATGAAATTTGGTATGTAGATAGCTGGAGGTCTGGAATAACACATAAGCGACTTTTGAGGGATAAGATCTCAAAATAACAACCGCTGGGCTTAGAGCCATGAAATTTGGTATGTAGATAGCTGGAGGTCTGGAATAACACATAAGCGACTTTTGAGGGATAAGATCTCAAAATAACAACCACTGGGCTTAGAGCCATGAAATTTGGTATGTAGATAGCTGGAGGTCTGGAATAACACGTAAGCGACTTTTGAGGGATAAGATCTCAAAATAACAACCACTGCGCTTAGAGTCATGAAATTTGGTGTGTAGGTAGCTGGACCTTTGGAATAACACATAGGCTATTTTTTACCCCGATATTCCCACGGGATAGGGATAAAATCTTGAAATAATAACCGCTGGGATTAGACTCATGAAATTTGGTATGTAGGTAGCTGGATGTCTGGAATAATTCATAAGCGACTTTTTGACCCGATATTCCCACGGGATACCTAGGGATAAAGACCGAATAGTTTACGCGTGCGAAGCCGCGGGTAAAAGCTAGTGTCTAATAAAACTAATGAACACCTATGTACGAGTACGTTTGTAATATCAAAGATATCACCAGGGAAAACCTCAACAGGCAACTCTGTCCACAGATTTATGGTCCTTGGAAGGAAACACCTTTGAAACCGGGCTGTACGAGACCATTGCGGCTCTAGACCTTTCTTTAGTTGTAGTAATGTCGAAAATAATTAACTGAACTACTTGTCGTTTTGTTTAAGTCTGCTCCCGTGGAAAATCTAACACCGACACCTGCTGTGGAAATACTTGGGCTGCCACCACCAGTTATAGAAGAGACATCAGTTGCTGCCCAGCCATCAGTCGCCGTTTGATTTATAATTCTATCTGTGGTGCAAAAGTAGGAGATACGATTCAAAACTTGTCAAAAATTGATGAAAACCTCGTGTAGCCCTTTAAGAAAAATGTCACTGCCGGTCGCGCGGACGCGAGGTATTCGTTTGGGATGTTGCTGTCTTTATCGCTCGTGACATAACCGCTCGCAGCCGTCCCCCCATGTCTTCCGCAAGGACGTCCGTAATTTATATCGAGATAGCTGTAGGCTTTCAAGATTTGGGCGGTTGAATTTTGCGTTTAAGAAAGAAAGAAGAAAGAAAGAAAGAAAATACATTTATTCACAACACAAGACAACAATACTATTTGGTACAAAAACAACACAAAGGTCTGTGTCATTGCGATTGTGAATCGGACACTGGCTCAGCATAATGCTGAAGCGTTAAAAACACCCCAGCGCTGATTTTCAGCCAGCACCGTAGGCAAACCTCTGAACGTTATAAAGACATAACTACTATTTATAATACACACCATCAACTACATAAGAATACATAAATAAATAGATAATTTATAAACTAGAAAACGAATTTATTGTGTGACTTTAAAAAACATAAAAATAAATTTATTAGATACGTGTAGACATAATTAATTTTACTACTATTATTATTATTATGCACTCTCTTGCCAAGTATACATCCTTACGCGGGCTAAAACGAATAATTAACTTAAAGAAAACGAAGCAAAAAGCAGTTTTGTGAAATAGTACTGGAAAGGAAAGGAATTTGTTTCGTTGTCTTCATATTATATGAAAAGCATAGCACAGAAATCATTGATATTTTACAATCAATACATATATTCATCATGTTTTCTACTAGCTTTTGCCCGCGGCTCCGCCCGCGTGGTATTCGGTTATCACGCGCTGTTCCCTCGGGAACTGTGCATTTTTCCGGGATAAAAAGTAGCCTATGTCACTTTCGGGCCTATAAACTATCTATGTGCCAAAAATCACGTCGATCCGTCGCTCCGTTACGGCGTGAAAGACGGACAAACATACAAACACACTTTCGCATTTATGATATTAGTATGGATGCCTGTGGTTTTTCGATTTTTGTAAAAATGCTTTATTAGTCTGTAATTCTTGTGCAAAGTTGACATGTTTTTTTTTGTCAACTTTTGAGCTCCTGTAATTCTGATATTACACATTTATACAAAATCTGAAAAACCACAGGCATAGATAATGACGTGTAGTCCATTCTTACAAATCTTCATCTATTTCTATTACCTAGTTTTCAAATGAGACCAGGACTACGTTTGTAGGTATGGAGAATTGAACGAAGAGACTTCTCTTAATGCGTTGAAGACATACTTAAGGGCGAACGTCACTTAATATTATGAATTCTGTTTTCTTATACTTCAGCTCGCGGAACAGAAATTAATGTTCTCGTATAATAACTATAATGTGAAAGAATGTAACCTACCTAGCTGTAATAAAAGACTATAATGAAGTTCACTTTGTTTTAATCAGCTTTTTCTGGGCTGTAATGCAGAGTAGGTACGGTGGCGATGAAGGCATCTAAATTTATTTTTCAAACCCCTAAAGTACCTACATCTCTATGACCCCTCTCGCCTGTGCATGGCTCTTATTAAATCTTGCCTCCGGTGACTCGGCAACTGGGTCGGGATGAGGAGTCATCAGCTACGGGAGAAGTGGGTAGCCTTTGTCTCCAAGAAGCCACTCCATAGCTTGGTGCTGAACATATTGGCCTTCAAGGTGCTGGTGCATATTGCTGCTCCTCCAAACAGCAGCATCATGGGTTGAGCCAGGAAAATTTGGGTTAACGCTGGTGATCCGACCAATGGTGTCGCACACCACTTGACTATTAATGCTATAGAACCCTTTTCTGTTAAAGAAAATGTTACCTGGGGCTCGTGGGTGGTTATTTGGGGGTTTATGTATAGGGATGTGACTCGCATCTACCGCACCCAGTGTATATGGCATTCCAAAATGGGTCTGAAACTCCTGCATTGCCCTCTCTTTCTCCAGTCTAGTCACTGGGAACTTGATCCACAGTGGGGTCAATCTTTCGATTGTTATAGTACAAACAGCTGCCAGACTGCGGCTTATGGTTTTATTGCGGCGTATGGCTTTGAGCTAGAATACTAATTTCTCCCACAGCAGTTTGGTAGCTGCCATGGGCAAAAAAAAGCTCAGGGCACTCAAAACTTTTAAATATTTCTAATGGATGATACAGTACGATACAATACAAATATTTTTATTGCACACCACAAATCAGTACAGTGAATTAACAAAAATACTAAAAAGAATGGCAGACACAGGCAGTGTTATCGCTTAAAAGCGATGTCTTGCAGACAATCAATTATGAAATACGCATGGAATTGATCCAGCACAACTTGACTTTTCGAAACCTTATTTTAAATGGGACTATTTTAGTCGCCGCTAAAATTAGCCAATTTAGCTTGACTTTCGCTTAAAATGGACATGCAAAGAATAGCATTTAAGCAGCTAAACCTAAATTGAATAGACCGGCTAAAATAATAAACGTCAGATTAAATTAGCGATGTCATTTGATTATGACAGGTGCTCATAGAATAGCAAAGTGATTTAGCGACGTCTAAATAAAATTAGGAATTTTAGCGGCCGCTGTAGAATCGGGTCCAGTATGTACCTAAATATATTCAACCAACAACACGTATGTATAGTTTTATTATGTTTGTAATTTAATTCATCGCAAATAAAACTTATTGAATTTGGTTTAGAACATCAGTTCAACAATGTAAAAGTAATCCGAGTCGTGTATCAAACATACGCATGTGCATATTATATGAGTACAATGGTATCACGTCTGAAATTTCTTTTAATTACCATGTAATTTCACTAAACAAGATAAGTGCGTCTCAAAAAGCTTTAAAGGAGATTCGTAATTAATTTGAGAAAATGCTGAGAACACTCGATGGAATTAATTACGTTACTTAAAGCCGATGTAGAATATTGGCACTTAAGAATACTTAAATATTTAAGGAGGCTGTCGTCTAGCATTTTAGATATATCGAGAAACATTTAACCCTACAATATTATTTTAACCTACCAATATTAGGTTTCACCTAAGGCTGCGTTTCAACTAAAGATGTGCGATGAATGCGTTTCTCACGAACTACTTTTAACAGCGTTTATACTTGCTGAGTTGAGCTGGCAATGTTGCATTTTTGTTAGTTTTTCTCGATTATTGCATAAAAATCGGATAAAACTCGGATAAAAGTCGGATAGAACTCTTCTTAATATATAAGTTAATGTGTCTACTCCAATAATTATTCGTTATCGACTTTTATTTAAAAAAAAACCGTTAATAAACATCTGGTGTTGTAGATGATCTCTTACCACCAGGAGACTACCGATTGTAGTGATTTTTGGCATAGAGATAGTTTATAGGCCAGAAAGTGACTAGGCTACTTTTTGTCCCGAAAAAATGCACAGTTCCTAAAGGGAACAGCGCGCGGTAACCGAATTCCACGCGGGCGAAGCCGCGAGCAAAAGCTAGTTTACAAAATAAAATCACATCATGTCACATTTTACATAGTTGGTAATTAGATGAATTATAATTCCTACGTATATATTGTTTTGTCTCATTAAATTCGTCTGTTAAAATGTGCTTATTAAAGAAAACTTCGCTGTAAAATCTTTTTAACCTAAAACGTCTTATTCATAAAAAAAGTACTGCATTTATTCATAAAGTCTTGTTCGTTAAGCCTGCACTTGAATATTATCTACGCTATTTGTCATCTGGACGTGATGAATGCGACCAGCGTCTGCGATGAAACGTGCTAGGGCGGGACTCGTTAACTTTTAGTAGGTACCTAAACTTGTTCAAAATTATGAGAATCTTTTTTATTAAAATCACGAGGAATTTCTCTGTAAAGAAATTGGGGAAGTTTGGAGAAATGGAATAGGTTTCAATATTACGGTTCATAAGCTTTAGGGTACGCTTTCTTTGAGGGGAATCAGACACTTGTAAAATCCGATAAATAAAATTATATAGTTAAAATCCACACGGCTCGACTTGCTTCCCTTGTAACCCTATTAGCATTATAAATGGAAAAGTTCGTGAGTGTGTGTGTGTGTATGTTTTACTTAAAGTTAAAATGGCTGGTATGATTTTGATGAAATTTGGTGTGTAGGTAGGAAGATTCTGAAATAACAATTGAGATTCGTTACCTAAGAAGTTCTAGCCTTTTCAGGGGATCGAGAGGTACCTACACGTGTAAATTTTTGAAATCTTAACCGCTGAGCTTAGAGATAAAAAAAGTTCTATTCATGCAACGGTAATGAAGGCTATGGAGTATTTTTGCGATTCAGTAAAACTTTGGACTTGAAATTCCCGTGAAATACCTAGGTACTACTTCTACTACACGTGAACTATTTATAACTAACCACGGACAAAAACTGCTTAAATAGAATGAAAATACAATGAAATGGTATTTTCAACGCTTTAGTATTTGCACAAGGCATAAGTAAAAAAACTTGGATGTCTCGCAGGTTATTCTCATCATACGATTCGACATGAGCGCCCTTTCACTACCGAACTTTGCTGACAATGTTCTTGATTTTGGGATAATTCTCAATTTTATGGAATGGAACCGGTATTCTCGTTCCGTTCGACACGCGCATCCCTTTCTAACTGCCTTAGTGAAAAAGAGATACGAGAAGCGGTAACCACCAGCAGCTCCCGTAACTCGCCTTACTGTGTCATATTGCGCTGACTAGTCGATATTGGCTTTATCCACCCTCAGTATTTCAATTTGGCTGACTCCGGTAAGATACTTATCTCACACTTTATTTTATAAGGTTTTTCGCTTACGGCCGTTAAATAATAATAATTTATGGATCTTGTTCATTGAGATTGCGTATAAATAAGTAGGTATTAGATGGAAATGATCTGAGTAAGCGCCTATCGGTTGCTTAAGTCTTCTGAGGCTTTTATGCGTTGAAGTTTAATTGGTATGAATTGGTACAGATCTTCGGAAGTCTAGGTTATGAAGGTTTATGTTTTGCGTGGGTAGTACCCACTCTGTACCAAATTTCAGTTTTCTAAACATCGTGGAAGTAGTTCTCTTTTGATGAGAACTTTGCAAATTTATAACTTTATAAACAAATGAAGCTTTATCTTGAAATTGTATGGTTCTTATAAGTACTTTTAATTTACCACACGAACGACATTTTAACCTTGTACTATATCCCAGTGCTGCAAAACAAAGGCATGAAAACAGACCAAAATGGTATGAAAAAAAATTATGTACGCCCAGTTTGCCTTGCGCTCGAGTCTTCGGGGGTACTAAGTTAAGAACGGGAAAAAGGTCTTCAAGATCAAAAGTAGAGGGACTGTTTTTAACTTACAATCTTGAGTCGGACCGTTTCAGTTTTATTCAAAACTGAAAATTAGTTTAGGCTAATTTTGCAAACATATTGAATCGAGCTTTTCCTTAAATGTTTGGTCAATATCCAGTTACTCGTATTAGCCACATTATAGAACGCGTAAAGCTCGCTAACTCTCATCAAAATCCCGAATAATTCAAAATACGCCAACTTAACCCTCTAACTTTGGTGAAATTAACCAGTTATCGACGTACCGTGTCGTGTATTACGGGTATCTAGTGTTCGGCCGGCCGTGGTTCCGGCGAGCGTGGCCGAGTTAGCGAGAGGAAGAGATCTCCCGGGAATCCGAGCGTATTGTCACATGTTACTCCCCTACCGTGTGCTATTTTCTCGTGGCCGTAGCCGAGCTACGAACTCGTAGGCTTGCTACGTCGTAGACCTTGCTACGATCCGTTGTGTAAAGCGCTGCTTATGAAGCAACAACTAAAATTAGTGGAAACAATATTTGGAGAATAATAAAGATGTTTTCTCCAATATGCTTGGAAATGTTCGCCTTGGCCTATCTGTGGCAAATATAGTCCGTGAAGTTAATATAAAATCACTGGGAAATTGTTTAAAATTCCATTACTGTATAGTTTATTTTTTATTTTTAAATTCACGTTTTAGTTATTGTAGTCAAATAACTCAATCTAAACAAAAAAATATTGCTGAATTTCAAATTCCTTCTACCTTTTTTCTTTGGTCTAAGATTAAATTTAGGAAGAAATAGGGTCTTTAAAAATGTCTCAAACATGTCACTGTTTTTACTTATATTTCGAGTTTAAGTACAATTGAAACCTAAAAAGTTGTTACAAAAAAAAATGACTGAATCAACTAAAAAGCTTTTAGTACTTTAAACCCTAATTTTATATTTTTTATTGATATAATACATATTTATTATTTCTAATGAAATAGCTCTAAGAGTTGTACGTGTAAAAATTTAAACTTTGTGATTAGTATCCTCTCATTTTATGAGTAACTTGTGAACTTTTTCATTCGCAACTTAACCAAGAACCATCTTTTATCAATCTCTTTATCCTTTAAAAAGGCCGTGAACCTGCAAATGTACTTACAACCGACGCAAAGCTCGTAGTTAGGGTACGGATACTGCCTTGATGCCTTTTATGTATCAGACGAGCCAGCCTCTGTGTGAGATTTATGACTATTCCGATACAACTAGTGGATTATATATATTTACTAGGATATATATTCATACTATACGAACACAGACACTTTTTAGGGTTTTGTGTCTCAGATGGCAAAAACGGAACGATTATAGGATCACTTTGTTGACCGTCTGCAGGCAGTGGGACGTATATGAATATATTTAGGTCGAGGACCACAGATATAGATTACACTAGATAACGCAAACACCTCATTCTGTTTGAAAACCAACCGTGTCATTTTTTATATCTACTGTGACGATCAAGAGCGATTTAGCGATGTGAATTCCCCGATGTCCGCGCAAAATCGATTCAAATGCGCCGCTCGCCCGCGCCGTGAGGCTCGTGTCAGTCACCAGTCATGATTAGTCAGTTAGCCAACCCCGACGTTTGGTCGGGGTTCGGATCGGACACTCTAAGTAGATGCATTTGCGTAATCTAGTGTAATCTATATCTGTGACGAGGACCGGCGGTGCTGAATTAAATGGAATTGTTCAGAATAAAATATGCTATCCGTTTCAAAGGGAGATTTTTGCTTTCGGAGTTTCGTTATACTTGAAAGTTGGTATATGTTCGATTTTAAGTCAATAATCAAGCAAATCTGAAAAATTATCGAAGCCCAATTTACTGGATAGTTATTGCACTTAGCTTTACTTACTTAGTTTGGGGTATGGTTTAACCCTTTGACCATTATTTTTTTAAAGCAATGAATCGAGAACTTTAACGATACGCACAGCATGAATTATTTTTTTTATGATTTTTGAGAAAGAGAAATGTATATATTATTGCAGGGTTTCCGAATTATAAGACGGCAATATGTTTGCCGCTATCAGCCAAGGGCATTAAGTGACAAGACCGTCATGTCAGTTTGCCGGGGGAACTACGGGTGGCACGACGTATCTAAAATAAATAAATTAAATTTTTTTGCGAGATTTTTTTTACTTCCGTTGTCATTTCTAACTAACACGGCTAATTCAGCAATAAAGGTAAAAGGCAAATTTGAAGTATTGAATTAAGCCATTGCTCCATATATAAATCAATAACAATTGTAGCCTAACCCACCCTTTCCTTTAATAAACACCAGACACTTAACGGATAGTGGCAAATATATTGCCGTCTTCATTTTTTTTAATTATCAAATAACAGATTTTTTTTCTTTAAACTTTATATCGCCAATCTTGTCTCTGAAAGTAGAGAATTGTGACTATCGGATAAATCCAGCAAACAAAATTTTATTTACAAACATTTTTGTTCAATTGTAAGGAATAGTTAAAAATCTAAGTTCAGGCCTAAGAATCATCATTTAACATGGGTTGGAATAACGTTTATCTGCTATTCTTTTTTTCGTAAATTAGTACGAGTATATTCTCTTATGCGAACCAAAAGTTATATTAACTAACAACACGTTCATTGAGAAAAAAAATAAAATATCTGAGTCGTATGACGGCAAATATCTTGCCGTTACCCACTAAAGGGTTAATGGCGTAAATTGTGTGTTGATGTTTGTTATTTAATGCGTCCTTTTTCCCTTCTCTGTTTCACTTATTTCTCCAAACATCATCGGATATTGTTTATCACCGAAATATGACCATGAAATACTTTTGTGCCACTCCACGGTTTTATTACGTACGAATCATAACAAGTTTGTTCACGTCTCGGAATGGAGCTGTTTACGCGATTCAGAAAGAATTGTGCTTTTATAGCACAGAATAGGTAGCGTGATAGTTAAGTTAGTAGATAGGTTATATAATTCAGGTAGGTACAATCGCCGACGAATCACGAGTCGAATCGACGGTAGTTTTATTTTCAAAAAGGTACAATCGAGATTAAAGAAATGCTACTGTTACGTGTTTGAATATTTTCTTAATTATAGCTAAACTTTCCATTTGATGCAAATGAATCTTAGGCTGCGTATTTAACCGGAAAAGTATGAGGAAAAACCTTCAACTCAAACCTTAGTGAATTTGTAAAAGTTTATCAATTAAATAGTAGAATTAGCTTTAATAGGTAAACATTTTATCTAATCTCTGTTTATGGACAAAAAATATGCATAAAAGTGGTCATGAATTCATTCATATACCTATGCATTCTCTTACCAGTTTGATCTCTCCATATTTGAACAGTGTAGGTACAATTGTATTGTGTTCCGAGTATCTCCCCGTCCATAATCTCATAACCCACAGCTAGTTCGTAGTGAGCTTCTGAACAAAGCCTTGAGGTGCCCTTTGATTTCCTTCCAGTTATATTCGGCTTGCAATTGTTTCCGTCCAATTTATTCTTGAGCGCTTTCCATTCCTCAGCCTTAGGGACGTGAACTTATGATTATTTTAGCGTATTTATTATCAAATTTCCCTTTGGATAACTTAGTGTAATGTTTTATAATTTACTAACCTGCGACTTTTCCCTCGTTCCCCGGAATAAACATGGTCTAAGTAAATCAGGAGCAGGTAATATAGCTTTCTATAAAAAAAAGAATTTTTAAAATTGATTCAGTTATTTTAGAATATTCTTCTTCATGACATATGTGTAGAAGAAACCTGAAGTTAGCATTTTTATTTTATGAATAGTTAGTAGTAAAATACAAACTGAAATATATATGCACAAAAAACCAGAAAAATAAGACCAGCGCTGGGAACGGTACAGACCGTCGTCCAGCGGTGGTGTAGCGGTATAGCGCGCGGCACGGAATGCCGAGGACCTGGGTTCGATATCCAGCGCTGGTCTTATTTTTCTGGTTTTTCTGTGCATCTATATTTCAGTTTGTATTTTCGATATGGCTAAATTTTTTTTTTCAATTTATTACCAATCTAAATTCAATTTTATTTTTGAATGCAGTGAGCACAATATTCTATTTCTAATAAAACTTGTAACCGAGTAACCCGAGTGAAGCAAAGGTAGGTCACCTTAAGCCCAAGGGGGCACTTAAGCACGCCCTTACTGGAAACAATCCTCGAAACCCACCGAACCGTTGATTTGTTAAATTTTAAATTCACATTCAACTTAAGAACAAAATCCCGCACTGGCTTTTAAAAAAATCGTAACTTTTGGATAATTTAAAGGTGTCATTAAGAACTTATTAAAGAATTTGTAAAGAACCCTCTCTAAGTTACTCCAACATTCATGAGGGGTCCTCCGAGAACAACTTGGTAACTTGAAAGTTTGACGCCAAATAAGCTAAATTGCCAGACTTTATACTATTTTTCTTTAACGTACTTTTTCAATTCACCGTTTAAGGAAAATGTAAACGTATAATAAATAATTTCGTTTTCTTTAGACATTGTAATACAATAATTCGTTACGGCATTTAGCGTCTAATTGACGCACTCAGAAACATTACTTTATTCTCCTATTTTCGTCTTGTCCGTTAGTATTTCTGTAGAATTCAATGTATTTTACTTGAAAACAGTAATGGTTGCCTATGCAAATGAGTTTTCAAACACTGTCTAGGTATGTTGTGTTGTAGTGTCTTTTGTGCCCCGCATCCTACTTATGAATCAATTAAAATCATCATCAATCAGCCATAGGACGTCCACTGTAGGACATAAGCCTTCCCCATAGACTTCCAGTCGCCTCGGTTGGAAGCGGCTTGCATCCATCGTGAACCCGCGGCTTTAACCAAGTCATCAATCCGTCTCGTTGGCGGACGTCCCCTACGCTGGGCTTGCCGATCGCGGTCTCTACTCGAGTACCTTTCGGCCCCAGCGACCATCTGTTCTCCGTGCTATATGGCCTGTCCATTTGCAATAAGAAAAAAAATTTTTTTAGCGTACGGTGACATGCATAGCAATGTAAAGTAGGTTTTTAAGATTAAATAAGGGATTTAGTGGAAGCGTTGTGGATAAAGTAATTATTTGAGGAAGAAGTACTGCCCTACCACACTCCGACTAACAGACTGACTTGACAATTTTTAATTTTTTTCATAGTTAGTCAATTTATTTATTTATTTGTTATTATTATGTATAGTTTATAGAATATGTGTAAATAAAGATATTTCTTCCCGTTTTTTTATTATTTGAGGAAGAAACATATGAGCTCCTAAGAGGATTGCAATAAATGCGTTTCCTCAATCAACTTTTGAAGTATGACATCAAAAAATATATACTAAATCGAAGATCGTGAAATTAGTTGATTAGTTTTACAGTTTCTGAGATAAAGTAAAAAACCTGCTATTTTATACAGTGTTATGTAATGTTCTAACAAAATAAACCTACGCTCATTTGTTTTTAATAACTTAGTGCAATCTTTATGATAGCAACTACTTTATCTTCATTTTGACTACGAAACTAATTGTGTGATCTAACACGGATCTGGACAGTTCACTAATTCATTATTAAACACAGAACTAACACGGAAATTTTAGATGTTAAAACAAAGGTGGGTACGCCTAATACAAGTTTGTCATGAATGTGTAAAGCAAAGAAAACATAAATTTATTCCTATTTGATAACCACTAACCCCATATTACGCGACTAAAAGCAATCTCTCATAATAAAGTTACATTTCAGGTCACCTTTAGAAGGTCACTCTTTCCGTCATTATTATACTTTGTATCGAAAAACAGCAAATATTTAACCATTAGCTTCGTGTCACTTCACCAGTGAATACTTTATTATTTATTAGTGTGTCTTTATTATGCTTTTGATTCTCAATACTAACTACCTACTTCTAATCAATATGAAAAAATATGAGTACTTCCATTTTTGTATCACATTTTTTTATTATTAATAATTTTCTCCGTTTACTATCGTTATTGAATAAACTCTGACATTTAGATCAATATTCATATTTTTTTAAACAAGTGCTTAAGATTTCTAAGTTTTTCCCTAATTCTGATTCTTAAAATTATCTAGCACAGTTTTTTTAATAGCATTTGTAGTGCTGTTTATCTTAACTACAATAAAAAGCATAATATCAAAAGTTTGAAAATAATAATGGACATAGTAAACGATGGAATATATTTTGTCAAATCTGTGAAATAAACAAACTTTTAGGTTTTAGGTTTAGGTTAGGCTTGGCATAATTTATGACAATCCTTTAAAGTTTCCAATTTCTTAAGAAATTGCATTATGTTAAATGATTTATATTCCTGCCACTATATACTTTTCAGAGTTTATACAATTTGATATATATCTCAAAGTGCTATTCCTCGTTTCTTACAGATATTATGATGGACAAATGGTATCCTAAATCTAAGTAAGAAGAATAAAATATATTTCGAATGGCTCCCTTGACTCGACGTGGGTAAAGTTAAGATTCTAACCCTCGAATATTTTCTGAAGACATGTACTTAATAGTGAGATCTTTATAGAATATAAATATGTTAGAAGGAAGTGTGTCAGCTTCAACCATTGCCTTTATGGGTTATTGGTTTTAGGGTTCCGTAGGTACCCTCACCTTGTGAAAATATTTCTAAGATATTTTTTATACGAGTCTGTCACTACCCTTATCAAAAGCTCGGTTAAAAGTAAATATGAAACCATGCGGAAAATATATATCCCGTTTTGATAAGCCCTTGAAGAAAGAAATTCTAAACGTATGCAGCAACTGCCTATGGCCTTCCAAACACGAATTATTTAACCGAATTAATGTTTTGATTAAGTAATTACTTAACGAAAAATTGCAGGTACTTTACTACTAGCTTTTATTTCATTTGCAGTGTTTGATAGTTTGCAGTTAAATTTTACCCACTTCCAGTTGCGTTTGACTTGAAATTTTTAAGCACATGTTGTATAATAATAATTTATATAAACGTAAAGTTGGTTTATACTTATTGATATATTTATACCTGGACATTTCACAAATAAAAATACAACCGTACATTCTCCATTTCCTAATATGTGCGCTACAAAAAAGGGTTACTCTTATTTCAACCCCGACCAAACGTGGTGGGGACATCCTTGTTGTGTTTCTCTACTCATTTAAACTTTTTTTAGAATAAAGACGTAACAGACGAGAAAAGCTTTTAAATCCGCGCGTGGGGCGGCACAAGTGGTGCTTAATGTATCGACGTAACATCTGAGCCTCTCACACTGTGGAATTCAGATAAATATCTGTACCTTAGAATTGCGTCGGGATTTCACTTGTGTGTGGAAAATTTAGGGTTGTTCCTATTTTTGTGAGTGACGAAATAATAAGTACTAACTTTTGAAAGGCTAGGCTTTATGTGGTTTTATTGAAATTAAGCTTTGAAATGCTTATGTTTTTAGAATCAAGTAAAAAAAAAAAACACAGTCATTTGGAGTTCTTAAACAACGGAGGATATATTCCGGATTTATTCATAACTTGTACACATATTATTATGAATAAAATTATCACAGCCAAATTAAAGTATTGATCAAAATTAAATGTTAAGTATTTTCCGCATATTAAGAGTACCTACTGTCTAATATGTTTATCGTTATTAAGTAATATTATTTGTAATTATTAATTAAACAGAGTATCTTTGTAACAATACGATTTTTTCCTAGCTGTCTTTTCCAAGGAAAATCGATTTTAAAACGTATTGCGTTTGTATAAAAGTCGTGGGTATCCTAACAGTTTGACTTTGCGCCTTTCAAGCAGAGGGTGGTAGGTTGGAACGAGTTATTTGAAATTTTCCATGAGCTTTACAGAGAAGAAAAACTACACTTAAGAAATTCAAAGGTCTATGCGAAGTTTCCAGTCTGGACCGGGCCTGTCTAGAACTATGAACCTAGGTCCTCTCATTCTAAGAGTTTATGTCCTACATTGGGAAGTAAATATTTAATACAGACCTAGATGAGCGTGTATATTATTTAAAAAATCTTTTGATGGATTTGCGCCGAAACGTTAATACATTTGGCTATATTTCATATGTCAAGACATTCCATTTAATTTATTTCCCCCAAGCACTAAGGCCCCTAACCCAACAGTCTGTATCTATCTTGTCACTTTCCACAAAAGGTTCAAGTTTGTATACCCAACAATGAAATATGTAATGTAATGCTAGTGACATAATAGTTATTTTCTGAAAGGCAGCAATCAATCAAAGCCCACCGGATATCGACAATCGGCATACGTAAAGAGTTTTTGTGCTTTTTGTGCTTCCACCCTCGGACGCATTAATCCTCAACGGCTATCAATTTTATTGATGTTTCACTTTATTACCGAATTTATTATGTAAATTGATACTTGATTTTACAATCCATTAAATTATAGAGGAAGCACGAGTTTATTCTTGACATGACACCTTGTCGTACGACATGACAACTTGTTCTAGCTGTGGTACCAGAAATAATTGTCTTTCCTCGTGGTACCACTGAATAAAAATTGTTGCTCTATTAGCAATAAAATACAATTTTTACATATTTTATTTTGAATGCCTACCCTCATTAGTTTCCTCGCTATTTTCATTTCATAACTAGATATTATCATATCAGCCATTAATGGAGTATTAATTCTACTAATTAATAACTATTAAGTATAAATGGGATAATTTGCGAACTTGTGTATTTGTTACTCTTATGTACGCTAAAACAGTTGAATGAATTCGAATGAAATTTAGTAATTGCATAGTTAGATTCCGAAAATAAATTGCAGGGTTTTCCACCTAATTTTAAATTAATACCTAAGTAAAAAATATTTAAAAACTTTAAATTATGACATGACATTTTGCACGAGTTTTCTATTCATAACTACATGGTAGGCACCTAAATAAAGATCACTATAATTTATGAGAATTCCTTTGCGTAGTAGAAAGCCCAAAAATTAAATTCAACTGTTTTAAGCCTGGTAAAATAATTAATTGCAAAATATAGTTTTAAGCGTCACTAAGACATTTAAACATTAATTTTAATCAAAAATATAAATTACTCAGAATTACTGATTAGCTACAAAGTACAATTATGTGCTCTGATTTTCTGCATAGGTAAGTAATACACTACTAAGGAATCAAGTATTGGGCGTAATAGGCATAAAAGGCGCAAACCTTTCGCAGTAGCCGAAGAAAACTTCAATCTTATAGGAACCTACGAACAAAGAGTAATCCGTTATAGTTTGCCTACATCAATAGCAGTAAATCTACGAAAGACAGCCTATACCCTTTATATGGGTCGTTCAGAGTAGGTGGTTCTTCGTTAATATTAAATGCAAATCGTAGAATGGACGACATTTTGCTTGCATGGTGAATGACAGGGCGCATTTTTGTTAGTATTCAAGTGTACAAAAAAATGTAGAGATAAAAAACTTGTCTGTGGTCGAGATAAATGTATGTACCAATTTTTTTTTAATATGATTTCACTGGCAGAACACTGGCTGGTTGGTGAAATGATATCAAGTGGTCGGCGAAAGGATGTGGTCATGCTCATGCACTATGTGTCACAGGTGTGTGTTACATGCTGGCGCTGGATCGGGTAAAAGGGCGTGAAAATTAAGCGGCACTATACCTAGATCTAGTAGTGGGTGGACGTGGACTAATTCGATTGATTGATTGAACTTGACATCAATGTATTTCAAGACGCGCCAAATGTAATAGGTACAGTCAGCTGCAGAGAAAAGGTACCCCCCTGTAACGGCGGTATCCATGCTTACCGCCATTACAGGGGGGTACCCTTTCTCTGCAGCTGACTGTACATTAGCAGTTTAACTCACTAGACTAGACTGTTTTAAAATTAAACCTGAAACTTTTAGCAATAAGTTGGGTTAGTTTGAATAACCTCGTAGGTAAATATTTTACATTATTGATTGGTCAATTAAGTGTCGGAAGCATGACTATCCTCCTAACGCCCAGAGTCCTTTATAAAGGACTTATTGTAATTTGAACATCAAACTCTATCATAAATGAAGAATTTTGAAAAATGAAACCCCAAATACATAATTATAACTTCTTTTTAATTAATTTTAAAACACAATATAAAAAATAACATATCAATCCGTATTCCAGTCGTAGGTATGACAATGTCAAACTCTTTTTTTTTAATCCCCTCTTCTCTGTAGCTATGATAGACAACAATATTAAAACTCTTTTAATAATTTTCCTACACTCGGCCATCCTGCAGTTGTATGACCTCAGACAACTTATAAATGGTACCTACTTATACACATATACAACTGCAAGTTTATATCATCTCATTTAGTTATAAA
The DNA here is from genome assembly GCA_037349165.1 of Choristoneura rosaceana. Taxonomy (NCBI): domain Eukaryota; kingdom Metazoa; phylum Arthropoda; class Insecta; order Lepidoptera; family Tortricidae; genus Choristoneura; species Choristoneura rosaceana. The sequence goes on from JAZBNJ010000022.1 coordinate 8,406,714, forward strand.
TAAAAATAAACAATACTTCATCCTATAAGAAAACAATAATAAATAAACAAATATAACAATCTTAACATCCTGCACGTTAGCGCCTTCTTTAAGCATCGTGGATTTTTAAAAGTTTTCTCAGATTTAATCCAGAAAGCGGCTGCTCCGACTAAGGATTTGCAGGCTATAAGTATTTGGACAACTGTTTCTCCGACTTGGTACAGCTCCCTTTGCCGACTCGGCCGTTACTGCTAAACCATCTTTCTTCCACATGTTTCTCGCCTTTCATAATATATATATATTTATAAACACCTTGAACACCTTAAACACCTTAAACACCTTTACACCTTTAACACTTTCAACTCCTTCAACACCTTCAACACCTTCAACACCTTCAACACCGTCTATACCTTTAGCGCCTTTATCAACTTAAATCATCATTTTAGTTTTATATCATCGCTCTTGGACACCGCCATTTTTCTTCCTAACACTTTTTGTCTAAAACAGTTTCATTCTTCTTTTTTCGTAACGCCAACCTTTCATGTTAGTTAAAATTCATCCCGGACGAGCCCCCAAATGAAGAATTTTGAAAAATGAAACCCCAAATACATAATTATAATTTCTTTTTAATTAATTTTAAAACACAATATAAAAAATAACATATCAATCCGTATTCCAGTCGTAGGTATGACAATATCAAACTCTTTTTTTTTAATCCCCTCTTCTCTGTAGCTATGATAGACAACAATATTAAAACTCTTTTAATAATTTTCCTACTAATAAATGACGTAAAGTTTCATGTTCATAAATACAAAAAGAATATATTTGGGTGTTAGGAGGCTATACCTAATTTGAACTAATTTTGATGAAAAACTAATATACAGGCGTTCAGTGAAAGTAACCCAATCATCTGGATTAATTTTAAAACTTCTTGTATTTAGACGACATCGTAGCTTTTCTTTATTAGAGTGGTTCCCAATCTCTCAGCTACATGCCTATACTCTATAGTAAGTAGGCAATAAAAGAGACTGAACATAACTTTTTTATGCTTGGACTAAATCGGAATCATAACGAGCCGATGAGAAGGCTGTAAAGTAGATTATATGGATCATTTCCATCGGCAGTTACTCGTATACGCTTGTTAAACTATTGGACCGAGTTTGAGTCACGAATTCAAATTTCAGAAGTGAAGTTGCAAAGCTATTGCTTTATTGCTTGAACTTCGCATTTCATAAACTAAAATATCTATTTCGAAAGATCAATAACCCGGTTGACAGTTGTTCTTCCTATAAAATAAGGTAAATTGAGACACGAAATAATGACTATCATAAGCATCATCACCATCCCAACCTATACACATCCCACTGCTGGGCACAGGCCTCCTCTCAGGATGAGAGGGCTTGGGCCATAGTTCCCGCGCGGGCCCAGTGCGGTAATGTCATCATCTACAACGAAGATGCAACGTGAAATTTAAAAGCTACCTCGCTCTTTTGATCACTAGTTTATTTTAAGCCGAAATAAAACGTATTTATTATATTCCAAAAAAACCTATTGTATGGCGTTCTCAACCAATCCGCATATTACTTAACAGTTTTACACATATCTTAGTATACGATAATCGCTGTTTGTAGTTTGGTGTTTAAGTTAGAACTTCTAGCATCAATGGCGGGAAACGAAATCTTGTGCAAAGTTTCCCGTAACGACTAATTAGTCTAGTCCCGCTCAATTACGGGATTTCAGGGTTCCCGGGATCGCGGGCGGGGCTCGAAGGATATATTATTTATGGACTGAGGATTGGGATATTGTACGGACAATTGATTCCGCTATCTCTTTTTGAGTTTTTAGATTGGATCGTCTTGTTTTTATTAACCCCTGACGCAAAAAAGGGGTGTTATGAGTTTGATCGTAATGTTTAACCCGCGACGCAAAAAGAGGGGTGTTATTAGTTTGACCGTTATGCGTATCTGTCTGTCTGTGTGTCCGTCTGTGGCACTGTAATTCTTAAACGGGTGAACCGATTTGAATGCGGTTTTTTTTTATTCTAGCGATGGTTCTTAGACATTAGGTTCAGCCGTTTTTGAGATACTTATTGAAGTTGATAACTTGGAAGATGTGCTTCTGTGAAATGTCATACGCCTCAGTTACCTCATACTTTTAGACGAGCAATTCCTGTATATATTTATATCAAAGCATAAAAGCGATTCATTATATATTATATACGTATTTATATTTGTTAGTCTTATGTTACACAGGTACTTAATACAAAGTATTTGAGCGACCAAGCTTAGCTCGGGCTAAAACTCGAAAACTCGTGTTTTCCCAGAGATAAGACCAAGCTAGATCGATTGTTCATCCCCGAAAACTTTTACATACCGAAACCTCTCCGTTTTTTCGTAGTGAAAGAGTAAAAATAAATGTATTTTCTATCTTTTTTTCTTCTTTCTAAAGAACTGTCAAGCTGATAAAAGTTGACAAAAAGTTCGATAACTTCTAAAGGAAGTAGAGACAGACAGATAGCAAAAGCAATAAGTACTTACAGAGTTTTTTCCGGAACGGTGGTAGATTTATTGTCAACCCTAAAATAAAATAGCCTAAATAGAATACAGATATTTTCACTTTGATTTTAAATTTGATCAGTTACTTATTTTACTTCATAAAAATTCTTATCTGATACTCCAAATGTATAAAGATTACCCTTGTGCCCTGAATAAACATCAGCAAGTGCTCTAATAACTAACTCGCGTACAAAGGTGTGTTAGGCCTGCACGACCGCTGTCAAATGCAGCTACGGAACACTGAAATATTTAAATGTAATAACATTAAATGCTTTCAATGAGCGTCCAAATTATTTTCCGCAAAATTTTAATACAAAATAATTACCAAAGAAACACAAACAAAAGACTCCGCTTCTGTACACACAAATAATTCCCGTTAGAGAAGAATCAACGAAAAATAACGTTACAAATGGACTTATATTTTTCTCGTGGTTTTTAATATTAACCGAGTTGACGTCACATGTGACATCAAAAGAGAAAGTTCCATCGAAATCTGTCATGTGGGGAAATTGTTCGAGCATTAAATGTTATTCGATAAAAAATAGACGTCCTGAGAGGAATGTCCTCGTCCTCGTCCTTATCAATATTTTAATCTTAGTTAGTCGTTTCATCATTAGGTACTTCTTGTACTTAGGCACAAAGAGAGAATAACGTCTTACTCTTAGACATAAATATTTGGTTAGGTAATATTTACTTCTGCAAACTGGTGAGCGTTGTTTTCCATTCGCTAAAAGCGTTTGCAGCAGCGCTCATATTTTGTGCAGGATGTAAATTCCACGCTCTCATTCGCCGTGTGTGCACCATGTGTCAGCTGTAACAGCACTTCCATTGCGCTGCAAGTAGCGACAGTAATTTCCATGCAAATGAAATTTCACGAAATAACTTGGCCAGTGAGATGGGCTAGTGTTTGCAAATTGGATGAGACCGCACAAACATAAAACCTTCTGGGCGATACCTGCAATGCAGCAAACTTTGTACAGAGCTACGCATCCTGTTAAAATATTTCATAAGCCGGCTTTTGCCTGGAGTCTGCGTTTCAAACGGTTTTTATAAGCAAACCCTGCTTAGTAACATCGTTAATGTGTACCCGGGCGCGAAGGTTCTGTACCTACATTAATATCAGCATTGCGTTTTGCGATTTGTGACATCATTAACGACATTTTTTTATCAAAAGAGTGCCTATAACAAACGTGTATGTAATGTAGCATATTTATCTTTTCAATTATGTATGAAATAGCTTTAAACGAGCAATTCTTGTACGATCTTTGACACTACCAATTGGATTTCAATGAAATTTGCAACACGCGTATCTTTAGACTGTCAAAGTAGCTCAGTCAAAGAGGGGTTTAACATTTGATACGAATTTAAGACGAGTAAAATGAGGCAATATTATCCCCAACATGAAGTTTCAGTGGAAGTAGGTAGTAAAATAAATTCGTCTCTGTATTGTTGATTCCGAATATTACGACCCTGTTAGTGGCTTGGTCCCGTCACAAATCGTTTGCTTGGCTAAATTTTCACCATTCGCCACATCTCTTATTTGCACTTTACTTTTTAACGCCGTCTTAAGGTTTTTTCTTCGAGTTACCTACCGAAAAATTTCACGTCACCCTACTGGTTATATTCGCATTTTCCTCTGTATGTATGTGGGCTTATTACGCACTTAGCTTCTTACATAATAGAACTTAATGCCATATTTCATGCATGATACAGCTTAAACCACTCTTTATTTCTTTTCGCCTTTATTCTTTTGCGCAAAATGGCCGGATAATCTTATACTCTCTGTCGTAATGTAAGTGGGTGGGTAGAATTTAAAAATTCGGGTCATTTTTCATCGCAAATAACGCTCACAATTTTAAGAAGGAAATAGTTTGCATTCTTTATGGTTCAGACCATAAGCGAGTGTGATCTTAAAGACAAGGTATATTAGCTCCAATTTTGAAAGAATTCAGCGTCAGTAATTTAAAAAATCTATGTTAAATCTTGCGCGCTCATTCTTTGTAAGTGGGTAATTTTGTCTGTTGACTCAAAAAGCAAAGGAAGTATACGAAAGTAGGTTGCAATAAAAGGGGACGTCGATGTCCCTGTGGACGCTTCACTGGGTCATAACTGGAAAACTGGAATTTAGAATTCTTAACGTTAGGACACGATAGTGTCAATGTAGGCAGTCTAAAGAGCGCAAATTTACTCAGAAAGGCTCAAAGTATTAACCCAGATACCCAATTCTAAGTTTAACCAGGGGGGTGTCACTACGCCATTCCGCCGCCGAGCTAAAAGTGCGTACCGGGCCTCCCCAACGTTGAGGCGATTCAGTGGTTGCCGCGCACTGACCCGTGGCGCACGCGCGCGCCTCTTACGCAGTACGACTCAATTTACGTCGCAAACGCGTGTCATAATTTTAATTGGCAACATGTATCCAAAAAAATACTGCATTGCAGCCGATTGTCGGAACAATGAAAAAAATAGTAATTGTCAGTTTTTCTCGGTTCCGGCAAGTGAGAAAGATAGCGAAAGGTACGGTATTCATTACTCATTTATATTTACTGTCATGGTACCTAAATCTATAACAATAATTAATAAATATACACACAAATGTTTTATATCATATACTTATTTAAAATAGGTGGTAGGTAGCTACATATACATATAATCCATACCTACAACAAAAGAAAATCACGTGTCGTGTATACCTGTGTAAACTGATTTATATGTTCGGTATTCATTTACCTAATAGTTAGGTATAACAGTTTCTGCATGTGTACCTTGCGTGGTATTTATACTTATAACACTTACCAGACATTCTGAAGCAACTGTAACATGTGACTATTTCTCGCATCAGATGTACTTACATATTACCTGTCTCTTTCTGTGCACTACTGTGAGAAAGTGACGGGTGACGTGACGTCTCGCAACGAGAGTCATTAAGCATAGTTGCGCTGGACTAGACTGGTACCAAGCTTATTCTTACATAATATTCGAGCCTGCGCCATAGAATAAATAAAAGTGCAACCGTTAAGTAAATATTATAAACAGCATAAATCTGATAGTATAATAGGTATTCTATTAAAGTATTGACAACCCTATTTTCGGAATATCTGACAAGGTGTGGAATAATGTCGACCTTCACGCCGCGCCAGAGAGCTCAATGTCGGCTGCTCGCGTGCGGTCCGTTTGTTAATAATAATTATGTAGGCACATAAAAAGGCGGCATTTGTGAAAATCAAAACAGAGAGACTTCTGTACTTGTACTATTATCTATTCTGTGGTTTAGCGACAGATGTTTATGTTTTGAAATGAGGCGGGCATCTGAAAGCAATTTGGTATTAACTTTGCTGTCGTGTTTGGTAAATAATGTACCTTTTATTTTCATGTCTTGATTTTCATTTTGTTTATAGTATATTAAACGAATTAACGTCAATTTAGTGTAAATATGATTATTCCACTCTATTGATGTTGGAATCGTGTAGAGAAGGTGTAGGTATGTATTGTAACACAGTGAATTATCTTCGAAACAAATAACTGAAAATAACCCCTTCGTATCAGCGCAACGGCCATTCGCTTGTTGACTTTAGAAATTAAACTTCTGTTTGTCTGCAAAACATACCTGGCTACCAATTTCCAGTCCGTATGTTAAATTATTCAAATGTTATTTAGCTCGGGACATACCGCGGCCTAGCATTCTGCTTCGCCTTGTATCATTTGGATCAGTATAAGGAGATAGTTATGCCGATTCAATTATACCTTCGGCTCTATGCTAGCGCGAGTGAATATTGTAATAGCACTTAGGGTTTGCAATTCGAATATTCGAATATTCATATTATTCGAATATCCGACAAAAATGAAATTCGAATTTAGCAGTGTTGATTATTCGAATAAAACGGATATTTTGAATAGTCAAAAATAAGAATTAAATAATTCTGTATCGTCTTTAATAAAACGATAGAGTCGTACTTTTACTTACATTAAGTACAGAAACGTTCATAATTGAACTCCCAAAACGTTTCGTATAAAAACTCAAGACGGCAAACTTATGACATCGATATATATCGATATTGAATTAAGTATTGCTTGTTAGTTGTCACTTTGAGTTTCTTTTTTCATTGAGTTTATATTGTTGGACTACTTTACTTTTAAATGAGTGTATCATCATCATCATCATCATCATCAGCCAACAGCAGTCCACTGCTCGACATAGGCCTCTTCCATGGCGCGCCACAACACTGTCTTCAGTCACTTGCATCTACCCGCCGCCAGCGACCCTCTTAAGGTCTTCCGTGCCTCAGGACTCCCTGCACTACGTTTTGCCGTCTGTGGTTTCCATTTGAGGACTCCTCTGCTCCAACGAATCAGGCCTGCGACAGACGTGGCCAGCCCAACGCCACTTCAGAGAACTAATTCTTTGAGAAACGTCGGTGACTTTCGTTCTTTGTCGGATAATGTGATTTCGGATTTTATCCTTCAAAGAAACCCCTAGCGTTGCTATCTCCATAAGTCGCTGAACGACCTTAAATTTGTGGATTAGCCCCGCAGTCTTGGTCCACGTTTGGCTCCATAGGTCAAAACTGGTAGGAGGCGCTGGTTGATGACTTTCGTTTTTAGGCACTGAGGGATGTCTGACGACAAGATATCCCGAAGTTTCCTGAAACAGCCTAGCCCAACTGTATTCATCTATTAGCCTCCTCAAAGTTGTTTGTACTGAGTTGTATAGTCTCACCAAGATATACATACTCAGACACAATTTCGAGTGGAGACACAACACTGACAGGAGGCACGACACAGGGGTTGATTATCTTCTCTGACTTCTGTATAATCTGCCTCACTGGGTGTATGTGGTCTATGGTACTGTAACCTTTACGAAACCCAGCCTGCTCTGGGGGCCGAAAGTCGTCGAATTTTACCGCAAGTCGATTCGTGATCACCCTGGCGAACAGTTTGTGGCTCAGAAGCGATATTGGTTCAACAGTACCACTATGCTTCTGTTCCAAGCCTCCGGTGTAGTGCATTTGTGAGTGACGGAATTGGAAAGCCTCTTAAGCTGTCTGAGTGCAGGTAAGCCACCAGCTTTGAGAAGCTCTGCATTAATACCGTCTTCACCCGGACCTTTCTTATTTTTAAGCTGCCCTAGGCCATTCATAATCACGCTCATTTCGGCACGTCCGGGATATCTTTAGTATAGTGGTGAGTTAGTGAGGCTTTGATGTTATTTGGATCGAGAAGCAGCATGAGAAGCATACAGTTGTCCGTAAAAACTCTCAATCTCGGTGAGGATTTCTGGCTTAGTGGAGACAGTTTGGCCATTTGAATTTTTGACCTTCGTTAGGTTGCTTCTTCCAAGTTGCTGGATAAAGACTTTTGATCTGCGGTTGCGCTCTATTGCCTCCATAATAGAGTGGGTATTGGAACTACGGGAGATCTCGCCTTATCAGCTTTCCCACCTTCTTGCAGAGCATTATTTAATTTAATTTCACAAAATATTCATATTATCCGAAAAATTCGAATATCGAAATCGAACTATTCATTTTATTCGAATATAAAAAAAGGTTCAAATATTGCAAACCCTAATAGCACTGATATCTTTGATACCCTGGAATCCGCTGCTATTAGTTTAATGACTGTCATACACAAAGGGCGCCTAAAAGCATTCACATGTTAGCTTATTAGAAGCCTAATGTTTAGCTACTGTTCTCATGTAACGTTTTTGTTGAAGATACTTACATACTTAGGTAGGTGTGCATAAGATTGATAGCTAGCTACGTAGGTAGGTATTTAATTTCGTTGCATTATACGAGGTTGTAATATTTCGGGCATAGCATTGTTGCTCTGAAGATGAGATCTGGTTGTGTTAGAAGTACGTCAGTGTCGTGTGGTGGTGGTGATAGATGGGTTTGTGTGATTTGTGTATGTGTCACGGGTGAGCAAAGAAATTATTTTAGTTCATTGCCTTACTTCTTGCCATATTACATGAACACATATCATTAGGAAGTACTTACCCTCGTGTATCAAAACTTCTAGTCTAATTTCCCGTTGCATTTTTGTATGAAAATCCGGTTGTAATTTTAATCGCATAAACATAGTGTTTCGTTCTTTTTCGAAAGAGACCATGTATCGTTTCCATCCTACATACGTTCTAACGAGGCCTTCTCTCAGATTGGAAGGGCTTGGTAGTTTTCATGTGAATTCATTGCATATTGGGAGCAATACAAGCCATTGTCGCCATTGAATTGCTTCGCAGATATATACAGGTTTCATGCTCATACGCACTTAAATAGGCCGATAAATTCACTAAAAACTCTTCCATTATGCAACTCCATACTTACTAATATTACATATAAATGCGAAAGTACGTGTGTGTGTGTAAGTTTGTTCGCCTTTCACGTCGAAACGGAGCGACGAATCGACGTGATTTTTGGCATAGAGATATTTAAGGACCAGAGAGTGATTATAGGCTTATACACAGCAAAACTTTTACTTCAAAACGTAATAAACAACAAAGTAAACCCTTTCTCATATACCGTGTCACTTACACGTGATAAAGTGATAATGCTCGTAATATTGAATCCGGTTATCGCTAACTTTCTCGGATACGTTAAATCACGTTGAATTGCCCAAGTTAGTTACCAATCTCTTCGCGGGAAACTTGGGAACACATGCTACAAAATCGATGGCACCTACGTGTCCCAACCGAGAGTACAGCAACTTTGTAAGAGATACGGCTGTGTACAAAGTACCCGTACGTTTATGAACGATAGACGGTACGGTACGCTCGCAAAAGCTTTTTTGTTGTCTTTCAAGATGCTACGTAAATTGAGAATTTGTTTATTTATTATGTTCACGTGATTTCTAGGTGTCTTTACCACAGAAGGAGAAAAGGGACTCTTAATTATAATATAATACAATACAACACAACGAAACATACAAAAAAACAGGTTTATGGAGAAAATTTACAAGTCAAGTACTAGGTTGTGCTTTATCGCTTCAGAGTGAACTCCTTTTACAACAGGAAGAAGAGAGGCTAGTGATCATTTAAAAAGTCATTTCGTTGTCCGTCTATCTGTTGAGACCCTTTTCTCAGGAACACTTGCAATATATTCTCTTGACGTAAAATATCTGGTCCACGCAATTAAATCTTGAGAAAGTTTATTTTCACACAAAAATGAATTATGATAATCGGCTTAAAGTAAAGGATAAAGTCTGAAAATCACTCAAAACTGATATTTTGCTATTCAGAGAAATACTAGCTGTTGTCTTCGACTCCGTCCGCGTAGAAGTATAAAAAATAGTTTACTCCTATTCTCAGACCTACCGAATATACTAAAAATAAAATAAAAATCGGTCAAACTGTTTCGGAGGAGTCTGGTTGGTTACAAACACCGTGACTGTAACGCGAGTCTTATGTATTAGAAGAATAAAAAGTATAATCTTTATCTGTATTTTATACAACCGTTGCATATGAGGTATTTTACATTCATCAAAAAAAGCTTGTAAATATGTATTTAAAATGACAATCTTAAAAAAAATGTAATTCATTATTATTACAAACATCCTTGGAACGAAAGCTACATAAACATAAAGCTAGCAAAGCTTTCGCAACGCGATATCATAACGCTCGGAAAGATAACTCCGCCGGGTGTACCCGGTCCGGCTATAAAACCGGTCCCGTGCGATGCCGGTGACCGAGGATGGAATCGAATGCCACTTCATTATCCTCGCCACTTGAGCTGAGACTAGATAGCGGGATCTAACCACCTAAGGAAAATTCTCGAAACGCTCTAAAATATATCTTGCGCGACGGATTGGATATCTGTTTATGCAAACGTGAAGAATGCTTTCGAGAAAATAGTTTAAGAATCTGAAAGGTACTGTTTGTTAGTTAGTATAAAAATGTGTATATGTTAGATGATATGCTTAGTGGTTAGAGAACCTGACTGCGAAGTGCTGCAGTCGCTAGGGAGCAAAGCGGTTAACACTCTTTCCCTGCCCGGATAACACCGACATGGAAATACCGGCCCTGTTTTTTGTGTACACGCCCATAGAAGCTCCTGTCAGTTTCTATGGACGTGTTCACAAAAAATAGGGTCGGTATTTTCATGTCGGTGTTATCCGGGCCAGGAAAGACTGTCACCCGGCAAAGCACTTTCCTATTTGATTCTAGTCACAATGAACCGTCACTATTACGTAAATCACCTTGGCATTTCGAGCTTCACATGTAAAGCGTTAGTACCAGTGGATGGAGTATTACCGTCAATATGAAGTAGTGACCCGTTTTTAGAACCATTCATATCCAAACGTAGTCGGGTCAACATGTCTACATTAAGTGGCATTTCAAACGGAACTAGATCAACTGACAGTGGATCTCTAGTTATAGAGTGAATTGTGGAATCGAAATGGTGCAAATTGATTTGTTTATCACTGGTCTTACCACGCACGGGTAAATCATTCGGTCTAGCAATTGAATAGAAATTCCGGGATTTCGCGAAAAATCACAGGGAATTCCCAAAAATGACATTGTCCATTTTATTAAATAAACTTGCATAAACACTAGTGGCACGTGGATCTAACCCAAGCGGTTGAAGTTTTGGAATTTTATTCCGATCGTTAGCAATTAGAAACGGCTCCAAGGGAACAGAAGGGCTACTCCGAAACACAACGTTCGAAGTTCGTGTCGTGCGATCCCTCTCGCTCTCGTATTAAATAGTATAAGTGTGAGAGAGACCGCACGACACGAACTTCGAACGTTGTGTTTCGGAGTAGGCCTTCAGCAGTATGTAACACTAATGATAATGACTCTCGGATTCGCCAAAAGTTGCAACGTCGTAGATTCTCTCTGGCTTTATTTTATTGCGTGCGTGAAAATCAGGGATCTAACAGTAAAATTGGATTGTTACTTATACATATTTTATTGCTATTAAGTAAATAAAGTTTCCAGTATTTTTGTTATAGTTGTTGTATGGTAAGGTTTAGGTGAAGATTTACATAAAACTTTGTTTCAAGGCAAAAATGTCTTGAATCTTGAGACATGAGTAATCAAGATTAGAATATGTAGGGACGAGTACTAGTTCTTAACCTTACAAGATATCTCCTAGTATCATACCTACATATCTTGTCCAACCGTTTTCACGTGAAGAAATAACAAAACACTCACGATCTTTTGTATGTAGGTAATTAGTACCTACTCAGGTTTTTACCATTTAAATAATCGTAATGAGCATAAAGCGGGACCATATGTGCTTATATAATAATAATAGTAACTTTTTTTACAGTAATGTGAGATGACTTTGATAAAAATTGAATTTGATACTTCATAGTTTTTGATTGCTATGAAATCGATTGTCCATATAATAATGAAGAAGATAAAGACTTCGACTGGAAACTGCAAAGGTGAACAAAAATGAATGAGTTCGTCTTCAATCTACTCTCACCCCGACTGTGTGTTCATAGTCACTCCATTTTATCCTATCTACCTATCTAAGGTGGCATAAATATCATGAGACACTGTGACACCAATGGACTTAGTCTCAACGTAAGCAATGCCTGTGATACGAGTACACTTAAATCCATATTTAACACCTTATACTAAATAACTGTCTCGACCGGGGATCTAACGCGGGACCTTAAGCTGCCAGCCAGGGTTTTTTTTATTCGACTGGATGGAAAACGAGCAAGTGGGTCTCCTGATGGTAAGAGATCACCACCGCCCATAAACAACTGCAACACCAGGGGAATTGCAGATGCGTTGCCAACCTAAAGGCCTGAGATGGGATACCTTAAGTGCTAGTAATTTCACCGGCTGTCTTACTCTCCACGCCGAAACACAACAGTGCAAGCACTGCTGCTTCACGGCAAGATTAGCGAGCAAGATGGTGGTAGGAATCCCGGCGGACCTTGCACAAGGTCCTACCACCAGCATGCATCTTTAACTCCTGGGCTATTCTGTTGTTATTTGATTACCAAATTCAAACTCATGATACTAATCCCTCTCTCTTCTTGTGAAGTTATTTATCTGTCAAGCGGTATAACGTAATGATAGAAAGACATGGGAATGAGACATGGCTTCTTTTTGTCTTCAGGTGTAGGGTGGCGAGCGGTAGCGGGCGACGCGCGATGATCGGCCTCATGCGCCGCCCGCGCGCTCACTATGCGACAGCCGTCGACCGAAGTAAGTAGTGCTCCCCCTCTCACTCTCCTGTTAAATACTACTTTCGTGAACGGAACGGTACGATACAAAGTTCGAAAATCGAAAATTGTATTATAAGATCTGAGGCCGTACTGCCTAATGTTTTTGACACTCGTGATCGCAATCAAATGACATATTTCGCATACAAAAGCTGTCATTTTATTGCGATCGCGAGTGTCAGAAACGTTAGGCAATAAGGCCTCTGGGGGCTACACTATGAAATTCGAAAATAGAAGTTCGTATCGTACCATCCCTCTCACTCTCGTATTAAATGATATAAACGTCAGTGGGACAGCAAGATAGGAAGTTCGAATCGACTCCCAATGGCAATTAGACAACCAAGTCGTCTCCGAGTATGGCACCAAAAAATATGTTTCTGAAATACTCGATTGCGCTTGTAACTTATAAAGGTCAGACAATTTGTCAATGTTTCGGATGAAACGACCTCTGAGAAAAGGAATCCAAGAAACTTAAGAAGGTATAATTTATTATTGCCAAACAAAACTAAACTTGGGCGTCAAATCTAAGTAGCACGTCTTTAGTTTTATTTGCTGACACATACATGAGCGAGAATGAGATCAGTGCAATGTGCAATTTGGTAAATGCAAAAGCGTTGAAACTCTTGAAGACACAGCACACTCCATGTCCACAAGTCCATGAGTAGTGGAACAAGAATTTGCCAACTTTTAATTGCTGTAGGTGAACTTGGAATAGTTAGCAGATACACATTAGATGTAGAGTTCCCTCTCAAGAGAGTTGCCAGAGGAACTGCGCCAGGCTTAAAGTTGGCGGTAATGGTCAATGTTGTTTGTGCACAAAGTTAGCTTTGTTCCAAGTAATTTATCATCACTATCGTCCGGGTGTGAATGTGCATCGTGCCATTGTTATAAATAACACATTCATAACATTGTGGAAAAAGATAAACACGTAAAAAACGACAGTTGATGTTCGTAGCGATAAATTTTGTTGCAGGTTGCTTGTTCTGGTAGGTAGATATTTATTTTATTTCAGAACTTATTCCCATTTTAAAAAGTACTGTTTGTTTTTCTTTTGTGACTTTTTGTTTTGTTGATTTTTTTTTCCATTTCCAGTATACTTAGTGATCGAGATTGCAAAGGTATGAATTGGATGATGGAAGTACAGTTAAAGAAACTGAATCGTGTACCAGGGTGGAACTTTTTTGCTACTGATGTAATATTGACTTTCCTTCATCTGCGTAAGGAATCATAATTAAATAGTTTATGAAAAGGTTTCAGTTTCCTCAACTGTACAATCGCCTGCATTGCATTAATATCTGCCACAGCGGAGCATGCAAAAATATCTGACAGGTACTTAAAAATGAAGCTGTATCAGATATTTATGCACGCTATATTGTGTCAGAGATTGGTGCTGCTGACTCTATCTTCAGCCAAAGAAGTCAACAAAACAGCTCGATTTTTTTCACTTGCTGTTTGTTGTATCGCGTGAATCATTTCATTAATCAATTACGTATGGACACTGATTAGCATACTCAGCGTGCAATTAGGAACCAAAGAACATGGCCTGATGTTTGACGTGTAACGTTTCAGACGGTTGACAAAGCGGTATGCACGGAGGAGTCGGGCGCGGCGCGGCTGGAGGCGGTGCTGGTCGCGCTGGTGGAGCGGAAGGCGCGCGCGCTGCACGCGGAGCAGGCCCGGCGGCGCCTGCGACACCCGCTGCTGCTGCTGCTGCGGGACCATGTGCCGGACGGTCAGTGCTAGTGGTGTCGCAGCTGCACGCGGGAGGCGGTGCTGGTCGCGCTGGTGGAGTGGGAGGTGCGAGCTTCTGCTTCGGACCATAAGTCGAACGGTCAGTGCTAGTGGTGTCGTAGCTGCACGCGGGAGGCGCGCGGCTGGAGGCAGTGCTGGTCGCGCTGGTGGAGCAGTAGACGCGTGCGCTGCTGCTTCAGCTGCGGACCATGTGCCGGACGGTCAGTGCTAGTGATGTCGCAGCTGCACGCGGGAGGCGCGTGGCTGGAGGCGGTGCTGGTCGCGCTGGTGGAGCGGGAGACGCGTGCGCTGCTGCTTTTGCTGCGGACCGTGTGCCGGACGGTCAGTGCTAGTGGTGTCGCAGCTGTACGCGGGAGGCGCGTGGCTGGAGGCGGAGCTGGTCGCGCTGGTGGAGCGGGAGATGCGTGCGCTGCTGCTGCTGCTGCTGCGGGACCATGTACCGAACGGTCAGTGCTAGTGATGTCGCAGCTGCACGCGGGAGGCGCGCGGCTGGAGGCAGTGCTGGTCGCGCTGGTGGAGCGAGAGACGCATGCGCTGCTGCTTCTGCTGCCGACCGTGTGCCGGACGGTCAGTGCTAGTGGTGTCGCAGCTGCACGCGGGAGGCGCGTGGCTGGACGCGGTGCTGGTCGCGCTGGTGGAGTGGGAGGTGCGTGCTTCTGCTGCGGACCATGAGTCGGACGGTCAGTGCTAGTGGTGTCACAGCTGCACGCGGGAGGCGCGCGGCTGGACGCGGTGCTGGTCGCGCTGGTGGAGCGGGAGGCGCGTGTACTGCTGCTGCTGCTGCGGGACCATGTGCCGGACGGTCAGTACTAGTTGTGTCACAGCTCCACGCGGGAGGCTCGTGGCTGAAGGCGGTGCTGGTCGCGCTGGTGGAGCGGGAGACGCGTGTGCTGCTGCTGCTGCTGCTGCGGGACCATGTGCCGGACGGTCAGTGCTAGTGATGTCACAGCTGCACGCGGGAGGCGCGTGGCTGGAGGCGGTGCTGGTCGCGCTGGTGGAGCGGGAGACGCGTGCGCTGCTGCTTCAGCTGCGGACCATGTGCCGGACGGTAAGTGCTAGTGACGTCATAGTTGCTGCACGCGAGAGATGCGTGACTGGAGGCAGGGCTGATCGCGCTGGTGGGTAGGTACATCGGGGATCTGGCAGTGCCTCGTCACCCGTTCCGATAAGGTTCGGATGATACTTATTCACTAATTTTCAAATATCCAATCTTATTTATATGTGTACCTATAGGTGCCTACTAACGTATCTGACGGCAGACCTAAGCAACTAAGGTATTGAATGCCTATAGGTCATAGGTAAATCGTGAAACAAAAATCTCGAAGATTTAAATACCTACCTACATTTCATCGCACAATAGCATCCTAAATATTTATAACACAGGAGTGTGTGTCCTTGCTTTCCTCGTCACACCAAATTTTCTTTTTTTTTACAAAAAACAGCTTTGGCTTACAACCTTAAGTGACAGTGAGAGCAACCAGTGGCAAAGAAAACTTAACGTTGGGCCCAGTATTTAACGACGGGCGCATACTTGTACCAGTTGTACCTACTCGCCTTAATTTCTCTTTGTATATCGTTCCAGAGGAGGCGTCGATCGTGGGCAGTCCCGGCGAGGTGTTGCCAGCGCACTGGTGCGAACACGAGCACCGCCACAAGCATAAAAACCTCAAGCTGCACTTGCACCCCGAGTACGTAACTCTCTAAATTTTACGGGTGATAGTCTTTACCGGCCCGGATAACACCGACATGGAAATACTGGCTCTGTTTTACGTGTACACGTCCATAGAAAGCTCCTGTCAGTTTCTATGGGCGTGTACACAAAAAACAGGGCCGGTATTTCCATGTCGGTGTTATCCGGGCCGGTAAAGCATTACACCCAATTTTATATGAGCACGTTAATAAGTTAGCGGATCAGCTCGTTGAACTGGCAATAGGCAAGCCATATAAAGCACGGAAAACTGATGCCCCTCGGGACCGAAAAGTTCTCGATTGGGATCACGGATCGGCAAGCGTAACGTAGGACGTCCACCAACGAGATGGACTGTACAGCCTGGTTAAAGTTCAGGAGGGATACAGGCCTCTTCCCACCCCAGTCAAGGCGACCCAACAGTGAATGTTTTACGGTGGATAATTATGATAACTAAAATAAACCATATAATTCTCTCTGAGGTGGCACTTCGTTTTGTAGTTGCCTACGAATTCACCATACATTATCACGAAGTTATTTTTTCTCCAATGAGGAGACTCTTTGCATAGATGTTGCTTGCTGGATTTCCATACAGAAAAAGTAGTCCCACGACCGGGATTCCTCTATTTGACCGATTTAGATAAAAACAATATTTGAATATACCGCTTGCCATATACAGGGAAAGTGCCTAATTTCACTGTTAAGAAGAATATTTGAATAAGAAAGTTAAGAATTTGAATGATTAAAGGAAGCTGTGGATAGCGCCATCTAGTGGGGGCTAGCTAGGTACTCCATCATTTCTGTGTGGACTTGGAGATTATAAGTTAAATACATTATAATAACACTGTGCTACAGTAAACTTTGTGTTCAAGTCCAACTCGACCTTGGCCGGTTCTACTAAATACGGACTACCTAAAAGCAAAAAGCCCCGACAAAAATTGTAATGAACGCGGTAAAAAACTGAACTAACTCTGCTCATGCGATACTTCACTTTTTAGGTAGGTACAGTTCGCCGTGAATGTCTTGTACGTTTTATTATATTTTATTCGTGGGTTTTAGTTTAGATTTAGTGCTTCAATAATTATATTATGGGTGATATGTTTTTAAAATATTTTTATTGTAGCTGGTATACGCATAGGTACCTACAGCTAAAAAATGTAAAGCGCCTCGTGCAATCTTCACCCAAATTCATTAAGTTCATTATACCAACGACAACAACAAAATTCCAGAAACTACTATATGTATACCGATCAAACAGATTCCAAATTCAAATCTATTGTCAGGGAAATTATAAAAATCTAAAAGTATAAAATCTAAAATTTGTAATTTTACCATGGATGGCAATATTTGAACATAGCTTCTCAGCCGAATTCTTAACCTTAGTGAGATTTATCCCGAACCGATATTACGACTTCTTTTTATGCGTGGATTTTGACATTTCTGTATACCCTCGACAGTGAGCTGGACAGTCCCGAAGCGCTGGAGTTGGAGAGGCGGCGGCGCAGGCGACGGCGCAGGCAGCGCGCTGCGGAGGCCGCCCAGCCGCGCAAGCATCGCACGCTGCTCGTCTCTGCCATCGACGAACAGGCCAAAGTTATACACGTAAGCCTACAGTCGGTGTCCGATTTAAAGGACTAATGCCCACTTGCAGTAAACACATAAATCTCGAGTTAGCGTTAAGCTCAGTTTAGTAGTGTCAAATTGTATGGAACTGTCAAGCTTAAGCCTGGATTAACTACTAAATCTAGATTTATTTTTTCCTGCAAGACAGCTTTAGACCCACTTGCAGGTAAAAATAAATCTAGATTTACTTGTTAAGCCTGGCTTAAGCTTGACAGTTCCATACATTTTGACACTACTAAACTAATCTTAACGCTAACTCGAGATTTATGTGTTTCCAGCAAGTGGCCATTAGAAAGTTAAGCCCCTGAGCACACTATGTGACAGGTGACAGTCTTTCCCGGCCCGGATAACACCGACATGGAAATACCGGCCCTGCTTTTTGTGTACACGCCCATAGAAACTGACAGAAGCTTCTATGGGCGTGTATGCGAAAAACAGGGCCGGTATTTCCATGTCGGTGTTATCCGGGCCGAGAAAGACTGTCACCCTATGCGACTGAAGTTCCGCGGCTACCTTTACGTCGGGTGTGTTTGGGTAATATTATGACATCTTATGTGCGGAAATTATGCGACTGAAATTCGATTTGATTACTGATTACGTCTGCAATGCTTTGTTAGTCGGTCGCGGAACTTCAATTACCGCGTCGTGCCGGGTGCGGTCGCGTAATTTCAACTAGGCAAGTGACAAAACTTGATTTTGTCACTTAGTCGCCTTTTAGCTTGAGCTCGGCAAAAAATACAGACTCGCGTTTTTGGACGCTTACTACAAATGTCAGAATAGGGTACAAACAAATAATAAAACTATACTTACACATATCGCACACCTAGATCAAAACAGTATTAACTCAAAATTGGTGTATTTTTAGTTAATAGTATATTCGACATCTACAGATGATGCCGCGTCAGCCAATAAAACAGAACCAAAAATATTCCGAAAACTCGCCGATAGGTGGCTTTGTAAGACCCTTTTGCACGCGGTGGTGCCTCACCCCGCCACCCGCAAGACAGTAGCATCGTTAGTTGCTGACCGAACACAACGCAGAGTGTACCTAGCACTTTGATTTAAAACTGATGTATTTCGAGTTAAGACTGTTTTGTTGACTGATTAGTGTAATTATTTAAGTATTATTTCGAGTTGTTACAGTTTTGATGAGTTGTCGTTGCACGACTGATGGACAATAATTATTCAAATTAGAGTTAACACTGTTTTGATGACCTAGGCAAGATATTTCTCTATGATTATTTTTGGTTCTATCTGTTTTCATGGTTTTAATTATTGCTTTTGAATTGCGTCGCTTTTGTTGAATGAAAATTTATTCTCAATTATAATTTGAACTAACACAGATGGATGACTCTTTTAAGTTTCATAAAACGCAGTAATTTATGTTGAAACTGTTTTTAAATGTCACTTGTGTTATTATTTGCTAGGCATGTTTGAGATTAATCATTTTTGAGTTAATACGCTTTTTATGGTTAATAATTTAAATACTAAACTTGTTTTAGAAATATGAAAGGACGGGGCCGTACCTATATTCGTGCAAATGGTTAAAGAAAAAGAAAGTGTTAACTCTAATATGCCGTCTCATGGCGAAGAGTTTCAAATGGAAAATAGCTTTTCAAGGGAAGATTTACCGTTGTTGACCGGTCAATTGGAATAAAATTCATCACCTGAGGGCCATTTTTCTGTTTCAAATAAACCAATGCCACAGTCAATTGAGATCCAACAACCTGATTATTATATTTCAACAATACGAAGTGACGACAGTGGCATCATTGATAATGATGAATTTGTTTTCATTTGCCTTGTAAAAGTTTATGCCAATCATGGTTCCTATTAAATAATATCTAGTGTAAAATTCATTATTTTCATTTTAACCTCATAAAACGTTCCAAATATCAATAAAACTACTGTCTTAATGAATGGTTTACTAACATTTTTATTGCATCAAAATCGAATTAATTCAAAAAGTAGTATAAAAAACAGTTCCAACTAAAAATAATTACGGATATCAAATACACTTAATTCTAAAAAACTGTAACAACTAAAAAACGGTATTTAATTTATCTTCTACATGATTTTAAAATTTAAATTATGAACACATCAACTTACAACCTCAGTTTGCTTTACAAAATTCAACAAATAAGCTTCTATCGTGTATAGTTTTCTCAAATCAACATTTTTGCCATTTCTGAAAAAAGCGATTTTTCGAGTTAATACTGTTTTAATCTAGGTGTGCGATATTACAGTTACGACAATAAAAAATTGACAGTTACGAAGAAAGTGGCGCCTTCATAGTAAAGATTTATTTACAAGCAAATAAGTAAGTTCTTTTTGAGGGCCCTGGAATCATGGATCATCTTTATAGGACGGAAGATGGATGCAATATGGTGTCGAAAGCATAAGATGGATAAGACTTTATTAAACTTCGATTAATATTTTTGTGTAAAAATGTATAGAAATTTGATTGATGGTGACAATTTTCCTAATAATGGTGAAGTATCACTTTTCAAATACGTACCATTTAAGTACATAAGTTCCCTACATAAGTGGATAGTGGACTATAAAAGGAATGCACTGAAAATTATTGTAATACAGAAAAAATACGATTGTTTACTACAACAATAAAATTATTCAAATATTCTTCAACTATGTTCTCTTTTTTAAACCAATTGTAGTCATATCTAAACTGAAAATTCAGGGTTCTAGCTTAAGCCATAACAAAAATACAGGGTGTTGAAAATAGCCTGATTGGCTTCGAGAAAAGTATGGTATGGCCGTGCCTTTGTTTTTTTTTGCTCGAATTGGCGGGGGCACTGCCGTGCCCCCAGATATTACGTACATTATTTGTCATGATTTTCACGCAAATTCCATCCGTCGTCCGCCCACTGATCATCTTATTTGATATTCAGTTGCCAACGCCATCTATTGAAAATGATTGAAAACTGTTTGTGAGGTTTTAACAGAACATTGTTTAGAAATTCCTTGGCCAGAGGGCGTTGATTATCATGAGTTCACCTAGCTCCAGAACCAGAAGTTTTTCATACGATTCGCTAGGTGTCACTGTAAGTTTGATAAAATACGTAAAACATTACATCAAACCATCATCAAACTCACCTCTAATTTGTCTAATATCCGCGAGGTTCATCGGAAGAGATATCTAAACTCACGCTTCCCTCACTCTCCAACTGCCTAAGTGAAACATTCACTCCACGCCATTGCTATGCACTTTAATTTTATTGTAACTGTATTCAAATATTTTATAAAAATACCTAAAAAAATCTCTAGCACAAGATAGAAGAAAGAAGATTTCTTTAGTTTATATGATAATCGTTATTTATTTAGGCCATGTTTAGGTTACAAAGCCATTTATTTCAGTTATCTGAAATAAACTATTAAGTATAGATACCTATTTACAGGTCAATAAAATTAAAAAAAAAAAAAAACTTCCTTATTTTAACGCAATAATAATTCCTTTAAATGGCCAAATAAGCAGGTAATAAAAACGGATATACATTTAAGTGTACCAAAGTGTGTATTTTTGTACCTATAGGTAAATAAAAAAAACTTTGTGTCTTCACACGATCTAAGTACGCTAAAGACATGAAGCACGTATTACAGGAGCAGCCGTAGGGCGCTTTACTTACTCTAGAGCAAAGTACATGTACATGACCAACGTCAGAAACGTCATCAACGTCATGTTATACGCCCTGACCGTACGTCCTGACCGTCAGCGCTGACCGCCGGTTGCGAAAATTTAGTGAGTGTTAGGCTGGAAACAGTGCTCGACCGACGGTACGTCCTGACCGTACATCCTGATTGTAAGCGCTGACCGTCGGTCGCGAAAATTCATTCGGTGCTACGCTGACGGCGAACTGCGACGCGTGTGTACCTACAGTTCACAGGTTGGTCGCGACGTCAGCGAAGCACTGAACGCATCCATACAATCTCATAGCTCGTCGGTCGACCGAAGACGCGTGACCGACGAGCCAGACCGACGGCTCGACCGACCGTACGCGCGCACCAAATCACGCGCGTACCTTCAGCGTAGCTGTGTGCTCATTCATAGACTTGCAGAAATATAGCTACGCTGACCGACGGTCAGCGCTGACCGTCGGTCGAGCACTGTTTCCAGCCTTACGCTGACGGCGAACTGCGACGCGTTTGTACAGTTCACAGGTCGGTCGCAGGTCGGTCACTCCATCAGCGAAACGCTGAACGCATGCATAGAATCGCGAAACAAAAACAAAAAAAAATGCGACCGACGAGCTGGAACGACGGCTCGACCGACCGTACGCGCGCACCAAATCACGCGCATACCGTCAGCGTAGCTGTGTGCGTATTCACAGACTTGCATAGATATAGCTACGCTGACCGCCGGTCAGCGCTGACCGTCGGTCGAGCACTGTTTCCAGCCTAACAAGTTTCCTTGGGGAAAACGCAATGTTATACTGTGCTTATGCGCCCAATGCTTGAAATTTGTTTTGTATTTGTTTACTTGTGTGTGATTTAAAACTGTTTTTGAAAAAAGCATTTGAAGGGACGTAGTGATATTTGAAATTAGTGATTGTGTAGTACGAAAACGTATACCATGTGACTGTACGTACCTATTCATGTCGTCCCCCTTGAGAAATGGCTGACAACGTGCAATGCAAAGATAAGCCAACGGGAACTCCTGTCTTTACTGCTTTGTGGTAAAGGCAAAGTTTGGCCCATGCCTCTTTGTTGCGTGTAAAGTCCACGCAAACTTTTGAACATGGCGTTTTGGGTTGCCTCTACGTGCATGAACATGTCAATATTATTTTGGAAAAGTTAGTAAGATGAGGGTAAAGGTGTTGTAACAGAAGTTTAGGTTCCCCTTGGTTGAAATCAAAAGCTTTCAAGCGTCGTTAGTATAGTTTGGTTTGATGCAATATACCGAAAATTCATGAAACTTAATTTGATTTGAGATAAATTTGAACAGGGATACCTTATCATTTTTAGAGGCTTTACTATAAATTCTGTAAAAGTCTACGTTTGAAGCGATATTTAATGCTGCTCCTTGTATGATGTCGATAACATTATTTAAGTTCGACTTTCCTTGGATCCTTTTATTTTAGATTTAAGTAGATGGTCCGAATTTTCGGAATCACGGATTTTATCAATTTAATTTAATTTTAAGTTTAGTTAAGTTGATTAATCCAGCTGGTTAAAATTTTAATTCGTATGGTATTGTTGTAATACACAGGATATTTTAATAGAAGTGATTTTGTATAGTCATCATCATCATATCAGCCGTAGGAAGTTCACTGTTGGACCAGGCCTCTCCCATATATCTCCAGTTGCTTCGTTTGCGGCCTGCATCCACCGCGAACCTGAGGCTTTAACCGCTACGCTTGCCGAATTTGTACAGTATTTATAGGTGTGTAACCTGCGACAATATTTTATTTTTAGTACAATGTAAAATGTGTATTATCCAGGTCCTAGACCCCGACGAGCTGCCTCGACGCGCGAGATACACCATCATGGTGACAGCCTGCCTCCTTCTCTTCCTCTGCCTGCTGCTGGTCGGGGTCACGCTCAGGATGGCGCCGCTCATCGACGATATGGGTAAGTCTAAGATAAGATAAGATAAGATATCATTTATTGCCACAACACATAGTACAACGAAGACTTATTACAAATTTAATTACAAACTTACTAAACACTAACATTTGCTGTGGCAAAGGGGATATACTTACTCAGCGTATGCTGTGAGTTAGGGTTTCATAGGCGGCCCTGACTGGCACAGCGCTGATTTTCAGTACACCCCTACCTCTATCTCTCTCTGTCTCTGTCTATCATGATTATCAACTGGAAGACGGTTACTGTTAAACGAACAGGAGAAATGTGGTGTTGCCCGTCCATTGCCATTTTAACTTTCCGTGTTCCTGGTTCTATCACACGAAGACACTCCGAGCATAGCTCTAGCCATAGCTCTTCGCGTGACTCTCCAAGTGGCCAACCGTCAAGAACAGGGGTAAGTGTATAATACTTATCAATTGATATTTAGGAGGGATCTAAAACGATCATAAACTGGTGTGACGTAATTTATGTGCCAGAATTCTGTGATGCCGTAAATAAAATAAACACGGACAGGGACGGCATCATAGATATACGGCGCATAACATTTTTTTAAATAGGAACAAAACTTAATATAGTAGTCCAGGAGAGAGTTAGTGTTATAAAAAATACGTTTTATGTAAATATAAAGATTGTTACGGTTTTCATATGGTTCATTTATGTGCTAATACAATGCGCTAAGGAGATCAGGTTCAGATTAATGATTTTAATTCTTGCGCGAATATCTAAAAAATAATTAAAGTATGAATATCTTTTATCATACACATTTTATTCAGTAGAGTATACTGTAGAACTAAAAACCAAAAAGAAGTGAATATTCTTTATAGTATTGTGACTTCTAGTTTTTTTTTTTTTTATGTAATAGCTGACAAACGAGCAGAAGGTTTACCTTCTATTCTGTTAAAAGACAGAAATCACTTTGATATTTCTACCCAAACTAAAACTTAATAATAAAATTAGGACACGTTTATAAATGCTAAAATTTGTATTCAAGTTTTTATAAAAAAGTAGAAAATGAAGCTAAAACCTTTTCGTGGCTCGAAATATCGAGAGGAAAATTAATCCCTTGAATTTTTTTCTTCTCAAGTAAATTTTCTTGATTGTATGTGGTCATAAGAAAGGTAAAAAGAGATGAGCAAAGAATTAGGCATATGTTATACGCGAGAGAGCAGCACGAATTAATATTGCCATTTTCAAGTACATACATAGGTACCTGTAAATGGGTAAAAGTGTCATAATAGTCAGTTTACTTTGGGTCCAAAAGGGAAGGAAGTCGTTACCTGATTGATTATGTATCTAAGGACCCATAATTTTAAGGGCGGATCTTTATTCGAAATTGAGAACCTCAATTATGGCGATTGTACTTTTATCATCGTCTTATTTATTACCGAGCGTGAGCGTGAAACGTGAGCGAGTTTGCGGCATCGAAAGAAATATACCTACCTACCTACCTACTACGTTTTAACGTGGTGAATAAAATGGTTTATAACGTTCTTAAACAGTGTATATTTTTGATACTACCTCAAACTGTAAGCAGACGAAGATTTAAGTACTGTGAACCGATATCAAAACAAATTGTTAATACCTACTACTACCAGATCGTAATTAATTTTAAAATAATTTGGAGCAGCAATGTAATGCGTACTACAATAATTTGATACGAGAGAGAAACGTTCTGTGACAGCTGTCACATCTACAAGTGCGACGTTTTGAATAAAAACAAAGCAGTATCATGTGGTGATTGATACATTGCGTGCTAATTAATTTTGTAATTAAGTCATTTTTTTAATAAAACATAATAAAATGTGATTATTAGGGTCTTCACTAACTACCTTTAAAGTGTGAGTTAGTATCAAAAAATACACACTGTATTTATTTTATTCTAGTCTAAAAGTAAAACTTATCATATAAGAACATATTTAGCTAGGGATTAGTGAACTAACGAGGACTTATAGGGAACGGTAAAATAACCGTAAAAATGACAATAAATAGTTCATTGTTGTAGAGGCCGGAAAAGAAGCAATAGATGAACGAGTTAGTTCGATGATACGAGTTCATCTGTTGCGCTTTTGGCCGAATCCAAACTCATATTAAATGAGACCAACCACTGTGCTTTTCACGACTACTGCGAGGAAACAAACGTTTATCACAAAACTAACAATAACAATCCAAAGACTGCGTTGCTTCCGTTTGGCTTCCACAAATTTTTATTCTGAAAATTATTCTGAAATATATTCGAAAAAGTCGTATCGTACTGTACTATGAAATAAACCATAATATATGAATACAAACCTCTGTACTCCACTTTGCTAGGAATTCTCTTAAATAAATGTTTTCTTACTTTCTTGTAAGGAGCGTCATCATAACAAGCAAACTCAATGTGGCGTACTTACCTACGTGGTAACGCCTTAAAAAATACAGCTTCCATTTTTAATTTAAACGGCGCGAGTTCTTCCCAATACCTAACAGTCCAGGTTGGAATCATTAATTACCTCATATTCCGTATATTAGCACGAAAATATACGAGTTCCACAACTCCGAAAATACTTTAAATAGCAGCGGAATTTGTAACATTTTTCCTTTTTCGAGTGTCCCGGTTTAATAATACGAATTTTCAGCTTTCGCGTCATGGTTGATTTACTGTTCAACCGATTAGAAAGCTGTTGAACGAAAATTAAGCATAATTGTACCCAGTATCTATCGGATCCAGATATTAAACGACTTTTGTACCTACTGTTCTATACGTCATTTCGTTGTGTTGTATTTAATTTGAAGCTATGATATTTTTTGGTGGATGAAATTTGGTACCCTATTTATTTTTTATAAAACTCCGTTGATATGATCAATGACTCTAGTCAAGGTTGAAAGTGAAATTCGACGGACAGTATCGGTTTTGACTAGCCGTTGTTCAGTAGCTTAGACCAGCGGTACTCGGATGTGCACAATATACCTCTCCTTGCAACCGGGTAAAAAGGGCATTTGTCCGAGTACCTAGGTAATTACTAAAAAACATTAACAACCGGATAGCGAAGGATCAATTTTGTTTTTTACTGCTGCTTTCTGGACTGATTTTTATACAGGGTTTTGAGAGAACGAGATTTGTTTTATATTGCTACCGCCAAGACTAGCCGTCCTGCTCTGCTCTAACCACAAACGAGTCTCAACTTAATGAACTAAAAGCATTTATTTGTTCACCCACGACCTCAGGTTTAGTTCATTGATATGGACCTCCACAAAGCAACGCCTGTAATAAATTATTTAGAGTCTCAACTTAACTGAAAATTAACAAGTGTTTAAGAAATGTTAAAGTTTTTTGTGGTAAAGCCAAAAACCTATTAGATACCCTATTAAACCTAATAAGGTCAAATTTTGAATTATTTCCGCCTACGTATCGCCCTTTAGCTTGAGTAACGAGTAACGGGTATGTTTTCCAGTAATTGAAATACTAAATAAATCTTACTCCTAAATTCAATAGCTTCATTTCCACGTGAGTCGTCTCAATGTTAGCGGAGAACATGCTTGTTTTACTTACGTTAAGCGAAGCAACGGTAATTGGAAATTCGTATAACGTTAAAAGATCGTAGATAAGCATTCAACTTCAATTTATTATTGACAACTTTCGATAGAAATCATTTACCCACTCGTATCCGTATGCCACTGTATTCATAAAGAACTCAAATTAAAACCCACGTTTTTAGATATCGTTCTCAAGTGATTTGTTTCTTCAAAATGTTTGTTTGAATGACTACACATATCAAAAAGTCTTGAGTCTGTTGTGTTTCGGCGTGGAGAGTAAGACAGCCGGTGAAATTACTAGCACTTGAGGTATCCTGGTGTTGCAGATGTTTATGGGCGGTGGTGATTTGCCATCGAGTCGAATAAAAAAAAAGATTCTGATTATACCGGATTATTCGTCGCTTATGACATTATTGTTTCTTCCTAGTCGCGATTCTGCACAAAATTAATTCCACACAACTTCATTTGATCACATTGTATGTAATTCATACGGTGCAGAATCGCAACTAGGAAGAAACAGGATTGTATGAAAATAATGACCGTGAAGAATAACGAATGTGTTTAAATTCATAGGTATGTGTAGAGTTATCTTATCTTATCTTATCTTAATTTTAGGGGTCCTTGCGGATACTTACACTTTGACCCGTAGGGATCTTTTGTGTAATTATCCCTCCTTCACACTTACTCCATTGCTTTTATCACCTCATCCATGAATTGGATGATTTGACGTAGCGGTAGTGCCTTAAAGTCTCCTGGCGCGTGTAGAGTGTAAGTATGTGTAGAGTTAATACTGTGCAGAATCGCGACTAGGAAGAAACAATAATGCATACATGTCCAATAATTCATCACCCCTAGATAAATTTGATGTTGATATGTTCAAAACTATTCAGGGATAAAATATATCCCTATAGGCACTTTTCATAAGTTTACTTGGTGTGGCCTGTAATACGAGCAAAAAATTAAAACGTAGATCGTCCTCGTCAAACTGAACAACATTAGTTCAGCGACTTTTAAAAATAATGGAGTCTTTGAATTTTCCTTTTTTCATACAAATTACATACTGCTCTCAATGTACGCCATCCCAGAACACAACTGGCGTCGCCTGTCACGCTACGAAAATCAAGCATATTGCTTTACATTGCTTCTGCAAAAAAAATTGAAAATGTAATAAAAAATAGAAACTAATTATTTTTAAAAGTCGCTGAACTAATGTTGTTCAGTTTGACGAGTATGATCTAATGTTTCAATTATTTGCTCATATTACAGGCCATATCCGGTAAAGTTTAAGGTTTCTCTAAAAAGAAACAGTTACAGTTATATTTAGTTGTTTCTAAAATAACCGGGTGAGTATTCCGGCCACACCTGACGCCGGCCGCTAATCCGATCACCGGTTTCGATGACAACGAAGAAAATCTCCACAAATTTACTTTCATCGCAAAATCACGGTAAAAATCTCATAATGCGAGCCCGGAAGGGGCCGTTCAGACATGCAACACGAACACCTTAATAATCTGTGGATATAATAATTCAATTTTTTTACATAAAAGACTCTTGCGTAGTAAATTCATATTCATACTTGCTGACTGCGAGCCGGAATATTGCTGAAATGGCTTGAGGCTTGCTGAATATTTGCATCAATCCCGAAAAATAGACGTATATAGGAAGTTTTAATTTAAATCCATTATTTGCCAAACATGATTTAATTTGGTTGAATGAAACTGTTATTCAACAACACAGTGAATCACACGGTTATAGTAGACCCTGTCGACGTTTTGATCGACCTGCTATAAGAAGGGATATAAAGTCATTGCACAAATGAAACGTCGTTAAAAATGGTTTTCACTTTTCATGTTCGTAAACTAAATTATTATAGAAATAGCAATGCTTGCAAAATAAAAGGTAGACAATAAACATTTATTAGCTCTGTTGCTGTGTAACTTCTTCGTAATCTTGTGACTCAGGTAGCTAAAATAAAATAAACGTATCAGGTAAAGTATGTGACAGATTTTATTACCCGCGGAAGATAATATGCATTACCTAAAAACTGAAACATAAAGGGTGGCAAGCGTCTGCTCTACTAAGCTAGTTTTTTTAATAACAATCCAAAAAGGCTAGCTGATACTTTTTGCCTGAATATACTTTTTATACCTAAAAAAATTCGCCCTGCCGTTGAGTTCAAGTAATTTGATAGAGCATTCGCTCACTAATTTGGCCAGATATCCAGACTCATATCGTAGCTCGTTGTGAAGTTCACTTTATTAAATTTTTAATCTTAGGCTGCGTTTCAACCAGAAATGTGCGAGGATGTGTTGCGAGAAATGCGTTTTTCATGAACCAATAGGAATGCTTAATTTCTCTCGCCTCGCTTCGCTCAGCTGTTTTCATAAGAGCAAGGCTGTGCCAGGATATGTAAATGAAGTGTTTCTATAGGTTCATGAAATCCTTGCAACACATCCTCACAAATCTCTGGTGAAAACGCAGCCTTAAATAAATAAATAAAATATCATGGGACACTTGACACCTATTGACCTAGTCCCAAACTAAGCAAAGCTTGTACTGTGGATACTAGGCAACGGATGAACATAGTTATATAGATAAATACGTATACTTAAATACTATTGAACACTCAAGACCCGAGAACAAACATTCGTATTATATTCATACAAATATCTGCCTCGGCCGGGATTCGAACCCGGGACCTCAAGCTTCAAACTCACTAAAAGACGCAAGTATAGAGCTGTTGTTGTAAACTTTGTTGTTTTGTTTGTGATTTCAAATCTTAGGGTCACAAGTTCGAGATTTGTGTTGAGATGGCTAATTAGTTTATGTCAAAGGATATTCACTACAATTCTTGCTACTAGTTAACTCGTATAGTCGACCAAGTAAATGCTTTATTATATTTTATGAATGTTTTAGTATTGCAAATAAAATAGAATAACTAAAGCTGATTGCCACATTAATTTGTAAGTTTGATATTTTGACTTTTACTAATAATATTGCACTTTTACCATACCGGTAATGGAATTTCTTGGTCAAATATAAGGTTAAATAGAACATTCTAGCTTAGTTAAAAATATATTAAATTTGTATCGAAGCATTGTTTTTGTTTACTAAAAACGGTAACCACAATTTTGTCTCTACAAACTTAAGTTTTAACATCCCTTTGTCGTATTACCATGAAGCTAAATAAATGTCAAGGTCAACCAGTGCTTTTACAAAGTCTAGCATAAAATTAATGCCAACAATTTGGTTATTTATTGTTTACTCTATTGATGATACTAGCTCTAAACTTAAACCAACCCTTGTAATCACAAATCAAATTAACTTAATAATAACATTCACAACTACCAGTTAAATTACAAGCTAAATAAGCCTTTATTCAAGTGAAAGTTCGACTTAAGTTATATTTGAACTTTCCCAACCTCTATAGTAAGAAATGCAAAATTCTAACTTCGTATCTTCCCGTCCTGCATACACTAATATTATTTAACACGAGAGTGAGAGGAATGGTACGATGCGAACTTCGATTTTCGAATTTCTTAGTAGCACTCCAGTTTATTACAAGTTTGCGGCACGTAGTCAGTCAACAACAAGTACAATAAACCTGATATTAGAGATGACAATGTACAACAAAATGTGATATTAAAGCCACGATATGGCAGGGTTAATTGGTCTCTTAATGTTCGCGAAGGATTATTAAGGATGCCTCGATTATCCGCATCCGCCTCTGTATTTGAGGAATCTTCAAATAATTTTAGATCTTTCACATCTATAAATAAATATAATAAATAAATATTAATGGACATTTTTTTTTTATTCGACTGGATGGCAAACGAGCAAGTGATCACCACCAATTGAACAATTGACCTATAATATAGCCCCAAACTTAAGCAAAGCTTGTACTATGGATACTAGGCAACGGATAAACATAGATAAAGAGTTGAATACATACTTAAATACATATATTAAAGATCTAAGATCCGAGATCAACATTCGTATTATTCATACAAATATCTGCCCTGGCGGGGAATCGAACCCGGGACCTCAAGCTTCGTAGTTAGGTTCTCTAACCATTTGCCCATCGGTCGTTTTTTTAATGGCTTTCCATGGCGTTGCGGGTTGTGGGTGGAGGTGGAATCGAGTGTACAGTTAGCGGTGAATAAAAGGAGTGAGCGACGGTGTCCAAATATTTCGAAATGCGTTCGATTCGACACGTCGATTGCGATGGAGAGTGGTCCGATGTATTCAAGCACTTTAGCCGTTGTTTTTTTTTAATTTAGAATCTGAAGTCAGCTCTGTGTAAAAAAAATACTGATCTACCGAATTGAATAATTGTCTAATTGCGCCTGTTGTGGAGATAATATAGTTTATATGAAATACAATAATCACGTTTTCATTTAATTGGTGACTTACCACGGTGAGCTGCAGAGAAAAGATACTCGGGAGGGTAACCTTTTCTTTGCAGCTAATTGTATATAATTATTTTCAATCAAGTAGAAAAATCTATTGCTACAAATATCGAAAGCCAGAAGCGGGCGAATATTCAGCGTTTTTTCAACGTTTTTTTTGTTATTAAAAGAAATAATGCCCAGGGTTGTATTTTTACGAAAATTGAAGATAATACCGATGCTGGATTTAGCGCGAATAAAATTCTTTTGACTTGTCTTTCCGTTGTGCTATAAAAACGTGGGACGCTAGTGACTTTTGACCGCGCGGTCAAAACGCTCAAATATTCACCCAAGCATGTTTGTTGCCTAAGCATAGTTTCTAACAATAACTGTTTCATGTTCATTGTTTTTGGAATTTCAGAGTAAAAATACACTTTTATATTCAGTCTAGTAATTTTGGAGCATTGATACGATGGCTTTCAGTCTACTGCGCATCTTCACAAATCGTCTGTAGATTGTTTCCGCGTCTGCGTCCGCGCTAACCTCTACGCCAGCCCTGTGTAATCACGGCCTATTCAGCCTGCGGTTCGCTTTGACTGCTATCCTACTTATCATTCACAGGCGACTGCTGTTTGATTTCCAAAGAAACGAGATGGAGATAATAGACCTGAAGTGACTCATTTACGTTTAATATATGAAAGAAAGAAAGAAAGAAAGAAAGAAAGAAAGAAAGAAAGAAAGAAAGAAAGAAAGAAAGAAATCATTTATTGCCACAAAAGTAATAATTAAAAAATATATAAACATACACATATTTGTGTACATACATGTTACATATGTTTGTATGTATATATTTTTATTTATTCTGTATCAGTAGGCCGCAGTGGGCTCTTTTATAAGTAATTTTTTTAAACTACCAACGCATTCGGTAAGAGAACATCATTGCCAAGAAGAATGCACCGCAAAAAACTTGGCAGAAAGTCGTTTTTTTTCAAACAAATAATTACAAGTCAAATACTTATAAACTACAGTATAAAATTATAAAAAAATACACGATTTTTTTATAATGCAGGAATGTATGGCGTCCCTTAGTTAAAAAACTAAAAACTAAACTTCACCAGTCTCCACGTCACGTATCACGGTCAATTTTATGTAAAAAAAAAATCTTAACTATATCTACGTTCAGTAATACCCAAGCCAATCCAACTACTGGAAGTGGATCAAATTCGATTTTCAAATTTGAGTTTAAACGGCAAGTTAAATAAAAGCTTTTAAAAATAACAATATTAAAATTACATAACCGTTTTTTTTGGCAACGTTTTATTGAATATTTGATCGCTTTTAGTTTAGGTAGGTCTTAGACTGTAACAAACCGCGCCGCGGTGTCACAGTGTTCCAACCGAAGCAACTGGCGGTCTATGGGGGAGGCCTGGTCCAGCAGTGGACGTCCTACTACTGTACGATGATAATGATATAACATACTCATAATAGATTTATTCAATTAAAAACAAAAATTGACAATGAATAAATTACAACTTAAATAAATTAAATTAAAACCTAAATGAATAATTAATAAAGAAAAAAAAAACAATAATCAAAAAACTAAAAAAATAATAAAAAAAGGAATAAATCATCAATCATAACATACTTAAAATGCTTCAACTAAGTACAAAAATGACTACTTTACGTCTAATTGGCGACCTTTAATCTTATTCTTCTCAATTATTTAATTTACGAAACGCCATTTCCTTCACTTTGATGGATTTGCCGTTAAGCTAGAGATAAACTAGTTAATCTCGCTAATTAACTGTTTAACAAACTTGGGCGGAAACATTGCGAACAGAGCCTATTGTTTCGTATAAAATATCGTATAAATATTGAACGTATTGTTCTGAGAAAACAATATTTTTCTGATGGTTTCTTTAGAAATAAGTTTGATTAAAACATGGCTCATTATTACTTACTAAGATTCCAATGTCTATCCATCCGTACGTTTATCTCTTCATCGATAACAGGGCTATATTTTTCGAACAGTTAGTTAGTAGACACTTTGAATTTGTTCGGCGGTTTTTGCTCGCTCGATCTTAATAATACATAACTAGTACAAACCACTTTGTGTGCGAATTCGACTCATACTTGGCCAGTTTTTAATACGTAAGCAGGTAGTCTGTGACGTCCGTACATAATTTACTTGTATCCTAATTATCTAAGTATGCGAAAGATACAGTTAGGACACCCTCTTCTTCTTATTTAAGAGTTACAGTCTTGTCGGTGTAGCTGATGAATGGCTCCCAACTTCTTTCTACTCAAAGCTGCCTCCTTAACCTCTCTGCTACATAACGGCTATCTTCTTCTTCATTTGCTTTGTATACCTAGTCAATCCCCAGCCTTCCTCTTCCCTTCCACTTTGCCTGTTGAGATGACGTTTATGAACCAAAATACGAATCATAAAGATACCTTTTAGAATAAAAATATTCACCAAGTAGTGTATACGAATCAGAGCACAATTCTCTTAGATACTGCCAAATTCAATGTTATGTAGCAATAGATATTTTACCAAGAGGATTGCAAATATAATTAGTCACATTAGCTCCCGTGGGAATTAAAGAGGGTTGCTAGTTATACTTGATATACTACCAACAATGAAAACCGTGGTAATACTCGTACAGAAGCTATTACTTTAAAAGAAGAATATTCCTTAAGAACGAAAGGGGCAAGAAAGGATTTTTCGTAATTCGCAAGGCATAGGGAGCTAAATTTTTGTTCTTCCATGTGCTTTTATGAAAGAATACTATCACAATTTCTTAAATTGTTGAATAATTACTTTCAAAAATGACTAAACCATCAGAGAACAATTTTGCAAGTGTACAGTGTATTTTGCCGTTGGAAAAAAATATATCTAGAAATTGAAATATCAAACTAGGGTAGAAAGTAGCCAAAGAAGGTTATCTTCATACATATTTGGGCTACATCTTTTCTAGTAATTATTATATTTTATATAAATATTAAATAAATGTTCTTGAATTAAGATTGGTTTTTTGGAATCTTTTTGTATTTTTTGTTTCAATTCCAAATTTTTACTTTTACGGTACCTAAATTGAAAATACAAACTGAAATATAGAAATGCCGAAGACCTGGGTTCGATTCCCAGTGCTGGTCTTATTTTTTTGGTTTTTCTGTGCATCTATATTTCAGTTTGTATTTTCAAATATTCTTGAGTTATGTTGCTCGTATGTTTTACCTAGGAAATTTATTTAGGCCTTAAACCGTTGGTTTACCTAATTAAAGTCTTACAAACTATACTTTTTTTATAACTATAATATAATACTATAACCGGTTTCTTGACCTGATATATCTAAATGAAACACTAATAAGCACTATTCCAAGGAACATAAATCCTAACAGTAAATATTGTAGCCTTTTTATTTCAATGTTTCTAACTTTCCGTCAACGAAAGATTTGAAAAGAACTTAAAACGCATTAATCTGCATTAGTATTATGAAAATAAATTGTATAATACCGTCGTGTTATTGAAAATTAAAGTAGAATAAAATAGGATCCCGGCAACTTTTCCTAAGTAACGTAAGTCGTTCTAATCCCCCCGTCAGTTACTTTGTGAGAGGAA
Source organism: Choristoneura rosaceana (assembly GCA_037349165.1). NCBI lineage: Eukaryota > Metazoa > Arthropoda > Insecta > Lepidoptera > Tortricidae > Choristoneura > Choristoneura rosaceana. Next base: position 8,441,607 of record JAZBNJ010000022.1, read on the forward strand.
ATATTGAATTAAATATAATATCCGATATTTCGAATGGTAAGTAAACCTAACGCTTAAGAAATTGATAAGGGTGTTATGAAATATATGTCTAACCTTGATCTCGAGTAAATTTTAAAATAGTACAACAATACCCTTGTAAATTCGGTTTCTTTTGTATCATTTAACTTTAAATTACAATGTAATTGTTATTAAACGCAATGACACATATTATCCTTCGCGTTGTCCATTTGTAGGTCAGAAAATAACTTAAGTAGAACATAACTTACACGGAAAATTACTTACCTAGAACATGACCATCTCAGAAAATGACTTACGTAGAACATGATCTACTCTGAAAATATTTTTTTAAGAAAATTACCTACCTAGAACATGACCTAAGTCAACCAATGGGTATTTAATAATATTGTTGTGTCTTGTGTCGTGAATAAATGTACATATTTTCTTTTCTTTTTAAACGAGCTATTCTCGCACTCGTATGTTTACTACAGGGGGCCTACCACGATCTTTCCTAAACGATCCAAACGCAGAGCAGTTCAATTTAGGCACCTAAACTGAATCGTCGAAATTGGAACCACGACCTTTATTTCTCAGAGCTGAATCTCAATCGCTTACAAGTGAATGAAAGACCGATATTTTCTCTGATATATGTATCGCTATCGCTGAACCTCACTTGAAATGAATCACAAAAGCAACGTCGTAGTACGAAATAGCGATGCAGTTCAGTTTAGAGCTTAAACTGAATCGTATTAAGAGAGCGTGGTAGGCCCCCAGAACTCCTAAAAAAAGAGCAAAAGCTTGCAGCAGATGGTGGAGTATAGGCACATAGTATTTTGAAGTAGTACTAAATGTATTAAACAATTATACTAATTTCCTTGCTTCTTCGTTAAAATTCGTGCATCACAGCTATGTTCGTACAACATATATTATTATAATTATGCAGAAACCACCCTCCTACTCTTATAAATCAAATAATGTAGGTATATGTCACACAGGCTCAACTACTAAATACACTAAAACAACCTTAAAAACTACACAGATACAGATTTACTCTCTGTAATACAATAGTGGAAGGGGGATTCTATGGCTATCCATAGAATCTAGACCTAGACACCTGTACATAAGCAAAAGAGGCTGTAACCTATTCCAAAGTGTGCATCGTGAGGCCCCGGGCGTGCAGCAACGACGTAAACACGGTACAGTTGAGTCTCCTGCATCTGCATACATCTTTAGAGTTACATGCAGGTGTTTTCTTTTGCAAGTCGTAGCACTTAAACCTATTGGGAACCCCTAGTTTGGTGGGATAGTACCAAATTATGGAAATATTTTTTTTAGTTTCCATCATCCATCCATCATCAGCCTATGTTCGTCCACTGCTGGACATAGGCCTCTCCCATGGCACGCCACTGAGCACGATCTTCGGCCACTCTCATCCACCTCTTGCCAGCCACCCTGCGAAGATCATCGCACCATCGAGTCTGAGGACGTCCTACGCTACGTTTGCCGTTCCGTGGTCTCCACTCAAGAACTCGTCTACCCCAACGGTTATCGATTTTGTAGTTTACACTTTAAGATTTAATTCTCAAAAAGACCTCCGATATAAAAAAAATATGAAGAATGATATAAACTCAAAAGTGATTAACACTATGTTATGGGGTACTTAGCTGTTGATTTCCAATTTAAAACGGCTGTATTGATTTACGTGTTTCTGATCAGATCCCTTATAAGTCCGCCTTTGTACAAGTATCTCTAAGTTGGTCAATTGTCTTTTGTTAATTTTCTTTTGTACAATAAAGAGTTTACATACATACATATACCATCACTTAAGAACCTAAAACCAAGAATCAATTCAGTAGGTGAAACACGAGTGATTTACCACATTCATTATTTGATCAGCGTATGGCTGATATTTAATATTGTGACTACTTAATTAGCAATCACACGACACTTAATTAAACTACGAGGTAAAATCAACATTCATTCGCTCATTCTACACGCAATTCGTGGTGTCTTTTCATTAAATAAATCTTTCATCATCATCACCATTATCTCGACCTACATACGTCCCTTTGCAGGCCTACAGGCCTTCTCTCAGAATGAAAGAACGGGTAGCAGTTCTCGAACGGTCCTAATGTAGATTGGGAACACTGGATTTCTTTGCCTGTGTGTGCAGGTTTGCTTACGACATTTTCCTTTACCGTTAACTTTAAAATATAATTTCGTACATTAATTTCGAAAAACTCAAAAGGTGCGAGCCCGCGGGCTCGAACCCATAACCCACTAGTCTAGCACGACATTTTTACTAAGATAAAAAAGTTCATCAGTAGCAAACTAGCTGTGAATTTCCTTAAAACGACGAGGTTTATTATTAATGAAAAGGAAGATTAAGAAATGCCTAAGCACTAAAGGCACGAGCACGGAGATAATTTCGGGGCCGTTTTTATACTGCCAAAGAAAAGGCAAAAGCTCTAAGTACCGCATTCTTTATCTGCATGCTCTGTAAAGAACCTCTTGATATAACCAGGTGGTACTAAGGATGAGTGACGTTATCGGGCAGGCTGACTTGCAGGTCTCGACATGAACCATAATTTATCTACCTCACAACATCTGTTTGGAGAGATTTTAATTACTCCAATTTTCGCAGCCTCCTTTTTCACTCTCGATTAAAAAGATGAGTGCTGTGCGTCCCTACTTTGTTCACGATTTACGATCTGAAACATTGTACGGATTACCGCGTAAAATAATGGAGCAGTTGTAAAGCCAACGGAGCTATTTAACAACAATTTTAATCCTAATTACCATAATGGACCTGAACAGACATTCAAATCTGAAGACAAATTAACGGCGTGGGCGCTATATAAACGGTACAAGACACAAAAATATTCCGCACTAAATGTAGAAAAGTTTAGTTACAAGACATTTAATGTTATCCCTAAAAATGGAGCCTAAAATGCTACATTTTTATTAGGGTTTCGTAGTCCTACATGGAACTTTCAGTTTCGCCTTGTCCGTCCTTTCCGTCCGCGCCTGTGTTTAAAGACTGTTAGTGCTAGAAAGCTTTATCATGACTATTTTGCTAACCACACGGACGAAGTGGAAAATTATTATTTTTAATAATTTTTACTGAACCTCCCCTAGTGTCATGTATGGGAGATTATGTATGTATGTATGTGATTGCGTACACTTACACACTGCGTACGTTTACCGCACATCTACACGCGTAGAGTGGAGACGAATTTTCTTATTCGTCTATCTATCCATACTTACTTAATATTATAAATGCGAAAGTGTGTGTGTTTGTGTGTATGTTTGTCCATCTTTCACGTCGAAACGTGATTTTTGGCATAGGGATAGTTTATTGGCCAGAGAGTGACATAGGCTACTTTTTATCCCGGAAAAATGCAGTCCCCGAGGGAACAGCGCGGTATAATCGAATGACACGCGGGCGAAGCCGCGGGCAAAAGCTAGTATCTATTATATTCATAGTGTGCGATATCATTCCAAAAAGATCGTAGGTTTGCTAATACCATTTTTCGATTAAGGAATCCATATTAGGCGTTTACATTCTTAAAGTTCAACCAAAGTTTACTTTAAGTTTACCGTAGATTCAAGAACCTAAATGATCGACAAGAAAAATATTATGATTCCTATAAAAGTACTTCAATAAAGAAAGAAGTAAATACCTATTAATAAAATTTTAAATGTGTTTATTTGAGGACAAGCTGCTTGGTATGATAATCGGAGATTAATCAATGCCAGAAACAAAGACCGAGGTGCTCGCGATTGGCGAAACGGCATGGTGAATGGAACGCCTGTCTGAGACATCTGACATTTCTTGTTGTCGGCGATGCTCGACCATTATGATGCCGAGAGGTCTTTCATTGTCTATAGCAAAATACTAAAGCATACAAACCATTGCATTGTTCAGTTTGTCATAACGTCAACGACGACGTACGTATAAATTTTAATGTGATGCGACCACGCGACCAACAAACCTAACTACGTGTAGTAGTAATATGTAGGTATGTCTTACGTAGTAAATATGTAAGTAGATTTGTTTATCGAAGTAAGTAGTAATCGTAACATCGATTGTTTTCCAACGGGGTTGTATAATTTTAGTTCTAAATTGAAAAGAACCTTATTTCGTCTTATTCCCTAGCGGGTAAGCAATAAGACTAGTAGGTACTGCTGCTACAAAAGTGTTATTTTAATTCAACTATTACGATTGATCGGTCGGTGTCAGTGTTCATCGTTGTTTGTTATTCTAACTAAATAAAAGTGGCTTCTATAAGGTTGTTTCTATAAGGGCACACGCCGACCAAACGGAGGCCCTAAATTGTTGGAGCTTTATTACTTTAATACTCTGCAATGGGACCCTTCTTCTTCTTTTTCTTTTTGTTTCTTTGATGCCTAAGGGCACACTCTAAGACGGCTCTGCCCATGAAAATGCTATGAGAGGTTTGGTAGTGTTTATTTAATGTACCGCTACCTTAGTTTTTCAGAAACTTGCGCAAATCTAGATGACTAACAATTAAGGCACTTTTATATCTACAGACAGACATTGAGCGTGCCAGACACGTGCCGTGGCAGAAAAAAATAATATTCTTCTATACAGTGTTTATTTACGTATTTAAATACATATATTTATCGTTACACGGCCGCGCAGACGCCGACAGACACTTAATATAATTAATATTATTTTCTCTGCCACGGCACGTGTCTGGCACGCTCAATGTCTGTAGATATAAAAGGACCTTTACTTCTTAAATCACAAAGAGCGACGAGATAAACTGCAGTAGCTTTCTATACAACCGCAAGCATTTGAATACGCCGTAACGTAATTTAATTACACGTTAAAAAATATATTTCCCTTAATATAATTTTTCCAGACGCTCATTAATATTCGTGGCGCGTGCACCGTTGTTGTAAACGGTGGCCGGGCGCCGGCGCGGGCGCGTGTCGGCGTCGGATGCTAACGAGGCGGCGCATCGGGCTATTAATATGGACAATATCATATACTTTTGTAATTTTCCGGACAACTATCTATGTTGTGTTTCGGCGTGGAGAGTAAGACAGCCGGTGAAATCACTGTCCCTTGAGGTATCCCATCTAATCCTCTAGGTTAGCAACGCATCTGCAATCCCCCCGGTGTTGCAGGTGTCTATGGGCGGTGGTGGTGGTATGGTGATGGTAAAAGCATCAGCCGACCCACTTGCTCGTTTGCCATCCAATAGAATTAAAAAAAAAATCGGGCTTTCAAGAAAAGGTTTTCATACTTTTTTAAAAGGCCGGCAACACACCAAGTAGTTGGTACTCGGGCTGTGATCATTTTCCAACAGATAGCCGTATGCTCGTTTGCCTCCTTCTCATAATAATTAAAAATAATTGCTTTAGTCTAGTGTTTTGTTTGACCTATGGCCTCTTAGACATCGGTCACTCGCTAATTCGAGTCAGTTCAGTCGTCTCGTCATTATGGTCTGTATAACGACAAAATGGATGTTCTTGCCGCTAGCATAATGAACGACATAATTACCGTGGCTCTAAGACTGAAGTAATGGTACTGAGGCACTGGTCCCACCGGCGGCTACAAACTATTAGCGAGTAAAACTATAAACTACAAACGAGTGGGCGAGAGGTGAGAAGCGAGTATAGTTTTGCTAGTTTAGACGCTCGGCTATAAGCGAGTGTTTGCGGGCGACGGGCGATTACTCGCTGCACTAGCTCAGCCGGGGGGCTATTCGCCAATGACCTATACGATGTACAGTCGAGGTCGAATATAGTTAGTGTGTTAGTGTTTAATTTTGTAACTAAGGGACCCCATACATCCCTGTATTATTATTTAATTATTTTTTTTGTAATTTTTTGTTTAATTATTTATTGTAGTTTTTAAGTATTTTATTTGTAATTATTTTATTTTGAAAAAAATGACTTTCTGCCAAGTTTCTTGCGGCGCATTCTTCTTGGCAATGAAGGTCTTTCCGAAAGCGCTGGTAGTTTAAAAAAAATGACGTGTAAAAGTACCCATTGCGGCCTATTTACTGAATAAATGATTTGAATTTGAATTTGAAAATACATTTTCACCACACTAGCTCGGAAAGAGCTGTTTTATTCTTCAAAAACAGTGAGCAAAGTTGCATTTTATTCACTAAAGAGCAAAGAAGAGCAAATAAAAACTTTGCAGGAGGGCGGGAAGCGACTGGATGCAGAAAACGGAAGACTACGCTACGTTTGCCGTTCCGTGGTCTCCACTCAAGAACTCTTCTACCCCAACGGTTATCGATTTTGTAGTTTACTCTTTAAGATTTAATTCTCAAAAAGACCTCCGATATAAAAAAAATATGAAGAATGATATAAACTCAAAAAAGACAAACACTTTGTTATGGGGTACTTAGCTGTTGATTTCCAATTTAAAACGGCTGTATTGATTTACGTGTTTCTGATCAGATCCCTTATAAGTCCGCCTTTGTACAAGTATCTCTAAGTTTGTCAATTGTCTTTTGTTAATTTTCTTTTGTACAATAAAGAGTTTACATACATACATACATATACCATCACTTAAGAACCATAAACCAAGAACCAATTCAGTAGGCAGTCAATTAATCAGATTGTTAAAACACGAGTGATTTACCACATTCATTATTTGATCAGCGTATGGCTGATATTTAATAATTGTGACTACTTAATTAGCAATCACACGACACTTAATTAAACTACGAGGTAAAATCAACATTCATTCGCTCATTCTACACGCAATTTGTGGTGTCTTTTCATTAAATAAATCTTTCATCATCATCATCATTATCTCGGCCTACATACGTCCCTTTGCAGGCCTACAGGTCTTCTCTCAGAATGAGAGAACGGGCAGCAGTTCTCGATCGGGCCTAATGTGGATTGGGAACACTGGATTTCTTTGCATGTGTGTGCAGGTTTGCTTACGACATTTTCCTTCACCGTTGACTTTAAAATATAATTACGTACATTAATTTCGAAAAACTCAAAGGTCCCGCGGGCTCAAACCCACAACCCACTAGTCTCCCACGACATTTTTACTAAGGTAAAATAGTTCATCAGTAGCAAACTAGCTGTAAATTTCCTTAAAGCGACGAGGTTTATTATTAATGAAAAGGAAGATTAAGAAATGCCTAAGCACTAAAGGCACGAGCACGGAGATAATTTCGGGGCCGTTTTTATACTGCCAAAGAAAAGGCAAAAGCTCTAAGTACCGCATTCTTTATCTGCATGCTCTGTAAAGAACCTCTTGATATAACCAGGTGGTACTAAGGATGAGTGACGTTATCGGGCAGGCTGACTTGCAGGTCTCGACATGAACCATAATTTATCTACCTCACAACATCTGTTTGGAGAGATTTTAATTACTCCAATTTTCGCAGCCTCCTTTTTCACTCTCGATTAAAAAGATGAGTGCTGTGCGTCCCTACTTTGTTCACGATTTACGATCTGAAACATTGTACGGATTACCGCGTAAAATAATGGAGCAGTTGTAAAGCCAACGGAGCTATTTAACAACAATTTTAATCCTAATTACCATAATGGACCTGAACAGACATTCAAATCTGAAGACAAATTAACGGCGTGGGCGCTATATAAACGGTACAAGACACAAAAATATTCCGCACTAAATCTAGAAAAGTTTAGTTACAAGACAGTTAATCTGATCCCTAAAAATGTAGCCTAAAATGCTACATTTTTATTAGGGTTTCGTAGTCCTACATGGAACTTTCAGTTTCGCCTTGTCATTCCGTTCCGTCCGCGCCTGTGCTTCAAAACTGTTAGTGCTAGAAAGATTTATCATGACTATTTTGTTAAACACACGGACGAAGTGGATTTTTTTTAATTATTTTTACTGAACCTCCCCTAGTGTCATGAGGGGAATTTATGTATGTATGTATGTGATTGCGTACACTCACACACTGCGTACGTTTACCGCACATGATTCTACACGCGTAGAGTGGAGACGAATTTTCTTATTCGTCTATCTATCCATACTTACTTAATATTATAAATGCGAAAGTGTGTGTGTTTCTGTGTATGTTTCTCCATCTTTCACGTCGAAACGTGATTTTTGGCATAGGGATAGTTTATGGGCCAGAGAGTGACATAGGCTACTTTTTATCCCGGAAAAATGCACAGTCCCCGAGGGAACAGCGCACGATAACCGAATCACACGAGGACAAAGCGGCGGGCAAAAGCTAGTATCTATTATATTCATAGTGTGCGATATCATTCCAAAAAGATCGTAGGTTTGCTAATACCATTTTTCGATTAAGGAATCCATATTAGGCGTTTACATTCTTAAAGTTCAACCAAAGTTTACTTTAAGTTTACCGTAGATTCAAGAACCTAAATGATCGACAAGAAAAATATTATGATTCCTATAAAAGTACTTCAATAAAGAAAGAAGTAAATACCTATTAATAAAATTTTAAATGTGTTTATTTGAGGACAAGCTGCTTGGTATGATAATCGGAGATTAATCAATGCCAGAAACAAAGACCGAGGTGCTCGCGATTGGCGAAACGGCATGGTGAATGGAACGCCTGTCTGAGACATCTGACATTTCTTGTTGTCGGCGATGCTCGACCATTATGATGCCGAGAGGTCTTTCATTGTCTATAGCAAAATACTAAAGCATACAAACCATTGCATTGTTCAGTTTGTCATAACGTCAACGACGACGTACGTATAAATTTTAATGTGATGCGACCACGCGACCAACAAACCTAACTACGTGTAGTAGTAATATGTAGGTATGTCTTACGTAGTAAATATGTAAGTAGATTTGTTTATCGAAGTAAGTAGTAATCGTAACATCGATTGTTTTCCAACGGGGTTGTATAATTTTAGTTCTAAATTGAAAAGAACCTTATTTCGTCTTATTCCCTAGCGGGTAAGCAATAAGACTAGTAGGTACTGCTGCTACAAAAGTGTTATTTTAATTCAACTATTACGATTGATCGGTCGGTGTCAGTGTTCATCGTTGTTTGTTATTCTAACTAAATAAAAGTGGCTTCTATAAGGTTGTTTCTGTAAGGGCACACGCCGACCAAACGGAGGCCCTAAATTGTTGGAGCTTTATTACTTTAATACTCTGCAATGGGACCCTTCTTCTTCTTTTTCTTTTTGTTTCTTTGATGCCTAAGGGCACACTCTAAGACGGCTCTGCCCATGAAAATGCTATGAGAGGTTTGGTAGTGTTTATTTAATGTACCGCTACCTTAGTTTTTCAGAAACTTGCGCAAATCTAGATGACTAACAATTAAGGCACTTTTATATCTACAGACAGACATTGAGCGTGCCAGACACGTGCCGTGGCAGAAAAAAATAATATTCTTCTATACAGTGTTTATTTACGTATTTAAATACATATATTTATCGTTACACGGCCGCGCAGACGCCGACAGACACTTAATATAATTAATATTATTTTCTCTGCCACGGCACGTGTCTGGCACGCTCAATGTCTGTAGATATAAAAGGACCTTTACTTCTTAAATCACAAAGAGCGACGAGATAAACTGCAGTAGCTTTCTATACAACCGCAAGCATTTGAATACGCCGTAACGTAATTTAATTACACGTTAAAAAATATATTTCCCTTAATATAATTTTTCCAGACGCTCATTAATATTCGTGGCGCGTGCACCGTTGTTGTAAACGGTGGCCGGGCGCCGGCGCGGGCGCGTGTCGGCGTCGGATGCTAACGAGGCGGCGCATCGGGCTATTAATATGGACAATATCATATACTTTTGTAATTTTCCGGACAACTATCTATGTTGTGTTTCGGCGTGGAGAGTAAGACAGCCGGTGAAATCACTGCCCCTTGAGGTATCCCATCTAATCCTCTAGGTTAGCAACGCATCTGCAATCCCCCCGGTGTTGCAGGTGTCTATGGGCGGTGGTGGTGGTATGGTGATGGTAAAAGCATCAGCCGACCCACTTGCTCGTTTGCCATCCAATAGAATTAAAAAAAAAATCGGGCTTTCAAGAAAAGGTTTTCATACTTTTTTAAAAGGCCGGCAACACACCAAGTAGTTGGTACTCGGGCTGTGATCATTTTCCAACAGATAGCCGTATGCTCGTTTGCCTCCTTCTCATAATAATTAAAAATAATTGCTTTAGTCTAGTGTTTTGTTTGACCTATGGCCTCTTAGACATCGGTCACTCGCTAATTCGAGTCAGTTCAGTCGTCTCGTCATTATGGTCTGTATAACGACAAAATGGATGTTCTTGCCGCTAGCATAATGAACGACATAATTACCGTGACTCTAAGACTGAAGTAATGGTACTGAGGCACTGGTCCCACCGGCGGCTACAAACTATTAGCGAGTAAAACTATAAACTACAAACGAGTGGGCGAGAGGTGAGAAGCGAGTATAGTTTTGCTAGTTTAGACGCTCGGCTATAAGCGAGTGTTTGCGGGCGACGGGCGATTACTCGCTGCACTAGCTCAGCCGGGGGGCTATTCGCCAATGACCTATACGATGTACAGTCGAGGTCGAATATAGTTAGTGTGTTAGTGTTTAATTTTGTAACTAAGGGACCCCATACATCCCTGTATTATTATTTAATTATTTTTTTTGTAATTTTTTGTTTAATTATTTATTGTAGTTTTTAAGTATTTTATTTGTAATTATTTTATTTTGAAAAAAATGACTTTCTGCCAAGTTTCTTGCGGCGCATTCTTCTTGGCAATGAAGGTCTTTCCGAAAGCGCTGGTAGTTTAAAAAAAATGACGTGTAAAAGTACCCATTGCGGCCTATTTACTGAATAAATGATTTGAATTTGAATTTGAAAATACATTTTCACCACACTAGCTCGGAAAGAGCTGTTTTATTCTTCAAAAACAGTGAGCAAAGTTGCATTTTATTCACTAAAGAGCAAAGAAGAGCAAATAAAAACTTTGCAGGAGGGCGGGAAGCGACTGGATGCAGAAAACGGAAGACCGGGTTTTGTGGCGTGCCTTGGGGGAGGCTTATGCCCAGCAGTGGACTGCTGTGGGCTGAGATGATGATGATGATGTTACGATTGTTACTATAGGGACAAGTATGTGAGATAAAAACTATTTGGCTAATTTGGATGTCTATATTGTTCTCCTACTCCACAATCTTTACTACAGACACGTGTCCCGGGTCATATTAAAAAGTTTAATTTACATAGGCAATTTATCTTTGTAACGTTCGATACGGCCCTGAAATCCGTTTGGGAGCAGCCAGGAAATATACATACTCCTTTCCTTCCTTCTGCTATAGAAAAGGATACCTATAGTTTTCTTTGTTCTTTTTTACTGACAGACTTGTTTGACAGAGTAAAGTTACAAGTAACCAAAAAGTAAGTTTGAATGTAAAGTTTGTGATTCCACTGCAAATGTAAAAATATTTTATGGATATAGGTAAAAAATATCAAAAAATCCTAGACATCAGAGTTTTGTAAGTTCTAAGTATCATAAGCCTGTTTACACCGTTTGCGTAACATACTGGACTCTTTTTTTTTTAATTTGTGATGTAACAATACAATACAATACAATACAAATACTCTTTATTGTACACCAGAAATAATAAGCGATACAGAAAACAGGTACACAGAGAAAATTACAAGGTAAGCAATAGGCGGCCTTATCGCTATATCGCTTAAGAGCGATCTCTTCCAGGCAACCTTTGTAACGTATGGTTTGCAAACTCGTTATTGGATTACTTCTCTTTCAAGTTGATTCATCCTGTCCACTTATGAATTTTACTGTCATGATAAAATATAAACAGATGTCAATGTCGAGTAGCCGTCTTCGTGCGAGTAGGTATTTCTTGTAAAAATGGATGAGTTTTTTATCGAGTGTGTTAGACAATATCCTTGTCTTTGGGATACAAAACTGCCTTCTTACAAGCGTTTAGATGTAAAAGATGCTGCGTGGAAAGATATTTCGGAGAAAACAAAAATAGACAACGGTAAGTATTTTTTTATAAACTATCTAACCTAACACAAAAAACATACGCAGGCTAACAATATAATATTTAATTGTGCCGTATCTATACCAGGTTGTGTGTTCTTCTATCCGAGTCCAATACATTTTTCACACGATTATTCTGCCATGCAACACTTCCAATCGTATTGAAGTATTCCTTAAAGTATTCTCTCACGAAAAACGCATTTTCAAAATCAGCTGCATGTTGTTCTAATATCTCAACGTTATTACTTGACACATGATCAGAAGTAATTAACTGTAACGGGCGTTGTTCAATGTTATTGTTTATTACATAATTATGTAGAACACACGCAGCCTTCACAACTTTTTTGACTGAATTTATTTTGAGATCCATGGGTCTTAAAAATATACGAAATTTGTGCACCAACTTACCAAACGCACTTTCTACCATTCGGCGTGCTCGGCTCAGTCTATAATTGAATGTTAACTGTTCGTTATCCAACCTTTCATGATCAGGATAAGGTTTTAATAAATGTGTCATCAAAGGAAATGCACAGTCACCAATAAAAACATAAGGCTGCGGCAAACCTCCTTCATACAGTGGTGTATCTGCAGGCAATCTCAATCCATTGTTTTGCAACTTATCATAGAAATGAGAATCCGTGAATATTCCTCCGTCACTAAACCTGCCCATGGAACCAACATCGATCATTATAAATCTTCCATGAGCATCAGCAACAGCTAACAGTACAATCGAAAATGTGTGTTTGTAGTTAAAATACTGTGATCCTGATTTATCGGGCGAAAAAATTACTACGTGCTTTCCATCAATTGCACCAAGACAATTTTTGAAATTCCACAATTCATCGAATTGATTTGCTATATATTTCCACTCGGATTCAGTTGGTAGTTTCATTACTATGGGCTGCAATTTGGTCCATATACTTTCACATACTTCTGGTATTATTTTGGATAGCGTCGACCGGCCTATTCTATAGCTTTTTGACAGTGCAGCATATGATGTTCCAGTTATCATAAATCTGAAATAATGATTAGTTAATTGCATGAAAATTCGTTTATGAGATAAAGTACGTTATATATTTTTTTAATTTACAGTTACACAAGCAAAGACAAAATGGAAGGGTTTGCGAGACACGCACCGTGAAAAACTCAAGAAAATTAATAAAACAAAAAGTGGACAGGCATCGAAAAACATAAAGCCGTGGAAGTACATGAGTCAAATGGAATTTTTACTTCCATATATGACAAATACAGAGAGAGAAACAAATGTTTCACCGCCGCGTGATTTATCGGCAAATTTGGAGGATGCTACAATCTCTAGTGCAGAATATACACAGTCAGAAGTTAATATAAACTCTGATTCGATGCCGGCCCCAAAAAAAAGAAAGGATGATATAATGAATGACGATGATGAAGAAGCATTATTAAAATTATTAAAAGACATGGATGATAATCGTGAAAAGAGAACTGCACAGAGGGAGGAATTACGCAAAGAACTACTGACAACTTGTGATCCGTTAAAAGGTTTTTTTGATTCGATGTACTTAAGTACAAAGCAGATGCCAGAGTTATATCAAAGGTCTATTAAAAAAAAGCTGTTTCAAATGGTCACGGAAGCTGAAGATGATATAGCTAATTTATCGTTCTCGGGTTATTAAAGTCCGCAATAAATGATTTGTATTTGTATTTGTATTTGTATTACTCAAACAATTATGATTACAACTCACGCCAGTCACGCCCTTATGCTAATCAGACGGGCACGTATTTGAATATCGAAATTTAAAATATCTAAGATTAAAACGTCGACGGTCAAAATATCGAAAATCAGAATGTCGAACGATCATAAGGTCGAAATTCAAAATGTCGAAAGTATAAATTATCGAACGGTACAATTATCGAATGCTAAAATTTCGAAAATCCTAATATCGATGTATAAAATATCGAAAATTGAAATTTCGATCGATTCTAAGGTCAAAATTCTAAATATCGAATGTCTATAATACCGAAGGGTACAATAGTCGATTACTGATACGAAATTAAATTCGACTCGTGCTTGTTTTGGCCACAGTTGAACCTAACACGCTCCTCTTCGCTACGCTCGTCGTCGCACCTAAACTTTACGGTTGAATTAATCAGACTTCAGATTTAAACTGTAGGTACTAAGCAATCTAATCTAAAAATTAGGTGCGACGACGAGCGCAGCGAGGAGGAGCGGTTAGGTTCAACCGTGACCAAAACAAGCACGAGTCGAGCGACCGAAGCGAGCGTGTCGCAGTAGCGGCCGGCGAGTGCCAGAATCGAGTTCTATGCATTTTTCTTGATATTAAAATAGTTCGCTATTTAAATTTTCGATTTGGTTTTTTGACGGTTGATATTTTGTGTTTCGATATTAACATATATCGATCATTCGGTTGTAGACATTTTGAACTTTCGATATTTTAACCGTTCGATATTTCGGTTTTAGGAATTCTAGACGTCGATAAAATCATAGTAGATATTTAGATCATTCGATATTTTGATTTTCGATATTTTGACCGTCGACTTTTTAACTTTAGATATTTTAAATTTCGATATTCAAATACGTGCCCAATCAGACATATAATTCTTCTGGACACGGTTCTACTTACTCACCTGAACCTAGCAGGTCTGGTTTACAGCAAACTGAATCAAGAGAAGATACTACTCCTGCCCCAAAGGACACAGCTTAAGATTCAATGGCTGCTACTAATAACTAAATATAAGTATATTACTCCACTATGACGTTTGATTAAAAAAAAAAACCTGCCCTTACCTTAATGTAATAGCAAGACGCTCTCTTGTACTAATAGTTTCTCTATAATTGGTGTTCATTTTTTTAACATCATTTTCTATTAATGTATGTATATACTCAAACTCATCTCTTGTCATCCTATAATATGTACGAAATTCATCGTTTGTCAACTCGTAGAACAGTCTGAACTCACTGTATTCTTTTCTGAAATAATTAATTTTTTGCATCCAAATTTTTCTTGTCATTCTTTTTAAAATATTCCTTTTTTTCTTCCGTCTCTTCAAAATTGCCACTGCCACTACACACACGCTTTTATAAAATACATCATCATCGTCATCCGAACTTGACAACAAAGATAGTTCGTATGATTGTTTTAAATTCATTGTATATACGTGCACTCGCATCCACTTTGAAAGGTAGAATGATCGCTCTGATTGCCAAGCAGGCTTCGGCGAGTACCGTTGAGCTAGTTTTATAGTCGATAGCTTATCGCTGCTGTCAACTAGTAAACAGTGGTCCCACCGCCAGCTATCGGCGAGCTCGGCGGTCAACTAGTAAAATTCTGTATTAGAAACAGATGACAATCGGCGGGCGGCTAGTAAACAATTGTATGGAATTATCGCTTACTCGCCGAGCGGTGGGATAGTATCCTCGCCGGCAGTGTGAACAGCCAGCTATGAACTATAAAAATATAGCTCTCTCTTTTATGTACACGGAAGCGATTATCTTTTGTTCGTTTCTTGGGCTAGAAAATAGCCGATAGCTCATCGCTTACTAGCTCGCGGTGGGACCAGTGCCTAAGGACTCAAGAATATTAAATATGTTCAATAATATTCTCTAATGGAATGACAGAAAACCAGAATGATAGACTGAAGTGACACTTGAAAAAGCGTATAACCGATGCCTTAATCATTGGGTTGTGGATTCAAATCTGAGCTCGCATCTCTTGACTTTTTTGGGATCAATACAATACAATACAATACAAAAACTCTTTATTGCACACCAACATATAGCAAAAAATTACAGAAAACAGGTATATACACAGAGACTTTCTGAGGTAAGCAATAGGCGGCCTTATCACTTCAGAGCGATCTCTTCCAGGCAACCTTTACAATGGAATGGAGAAGTGAGGAATAAATTTAAGCAGAAAAAAATCTGTTAGTGACAGTGACATCCTGGTAGTCCGCCCAGGATCGTCTCCACACGACGTAATAACTCTTCAACGGTTAATGGCATCGGCTTGAAATTTAGTATTCAAATGTTTTTGGGTGACAATACAAGTATAGTCAACAAAAAGTACAGTCAGCAAAGAAAAGCTTTTATTACAAATGATTTTTTTACCAAAAACTTATTAATTTAATGGTTTTAACAACTCTTTTTCAAAAGTTTACTGTGTATCGGTCATTTAACTATGACGTTCACATTTGTGCTCTTTTTTGTTCTCGATGTGATCAATCAAGCCTAAGTATGTTAAAAACAGTGTTCATAGTGCATTCACATCACTTTATATGAAACTAAAAGAGCTCAGAAATACGTTAATACTAACGAGATTTTAATTTATGGGATATTAACAAGAAGTTTAGCCGAACAAAAAGGGTTGCAACAACTTCACAGCTCTAAATCGCTAACTTCAAAGTTCTGTTAAGTTGATATTTATTTTTCAAACATGCTTATCATCATCATCTCGGCCTGTGTGTATAAATCCCTTTAGCAGGGCACAGGCCTCCTCTCAGAATAAGAGGACTTGGCCTGTAGTTCCCACGCGGGCCCAGTGCGGATTTGGAACTTCAAACAAGATAAGCCTAGTTTATTGCATCATAATGTTTTTAAGGTAGCAAAGTGTAAACATATCTTTAACCTCCATCGTACTGTTGATAAAACTGACCATTGTGTTGACAGCGTTTTAAATTAAATTTCATGTTTGTCAATTAGCACTATATTCTCGTAACATTGAATTGATGTCAACATGTGAACATAGGAACTACTCGTACCTATTAAATTGATTTGTGGGAAAGCGCAATGACCGCTACTACAAATGCGATCTACGTCGCTACGGCGTAGCGAGGTTCGTAGAGGCGTAGACGATGCTACGTGGGTTATAAACATGTTTACCAATAATATAAAAATATATATAGCTTTGGATTTACTAAGTAGTCAAATTACGTCCGTGCTTTGATTTTTATCGGGTGGATGTTGGTGTAAGGTAATAAGGAATTGGTTTACGAAAAAAATACCAAGTAACCAGTAACGAAATCAAAATTGTACATAATAATGTACCTAAACAATAAAAAATATTTTTAAATTTATACAGTTTCCAAAAAGTTGTGCGATCCTGCACAATTTATATGATAATATGTACGTAAAACTTTGTATATGGGCAATATCCAAGCTCAAGGTCTGTCTAGAAAATTCACTAGCCCAACGTCTTGGCCTCTGATTATTTCCGTACAACATGCAAGGTTGTGGCGGTAGGCTAACCTAAATAAATATTAGAGCAGTCACTCGAATAGCATTTTTACTTTTTAATATCTTTCCCTTTTAACTCTCTTACCTTTGCCGGACTTGCAGGTTTACTAGAGAAGAATTCAATTTAGCGTTGAAAATATCAATTTTATGGATAAAAGAAACGCTAGTTGAAACTTATTATATAGTAATTTAGTACCTGCAAAACACTGTAACTTAAGTTAGAGTGTTTTGTGGTAACACTATTAAATTAGCTTTTTAGACCCTAATCTATGTATATGTAACAGGGATATGATAAAAACAGGGATTTGATCAAACAGCTCAGGGATATGATGAAGTCCCGGGAGATGATAAATAAACATCGGATTGTATCATTTCCCTTGCGAAATTCAGTGATTTGATCAAGTCTCCGAACCGTTTTAGGGGAATGATAGAATAATGGCAATGTCTGATGGATTTCATCAATCTCTCTTAGCGATTTGATCAAATCCCTGAGCAGTTCTAGGGAAAAGATGAAACAAATCATTTAAGTCATTTCAATTTGAACATTTTACTTAACACGCTTAGTTTTTATCAAATCTCTATACTTCATTTACTTCAATTACTTCACAGGTATGTGCAGGTTTCCGCACGAGGTTTACCTTCACCGTAAATTCCCATGTAGAAAAGTAAAAAAAAACAATATGATTGACACAAAATTACAAGTATTAAAAACATGCAAAGAAAGAGGCAAATTAGGCACAAAATAGAAATATAAATTAGACATTCATATGAGTACCGTTTTGTCACTATATGTATAATATTTAATATTCACATATTATTTTTCATGATAACATTTTCGTTCATGAAAAACGGGAACCAAATTTCTTGATGTGTCAAATTAGCATACAATGTGTATATTATTCCGAACCTGTTAGGCTGCTGAAGGAATATCAAATAGTTCCTGACAGGTTAGTCTGTTTATGCCAATCATAACATGTGATTTACTTGTATATATATATAAAATTTTGTGTAAGATTTTACTGTCTTGTATTGCCTCATTCACCTTAGTGGTCATTAGAGGTAAATAAAATACCTAAAATAACAACGCTGATATGTTTGTGTTTTTTTTTGTAAATGTGAAGAATATGAATCAAAACTAACACTCTGCTCTGCTTGAGTTAACCTGAGCTATGATGATTATATTTTTCACAAATTAAACGCGCTGCACTTCGATACGAACCGTTCCAGTCAATTGTTATAAATTTATTCATAACCCTGGGGAAATTTGCAATTTCATAAAGGGCGGATTCAAGTTAGCAACAATCATAGTACTAGCCGACAATGCGGTTTGTCCTTGCCAGAACACGATCACTACCCAGTTGGACCACAAATAGCCTTCATCTCCGGCTTGACTTGCTGGCTATGTCCCTTTACCTGGACATTCCATAACTCAACACTATGAAGATCGATATTGGAGGAACATTTTCGTTTTTTTGTACGTATCTTCACTACCTATAGTTTCTAAAAACATTTATCGGGGAAACAAGCTTGAAATATTTCTAAATATTCTTACGGAAATATCGATGAAGCTAGATAGTTCAGAAAATTGGTTTATTTTGTTATGGCTTCCTTTTTTACTTTAATTTGATGCTGACTTTACCTGTCTACTTTCATTATATTTTTGCGGCTGAACGTTAACGTAATTTTAATGTCTCGTTGTTTATTATATAAATTGGATTTATCGGAGATAGTTTATCAACATGTCACATATGAGCATTAATTTAATTGACAATGAAATTATAAAGATCTAAAGTCAATTTAATATGTGGGATCAAACCATTTCAGTGCCATTTTATAGGTTGACAAGTTACAATTTTTCTTCTCTTCTTCTTCTACAAGTGCCACTCCAGTACTGAAGGTTGGCAGACCGCGGAGACAGTTTTTCTACGTTTAATCAAAGAAAATGATTGGAATTCGGATTTACTTAGATTAACCTGTATTTACATATCAAACACACATGCAAAGCGTCTTAATATTCTGTGGCTCCTAAGAGCTAAATAATGAACAGGTTTCTTCATGAATAATACATTGATCGCTGTAATCTGTTAGTGTTTGTTGGTCTTTAGCACCGCGAGGTCCTACAGAGGGTAAAGGGGCCTGTATGTCGCCAGACGGCAGCTGTGCACGCCCTCATGCATAATACATGGTCCCACGATCCACGAGGACCTGTTGAGAGTGCCTAAAGCCACTGACGGCCCGGAGTCGCCGTTTTATAATGTTCGTGGCGCCTAAAGTGAAACTATCTGGACTTTATGCCCTACATGAAAGCTGAGTAATTTATTCAAACACTAAAACTTTGCGTACTGTTGTGATGTACAATAGAATACTAGGTTTATATCCTTAAAGTGTCTTTTATGTGTCTTATGTCATTTACAGATAATAAAACGACGAAGCATGTTGCGGATGAATTTAGTGTTGTAAATACGATAATAAAACAGTAGGTACATAGTCATTCATTACACTATTTTGATTTTAGTTGTCAAAATATGCACACTATCATTTGTCCGTGGATTCCCATTGCGTGTACCGTTGGAACTGAAAGTTAAATTAATATACCTACCGGGATTAAAAAAAAAACATTGTACATTTACGATGTATGACGAACACTCGCGTCCAAATTCATATTTCTTGACCTAGCAGTTCAGTTTCTGGGATATAACACGCGTACATATCATAATAAAAGTAATCTATGTTTTATTCCAGAGATCTTCATATCAAATATGATGCATTAGCTGCTATGCTGCCGTTTTAGCACGAAAAAGTAACAAACTTACACAAACACACACAAAAACTTTCGCATTTATATTAACTGTATAAAATATTCCCAGGTACCAAAACGCCGTCCATTGATAAATCATCTCTTTTGTTAGCCAATCGATGTTTACTTACACTGTAGGCAGTCGAACGAATCAACAATGTTTTAAATTACCCGTCTATTTTTCATACGACGTTTGCGCTGTTTGCACATACAAATAGCGTGCTATTTGCTGTCCGTGGACAGCAATTTAACTTTCAGATGACGTTCATCTAAACACGTTTCGGTATAGGTAAATATTTCCATGCAAGCGTGTGTACAGTGTGTGCCCAAGCAGGTGCCAGTCAGCACATTTTAATAGGGAAGGACGAAACTGTGCAATCACAGCGGTGTTATGTGTTCTTAGTCTATGCCAACAAAATGAAAAACCGGCCAAGTGCGAGCCGGACTCGCGTACGACGGGTTCCGTACCATTTACCTGTACAACATTAATTAGTAGCAAAAAACGGCAAAAAAATCACGTTTGTTGTAATCGAGCCCCCCTTAAGTATATTTTGTTCTGTTTTTAATGTTTGTTGTTATAGCGGCCACAGTTATACATAATCTGTGAAACTTTCAACTGTCTAACTATCACGGTTCATTAGATACAGCCTGGTGATAGACGGACGGGTCAACAGACGGACGGATGGATAACGAAGTCTTAGTAATAGGGTTTCCGTTTTTATCCATTGGGTACGGAACTCTAAAGACGAGCTACAACTTTAATTTTTGCGTTCCGTACCTCAGGCGATAAAAACGAAAGCCTTATGGATCACTATGTTGTCCTTAAGTCCGTCTATCAAAACCCTTTTTCTCTGCAACCTGTATCAAATTGAAATTGATATCAAATATACTCTTCAAGACTTAAGGATTTAGCTGTTACTTGGAGGAGTGAAAAAAATCTAACTGCGTGTTAATACGTACAATTACATATATCTATATCTATATTACCGAATAATTTCGTACCGGTCTATTTATTCTTGTACTAAGCGGACAAACAAAAACCGTTTCCGTGAAGGTTTCTTTCTCGAGTGTCATCAGAATGTTTTGCCATAATTCCGTTGTTTCCGCTAATAGATGTGCCGACTGTTAGGTTAGGTTCTGTTCCCAACAAACCGTTGTCTCGAGCCTATTAAGCTTTGTAGTTTTCGCGAAGCGTGTTTCTGGCACTCCGTTTAATTGGAGAGATGTCTCTATAGATATTCTCCATTCTGCCATGGAAAAATGTTCTCGCTTGTTTGCATTTCAAGCGTCTGGATAACAAATATCGTGGTATTGTGAAAAATACAATAGTATTGAAGCACCTGCTCTGCACAATGTAATTTCAGTAGATTGCTACTTGGTGGCTTTATTTATACTTCTTGCTTGGACTTCACGTTGTTTCTTATATTTGCAGTACTTTGCAGTACCTGTGACGTTGATGTTTATTTGTTTTACTATTTCCAGTAAGACAAAGACAGTTGAAAAGTTGAACGAACTACAAAATGCAGCATAGTAAATGTAAACTCTGACAGGCGACTTGTACTTTTTGGTGCGGTTAAAGTATTTCATGTAATATAAATTACGAGCTTTTGAGAAAACGAAATATATCGCGAATTCTCTACATTTTGACGAAACAATTGAACGCCGTGCGACCCGCAATTCTCATGAGGCTTTCGTCAAGTCTATGGTTCAGTAATTCTCACCACCTTATTTCTTCCATCTTACCATCTTATTTTTTGTTGGTGTCTTTTTTAAGGTAGTTTTACGAAACACGTTACCAATCCCTTCGCCTTGAACCATCAAAAATAAACCAAAACAACATGTAGGTAATATTAAAATATTGAATTTGATCACTTTCGTGCTACAGTATTCCAACTGTTTCTAGTGATGATAAAGGACCCGCAACGTCATTAAATATGAAAGTTGCTTTGTGTACAAACCTGTCTCTTGCATTTATGATGTTGGTAATATTCAGAACTATAATCCTGTGAACTTGGTCGGACGGAAGTAACTGAAATATAACTTTTCTATAACGAGTTTTTTTTTTAATCCGTAAATACTTCTGCGTATCGATCAATGACATTTCTTTATTTATTTATGCAAAAGCATAAGGACATATGAATTCGCTACACGTTTCATTCCAAAATTTTGAAGCCATTATTAAGCAAGGCGTTAGAGATATTACATGAACATCAGATATTTTCCTAAGTATCGACCACTAAATGATAGTGAATATTTAGTTATTGCATGGCAGAGTAATTTTTTTAAAGTATTTATTAAAATGGCTTTGTTCCTGGGACAAAGAAAAACTTATGCTAGTATAAGTATGAGATGGACTGTGATACATAATGAGATTGTCATACCACCACGCTTTTGTTGTGTTGATTCCTCTTCGCTAGAGACATCGACATCGCGACATCGTATGCGAAGAATTCGTTTGCCAATATACCACGAGAAATATACAACTTTCCAGTTGAATCCTAATGCTACTCTAGGCGCTACTCTAGCTTATAAATTGATTGTCAAATTTCACCCAAATCCGACAAGCCAACAAAAAAAAAACTATGAAAATGGATATTTAATTATAGTGTTTTCTGAAACACTTCAAATACACATTCACATTTAAATGAAGAAAGTTGCTTCAAGGATCTTTTAGCTTTTTATTTTGTTGAGTTGTTAAGTAAAAATGTGTTTACTAAGTACTTATTCACACTTACTTCCGGCCGTCCAAGTGTTACTTTGTATGTACTCTCGGCACAAGAGTTCTTATTACTTCTTTGTAGTAGCTAGAATTAAAAAGGTAGGCCGTGAAAGGACTACATTAAAATACATGGGGCCGTATGAATATGAACAAACAAAAACATAAGCTTCGACTTCCAAATAAATTTCATTTCATCTCCAAGATTTTAAGTACGTAAAGCAAGTACCTACCTACTGATTTATAATTCAAAATTAAATTCAAATTCATCTATTTATGAGATATTATATTGATCCAGATTTAGTAACATTAAAGGGTAGTAGCGTCTTTACGGCGTTTTTTTCCTCAAAATTAAAAATTTAATTGAGCGATTAAAACTCTCGGATATTCACTCAAAATAATTATTCACTATGTTAAGTGTAGTAGATTATACAAAACAAAACGATTTGCTACCTAGCTGTTATGACAGCCTCTTAGTGCCTCATAATAGCGGGCCTCGGGCTCGTACCTGGCCGCCACATTGCTCTGCTCAGGCTGAGGTTATCAAATTCTAATATTTAAAGCATATCGATGATGATGATGATGATGATGAATATCTAGAGCATGGGGCAAAATAACTGGTCCATACATACATAGTTTAACGTTATGGGCAATATAGTTTTACTGTTAGTTTTATTACTGTGGTGGTACTAGTTTTCTTTTTATTCACAAGCCCAATAGGAAGTCGGCTAGTAGTTTGTCAAATAAACTTGAACAATTTTCCTTTTTGATATCATACGAGTACAGTAAGTATGAGGAATGAGAAAACATAACGTTTCATAACAGACATGCTACGTGACGTTTTTTGCACCAGTGTACTTACGACAAGAATAAATGGCCGTTTCTTTTGGCTGGTAAATGTTTGTTGATAGCTGTAAAAGAGCTTTGTCTTGTATTACAGCTTAGGAAGAAGGTACAGTCGAGAAACTAAACGCGCAGGGTGGGACCTTGTCTTTTTTTATATAAGAGGAGAAAAACGAGCAGACGGGTTACCTGCAACACGAAGGGAATCACAGGTGCATTGCCGACCCTTTTAACAATTGGTGGGCTCGTTTTTTAAAGATCCCTAATTTATAACGCTCCGGGAACGTTGCCGCAGTAAGCGGATTCCAGATCTTCGTCGTGCAAGAAAAGAAGTTTCGCTTATAGCGCACGGTACTAGACTGTCAATCATCAAGATGGTGAGGATGGAAAGACAGACGGTTCCTCGAAGTCCGGTTGTCTCAATTAATTCCACTATATTTCTTAAGCAGACAAAACGCTCCCCATCGATTCGCGAATTTTTTTTTAATGTATGTCAATGTTCTTGTAACGGCTGTTGATCCGTGACAGTATGTGGAACAGTCCCACACGTGGTTATTTATTTATTTTTTCCTCAAAATATAGACTAACGCGGAGTAAAATAATACTTTATTATTGCTATTGTATTATATTGCTGTCGGAATTTCAAAGCAAACCAATAAAGTAATTTTAGTTATTGAGGCGGTTGCCAGATGCGTGTGACTTGGTAAAAACCAAACTATAAGTTATTGTCTAAACTTTCTTCAGTACAAAGGGCCCTCAATTAACTTATTCGTAGGATTTATTTTTAGACAATATAGCAATAGGCAAGTTTCTTGGGAAAGTCTGTAGACAATAGACATGAATCTAGTGAAGCTTCTTTGTCTAGATTGGCCAAATGTGGGAGTTCGGGCCGGATGTTTTATTGCCAGGGCAGCGGCGGCATGATCCTTTGTTTGTGCAGAAATAATTGCCGATGGGATTTTTAGAAATTAGATAAGGACAGATGGTGATAGTTCCTTCCTTGTCTAGTTTTCCTACCGGGGTAGTGGGGTGGAGATGGGAGAGGACTGCTAAGGTTGCCGGGGCGCGGGAGTCTTTCCTGACAGCTCGTGAGTGATAGGCGCGCGAGACGGTTCTTGGGTACGCGAACGCGGGAGTTTCGAGTGTCTGAGTCTTTTCTGGGAGCTCGTAGGAGACAGGCGCGGACATCGGACCTCGGGGCGCGAGCGCAGAGTTGCGGGACAAAGGCGCATTTCCGGAGCATAGCGGTCGAAGTCGGATACTACTAAGGACGAGTAGTGGCAGCTAAGTCTAGCTTAGTTTATCTTGTCCCAGTGACGATATGTGTTTCTGATTCGGTCTCTATTTTTGGGAATTTTATTTCGCGTCCTGTTTTAATTTTGTATTTGTGTGTTACGTAATTGTATTGATTTTGCGGATTTACGCGGACTTTTAAATTTACCATTTCTTGACCTCAAAATAAACTCATTTAACCTGACTCGTAGTGACCTTCCTCGGAGGATGGCACTCGTAGTCCCACGTAATTATACTACTCATAGTCGCTAATTTTCTAATCAAACGTTTTAACCCACTTCCCTTCTAGGAGCTGCGGGGCGTCAAGCGTAGTTTGCTTTTCTCTTTGCGTAGGATTCAACTAGTCTTGTGTGCGGTGAGACTCTGCGAGTGGGGTACGAGCCGACGGTGTTTAGTATTTAGTGCTGTTGAGTTATTCATATATTCGTCCATATTATTTAGTCGTTCGTCGTGGAGCAGAGCTGCGTTGAGTGAAGTTTATTGGATAAAGAGTGAAAGAGTGAATGAGTGTGAGAGTGACAAGAATTTCTTTGTGAGCATAATTAAATTTGCTACCGCTTAATCGGATTAGTTTTAAGGTGTTACTGTAATCTCAGTGGAATAAAGGAGAGAGTGCACACATCTTATGCGCCACTCAACATTTACTCACTCGATCCTGAGTTTTACTAGATTACTGTGACACACGTGCCACTGCTTACCTTGTTTCTAGTTCGTGCCAACCTAGAGATTGTATACACTTTTACACTAAACAGGCACAAATCATTTAACACTATACAAACATCACACGTGAGGTTGGCCTGGGTAATCCGCGTTTGAGCCGAATGATCTTAGTTGTTCGATGTCACAGCATGCATTAGGTACACACCACACATTATTGTGCAGTGAATACAAACACTAGCTAACACACCTGCAGGAAGGTTATCTGGCTGAGATTAGCTCCTGGATGAACTGGAGAGCAGCACGTCAAGGACTAGGGCCCATTTTCAGGAGGCACACGTTGTCTGTCGACTAACCTGGGTCCTTTACAAGCACTAGGTACACAAACGAGCCCTGGGTCACTTGTGTGTTTATAATTGCCGCCAGTGGCTCTGAGGTGCGTCGTCTCGGCCTTTTGACCCCTGACCGTCTAGCGTCTTGTGTGGAGACTGGTTAGAGCTGTATCCTTTGTAGGAGTTCACAGATAAGGTGGTTCTTATACGCATCCAAGTGATATTCAGATCACCTCGCGCAACTCATCAACACCCTCTAGTTCTCTGACACGAACAAACCCGCGGCAGCTTCGAGTGTAGGAAAGCGTAAAATCAGCATAGATTAAGAGCTTATGAGCGTAAAATCGGCATGAAGCAGCCAGCGTAACTTACACTATTAGCGTGTGTGTGTGTGTGGGCGTGTGTGAGTGTGGGTTCGTGTATGTGCGCGTGTGTGATTTTGTACTCAAAAGCGTGACGGTTTGAAAGAGGATATTTTTAGGGGGTTAGGATTGCTCCAAAGGCTTTGTTGGGCACATGAGATCGGGGCAGGGGCCTTCTAACGATCTATGTGTGGGCTAGGCTATTGAGGCGTGCTGGGAGGCCTAGTTTTTCAAATCGATTAGGATTCCCCCATACGACCTAAAGGTCTTATTCCAAAGGGTCCCCTTGTGTTCGGGTATTTCTCCTAGGTGCGACGTTGTTCGGCGAGAAAGCAGAGGCGGCGACTGACTACTCGAATTACTTGACTTTGTCATTCTAACTAAATTACATAACATAATTTCAACTTCTAACCTTAACCTTCTGAAACTGAGCATTTTCCTACTTTGCAGCATAAGTAAAATTTACACAACGTATCAGAGGGTCCTAATACTTAAAACTAGACGATCACATTTATTTAAATATGGCCAATAATTAAGCTTTATATAGGATTAAATATGGACGCGACTTACGTCGGTACTTTTATCCATTTCTGATAAGACCCGGGTGAGCGTTGTTACAGTTGGTGCCGTGACCAGGATTTAAGTCAATAAAATTTGAATTAATTTAGTTCAAATACTTATATAAAGAATTCGGGTTACTACATGTTAGTTTTTTCTTATAAGATTTTTTTTCTTTTGTATTAGGAAATATCTACTTATAAGAATTCGTATAAGAATTCTTAAACTACTTTACCATCTGGTATGATAGTTGTAAGTAGTTTTGATTGGTTGTGGATTCGGATCCCATAATAACCTATGTTGATTGGGTCACGAGATTTATGTTGAAGTTTCATTAAGGAATAATTTTAGACTAATAAATAGGTTAAGTAGTTGCGTAAGATCACTTTAGAAACCCATCACTCGTAGGTTCGATCCCTGCGATAATTTCGTTCAGTGTTTATGGAAAAGGGTTAAGTACCTGGATACTAATTTAAGTTAGCAGTAGCATTAGAATTAAGTTCGTGTGTAACTGTAGTTTACACTGTATGTGGGTTCGAATCCTGCAATTTGTTTTTTATTGGGAAAGCTTAAGTTAAAGTCAAAATTATAGTTAAGTTAGTTTAGAGGCAGGGTTGTTTCTGCCCAGTTAGTAAAATGCCTACTTTTGATTAGGGTGGAGGTAGGTTTGTTGATAAATCTCATTCGCGGGTTCGATCCCCGTGTATATTTGTTGTCATTGTAAATTATCTTAACCACGCGTGTTATTAGGTAGATAAAATCCTAACTATGGGTTCGATTCCCGTATGTAATCTTTTAGTTGTATATAGCCACGAGTGTACTAATTGCACATATAAAATCCTAAGTACGGGTTCGATTCCCGTATACCTTTTGTTGTACCATTACAAAGGCTCAGGATTTAGTTTATTATCATAGGATAAATGAGAATCATATCATTAGAATCGATTGAATACGGGGCGTACTTGCTTTGGGCAATCGAATAAAAAGTTGGTATATATATTTTTTAAGGTCACGCCAATTTGTATACTGATTAAGTACTAGATTTTAATAAGTACAATTTCGAAGTTTAAAATGAATACTGATATCGGTGATAATAGTCTGCGGGGCGAAGAGGCTAAAGGATCTACTTGCTGTGATTTCTTTAATTAATCAGCTCTTAAACCAATAATACAAAGGTTCGAGGAATTAGGAAACCTTTGTGTTGTCAGAACGTAAACAAAAAGGACACGTTAAGTTCCCTAGTAGAGCAGGCAGTAAACGCGTGTAGTACCATGACGATGATTCCTGAAAAACCGGTATGTGACGGAAATGATATCCGACTGATGATATTTTTAGAAAGCTTTACCCTCTATAAGCGTAAACTTAATGCATCAAGGGCGCCTTAGATATAACGTTAAGCTGGTTTTGTCTGGGTTTGCCGAAAGTTGGTCGAGATTATTCTTAGGAAAATTGAAGGATGATGATGATTTTGAGAATTACCTTCCTAAGTACTTTGGGGTCGTGAGTTACATTATAAGGTTAGCAATAAAATTAAAAATGGAAACTGGATGTCAGACGGAAAAGGTAACCGTTGACCCAGTACTTTAGTGATTGTTACGAGGAAGCGATGTTAGCTCCATTATTTTTTCAATCGGAAGGGATATAATTGATACAATAATGATGACCTTGCCGCTCAGAGTTTATGTGTTTTGGAGTTTAAGTGTAGTTCATGATGTAGCAGAGGTAGTTTTTGGGAGTTATAGAACAAGTTCCTTTTGACGACTGTATTCATAAACATAGATCAATTGCAAATACGTTAGATGAAAAGTGTGTCTGTACTTTCAATGCCTATGACGAGCAGACTCAGTAAAATACATAAAAGGAAACGCGGTCCTCGGAAAAATAGAAATAGGAATAGATCATAATCTATTGCGTTATTAAATTTATTTATTTAATTATGATATTACCTCACAGTTAAGTTAGTTAGTTAGTAATAAAGGAAAGTGTGTTCGTTTGTTACAACGTATTTTATTATGTGTGTATGATGAATCTTGCAGGACAAATTCATACTTTCGATTAACACGAGTTACATTTGGTGGAAATATTTAGCATAATTTTAGTAGAATTTTAACTATGTACATTAGAAAGATCTCGACATTATTACTAAATTCTAACTTAGATACGTAAATAAACATCTATGCATGTTGACTTGATTGAAGAAAGAGAGAGATAAAAAGGAACAATGGAACTAATACCATAGTAGATATTTGATTAGTTGTCGTGTGTTCTGAGAAATCAAAGTATGTATGCATGTCGTGCTTTAATGATTTTGGTATGTATGTATGTTATTGGTTTGAATAATTTCGGTATGTATGTATGTCGTGTTTGAATAATTTTGGTACGTATGTATGTTATTGGTTTGAATAATTTCGGTATGTATGTACGTCATTGTTTGAAGGTTTAATGTATGTTAGTATGTATGTCCTTGGTTATAAAGAACAATCAAGGGTTAGAAACGTGAGAGCGAAAATGTGTGTATGTATGCTGGGGCTGTGTACATGTGACCATGTGACTATGACATATACCTATAGTCAATGTCTATATTAAGAAGCAGCAATTAAGTAAGACGTACATTTATTGATAGACGTAAGGGGTGCACGATGGTAGTATATTAAGGTTTAGGAGTAAATTAGCCATTTGTCATATTCCTATTTAAGATTCCTCAATATTTTACATACTACGAATGCAAAATATCTTGTCATCTTCGGGGCGTTTCTGTAACGGCTGTTGATCCGTGACAGTATGTGGAACAGTCCCACACGTGGTTATTTATTTATTTTTTTCTCAAAATATAGACTAACGCGGAGTAAAATAATACTTTATTATTGCTATTGTATTATATTGCTGTCGGAATTTCAAAGCAAACCAATAAAGTAATTTTAGTTATTGAGGCGGTTGCCAGATGCGTGTGACTTGGTAAAAACCAAACTATAAGTTATTGTCTAAACTTTCTTCAGTACAAAGGGCCCTCAATTAACTTATTCGTAGGATTTATTTTTAGACAATATAGCAATAGGCAAGTTTCTTGGGAAAGTCTGTAGACAATAGACATGAATCTAGTGAAGCTTCTTTGTCTAGATTGGCCAAATGTGGGAGTTCGGGCCGGATGTTTTATTGCCAGGGCAGCGGCGGCATGATCCTTTGTTTGTGCAGAAATAATTGCCGATGGGATTTTTAGAAATTAGATAAGGACAGATGGTGATAGTTCCTTCCTTGTCTAGTTTTCCTACCGGGGTAGTGGGGTGGAGATGGGAGAGGACTGCTAAGGTTGCCGGGGCGCGGGAGTCTTTCCTGACAGCTCGTGAGTGATAGGCGCGCGAGACGGTTCTTGGGTACGCGAACGCGGGAGTTTCGAGTGTCTGAGTCTTTTCTGGGAGCTCGTAGGAGACAGGCGCGGACATCGGACCTCGGGGCGCGAGCGCAGAGTTGCGGGACAAAGGCGCATTTCCGGAGCATAGCGGTCGAAGTCGGATACTACTAAGGACGAGTAGTGGCAGCTAAGTCTAGCTTAGTTTATCTTGTCCCAGTGACGATATGTGTTTCTGATTCGGTCTCTATTTTTGGGAATTTTATTTCGCGTCCTGTTTTAATTTTGTATTTGTGTGTTACGTAATTGTATTGATTTTGCGGATTTACGCGGACTTTTAAATTTACCATTTCTTGACCTCAAAATAAACTCATTTAACCTGACTCGTAGTGACCTTCCTCGGAGGATGGCACTCGTAGTCCCACGTAATTATACTACTCATAGTCGCTAATTTTCTAATCAAACGTTTTAACCCACTTCCCTTCTAGGAGCTGCGGGGCGTCAAGCGTAGTTTGCTTTTCTCTTTGCGTAGGATTCAACTAGTCTTGTGTGCGGTGAGACTCTGCGAGTGGGGTACGAGCCGACGGTGTTTAGTATTTAGTGCTGTTGAGTTATTCATATATTCGTCCATATTATTTAGTCGTTCGTCGTGGAGCAGAGCTGCGTTGAGTGAAGTTTATTGGATAAAGAGTGAAAGAGTGAATGAGTGTGAGAGTGACAAGAATTTCTTTGTGAGCATAATTAAATTTGCTACCGCTTAATCGGATTAGTTTTAAGGTGTTACTGTAATCTCAGTGGAATAAAGGAGAGAGTGCACACATCTTATGCGCCACTCAACATTTACTCACTCGATCCTGAGTTTTACTAGATTACTGTGACACACGTGCCACTGCTTACCTTGTTTCTAGTTCGTGCCAACCTAGAGATTGTATACACTTTTACACTAAACAGGCACAAATCATTTAACACTATACAAACATCACACGTGAGGTTGGCCTGGGTAATCCGCGTTTGAGCCGAATGATCTTAGTTGTTCGATGTCACAGCATGCATTAGGTACACACCACACATTATTGTGCAGTGAATACAAACACTAGCTAACACACCTGCAGGAAGGTTATCTGGCTGAGATTAGCTCCTGGATGAACTGGAGAGCAGCACGTCAAGGACTAGGGCCCATTTTCAGGAGGCACACGTTGTCTGTCGACTAACCTGGGTCCTTTACAAGCACTAGGTACACAAACGAGCCCTGGGTCACTTGTGTGTTTATAATTGCCGCCAGTGGCTCTGAGGTGCGTCGTCTCGGCCTTTTGACCCCTGACCGTCTAGCGTCTTGTGTGGAGACTGGTTAGAGCTGTATCCTTTGTAGGAGTTCACAGATAAGGTGGTTCTTATACGCATCCAAGTGATATTCAGATCACCTCGCGCAACTCATCAACACCCTCTAGTTCTCTGACACGAACAAACCCGCGGCAGCTTCGAGTGTAGGAAAGCGTAAAATCAGCATAGATTAAGAGCTTATGAGCGTAAAATCGGCATGAAGCAGCCAGCGTAACTTACACTATTAGCGTGTGTGTGTGTGTGGGCGTGTGTGAGTGTGGGTTCGTGTATGTGCGCGTGTGTGATTTTGTACTCAAAAGCGTGACGGTTTGAAAGAGGATATTTTTAGGGGGTTAGGATTGCTCCAAAGGCTTTGTTGGGCACATGAGATCGGGGCAGGGGCCTTCTAACGATCTATGTGTGGGCTAGGCTATTGAGGCGTGCTGGGAGGCCTAGTTTTTCAAATCGATTAGGATTCCCCCATACGACCTAAAGGTCTTATTCCAAAGGGTCCCCTTGTGTTCGGGTATTTCTCCTAGGTGCGACGTTGTTCGGCGAGAAAGCAGAGGCGGCGACTGACTACTCGAATTACTTGACTTTGTCATTCTAACTAAATTACATAACATAATTTCAACTTCTAACCTTAACCTTCTGAAACTGAGCATTTTCCTACTTTGCAGCATAAGTAAAATTTACACAACGTATCAGAGGGTCCTAATACTTAAAACTAGACGATCACATTTATTTAAATATGGCCAATAATTAAGCTTTATATAGGATTAAATATGGACGCGACTTACGTCGGTACTTTTATCCATTTCTGATAAGACCCGGGTGAGCGTTGTTACATTCTTACAATACAATAGGATACAATGACTCCCTGTTGTACACCAGAAATAGTAAGCGATACAGAAAACAGGTACTTAGAGAGAAAACTACAACGTAAGCAATAGGCGGCCTTATCGCTTAAAAGCAACACGTTAAGTGATTATATACCTACTAAATCCATGAAAAATGTGCTTTTTGATGTGCATTTCGTTTAACCAGAAAAAACAAAGTCTCAATAGGTTTCATTGCAATTCAAATCGGGCTATGAGTGCTACTCGGTAGGCACGAAATTTTAGTAAAGATTTAAATATAGCTGAGTAGTAAATAATGATGGGCTCACTTAATTTTAACCGATAAAAAGTAAACTTAGCAGAGTTAAGAGTAATAGCTAGTTAAAGACTGCAGATGCTCGTATATTTGCAGTAATTATGTAATAATACTGCACGCACGCTGAGCTGTGATTGGGTGTATAACTGTCCATAACAATCCAATTGCGCGTTCGTTAGCAGTCGCGTTGCAGACGGAATGCATCTCATTTGTACCGGCCCTTAAACAAATACCGGGTGTGGCCTCCTTCTTCTCCTTCAAACTGAACGATATTAGTACAGCGACTTTTAAAAATAGTGGAGTCGTTAGGTCTACACAAATTAAAAACAATGTTAGCAATGTACGCCATCTAAGACTCGCGACTGACGTAGCTTGTCACGCTACAATAATGAAAAATTTTGCTTTACATTGTTTTTCGAATAAACTTTAATTAACGTATGTATAACATGAAACTACCGTGAGACTCACTCATATTAAATGATATGGTAACGGATAACATGTCGAGCTAAACTCGATTTAAGACGTGAGTTATCCGTTACCATATCATTTAATAAAAGTATATATAATGTATAAAAAACTAATTATTTTTAATAGTCGCTGAACTAATGTGCTTCAGTTTAACGAGTACCATTAATTAATTAATCCATTGATTAATTATTTGCTCGTGTTACATGACACACCCGGTATATGTTGCGTTGCGTTAAAAACAAAAGACAACGCCACAGCCTCACGGAAAGTATCATTTGATCAAGATGAATTGCCCATCCTTGTGTCCCCCGTTACACACAAATTGAAATCGCACCATAAAGTTAAAAGCTATTTGTGGTATTCTAGCTTAAGTGAGCAATGATTTAATGAAATACCTCGCCGCGCTGCCGTATTTTATTGCGCTGGCAACTATCAGTTTTTCTTTACTACGTACCTGTTGCCAGTGTTGCTATGTATGTATTTAGTAAATGGAGTTTTTTTCCAGCTTTTTAATAACGCTGGCTGTTTTAGTAACAGAATAATGATCCATATTTCCGGTTCATAATAACATTTATATTTATCTATTTACTTACTTGAAACTTTTAATATGTATCCGGACCGTAATGTTTAAATATTAAATAAATATCATGAGACACTTGGCACCAATTACCTAGTCCTTTAGTTTTAGGTTTTAGCGTTTATTAGATTTTGGTCGGTTTCAAAACTTAGACGACGATGTTATTAATCGCCGGCCTGAGTCAAACCAAATGACGCATCTCAAATAAGATTGATTTAACGTTCTTAAGCTTCAAGATTTAGTAGAAATGTTTTATTCATACCGAGCCTTTTCCGATTACTTCAAATATTTTTAAAAGTTGAACGCATTCTTTACAATCCCCAAGTCTTAGATGGACATACTTTCGCGTTTGAAACTTTTGAATCTTTGAAAAGCTTTTTGAAAAGAATTTCAGGCATTACAACCGTCAACCAAAAGAGTGATGAATGCGATCCTGGGGTGCTTAGTACCTATTTGGAGCAGTTTGCGGTTATGGAACGACTGTGCGTTGGACATTGTTAAAATGAATGTATAAAATTAAAAGTAAAGATTGGCGCAATTAAAATGTGAAAAATTCAGAATGTTTTGTACTAGCTAGTTTGAGAAGGTAAATTGTAGCAACAAGTTGTTTGAAAAAATGTGTCATAAGCCATTTACTACTACTTTCAATAAATTGTGTATTTAATTGAATGTCGCTCTCATATTAAAGCAAAAGATGGATCTACCTTATTTTAATCATCACTTTAATTGTTCTCGCTTAGCCTGAGACATTAAATTTAACTAAGATATATTACACGAAGTAACGGCGGCGACTCCATGTAGGTATCGTAATTCTTTAGTTACAGGGGAGGGCCATAAGGTCAAATGAAAGTAAACGGGATCTCTTTATTGCGATTCAAAGTGACCGGTTTATGTAAAAAGAAACTGAGATTTATCCTTATCGAAAAACTAACGTAAAAAGCTTTTAGGTCCTCTCTACCTATATCGTACTTAGCACTTGGTGTTTTTAATGTAATTTGTTTTATGTTCAAAGTTCTAAACAGGGATATTAGCGTACATCGCCTGTCCTATTTTAGCTTCCAGCGAATAAATTATTGTTATCTATGATTAAATAAGGCAGCTAAAAAGCTAAAAATAAATCTTGTTAGATAAGTTATTGTTTAACTTTTCTGAAATCAAAAATGAAGCTAACTTTATGGCATCCGTACTAATTAAACATGAAGTTTTGAAAACTAGCTTGGTAATTAATTAAATGTGATAACACCCACTGAAAGAAAAATACTTTTAAATACTAAATTAAGTAGCGGCTATACCACTGCTTAAAAAACGATTTTAAGACGACGAAGACGAATTTACGATTTGTCGCTGCGATTTCGTACCATCGCCGTTGTTTAAACAGCGGTGTGGCCGGCTCCTTTAGGCCGTTTAACAATATTTTTTTTTGACATAAAACTGACCGGTGATTGACCCCTATCTTACCTGGTGAAGACTACAGATGAGACCAAAGGTGTATCTCATTGGGTCAATAACAGCTTATTCCAGCGTTATTTTTTCATTTTAATTTGCATAGACTTCGTTTAACAGCCTACTTGAAAAAAAAAAAGAATACTTGAAAGAATGAACAATAAGCTTGGATAAATTGAATCGCGCCACTTAATACTGTGTTCATACAATCGAAATAAGGATCTAATCAGAGAAGGTAAACATTGACTCCGACTGCGATTGGACGAACGTGAAAGTATTTGCGGGAATGGGATTCGGAATAATGGCCCTTTTGTAGCCAATATTATTATATTATTGTATCAATAGAAACTATTAATGTTTTCTTGGAAGGCAGAACTGGGATTGATTTAATCACATTTTAGGATGAGTTGATCCTTCTTGAAAACCTTTTTGAAGTGGTCTGATGAAATCTTAGTTGTAAGCATTTCATAAACATTAAGTACTTACTGTCCAAATCCCCTATTATATTATTCCAAATTTCATTTTGAAATTATATAGGTACCTCTTTGAAATGTTGACTCTGTTCAAAGTTTACTTTCAGGATATAATTTTCTAAACAATTATTACACTTTGAATACCTTCCTGTAAGTTTTTCACTTATTATATTTTTCGTAAAGTTATGCCAATTATATTCGTCCTCAATCTACAAGAAATATATTCGGGTAGGCCAATAATTCGTAATCTGTTGTCCATTAATATGAGTCGATGTTCAAGTGGGTCAGAAGACTTTTAGCTGTCTCTATGTACACCAAAAGGCGAGCAGGTGTAGGTACATTTTTAGAGGTCGCAATTTACATAATTGAATCCTGGAGGGCTTCCTCATAAAATCTGCGTTTTATCGCGCAATGCCCACAATAATTGCCATGCTTTGTATTAATTTCGTTTCATGCCAAAAGCGTTTATTGGAATATCATGCTTTTGT
Organism: Choristoneura rosaceana; assembly: GCA_037349165.1. Taxonomy (NCBI): domain Eukaryota; kingdom Metazoa; phylum Arthropoda; class Insecta; order Lepidoptera; family Tortricidae; genus Choristoneura; species Choristoneura rosaceana. The sequence goes on from JAZBNJ010000022.1 coordinate 8,477,627, forward strand.
GTACGAGATTCAATTAGTTTTCTTTTTTGGGTAAGTACAGAGAGTTCAATTTGAAAACAATAGAAAACGTATAAAAACATTTTACATACTATGTGGCTTAGAAACTCTAATAAAAAAATCGGTGCTAGAGTGCGTGTGGGAGGTCTGCACACTGCATATTGTATATTATGTCAATAAGATGAAATCAAAAGTTTTGTCTTATTAAGTATAGTAACTGCTTTTATAATTTCAATCGCTCCATACAATCATTTTGGTCAGTTTAGGGCCACATATAGTACGTATTATATCTTTATAATACAGATGTAGGTACTCATAGTTCCAATTACTACATAATAACATATTGACTGGAATAGTTACATGGGATACTTCGTAGGAAAATATTTATGTTGGTATAAAATCATTATCAGAAATCTATTTCTACTCGTCATCTTATAGTGATACATAAAACAGATATTAATAGATTAATATTGCCTTATCACTCGACGTTTCAATCTTACTGCAAAGGTCGACGCAAGATCGAAAATAGCCGTGGCCTTTTAATTGTCCGTTCAAAAAGCACAACCAGAAGTTCGAAGAAATTTGATTTTGCATAATGTCATTTCCATGTCTGACTTCACTTTAATCGGATCTATCCAATTTTCTCTTTCTGATTTCTGGAATGCCAACTGGAAGGCCAACTGTAATTGTAATAGAAGTCTGGTTTTATGCTCGAATTTATAAAAATTACCGAAATAAATAGCGCACATTAAATTTGAAAACGCTACGAATGATGCTCTCCAGATTACCGCCAGCGCTAGAGTTATAAATTTAAACGTAAACAACTTTCCTTATTATTTAAACAAACTTTTAGGTCGAGAACACAATTATACAACAATTTAAAAAATGTTTAGCTCTTTACAGTGTTGTATAAGGTCCAAGGTGTACACGCTCGCGTACCAGAAGTTAGTGCAAGCTTTTTTTTACTTCAGTTTCTTTGTCGTTGAAACGATGGTTTGGTGTTTTAATGTTTTTTTATAGTAGAAATGGAATGAATGTTCCTGACCTTATGCATTATTCAACCCGAAGGAATCCAATAAGTGTCACTGTTAGAACACTGGTTGTTGAATAAGGGCGGGCGCTCGGGTCATTGAGGGGAGGTAAATTTGTTTCGAGTGGAACTACCGTCATTAACTAGGGGATTGTGTGGCGAAAAACATAATATCCGACGCCACAGTGAGCCCTTTTTGGGGTCAACTCGACTGATTGTAGCTTTGATTTCATTTATTATTTTCAATGGTCCGAAAAGTCGTGTCATATATACGCCTGGGAATAGTACTTATTTACTCAAAGAGAAATGGGTGGATAATATTTATCCGAATAATCCACTAACCGATGAAATTACTGGCACTTGAGGTATCCCATTTTAGGTCTCTAGGTTGGTAACGCATCTGGGGTTGCAGATGTCTATGAGCGGAGGTGATCTCTTACCATCAGGAGACACACTTGATCGTTTGCCATCTAGTCGAATAAAAATAAACTAATGCTATTTTGTCAGGATTTTAAATTCACATCAATGCAACACTAATTTCCCATTAGTATTTGTAAAAAAAACCATAGAGCACAATAGCAACACGAAATTCAAATCAGACAGACAAATAAAAGAAAGACTTTATTTATAGGCATACGAGTGGCGGGAGAGTGGCGCCTTTGCCCAGCAGTGGGACATAATATAGGCTACTAAAAAAATAAAATACGAGTGGATAATCCAGTGGTTAAATAACCTCACTACGAAGCTTGAGCTTCCGAGTTCGATCCCAGGTCGGCGCTGATATTTGTATGAAAATTACGAATGTATGTTCTGTAGTTTTATAGGTAGAGTCATTCACGATGACGAGTGCCGTGATTCTTATTACAATGTCATTAATGTTTAATTTTGACAAAATCACGCGTCTTCGTAAATAGCACTAGTTATAGGTGCTTAATATCTATTTAAGTATGTATATCCATTGCCTAGTACTCATAACTCTATATTTACTTACTTTGGGTCTAGGTCGATGATATTCCGTGATATTTATTTATACTTACTCTTCGCTTAGCTGCCGTGTCGCTTCAGCGCCTTAAACATCACGCAAAATGACTCAAGTCTTATTTACGTCTCATCTAAACTTCAATCAAAACTCTCTCTTCCTATTGCAAAAGGCTTGAATGATTAAGTTGTTCATAACGAAGATTATGTTCCGTGTATTTATAATCCGGCTGGGATAAACCCGATTAGGGGAAGTCAGGCTTGATAATTTATAATTGCGTTCACAGACAAATCATATTTCTCAAATCATACACGAAAATGTAAATGAGGAAATCCTGGCTCTATAACTACGGAGTGCAAAATCCGAACTTCGCATGTTGCCATGCTGACGCTAACATTATTTAATACGGAGAGAGTGAGAGGGACGGTACGATACGAACTTCGATATTTGAATTTCGTAGTAGCCCCACTTATATTGGCTCACCTGGCTTACTCGTAAGATATCGGAGTTCAGATTAGCTAACACGGTGTGAGGAAAGTCGTACGAGTAGTATATTGTTGGACGAGCGTTGCATTGCGTGGCCGTATGGCGTACGAGTTATAAGCGAGTGAACGAGCGCAGCAATGTAATGCTGCTAAATTATTTTTTCTCGCCGCAAGACAAATTAGAGCAGGCATGCCTTCTGACCGCTTGACGGGATTGAGGAAAAGGATATAAGTAGTACAATATCACAGTGCGCTGTTGACAAATATAATAATCATTGTATTGCGTGGGATTGGCTAAATAATAAACTTAATTAATATGATATTTATGACAGCAAATACAAATTATCTCGATATCTTGTTACTATATTTGTTTTATGCATAGAAAAACAATGTATAATTATGTCCGCAATCGCTACATCATATACGCAATCACGGAAGCTTTGATTATTTTTGCTGACGGTATTAGCCAGTATACCAATAAGAGTCGTTATTTTACATCATTAATAAATAAAAATAAGTGAAAAATTATTTGCATTCAAGTCGGCGTTCCGTAAATAAGATTAACTCAAATAAATGAAAGTGGCAACTGACCACTTTAGTTAAACCCACTCTCTGTTTGAAAATTATCATATTATCAGTCAAAACATCCGTAAAAATTTTAATTGACCGCTTTGCGAGGTGGTTATCTTGCGTTGTACAGAACTAAAAGAATATACACGTCCATTACTCATACGATGGCGTAGATCCTAACACGTTACGACTGAAAACATTAGGAAAATAAATGACCCGTAAATCGAAAAGGCAGAGCTGTAAGTTGACAAGTTTTTCCCCATTATAACGTCAGTTTATTGGTAGAGTTATGTTATGTATGTTCTATACGTCAAAGGTTTTGAGTGAAGCTTTGTATCTTATCTGTGGGTCCGATAGCGTGTCATTGTGTGTGGGGAGTATTGTAGGTACGTCAGTCGCGTTTCAATCGCCGCCCATCTGACGGGGACATTGAATACTTAGGACCCGCTACATGACATCTTTCAGGGAGCCTTTAAGTTGAACTAGCGACACGAGTATCTATTTATGATATTTGTATCGGCGAGATGTTGTAATGCTACGGACAAGTGTTGAAAATTAAATTTTACTGATTATAAAATTATATTTCATTGTAAAACATAATATTACTTTACACATCCACAATCCTTGTTAGTTGGGTCAGTATAAACACAGCGTATTCCACACTAGATCAGTTTTTGGCGACTAAGCTGAAAACAACTCGTAGGACCCGCCGCTCTCGGTGCATATAAATTACGAATTTATCTGGTTATCCACCACAAGATTGTAATTTGGGCAGACTTAGTGCCGTAAGCACCCTCTTCACAACGCGTGGAAATAGCGCGCTAATCTTGCATTAACCAGACTTTTCGCCCGATGAACTTTGCGAAGCTAATCTACAATAGTTTAAACTCGAAACTCATGCTTCAGCGTATACAACAAGTTTGGAAAATTTGCTATTGCTTAGCAAATTTCGAGTTGGGAGTCGTTAATTGAAAATAATTAGGTTATTGAATTATGATTGAACTTTCCAGAAGAAACAAACATTGTAGGTAGCGTCGATAGATGAAACTTTTCAAATGTTTGAACTGGGGTTACAAGCTGATATGAAAAAAAAAGGAGTAAAGGCGATTGTTATGGAGTTTAGCTGACAAGAGCAGTCAGAGCCGCCTCCCGTGTGCACAAGGCCCGAGCGGCGTGCAGCGCCGTATTGAATGGTGTCGATGCGGCGGCCTCACGACAACTTCGCCACTATCTGTTTCGTTTCCCGACTCCGAGACAATTTAACTTGACAACGTGGAGTCTGCAACAAAGCGCGCCTCGCTCTATTTAACGCGCAGCTCTGCTCTCCACCAGCGCGGGGACTCCAGATATTAAACGCTCTTGTAACGATATTAAATGTTACATAATTTTTATTCCGCCACAGACCCCACCTTAATGCCTTTTTCACCGGAGATTGCACTAAGAGCAGGTGAAACTGGGTCACGAAGCCCCATGTTGTTTACTCGATGTCGCACAGAAATAAAACTCTACGCTAAAGGGTAAAAGATTACATCCTCCTTCACATTTAGATTTGGTGAATCGCGTGATTGCACAAACATTTACCCAGAGTTAGACGTTGAAGGAGTCCGAACTCGAAAGCGAACAAACATCTCCGGAATCGGCCACTTCCATTTCGAAACATCACTTTTCACGTTACCGTAGTGATGTATGGAAATATTTGCAAGCGTTCTTTGTAGGAACGGGAACGAGTGTAAACACGGTTGCGCGGCACGGGCGTCGAGCGTCGGGCACGGGATCGCGGCGCGGCCGGCGGGGAGCGCGTCACTCGGGCGGCCGCCGCCGCGCGCTCCGCCCGCACGATGTCCGTGCGCGTAGACCACCGGGACCGAGACAGATTCTCGAGGCACTCTTCGCGCGCTTCTGTAGATTTAGCGTTCCCGAGCAGCTCTGCGCGGGATCATTCGTTTCGCTCAGTGCATTCCGCCCGAGTTCCACGGGCCGCCAGCGATGACTTGATGGTGCCCGTGCGCACGCTGCGCTCGGCGTCATGCCGCGTGGCGCCCGGCGCGCCGCACCGGCTGCGTCGACACCACTCGTCGGCGGCGGAGTGCGACCGTGCGCGGCGTTCGCGCCGGCACACGCTGGAGCTGCCGGCCAGCCGCGGCCCGTCGGTGCGCAGCCGCTCGCCGGAGCCGCCGCCGCTGCCACCGGAGCCCGAGGTGCCGCCTGAGGCCGCCGGCAAGGAGGCGCGCCGGCGGCGCGTGGTGGCCGCCGTCGCCGCGTCCTTCTTCGCGCTGGCGCTGGCTTCGGTGCTCGTGGTGGTGGTCACACTGACCCACAGCTCGGTGCTCCGCGCACACAACCAAACGGCCAAGTACTACACGTTCTCCGTGCCGCCGCACCATCCTCTCAGTGAGCCCCGTTCATGTTGCCCCACCGTCGCCCCTCCCGCTTCGCATGCGACTGTCTCCGACCCTGAGTGCCAGGGGCTGCGAACGTCGCCGGGGCGCCCCGTCTGCGTCTCGCAGCCATCATTCGCGGTACATATTGTGCAGTTCATACACAAAGTAACAAGTCCGGCTCCAGACAAATGCTAAGCGTTTGCCTCACTCTCGGTACCACCACGGTAGACTGACCCGGTTCGGTAATGCATTTGAAACGGGTTGAGGTTAAAGTTGGAAGCTCGCGAAAAGTTTAGGGGTCAGCGTTTGCAGAGGAGCGTAGATTAAAATTGGAGCGGTAACGCTCAGCCTTTGTCAAATTAAGCCTCAGTTTACTGACTACACATGTTACGCACGTTCGCAACCCCCCTTCTGCATGATTAGTTAATGTAGATGTCAAGTGTTTGTGATGGTAATTGTTAATTATAAGACTAACCACAGAAATATACGCCCAAACCTAGGACTTAATATTAATCTAGTGTCGTCGAATGTCGGCTCATTAATCTTCAGGGCGACGCTCGCTCCAATACATACCATGCCACGAGCCACGATTACATAAGTAATAAACAAAATATTGGTCTAAATACCACCAAAACTGTATTATTACAAGGGTGAGTTAAGTATTTTCTTACTTCGGCATATGGACATTATCAATTTGTTTTAAGCTGTGTTAGGATTATTAAGTTCTGTTTTTACTCGAATCGAACGATAATAAAAGTGGTCCAGTAATAAAGATAGGTTATTTTACTTAATGTTGCAGTGGGATTATACACAAAAAAATATTTCGTTCCAGTTAAAAATTCTTCTAATTTTTATTGATATAATAATAATAATAAATTTATTTATTTCGGGCAACTTAGGGGTGATATCCACTTTACAACAATTTAAGGCATTTATTTTATTTTAGTAGCCTTCCAATCGAAAAAAAAACGAAAAAAATAATTTATCTATTAAATACTACGCCGTATACAGATAATTTGCGTATAATTTTTACCCCAATGAAGAAGCAACGTTTCTTACAATATTACCATACCTATATCTTTATTTTTACGTACCCATATTTCTTTAAAATAAAAGTTTAATTCATACAAACGTAAACAGAAGTACAGTACACTATGTGCTCTGTCTATTTCCAACGACCAATTGAAAAATACTTTATTTCAAGCATATCCCCAGCAATAAAGACGTTAATTATACCTACATGGGAAAAAGATGAAATTATAAAAGTACCTATTCGAGACGGAAAGTTCAAATAATTTCAAGATACTTAAATATATGTGTACATACATAAATAACTTGGGAAAGAATCAGTGAAATATAGTTATTTATTTAGCACATTAACTTAAGTTGTGACTGAACTTACGCAATACAGAAATTAATTTATTAAGCTCTGTTCTTGAGAAGTAAATAGCTACCGGAAACTTTAACATATGTGAGCACCTAAATTAAGTTATGACTAATGAAGATGTGCCCTTTAATTTTCATGATAATTATGTGAAAGAATGTGTCTAAAATGGGATTTTTTATATAACTTTTACGCCATTAAATTAGCGGAAGCGTGATTTGGACATCGAAAAATAGCGAAAAGCATTTTATTTTCCTTGATCCAGAGCCTTAATTGACATTTTCACGAAAAAATATCTCGAACGCAAACTTGATAGCACCTCTGTTTATCGCTCCGTATACTGACAATAAGTTCTTAGAGTAATTTGACATTTTAACGTCAACGCGTTTGAAAAGCTTGTTACGATAAAAAACACGCTTATTTTTTTCCCGTAGACGCTTTTATATTGCCATCGTTCATAGCAAAACCAATGACCACACAAAAACGGGATAAATGTGCCTATGTAACTAATATTTGTTAGCTATGTGTACTAAATTTCAGCAAATTTAGTTTAAGTGATATTAAAATTGACCGAGTTACAAACAACCAAACATAAAAATAAACTCATTTTAAGCAGGAGTCGATTGTAACATCGTGCATCGATAGAAAGAAAGAAAGAAAGAAATCATTTTATTCGTGACAAAGTAGCATAGCATAACAAAAAAAAGATATTGAAAAGTGCGAAATTATTATGTCACGAAATGGTGAAAAATTGCTGGTATTGCGAGCGGCGGCGCAGTTCGATAGAATGTGTCCTACCATGGTCATGCCACAAAAACAAATAAAAATTCAAACATACTTGATCCAATCGTTTCAATAATATCTAGGAATGGAATTTGCTCACGGTCATCCTTCATCCACTATTGTCCTTTACATATTTCTCGTTTTCTAGATCTTTTTTCCTTAGTGCGGCAAAACCCACTTAATAAATACTGGAAAAATTGTCCTTCGGTTACTATAAACTTACCTATGCGATAGATGCCTACTCGTACTAACATTAACCGCAAGTCAGTTCCGGCTGGCCGCTACCCCTCGATTACTTCTTGATCTGGTGCTAATTCCCGGATTGCGGTCCTACCCTCACAATCCCCGCTTCAGAATGGACGTAGATCTATAATATCTTGTTCTCGGCTTATATTGACCATTTCTGATAAGCCCGCTTAAGCTAAAAAGGAAGCAGGTAAACGTTTTGGTAAAAATAAGAGTTGTAAACAAACATAGGTAGATACATATTTGTGGATGCAAAATGTAACTACAAATTTAGAGTTCATGAATTCGAAACCCAATAGCTGTTTCATTTGATAAATGATCTCCGGCAAACTTTATGTTTATCGGTCTTTATCTTTCTACTGACCTAACCTAACCTAACCTTTACCGAATTATAAGTGAAAAACAAAACAAAATGATGTTGTTTGTATGTACGTAGATAGTACTGCATACAATTCATGTGGGACGTAAGTCATTTTCCGGTTATGGAACGTAGACTTTTTTTATCGGATAAGTAACTACATACAATATGTCATTAATTCACTTGATTAAGTTTTTCAGCTACTTATACTGACATTGCACTGGCAAAGCCCCTCTTGCATCAACTGAAAATGTTCATAAATTCACATTTTTGTGATTTATACTATCTACGCTCTTTTCATAGGAGAAACCGCTTGAAATTTAGTCACCCGTTCGAATTCTTCTTACAGCGCGAAACTTGGTTTTGCTTTCACCTAGAATTAGATCAATTTTGGCCTACTGTTACGATTTCCTTCGATAATGCCCTCCAAGAGATTTGACAAGGAACTGTCACGTCGTATTAAGTGTCCTATAATTTTTCCTCGTGAGGTTTTTGAGTGAGTGAGTTTTTTTCTCTCTCTACTAATATTCTGTTTTATTTGACCAATATCAAGTGACTACACTGCATTTAACATGATATTAACATAACTACCGCTTTTGAAGAGAATAAATATTATGTATTTGTTTTTTTTTTCACCTACTCTAGAAATGAAGTTGAATTGAAAAAATAGAGTTACATATGACGGTTGATGGTACCTTAAAGACTCACTCCGATAGTTCTGGCCAGCTAATTCCATCCACCCTCCGTCAACATCACATCTTGTAGGTATCTTTCTCTATCACGTTCAATCAAAAATGTGTTACTTTCGTATAAAACAATTGCTTAAAATGCTTTACTATACCTACATTTCTTCAACTGCTCTTTATATTTTAGCTTTAAGTAAGTCATAATCATCCTTATCTCAGCCGTAGGACGTCCACTGTAGGATATAGGCCTCCCCAATAGACCTCCAGTCGCTTCGGTTGGCAGCGGCAAGCATTTAACCAGCTTTCAGGAAGTGCTTCTTGCTAATATAGACTACTGTCGATAGCAATTAGGTACGAAACCGAAGTACTCTACAACAATATCATTATCTATATATATAAAAGGCAAACCTGACTCACTGGGTTATATATCAACGCACAGCCCAAACCGCTGGGCCTAGAAACTTGAAATTTGGTACAGAGGTTCTTTTTATGATGTAAGTGAGCACTAAGAAAGGATTTTTAGAAATTCATCCCCTAAGGGGGTGAAATGGGGGGGTGAAGCTTATATGGAACTCTCTCATTTCTGGACTTAGAAGTATGAAAATAGGTGTATAAGTTCTCGATTACCATTTAAAATTATCTGTGTAGGTGAAATGGATAAAATTTTCCCCTAAAGGGGTAAAATGGGGGGTAAAGTTTGTATGGAAATTTTATAATTTCTTTACTTAGAAGTATGAAAATAGGTGTATAAGTTCTCGATTACAATTAAAAATTATCTGTGTAGGTGAAATTGATAAAATTTCCCTCTAAACGGGTAAAAAAGCGCGCAAAATCGAATTCCACGCGGGCGAAGCCGCAGGCAAAAGCTAGTTGTAAATAAAAATAAAGTACCTTTATAAATATTAGCATTATCTCTATAGAATTCAATTAAGTTTAGATACAAAGTATCTAGATCTTTTTAGATAACGTCGATTTGAATTCTAACCACACACAACGTATCAATCACAGTACGATCAATCTTTTAGCACTTATTGAAATGTAAATACTTTAGGAAATATTTCACAGCCATCTGTTGAAAACAGAGAAAGGTACTTTACGTAGTTATTCAATTTATAACATTACTATTTTACTTTTATTTGATTCCAAAATCGGAACTGATTTTACTTTCAAGTGAAAAAAACGCCACTATTCGCGACTGATTAATGGTAGGCTAATATTTAAATGAAATCACATTGAGTGATATGTTGAGACTGAAAATCGTACGTAAGTATAATGATTTATTTCGTTTTATTTCTAACACAATAAGGAAAGCTTGTTTTTTTTTTAATTTTAAGCTTCATTACTTTGGACTTAAACTCGTGCTTAGTCTCAATTAAAACTACCACCAGGAAAAAACCGGCTAAGTTGGATTTTTAACAAGGGTTCCATAAAATTTGTAGGTTCCTATGAATATCCAGTGTTAACAGGCTGTATACTATACGAAATGCAAAATTCGAACTTCGTAGCTTGCCGCCCCGCTAACGCTAAATAATGCGAGAGTGAGACGGACGGTGCGATACGAACTTCGACTTTCGAATTTCGTAGTAGCCCTTCTGAGCCCTACGCAAGATGTACCTACGCCGTGAGAGGTCATTTTAGATTGGTTACTGACATACAAATAGGTACTTAAAAATTACCTAAGTTTTTCAGACCTTTCTTATTGACTGTGCTATAAAAGCTGCCTTCTCGATTTTTCTATCATTGTGTTTCTAGGGTACTTCACCATCCGATAATCAGTATGGAGTCAATGCAATCATAATCGCGCATCCATAGTACGCATCTTTCCATCTAAAAAAACATAGCTTAGTTCAACCCATTTTCACCAGTGCTATGTGGATTAATGAATATGATTGGTGGTTATCAAACGTTGCTATAAATGAGCAAGGTAGCGTAGCGAATCTCTGGTGGAAAGGTACCCTAAGTGTTCCGTTTTAGCCAACTGAGGTACAGAAGCATAAAATTAACAACCCTTATTTTGGCATCGCCGTAGTCCGCTACAAAACCCATTTCGACAGAAACACAATGCGTATTTCGCGATACAAAGAGTTGATTACACTTTATCAAAGTCTAACCTCAATAAGTAGCACGTTAAGGAAAATCGACTACCTTCCAAATCGCGGCCCACTCATTTGTCCTCTGAGAGAAAATGGGTCCAGAAGCTAATTCTCCATTATGATTAATGTTTTCCTCGGTGTTCATAGTTTGGTTGGTCATTTAGTGGACGGTAACTACATTAATGTTAGTTTGAGTTTGTTACGTGTTGAAACATTTTGGAGATATCAATTAGTAATTGAGTTGTTGATTTCATTCTATAGAGTTTGAAACGAGTTAGCATCCAGTACAGTACAATTAGAATGTTATTGTCGCTCGGGACTCGTTGGTTTCTTCGTTTTCCTGAAGATTAAAATGCGAAAGAAAAAAATATATCTTTTGTTTCGAGTTTAAGTGTTGTGTGGTGTTTATGATGTTATTTAATTAAATCTATGGCTTTCATTTGTACGGATCCTCGGTGCACGAATCCGACTCGCACTTAGCCGGTTTTTTTTTTTAATAAAGGGGTTTATTCTTCAGAGCGCGCAAGCGGGCTAAGCATACATGACAAAATTTTAAGTTGTAACTGCGAAATTGTGCAAACTAGGTCTAAAGCCCAGTTTAGACTTGCAAAAAACATTGTGCAGGTTGCATTTTGTTGCCTTGTCGCAAAAAAAAACGAAATTGAAGTTATCACGGTTGATGCTCGATAGCGTAGCAATGTTAATAATTATAACTTTCACGATTTTTCTTGCAGGTCTAAACTAGGCTTTATAACCGACAAATGTCTTTGCTAAGAGCTAAATTAACATAAATGCACACGTTCCACGTCGAAGTGCAATGTAATTAAAGGCGTTAGAAGCAGGTGTGTCCTCGGTGTAAGCCGCAACGTACAGTGCTAATCGTTTATACCGTAGCACAATACACACAACTAAGACCGTAGTGTGTCACATAACTTTATGAGAAGCAACTGTAAAATGTAGTGACATTTTATAGTTGCTTCTCATTTGAATATTAATAATAGTTACTGTTCGCTTACAGCTAGTAAACTAAGCAACGGATTTGATAATGTGGTATAAGAATACCACTATTAAAAAAAAAAAAAATTTTTTTTTCGAAGTAGTCTACACAGCCAGGACGGGTCGCTAACAAATTATAATATTCATAGTAGTTACATCCAGTTTTCGCTATAAAGGTGAAGGGAAACTATTATATTTAACTGCCACCGCGCTGGTAGCTTTTACCCGCGGCTTCCCTTACGTAAACCATAACGTCCGGCAGTTGAATTAAAATTGTGAGATTTGACTAATTTTTCTCGCGATGCTCCAAAAATCGCATCATGATCTTTAATCCCGTTGCATGAAGAACACCCTTTTAAAGGATATGTTAATTCACCTAGGAACTACGTAGATATATTCCAGAATCCAGACATCTGAATAACGTGTTTCATTCAAACCCGTCCCGCTGTTTTAACGTCACACGCACACACACATGCTCACAAACTTTTGCATTTCTAATATTAGTACGATTAGCAGAATACTATCTATGAAAACACATGAGCTTTATTTCATCATTGATATTTAACGTAGGTAGTAATAATAAAGACACAAAATGCTAAGCTGAGTAAATCATGAACCACCTACGGCTAGTAATTAAAGCGTTTATGTTGGTACTAGAAAGCGATAACTTGCCTGAGTAGGTGGCGTTCATCAATACCGGCCAACAATAGAGCACGCGTGAGTAGGTTACAATAAACTTTGTTCCAACCGTCCACCGACATATACAAAACAGAAATATCTTTGCCGTTCAAAAAGTACGCCGTCCGTCAAATTATAAACACTTTGCTCCCGACATAATGCGATGGCTGTCAGAGATATTTTTGCGTTCGAAAATCGACAGACGCGGATGTGGTAAGCTTTATTATTTACGTACCCTATAAACATACATACTGACGTAAGATCGTTTTCAGCAGTGTAAATGGAGTTCACAAATACCTTTCCTATTTCTTGGTCCAATGGCGGTCACCGAGGCCAGTCATTGTGAAAAGTTGCTGACGATTTTAATAAAAGTTAATTTAGCTCGATAAATCTTTGTGGAATCGTTTCCAAAGACCAACACGTAGCTTGCGTAGCGTAGCGTATCTTTTAAGTTATAATGAAGTTGGGGTCGTACTGAGCACGTAATTTATTCCCGAGTATCTACATCTAAAATATACGATAAAAAGATTAATATGAATCAAGATATAGATACACCTTAGAGCAACGCGGGCTTCCTATCGGAAGGGAGTAGCCTTAGCGGTAGATTACCTTTAAAATAGTTCTGGCGTTTTGTTGCGGGGGGGAAATGTGCACACAAGTGCAATTTCGCACACTTACATGCAAAAACAAAACTGCCAACTGACTGTAATGACGACGTTAACACATAAATAATCCAACAATACACGAATAATTCGTGTACAGATGACTCAAAACACGGATCCGTTCATATCTTAATATTTTATACATGTAATATAACATAGGTATCTACAAAATCTTTCGGTGATAACCGGTTGCGGCACATCACTATTTATGAGACACAAAAACAGGTAACACATGAAACGTTATTTTAGTACCTCGTATCGTAAAAAACAGACCATAGGTACATACCAAATTTCATCGAAATCGTTGGAGCCGTTTCCGAGATCCCCGATAGAATATCTCAAATTAATAATATACTTAGAATTGCTCGTTTAAAGATATTAGATAGACTGAGATCTTATCTGAATCTCTATAATGTATTTCTGAGCCACACACTCAGATCCCGGACAAAAGCAAGATTTAGCCGTATTAGCGAAATATAAGTTCTTAAGGTTACAAATATCGTCAGGCGTTCCATACAGAGATTCCAATAATAACTGAAGTGGTTGAGCACTGTGAGTGCAACGATTTATGAGGATTCCGACCGCGGCCGCGCGTCATCCGTCCTAGGCAAATTGTCCACAAACATTCCCAGCGTTCTGACGTAGGTACTCACCTGAGACGGTGCATATTTAGAATTTAGCAGCACGACCCGCTTCAAACTTCATCTTTACATGCATTGTTCTAAAATCAAACTGTAAGTCTACTTCGTGTAAGAAGTTTCACGGTATTTAGCCAGTGTTGAATTTTAATACATTCAATTGTTTCATTAGTAGCGGCAGAACTTGAAGTGATTCTACTTGGTTACATGTGTATGCTTTCAAATATAACAAACTTGTGAAATACACTCGTAGAAACTTCAAACAACAAAAAAAAATCAACATGAAACAAAACAAGGACATTATTATTACGCACCAGATAATTATATTTCTGATTGTTTTTATCAATCATTTGTCGATGTCTGTATTCAAAATACTTAATCATTTTAATAAAAAAATCAAAAAGCGGATTTATTTAAATACGCAATCAGTCAGTCAAGTATGTATGTAGAGAAACATAACAATTTAATAATAAAAAATATGCAAACAAAAAGTGATTGGTTTGAAAAATGAAAAGCAGTTATGTTATTGTACTGAAATCTGTACCCAGCTACATTGGAGCCTGAGACCTATTGTTCAACCTGCATTATAAAACATCGAAATACTTAAGTATTTGAAGTTGCGCAAATATTTCGGCAACTTGAACATTGTTGGCTCTTCTGAAAGCAGTTAGGTACTTTTTTGGATAAACTCATCTGCATTGTTCAAACTGAAAGGTAAGACGAAGTTTATGATTAAAGACACGATAATTACAGATTAACAGATTGTGTTCCACCGTTAATAAAGGCTTCGTCTTTGAAGATACTGTTCTGATTAAACAGTATCTAAGATTTTTTGTTCACTTCGTTGAGGTAAACATGGCGGATATGACTAACTATAAAGTACCTACAGTAAAAGCCAACCAAACAAACAGTGAAACAAATTTGTATATCGCATAAAATATATTTATCTTATTTATAATTTATCAGAGTGAAATATTAGTTCTTACTGTTCTTTTATGCTAAAAATTAAGAATTATACATTGTTCTAACAGAAGTTGTTAACTTGTTGAAGGATGATGGTGATGACAAGCGCACAATCGTATAAAACTGTTAAAAACCCCACAAAGCTAAATTTGGCAGACCTAAATCTAAAAGCATGTCTGATTTTCGATTCAGAATTAGGTCTGCTCCAAATTAAACAACGTATTTTTAGAAATCCAAATATAACTTCATCTCAATTGCACATACTCATTATACATCAATTATATCGAGTGAACCATACTCGCATTTAACCAATGATCTGTTACATCATCAAAGTCTTCTCGCTATGAAACAAACAAGCTATTCAATATTCACAGGGGATGTGGTGTTTTCGGTGCCGATTGTAATAACAACAACATTAAGTAACCTTGACATTAATGTCAACCGCGTTATATAATCAAAGATCTTCAATAAATACCTACAGCCCTATATTACTTACCGAAATCTGTCATATGTGTAAGCATTAACAATGATAAGAACGTTACAAAAGAGCGGTTTCCAAAGAATGGCGTCTCGAATATTCCCCTTGCCTGCTTATAATACTTTGGAGATGAACGGTTTCCCTTTTTTGGTCTCTTTATAAAATGCGAAGGCAAAGGACGAACTGGATTAAAATATCTATCCAATCGGATGGCCGTAGGCACGGCCACCGAGATTAATTTTCTTCTTAAGTCGCTATGTTAAGAACTCCAAGTCATCTTTTAACCATTGAATTGAGCATCGGCGTATCGGACGGCAGACTGAATGAAACGTAATGATTTTGATGGGTGCCAGCCAAAATTTGTGACAGACAAAAAGGATAAAGATGTCATTTTTACCTTCGTACAATTATCAAAATATGAAAAAATATACTGTGTTTTTAATTGTAATTGGAATGCAAACGCTTCATACATTAGCCTAGTCTTTGAATCAAAAATCTCTAAATGATGATCTGCATAAATGTTCCGTAATCTAATAAACCTTGTTTTTCAAGGTAACGAAACACTACACAAAGAGAAGAAGTTAGAGCAAAGCTGAATGATATAAAAAGGATATATTGCAGATTTATTAGAGTTTTAGTTTCCACGGACCGAGAAGAGATTAAGAGAAAGTTGTAAAAACTGGAGGATAACGTGACTAATGATTTAACTACCACGGAATAACAACTCGTGAGCGGAGGTGCTAGAAATGCCTTGTTTATAGCGCATAGGAAAAGTGGAATGATGTTACGGCGGTTTTAAATGACGCTCATTTTAAACCTAGTCCCACTATCCATTACGGGTAGCGGAGCAGAGAAAGGTCGCAGCGATATTTGGATTTAACGACGCAGTAATGGAGAAAACCCACTGGTCGTCTACGTAAACCTACATATGGGATTGCCAATAAACGTTAGCTTTTTGGCTGAAATGTCAAAGGACGTGTTGAACATCTTCACGCGTCCAACGTTTACCGATGTGCGATCTTTTTCATTTTATACGTTTTACTATGTGTCTTGACAACTCATGCCTGCGTTAGTTCTGAAGTAGCCTCACGGAAACACAAGCCACAGAGAGCAGTCACGAGCTGCGAAAGGCGCTCGAGTGCTCATTGAAACACATAGAATATGAAACTTTTTTAATTTCACGCTTGATTCGAAACCCCGTCGTAGTGAGATCGGGTACATGCCGCGAACTCGCGTTGGCCCGAAGCTGCCAATTGAATGATGGATTATAACAAGAAAAAAATTGTTTACTTCTTTCACAGCATTTTGTATACGTGAACGGCATATCTGTGTATCGAGGTTCGACATTAAGGACATGTATATGCCTGGAATTTTAAATCGTCATTGTCTATTTCACTCACGAGTTGCGACTTTCGCACATTGAACAGTATATTCCTGAATATTTTGTGAGGTTTTTTTTATGTAAATTTTCATCTAAATATCTTTGGGTAAAGCTCGCACTATTTAGATGAAAATTAAAAGCGCATACGAAAGCAAGCCATAAAATTCAAAGAGTCTTTTATTTTAGTCAGCCCGGTAATTACCTTCCACTATTTCTGGATTCAGGTTCCATCAAAAAAGATATTTCTGTGCAAATAAAACGCGCAGTTTCATTTGTATAGTTACTTCCTTTAAAGTGAGATACATTTTTATCTTTGCTTACTGAATTGATAGATCCTTATCTAGGTACATATTTATTTGTCTAAGGATTTTGTATTTCAAAAAATTCGAATTACTTTCGGATTACTTATGCCATGTTTGGCGACCTTTAATCAAATGCCATATAGAACGAATGGAGCGAATGTATTATGATTGCAATCTTAATCAGTGTTTAATAATTCAATCAGTCACTGACTATTTGTATTGGTTTACCTCATTACGTCCCTCTCTATGTCTTTGATTTATACCAACCTACGTACATCGAAGTATCTAGTTGCAGCTTGTTATCTGACCTTGGCTTACCACGATTACAGTAAGATTTATAGCCAATTAACTATGACCAAAACATCGATCAGCGGTGCTTGTTTGCGTAACGATCATTTGCTATGCAGGGAATTATGATGGAAATGCATCCGCCCTGCCGTAACTCTACTTAATAGATTTAGTTCACAAAGGCTTGGCACTTGCCGGGGACCTACATAAAAGTTATGACGTCAATCAATGGACGCGCTCATAATTATTATGTTTGCATTAGCAGGGTGCCGGCTGCGGTCGTGTCACCATCCATCTAATTGTGCAGCCATTAGCACTTTGCATTGAGTAGAGGTATAGTCTTATTAGCTTGATTACTTAGAGTATTTTTGGCACGTTTTTAAACTTCTACTAACTAATAGAAGTTTAAAACTGAAACGGAAAACAATCCTCTTTTCCTTTCATTGGATTTTCTAGTTCTCATTGCAAGCAAATGCCTCTTACACCGCTCAGTATTGCTAGTATTTAGCAACCAAGCTACGGTCAGGCTAAAATTAAGTAACGCCTTTTTGCACACATAAGACCAAGCTGGATCGATTGTTCATCCCCAAAATCGTTACAGCTATTACTGAGATTCCCGAAATAAATAATATGCAAGAATTGCTCGTTTAAAGGTAGATATAAGATTGATATAAGGCTATACTCGTACATAAGGTGCTAACAAATCAATTACTAATATTTTTAGAGCTTATACTCGTAGTACGAGTACTCGTCTCTAGCTAGTAGTAGATTTAAGTATAAAATATTTTAATGTTTGTATAACTTTTTGGAGATAATTAGAAAATCAACTTTTTTGAAATTGGAAATTAAAACAAAAAAATCGTATAAAAATTTTTCTTTATTAATATTTAAAGTTAATTGTTTTAGTCTAATTTTTAACATCCCTTAAAATATTGGCACTGAATTTGTCTATTGCGTAGGGCTAGCTGTTTCCTCTGTTAACGTAGGTATTGGCATAGCCATCCAACGAGGAAACGTAGCCAGCCTAAAGCAGCGTTTCCATCAATAATGTGCCAGGATGTGTTGCGAGGGATCTGTTTTTTATTAACCAATAAAAACGCTTCATTTACATATCCTCGCACAGCACATCTCTGGTGGAAACAGCTGAGCGGAGCGAGGCGAGGTAAATGAAGCGTTTCTAGTGGTTAATGAACAACATAAGTATTCCTCGCAACAGATCCTTGGGCACATCTCTTTTGGTGGAAACGCTTCTTTACGGACACCCTGCCCAATACTTAACGATCTGGGTGATATTTGTTAATGTGGCTTTTAGAGGAAGTTTTAATTTTATTTTTCTCATTTTTGTAATAACCTATTTATTATTTATTTGCATATTTTGTGAGTAAATAAATAATTTTCATTTAAAAAAATATTTAGACGAATCTAATTGAACGTGATCGATATAGCATAGTAAAATCCGTAAAATCATATGCTAAAGACAAAGTTCTTTATGGTTTTATGATACGAGTGTCAAGGGCGTGTCGGATCTCGCACAGTTTCGGGTTCTATTATAGGTATATAGCAAATATTCCATATTCCAAGGTTTGAGTTTGGTAAGTAATCTTTAATTTGTAAAGCCTGCCCGGTTAGGATAATTTTTGTTTTAAAATGGTTACAAAGTCACAATCACAAAATATATAAACTATCTACATACTATCATTATGAATTGAAATATTACCCATTAAATTGCATCATACTGAACTCCCATTTGACGTTCTTTGAAGAATCATATTTCACTTCCAAACTTAGGAAACTATTAGTTAGTTTGTTCATGAAACTATAAACTTTGAATATTTTTATCGACGTCGTTTTATTATTCATGTTCTTGTTAGAAATTGCAACAATTTAATATTTTATAATTTGATTATAAGTGAAAAATCCATCCATCCATCCATAGCAGCCCTTAGTTCGTCCGTCTTCGGACATAGGCCTCCTCTCCATTTCTCCACGCCTGGCGATCGACAGCCATACGCATCCAACCTCCACCCGCCTGTCGGCAGATGTCGTCCTTCCACCTCATTGGTGGTCTCCCCCTACTGCGAGTGTTTTCACGGGGTCTCCACTCGAGTGTTCTCCTCGCCCAACGATCGTGGTTCATTCTGGCAATGTGCCCTGCCCACCTCCACTTATTCCTCTCGATCTCTTCCACCACATCTCGAACTTTTGTGACTCGTCTGATCCACTCATTTCTTTTCCGATGCATGATAGTTATCCCGAGCATTGACCTCTCCATTGCTCTCTGTGCAACACGGAGTTTCTCTGCGGACTTCTCTGTCAGTGTGGTGGTTTCCATTCCATAAGTGAAGACGGGCAAGATACACTGGTTGAAGATTTTGGTTTTTAGGTGCTGGTGAATCTTCCTTGACTGAAGGACTGACTTATTTGCACCGAAGGCCGCCCACGCCTGCGCGATCCGACGTTCTATTTCGGCCACTTGGTCCTCAGAACCAAGCGTAATCCTGTGCCCGAGATACACATAGCTGTTAACGACCTCGAAAGGCAATGGACAGTCTCCGGCTCCCGGCGGTATGTTAGTCATGATTTTTGTTTTGGTGGCGTTCATCTTCAGACCAATTTTTAACGATTCTCGTTGTAACTCATCAATCATGACCACCATGTCGCCGACGTTGTCCGTAATCAGTGCGATGTCATCCGCGAACCTTAGGTGGCTTAATCTCTCTCCATCGACTACTAAGCCCTTACTGTTCCAGTCTAATCCCCTGAAGACGTTCTCAAGAGCGGCGTTGAACAGTTTTGGCGATATGGTGTCTCCTTGTCGTACACCCCTCTCTAGTTTAAATGGCTTTGTTAGTTTATGAAGACATACAGAGGAAGTTGCATACTGCTGAAGATGTTTAATAAGCTGTATGTATCTTTCGTCGACTCTGCAGTCCGCTAGTGCCTTTTCCACTGCCCACGCCTCGACCGAGTCAAAGGCCTTTTCATAGTCGACAAAGGTGATTATAATCGGCTTATTGTACTCGTGGCATTTCTCTATCACAGTTTTCAAAGTCTGCAGATGGTCGTTGGTCCCATATCCAGATCTGAAACCAGCCTGCTCTCTAGGTTGGTTATTATCGAGCTTCTTACTCAACCTGTTCATAATGACTCTGGTAAACAGTTTGTACATGTGTGAGAGAAGACTTATTGGGCGGTAATTATCCAACTTTCGTATATCCCCTTTTTTATGAAGCAATATGATCACTGCGTTATGCCATTCGCTAGGTAATCTGTCATCAAGAATGCAGTTCGTGAACAGAAGAGCTATAGCTCTCCAGAGGTCTGTTGACCCCAACTTAAGCATTTCGGGAATGATGTTATCTTGGCCCGGCGATCTTCTGTTCTTCACTTGCCTCAACGCCAATTGCACCTCCTCAACGGTCACATCAGGGATTTCTTCAGAGCCTACATTTGCGATAGTGGGTCTTCCAATTTGTACATTAGATGATAAAGAAGATTGCACTTTGCTCTTGTAGAGGTTCTCATAGAATGTCTTCGTTACGTCCAACAGATTTTCCCTATTTGTAACGACATTACCCCTCTCATCCAGTAATTGAAAGATCTCTTTCCGTCCCTTGGAAAATTGGGCTCGCAGTACTCGTTTGCTGGTATTCGTTTCAATCGCTTTAGTGATTTGTGCCTCGTAATATTGGATGAGGTCGGTTTTGATTTTCTGACGAATGTTATTCTGGAGGCTACTGTATTCCAGTGTATCTATAAGATTTTTTGTTCTTAATTCATGACGTCTTTCCATGAGCTTAATTGTCTCTTCGGTAAGCTTTTTTGGCTTGAAGTTGACGTCGCGAGGTGTTACCTTTTCCAGGCCCTCTATCATGATGGTAGTCAGATGCTTATTCAGCTCCTCTATCGACAACAATCTCAACCGATCATAGTTGGCTAAATGGTCCTCAACATATGCCTCATATTCCTTAAAGTTGGCTCTAATAATATCTGGGGCTACATCGCGCGGTATGTGTTTCCGGGTGAGTTTTCGTCGCTCCGTGAAAATGAAAAATATAAATGCCAAATGTCAGCTCAATCACATAGGAGGAGGTGGTTGAAAAATAGTTTGCAAATTTTGAAACCGCAATATACAACTTACAAACAAATAGATTTTCGAGTGAAAGTTAAATAAAATCATGTAAAGTTATCAAAGCGTTCTTCGTCCATCTTTAAAGCAGCAACAAATGCAATCCAACAGCGTAATAAACATCGAGATTAGTCGCAGCGACTATAATTAACTCGAGCTCTCCTTTTATTGCGAATTTCGAGGTTGCTAAAAAACATAAAAATCCCGCGTGTACGTTAATCAAAAACGTTATTGCTTTGCAAACATACTTGGGGGATTTTAGTGATTCAAAGAGGGTTTCTTTTATTAAATAACTTTTACACCTTCGCAACACTCGAAATTAATTTTGACTTTTCGCCCCTTGTGACATATTGAAATGTTACGTCTTTTACGCAGATACAAAGCTCATAAAACGAGTTTTATTCAGAATCACAGGTGGAAATTTAATTTGCCAGAAGCATTTCCGGTAACGGTCACGTTGAGTAGTTACCAATTATTTCTATCATGGCTACCTCCATACAACACTCTCTCGGGATTCAGAACTGATTCAATCACTCAATCCCCATTCCCCGTTGTTCTTTGAGCAGTGTATTGGGTTCCCACAGCGACATTTTCGCCTATTGTACACTAGAGGTGTATACTATAGATACGTATAAAATCGAACCTAGTTAATTGACCGAGCGAGCGCTAAGCGCGAGTGCTGCGTCTTTTTAGCTTGGACAAAAAGGCTTTCGCATTTCTTGATCAACTGTCGTGAAATTATGTATTTTTTTTGTAGATTTAGTTTGTGTAAAAAAATTAAAATAGCCTGACCATGGGGATTGGAAACGTAAAAAAAATATCACAACTCAGCCATTTTTAAAAACTTGTGAGATGACAGAGCTACGAGTTATTTTACGAAGCAGTTGCGGAGCAGTTCAATGGGCTTGTATTGCGTGGGAACTACAGCCTAAGTCTCCTCATTCTAAGACGAAGTCTGTGACTGTGAGTCTGATAATATGATGATGATTTATTCTGTCTTGCGAATCAATCGAAAATAACCAATGAAACTATAATAAAAATATTTACTCAATATATATTTATATTTTTCTTAATCTTTATTTAACATTTTCTGCTAAAATGTTTGCCATAATGTTATCAGGATAGCTGTCACTTAAACACGGCATTAGCTAACTTGTATAAATGGGTTTCTAACTTTGTAACACTGCGGCAACTATTGTAAAAGGTTCCAGATTTCTATATTTTATGAGGTTGCTGTGAACGTGTAAATTTATTTAGTAATTTAATTTGACTGTCGGCTAGTAAAACTAATGACTAATCAATTGCCACACTCGACCACCACTTGCACACAGTACAGAAAAAAGAAATTGCATCTGTCATTTACTTATAAGCTCTACCATTTCACCACCGACATAGTGCAAGTAATGCTAACAAAGAAATCAAGTAACTAATTAAACAGCGATTTGTGATCAGGGACAGTGTAGCTTCTATTGGTAAAAGAAATATTATTTAATGATTTAAGTATTGATGAGCTGATGCTCAGTAGTTTCAGAGATTTCCCCCAACAAACAAAGTTTAGATAATATATGTCTTATACCATGGCTTTTCTAAAAATCTTTTCTTAATGCATCCTTATACTTTAGGTAAGTTACAAATAAAATACTTAAAAATACAGTATAAAATTAAAGAGGAAAATTACAAAAAAAAGAATAATAATACAGGGATCTATGGGGTCCCTTAGTTACAATACTTGTACCTATAGTGACAAGCGGTGACTACTTACATACATGCCAAATTTCAAGTTTCTAGCTCCAGTAGGCTATGCGTTTTCTGTCAGTTAGGCAGCCAGTAGGTAGGTACTGTTTAGGTTAGGTTAGTTATCTATAGATAAATTAAGTTACGTACGTAATGAGTTGATAGCTTTGACGTAGGTATTTATAAGTAATGTTTATTATCGTTTTTAAAGCATACTTAAATTATAGCTTGTCTTTGAAAACCTTCTTCTTTACTTTATCTTATTTTCATCTTTTCAGCTATATATTTTATCTCATCAAGTTATGTGTAAAGTCAGCTTCAGAGAAAGGGTACCCCCCTGTATGGCGGTAAGTATGGATATCGCCGTTACAAGGGGGTACTTTTTCTCTGCAGCTGACTGTACAGTCAGCTGCAGAGAAAGGGTACCCCCCTGTAATGGCGGTAGTATGGATACCGCCGTTACAGGGGGGTTCCTTTTCTCTGCAGCTGACTGTACAAGAAAACTGAATTTACATGTAAAATTTCGTACTCGTGTCTATACTCAAAGGTCCACTCAAAGGTTGTGTTATAAATAAAAGACGTGCTCACGTGACTCAACTATTTAATGCACTGAATGACATCTCACAATCTCTTAACTACCTTACATCCCTCCACCTTAAATCCTTAAATCCTATAATCTTTCTTATCTCTAGCTCTATATCTAGCTCTTATAATTAGCACGGGGAAGGTCTCTAAAACGTATGGGCCTCGGGCCTAGGCGTCGCTCTAACGATCCTGGTGGCGATGCGCTTGATAACGGAGAGGCCAGTGTGGTGGCTGTGACCTCCGGGGAACCCTGGGCAGGTGTGGTGGGCTCTTCGTCCATTAACCCAGGATCAGCCTCCACGAACTCTTCTTCCTCTTCCTCTCCTCCCACGGTTGGTTCTGCACCGGTCGGCCCATGCACCCAATGGTCGTTATTCTCATGGATGTCATCTTGTGTAACTGCCTCGTTCCCCTTGTATAGGTATATCTGGTTTTTATGTTTTTTTGTTAGTTGATTTGTCTCTGGTAAGAATATTTCGTATATACTTTTCCCAATTTTGTGTTTGATTATACCTTTAATCCACTTATTGTTATTTATTAATTTAATTAACACTTGATCGTTGTTTTTAAAGTCTATATTCCTATTTCCTTTATAATAATTAGCCTGCAAGCACTGTTTATTTATTACATTACTTAGCAAAGCCGTGGAGGGTAGCGGTGTCGTATTGTTATCTGTTTTCAGTATATCAAATCTATTTCGTAGTTGCCGTCCGATCATCAGCTCAGCCGGCGACCTGTCCGTTGTTGTATGTTTTGAGTTTCGATATCTAAATAGAAATTCTAATAGTCGACTGTTAATTTCTCTCATTGACATCCCTTCTTGTAATAAACCTATTATGTGTTTTTTTAATATTTTAACATATATTTCGGCCTGTCCGTTGCTCGCTGGTGAATATGTTGGGGACGTTAAGTGTATTATACCGTTTAATTTACAAAAATCTTTAAATAATTTGGATGTAAAAGAAGTGCCGTTGTCTGTCACTAGGGTGTGCATTAGCCCAAAACGAGATATAACCTCTTCCAACTTGTTTATTACCGTCGCGCTTGAATAGTCATTACTTAGTGGGAAACATTCGACCCATTTTGAATACGCGTCTACAATGATTAAAAACATTTTATCTTTAATTTTTCCAAAAAAGTCCATATGTACCCGATGCCATGGTTGCGGCGGGTAAGGCCAAGGCGTTAATGGTGCACGGGGAGGGGTCGGTTTGCTTTGGATGCAAACTGAACATTCGTTTATTTTCCTTTCTATGTCTTGATCTATGTTTGGCCACCAAAACCGCGAGCGGGCCTCCGACTTGGTTTTATTGATACCTAAATGACATCTATGTAGTTCGTCTAAGATTTTAGAGCGCAAGGTGCTCGGAATAACCATCTTATGTCCCCGCATCAAATACCCTTGCTCTAACGATAAATCCGTTCTACAATTAAAAAAAGGCTGTATTGCAGAATAAGCTGCATTACTGGATATTTTACTAGGCCAACCCTTTAATATGTGTTTTTTTACCTCCATTAATATCCTATCGTTTTCTATTCCTTTTTTTATGTCGTTTAATGTTATAGGTAAATCGCCGTCCGTAACGAAATTGACGTAAGTCGCTCGATCTAGCAACGCGGCCGCTCCCGGTGGCTGCTGCGTAGGAATGTGGGATGACGTAATCGTATTATTATTTTCCGATGCGCATTGACTTAACGCGCGGCTCAAGAAATCTGCACAATTGCTAACACTTGGGACGTATTGTATCTCGTAGTTGTAACTGTTCAAAAATAAAGCATATCGCTGAAGACGATTTACCGAAACTTCTGGTACTCCTTTATGCGGATGAAAAATAAACATTAAAGGCTTGTGATCTGTACGCAGTACGAAAGGTACTTCCAATGCATACAAATATTGGTGGAACCGTCTTATACCGAATATAATAGCAGTAGCCTCCTTTTCGATCTGACTATAATTTTTCTCCGCGTTATTTAAAGACCTTGAGCCGTACGCTATGGGCCGCTCGACGCCGTCCTCCACCTGGCCGAGGACACAGCCCAGGCCCCACGGTGATGCGTCGACTGTCAGGACTAATTTTAAACTGGGATTGAAATGAGCTAATGTCTTGTCTGACGCTAGTTCTTCTTTTATTTTAATAAATGCATCGTGGTGTTCCTTCGCCCATGTCCAATTTTCCCCCTTTTTCAATAATGTATTTAATGGGTACAAAATGGATGATGCGTTAGGTACAAACAATCTATAATAGTTTACTAGGCCGAGGAATGATTTAAGTTCCTGCAAGTTTGCGGGTGCCCTTGTTGACGTCATCGCCTCGATTTTTTTTTGACATTTATGGATACCATTTTTATCTATCACAAATCCGAGGTAAGTCACGGAGTCCCGGAATAAATGACACTTATCTTTGTTTAGTACTAACCCGGCGTTTTGTAAACGACTAAATACAGTTTCCAATCTCTGACAGTGTTGTTCTCTCGTTTCACCAGTGACGAGGACGTCGTCGAGTAGGCACAAAACCCCCTCAATTCCCATTAATAAGTTTTCCATTGTTTTTTGGAAAATAGCTGGCGCATTTGAAAGGCCAAACACGAGTCTAGTAAATTTAAATAAGCCCTTATGTGTGTTTATTGTCGTAAGTAATTGTGAATCCTCATCTAAACACAATTGTAAGTACGCCTGACTTAAATCTAGTTGAGAAAACTGTTTACCACCGTGCAGCCTGGCAAATAGCTCCTCCGTCCGTGGCAAAGGGTACTTCTCTATTTGTAAAACTTTGTTTAATGTTACTGAGTAATCTGCGCATAGCCGAATTTCGCCCGAATGCTTCAAAATTGGCACTATGGGACTCGCAAAATCAGAACGGTCCACTGGCTCCAGTACCCCTGTGTCCACTAGCCTGCTTAGTTCCTTTTCTACCTTCGTCCTTAACGCGAAAGGGACCGTACGCGCACGGTAAAAAATAGGCTGGGTATTAGGTTTTAGCGTTAACTGAACTTTAAATGTATTTAAACACCCTAAACGGCTCGCAAATAATTCTGGATATTTAAGTGTATACTGACATATTTCTGTTTGTTTATCACAGAAATTTATTTTAGAAATTTGCAAATTAAACAGTGATATGAAATCTCTTCCTAACAAAGCTGGCCCTCGACATTTCACCACATATATATCCATAGTTTTGCAATCCCCTTCGTATGTTACTGGGATTTGCATAACCCCTAATATCTGCAAACATTCGCCAGAATAAGACTTTAAAATAATTTTTGATGCAACCAAGGGTTTATGTTGGAAATGTAAATAATAGGTATCTACGGGTATCGTGGTGGCACATGAGCCACTGTCGATCTCAAAATCAATTAACTCGCCACCTACATTCACGGACAAGGTCATAGCTTCGCCCCGGTAACTACGAATATTGCAAACAGGTTTAACGATATTACTGGATTGAAACTCACCATCGTCATCGTTACTCTCCTCGGCGAAATGCAACATGTTTACTTGGTTTTTCTCTTTACACATACGTTTTAGGTGACCCCGATTGCCACACTTTTTACACTTATACCCTTTAAATCGGCACTTATCGACACTGTGGTTACTGTATCCACACACTTCACATTGTTTATAGTTAGACGTCGCCGTAAACACCTTATAGACCTCCGCTTGCGCTGGAGGTGCGGCCGATTGTCGAGCAGCACACCTGGCGCTCCGCAGGGCCATGGCGGTCTCCAACGCTTTTGCCAGCTTTAGAGATGCCGCATCTTCTGTGAACAGCTTGTCTCGCTCGGGCCCAGGCAGCATACCAAGAATAAACCGATCACGTAGCATGTCGTCTAGACTATTTCCGAAATTACAGTCGGACGATAAGTGACGAACTCGTGCTGCCCACTGAGTGAAATCTTCGTCTACCCGTTGTGAAGCGCTATGAAAATTATGCCTCTCTGCAAAAAGCGATTTCTTCGGCAATAAATGCTTATCTACTTCCGTTAGTATTTCTTCGTATGATAATTCTTCTACCCTTTTCGGAGAAATCAGCTCGCGTACCAACTTATACGCGGCCTCATTGAGTGCACTCAGGAGCACGGCACGTCGACGGTCGTCCTTACCCTCTTCTTTTAAAATCGCATTTGCGCTGAGCCAAATACTTAATCTCTCTTTGAAAACCTTCCAATCGTTACCGATTTCAAAAACAGGTAAGTTACCGATCGTTGTGTTCATTATTTTAACGTGTATTTTTAACTGCGCGTGAGTATTATCGATAAACCGGTGTCGTCGCCACTTGTTATAAATAAAAGACGTGCTCACGTGACTCAACTATTTAATGCACTGAATGACATCTCACAATCTCTTAACTACCTTACAGGTTGACTGGAAGAGATCCCTTTAAGGGATAAATTCGCCTTTGTACATATTTGTTTTTTTGTTTTTTTTGTCAACTGTATTTTACCTATTTTGTACAATAAAGAGTTTACATACATACATACATATACTATCAACCCTTGAGGAGTTCCGTCATTCGCAGACGACCCTGTCTGCAGCATCAGGTGGTGTCTATCACTTAAAAGCATTGTCATTGAAATTGAACAAAGATGTAAAGGTGACTTTCGTGACATTCCAATTTTAAAAGAGTATTTGCATTACACTAAGCTTTTAATGTGATTTCGATCTCTTTTCAATAAAATCGGATTGAGTTTCCAAACATAATGTCTTGTGTCAAAATAATAAATGTATCTAATTGAAACAAAAAGCACTAAGAAGTGTTGATATTAATTTCGAAGCAAATTACCCCCGAAATAGCTTGCCAGCTTTTTTTAACCCCCTTAGGGGATGAATTTCAATGAAATACGAAACACATCTTCCATAAATTCTGTTAAAGATTTTTTATGCAAAATTTGAAGTAGATTGGACCAAGGATCCATGTAGTCTCAAACAGACTTGCCCCCCTTTTTAGGGTAGAATTTCGAAAATCCTTTCTTATCGGATGCCTAAGTCGTAAAAAGAACACACCCTCCAAGTTTCAGATCTCTACGATCAGTGGTTTAGCATGTACGTTGATCCTTGAGTCAGTCAGTCATTCAGGAAAAGTATTTTATATGTATACTACTATGTATAATATAAGAACATAAAACATAAATAAATAATAATATTTTTCTATAAGCTGCATCTTTCTTCCTGTTCTCTTTTGTTACACTACATTACACACTAATATTAAACATAAACGCGACTCTAATGCGTCCTTAATACTTCCAAGAACTTGTTTTAGTTCTCAATGTAAAAGTTTTACGTCAAGTACGACAGAAACACTACTGGTTAAATATTTCACAGTCCTCCTGTTTTTGTCGTTCACTGAATACTTGCTAAATGAGGGAGTACTATTATAGTAGTGCATGTATACGAGGCTACGTTGAGTGGGTCGGGTTCCGCAACAAGTGTCCCCTTCAATTCGGCTATACCGGCAGTGTTCAAGCAATATCGTCGAAAATATAACCATGCTCGCAAAATCTTTTCAACAGTGTTTCTCTTGCGTTCAGCTCACTAAAATCAGCAAACTTTAAAAATGTTGTAACAATATAATGGCGGTTAGATAATGTCAGTTTTTATATGGCTTGCTGTTGCATTTTATATATTAGGTACCTGTTTCATATGAGTATTCTTTACAAATTAAGAAAGGAATAAGATAAACTGTAGCTACACAGAAATATGATGAAGTCGGCGAACTAGGACTGAACTAGAAAGAACTGATCCAAAGATCGAAAATCTAAATGTTAGTTCCGTAAAAAGACCGTAAGAGCTTTACTCTTTTGAGCTAAACTCGATTTAAGACTTGAGTTATCCGTTATAATATCATTTAAAACCGTAAGAGCTCTTTTACACAATCACTTTTAAGAATTCTTGTACCTGACAAGAAAAAAATGGAACCTTTATAAGATCACTTTGTTGTCCGACTAATAGTCTGTCAAAATCTGAAATTGATGTTCAAGCAGTTCAAAAATTAAACTTTGAAGGCTTTGCAGTCAAAAGATACAGACATCAAAAAGATGTTCCGAAAGGAATATCATTGCTAAGACGAATTTTCTAAAGCTAAACTAAACCCAAAGTAAAAATCAATGATTTAAAGAATATAATTCTTGTTTATGCAGGGTTTGGTCAACGTTTAGGGATAAATCGAGGAAGTCCTCAAAAAAAAGGTAAAATCTAGCCTTCGAGGAGCACGGAGAAACGTAATGAAAATGTTCAGGAAGAGGGCAGTGTTAAAATCGTAACCGCTAGGAATAATAGGTCATTTAATATGGGTAATGACCTTTGATGTATTTATACGTTAAATAAAACGTGATTTGATTATATTACTTGGTTTGTATTGCGAAAGAAATTTATGATAAAAATATTGCCAATTACAAATTCCAGACAAGTCTGGAGTAACTTTATTGCAATGAATTTAATTTAACAGCAGAAAATGGTCTACTACAGCTTCTAATACTGTAAAGGGTCATACTGAAAACCAGCGCTGCGGCTTGCTGTAGCAATACGCTGAGTATGGCCCTTTTTACTTCTTTCGGCACAATGTTTATTTTTATTTTTTTCTTGGTGCCTAATATATAAGACTGTATGTTTTATAGCTGTAATTTTGCTTATTTTTGTTGTTCCGAATTTAGGTAAATAAATTTATTCTGTTTTTCTTTTCTTTATTTTA
Organism: Choristoneura rosaceana; assembly: GCA_037349165.1. Lineage (NCBI taxonomy): Eukaryota > Metazoa > Arthropoda > Insecta > Lepidoptera > Tortricidae > Choristoneura > Choristoneura rosaceana. Next base: position 8,508,139 of record JAZBNJ010000022.1, read on the forward strand.
ATATTTGTGAAATTTATAGTGACCCTTAAGTCCGTTAGGTTTTATATTACGAACACACCGAAAATCTAGCGGCAGCAAAAGTAATAATGTATTTTTAGCTTGTTAATATTTCAATAGTTTACTTTTTGATAAGAGCAGATAAAATACGAAAATATCAAAAATATAAAGTTACGGGCACAACTGGCGTCAGGAAGAAATGCGTTTTCATTTATTCGAAACGTACCGCAATATCGCGGGCTCATTTTCTTCATTCAATTTCAATTTAAATGGAGTCATCTGAAGATGAATAAAGATACAAAACAAAAATAAATCGAAGAGCTTCTCGACCTTGGTACTATTGTATTCAATCTGGAAAATGATTTTCATAATAATATTTGCTTTGCGAAGTAACGATTGTACATTTCAATTTTCTTCATGTTTCTCGAGTTTCACGGTAATGAATCAGTTTTAAACGAAAGTTTAAGTAGAATTGTAACGAGATAACTTCTTATTAATTGGCAACCAATACGTTTTAATATTAAGTTTGTTACAATTTTATGAATCCAGCATGAAAGTTTTTACTTTACAAACTTTTAACGATTGTATAAGATCGTTTTGATGTTTTTTATGCAGTCATACGTAAGTAACTGTAACTCACATTGATAATAATAAGGCAGATATCAAAGGAAACTTGATATTTCTATCTCAATACTTTTTATTCATGTCCCTACGTTTATTACTATTTGCTTGAATGACCTATTTACTTAGGTCTAACCCTTTGCAAGGGACAAGAGCTCAAGGTGCCCCCTTCATCGGAATTTCGAAGCTTGGTGCACATTTCGTTGCCAATATCAGTTATATTCTTCGGTCAAATTCAGAAACCTGGAGAAATTGTAGAAAATTAAAACCAGATAAAACGCTCAAACCTAACATGACATCATTCATATTAATATATAATGTAACTGAAAACAAAATTCTTATTCGCCTGCTTGCTCGTGTGCTTGCTTGCACTATTTCTTGTATAATTTCATAGGTATACTTGCTTTCATGCTTAATGCTTGCATGCTTGCTTGCATACTTGCTTTCATGCTTGCTCGCATGCTTGCTTGCTTGATTGCTTGCTTCTTTGAATCTTTATGGTTCACGTGAGCGAAGCCGCGGGTAAAAGCTAGTAAGTATATAAATGTACGGACATGTTGTGTCCTGTTCTATCAGGCCGATATCGGACGTTCTACTTTCTCTCTCGCACATATTAAACTGCTCCAATTCTAAAACTTTGAAGCTTGGCAATAATATTTCATGAGAGATTTTTTGCAGAGAAGCATATAATGTATAAATTATCTTTTTTATGATACCAATCTTGACTGGTTATCAGACTGATTGGTGTAGTGACCGATATTAACTCACCTGTTCATACCCGCTGTTAAATATGTTTTACTTACGACGAAGAAACCAACGATACCGTCTTATCCCGAAAGCTTATTGCCATTTAGCTCATACCCGATGCTCATTTTTGCAAAAACTATGTGTAAGTGTAATTAACCCTGATTTGGATTAAATAACTACTAGCTGGCTCATCTGAATCTTTACTAGATACAAAAACTAAAAAAACCTGCTATCAAATTAAAAAAAAAACTCATTCAAATCGGTCGACCCGTTTAAGAGTTTTACATAGCAGTCAAACTGAAAACACCTCGCTTTTTGCATCAAGGGTTAATAAGAACCCAAGATATTCTTGTCCTTTATAATATTGTGCCTGTGTTTTTCGGGAAAATGAGAAGCTGACTTTACTTGCATTGTCATCCAACCTACAATAGGAATGTTGACACCACCAATCACCTGACGTACTTTTTATGAGCTGTCAAAACACAATTCTCCCATAGAGTTTCAATGTTCGCCAACTCAATCAACTAACTATTTATTTGTTTTAAAGCAATAAAAAATCAAATTTTACAGTAAACCAAAAATTAATCTGGTTCTCAGGGCTAAAATAAAGCGTTTTTTACTGGAGTCGTCCTTCGAATTATTTTTAATGGCGTCAACATCCCTATTGCATACCAAATTTCAAGTCAATCCGACCACTGGATGTGGGTCAAAAAAAATGAACATGCAAGATTTGACCCAAAAAAAACAACTAAGTAGGTATAAATAGGGTAAGTAAAGAAAAGCTTGTAAAAACGACAATTCTTCTCCGAAAATTTGTCTGACTTCAGTAGGATCGTATAATTTTTTTCGCTAAGGATCAAACAAAGAATAACTAAACGTGTTCTATGAATGAAAAATTCTGATCTTTTATCGTAACCTTATGAATACAAGCCAATGATTTATACCATTGGGGTATATGACACAAATGACCCAGATAACAAAAAGCTTTCCGAACCGAGAAATAATTATATTTGTTAGCTTGGCAAAGCTTCACTTCGACTCAGTATTACGTTACCGTATCTTACGTTTATTCATATAGACTTAGGTAATGTACTAACTTATATCCATTAGCTACTATGACTAATGCTAGGTAGCCTCCAGTGTTTTAATATAATTAAGTACGTAGTTGCCTGGACCAGGAAATGATGCGATTTTTATGTGCATTAATGTTATTTTCAATGCTATGGCTCAGTGGAACAACTTGAATCATGATGTAATCTCGAACGTCTTGACAAGCAAAGTAAAATATCATACAGGTCAAGCGTAATATTTCTTGGTGAAATCATTCACGAAAGAATTTTCATACGAATCAGCTATGATAATTGTAAATATCTAGAAGTGACAACAAAATAAAGAGGTCTGGGATCAAGTGTTGTACTCCTATCGACATTTTTACTTTTTGACGCCATTAATATCTTAAAAAATATAAACCGAAATGCAAAGGATTACATGTTAGGTTACGAAGTTAAATCTTTTTGATGAATGGCAGCAACAACTGGCAGCGAGACTGAACTCAAGCGTTCAGATTTTTATTTTTTAAGTTAACTATGGTGTTCACAGGTACACTTTTTCCTGCAGTCCGCGAACATGCTCCGGGAGTCAAAATTGGATTTATCAATTTTATCAAACACAAACTAGGTACTACAGGAGGTCATGAGGAGAGAGCCCAGTAGTGGAACACAAATAAGGGCTAAGAGAAAAAAACTACTATCTACAACTACTTTTGCTTACCTTTACCGTATTCACGATATCGTTAGCTAGGTAGGCAGCTTACGAAATGTGCGAATTTTTAAACGATATGCATTTAATAATCAACATTTCAGTAACAGTGAAATTTATCGCATTATTATTACCTATGTAGTTATCTATGTATAGCTATGATAAAGCAAGTTCGTTCATAATGGAGTGCCACGCTCAACTAATTACTCTCCGAACTAAAGCACCTCTGAGTCGCTTACGGTGATGACACTCCGTGCGGTGACATGACATCCGCAGTTTATACAAGTATTGTAGTAGCTTTTACCCGCGGCTTCGTCCGCGTGGAATTCGGTTATCGCGCGCTGTTCCTTTGTCCCTGATAAATAATAGGCTATGTCACTCTCGGGCCCATAAACTATCTCTATGTTAAAAATCACGTCGATCCGTCGCTCCGTTTCGACGTGAAAGACAGATAAATACAAACACACACGCTTTCGCATTTATAATATTATTATGGATAGCTTTATGATAGTATGACAGGTAGATATAAACTAATTAATTTTCGTTGGTCGCCATAATCTGAGAACGACTATATCAATGTCATTCTTCTTTTTTTAAGATTTCTAATATTTTGTAGAAGGTTCTTAAGGTAAAAAAAGTTGCGCAGAAACTTAAATGAAAACACAACCGCTAGAATTAGAGACGTGAAATTTGACACGGGTTTTTATTCAACGTTTGTGAAATTTACAATACAAACCCGGGAAATCTTTGAATTTCAATCCAATTGCCTATTGATTTACACGTGCAAATATATTAATAAATAAATAAATAAATAAATATATTGCGTGCAAGCGCTATATATTATAATATCTATTTATTATATCTTTAACTAGCCCTCTATATCTAGATATAATAGATATTATTTTATACTCGTAAAACAGGTTATGATCATAAAATTGTTGTTTTATGTACCGGAGCAAGCATAAAGTTCGTATTATTTTTCGACGCGACAGAAGTTTTAGTTACGCGACATAAAACGTATTGTCATTTTATGATCACTTTTTCCAGAAAACTGTCTAATAGATTCGAATATATCGTTAAAAAATACCTCGCAGGTGGTAGGACCATGTGCAAGGTCCGCCCGGATTGCTACCACCATAGTATCTCGCTCGCTAATCCTACGGTGAAGCAGCAGTGCTTGCACAGCTGTGTTTTAGCGTGGAGAGTAAGACAGTCGGTGAAATTACTGGCACTGGAGGTCCCATCTTAGGCCTCTAGGTTGGCAACGTATCTGCAATACCCCAAGTGTTGCAGATGTTTATGGGCGGTAGTGATCTCTTACAATCAGGAGACCCACTAGCTCGTTTGCCATCCAGTCGAATAAAAAAAAAACCCATATAGCCTTTCTTGATTCTTCTCTACTCGGTAGTTCTACTTTTAGCCACTAAAAATGTCCTCAGCCTGATTTCGTAGTCCGATTGTTAAATTTACCTTACACGTGGTCTGACCACAGTAGCTAAAGCTGTCTCCTAATAACACCCCTTTTTTTGCGTCGGGGGTTAAAAATAACTTCCCGTAAAAGGTTTTGCATTACCTATCCCTCTTTGCTTTCACCAAACTTAATTCTCTGAAATCTGATCATATTCTGAAAGCCATTACGCTAAAAAGTCAAGAGCTTATAACGGCGTAATAAAGACAAATGCGGAGTTTTGTGTTAAATTATTATCTAGGCGTTTCTGTAATCTAGTGTCTAATTTTATGTAAGTACTTTTTATACCCAAAAGTCACTTTCATGAACGCATCTTTTACCAAATTTTCCGCACATTAACCAATTACGCTAATGGAGACAAGACATTCTCTCATTATCCCATTCCAGCCGCGCGTTAGTTTCGCAATACTCAGCGTAATTTTGTCACGAAAAATTCATAGTTTCATTTTCGAACTTCTCACTTCGTGTTTCAAAACCACCAACAAATTAGTTATCTACGAGTAAATATACAAAATGCTGAAATATTTAAAGTTACTAAATAGATTTTGGTAGTTACTAAATTAGAAATGGAAATCATTTGTTTCTTTGCCATTAAGGCCCCGTTTCCACAGAGGAATGTATTTTTCATGAACCAATAGAAACACTTCGTTTACCTTGCCTTGCGCCGCTCAGCTGTTTCCACTAGAGATGTGCTGTGCGAGGAAAGGTAAATGAAGCATTTCTATTGGTTTATGAAAAACACATTTCTCGCAACACCGTCCTCGCACATCTCTGTTGGGAATGTAGCGTTATAGCCTAATATTTTAATAGTCATCCGCAATTTACGTGTATGACCTCGGTATCTATACATATAGTTACTAATGCAAATAATAAAAAGTTAATCTATATACTTATGAAAAATTACAGTTTTCTAGCATTAACATTGTAACAGTCTCTAATGGCCACTTGCTGGAAACACATAAATCTCGAGTTAGCGTTAAGCTTAGTTTAGTAGTGTCAAAATGTATATGGAACTGTCAAAATTAAGCCAGGCTTAACAACTAAATCTAGATTTATTTTAACTGCAAGTGGGTCTAAATAAGCAAAGCTGCGGACGGACGGACGTTTGGACGTAACGGAACTGCAGGGCTACTCCGAAACTCGAAGTTCGTGTTGTGCGGTCCCTCTGACACTTATACTATTTGATACGAGAGCGAGAGGGACCGCACGACACGAATTTCGAGTTTCGAGTTTCGGAGTAGCCCTGCTGTAAGGATTCCTGGCAAGAGACTTTTTAATAAGATTAGGTTGGCACATTATCTTATTAAGTAGGTAGGTACTTAGTTGGACCTTAGATACGATCCCAATTTATACCATCCCTTATGTCACCCGTCATTCGTTTTCGTGTCAGTCAAAATTGTAGCGAAATACCTAAATGATCACTAACATTATACTTGTTCCAAATCCTTTCATTTCGACTCCTCCGTTAGACTTCGTGTTGCTTGTATACGAGTATGTAAGGAAAATACCTATAATGTTATAGGTACTTCGTGGTATTCACCTTTTTCACGAAAAAAGCGAATAAATGATGGACATGTAATTTTTGTCTCTTCAAAGGCGCAATTTGCGGCACTTCTGATTTATTATTCTTTTATGAAATACTACGTGAGACTGAAGCAATGCGCGTTATGTTGTGATTACTTACATCACCTGTCGATATTTTGCTTTATCTTCAAGCGAGATTTTGCTTAATCTCTTACACATTTTACGGTCAAAGTAACTAGTAAGAAAAAATTATTTACCAGCAGTTATTAAATAAATATTACGCAACAATTAAACACTAATTGACCTAATCGCAAAGTAAGCAAACCTTGTGTTATGATCACTAGGCAATTTTAGTACATATGTACATAAATATTTAAATACATTGCAGGTGGTAGGATCTTGTGCAAGGTCCGCCCGGATTGCTACCAATATCTTGCTGCTGCAATAGCTTGCACTGTTGTGTTTCGGCGTGGAGAGTAAGACAGCCGGTGAAATTACTGGCACTTGAGGTATCCCATTTTAGGCCTCTAGGTTGCCAACGTATCTGAAATACCCCTGGTGTTGCAGATGTTTATATGGGCGGAGGTGATCTCTTGCCATCAGGAGACCCACTTGCTCGTTTGCCATCCCGCTGAATAAAAAAAATACATAATTATTAAACACCCAAGATTCGAAAACAGTCATGCTTATTTAAGTAGGTACGTTTTTCGCTAGTTTATTCGCTAGTTTTTTAATAAATAACCATTTTCCTGGGTAATTTAAGTCTCTTTATTTGTTTCTTACCTCATAACATCTAAACCGCTTAACCAATTTAGATGGAATTCGGTATGCAGGTAGTTTGAGTTACGGGGAAGGACTTAGAATTGTTTTTATTCCGGAAAATCGCATGTTACCGCGTGATAGCGATAAACGAATTCTACCAGACTGAACTACGCTACTCAAAATATATATACAAGTAGGCAATCATGGTCAATATACCAGTAAAAATAACTCTCATTATGTAGAAGTTAAGTAGACCGATACTCTATCAGGTTAACTAATCGTTTAAAGTCAAAGTTATGTTATTTTATGTAGGCCATTATTGCTTCGCTATTGTTAATGAATGGTGGCTCCATCGTTTAATGTTTAGTTCATAGCACCGACAAAATTATGAATATCTACTTCAGCCCGCATCACAAAACATGCTTATCAGCAGCGGTTTACTTTAAATTATTCTGATTCCAATTAGGTATGCTTTTAAATATATAAATGGTACTTATTACTAAAATTATTTAAAAATAAGCTTACCCCGGATAGCTATAAAGTAAACACGTTTACGTCTATACGTGTATAGAAAGATATACTTTGTCTTGTTCCTAAGGGAACCATTATGGGCATTTATGAAGCAAGAACTTAATTTTAATCAAATTGCCACGCAATTATGCTCCTTAATAAGCGATCACTAATTCTCATTAGCGGCTTCATTAAATCGTTAGCACGCTCAGATACATGCTTAGTCCCCAAGTTATTAATAATCTACTTAGCTTAATATGGTTATTATATTATAGAAAACTGTAGGTACGTCCGAAAAGCCTAGTTATTAGAAAATCTAACTGTTAAATTTGAGGTTCGCTTCTCCTCAATATAACAATGACAATTAGTCAAAAACATTATTTATCGATGATACTCGTACGTGGTAAAATAATTTGGTGATACTGCTTTATAATCTGAACTCGCAATGGTGAAATATGCAAACAATTGAGTCGCTGCCAACCTGATTGAAAGCATCATTAAACTGACAGCTGCCATTAAATTTATAGCTTGCATTTCTTCATAAATATTAAAGATCGGTGTTTGATAGTAACGTAGTATCACCGAATATAACCAAGTATCACCAATAAGCCAAGATTTGCCCTACATAAAAAATAATTATACTCTCGAATTTTAATACATATCTTTGTTATCTATGTTTGTATCTTATTTACATCATAGTTTTAGTGCTAGTTTTAGTCTTGGGTGGTACTTATGGAGCCAAAATAAATCTTTCTTTCTTTCTTTCATATAAAACAGAGTCCCGTCCCATTGTCTTTTACCTCTCTACATGCATATACTTAAATATGTGTAACCTTAGATCATTTAATTTAAACTACGCAACAGATTTTAGTGCGGCTGTTTTTCAATAGATGGGTATTTAAGATTGACGAACCGCGGCTCCCAGGATAGTTTTGGGGAGAGAGAGTTGAAAAATGTGAAGTTGCAGTCTTTGATTATAGTATGTCTTTATTTTTTTCTCCTCTGGTCTTTTTCAAAGTTACATCCGTCTCAAACCAGGGTTGGTCTTGTTTATTTATAAAATATTATCCATGTAATTTTTTTGCCTAGTTACAACAGCAAAGATTGGTTTAGTTTATATTATTTTTATGGTTTTATATTTTTTTTTATTAATTTATTTATTTCATACTTTAAGTTATATTTGCCAAGATATACATACCTACAAGCACATTATACAGGACATAATCCGTATCAGCGTTGTGACGTAGATTTAGATTAAATCTGGATATGTAGGGCAAGACGATGGGATCGTGTCTCGTTTAACTGGTCTTCCGAAGTTATGGACGTTTTCGGTTAAACTTCTTGATTGTAGCATCGTATCGTATTATTAGTTTTTAATACGCACAGTGAGTTGAATTAGCGCAGTTGCGATTTTTCCAGCCGTTGTATCTTACACACATCTGCTGTTATTTCTTGTGTTTGCAAATACCACGTCATCGGTATCATTTTTCGAGGCGATACCCATCATGACTTAAAAGGTCTTCTAAACTCAATAATTAAGCCGAAATCTTGTCGCTAGTAATTTAAAGCAAGTTGTCTAAAGGAACTTATAAACTTGTTTACGAACTTGAACGTATACTTTTGCTCCAAAACTGTCGGCTAAGTGGTCAAGAATTTTCAAACAATTTGGCTGTTCAAAGTTTGTGTTTATGAAAAAATAACTTTAGACATTCACTTACTTCTTGATCGGAAGCGTGATTATGCAAAACAGAATGGTTTTCATTACTTTAATTATTGCATTTGTTTACTTTAGGTGTTGAAATTTGTTTATTGAGATTATGTTCGAAAAAAGTTACTAATAATCTGCTTCATTTCATATAACAGTAAACTACTTATTTGAAAAGTAATTTCAAACTCAATTTACTCTATTATACTCAAGATTTATGTTTTACTAAGTTCACTTGTTACTCCTTGTTACGACGAAGTGAGTAATTATCTACTGTCTTATGACCCGTTAATGAGACAGAGAAGAGTTGCAAACTTTAAAAAAAATATTATTATAAGTAATAAAAAATAGGCATATTTTTATTTTTGGAATTAAAGGACCATGGTTTTTTAGACCCCTCTACTAAGATGCATGCACTACTTTGTAGTTTATTTTTACCGATTCTTCATGGACACAATTATCATCTGGGGGCATTGAGTAGATAAATCTTTTACTCACACGTTTCGGGCATCATTTGTATACATCGTTTGCTGTTTTTTCGCTCGCGGCGCGCGTGAAACGACCGCCAACACCTACTAAAACTTTATTACACTTGTTTTATTTCTGTCAAACACACAGAAACTATTACTGCAAAGAGGCGCAAAGTGTTGAACTCAGCTCATCATCGGAACACTCCAAGTGTAACACAAACCGCATCTCGGTTGCTTGGATTTGTTTGGAGCTTGTTTGATTCTTGTTTCAATCTTTGTTCAAATAGATGTGTACATCCAAATGAACTGAATACAAGTAGGGCAAACTTGGTGCGGCGATTTTAACCAACGTTAACGGGCCCCTTTTGTGAGCCGTTTCACATTTCCATTCTATTGAAAGCTGTGAATAAAGTGGCATGAGTTCTTTGGTGACTTTATTAAAATGTTGATGATATGGGGCTTGTGGCCCGCCGGCGGGGTCATAGTAACCTATACACCTTTGCCCGCCTTTTGCGCCGCAGCTGATGAAGATAGGACCTGGATAGGACAGTTATGGTACCCAAAATGGCGGCTTTTCTTAAACCCTGAACAATTTGTGTAAACAATTTATCAATTGTTTTCTAAAATAAGCAAACGCATTTCAAAACTTTTTCACGTAGTTCAATAAATAAGCGTACGGTATAGGTGAAAAACTTAAGTAGAGGACCTGTTGTATGTAGTAGTAACTTGTCCATATAAACAAATTGACGTTCCAAATTCGCAAAATGACTTAAGCTCCATATCAATTCTGTGCACCACTACATACAACAGGTCCTTTACCTAAGTTTTTTACCTATATCTCTATAGGTACTCTATCAAGACACTTGCTCATATAATGTTGCAAGTTCAAATTCACCTATCGTTAAGGTTAGAATTTTATAAAAGTTGTTCCGTGATTCAGGTTTTGTTGTTCGTCGCCGAGGGAGAGCAATTTCCGGGAGTACTTCCTATGCTTGCAACGAGATACTGTTGGTAAAATGCAGACTCTTCTACTGTTTTTCAAGACAGACCTTTGAATTTTCTGAACTCCTTCTGTATGACGCAAATAAACGTATGTCTTATGGATTTTGCCATTAACACCTTGTAGCTTCTAAAGTATTCAATGAATCCTGCGATAAAAATGTACAGACTTAAATAATATACCAAATTTTGTAGACAGAGCCTGCAGAGCTGGCAAGGTTGCATTTTTGTTAGTTTTCTTGATTATTTCATAAAATTTAATGAAAATTAAAAATGTTGTCGATAGAGCTCTTCTTAATGTATACGTTAATGTATCTACTCCAATAATTATTCGTGATAGACTTTTATTTTCTTTAAAAACCTGAAAAAATACCTTTTATCTCTTTCTCCAAGGCCAACCCATCCTCTCTTAGTCTACCAGGATATAATTTTGTTTACCAGGACACCTCAAAGAACAACGGTACACATTTTCAAAGTTATATAATTTTTTCCTTCATTGACTATCCAAATACCCGTGAGGGTAGTTTTTACGCATCCATTATTGTGCGTCGATTAGGTATATGCGTTTAGGGTGAAGTTTGTTTATTTGTGCGCAAAAGAATGTTCTCATTTATCTCTAGAACGGTTGGACAGCTTTAGATGCTTTAGATGTGTTTTTCTGGAATGACTTTGTAATTTATCGACCATGGTTCATAGATAGGTGTTATGGCGTTTATTCGCCAGGGGCCGCTACAGTAATTATTTTTGCTCGTAAAATGACCATCGAATGTTCAGATTTATCTTCAGAATGGTTTTGACCACACAACACACATACAAACACATTTATCAATGCAGTTTTAAACATTACGCTACAACACGCAAACCGATTACTTGCTTGCCCACACTTACACAACTAAGATTTATTTAGTAACAATTGTCTGTTTACAATAATAACAACTATCCATCGATATTGTGTTGGCATAAGTTCGAGCCAACAAACAGTTTGTTTGCCGATACACCGAAGCACAGTTACGATCAGCTGTTTGCAGTTCTTGATCCGAGGAGTATCTTCGGCAGGTCGTTAGTTTCACTATTACCATGATTTCGAACTGCTTCGCATCATGATGTTAGAGATTGTAACAACTATTCCGGATGAATGGCTAATAAATATGTTCAAAGGCGGCACTGTTTATCGCCTATTGCACGCCCTCGCATTATTAGCTGGAGATTAGATTTGTTCTGAGGATCTGCTAGACGACTTGTGCCTTTGTGTACAAATGTTTAAACTCTGTTGAATCTAAACTTTGTTTTACTTTATTATAATTTGTACGACTCTATTCTGCTACCCTCAAACAAATACATAAGAGTAATTGTAATTTATACAAACGCATTAGGTAGGAAAAAACTATCCTTAAAATTACTAAGTACATAAATTGCAATATTGTGGTTTTTGCTGTTTTTTCTTGTCGAATATTATATATTTTTTGGATTAAATATAATATACATACCTCTCATGTGTTAACAAATATTGCAAAAATAAATATCCCTCCTACTACGTTAATATCCTTCCTTACTAGTACATATTATTATAAGTGAAAAAGTGAGTACCTATATTCGTTCGGTTATTATGCTTTCACGCTCATTGTTGTTTGATACTATCACAGAGCATTTTAAAATTTGTTTCAAAGTATATACAATTTTACAACTTTACCTAATTACATTTTTTTTAAAGAAAATATAGCCTTGTTTAACTATAAAAATAAATAAAATATGCGTTTACGCCAATTTTATGAAGAGAGCCACAGTTCCTTTTGAATAAAGTATCGCCATGATTTTTAATTCTAAATACTTAAAAAGTCTATGACAGAATCTCTTTTATATTCTCTGTACCCGTAACAATGGAAATGCAATGACCATAATAAATCGTGACATCAACAAATTTCATATCAGTACCTAACAAAAAGTAAAATTAAGCACTTTTAAAAGCCTTTGTTCGTACGTCCCAACAGATTAAAGAAACAAAACACTTCCAACAGTCCTAGCTCTTTATTAGAAATCCACGAGGACCGCCAAGACAATCACAAACTATGAAGTCTGCCCAACGGTGTTAACAGTCCGATAGGGCGCCTCAACGTGTCAATTTATTTCTTTAGAACTCCGAGAAATAAAAGTTAAAAACCTATTATGGCGTCAGCGTAAATCCTCAAAGAGCGAGGCAAACTTACCAAAATAAAGAGAAGGAAGTTGGGTATTACCATAAATTAAATTTACATATATCGATATAAAGCGGATAATGTTGGATATCATGCTCCTGGAATATTTTTTTGTTATTGCAGTAGCGAAATGTTAATCTTGCTTTCTTTTTACTTTTGAAAAGTTATTTTTTCTACTGGAAAAGGAGGAAAACTTTAAATACGAATATAATGTATTTAATTAATTTTAAGGATTATTTTTCGTTCTTTTAGCGTTTGTACCTCCAATTAAAAGAACGGAATCCTTGTAGGATCACTTTATTATTCATCTATCTGTCCGAGAGTGGAGACCTTTTTTTTCTACTCTTTGAAGCAGCGAAAAAACTCAAACTTCTACGTCGACGCAATCTAAATATACAGTCATTATAAAAAGTAAACAGATTGAGAGTGAAGAGATTGTACTTATTTTTAAAATTGTACCTATCGGAGAACGCGATGGGTGGTTTGTGTGGGCAGGTAAAGAGGGCGATACTATTTTCTTTCTTTTCTTTCTTAAGTGGGTAGCATTATTTACCTGTCGAATTATAATCGCACAGAGAGATAGATAGACAGGTACACAGATGTGTCAGGATATATTTTCAGCATAGCCAAGTTCTGGTCTCCCTCTTCAGCCCTCTTCAAGGTCGGTCAATATGATAGAAATGATTACACTCGTGTTTCTCTTGTAAAGCCAATCTTTATTCAATTAAGGCTTAAATTAACATCGAAGCTACTGCACGGTTCGTAAGTAACGAAGGATGCTAAGCAATTATCAAAACGCGGAGAGTTCTGTGCTTATGCCCATACACTGCGTGGTCTATATTCCAAATCTCTTTCAATCTCAGAAATAAGGACTGCTATTAGGTGCACAAGCACTAAGTACACAAAATCACTAATAATTGGCAATTAAACTCAAAGCACTTAGTCGATGCAAATGGATTACGTTAGACACTTGTGCTCCGTGCGACTCCTCGATCAAGACTGTCATCCCCGTTTTATAACCGACATTAAATGTCATTCTGACGTATATCGACCTACCCGCATATTCAGTATGAACTAAACACAGACCACCCCCAAGTGATACCTGACATGACTTGTCATCACTTGACGTTTCGATAAAGCAATAATAATTAAAGAAGCATTTAAATGAACGTGATTAAACAATCATCATAGTTGACTATTGACAGTTCGATCTTAAATTAAAATAGACATCTTTTCCAACAGTCACCGGTGTGGCCAGTGTTCCGACGCTCCGACACGGCCATCCTGCGAGACACACGTCTCTGTGTGTTAATCTGAAACAAAAGTTTCTCACACAGTATCATAACGCTCGGTCACTCCTGACTGAACGCTCTTACTCTGACTGAACGCAAACACACGAGCTGAACATTTTAGCTCTGTGTGCCCAGGCTACAAATAGGCCAGCAACACCAATTGCTTTAACCATCAGTAATACCAGTCACTTTAACCATCAGTAATGCCATTAACCATCAGTAATACCAATTGCTTCAACGATAATAAGGGTAACATTAGCACGCTGTCGCACCAACTAAAATAAAACATCAGCACAGTTACTATTGCTTAGCCAGCAACAGGAAAAATAGTAACAAATAGTGCTTAACTAGCGCTCTAGCATTTTTCTCCACCGTTGACTCTACCATCGACTCTACCGTCGACTCTACCATCGACTCTACCGTCGACTCTACCATCGACTCTACCATCGACTCTACCATCGACTCTACCATCGACTCTACCATCGACTCTACCATCGACTCTACCATCGACTCTACCATCGACTCTACCATCGACTCTCTATACATTTTTTTTTTTAACTACCTTTACACAACAATCTATCAAGTTTGTGTCTATTTTTTAAGTTGTTACACTACTAGAACAATATTCAAAAATGGTCTTCACTTGTCAAGCAAAACGCAAATCAACACACTTAACATTATCGACTCTCTTTCAATATCACATGAGTGCACAGTGCTCTATTTTATCCATTAGTTGCCTCCATCCAGCAACCTATGCACACAATATCACACGAAATACCTCCATCCAGTATTCGTCTCGCACAAAACCCATCGCTTCCATCCAGCGATCGCAGCGACCGCTTACACCCGCGAACCAAACGCACGCCACTCACAGTCGTGGCCGAACTGCGACGGGAAATGAGGCCCGATTTTACGCCTACGCCTACGAATGACCGAAGGTGCAAGCAGTCTGAGCCAAAGACACTCACATTAGTAATTAACAACCCGTACGAACATCGAATGAATTTGGCTTGTTTATCTTAAGAGCTCGAATTATTAGATGGTCCAACCCAACTATTGGTCCAACTAAACTATATGGAACAAAATTATGAATTTAATGTAGGTATCCAAACTACCTTCATTCGAAATAAATGCTCGTCAACTAACAACTTAAGTTAGTTTGGTTTGGCTTAGGCTAGATCTAAATTCTATGTAGTTGACTAACTATAACTACTTTTCGTACTCGTACCGCCTACAGTGAGTTCACACACACACACACACACACACACACACACACACACACACACACACACACACACATCACAAAATAATTAAGTGATAGGTACTTCGTTCAAGCTAAACAACACTTAATTAAGCAGAGAAACGTTCTGTGATACACATCACCAATATCAGCGTTAGCATCATCATCAGCATCAGGATCAGCATCAGCGTCAACATCAGTATCAGCATCAGCATCAAAATCAGCATCAGCATCAGCGTCAGCGTCATCATCGGCATCGTCATCACAGATTGTTTTCATCTAGTCGGGTTCCCAATGGAGCACATGTCTACTCGGCGCTGGGTGTCGCCTGAAGCAGAGTTGAAACCAAAGAAGTACACGTCGACTCAATGAACAGAATCTGAAACATAACATCAATCGCGTTTGGTTGCTGCTTGATTTAAAAATCAACCTCCAGTCTCATATTTACTTCAGAGAAGAATGGAACGATTACATGACCTTCAGAGTCCTCGGAGCAGGAACTGTAAACCACACGAGAAGCCACGTGGTGGCACATGAGGTACACCAGACGCAGTCGCTCGTTGCAGGATCCTTCACTTCAAGAGTCTTCATTATTTTCTCCTCTTCATCATTTTTCCTCTTTACCTCTTCTCCTCTTCGTCTAGTAGCACGGAGAGCTACTACTTATTTCATCTTTAGATAAAAGTCTGGTTACGTTACTCGGCGATAATTGTTCAATTATCTTCACTATTCTCTTGTGGTACATAACGTCCTCAATCCCGCTTCTGATATCGGAGAAAGACGAGTGTGTGGGTCGGTTGTGGGCAGGTAAAGAGGGCGATACTATTTTCTTTCTTTTCTTTCTTAAGTGGGTAGCATTATTTACCTGTCGAATTATAATCGCACAGAGAGATAGATAGACAGGTATACAGATGTGTCAGGATATATTTTCAGCATAGCCAAGTTCTGGTCTCCCTCTTCAGCCCTCTTCAAGGTCGGTCAATATGATAGAAATGATTACACTCGTGTTTCTCTTGTAAAGCCAATCTTTATTCAATTAAGGCTTAAATTAACATCGAAGCTACTGCACGGTTCGTAAGTAACGAAGGATGCTAAGCAATTATCAAAACGCGGAGAGTTCTGTGCTTATGCCCATACACTGCGTGGTCTATATTCCAAATCTCTTTCAATCTCAGAAATAAGGACTGCTATTAGGTGCACAAGCACTAAGTACACAAAATCACTAATAATTGGCAATTAAACTCAAAGCACTTAGTCGATGCAAATGGATTACGTTAGACACTACTTGTGCTCCGTGCGACTCCTCGATCAAGACTGTCGTCCCCGTTTTATAACCGACATTAAATGTCATTCTGACGTATATCGACCTACCCGCATATTCAGTATGAACTAAACACAGACCACCCCCAAGTGATACCTGACATGACTTGTCATCACTTGACGTTTCGATAAAGCAATAATAATTAAAGAAGCATTTAAATGAACGTGATTAAACAATCATCATAGTTGACTATTGACAGTTCGATCTTAAATTAAAATAGACATCTTTTCCAACAGTCACCGGTGTGGCCAGTGTTCCGACGCTCCGACATACCGAAAATTTTCAGAATAAATCATTATTATTATTATTATTAATGTTTCTATACATAATGCCATAGCCGAAAATCCTGTAGGATACTTTCGGTTGTCCTGTAATTTTTTTTTAATATATAAGTAGCACATAAATAATTTACCTATAAAAAGTCTGTATGTCTTAATTTTTATGTCTGTTTGTCTATCATCTAAAGTCCCATCTGGCCTGATTCAGGCTGATTCAGTAACCGTCTAAAATTAACCCACTTGGCCAGTTTTTTTACTTGGTAGTCATTTCTAATAACGTGAAGAGTTTGTAGTAAAGCAGTAAATTCTTCTGTTTCTTGAGAATAAATGTGAAATGAATGCTTTCTGAGAAATCCTGAAAAAGTAAAACGAGCAACACAGCGCAAATAGATCTTCCTTTGTATATTTAGAACAAGTGAATTTATTTAAAATTCCAGTAATAGTACTAGCAGTGATAGCTCAACAGCGATAGCGATGCAGCGAAATGAAAATGAACGAAACATGAGAAGCCAGGTTCTTTGAAGTGCGAATAAAATTTGCTGGCACTTTTTAGGTACCAACCCTTTGTACTTACTTAAAAGGGTCCGTGAAACTCTTTGCGTCTTTATTACGAATATCTTGACGAAAAAACGTAGATAAATATTATAATCTTTCTTTGTCCTGCCTTCTTATGATCCAGAAGAATTCACATGTAAGAAATATCTCAACATCGCAAGCACTGGCATTCAGTACGAGTAAATTCAAAACTGAACCGAAACCTGATCGGCTGATTCTAATTTAGAACATAGTCTAGTCGCTCTTAATCTATAATAGACGAACGCCGTTGCTTAACTAACTTGTACAATATAAGGGGTGATCCATAACCGTACAATCCCTACATTGTTCTGTTAAAACTTAATTTAGATTCTCATTGCCATACGAACGGTACTCGATGTGTTCCGGGAAACTACTCCGTCGTCAAGGTATAATATCCTTAGCAACCCTTTGCTGAAGGGGCACCTACTCAGCATGGCTTCTAACGTCTCTTAATATAATAGGAACGTTTTACGTTACGCGTAATTATATTCCGCTATCGGTGGAAGCCTATTAAGTGATATTTAATCTGATAATTGGGAGCGTCAACCTGCCAGTTCATAATTCGGTTCGTTATGTTATTGAAGTCTTTAAATTATGTTGATTAAAAATGTCAGCACGTAAATAACTAAACCTGCGGCTCATCGTTGTTCGCTACCTGTTTCTACACAAATAAGCCTAGATGTGGATGAAAGCCAGCAATTATTTCTCATTTTACTTTAAACATCGGAATCCTCATTAAAATGTTAACATAAGGAAAACACCAACCATAAGGAGTCAACATTCACGCGCTATGTACCTACTATAATGTATAACTAAGCATCTAAGCATCCTTTTCATCATTTGTTACAAAGCCGCTGTAAAATAAAATGATGAAAAGGTACGGTAAGCGTCTTTGAGAGTCCTGTCTCTAAGCTGCAAGTTGCAAGTCCACTTGGACCGCGGCCAAGCAATCACATACACTAGGATTGCCTACACTTGAAACTGTTGACTAAGTTTTTACAGATTCTGCTTGAAGTTTGAAACTAACCAGAGTATAATTAACTGGCCCGGATACGCAAAAGTTTTGATCATCCCGTATGTTAGATTAGTTTTGAACTTCCGATTAGTAATCCTAGTAAGCCGTTAAAAAAGCTATGTTATAATGTTTTAGTTGGAGCATTATGTTATGAAAAAGAGTTATGTAAATGAACTATATAAAAAAATATCTTTATACCTACCAACATGCCTCTCAAGAAAAAAAACAGTTTAATAATGCATTTGAAATGCAAAGAAACATAAAACATGTTTTTTCTTTCGTATGACCGCTTCGTATAATATGGTTGGTCCCTTTATGGTTAGCCCTTGAGTACAGTCTACACGCGAGCTCCAAGGAATTGAGCTATTTATATTGCTCATCCAATACAATGATGGCATACCTACTCTAATTTACAAAAAACATTTTTTTTTAATTTACGATTTCATAATCTTTTTTGCTATTTTTTGGTGCGCAATAAAGAGTTATTGTATTGTATTGTATTGTATCACTTTCTTGTAAAATCATCAAAAATAAATTGTACCTATACCAATATTCTGTTAATATGAGCGATGAGGCTTTATAACCTATACTATTCGTAAAGCATCAGACTAAATCATGTTGATAAATCTTAAAATCCAAACAGGCATAAATGGTAGTTGGAGGGCGTGAACTTTCAATACATCATGTATACAAAAAAATCTCAAATATATTATTTACGAAGTTCCTTTCTTCCCTGGGGCGTGTGCGTTAGGGTTAATGGGTCATTGTTGGGAAGTATCAGTTTCCACGTTAGCGGAAAACTCAGCCGCTGCAGCTTGTTCCAATTTGCGTGCTATTCATAAAACCGTGCGAACATACCGCGACTTAAACTTTTTACGTTTTGCTTTATGTGATTTAGAAATGTTTTCAGCGCTGGGATTAATGCTTAAAGGAAGAAAAGTTTGTAGAGGAATGTAGAGATACGAGCATGTTTATATTGAGTGCTGAGATTTCGATTTGCTTGAAAAATTTACCTCGTGCACTAGATGGCCACGATTACGACCAGTGGCCGCAACGACCAGATTCACTAAAAAAGCGACCATGGTCCTATTTCACCATTCTGACAGATGCGACTACTATTTTCGTAGCGAGCCACTGTGGAAATACGCGTATATTAACCACGAAACGTTACAATTGTATGTAACGCAAACCTGACACAGCTTTGATCTCATGTCAAGATTTAACAACAAATCTACAAATAAATGTTGACTACGGAAGTCGATTCTTATTTACATACATAATTACCATTAAATTTGGATAAAAATGATTGATTGACACTCGACATATGTTATTGACAATTGTCACGTTGGTGAAATAGGGATCAGATGGCCGTTGCGGCCAAGTGCACGACTTTCATGATGATTTCTTTAGTCAATCTGGTCGTTGCGGCCAGTGGCCGTCTAGTGCGCGAGGTATCAAGTAAATTTAATAATCAGTTCTAATATTTTGACACATTTATTATGTAACACTGCCGACTGCAGCGTTTTTGGCGCGTTTGTACTGCTCAACCACTTCTGCTGCCACGATTGAAAATGGGAATGTAACGGAGTAGGAATTCATCCCACCCGCTTTGTTGCGTTTTAATTTAACTGCAATCATTTAAAATGCAACTTTATGTTTATGTTAGTTTATTACCCTTTTAAAATAGAATATAAACAACAACAGACCGCTATGTTAGCACAGCAAAGTCTCAATACAACTAATCAACGGCTATAAGCCCGGCGGCAGTTTGTTTCTTCTCATTCACTCGTTTGTGACCCTTGCAATTTCATCTGCCTTTGTTTCTAGTGTGGGTAGATATGTTTTGGGCTATACGTAAAACAAGCGCTCGGGGCGATTAAGGCGGTTTTAGGAGGACGTCGTATTTTTCTAACCGGCGACCAATTTCGGCATAAAAGTAATGAGTTAGCTAGCTCTCGTTGGTCCGTGGGGTTTGGGTAGCTATTGTTTGGGTTCTTGTATTGTAGTTGGGGTACATACTTGTAAAATGGAGTCCTACATAATAGCAACAAAAACAAACAAGAACTAACCTAAGACAACTAAACCTATATGTGACAATCTAAATGTAAATAAAGAGAAGACCTGACTCTTGTAATTCTAATTATATCCTCGTGAGTTCTTGAGTACTTTATAAAGCACAAATCGTGTATTGAATAAAAAAATCAAATACTTTACTTTTCCATTAAGAAAAGTTGGGACTTAGGAGGCTAAGGTAATACAATTTCCACGAAACTATGAACTGAATTTACTATTTGTGTTATGCAGCAGCTTATCGAAAAGAGCTTGGAGGGCCGCCAGAGTCGTTTGGAAAGTGAAATTCGCGCCCCCACGTACAGTGCACTCTAACTCGTTAAAATGACCGTGACGTAATGCTTCTGGACACTGTTCCTTACTGGATTCCGTGGGGCCAGCACGGTCCGTTCTAGTTCGTTAACTGTCTCTTATGGACCGTGACACGTTTAGAGTGGCTACAACCTTTTGCGAGTAGTGCGAGTGATAAATTACATCGACGACGTGGTTGACCCGAGCCGAACGTGGTATTGACGCGTCCTATAAATCCCCAGCCGAGACAACACGGCTTCTTCATAAGGATACATTTCTAACCACTAAATTAGAAACCGAGATCGGCTTTGTCGATTAGTGCTCGATAACCCGAGCGGGGTGTCGATCGCCGTTAGCCTTGGGGTCGTTAACAAGTTTCGACAACACTATCGCTGATCTGCTAAGTACCTATCAGCCCGGAACTGGGGCTCAAGGGTTGCTTACCTCACAAAACCATCGACCATTGTTTTTTTATCGGCCAGCATTGAATATTTGTTGGTCTCGTGGAACCGTTTACGCTAAAAGCTTCCCGACCAAACCTATTTGGGAAACGTTGTTCCGTAGGTAAATGTGGTCAAGGTAGGAAAATGTGTATTCCCTATCATAATACAGAAACACGTATCTGGTCGGTTTATAACAAACTGAATTAATTTTTTAATACGCAATCGTGTAGCCGGTATCAATGAAATACATTTCAATAAATTACGTGACATTGTACCTTTTTTCAAGCAGCTCAACGGTCCACATTTATCACCTGTGTTATGAAAAATGCCAATAAAAGGAAATCCGATAATGCTAAATATTCTTATAAAAGTCAACCAATCGAAAGGGAAATGAAAATTTCAATCATTTTTCTTTTTCCTATTCTGAAAGCTGAGTTCTGAATATTGGGACAATACAGAATGGACTGTATCGAGAAATCGATTTCGTTCGTAATTCTTGTGGTGTTCAAATACCAGGCTTAGATTAGCTATTATCATCAGAACTTTCACGCAGCAAAATCAATATTTAACTGAGTTTAAAATCGAACTCAAATCAAGCTTCATTCAATTTAAAACAATTTTCTCATTCAATGTAACATAGTTACATTAACTTTTAATTAGGTACGCTCTGTACTTAATAGAAATAATTTTCTTTCTAAAGAATACCAATTTCGGTGAGTGAGTGTTTTCCTTCAACCAGGTAAATTGCGTCGAGAACACTTTTTGTAGGAAATCTTCTAAGAAAAGTCATCAGCGGTTGCTAGTTTTGATTCAAATCTCTGACAATCCGCCGGGTAAATAAAGGATTTCATTATCCCCGGGGAGGTTTTTAGCACCACAAAAGGTTTTATTTAATTTTTATTCATCGGATTATATTAAATGGAATCCACCAGCCATGAAATTGTGCTCTTCTCATTCTCATTACCAAGTATTAAGCTCATTCCAGTGTAAGAACAAAATGCGAAAAAGGACATTGATCGCTTATTTGCGAATTTAAAAATGTCGAGCACGAAATAGAAAAAGCCGATTAAAAAAATGTTATTAATGCTATTATTAATGTTATAAAGTTGAAACTGATGTTTTTTTGTTTATCAAATCATCAAGAAAACAGATTCAGGCTTTTCGAGACATTTAGGTACTCAACTTTCAGTCTCATTCATTACGATAGTGTCAATTTTCGTATACTGTTCGTGCTGTTATGTCACGAATAGGCTAGGTTTATAAAGCAAGTTAGTCATTCGAATTATTGTTCCATAATTTTTATATTTTTACCTGTACCACAGAATAAGTAATAGTACTACCGTACAGAAGGGACTCTTTCGAACAAAAGTCAGGTTTAGGTATAAATCGTTACCTACTCTTACGACTTGCACGCGACATTGAAACCTATCATTTTACGAGAGCGTTCATATTCCGTTGGACACCGTTGACTCGAAACCGGTTTGACGGGACGAGCACAGGGTTCCCACTCGTCGATGAATAAAGATAACAGTGGGTATTAATATGAACTCAATAAACTACATTTAATACACAAGGAAATATTCCTTAACACACCTATATAACAACAAAACATGACAATGATAACCTAACTACACCTTCGCCTACTACAGATTTCCGAGTTGGCGAAACCATGTCTTAATATTATTTCTGATCAACCAATTACAGAATTTTATTAGTAGATAATTAGAAACATACGAAATTATTACTAGACAGCAGGGCTACTACGAAACTCGAAGTTCGTGTCGTGCGGTCCCTCTCTCTCTCGTATTCAATAGTATAAGTGTCAGAGGGCCGGAACGACACGAACTTCGAGTTTCGAGTTTCGTAGTAGTCCTGCAGGGACTTAGGAAATTAGAGAAGTAAAGAGAACGACCTTTCAACATCTTTCGGAATGTTGAAAAATGATATTCCGATCCGACAGTAACAGTATAACTCAGACGGAATATTTATATCGTTTCGAAGTCATTGTTACAAACAAGTTACAAAATAAAATAAGTAGATACACTCCGTGAGCTCTTAAAAAGACCTTCGGATTTTAGAAGCATGTTTCGGGTATAGACGATGACACGCGACCGTGATATGCGGTTCTGTTCTGTTATCAACTTGCAAAACTTTTCAAAGTTACCGTAAAAAGTTATGTAAAGACTAACCATCAGCACAAAATGAACCTTACTGTAATAATATTACGCTTCTTTATCTTTTTCTAATTTTAATACAATATGAATTTTTGTCATGATACAGATAAAACAAAATCAGCATTTTCGAATTCTTTCATCGTCAATTTAAATTGAGAACATCCCGCCTGAACACACTACTTTTGTTTGGAAGTATATAGAGCTGTTTTTATACTGTATCTACTTCTCTTGGGTACGTCAAATGAATTTTTTTGGTCTGCTTTCCTTTTATGTATTTTTAATGTACTTTTCGAAATCCCCGTTGCTTCTATAACTCGGTCTTGTACCTTATTAAAATATTTACGACCAACTTTTTTCTTAAAAATTTCCTCATACTTAATGTTTATAAATACACTGTAAACAATTTCCAGTGATTGGCTGTTTACAGGAATACCCTGCTTAAGTTGACTCGCCATGGAAATCAATTTCCGAAAAATAACAAACTACCTAAATAAATATTTATTTATTTATTTTTTATTTATTTATTTATTTATTAAAGATCAAAATACAACAAGTTACATTACAGGTCTTATTCCTAAAGAGTAACAGGTTGGCAAAACAAATATTTACACTTATAATTACAGACTATAAGGATAAACTATAATGAATAAAAGAAACAAAAAAGGTAACAATTTTAACAAAAATAACAAATATACTTAAGTAACAAAAATTAGAATATGCTGGTACTTACAGCTAACATCGTTTCACATACACGCATACTCTTCCTTTCTATCACCGTCCATACATCAGCAAACACATCACACTCAAACTCTTTAGCATTGAACATGTTCAATACATGTAGAGCACGGCAGATGGGAGAGTAGCGGCGCGATACCGTGCGCGCGGGCGGCGGCGCGAACAGGCGGCGGCAGTGGCCGCGCAGCCGGCCGTGCTGCTCGGGCGCAGACAGGCGGCACGCCTCACTCAGCAGCGCGGGGCAGTCGAACCGTCCGCGCAAAATTCGGATTACAGTTAGAATTTGCTCGTAAAGTCTACGTGTCTCTAGCGAATTGTAACCAAGAGTACCTTGAAGGTAGACCGTTGGATACATAAAAGGATAGTATCCACAAGATTTTTTGTAAAGGAAGCGCAAGAACCGCTTTTGTACTTTTTCGATCATGAGAGCATACGTAGATTCGTGAGGATTCCACACACAGGAGCTTGCCTCTAGTTTTGATCTGACTAGTGCCGTATAGAGAAGTTTGACGATACCTATATGTGTGAATTCCTTACAATTACGGGTGACAAAACCTAATCTTTTAAAGCCTTCTGGGACGAGCGATCGAATGTGGTCATGAAAGGTTAATTCGGGATCAAATATAACTCCTAGATCTTTCATGGTGTGAGTTCGAGTTATAATCTCATTGCCAAGCGAGTAGTCACCAGATATTCTTTGTTTTGCACGAGTGAAGCTCATGACGAAGCACTTTTTTGCGTTGAGATATAAGCGGTTTTTATTACTCCATTCGTGAATTGCATCTAAATTACGCTGCATTACTTCACAGTCTTCTGGTGTTCGAATATCGACCACTATTTTGAGATCATCGGCGTATAACAATGGTTTGGCTGATACCAAGCAATCTGCCAAATCGTTAATCATAATTGTGAAAAGAAGAGGCCCAAGTAAAGATCCTTGACTTACCCCTGACTTGGTGTGGTAAAGCGCCGAGTCAAAAGACCCGAGGCGAACAAATTGTTTTCTGTTTTGTAGATAGCTGGCAAAAAAGCGTAAAAGTAAAGGTGTGAAGCCAATTAAAGAAAGTTTTTGCAATAAAACGTCATTATCTACTTGATCGAAAGCTTTTTTAAAATCTAGGTAGACTACGTCAACCTGGCAACCTTCGTCGAGCTTTTTGTCTACATGATCTACAACCGTAAGCAGATTTGTATTTACTGAGCGGCCTCGTCTAAAGCCATGTTGAGAATCATGGAGATATGGGTCTATTTGTTTATAGATATTCGTATGCAACACACTCTCAAAAACTTTAGCAAAACTACTTAAGACGGCAATAGGACGATAGTTTTCGACTAAATTTTTGTCACCTGATTTTGGAATGGGCGTTACGCGTGTCATTTTCCAACGCTCCGGGTAAGTGCCTGTTAGAAGAGCAAGGTTGAAAATATGTGCTAACACAGGCGATAGCTCGTTTTTAAAGGCTTTAATAATATATGAAGGCACGTTGTCAGGGCCGACAGAGCTATTCGGTTTTAATTTATCGATACCACGAACGACATCATGGATTGAAAAACTAGTTATGGCAACCAGTCGATGATTCGCTGAGGTACATGTTTGACTAGCGTTCAATGATGGGGTGTGAGGTAAAAATACGCTACTAAAGTAATCTGCAAATGCACCAGCAGCCGCTTGCCCATTATGTTTTTGACCATTATAAGTAATAATTGGTTCAAACCCGCCCTTGGTTCGTAAGTTGGAAATATGACTCCAGAAGGTGCGGGGATTTCTCTTGATATTTTTCTGTATATTTTCAAGATAATCTTTATATGCTAAGGCAACTCTACGCTTGATATCGGCCCTGATATTACTATATGATTGATACACATTAGGATCACGGGTGGTTTTCCACTTCTTATGTAGTGTACCCTTGATCCTGAGGTCGTGAATGATGTCACTAGTAAACCAGGTCGGATATCTTCTAGTAATTTTGTTGCTTCGTTTTTTCCGTGGTACACATTTATTAAAGCAATCATACAACTGATCGTATAATTTTTCGACCGCTTTATTAACTTCCTTTTCCACTAGTACCGTAGTCCAATCTAGCTTTGAAATAGTGTCATAGAGTAAGTCAAAGTCAGCCTTACCAAAGTTCCAGTCTGTGGCCGGGTCGATGTTGCTTGGATCAAGCGGGGCTGCTCTCCCGGGCCTGCCGGTGGTGACGTACACGTCTAATGGCGGATGGTATGCATCTATTTGGTTTACCAAGCTCTCATCTGCCGTACACACACTAACCTTGCTCACATTCTCAGATACAAGAACGACGTCTAACTTACTTCCCTTATCATTAAAAATTGTGTTATAATCGGTAAGTTTACAGTATGTAAGGAAGTAACACACATAATTATTTATATTCAAACTAGCACTATTTAGATTAAGATCTCCTAATATAATATTTGTAACATTTTTAGTGATTGTAACGTTATCTTCAACTTTACAAAACCAAGTCATATAGTCATTATCAGTCGAGGTGGGTTTTAAATACACAACACATATATTATATTCGCGGCCACAATGAGTAACTGAAACCCATAAATCTTCTCCGTGCTCGGTTTCTAACTCGGGCCTTCGCTGAAGTTGCAAGCCGGGTCTTGCAGCCAACAGCACTCCTCCGCCTCTTGAAACTCTATCACGTCTGATAACGGTCCAGTCATGTGGGCGCAGTTCAGAGTCATCGATTGAGGAGTCCAAGTTGGTCTCAGTAACAGCAATAAGGTCAACTTGCAGGAGTGTAGTATTTTCTCGCCAGCTTTGTAGCTTAGTTTTTAGGCCGCGGATGTTTTGATAAATTATGTGTAGTGCGCAGGTATCGGTTTTATTGTGATGATTTTGTTTCGACACCCTTTTCGTTTGAAGTCCGACCAGGTGCGGGGTGTTGGCGGGGTCGCTGCACACGCCTGGCGGTTCGTCGAAACCATTCACTGACTTCAGTACCCACGGGCCATGTCTCCGCTGTCATGAAGAGTTCGAAGGTACTTTCAGGTACGGTCAGCATAAATGATGCATAATTTTCATGTCTTAATTTCAGTTTTAATACATTGACTGTTGCTGCACTGATATCTTGCATATACTTTTTGATTGACTCTGGGGTTGTGTCTGGCTTGAAGAAACAAGCGTGTAATTGTTTGGTCCTCTCAACGGTCTGCAAGTGTTGATTCTGACTATTTCCTTTTACTACTTGACGGGACGACTTGGTCTTGCGAGTTGTTACAGTTTGCCAAGAGTAGATCCCATCGTGGTTATAGGCATCAGTAGGGGTTTCAGTGTCAGGAACACGGGGGCTTGTAGGGGATGTAGTTTTGAGAGCGGCGGTAGGAGTAAATATCTGTGTCGGAGCGGGTGATAATTGTGGGACGATTTTATTTTCTGTTAAACAATTTTTAGATGAAGTCAAAGTTTTGTAGTTTTGATGAACAGAAGACAAACTAGACTCTAGCGTTGCGAGTTTCTGAGTTGTAAGCGCACAGTTTTGCTTTAATTTCAGATTTTCCGTCTCTAATTCTTGCAAACGAATTGCATTAGATTTCAGCTCTGCATGAAGTGAATGTCGTTCGTCACTGGCGGTCTCTACTCTCATTGCCAGCAAATCGATATCCCCTCGCATTGTTGAATATTTATTATTTAGCTCGACAAAAGTGTATTTAAGTTCATCTATGCTATGGGCAAACTTATCGAGTCGCGTCTCTTGCTTTTCAAACTGCGCCTTAATATCGGATCGTAAATTTTTAAGCTCATTAAGAATTGCATCATTGGTAGAGTCTGCTTGAGAGGTACAACTGGCAGCCTGTATTTGCGCCTTGCTACTCTTGTCAACGGTAGCGTTAACAAAGGTCTTCGGTAAATTCTTTCTCATTGTAATATTAGCTAACGAGTATTTTGGGTCCACATTTTGTTCCTCCAGAAAGAGCTCATTAGTATTATAGATATCGGTGTCACAGGGTGCCACTCGAATCGGTGTGTTAGAGTTGTCCCGTTTCGGTAAATTGCATTTGCAGGAAGGGCATTCCCATGTATTCCTAAAATCTGGGGTCGAAGCATCGTTAAATCGGGAAGGCGTTACATTCGAGCATTCTAGATCATATTTTAAGTTACACGTCATGCAAGATAAGTACTGACTTGTGTTTATTTTTTGTCTACAACCAGAGCACACTGTGGATTCCGTTTTAGTAATAGCCTTGTGCGGATTAGGCATTCTATTATTCATAATTATGGTTAATAGCTATTTTCCATGCACCGGTGTATGTTAAAGCGGCAATGTAAAGCATTGAGAACATCAGGAATAGGAAAGCAGCACAGCGGCGCACAGCCCAATGAGCACTGTCCCTGTCACTGTCCGCTGATAAGTCCGCGAGAATAACGACGTAAGCGCCGTGTATTTCGCGTCGCTTACGCGTACGAGCACTCCACTCTGTCAAAGCCGGCGTCGCTTCTTCGCGCACAGAATTTGAAAATATGCGAACGGTTATTTAGCCACAAAAGATGCTTTTGTTCATAACTTCTAAATTATTTTATAAAAATCAATTCGGTTTTCACTGGCACATATGTAATTACACTAGCTAAATTATAATCACTATTATTTTGACTAAGCACTGTTTTAAACTAGTTTAATGTTTTTTTTACTAAGGACTAACTTTACGTTGATGTTGCTCTCACGAGCGCCGCGCGCACACCCATATTATGTAAGTGGTGGTTTTAACTGCTCTATATAAATCAATGAAAACAAAACGAGTGCACTCTACGCGTGATGAATTGCTACTGAGTCAAAAAGACAGTTGTTATTTTTTACTAACGAATCCTTCCGATTTCCCCCGAAACCACCTACATAAATCACGCGCGACGCGTCCAGCGTGCGAGCTAAGCGGCAACCCACTACCGTGAACCCAATGGTTAGGTCGCCGGCCAAACGTACCTAAACTGCGGAGTGTCCAACCCCTGCCTGTACCATAAAAGCTTTCAGACAAGCGAAAACAGCAACATAATCACTTTAATTACTCCACTGAAACTGAAATGTTTAGCCGCTTGGTCTACTTTGGTTTAATCTTTGCGAAATGTTGCTAGTGTTAGGTTTCCAATTTATTTTTCCACGTAACCATGTTGACGCCATTTGCGAACTGTGCATAACGTTATCAATTTATTATATTTATTTAGTTTTCAGCGCAGGCTTTTTGCCTTGACTTAAATTAATGTTTTTAAGAATTTTAAAGTATTCATAAGTTAATAGATAATTAATTTTTGAGATCATTTGGTTTGTAGTCGAAACGTAATGTTAAGACGAGTCGCGTTGTCAAAAACAAAATGTAATATTTTTTGCTTATTTAGAAATATTTCGATTTGTACACATAAGTATTCTTTTCATAATTTTTGTTAAAAACTGGAAAATAGGTATCAGTGTGAAGTGCTTATTCGGAATATTACGCCAAGAAAATCATAAATTAATATAAGCACGGGTTTTAGTTTTTTAAGGTTATCCGTTTCTTCACCACAACTGCTATCAGGAGCTCAGTGTGGCGCAGAGCTATTTGCTGAGCACACGAAGTATCCGTGACGATGAATTCAAACTCAATCTTTCGCAAAGCTTTATGCACTCTACGTTATACCACTGGTTATACGATTCTATAAATCTTCACAGCAAATAAAGACTTTTCCTTCTGCAGAACAATTGAACAAAAAGGGTTCTTCCGTCTTTTCTTTTAGATCGGACCATTTTCTATGCCGATTCGATTAAAGCTGCTAAAACAGTAACCAAAGAATGTTTAATTTCGTTAAGCGGCAACTGTCGCGGGACTGTAACAAAGTTATCTCTACGTCCCTATTCCACAGTTCTAGTGAACACAAAAGTAGGAAAATGTGTCTCACTCGAACGCTTCATGTATAGAATTTTCTGTTCGCTCTATTTCGATATCACTGGGGCTGTGTCGAATAGGTGTTCTGACTAGTGGCCTCTCCCGCTCATTTCACTTTATTTGTTTAGGACAATTAATGTCGCTTTAGTGGGTGCCAGTGCCTTGGGCTACGGACGACGCCTCTCTGTAATGAGGGCTATCGCGTATTAATTCGCCGCTAAAGGTGCTAGTGTAGCATGAGGTCTCCGAAATGTCAAATCTCATAGTTTTTGGATGAGCTACGCGGTTTTATTTATAATTAGAATTATTTTGCGAATATTTTGCAATACCCGAAATTAATTACGGCAAAGATGCGTTACAGGGTAATGAATATATTCGTCTTGAGACAGTTTTGTCTTTCGGAAACCTTTGTCCTCCCTTTTTTCTGAACAAAACGGGACTACGCAACACTGTGGTATGCTAGATATTTTTATGGTACGGTTTTAAGGTACCTATTACATATGATTTAAATGTAAATCTTGTTTTCATGCCCGTAATAACTAACCTATACCTACTTCAGGCAGGAACCTCTGTCTCTACAGTAGCGCCAACTGGTGAGAGCGAAAACGATAGCCCTCATTGCAGAAGCGCTACTCCGAAACACAAAATTCGAAGTTCGTGTCGTGCGGTCCCTCTGACACTTATAATATTTAATACGAGAGCGAGAGGGATCGCACGATACGAACTTCGAATTTTGTGTTTCGGAGTAGCCCTTCAGCACTGCGCTGCGCGGCTGTTTACAATCGACATCAGGAAGCACTAACCCGTTGAATTCTATCAAATGATATCGGCGAAATAAATGCTACGGAGAAAAAATATTGGACCAAATATGATAACACGTGGAATTTGAAGGCACACCGGTGAATTATTGGTTGTTTAAATTGAAAGGTTTTTTAAACCATTTTTATTATTATTACAATACGAGTACCTATGTTTGGTATTCATTTACTTTTATTAATGGCAAATTTACAATTATTTTAACTTGATGTTATTTTAATGTAAACATGAAAATTAGACGATAGGTACTGCGAACATTGATTTTTTAAATTACATTCGAATGTTATGAGATACTGACAGATATTATTATGTATATTGCTACAAAAGTACAGTTCAAATGATTTTTTACTAATTGGCTAAATTACTTGATTGTTTTGCATCTTAACTTGTGTTTCCAATCAGTCAAAAAAATTTCCACTTTCGAATGGTATTTTTGATGTTATTTAAAAAATCTATGACTGAAAAATAATTGCACCTACTCATAAAATTAACATTGTGTATTGACTATTTGTTCCTATACTAATTTTAACGCTGGAATTTCATTAACATACTCAACTATTAATTAATTATTGACATGACTAATTACCGTCCATCGTTATTAGGTTGTATTGACTGAATCCTTCCCTACACACTCAAATGTAAGTTGGTATAACCTCATTCCAAACCATGGGTACCTTTACCTTAACCGAGCAGTCTCACCTTAGTAGACACCCGCAGAACGTATCTAGAGTACCTCTAGACTTCTAGAACGTAGGATGTGCCCACCTAGCCCCCTAGAGTGTGGCTCCCAGCAAAATCCATCCCCACCTTTCGCTAATGTATTACGGTTAAGCCTATGTCTGTTTGTTCGCAGTACGCCAGGAGAACGAGCGCATGATGCACGACGTCCTCCAGGCGGGAGTCTTAAATCGCACCCAGTCGTCGGCGGGATTGCGCTGACGCCGCGCTACTCGCCGCGCCCGCGGCTCGACAACGTGCGCCCCGCCGCCGCGCCCCCGGAGGACCCCGTCGACCCCGACGACGACCCCGACCCCGACGCCGAGGCCCACGCGGAGCCTCTCACCGGGGCCAGCCTTAGCCCCCACACGAGTAGACAAGCCAACGCTTCGGTGAGCCAAGGCCTAGCGGGCCCCACGTGAGTCCCGACTCCCGAGGCCTGCTCCAGTCTGTTTTAGTGTCGGAATAACGAATTGTGAACGCACAAAACTGCCAGTGACAACCAAATTGCACAGAGCTGTGACACGTATGTGAACAGAGAGAAATTATAAGTTACCTACTCGACATAGACATACTCGTTAGTTACTCGTTCGTGAATTGAAAGTGGTGGAAGCCGTAGGTAGATAATGTGAAATTGTGAATAATTAGCAAAGAATGAAATGTTGTTTGTTGAATTGTATCAGGATAGGATAAAAAAGACAATGTCAATAATCTATGATAGTTTGAAACGCAGATCGTCTAATACTTAAAATTTAGACCAGTGCGAGCCGCAGAAAGAAATTTAATTTAGGTAGATACAGGCTACAAATTCATACGCCTATGCTTATATGATGTATCTGAAAATTAAACAAAAACCAATAGGTACTTATACTTTCGGGAGAGTGACGATCGGTTAAGTGAACAATTTAACCCTCGTCAAATGTTTTAACTTTGCTGCGCGATGTTTTTGGAACGAAGGTTTTGTTGAAATATTGATTTGAGAGGACTTTGTAGGCTGTCCTGGTTTGTCTGCAGGAGTGATCTTTAACAAAGGTAAGGATCAATGGGATCAATTACTATAACTAAAAACTTTACAGCGAATTGAATTTCTTTCTTAGGCTTAAACATATTTTACTGATAAAGATTATGATAAAAAAATACCTAGCAGGCGCCGAAAATATGTATAAAAAACACGATTCCCATATATATTTATAAAACTGTTTGAATACTGCATATTTGTTACCCTGTCAAGAAAAGAGGGTAAGGCTAAATTTATTAAGTATAGAGAAATTGTTATTAAATTATTCTAATAATTTAAAATAATTATAATTTGTTATGCAAGACTGGAAAGTGATTGTTTGGCACGAGTGCTTATATTGAAACCCGAGCAAGCGTAGGATGCTGAGCCCAGGAATTCTGAGCGCAGTTGAGGGTTTCAAAGGCACGAAATGCTAAACAACTTTACAGCCGAGCGAAACCTAGAAACACACAATTTTTCACCTCACGATAGCGAGAAAAATAGTAGTTAGATGGAAGAAAATAAAATGAACACTCTTATAAATCAGTTTCAGGTTATGCTAGCTAGCTCATGCCCGCGGTTTTTTCTCAATCTCAGAATTGTCGTTCCATGGAAATTTCTCAAAATATATTCACGTTCCTGTCCCCATAAAAACAGGAAATTTCCAAGTCCAAGTAAAAGTTCAGCTTTTTAGATCCAGGGTTTGGGTGTAAACTTTTTTCCCTCCGATACCTTCTGAATTTGACCGCATAATATCTATCTATCTATTTGTCGTTATTTTTTGTGAATAACGACAAAAAAACTTTTGTAATACAACAAAATGTAAATAAGTGTTATCTTATTTTATTATTGTTATGTATGACTGTAAACTCTTTATTGTACAAAAAAAAATAAACAAAACACAACTGAAAAACATACACATTTGTTATTAATAAAGAGAGAAAGAAAGAAAGAAAATAATTTATTTAAAACAGCAATGACACATTACTCAGGTAAATAACAATAATAATAATAAAAATGAAAACACTTACGCATTTATAGTAACGAAATAATTTATGACAAACCGCGTTTCAGAACGTGTCATTGTGCTTTTTTTTTCGGGTGCTTTTCCGAATCCCTCTTCATCATACGATATCAACTTTCTTCTTAATTACGGAACAAACGATCCGTAATTTTTTTTGTAATTATAGACGCATTGGAATAATTTCTGAAAAATTTACTGAGTTTTATTATTACTAATTAAATGTTTAGTAATAAGAATAAAATAACAGATTAATTAATAGATTTAAATATTACTTCTACAATGTATGACAAACTTTCTTCGTGAACACGTCAATATCCAACGCTTAGGTACTCAATCTCGTATCTGCCCGAATTCACACTTAACATGCACTCTGTCATACTTAACATGTAGATGATTCTAAAACAAGTTTATGTGGTCAGATACTAGGTTGTGAAGTAAGCGGCCGATAATTTGTATTTTCAAGGTGCACCTCAGTTCACGGTGACGTTCGAATTTCAAAAACTCTTTCCAGCCAAGACAATAAAAATCGTTTTTCCACGCATAATATTTCGAAGGATAAAGAAAACACTTTCGAGCTAGTGAGGTGAAAATTAGTTCACTGTCGCAACACCAGCTCAAAGTTAGTTTATTCGATCTCATCTTTGAAACAAAATGTTTGTTTTCCATAAAAAACTGAATTGTATTCTGTAGGTGTTATTGATTATATCAAATTGAGTTACGTAATGACAACAGTTAATGGGGAATTGACGTAGATTTTTAAAGGTGCTTTTCTCGTTTATATCGGCTGCGTCAGGCTCTATTGTCTAAGCGGCTTACACGAGCGTCTCCCGTCCGTCCGCTTTGGTTATGTACTGCCAACATCCTTCCTCGGGGAGATATTTGTAAGCAAATGCTCCCTGCAATACTTTACGAGTCAAAGAACAGAATCTCTGGGATAATGCGCCCTAGGAAGCTTGTATCTTGAGCTCATTAAATTTTTTTTCACACAGATTACGATACGATATCACTAAATGTATTTTTTTAATCGAAGCACTTGACTGAAAATGGTCAAGCGCGCTTCTTTTCTCTGCTAAAAAAATGAAGTATGTAGTCATGTGCGTGTTTCACACTGTATAACATTTTTGTTTAGATATTACGTCTCGATGTATTTGTTATATAATGTAGACTGGTTACTTCGATGAGCTCTGAATATTCTGATGCAGTTGCACCATTATCCGTGAAAATATCCATGAATAATTAAAAACTGAAATTGATATACGCAACTAATATTTTCATACAAACGTATCCTGCACGCTCTCACGAAAACTACTAAAAATCATGAGAGAGAAAATATACTTAGCGCTAAATAGATTAAAGTAAAAAAAAAACTGCTTATGACCATTTATGTACTAAAAATAACTCATTCTAGACTGGACTATATAACACAATAGCACAGCACTATTTCATACATTGTTGTAAACCAGAAATGCTAACCTTCAATTTTGATATATGAATCTATTTATGCTAAAACTCTTAAGTAATGTTTTTAAAACCAATTCCCCGTTAACTGTAAATTATAACTAAAGGATATATATATATTTTTAGTAAGTAACTTATACCATAATAATCAGAATGCCCTATCGGATCTAGTCGGAACGAGCTTTCAACACTGCGCTTAAGCTGTTAAACATAAGAGCTTTTTGTAAGGATACTACGATGTAGATGTTGTAGATAATTAATTAATGCAACGAGGATTTTCGAAATTCTATTACAGTAAAGAGAAAATGATGAAAAATTCCAGCTCCATTGTGCGTGGCATGTATGTTACTGTTTTTAGCCAATAGTCTTTGAGGATTTTCACTTTACAGTAATGTTTCGAAAAGCAATCGCTTAAGTGAATTAAAAATTCAATATAGGAAAAGTTCGCCATTCTGGAATGCGGTAGCAGAATCTCCGCGCACGGCCCAGTGGTTCCATCGGAATTGAACGTAGCTTGGATGCGCTCGATGCGAAACCTAATGCTATATTATTATGTTGATTTCGTTATTGTATACGATCTTGACATTCCAGTAACCTATTCGTCATATTTGTCGTCGATGTTGCTTAAATTTTTCAATAACATATTCTGTTGAACTATTTCAATTACATGCATCAATAATACAGTGTATAAGTACTACTTGTACGATAATAATCTACATAATCACACGTAGTTATTCAGTAGATATGTATATTTTCTGTTTAAGAGTCTTAATAGTGTATTCTAACTTGATTTACGTTCCAAAGCAGTCAGCAAGCGTAATTGATTTCGTTTCTACGGTGGTCTCCTGACGGTAGACCCAAAGCTGTCAACCTTAATTAAAGTAAATCAATCATTTGATAAATTATTTGCGGCTTGTACGGAGTAGCACAAATTGCCCAGGAGCCGCGTTCACTAAATTCTCAATGCAATTTAATAAAGCACTCCACATTGCGCCTGTATAGAATATCGCAGGTAGAGACATAATGTTTCAACTTTGCGGCTGCTTTCATAATGAGCGTGGTGAGGCACTCACCGCGGCCTCTTGTAATTTTACGTTTCCAGCTAGACACTGTGTTTCAACTTCAATATAATGGCCTCGCACTGTTTTTAGGGTTCCATACCCAAATGATGCCAACGGACTCTATTACCGAGACTCCGCTGTCTGTCAGTCTCTCTGTCTGTCTCTCCGTCCGTCTGTCATAAGGCCCTATCTCTTGAGTCGTTAGACACTTGAAATGTTCACAAATTGTGTATTACTGTGACCGCTATAACAACAAATAACTTATTTTTTTAGCCGTTTTTTTGCTAATACCTAATGTTGTATAGAAAATGGTACGGAACTCTTCGTGTGCGAGTCCGACTCGGACTTAACCGGTTTTTATGCTTGCAGTCATTTGGTGACATAAACCAACCAACAGAGTGGATAATACGGGCTTGCCAATTCTTCAAAACATCTCGACCTATAACGTCGCACTGCACGGCACAGAGTACCTTTTTACAGATTGATAGTTCCCACTCGGACCAGTAGGTACGGTCAAGGAGTTTAATTCATTGGCCACCATGGAACCATTTCATTGTAAAAGTCATAGTGACTAGGTTGCCACAACTTGCTCACGTTTTCAAATGAATACCTACTTAAATTTTATTCACTATGGCTCAAGCTGGGGAAACATTTAACTATCAATGTCAAACTGTGCAGCAATCACTGCAATGCTTAGGCGACTTTTAGCGAAAATCATGCAAAATATGATTTAAATTTACTATAAAAAATTATTTATTTACAACCATCCTGAGCTAAAAGTATAAAAATAGAAGTAAAAAAATACTCAAACATATCTTAAACAGATTAAAAAAGAGTCCCCTTGGGCAAGGTTCCGAAGATGCTGGCAGCGTTCCCTCTTTGAATAGCTAAGCTAATTTTTGTCTGAGAAAGCTGCCAACTCTTCGGTCCCCCATGACGTTGACCAGTTAACCTCTTTGCTATTTCGCTATAAAATCTCAAAGCAAGGGGTTCTAGCCCCACGGGTCCTCGAAACGGGAAAAAAACATGTTTGGTGGCTAGACCCCTGTATTCATGTGATTTTGTTTCATTGAAATTTCATGACGTTTCCACTGTATCTATTGGTTCATTACTTTAAGCTTGATAAATTTCATGTCTGTCTGATAATATTGGGCAAAGAGATGACACTACACCACACACATGTTAAAAGACGACAAATATGATGCTCTAAAGGTTGCAATTGATGTTAATTCTTGACCGGAAAAAAAACCATGCTAATTGTGATTTTAAGGCTGTTTGTAACCAAATTAATAGTAAGTGTAGCATTTAGAGCCCGTTCCCACTTGTCGGATGTCGGTCATTTCTATAGAAAATTGGTGTCGGATAAGGTAAATAGCTGCATAATAATGTTCTGCGACTGGAATATCGATCCGATTAAAATCCTGACAAGTGGAAACCAGGCCCTATAATGAACGGAAATCGTAACGCTGGGCCACAGTTTTTTTAAGGAATGTTGCAAAGATATTGTAAGATTAGGTATAATTGTGACATTTATTCCATTTAAGTAAATTTAACACGTTCAAAACATTGTGACATTAGCTAGCCAATAATTTTCTAATTAATTTCCATAAGTACAATATAGTTGAAAGAACTACTAATCAAAAATGTAAGAAAGGTGTACGTAAAGTAAGAAAGTTCAGTTTACGGGACACGTTCCCTACATTCTGAGCACTAGTTCATCCCCTCCTAAATCTCGAGCACTGCATCAAGTAAAGCCCAATCATACTCGTAAATTTCATGGAAGGCCTTTCCTGCTACTCTCAATGTGTCGGCATCGAAACAGAGTCTGGTATCCGAAGTTCAGTTATGAGCTACACGAATATTATATATGTGCTTACGTCTTTATTATATATAGTTTGCTACAACTGAAATTATTATTATTGATAAGTATAGCCTCCTAAGTTCTAGATTGTTTAACAGATGTCGTACTTAAGACCTAGACGTGGCCAACCAGCTTTGTTATTTTGGATACCATAACATACAATACAATAAATACTATTTAATTTAAATAATAGTGGTATTTAAATAATTTGGAGCAATTCAAATCACAGCTGTTCCTTGAATATTAGATTTGAAAGTGATTTTTTAATGTTTATTTGGGCACAAACGGTACGTTATTCTATAACATGGTTAGGATTTTCATTAACCAATGAAGCTGCCACCAGTTATTAGGTAATACAATTATATGTATAAACAAACGAACGATTCTTCTATGTTTTCACGCAGGCAGTGTAGGATGGATTATACCTTAGCTTGTCATAACGTAACCTTTATCATATTATCAGACAACATAAATTAATTACTTGTTCTTTCGTAAAGCGTAACTTTTAAAGCCTCTTGTTCAATGTGACGGCGCCTAAAATCACCTTTTACGTAAATATTGTCGCCTGTCACTTCTAATTCTGTCAACGCCGTAAAGCCGTCGAACACCTCCAATCGTCTTTTAATTGTTGCAAAATAGATTAAAATGTACAATATCGTTGCAACACCTGCCGTTTGTACTGCTACTGTATACGCGTAGCTGCGATTGTGGTAAGATGTGTTTTCCACCGAACGACACTGCGAGCTTTTGTTTTTTCTAAGATTTTAAAGGAAAATCTTGCTTGGAATGCGAATAGTGAATTTTACGCTCGTTGCGTTATGGATATCGCTTTTAAGCGTAGTCGGTGGAAATACTCTTTAACGAACAAGCGCGGCCCGTGTTTGATTAGGTAAGTAGTAGCTAAATATGTTAAATGTGAGGGAAAGTAGGTATGTGTAAAATATAGTCGAAATGCGATTCGCATCCCCACCCATCCTCGTGTGATACAATAAGTTCGTGTTCAAGTTGTTTGAAGAATGAAAAAAATCGCCTTTATGCGAACTGTCTACCATTGAGATCTTGTGTCTCAGGAATATGCTGGTTGTCCCTGATTGATATCCAAATGATACCCTATTGCATGATACTTGCTTCACCTGCATATTCGTGAAATACATGTTTTTTGTGTTTTACCTTGTAATTTAATTTAAAAACTAGCGATCAATTCCAAATAATTGTATTAAACAGGACCTATTAATGTAATTAGTGTTAGAGGGAGAATACAAAGAATTTTTATAGTTGTTTGTTGTAAATGTCAGTTTTAATTAATCTATTTTACAAAAAAATGTTTAATAAAATATCTTTATAAATATTCTGTGTGTATTTATTGTGGACCGATTGTAGGGTTTGGGAGGGTTCTGCGAGGGCGTGCAAGTGGGGGCACAAAGGCCCGTGCGGTGCTGGTTGGGTAGAAAAGGCTGGGCCTTTGAAAAGGTAGGCTGAGCCTCAGTCGCATTCCTTCCAAGGCGCGCTCTCAACTATGCTATGCGGGCTGCGATGCGCCGTGCCCGCGCGACTCAACGGCTCACGTTTACAATTTATGTTGGAACAACTTGACAGTAAATTAGTGCCCCATTGCTTGGGAGGCATTTATCATCGAAACTAGCTCCGTAATTACAAGTAGTTTCGACGCCCGCTCCGGCGCCGCCTGTAACTTGACAAACTGTTATTATTTTGCTTGAATATTGGACGCATGTTAAGTATATTGTGTGTAATGGTTGAAACCGTACTTATTGCGTAATTAGTCTAAAATAATGTCTTGTACAATTATTATAAACAAACAGTGTATTTACCTACATACCTACCTAAGGGTAGGCCGTTGGAGGAGTAGGTATTTTGCAGGATACTCTGATATAAATGGTTGATATCACGGAACCGATTCTATTTTTCAAATGGCATGCTCCTCCCATTTCTGATCCAACACAGTTTTCCCAATATTGAGTGGCATTTTCACAATCATGATTTCAAAACTGTGACCAGGGTAGGTACTTAATATTATTAGATGCATGCAGAAATTATGAATTTCAATATGCATTTTGCGCGCATCTACTATCTTTTTTTTTTGCGAACTTAGGATACAATCTGGATATGTGCTAGAAACGTATTTTTACGAGCCATTTTTTGTATGTATGTCCTATTCAAAAGAAAGAAAGAATTTATTTGCCAAAATTCGGCACAGCAAAAAAAAACACAATTAAAAATAAGACCTTATTTACATACTCTTACATACTAAAAAAGAAAGAAAAAAAGACGTGTTGCCATGGCAAGCCGCAGCGCTGGTTTTCAGCATGACCCTTTAACATGAAATACTAAACGTAGGTACCTATCTAGGCGA
The DNA here is from genome assembly GCA_037349165.1 of Choristoneura rosaceana. Classification (NCBI taxonomy): domain Eukaryota; kingdom Metazoa; phylum Arthropoda; class Insecta; order Lepidoptera; family Tortricidae; genus Choristoneura; species Choristoneura rosaceana. The sequence continues at coordinate 8,548,512 of JAZBNJ010000022.1, forward strand.
ATTTAAGTAATTGAGGTTTTATTAGTTAAACAAATTCAAATAAGCGTACGAAATTTCAGCCACTATTCTTGTTTGACACGGACATAATTGTAACTTGTAACTCGTAACTCCATCAAATGGGTCAATGAGCGTAAAAAGTAAACGTTAAGCCGACCCAATGAATAAGGGATTAATAAAATGGTTCGGCTAAATCTTTATTACTTTGTGTTTGAGCGTGTAATTAATAACAATTATATCCCTCGGTATCCGTTTCTGTTGTCGCCTACTTCAAAAAGAATCCGGCGGGAACGGCACAAAGGTAAAGATTACGGAATACCAGAAACACGGAAAGATGTGAATATAAGACGCTAAGGATTTCAGGGAAAATGAAAATAATTAGCTCTTAAATTTAAACAACAAATTCAGTATTTCAACATGTCACCTGAAACAAGGAAATTTGTATTAAAACCAGTATTATTTGTATAAGAAAATATACACCAAGTAGTTAAATGCGTAATCTTGATCGTATATTAGTTTCATAAAACAATTTTAAAAAGTTAATTGGAATTATTTTAATAGCGAGTAACGGTTTACTTACATAAATTCAAATAATTTAATTGCAAAGTGCAACTAAAAGTTTATTTGCAATTAATTTAATTGTGACTGATTTAATTGCAATTTCTTTTTTAATCAGTCTCAGGTTAAGAAAAGGCATCTTTTATTTATTTATTAATTAAGGTTGGTTACAGGACTACGTAATTATGTTAGAGATAACAATAAACCAGACCAATTTCAAACCGATCTTTCAAGTTTTAGGTCTCTATGCCGACATGGTTATTGGTTACAGATAAAAAAAAACTAAATAAAAGCTTTTAATAATAGTTGTAATTTGTTCTTACCTTCCATGTCACTAGCTATTATCAGTGTTACCAAAAATTTAATTCAAAACAATTCTTTCTGGTACCACTGGTGGACCAAGTTGGTGGTACTAGGAATAAGGGAAAATTTTGATAGCATAATAATCCAATTAGGTACTGCTTACTACCCTTTTTGATAATTAACAGGAAATTGAGGGTTTAAAAGGCAGAACAAAATTTGAACTTCTTAATACAGTTGACCACTTTTATGGTAAGTACATCTTTCTTTGCGTATTTTACATTGTCATCAGAACTAAAGATATTTACCTACCTACCAACAGATACGAGCTGTTAACAATTATCAATGATATCCATCTTTGTCAACGAGACCTTTACAAATATGCCATAGCTAACGTAGAATTAAATATTTGTACGGTCATAGGCATTAATTAAACAAGCCACTGTAAAACGATTTTTTATCAAATCTGCCAATCCTTAACGAGTTTATAAATACCAACAAATCTCTCTCCTGACAGCGTTCTATACTATTCAACAATTAAAGTCCTTGATACGCGAACCTTCACACGGTATCGACGTATGTTGATATCGAGGGTAGTTCACAGTCCACTGATAGATAAGTTCCGCTCCGCCGGCCACCCATTGTCGCCGCTAATGAGCCGATCGGCCGTACCCCTTCATTACCCACTTAGCTTACCCGAATCGCGTCTGTTACAACTATTGTTGAAAGTCATTGTGTCCATTCAAAGCTGAAAAATATTTTTCAGATAAGAGAGAGCATTCGTAAGTTACATGAGGCGTTAAAGCTCCCTCGAGACAACTCTCACTCAATCTCACGTAGAGTTTGGTGGCGTCTCGATAAATAAATTAATATCATAGGACAATTTACTGTAATGAATTAACCTATTAACTAAGGAAAGTGTATGTTATGGATACTTAGCACTTTATATTATTAATTATAACATCTGAGAATTCTAATGAGATTTTCTTTTTGTGACTCTTTCACGTTAAAATGACTGGATGAAATTTGGTATGTAGCCATCTGGAACAATACATACTTACCTAGACTATTTTTACTTTTTTTTTGCTTTTTCTCTGTTACTAGCATATTATATGGCGTCGGCTTATTGCAAGAAGTCACTAACGTCACTAAGGGCCTGTTGTTTGATCATTAGTTAAACAATCTAATAGTTAAAATGTATGGCAAAAATAACAATAGTTAACACATTTCAACGGAAATTTAACTATAGTAACTTTAACTACTGATCAAACAACGGGCCCTATGAAGTCAGTAATGTAACTGCACTTAGGGCCCGTTGTTTGATCAGTAGTTAAAGTTACTATAGTCAAATTTCCGTTGAAATGTGTTAACTATTGTTATTTTTGCCATACATTTTAACTATTAGTTAGTTTAACTAATGATCAAACAACAGGCCCTTAGTGACTTTTTGCAGTTAGCGACTTTTTGCAGTTAGTGACTTCTTGCAATAAGCCGACGATGGATCGTATGAAACCTGAAATAAACATTTTTTTATTTTTTTTATTTCTTTGCCGTGAAGCAGCAGTGCTTGCACTGTCATGTTTCGGCGTGGAGAGTAAGACAGCCGGTGAAATTACAGGCACTTGAGGTATACGAAATATATGTCAGTCATTTTTCAGTGCTGACATTATTCTAAATTTTTAAAATCTAAAATACGCCATTATTCGAATAGGTATTGTGGATATATGGGTAGAGGTATTGTCGATACGAAACCTTTATTTAAATGCGTTCTTTAATTTGAGGGGAGAGTTTTCCTTATCGACGAGATGAACATTAAATGTTTGACAGCTACGAAAGAACAATTTGTATGAGAAAATGTCTTTTTTTTTTTTTTTCGACAATTTTCCAATGTTTTTAATACTTTTTATTACATTCCTGACGAAGACAAATCCAAAAACACAAAAATCATAAAAAATATTCCAGCCGTTCTTGAGTTATAAATGGTGTGTAACTAACACGTCTTTGTATAATGTACCTATATCTGGGGGTACGGTAGTGCCCTCGCCAAGTCGAGCAAAAAAAACAAAGGCACTGCCGTACTTTACTTTTCTCGAAGGCATTCAGGCAATTTTCAACCTAAGATTTTAGAAATAAGTATCTACATTAACCTAAATTTAGGGGATGAGATTTCAAGATTTTATACCTATTATAAATGTGAAACTATGTTTGAATGTGTGTCCGCCTTTCACGTCGAAACTGAACGACGCATCGACGTGATTTTTAACCTGGAGATAGTTTATGGGGCAGAGGGTGACATAGCCTACTTTTTATCCCAGATGGATGCACAGTTCCCATAGGAACAGCGTTTCATTTCGTAGTAAACGACCTGTGATCTCGTCTCGTGCATGTGCATGCGGATAAGACTTAAATTGTCCAGACAGGCAATAAAAACATCTCACTTTAAATGCAACTTTATATGGAAATTAATCCTTTATTTTGCTCGTCATTGCAGTTAGTGGGTTAAGATGCGGGTTTTGCCATCAACTACAGAATTTCTTGTGGATGAGCATAATAACACGAGTTTAACCGAGTAATATATTCGGTTAGGGCTGACGTGGTTAGAGCCCGGCTCTTGGCACGCGGACGTAATTTCCATACAAATTGATGAGTTGATTGCTCTTTTGTTTGATTTACATGACTAGAAGCCTGTTTATAATTAAAAAAAAAAGATAACACATCAATGCGGCTTGTATAGGGATGTTTTATAAAAGGCCCGTTATTTCCGCTCTGACGGGTCTCATTTTTTGACAAACGCCTCTTACCCTGGTAGACCTCAGAACGGGATTAACACATTTCTAAAAGCCGCAAAGGCCAAAAAGGGGCTGTGTTTAAAATCCGCCGAGCGCGACTTAGCCTTAATAAAACAAATGAGTTCAGTTGTGACGCTAGGAAAAAAGTAACACTTGTTTTATTGTCTGTCCGAGCAATAGACAATACAAGAATTGTAGTAGTGCCGTAAATAGGGCGGTGCGACCGGTGCCCAGGCACAGGGCGTAGATTCTGGGGGCGCAAGAATCCTTACTATTATGTGCTATTATAAAGGGGAAAGTGAGTTTGATTGTTTTTTACGCTTTCACGCCGTAACGGAGCGACGGATCGTGGTGATTTTTGGCATAGAGATAGTTTATGATCCCGAGAGTGACATAAGCTACTTTTTATCCCGGAAAAATACACAGTTCCCGAGAAAACAGCGCGCTATAACTGAATACCATACGGGCGGAGCCGCGGGCAAAAGCTAGTGTATAATAATCTTAAAAAAAACAAGGGCATAGTTACAGCAGCTCGCACAGGGCGCAGAAAAGGCTATTCACGGCACTGAATTGCTGTAATACCAATATACATAATGAATTATCATCTTCATCGCGGCATATACGAAGTATACATCCCATGCAGGGTACAGGGCTCCGCTCAGAATGAGAGGGCTTGGGCCGTAGTTCCGACGCGGGTTCAATGCGGATTGGGAACTTTACTCAAAAATACGAACTGTTTTGCTTGCTTTTAAATTGCTAGAGAACCCTCTGTGTGCGAGTCCAATTTACACTTGACCTATTTTTATACCTTACCCGCCGCTAATTTCGTTCTTTGTTTAGATATACCTTAAGCTATCCGGAACAGTGGCTTTGACGTGCGAGCAATTTAACTTTCTTTATTATCACATGCAAATAACATGTCAATTTGAATAATAATTAAAATTTATCTTCCCACGTCACGCCGAGATTACGCCCACTTCAATCATTTAAGGTCGCGACAGACCTGAGCGACGAACAACGAACATTCGCCGAACATTCATTGCTATGTATTCTATTCTGGTGGAATATGAACCATGACAAGAGGTTATTTTTATTTTATTTTTTTATTCGACTGGATGACAAACGAGCAAGTGGGTCTCCCGATGGATTCGTATTTTTTATTAGTTTGAATACGAAGAGGAAGGAATGTCACACGATCTCCATTCGAGAACTTTTAAGCCACAACGGCCACTTCGTGCTTCGGGCCTGTCCATTGCCACTTCAACGAGCTAATGAATCCGTTTGTCTATGTCGGTGGCCTTCGTTGTAGAAAAACACTTACCTTTACTATTTACAGTATAAGTAACTAAAATGTTTTATTTGAAATCAGGTTTTCTAGCCATGGTTCTTAGACATGTTTCATCAAAATCGGTTAAGCCGTTTTTGAGATATTGAACTTTGAAGTGGCAAAGTCGGGGGTTTTCCAACTTTTTGTTGGTTAGGTTAGGTTATATTTTATTTGTTTTGTTTTATAAACCGAGTAAGAATCCACAAGCAATAGTGCGCTAAGACTTCGCACGCAATTCTGCATTTAAATCGCCAACTGTGTGAGGACTCAAAGACATATTGCTTTGCAAGCATGCAGTTGGTTCAGTGAGAGCTTCAAAGCAAATTAATGCATCGCGAGAATGCAGTAAGTACCCTCTCCAGACGAACATAGTTATCTACATCATGGTAAATAAACAATATCGTCAACGTACCTAGACGTAGAAATGTAGAAAAAAAAATCAATCAGTCATTTTCTTGAAGAACTTAAACCGTCCTTATTTAAAAAATTACGACGCTGAAAGCTGATTCTAAGGAAGAAATTATTCGTTCTAAGAAAATGCGCAAAAAGCATAGGTACCTACTGTACTAGAATGCCATCTTTCTAGATAGTTCTAAAGACAAAGCGAAAATTTTGTAATAACTTCAAATTAATTAATCACCTTTACCTTGCTACTCCACGACAGCACATCGTGAAAATATATGTCACACACACACTGACGTACCTGTCTTGGACATAATGTGGCCGCGAAGTATCACGATAAAAGGTTCTCGTTTATTGATATGGACTTCCGCAAAGTACCTAACATATGGACCAATCAATAAGTTTTTGTGACAGGTGAAATGTCGCTAGATGGCGTTAATATCGTATCTGTTTAAGGTTTAGTTCTGATTTTAGGTGTTCATACTCTACATACACTCATACACTTTACCTATATTCCATAGAAAATATGTCTATCAAATATTTGCAGCATGAAACACGTGCCGAAGCCGTGGTGGCCTAGTGGTTTGACCTATCGCCTCTCAAGTAGAGGGTCGTGGGTTCAAACCCCGGCTCGCACCTCGGAGTTTTTCGAAATTCATGTGCGGAATTACATTTGAAATTTACCACGAGCTTTGCGGTGAAGGAAAACATCGTGAGGAAACCTGCACAAACCTGAGAAGCAATTCAATGGTGCGTGTGAAGTTCCCAATCCGCACTGGGCCCGCGCGGGAACTATGGCCCGAGTCCTCTCATTCTGAGAGGAGGCCTGTGCCCAGCAGTGGGACGTATATAGGCTGGGATGATGATGAAACACGTGATTTTCTGCCCCCGGAAACGCTCTGGTGTGTCACCCCCTTAAGCTATCTAACACGTCTTTAACCCACTATGCATATATTAATTTGTATTAATAATAAATTTATCGGAATTAGAATGGGTAGCAGAGCGAGAGGCAATCAACATCGAATTACTTCAATTTATTTTGCTCCTTGTATTTTCTTGTTTTATTGGAATGCGCCTATTTAATTGGGGGGCAATCCTTTCCCCAGGGCGAGAAAGCGCTTCCTGAAATTCGCTAAAACGTTTAATTATTTCGTAAAGGGTGGAGAGGAATCAAGAACATCGTGAACATTTGTTAAGTATTGTACCTATAGTATAACCCTCACTCACCAACACGATGTTTACGAGAACGCGAATCATAATAGATTTTTTTATCGCAATAGCACGCATCATCATCGTCCCAGCCACAACGTACGTCTCACAATGTAGTTCCCCCGCGGGCCCATTGAGGATTGCGAACTTCACACACACCCTTGAATTGCTTCGCAGGTCTGTGCAGGTTTCCTCGTGATGTATTCCTTCACCGTTGTTTTATAGCACTGGCGTCACTTAGATATTTCCCAACTCCATTGTTTATCTATTTATTTATTTCAAAGCAACTAAAAATTCAACTTTACTATTAATTGAATACTAGTCTAATTTTCAGGGCTAAAGTAAAGCTTCTAATCAGAATTAGGTATCTTGGATTTATTGGTTAAAAGTGTTAAAACTAAATTCTCAGAGCCCTATCATTTAAACCCGCTAAGTAGGAGGTACACACTGTAGGTACGAGTACATTAAGAGTTGAAAAAACCAAGCTTGCAAATCTGAACAAAACAATGGCGGGCAAGGCTTTGTTGTATAAAAGCTACCTCCAGCAAGGAAAAATAAACAAATTCTCGGCACGTGCATTGTGCCCTTTATGACAGAGCAACGGACTGTAATCTCACCGCTAATTGTAGATACGAGCTTTGTAAGTAACAGGTTCCTTTTCGATATGCAAAAAGGCTGAATTTCACTGTTTTTGCCCTTACGTGTCGAATACAATAGTAGCTTGGTACTAAATACAAGTAAATAAAAAGCACAAATTATGTGTGTTTATACAACCTGTTTTTGTACATTTGCTTTAACTTCGACACAGTGCTTGGTACATTAACATAAGTTATCCTGTAAATCAGTTTAACGATATTCAAAAAAAAAATTTTTTTTTCGGTTTCATACAAAGTAATTAATATTTTAATTGCAGGCTATTGTAAAAGGTCCTTTAGAGTTAAGCAAAAGTTAGCGTCAATTGGGTGTCATCTACGTCAGTGCCATAAACTTTGTGCATGTCAGCGTTGACAGCTCGTTTAAAAATTTAGCTCAGTGGTAGTTCGATTGCTTATCAAGTAGAAGGTACGGGGTTCAAATCAGACTAAAGTAAATTTTATTTTCTCTTCATGTTTATTTTCCTTCCAGAAATACGATTGCGAGGCATCAAAATATAAAAAAATCAAAGCTACATAAATTAATTCGCATTATTTTAATCCTTTGAGTTCATTGCATCCCATCCAAGGGCGGATCTCCCGTTGTGGGCACGACGGGCATGCCCACAACCCTAATAGACTTGTGACGACACACTTTCACGGTCTATCGAGATGCTTGAATGGCCAATGCAATGTCTTGATACGCAGAAATTTAAATCAGTTCGGTGGTTTAGACATGATAAAATAACAAACAAACAAACAGACTTACACCCTTTCAACCTTTTGCATTTATAATATTAGTGGGATGGGATCAGGCGCGGATCCAGGCCTCAAAAAAGTTTGTGGTCACAGCCACCCGAAAATCTGTCAAGTGCGAGTCGGAGCGTGAACTCGTCCATGAACAATCATGACTCATGCATGAACGACTTAGAAATTCGGTATACAGATAGTTTGAGTCCCGGAGAAGGACATAGGATCGTTTTTATCCCGGAAAATGCGACGTGTAATATTGTACCATTTTTTTTAATGTTACGCTCATTACTCGGCAGTAGGTACTCAAAGAATAGTTCTAAAAATGGATTTATTAATTAAACACCCAAAAACATAATATTTACTTGCCTAATATTATAAAAAACAATTATAACCAAACACCATATATTTATTCAATTAAAATACAAGAAATAAATAAAACAAAAGACAGTCAGGCTAATACTTGTCAAAATTAAATCCACCAAAAAAAAAAAAATCCACAACAAGTTTCGTCAGGTAACTTAAGCTATAAACAAGAAATTAATACAGATCTACCCACAACTGGCTCCGCCAAAAACGCTTCCCCTTATTGCGCAAGTCTAAACCCAGCCCGACCCGCACCCGGTCCAAAAGTACCGAAAATACCCGCCGCATTACCGCGCTGTATTGCCAATGATCCGAAAACTATATTATAAACTAAACTAAACTTACAAAGTAAAAATGTCGTCAAGATTTTCGGCCACAGGAATTGACCCCAAGACACTTGACGACGGCTACGGAAGTGTGCCCTAGGGAAGATACTCCGACAGGCTCCAACGCATTTATGCAACGATCATGAGATCTGCTAGCGGCAAAGCTAGTTCACAATCGGCTAATTTTCTTCAGTGCACAGATGCCACCATCCGAGCAAGACTTCTTGTTGTTTCGGAAAGGAAGTCAGGCCATTGCATGCGTTACCGTGTACAAACTTAGGAACTATGTTAGATCCAGCACATTTGCGCATAGCTGTCTGCTTGCGCTTGGGGGCCAAAGTTTGTGAGCCGCACCGATGCCAGTGTGGTAAGGAAGTGGATCAAATGATGATGATGATGATGTGGGGCCTAGATAGGCCGCCACGGTTTGTAACGTGTGAAAAGTGCTGGTCGTTTATATCGTCATGTCATGGTGCGCTAAATGACCTCATCCGTCGGGCCTTCACTACCGCATCAATTCTAGCAACTCTAGAGCCATGCGGTTTGTTGAGTGACGACAGTAAAAGACCGCATGGTGCCACCTCACTGCCTTGGATTTTGGGAACAACTCTGGTGTCGGAGGTGATGTGTGTCGACATCCAGAGCACCGCGCTCAGAGCTAAGGCGGCTGCTGAACAGGCTCAGATAAACAAGAGCCGCAAATACTCAGCTTTAACAAACATCATGAGCGGCGCTTGCTTTTGAGACAATGGTACCATGGTCGGAAACACCAAACTTTTTGTTAAACATCTATCATTGCGTCTGGTTTTGGGCTCAGGTGACCCCAGGGCTGAGATTTACCTCCCGGAAAATTGCATAGTTCCCGAGGAATAAATGCATGCTTGTTTGCGCTATTTCTTGCAAAATTACATACTCACTTGCAAACTTGCTTAGATACTTGCTAGCATGCTTGCTTGCCTGGATGCTTGCTTGTATTTTTTTTATACAACTGGAAGGCAAACAAGCAAGTGGGTGGTAAGAGATCACCACCGCTCATAAACATCTGCAACACCAGAGGTATTGCAGATGCGTTGCCAACCTAGAGGCCTAAGTTGGAATACCTCAAGTGCCAGTAATTTCACCAGCTGTCTTACCCTCCGCGCCGAAACACAACAGTGCAAGCACTGCTGCTTCACGGCAGGATTAACGAGCAAGATGGTGGTAGCAATCCGTGCGGACCTTGCACAAGATCGTACCACCTGCAAAATGTAGCTTGTATGTTTGTTTGCATGCTTGCTTGCATGTTTGAATGCAACCTTGAATGCATGTTTGCTTGGACTATTTCTTGCATAATTATTAATTACATGCTTACTTACATGTTTACTACTTGCATTCTTGCTTGCTTCTTTGAAATGTTTATGGTTCACGCTAGCGAAGCCACGAATAAAAGCTAGTAGCCACAAATAAAATTGACGTTCAAGTATAGCAAAATTTATTTACATATGTACAAAAACAATAACTTGAGAATAAAAAAAAAACTGAATCTAATTTCTTCATTTCACTGACATTAAAATTTATTTACACTATTAAATCAAAACAGCTTAGTTTAGTTTATTTATTCATTCAATACATAATTACTAATTTCAATATAATTTACATAAATGTCAGTTATAAGAATTTGTATTAAAATCGCCAAGGGTCTAATGAACTACTCGCACAAGACCCATAACTAATTTCAAATATTCTGTGGATGGACGAAGCTCAGTTTAGGAGAATTTGTGTAAAAATCATACAGTATTTTTTTTTATTCGACTGGAAGGCAAACGAGCAAGAGGGTCTCCTGGTGGTAAGAGATCACCACCGCCCATAAACATCTGCAACACCAGGGGTATTGCAGATGCGTTGCCAACCTTGAGGCCTAAGTTGGAATACCTCAAGTGCCAGTAATTTCACCGGCTGTCTTACTCTCCGCGCCGAAACAACAGAAAACACAACACAATTTAGACTATTACAACTTATTTTCGAAGTGGCCGCCTTCGTTCTCTAAACAGACATTCAATCGCGTCCGTATCTCGCGATTTAAATTTACATGAGTGGCACGCATGTTCTCGGCCTCCTCCTGAATTCGTTGTAGCAAGTTTTCTCTGGTTGCAACCGGTTTTGAGTAAACTCGCTCTTTTAACGTACCCCAGACATGAAAGTCTAAGGGTGTTAGGTCCGGAGACCTGGCGGGCCATGCAAGAGTTGGGCTGCCGCGGCCAATCCAACGCCCAGGAAAATTTTCATTTAAATACTGTCGTACACGAGCAGCAAAATGTGCTGGAGCCCCGTCATGCTGGATCCAGTGTGTCCTCAAAGTTTCCAACGGAACATCATCGAAACAATCTAAATAATGTAATGTTTGTAGAAATTCCAAATAATTATCACCATTGAGTCGGTTTGGGATCTCCACTGGACCAATGAGGCGATTGTTCAAGACTCCTGCCCACATGTTTACGGAGAACTCATACTGGAACGAAGACTCCCTGGCCAGCCGTGGATTTTGTTCTGACCAATGGTGATAATTTTTTGAATTTATTATTCCTGCTCTCGTAAACTGAGCCTCGTCCATCCACAGAATTTTCGAAATTAGTTGTGGGTCGTGTAGGAGTAGTTCATTTGACCTTTGGCAGAAAACAATTCGCGAAAAATTGTCCCGTGGTAAAAGGCCTTACACTTTCCGGTAATGGTAAGGATGCAGACCGTATCGCTTCCATAATCTCCAGACTTTGGTGTGAGGTACGTCAAAGATGCGGCCTATTCGCCTTGTCGATAAAGTCGGGTCTTCAATAATATGATTCATTATACCGATTTCATCCTGCACTTGCAAATCTATGACACGTTCATGCGGAGTCAAACGGAGACCAATTTCGCTGAACCGTCTATGCAACTGCAACAATAATTAAAACCCTTTTAAAATATGAAAAGTAATATGAAAATAACATTTTTAATGTTTAAGTATTTACTTACATTGATAAATGTATGAGGTTGAGGCGTTCGTCGATTGGGATATCGACGACGATACTCCCTTGCTGCTTCTGCGGCATTTCCATCGCAGAAGCCGTACACAAAGTGTATATTGGCCTCCTCTTCAGCCGAATAATTAATCCGTGGCATCACAAGGAAGTAAACACGACTTTTCAATCGAAAATAAAGAAATTTACAACAATAATAATTTAATGTCAAATTGACGTGACACAGGCGAGCTAAGAAAAAGAAAATCAAACGAACTAATTAATTAAAACTCTTTTGACACACCGATGGAACATTAAAGACTCTTTAGTAATAACGAGAAGAAAATAATTTTTGGTTACGTCATGAATTAAGGGGATTTTACACTCGTTTAACTTAGATTAGTGATTAAATTTTGATTTTAAATATTTTGAAAACGGTGCGAGTTAGGACATAAGTTTCTTCGAGAAATTAACTACATAAGGCATAAAGAATATACCCTTAAAGTTAAAGCGATTGTAAAAAAACACCCTGTACAATACAATACAATGCAATACAATAACTCTTTATTGCACACCAACATATAGCAAACAATGAACTAAAAGAATTTCTTTGCTCACCCGCGACCTTGAGATAGCTAAGTCTATGCAAATTATGCCAAATTATTAATTATTTATTATAATTAATATAGCAAACAATTACAGAAAACAGGTATGTACACAGAGACTTTCTGAGGTAAGCAATAGGCGGCCTTATGGCTTCAAAGCTTATCGTTTAAATTAGGGATCTTTAAAAAACGAACCTTATTAATCTCTCAAAGGGCCGGCATCGCACCTGTTATTTTATATCTGCCCCGACAGGTTGTCTAACGACTTGGCTATCAGGTCGTCAACACAATCCTTACGAGCGATTACAAACATTGATATTTTACGAATATAGTGCCCACTCTTTTAGTTTGATAACAACTCAAAATAGCAGCACATTTCACCACCTAATACATGATAAAGGTTAGTTTAAATTAGCATCTGTTTTCTACCTGCATGGAAAGCGAAGATTAACTCCCGGCATACATGGAAAATCCGGAAAATTCCGTAAAGTACGAACATCGGGGCGCGCGGCTTCCCTGCATGCCTTTACGGGCTCATAATATCATTCCATTGCATGCTGCAAACAGTACAGCTTAACTAACAGTGAGCTCCATTAGAATTAAGATTTTTTCGAGTATATATTATACGTCGAATGTATTTTCTGATGAAATAATATTGTAACACACGGAAAATACAAACATCGAGATGTTTATATGTCTTCTGACTCTACAGCACCAGTATAATAAAAAGACATGTACGAGTAGCAATGTCTGCAAGAACCGCCCTTTTTGATTTATGTAAGCTTATATTATAGTACTACGACTAACCTACGACTTACCTACCTAAGTCGCAAACCATTTTTCAATTACTTTGAGGTATCCAATTAAGCCGATAATTGGCATGCTCACGTAGGTACCTGATGGTGAACGTAGGAATAATCTGATAGTGAAATTTTTTACAGGACGTAACTCTTCAAAGGATTAAAGCATCAACTTGATACTTGGTACAGATATATATTTTAATAACAATGAAAATACAGCGGTACAGCTAGCAAAAAGTACGGTTAACAGAATCAGCTTATAAATAGATATAAATAATAGAGTTTTGCTTAATATTTATGTGTTGCGATTAGTATGAAAGAAGTAATATTTTTTATGTCTTCTATAGCTATGTATACTCATATTTACACTACAGAAAATAATAACTTATACAAGATATTTGTCACACGTTCTGTATTTACATGGATGGTAGTCGCTTATTTCATTGACCAAGTAGATCGTGTCAAAAATGGCAGCGTAAGTAACATCAACATGACATTTCAACTCTCTTACAATAAGTAACACAATTCGTTTTAGGGCAAAATGTCAGAAAATTGGTCGTTGAAATGGATTTTCCCGTGTCACACTCGTCCCTTAGATTTGCATCAGTCGTGACGCGAAAAATGGTTAACGCCAAGTGAGCCACGTCCGGGTAATTTATTCGTCCCATTAGATTATGTCACTCAAAATACTTTAACATAGCCTTAATGCTAGGGTGACCATGTCACTGAATTTGTTCCGCACATATCTGGACTTTTGGTTGTCCGATTGGAGCGGATTTTGTCCAAAATTTTTTTGTCAGCCTATATTGCGTTCCAGTTGCACCACTCTCTCATCAGACGTGAGTTCTTACTATCCTACGTTATAAGTGTATCGAGGTCACCCCTCCGTCTCCACTTCAGTTTCATATAGAAAAAAAAAATACAAACCATACTCGAAATAGATAATGCTAAACAACAGCACCCTTAAGAGTGGAGCCTCGATACTAAAACTAAAAACTGTATAACTGCTCTTCAGAGAATTCTTAAATATACTTACATATTACATAGTTGTCTTCATTAACGTTGCATAAAAATATCTGTGCCTACCCCTTGAACCTACCGATTAAAGTTTTGAAATTTTATCCCGATATCGTAATATACCTATCGGGATAAAAAGCCAAAATTCTTTACAAATTCATCCGGCAGTTTTAACGTGAAGAAGTAAATATACATTGTAAGATGTTGTTGAGAAGGAAGATGGATCCAATGAAAATACAAGTTGCACAGATAGACATTGAGTCATTTGCACTTGTAGTCGCGAACTAGAAAGGTTGTAGCACATAAAAACTTCCCACTACACACTAAAACTTAACACTAAATGCACGTTTAGCGAAGGATTTTTAACGTAATAATTAAATTTCTAAACAAAATAGTTTTTGTTTGGACTTTACAAAATTTCCAATTGGTAACCCTACCTATAGCTGAACAATAAAGTCCGTGAAACTAGGACAGTGGTGAATGGAGGTCGTAATGTTGTGAGATTTTTCCTACAAATGTAAACGTCGAGTTAGAATGATGGATTGAGTCCTCCTGACGGTAAAACATGGTAAATGTGGTTTATTTATATTACTATTGTTTGGCAGGAAGTTGATGAAACTGGGCTACCATTCTTTTTTCATTGCTCATGGATCGGCAGACAGACTGTCTGGCTTTTAACTCAATGTTTAGATAACAGTTGAAATACCTTTTAAGTTTATGCATACATTTCACGTAATATGTATATACCGGGTGTGGCCGGTAATATAAGCAAAAAATTAAAACATAGATCATGCTTCTCAAACTGAACAACATTAGTTCAGCGAATTTTAAAAATAATTAGTTTTTAATTTTTATTACACTTTTAAGTTTAATCGAGGAAGCAATGTAAAGCTAAATGCTTGATGTTTGTAGCGTGACAGGCGATGTCAGGTGTTCTAGGATGGCGTACATTGATGGCAGTATTTAATATGTATGAAAAAAGGAAATTTTCAAGACTCCATTATTTTTAAAAGTCGCTGAACTTATGTTGTTCAGTTTAACGAGGACGATCTATGTTTTAATTTTTTGCTCGTATTACAGGCCACACCCGGTATTATATACGTTTGTCGTTGAGATTTCATTCATAACCTTATATTTATTAGGCAGCAAATAGTTTTCTCCAGAAAAAGCCGTCAGCTTATTATAGTGGTTTAACCTGTGGCCTGTCAAGCAAAGGGTCGTGAGTTCGTGCCCGAGTTCGCACCTCGGGGCTGGTGGAACAAGTTGGTGATACTACGAGGAATAAGCAGAGTTTTTCGCAATTCATGTGCGAAATTTGAACTTTACTTACCATGGAGCTTTAAGGTGAATACCTGCGAAGAGAGTTAAAGATGTGCCGGGTGTGCGTTAAGTTCCTAATCCGCACCGGGCCCGCGTGGAAACTATGGTCCAAGCCCTTTCATTTTGAGAGAAAGCCTGTGTCTGCAGTGGGACGTATATAGGCCGAGATGATGATGAATTTTTTCCAGTAAATTTACCTTACTAAATAAAATAAAACACAATTTACTCCAGTTAAGTCAAGTTGCTTGTGGTCAATTTGAAAACCATCCCTAAATCTTCAAAACCCACAGTTACACCTCGTCATCTAAAAATAATATTTCAAATTTGGAGCTCAACAAATAGGTCTTATAATCACACCGGTACAGTCACGAAAACACGACTAACCATTTGTAAACCTTATCACAAAGGGAGAAGGCCCACGAATGCTCCGTAAAGTGTCGGTGAGTGTACAAACAGAGCCTAAAGTCAGATTAATGATTCCGTCGGAGGCCTCCGAAATGACAATTTGCTGCGTTGAAAAGTTGAAGAAAGTTTTATTTCTTGCGGTCAAATACTTTTCGAATCAAGTCTGCGACAGGAGTTGTAATTTACCGAAGCTTTTCTAAGACAGTAGTGATTCAATAATAAACACTTTTTTTTGGTATTTCTCTTTCCGAATACATGCATAAGTAGCCTACCAACCTACCTAGTACCTTAGCAAGTTCGCACGTGACACTCGGTAGAACCTTGTCGCAGGAAGCCTTTGCTGAATTAATCAAGGTTTTTGATAAGTGCGGCAAATGTTGACTGAACACATTTCTACCGAGTGCCACATACGAACTTGTGAAAGTAGTTGCTGCCATACAATATAACGGCAACGTAAACATCTTTAAAATAAATGTATGTCTGTAGGTAGGTTGCTTTGTTGCACTTAATAACTTAAAAATCGAATCGATTAGGTACTCAAAACCAAAACAAGTGCCAAGTACTTACAATTAACAAAAATTACAGTCAGCAAATAAATGCTTGAATTAATAATGAAATTTTTAACAAATACTTATTATAGTGTCTCCTGTGAAGCCGTGGTGGCCTAGTGGTTTGACCTATCGCCTCTCAAGCAGAGCGTCGTGGGACCAAACCCCGGCTCGCACCTCTGAGTTTTTCGAAATTCATGTGCGGAATTACATTTGAAATTTACCACGAGCTTTGCGGTGAAAGAAAACATCGTGAGGAAACCTGCACAAACCTGCGAAGCAATTCAATGGTGCGTGTGAAGTTCCCAATCCGCACTGGGCCCGCGTGAGAACTATGGCCCTAGCCCTTTCATTCTCAGAGGACGCCTATGCCCAGCAGTGGGACCTATATAGGCTGGGATGATGATGATGAATGATATACTACGGAGAACAGATGGCAATTGGGGCCGAAAAGTTATCGAATGGAGACCGCGGATCGGCAAGCGCAGCATAGGACGTCCACCAACGAGATGGACAAATGACAAATGATGGGTGCACGGTGAATGCAAGCCGCTTCAAACTAAAGTAACTGGAGGTCCATGTGGGAGGCCTATGTGACATAGGCATAGTGTTCTTGATAGGATAATACAGTGGACGTCCGGCTGGATGATTTATTGTTAGTTAAAACTTTCATTTATAAATATTGTGAATCTGTTTTTTTTTTAAATACCTCCTTGAGTTTCTTGCCGGATTCTTCTCAAGAGAGGTTTTCTCCGAACCGGTGGTAGATTTTTTTTGACGTTCATAGTGCTTGTTATAGCCTAAATTGAATAAAGATATTTTGACTTTGACTAAACAGGCATTTAACATTAACTTGTCAAACCTGCAGGTGGTAGGACCTTGTGCAAGGTCCGCCCGGATTGCTACCACCATCTTGCTCGCTAATCCTGCCGTGAAGCAGCAGTGCTTGCACTGTTGTGTTTCAGCGTGGAGAGTAAAACAGCCGGAGAAATTACTGGCACTTGAGGTATTCCATCTTAGGCCTCTAGGTCGGCAACGCATCTGAAATACCCCTGGTGTTGCAGATGCTTATGGGCGGTGGTGATCTCTTACCACCACGAGACCCACTTGCTCATTTGCCTTCCAGTCAAATAAAACAAAAAACGCAACTTCATCTGATCCAGTGCAACTTTACAAAATTACCCATTGGGTACACATATCACCGGGCATTTGTGAACGTTTTACTCATAATAAACGTCTACATTGGGAAGGGCATAAATTTAAAATAGTATCACATAAAATTGTTCGATGGTTCTCATACGGGAGCGGCTTGCGACAGGAATATTTACGTGCCGTCTCTCCGGGGACATTTGGTATATGCGAATCAAACGAGTCCGTAAGTTAAAAGAGTTAGAACAACTTATTGAATCAAGCTTTACTTTGCGGAGGTCAATATCAATGAATTAAAACAATTAGGGTAAGCGTAAGCCTTGGCTTATCGGTAATACTTGGTAATTCAGTGATAGCTTTATTATCTTAAGCTGAGCTCACAATGGTGAAATGAAAGCAATTAAATCGCTGCCAACCCAGTATCCTGCAAGTATCAAAACTGACAAGTAACAAAACTGACAGCTACCATCGATTTTATAGCTTGCATTTCCTCATAGTGAGATCTGTGTGAGATGCAGCTGATTAACGTAGTGTATCACCGAATTTCTAAATATCATCGATAAGCCAAAGTTTGTCCTACTTTGCTCCTCTACCTCTACACTGTAAGAACACACACAAATCACACGGATCTAACTATCTTACAGTGTGAACACACATGAATTTATTGCCTAGACGTTGTTATCATAATATCTTCATCGCGGGTGAGTAAAGTGATTTTGGTTTAGAACATCCTAATATTATAGATATTAGACTTCCAAGACCCGAGAACAAATATTCGTATTATTCATTCATACAATTATTTGCCCCGGCCGGGAATCGAACCCGGGACCTCAAGCTTCGTAGTCAGGTTCTCTAACCACTTGGCCATCAGGTCGTCTATATACACAAAAAAATCCATAAATATCGGTCAAGCCGTTTCGAAGGAGTCACAAACACGAAAATTTTATATATTACAAAATTTTTATTTGCTTTCTAATTCAAATTGGAGTTCCAAACAAAATAAAATTGTTTAAGATTGCCAGTATATCAAAATATTGGAAAAAGTTACTTCACGTAGGTACCTCAAATGATCGCTTTGCTCTCCCCACTTGGGAAACTCGAAAGCAATAACGGAGATGTCTAGTCACAAAACTGTGAGCCGCGGTACCTAATGAATTAAATGTTGCTCGTCTGTCTGATATATGCTTACTGCTTGTTAATGGTGTTTCAATACGATAAAAAAACTTAAATAGGGATGATGACGCCATTAAAAAATAATTCGAAGGCACAATTCCAGTAAAAGAACGCTTTAGTTTAGCCCTGAAAACCAGATTAATTTTCGATTTACTGTAAAATTTGATTTTCGTTTGCTTTAAAACAAATAAATAGTTAGTTGATTGAGTTGCCGGATAATGAAGTCATAATTCACAATTGCCATTGAAACTCTATGGGAGAATTGTGTTTTGACAGCTCATAAAAAGTACGTCAGTTGATTGGTGGTGTCAACATCCCTATTATCCATAAACAAGCTGAAGGAACATGGTGAGGGAACCTGCACAAACCTGCGAACCAGTTCAACGGCGAGTGTGAAGTCCCCAATTCACACTGGGCCAGCGTAGGAACTACGGTCCACGCTTCAATCTGTTTTGAGAAACAAATCGTACTTAAAAGTTTAATACTGAGTTCCTAATTTTAAATGCTAACATAAAATAGAAATCAAATATACTTACTCTTCTAACCTTCTTTTTACTCGACTACGGCAAAGCCAAATGCCAAATATGTATAAAAGATAAACACTTTAGTTACGAACTGTAAAAAATTGTAATTCCATGTTGAAAGTTATAAACTTAAAAAAAAAAATTACTTCTTAATCTTGATATACGTATTAAGGACCTTTTACACTGTTTCACCGAGCATAATAAATTATTTTCGTCCTGGTTTTTTTTTTCAAACATTAAGTTGTCTTAGAGAAGTTAAGAACATTTGAACTGCAGATAACTTACGAGTAGCGCAAGTCAATAATAACACTGTGTACATAAAGCATCCTGTTTCCTGGCAGCAACTTTTGCATTAGATACCGTGCCGATAAAGGCATAACTTCGCAACGAGCAGACAATTATTTAAAACGTTGCAAAAGTTGCAAACGTTGCTGTAAAGCATCATAAATTTTGAAAGGAATTCGTAACTTTTAATAATTTTAACAATTATCAAAGTATAATCTAATTAGCCCTTTTCCAAGCTTTATTTACTTTTTTCTTATCAAGTTTAATTAGACGGATCGTTGAATTAAGTATTTCTTACAAATTTAAATTAATTAAACCTATGTATCCATCTATCTATACCTATACGTCTGCGCCAATCGATGCGTTTTTCCGCCTCTTTTCCTTTTCTTGAGTTTTTCCCAGTCAAGATGATCAATATGTGTATTGGAGGGTCCCAACTATTGCGATGACGCCTGGCTCAAAGCACTTGCCGACAAGATACAGAAACGACATCAAGGCGGTTCTGCACCAACATCCGCAGACTTCTCTGTCAGGCCTGTGACTCTCGCATCAGTCTAGTCAGCCACCAAAGACGTTGTGCACAGACAATACGCCAAAATTCATCTGAAACAGACGCGTAGGCGGTAAGCTCGTGATAATGATAAGATAATAAGTTGATATAACGTAAGCAGAGGGTCCTAAACGACAGGTGCAAAAATAGAGCTTAAATACTAGGTATATTCTTGACTTTTTGACACAATACACATTTGCTACGCGCTACCCTCGTAGCGCGTAGCAGCGGTTTTCCGCTTTGTAGTGAAAACTGCCTACGAACAGAGAACGCGCCTAGCGGGTTCTTGGCACTGAAAGTCGGATCTACAATTTGACCATTTTGGGATTATTACGTCAAAGTCAATACAGTATATTTAACTTTGCCACAACAATTGCAGATCCGACTTTGTTATTAGTCACCGTCGAATTTTCAAATTTCAAATTTCAAAATTTTCTATGTTTTCTAAACAAAAACATCTACATATTAGTACTTTTTTTAGCACTCCGTGTAGATATATCTATAACCTACTATCTACTACCCTATCCTATCCTACTAATATTATAAATGCGAAAGTTTGTGAAGATGTTTGGGGAGGTTTGGATGTTTATGTTTGTTACAGAATCGCGCTATTGCCGGCTGAACGAATTTACATGAAACTTGGCGTACGGATAAATAAAGATCTGCATTGGTAATGCGTTCCTGTGGAATAATATTTTAAGTTTAAACAAGAATAGAGGGCGCTGTCCAAGAATGGTGACGTACCGTTCGTATCTCGGCTTATAACATGCTTTCAAGATGACGTGTTAACTTCGTTTGCCAATGCTTTGCAGTCAATAGATGACGTTGTGCAAGCGAACGTTGTCCATTCAAATTATTGCCGTAACCTTTTTCAGGCCAAACTCTAAGACATTTATTTAACCCACGTGAACTATGTAATTTTCCGGGATAAAAACTGTCCTTTGTCCTTCACCGGGACTCAAACTATCTTTATACCAAATTTCATCTAAATCGGTTTAGCTGTTTTGACGTGATGAAGTAACAAACAAACAGACTTACAAACTTTCGCATTTCTAAAATATTAGTGCGATATTGTAAAAAAGTTAGTTATTTTATCGAATTATATCTATGTATACTAGAGCAGAATACTCGTTTCTCGCAAAATACGATGTCGAGTTCGACGTGGAAACTAGATACGGTGCCGATTTCACATAAAGAATAAGTTTTTCATATTTCAGTTGTCAGCTTCTGATTGGTGAACAGTGCTCGGTATAGATGGCAGCACCCTCGTCACCTGATGCCATGTCATCGAAGTGGCCTGCCTTTGTGCCCGAAGTCATTATCGATACAAACGGTTTTTATAGAAATTGGTGAGAATTTGTTGCGCTCTGATTGATGTAAGTGTGTCTATGTTCAGTCGTCTGAAATTATAAAGACATAAAAATATTCAATACTTAATGAGCTTAATACTAAGTAGGTATGACACTGCTAAAATACTTTCACAAATTTTCTCAATCCTTGCTGCCTTACTTACATCCTGGCTAACATTACAAAAGTGCAAAAGTAAATCTGTTTGTCGGTTGATTACCTTTTCACACTCCCACCACAAAACCAATTTAGATAAAAAAATAAGGAGATAGTTTAAGATCCTGGGAAGCACATAAGATAGTTTCTATCCCGGATAATTGCATTTTTTGTACGATATATCGATAATTGAATTATTGACAGACGAAGTCGCCGGCAAAAGCTACTGAAATGTATTGCTTTAATGACCTAAACAAAAAAACTGTCTACGTTTTGTAGTAGGTACCTAATAGAGCAGTAGTAAAACTCTTCATTGTACTAAAAGGAAATTCTTACAGCTATAGGTTACAAACAGAAAAATACAGAGTACAAAGTAAGTTTAGTACCTATGTTCTTCGGATATCAACCAACATGGTGTCAACCATAGAACAACTTCAAATTCATGGATTCTTTGACTTTCCTGCAACGGCGCCTTCATTAAAACCCAGGTTCAAAGCCTCCGCAAAAACTCCATGGCAATTTTCCTTTAGACTGCATCTAATATAGCAGTTCACTGGATTACAGTACAAGAACGCGAGGTTTTTCTTTCACGCGGAATTCCAATAGGCGTAGGTGTGAGTCACATTCTTCCGTCGAAGTAACGCAATCTGACAGGTTATCAATGACAAAGGCGAAAGAGGATCCTGCCGCGTAGACTCTACCATCTGATTGATATATTACGGCCTGAGAGATGTGCTAACACGATACTCGACCTTTGTTACCGAATTTGTACACTCGCATTTTTCACCGCCGACACCTTATTGATTTATAGCGCGAGGCTTTTGTTTTTGCGTTGATATTAATTTGATGTTATCGTATGTTTTGATGTTAAGTTTGCTGCGCTAATCATAATTGAAAGAAGACTGGAAAAGATCGCTTTAAGGGATAAGTTCGCCTTTGTACTTCTTATTACGATTTTATTTGTTAATTTCATGTGTTATATGTACAATAAAGAGTTTACAATACAATACAAAATAATAATATTAATAACAATAATAATAATAGGTTTTTATAATTTTTTTATTTTGTATGTACTTTTCTGTATTTAACTTTTTATAACTATTATAAAAACCTAATCCTAAGAATAAAAAGAAATAAAGAGAATAATAATAAAAAGAAATAAAGATAATAATAATATAATAATCATAATAATATTTATTATATTGTATTGTATTGTGTGATTTTTTTTTCAGGTCGTCGCGAATAACTTTTTTCTTTCTTCTTTTCTATCTCTCTTTACTCACGAACGGTGGTGATCATTTGCCATAAGATGACCCGCAAGCTCCTTTGCCTCTCTATTATGACAAAAAAAAAATTTTTTCGTTTAGTCTTAGAAATATGGCTATTTGTCGTGTTCATTTGTATGCTAGCCAAAGTAAATCTCGTAGGGACCTTAAGCAAGCATTATTGTAATTTACGTGCAAACCTGCATGAAGTTATGTCAAGGTAATTAAATTACTAAACAGTGGATTATTAGGCTCGCCGCTTTGACAATGAACGGTCCCTTAATAAGCGGAGTATTATGTAATTCGCTTAGCTACTAGGATAGAAGGTGTCTTCTAAAATAATGCGAAGTAGTATTCGAAGAGTAATCAGTCAGAACTTACATTTAATGTATCAGTAAATGACTCTACCGATCGATGCAATAATGAAATGCATCTACAGTCGCAAAAACTGAATTAGCCGAGATTACCTGACATGTTTCGATCTAATCCATGGCTCGTCGTGTGGACATACCTAAATGATCTATAAATATGTTTTGGTAATTATATGTCGCATACTTAGTAATAAACGGTCTTAACTCAAAAATCCTGAATTTTGGCAAATCGAGTTTAAAGTTTAAGTAATTTACACTTCTCGTTTGCTTTAAAT
Organism: Choristoneura rosaceana; assembly: GCA_037349165.1. Lineage (NCBI taxonomy): Eukaryota > Metazoa > Arthropoda > Insecta > Lepidoptera > Tortricidae > Choristoneura > Choristoneura rosaceana. Next base: position 8,571,930 of record JAZBNJ010000022.1, read on the forward strand.
TATTTGGTAGGACTTCATTTTGTTTACTATGTTTTTTATAATTCCTAACGTTGTACATAATGTCTACTTGCGCTTTTTGCTTTTAAACCAATTTATTTTTATATATGTAATAATATTTCTAAGGTTTAAAAAAACATTGCATTGATAAATCACTTTATTACTACATGTAGCAAAATGTTGTGAAATAATAAAAATAATAAATGATGCATGTCTTAATAGAACAACAAGTATTCAAGGATTCTTTTTGATAAAACGAGGCAATCCGAATTACATCACTTCATTTTGCGTTTGATTTTGTGCTAAAAAGAAGTAAATTCAAATATGCTTTTATTTGATTAAAAGTTGTTCAAAATACTCTTGTTTTCCTTATTGCAATAACGATCTATCTCCAAATGGCTCACGAAAGCCAACGTCTTGCTCGCAAGTCAGTCGGAACATGACTGAAGTGAGCTGCTTTAGCACCAAATTAAATTTGCAATTTTGTTGAAAGTAAAACGCACCAAGTCGTACTATCTCTTTATAATACCCGATTTAGGCTGGTTTAAGAAAGAGAGCCGATAGTGCTGTCAGATATAAGCCGTTTTAGTACAATAACTAATTTTACGCCAATTTTGAGTTAGGCCCGTTTATTACTAAGCATGCGATGTGTGTCTCACGTTTATAAAGATTAGAATCTTTTCACTGCAAATGTTAAGTTGACTTTCCATACATCTTCCAAAGAAATTGAAATAAATTTTGAAAAGGTTCCACCTTGGTATGCATTTCACTTTATTCGACAGTATATTATCATTATCTTATAATAGTATGTGCATTTTCATTCGGGAACTTTACTTTCCTCTCTAAGTAGTTGCACTCTTGACAGAGTGATGGACGGCTTTCTCGGGAAAAGTGTGATGGTCTCCCTTTCATAATCATCATCATGTCAGCCGAAAGACGTCTACTGCTGGACATAGGCTTCCCCCAAGGCTCTCCACTCAGACCGGTCTTGAGCTTTTCGCATCCTCCGCGATCTCACGATCCTAACCAGGTCGTCGCTCGATCTTGTTGGAGCGATAGCTCGTCTCCCGGTCCACGGACACCATTTGCGAACCTTGTGACCCCATCGGCCATCAGTTCTGCCTGTACCTAGCAAGTCTCTCTGTACCTTCCCTCCCTGTCATCATCATCTCAGCCGTAGGACGTCCACTGTTGGACATAGGCCTTCCCCATAGACCTCCAGTTGCTTCGATTGGCAGCGGCCTGCATCCACCGTGAACCCGCGGCTTTAACCAGGTCATCCGTCCATCTCGTTGGTGGACGTCCCACGCTGCGCTTGCCGATTCGCGGCCTCCACTCGAGAGCTTTTCGGCCCCAACGGCCATCTGCTCTCCGTGCTATATGGCCCGCCCATTGCCACTTCAACGAGCTAATTCGCTTGGCTATGTCGGTGACCCTTGTTCTTCTACGTATCTCCTCATTTCTGATTCGATCCCGTAGAGAAACCCCAAGCATAGCTCTCTCCATAGCTCGCTGAGCAACTCTGAGCCTATTCATAAGGCCTACAGTAAAGCACCATGTCTCGGATCCATATGTCATCACTGGCAACACACATTGGTTAAAGACTTTCGTCTTAAGGCACTGAGGAATTTTGGACGAAAACACATTGCGGAGTTTCCCAAACGCTGCCCATCCGAGTTTGGATGGTTTGTCCTAGGTATACATACGCGTCAACAACTTCAAGAACCGAATTCTCAACCAAAACAGGGGTAGGCGGCACATGGACATTCGACATGACCTTCGTCTTGTCCCTGTTCATTTTGAGGCCCACCCGTTGAGAGACTCGATTGAGGCCTTCGAGCATCGTGCTGAGTTCCTCCACCGAATTTGCCATGACCACGATATCGTCGGCAAACCGAAGGTGAGTGATGTATTCGCCGTTGATATTGATGCCTAGTCCTTTCCATTCCAGAAGCTTGAAGGCGTCTTCCAAGGCGGCAGTAAACAGTTTAGGAGATATGACATCTCCCTGTCTTACGCCCCTTTTCAAGGGAATCGCCTTCGAACTCTCTTCCTGCACTCGGACCGACAATGTGGCGTTTTTGTACAAACACTTCAACACTTCTATATATCGATAGTCAATACGGCATCGTTGGAGAGACTCCAGCACCGCCCACGTTTCGACCGAATCAAAGGCTTTCTCGTAGTCCACAAACGCTAGACACAGCGGCAAGTTATACTCTTCGGTCTTCTGTATGACCTGCCGCAGCGTATGTATATGGTCCATGGTACTAAAGCCTTTTCGGAACCCGGCTTGTTCGGGTGGCTGGAAGTCATCGAGCCTGCGTTCGAGACGATTTACAATGACCCTGGAAAACAGCTTATAAACATGGCTCAACAGCGAGATGGGCCTGTAGTTCTTCAATAGGGTGTTATCACCCTTCTTGAAGAACAACACCACCACGCTCCTGTTCCACGCTTCTGGCGTCCCTCCCTGTACCTTATGATTAAATCAACCGGTTTAATTATAAATATGGATACAACCACCGCATCCAAATAGTTATATACCTACCGTATTGTCAGTGAAATAAAAATGTTATAATATTTTTGACGTCTTGGCACAGAATAAGTAATAATAGGTGACATAGGTAGAGTCATTTACGATACCGCGTGCCATGGTTCTTATTGCAATGTCATTAATCTCTAATTATGACAAAATCACGCGTCCCCGTGGATGGCACTAGGTATCCATTTTTATTTAATGGCATAGTCGTTATATATAAGTATCTTCGTCAATTTTTCACCGTCAAGCTGTCAAGTAAAATGTCGGTTCATTTCAAAGTATAGGTAAACACGTTCCGGTCGAAATCATTGTCAATTAGATGATATAATTGCCTATCTGCTGACGTTATTAAGAAATACTGATTGTGAATTAATATTACGATCCAATGACGGCCTTATCAAATCTTCATCCTTTCCATATTTTTTGCTGAATAAGCCTTTTATTGAGTTCTCGAGGGGCGCTGACGGCCATTTCCTTAGTCCGATAGACTCATTAATACAACGGGAAAATAAACACTTTATAGCCATTACGAGTTTTTTTTCTGAATGATAGAACGAATGAAGAAAGGAAATGGGTTTTTTACACTTGGCATAGAAGCGATAGCGATAAAAAAAATACTAGGACTTCGTTCTGTATTCAGTAGTCCAGTATCCAGTCATTTATTGCTTTAAGAAATTTCATGCAACACATAAACTTTTCTGGCAAAAAAAGTTTTTTAAAAAAGTTTTTTCTGGCAACCCTGGCCAAGGATAAACCAAAATAATTGGGTTCCGTGTTGTTTAAATTAACAAAATTGGAATAAATAAGTTTGAAGAAGAATAAATCATTGGTAAACATTACCGGTGCAACGTTTCATATGGTTTCATGGTTTGGTGGGGGCAAGATGCCCTATTCTGACGCCTTGGATGAAGATACGGGAGCTGTTTAGCGGTGAGAACATCATTCTTAAGCCGTTATATTGGTTTTTGAATGAAAACTTTAAATAAGTGCAAGCGTAACGGGTGGTTGCGGCGGCGGACCGAGCATTTGATAGGATGGCACTGACTGACATTGTCAGCCTGACAGTTGCCGCGGTGTTGCCAGACCATAGGCTAGAGTACCCTACGCTTTGACGTGTCAAAGGAGCGTTTTAAAACCTGTCTCGACTCGTCTCAAAAGTCATCGCTTGCTTGTCTCGGCTGGTGCGGTTACTTCATTTCACTAATCGAACCGTCGTCGAAACCGGAATGATCCAGTGGGCGAGAGGTTGGCTACGTGCGACGCGACTGCATGCTGTTAATTTATTTAATCTTATATACCCTTAGACTTCAGACGATAATATGATGGTAATAATTTTTATTTATTTTAGTTTTAGTAACATGACGGTTGTGATTTAGTTTTATTAATATAATTTCTTTTTTTTTAGTTCTTGACATTTATGTTATGAAAATATAGATCCAATTAGATTTAGATTCATGTCTCACAAGAGTTAAAATAGTTTTTTTTTGTTAATTTGTTTTTGTATAATTTTTTTCGTTTTGATTTACTTTTGTTTTATGCTAATTTTTTTAAATTGTTGATAGATATTTTAATTTTATGGATCTATATATGTACTTTCTTGTTTCTAAATGACTTGTTAGTGTAATGAGTAGTCCTTCTAGAGAGCCCTGTCCCTACTGCCCAGGTTCACCAAAATTGTACTTAGTACCTCGTGGCCTCAATGTCCATATTGGCCGTGTCCACAAGGATGTTGTGGGAGCTGATTTTTCGGGGGTTGGTGATTTGGGCCCAACGGCTCCGCAGATTGTCATTACCCCGAGCCCGGGCGATGCGTCACAGGGGGTCTCGGGCCCGGTCGGTTTGGGTGGGTTGGCTAGTTTTAGGGCTGGGGTCAGGGTGTTAAAGCATATACCCAAGGGAGCAAGGAGCCTCGCGGCTGGGAAGCTGTGCTCGATTATTGGGGATTGCTTGCGAACGAACAGTGTTGAGGATTCGTACAGCCTGTTATCGTTCTCTTATACTGCGCTCAGGGTGCCAGATAGTAGTGAACGGAAGTCGTTGACCTCTAAGGTAAAAGAGAATATCTGTAGTGTCACTCCATCGTACTGCCCCGAAGTTAGGAACTCACTTAGACCGGGCGCAATATATCGCACTATTGAGGCCAAAGTACACGACGGGGATTTGAGGGGAGCGGTTCGCCTGTTGGTGTCGGACTCTTCCTTGGCACCGTCGAATGACGAGACGCTAAACTTGCTGAGGGAGAAACATCCGTCTCCTTCTAGGCCTTTAGTATTCCCGCAGGGCCCAGATGGGTGCAGCCCGGTCCTTTCGGTTGTTCCGGCTGAGGTGGCTGAGGCCTTGGGGTCTTTCTACAGTGGATCGGCCTCGGGTCTTGATGGCTTGCGCCCGCAACACCTAAAGGAGTTGACGTCTGTTTCGGCTGGTGATAATGGGTCTCGTTTGCTAGAGGCGGTCACTGGGTTGTGCAATTTTTTATTGAAGGGTTCACTTAATCCCGAGGTCTGCCCGTTCCTTTATGGGGCGTCTCTGTGTGCACTATCGAAGAGTGATGGGGGAATTAGGCCAATAGCGGTGGGGTCAACGTTTCGGCGGTTGACGGCTAAGTTGGGCTGTCGGGCGGTACGGGACACGATGGCGGAATTCCTGCAGCCGAAACAGGTGGGTTTTGGTACGGCTCGGGGTTGTGAGGCAGCCATACATGCAACACGGTCCTTCGCGTTTGCCGGTGAGGCTACCGGTGCCGTTGTTGTTAAGGTTGACATCAAGAACGCATTCAACAGTGTGGAGAGGGATGTTATTTTGAAGGAGGTTTTGGATAAAGTCCCTTCTTTATATCCCTTTCTACATCAATGTTACCGCGAGGCAAGTCATCTTTACTTCAATGGTAAGTCGGTATCTTCGCGGGTGGGTGCGCAGCAGGGTGATCCATTAGGGCCTTTAGTGTTTTGCCTTGCGATACATAATATCATCACGGGTTTGGACTCGCCTTTAAACGTGTGGTATTTGGACGACGGCACGTTGGGTGGAGAACCGGAGGTGGTGTTGGCTGATCTTAGAAAGCTTGTGCCTGCTTTGAGGGATATAGGACTTGAAATTAATTCCGAAAAGTGTGAACTTTTCGCTTGTGGTGCATTGAGCGGGGAATCTTTGGAGGACTTCCGTACTTTGGTCCCGGGGATAAAGGTGCTGGATAAGTCGGGGTTAAACTTGCTTGGTGCACCAATTTTTCCTGAGGGAGTTACTTCTGCCCTGGAAACCAAAAGGCAGGCACTGGTTATGGCCCAAGGACACCTTATGCAGCTATCGGCGCATGTTTCACTGACTCTGTTGAGGCATTGTTTTGCTATGCCACGGATGATTTATGTGCTGAGAACCTCTCCAACCTGGTTGTTTGATGGTGCGGTTGGACTGCTGGACGACGCGATTAGGGACGTGCTGGAGAACATTATAAATGTTCGCTTGAACGATTCTCAGTGGTGTCAGGCAGCTCTTCCTGTTCGATATGGCGGGTTGGGAGTGCGGCGGGTGCGTGATGTCGGTCTGGCCGCGTTTTTGGCTTCGGCTCATGGTGTGGTGGATCTTGTTGCTCGCATTCTTCCTCTTAATGGCGACGGGGTCCCCTTACCATTTGTGTCGGAGGCTCTTGCGGGTTGGGCATCGTTGTGCGCACGCGATCAGTGGCCGGTAGATCGTGCTAGGCAGAGGCAGTGGGACGATATTAGGTGTAGGCAAACTAGTGCGAGTTTGTTGAGTGATGCTTCAGGCTCCGATATTGCGCGACTCAAGGCCTCTGCTGCTCCCGAGTCGGGGGCGTGGCTGCAGGCTTTGCCGTCTCCGCAGCTTGGCACTTTGCTCGATAACGACTCTCTCCGGATAGCCGTTGCACTGAGGCTGGGATGCAGGGTTTGCGAGCGGCATCGTTGCATATGCGGGGCGATGGTAGAGGAGGATGGTCACCATGGACTTAATTGTCAAAGGTGTGCTGGCCGATTCTCGAGGCATCACTCAATTAATGACCTGATTCACAGGGCAATGAGTGCAGCTAACGTGCCTTGTATGTTGGAGCCTCCGGGTTTGAGCCGTAGCGACGGCAAGAGGCCTGATGGTCTGACGTTGGTTCCCTGGCGGAGGGGGCGGTGTCTCTTGTGGGATGCCACGTGTGTAAGTACCTTTGCGGCATCACACCTGAGTCACACATTGAGGGCAGCTGGGTCCGCGGCTGAAAATGCCGCGCGGTCGAAGCGCCTGAAATACTCAGCCTTGGAACCGACGTACGAATTTGTGCCATTTGCGGTCGAGACGGCTGGCCCTTGGGGGGTGGACGCCAGGTCGTTGGTTGGGGAGTTGGGGCGCAGGATGAGGGACAGAGGAGGTGACCCCCGTTCCGGATCGTACTTGGTCCAGCGGGTCTCGTTGGCCATACAACGGGGCAATGCCGCTGGGGTAATGGGTACGTTTGGGCCAAGTACGGTGCAGACGGGTGTTGAGTAGTTTTTAGTTTAGTTTATTTTATGATTTTATGATTTATTCCTTTTGTTTTTTTTTAATTTTAATTTTTTTTGGTTTTTGATATTTTGTTTTTTTTTTCCTTTATTAATTTTTCATTTAGGTTTTAATTTAATTTGTAATTTATTAATTGATTGTACCATTTTTATTAAAAATTGAATTATTTACACATAAATAAATAAATAAACAAAGGGTGTTCGACTTTCGGCGTCCACGAGATAAATCTCTATCACGATTTAAATTAGAAATAGATCTGGAGAACTTTTTCATAATAAATAATCGCTATTTTTTTTTGGCAAATTTATGGGATGTCAACATGACATTTTAAGATACGGTCTGACTAACGTTGAAGGTGAACATAACAACTCCATACCATTTGCATACGCTAATATATTATGCCCGCTTAAAAAAATCAGGAATAATATTTAAGTCAAAATGAATAATCATTTGTTGGTACAAACAAGGTACAAACTTTCATAAACAGAATATCTAATTATAACTTTTAATTTGTTCTAAAAGTTCAATACCAAACACATACCTAATAAGTATAACAAAAAATCTTAGAGCTGTTATCACCACTTCACCTACCCGTAAACTTAATGTTCTAATTATAAACGTAATGTAAAGTGCGCATCCAGGAGTACGCAAATGTTTAATGTCACTTTAACTAATTGAAAAGCCTCATGTCGAAGTTGTAACAAAGGTGTATTCATACAAGGAAACTTATCTACACGCATAACCGAATAGACATCTGTGTTTAAAGGGGCGTTTACACAGCCTGGAGCTTGTAATGAACATTGTTGACACAAAAAACGCAACGAACGCGTTAACATTTCACCGTTTAAACAAATTTGCAGAGACTCTAGCGACTCATATGGACGACAAGCTATTCTAATAGTCATCATCCCGGCCCATTTACATCCCACTGCTGGGAAAAGGCCTCCTCTGAGAATGAGAGGGCTTGGGCCGTAGTTCCCACGCGGGGCCAGTGCGGATTGGGATCTTATTCTTATTCTAATAGTAATAGATTGAAACATATTCAGGGCGTTCAAGAACTTTTAGAGCAAACAACATACAGTCGAATTGAGAACCTCCTCCTTTTTTGAAGCCGGTTAAAAAAATTAGATTTATCGGATGATATTTCACCCGCATATTTCGGCTATTGAAAAACTCCTGACGGCTCAAGCAATTTTTATCAAACATAATGAAAATCGCTTTCACGTAAAAAACCGCATCGAAATCGGTCCATCCTTTGGAGTCAAACTTATAACACCCCTTTTTTTGAGTCGGGTGTTAAAAACGTTTCATCCATTAAATTTGATCTAGCAAAAACTAACCCTTCCTAAGTACTAATTTTGCATACGTTAAGTGTCAAGTGTACCTACAGGACATTGCACGAGTATTGCATACTTCTAACTTTGATCCATCAAGTCACTCATTTTATTAACTAAAACGGTAAATTAGTTCCGAGATCAAGCCTTCGCTACATTGTACAATCGAAGGAAACTAAATCGTGTACCAGGGTGGGACCTTTTAATAACCAATTTCGCTATGATTTCTCCGGCAGATGTAGAGAACGTCTATAATACGAATGTTTGTTCTCGGGTCTTGGATGTTTAATATGTATTTAAGTATGTATTTATCTATATAAGTATGTTTATCCGTTGCCTAGTACCCATAGTACAAGCTTTGCTTAGTTTGGGATTAGGTCAATTGGTGTCAAGTGTCCCATGATATTTATATTTATATTTATATTTATATATGACATCAATGGTATAAAGGTTCCTGGTACACAATTCAGTATCTTTGACTGTATGTACGGTAGTCGAAGTAAGTGTCAACTCGAGGCGTGACACACGATCTGTTGTAGACCATACTGAGTCGTCTGGTACGATCTAGTGTAGTCAAACCACTAGGATACTACCCTCTTACTGAGGGAACTGTGTGTGTACTGTGAGGGACCAAAGTTGCCTTAAACGTTCACGATATTAACACATTGAAATAATGAAAAAGGATAGACCTATATGAATAATTCAGTTGATCAGAGTACAGAAATGCATTTAATTAAAAATTCTGACGATTCGGGTAAGTTTTATAGTAGTTCGGTTAAATACTTTGGTAAGTTTTCCCACTGCTTTAGCGTGTGCAGTTATTTCTGAATAGGTACTATATCTATAGCTCAAATTCACAAGAGCTGGCGTGAAGGAATTTAATGAGTGTATAAATATATATATTTTTAAGTGTGCAAACTAAATATTACAAGACTCCTTTCTAAAATAACGACACTCACACGGTGACAAGTAACTTTATTTTCATTCAACTCATTCCAACCATCTCTCGTGAATCGACTTATACCATAATTTTAAAAACTTTAATGACATTTTTAGAGTTCAATATTTTAAAACGAAATTATCGTAAAAGTCCACTTGAGTAATTATATCTGTCACCATCAATTTGCTCAGAATCCATGGGGATGGGGGGCGACCTCAGGATGTATCTTTTTTTTCATTTAAATCCTAAAGCAATAAATTATATTAGCCTACTTGCTTCTTCTACCTTTACGAACCGCTAGACGTGCGTAAAAGTTTCTCAAGAAAATTATTCAACAAGTATGGGCGGGAAGAAAACTTCTTTCACGAGTATCGTATCGCCATCTAACGGGAAAAGGTCACAATCTGAATGGAGAAAGCGTCGCATCGCAGCTTTTCATCTACTGTGGCGACATCTACTACACTTTGATATAACTACGAGAAAATTACGCCGGTATGTTATGAGATGCATTTAGTTAGGTGATGGTAGCGGGAAGCTTTAGAAATAGTTTTGCTCGGGTTAACCCTAGGGAGCGCTGCTAAAGTTTTACAATTTAATGGAGTAGGTAGGTAGATACTGAAACTGATAGAGCTTCAAAAATATATTTTCCAATACATATTTTAGAAAGAACTTTTTTGTGCCTTCTCTACAAAGTCTTGTAGTGCCGTCATAGGTACCATTTCTACAATACAATACAAAGACTCTTTATTGTACACCAGAAATAGTAAGCGATACAGAAAACAGATACAAAGAGAAAAATATGTAATTTTACAAGGTAAGCAATAACATCAATAACATTAAATTGAAAACCTGAAAGTACTATCTTACAAATCGACAGTATAATCGATTAACACTAATCTTAAAGCAGGTTGTATTTCCCTTTTAAATCCCTTTTTCTCTGTGCTCAGTCTAAATCTAAAAGATGCCAATAAATCTCTTGACAAGGTAGGGTAATATTTAGATTATTTCCAATTAAGTATTTAATACTGGCCATGTTTTTGGGCTTAAAAAAAGGTCTGACACGTAGGTAGGGTCCACAAAATAAAACCTAAGTTTTCATCGGAAAGTATTTCCTACGTAATTATTGATGTATTAACTTAAAAATACAATAAGTTTATAATAATACTAGCTTTTGCCCGTGGCTCCACCTGCGTGGTATTCGGTTATCGCGCGCTGTTCTCTCGGGAACTGTGCATTTTTCCGCCGGGATAAAAAGTAGCCTATGTCACATAAACTATCTCTATGTCAAAAATCACGTCGATCCGTCGCTCCGTTGCGGCGTGAAAGACGGACAAACATACAAACACACTTTTGCATTTATAATATTATTTTATTATAGTATGGATTATTGATGCCACTGTGGCCAACTTTTTATAAACGTGGCCAATTTGGCAATTTTAAGATTTTTATGTACCTTGTATGGATTAATTTATGGAATTTATGGAAATTTATATATTTATGGAAGCCGTGGTGGCCTAGTGGTTTGACCTATCGCCTCTCAAGCTGAGGGTCGTGGGTTCAAATCCCGGCTCGCACCTCTGAGTTTTTCGAAATTCATGTGCGCAATTTACCACGAGCTTTGCGGTGAAGGAAAACATCGTGAGGAAACCTGCACAAACTTGTGAAGCAATTCAATGGTGCGTGTGAAGTTCCCAATCCGCACTGGGCCCGCGTGGGAACTATGGCCCAAGCCCTCTCATTCCGAGAGGAGGCCTGTGCCCAGCAGTGGGACGTATATAGGCTGAGATGATGATGGATTAATTTAATTTTTGATTGCTATTATGAATTATACATTTATCACATTCTTTGATTGACATCATGAATGTAGATTTTAAGGCCAGACGCCGACTGCAATTTTTTCCGCCTCGTTCGGGTGCTGCTAAGTTATGGAATTTATTGAACGAACGATTTTATTTATATGTTGGAGTATAGTCATAAATTATAATGCTGTATGCCGCAAGTAACACTTTTAAAAGCCACAAGTGTTGCTTCGCCGTTGTCTGGCTATAGAGCAGTGACACTGGAGCGAGCTTGAGACAGATGCATACCAAGAAGTTATCATACGTCTAGTAGTATTGCTCGCTCCAGTGTTTCACTGCTCTATAACGAGATTCTACCGAAGCAATACTTGTGGCTATTATGGTGTTACTTGCGTTATGTAACATCATGGTCAATGGCTCTATATGGGACTATGGCTACCTACTCCGATTACAGTACCTACCTATTTAAGCTATTACATATTCATATTTGCTATCTGTCCCTATAATCAAATAAGTGTTTTCACTTCTCATGCTCTTAAAATGTTACTTTATAGTCTCTGCATATCGGAACTAAAGCTGCTTTTTATTGTCTAGAAATAAGAGTTTTTTTTTTATTTACGTTGGAAACCCCTAAACAGCCAACACGGTGTTTCGAATGGGGGATTTTTAGGGCGTGGAAATAACCTCAAAAGCCAACTGTGCAAAAATATTTTAAAAAAACACGATATAGTTTCATGAAATACAATTAATAATTGCGAATATTAATCTATTCAATTATATTACGGATTAATTTTTTTTATTATGCATAGCCTAAGTAGTTTTAAAAAAGTTTTCAATTTGTAAGTAAACTGTTAGCTAAATATACAAGCATTTAAAACGTCACTTCATAAACAATAAAAGAAAAGAAAAAAACAGCGCAACAATTTTTTTTTCTAGCTATTTGAATTTTGAACATGGCTTGTTTTTAAAAAGTAATATTATAATTTTGAACAAAACATTGTTTTTTTCTCACATTCAAAGTGAAAATTAGAGTGTTTAACGCGAGACTAAACAACCATAATGCCTCTTGAACTATAGCCACCCTCGCTCTGCTCAGTTTACCACTAAACATCTCGTGGCATTGTGACTTTTAGTCCCTTGCTGAACAATCTACTATTACGTCTGATGTAAAAGTGGTATTAATCGCTATTTTAATTGTTATTTTTATTGTACTAGAAGCCCAGTTTTGTTTTTGATTCGTTATTTGATAAATTAACTTTTACATATTATTTTTTAATACGATTTAATTAAAATTATCTCATGGACAAAAAATATTATTGGCCATTTTTACCAACTTGATTAATGGGCACACCGATTGTCACCGATACCTACAATTCTAGAGAGGGGACACACATATTTTCACTATCGATAAACTATTTAGTGAATAAATCACTGAATGATTTGTTATATCATGGTTTCGCATTTTAAAGGTTATTATAATAATAATAATCATTTATTTCGTGTAACTAGGACACATATTTTGTTAGTAATTTTTGCTTAGTTTCTAAAGATTAGTGGGTAACTTATAAACTATTCAAAACATTCTACTCACTCTACCACAGTATCACACTGGTAGGGGAATGCAGTCCCTCACAGTGTGACATGTAGTCACAGTGAGGTCTGTCTGCTATCATGCGCAGGACGGTGTTGGAACTGCCCCGCACGCGGCGCAGCAGGGATGCGGCGCGCCCGCGCATGCTCGCGTAGAAACAGTTAACGCGCGCCTCCGCAAACATCCCTGATGCGCTACAGTGGCGAGGCAGTCCCAACAACGCCCGAAACGCATTATTATATTGGACCCGAAGGGCCCCCCAGGCCCGTTGCGTATAGTGCGCCCACAGACTGCAGGTGTAGAGGGAAGTGCAAAAAGCTCGAAACAACGTAACCTTCGCCTCCCTCGAGCACCCCGCAAATCTGCGTGCGATCACATTTGCCCGGACCGAAAGGGCCCTTCGCTCCCTTTCAATGTCCAGGTCATCCTTGAGGTCGGTCGCAAGTACATGACCTAGATATTTAAATTGGTTCACTCTGCTGATGGGAGTGCCATCGAGACAAATGAGAGGAATTTCATTTCTATCCTTGCGACCGCTCTCAAAGACCATGTACTGGCTTTTCACAATATTATATTTTAATCCGTGGCTTGCTGCATAGGTTTCACACATTACGAGCAACCTACGCAATCCGCACACCGATAATAAAACGGAGTTGTGTTGGTATTTACTTGTTATAGGTTTCCAAAATACCTCTATCAGAAAATACACGGATGAGGAAGTCCTGTATCTTGCTGAAGTCAATCGCTGTTGTTGCCATTATAATTCCCGTGCATTCGACCTATTATGAGCTTCCAGCTCTCGCCACCTTATGGACGGTGTTTTTTTTTGTTTTGAAGTAAAAGTTTATTAAATCCCTTATAAATGTTGTTTTATTACTTTTATCTAAGATTCACTAGATTATATAACGAGATAACTAGACAATGTGATTAATTCGGTACCTGTTGTATTACTTTGGATACCTATGCTATACGAATAATGAACACAACTATCCAAAGACATAATGTACCTATGTAAAAATGTTGCTATCTATAAAGTTTTTGATAAAGCCTAGAACCAGTTTTCATTAGAAAAACTCTAAGTAAACACTTTTAAAACCTCAATATAGCAATCTTATTTTCTATTAAAATTTATAGAATTTAATGAATGTCTGAATGTATGAACGATTGAATGCTCGACATTTTTATCGACATGGCCCCAGCTCTAACTGTTTTTACTTTATTGTCTATGTGTGACGAACAAATGTCATGTCCAGACAAGAAGTTTTTTTTACCGTGGCATGCAAGTTACTATTGTGTTTATGAATTCGGTTTATGTGCGTGTGTACAAACATTGTGCTTTTTCATTAGTTGTAAAATTACATATGTGGAAGCATATCGCACCCAAGCGAGTTTTGATAGAAAAAATGATTAACAACCGGTGAGCGATGATACCCTTTCCGTTCTAGCTAAATAAATACCTACACAAAGGCCGGTTTACAAAAAATAAATCAAAAATTATGACTGCTGATGATAACCAATCAGTTACGACTGGACAGCTTAAGCTACAAAAAACTACAATTCTTCCCAATTAATTAATATACAAAAACATTACACTTGCAAAAAACCAACCCCGTACTAAATATCCCTAAAATATTTAAGTACTTTATCTATTCAAACATTCCCTCTTAACCACTTACATTAAAACCCGAGGTCGTTTACAATAAATCACGCAAATTGCCGACATAAATCAAACAATAACGGAGAGATATTCGATCCGATGCCCATCATGAGCTTTTAGAGACCCTTTGTGCACCAAAGAGCTCTGACATAACGTGTTATCAAATAAAAGAAAGGTGTGAATTTTCACAGGCGGTTACTTAAGCCCCTCCTTCTTAAGATGGCGTTATCCCCCCTACTTATTAAGCGACCAGTAGCGTAACAGCATTCCGTGTTGTTGGTACCTACGGCCGCTTACTTGGCGCCACCTATTTTCGAAAGCAATTATCACCTCTTGAGGCGGAAGCGACAACAGAATCTTAGTTGGTACACTTTGCTTTGACCAAGAGCACCTAGTTTCCCACTAAGGCGACAATTTATAAACGTTAGTTAAATTTAGTAACAATATAGTCAAAATACATGATATAGAAGCTGTAAATTTTGTATGTGACTATGGATCTCAACCACATTTCAAGCACGTGTGAAACAGATGGCAGTTCAAAATTAAATCAAAACTATAGTGTTGTGTGTGATCCGCGTAAAACATCTATCGATGAATGTGAATCTGTAACGGACGATAGTGAAAACGAAACCATTGACGTAATTTGTGAAAACAGTGACCGCGGCCGGTGCAATGAAAAACTGCAAAATCTAATTCCAATTCCGTTCATTAACGGAAACAGGGGACGGATTTACGAGCAAACACGAGTTATAATTCCTACCAAAATTAGAAGTGACAGTGTTATCAATGCGAAAAGTAAGACTTTCCTCATTGACAGTATATTAGGGAATGATAAAAATAGTGATGAGCAATCGCAAATAGCAACTGAACAGTTTGAGGAAACCGCAGATGAACATAATGGTGAATAACAATCGTTTAAATTTAATTAATTTTAATCAACCAACTTTTAGCTTAACTTTGTCTATTAAACCTTCTTCTTTTGTAGTCAGTTTATATACCTAGGTATATATTTTAGCTTAATCAGTATTCTTGATTAAATTGAATCACCAATATCTACATATTTGATTTCGCTTGATCATCAACAAAACCGATAAACAGATAAATCTTGATGCGTTTTAATTTTTCTTTACTCGTAAGTTTATCAACTTTTTGTCAGAAAGATATGTATCGCAAATAGATACATTTAGATTTCTATTTTTACGTTACTGTGTATAAATGGTTTTAAGAAACAGTTTTATTGTATTACATTTTTTTACCAGCCTGTTACCTTCGACTCCGTCCGCGTAGAATTTGTTTATGCCTATCCCACGGGAACAATGCAATTTTCCGGGATAAAAACTATCCAATGTCCATTCCCGGGACTCAAAATATATGTATACCGAATTTCATCTAAATCGGTTCAGCGATTTAGATGAAATGAGGTAGCAATCAATTAAACAGACTTACATCCGCATTTATACGAATAATATTATCTAACAGAGTCACTGCCTAGGGGGCGTCCATTGATTGATGCGTTTTTGGCGTTTTACCCGACTGCCCGAAGGAGGGTTGTTTTTCGAGCGTAGGTAGGTATGTTTGTGCCCTATGTATGTATGTCCAATTCTTCGGTCCTCGCTGCAGCCTAAATGGATGGACGTATTTTAACCTATGAGGTAGGTATCATTAGATTCATCATTCATAACTGTCGGAATGGCGTCCGCGAAAAAAAAATGGCGGATATAAAAATATCTTTATTCAATTTAGGCTATAACAAGCACTTATGAATGTCAAAAAAAAATTAACCACCGGTTCAGAAAAACTTCTGTTGAGAAGAATCCGGCAAGGAACTCAAAGAGGTATATATATTTTAAAACAGACTCACAATATTATTAAATGATATCTATACTTACATCATAAGTATTTAACACAACTTTTTTTTTAACACAGTAAATAGGTCCGCTATTTGAAGAGATCGCTAATGCGGATCGGAATTATTTCCAAATATATACCTGTCCATGATACAATCAATCAAGAAAGATGGTTTCCGAATGCTCGCGCTGCCCATCCGAGCTGGATTTTTCAGGCGACCACTTTGTTGAAGTTGGAACTGCCGAATTGGACAATTTGTCCAAGATAAATATAGTGATCAACAACTTCGAGTGTATCGTTCCCAACGATAACCGGCACGGGTGACATGATTTGACATGATTTTAGTCTTGTCCATGTTCATTTAAAGATCCACCTGTTGGGATACTGAGGTCACTGAGCATGGTATTGAGCTCCTCCAGCGGCTTCGCCATTATGATATTACTATATCACCATATCATATATATATTAGTGAACAGTTTCGGAGAAATCAAATAACGTCTCCCTACCTCACACCTCGCTGCAGCTGGATTGGTTTTGTGCTCTCGTCCTGGAACCAAATCGACATAGTGGCATTACTGTACAGGTCCGGCGGAAGAGATTCGACTTAATCAAGCATTATAAATGGATGCCCCCCATTGATTTACACATGTGAAGTGTATTGGGCATGTCAAAATATTTTTTTTATACCCCGTTTAAGCTATTAAAAACAGTCCAGAAATGGCATTCCACGATTGCTGCCGCCTAAAAATAGAAAATACGGAACCCTAAAAACAAAGACTCCCACTGACTGTCTAGCCAATGCACTAGAACCATCTTGTTCATTGACATGTACCTACAGTCAGCTGCAGAGAAAGGGTTCCTGTAATGGCGGTAGTATGGATACCGCCGTTACAGGGGGGTACCTTTTCTCTGCAGCTGAATGTACGCAGCTGCAAAATAAGACCTGTAATAAATAACTGAGTGTGTTCTCATGTCTAGTGTCATCAACCTCGTGCCCGGAGCTGAGCGCGTTGAGCGAGGGACTGCTCGCGGGACATGCGTATGCGCACTGGCTTGCGGCACACCAACCCTCCACTACATTCTTCGGTATGTACTAACTGTCTCATCAAGTCTCATGTCGTCACCGTCGTGCCCAGAACTTGACGCACTGAGCGAGGGACGTTACTGCTGGAGAGGCATATGCAAGAAACGTATTATTTTTGTTTTACGTCGGAGCTCTAAATAGGTGTACATACAAAAAGTACTAATCCTAAGAGCGTAGGTACCGTCCGTATTACGCATGGTGAAATGACGGCTACACTCGTAATTCGAAATTATTGTTTTTAACTATAAATTATTTTGTGTCAAAATTCGTATATGTAGACATTTTAGTTTACTCAAATTCCGACAGAGCCGAATTTTGGTGGAGACCTGGAGTACAGCATTAGGAATAAAGTGTCTAAAGCCCCTATTGATTGGGATCAGTGTGTGCGAAAATGTAGTGTTAAAGGTCATTCGAGGTTTTTTTTTTCGAAATCAGTAAGTTTTATCAAAAAGAAGCCAAAGCAAAAATTATAGATCCTAAAATTATCTACATGGCTTTTACATTTTTTTTAAGAATCACCATTCCTGAGATGATGGTGTTTTTTTTAAAAAAAAAAGCAAAAACCTCAAATTTTGACCTTTGACCCCGAATATTTTTTTTAGCACACATGGAATCAATGGGGACTTTTGACACTTTATTCCGCTAGTTAGGAAACCCAGCAGAGGTCGTCCTGCCCGAAAAACACTACATTAAAATTCTGATAACATACCAACAACAGCGCCATCTAGCGGGTTCAATTGCATTTCCAAACCATCAAACAACGTTGTTCTGCTATATCAATTAATTTAAGTGAATATTTTTCAAAGCAAATACAAAATAAGTAACTTATTGTAAGTGTGTGGGGATGTGCTCTATAACTAACAGTTACGAAACCCAGGAACATTTTGTATGGGAAAATATTTTTTTCACTTCTCATGCTCTAAAAGTCAACATAGCCTTACGAGGTGGGAGTAAAGTGAGTACTTTAGTCCCTAGGGAGTAAAAGTAATTATTTTTTTTAATTTACTTCGAGTGATTTAGATAAACTCAAACAGCCAGTTAGTTGCAAAAAGTAAGATTGTGTGTGGACCATTTTCATGACGCAAATGTACCGTTCTTAGTCTATGTGGTCTTAGTTGTATGCTTTTTCCGCATCCGAAGGTGGTGCCATTCTATTTTTCCATTTGTGTATTGACCATTTTGCCGATGCTTTTTTGTTGTATCTGTGTCTGGTTCGAAAAAAATACTTACCGTGAAAACTTTGAAATTTTTGTAGAGCGTAAATCGTAAACGATTAAAGTAAATTGATTATTCTCACAGTGTCATCAATTGTAAGTGAAAATTATGATGTCGAGCAAAGAGCAAAAGACATAATTGATAATCTTTTGCCGCCGAAATCTAGAAAGATTTATTTTTATTTTTTGACTAAATCTTTTTGTACTAAACTGACTATTTTTTTCTCGCAATCGAAGTGAAAAATAGAGTTTTCACCGCAAGACTAAAAGTCAATATAAACCATCGGATAAATAGACACCCTCGCTAAAGCTCGGGTGGCTAACCACCTCGGATATATTGGCTTATTTTAGTCCCTCGATAAAAAATATACTATCTTTTATTATATGTTTTCGTCAAAGGCAGGCAAAAAAATGGAACTCGTCCCACGAGAGCATCCCATGGAGAGCAATACATGTTTTAGATTCTCTAAACATTTCGAATCAACGCTAACAATAATTTATATATGTAAGTAGCTGTTGCCCGCGGCTTCGCCCCTGTTGTATTTTTTATCTATTTTCTTCCATAAAAACCTTCTCCTGACAGTAACAAACACAATAAAAAAAGAATTAGCGAAATCGGACCAGTCGTTCCCGAGTTATGCGCTTACCAACACATTTTGCGATTCATTTTTATATATTAGAAGAAGATATGTTTTTGGCATAATCTCATATCGCAGTATTGCTTGGGATAATTATCATATCACCGAAACTCTTATCGCATTACCTTGTTTCGCCTAACGCCTAACACCTTGGATGTAAGGGTATCCTTTATGAGGTCACAGTTCGAACCTAACCTGACCTACTTTTCTGTTAGCAATTCGTTTCTGTGTAGGGCTTTCCTTAGAAAAATTGTGAGATGGTTTCGTCATACGATAGTACCTATGCGAAAAGACTCTTATGATAAGCACATTTTATGCGATGTAATTAATTATTCTACTAAATAAGTTTATGCGATACGTGTTATGTTATTTCGTCAAGTAAGTTTCGTTTAAAGAATTCATGGATGATGAAATATAATTTACCTACTTGTTTAAATAAGAAAAATGTATATTTGCCATAATTATGGATAAGGAAATGTGACATACTTTTAATTGTATCTGACATATATAATTGGTTGATGAAATGTTGTCTTTATCATTATAAGTTAAGAAAGCTATTTAATTTTCACACGAAAACACAAGCCGAAACATGAATGCACAGAAAAACCAGAAAAATAGACCAGCGCTGGGAATCGAACCCAGGTCCTCAGCATTCCGTGCTGCGTGCTATTCCCCTACACCACCACTGGACAAAAAAAAAAAATAGACCAGCGCTGGGAATCGAACCCACCAGTCCAGTCCAGTGGTGGTGTAGGGGAATAGCACGCAGCACGGAATGCTGAGGACCTGGGTTCGATTCCCAGCGCTGGTCTATTTTTCTGGTTTTTCTGTGCATTCATGTTTCGGCTTGTGTTTTCGTGTGAAATATTAAACTTTCACGGGATAACCGTAAAAGAAACAAAAAATTTTTTGGAGTTGAAATAAAAAATACAAAAAGACTCCAAATCGTAATCTTGAGCTATTTAATTATTATTATTATTTTCGTTTTGTGACATTTAATTTGATTTATTATTATTTTTATTGTTATGTTAAATTTCGTACGCCGACAGGCACATCATAGTTGTTCTACTTACCTATTTATCACCTAATTGTATTTACCTATGTTGACGGAATAAACGAATTTGAATTTGAATTCGGTCAAGCAACATTAAGCCAGGTGAGGGGACCCATTTTCTTTTATTTTCTTTTTTTATCTTGTTTATCTTCTTTTACTATTTTATTATTACGATTGATAATTTTCAAGACTCATCCAAACAGGTCAGTGATAATTCTAAGAGGCGCAATGATAATTCTCCATTCTCTCGCCTGTTCTGGAAACGTAGTATGGTGAAATCAGAGGCATAAATAAGATGACGAACACAGTACCATATTAATCAACGATCAGCCCAAACCCAGGGAGGCGATTCTCCACACATCGTTTGCATCGCGTGCCAGACCCCGGTGTGGCATTTCACACGGCGCCTGCACGCAACACTTCATTATTTGTTGCTCTCGTTTCATTACGGATGAGTTCTAATGTTTAGTGTGATTTCGGTTTAGCTTGGATTATGCCCGGGATACACGGGACTAGTTTTTCAAGCCAGGATAGCGAGCTAGCGCGTCTATCTTCGTTTCCTTTCGTTTACACAAATCTAGCATACTTTCAGGCTAGTAAGCTAGTGCTGACGCCAGGATAGATTTGAATAGCTTGGCCGTTCTATTTTTTAAGCTAGCAGCACCCCCACCACAGATTTTGCTATCCTGGCGTGTATTAGTGGATTGTTTTTTTTTTGACGACTGTTGTCTACTATCATTGCAATAGTAAGTGACTGGCTTAAGGCACTGGTCCCACCGGCGGCTACAAACTATTAGCGAGTAAAACTATAAACTACAAACGAGTGGGCGAGAGGCGAGAAGCGAGTATAGTTTTGCTAGTTTAGACGCTCGGCTATAAGCGAGTGTTTGCGTGCGACGGGCGATTACTCGCTGCACTAGCTCAGCCGGGGGGCTATTCGCCAATGACCTATACGATGTACAGTCGAGGTCGAATATAGTTAGTGTTTAATTTTGTAACTAAGGGACCCCATACATCCCTGTATTTTTTTTTTTTTTTGTTAAATTGTTTACTGTAGTTTTTAAGTATTTTATTTATAATTATTTTACTTTGAAAAAAAATGACTTTCTGCCAAGTTTCTTGCGGCGCATTCTTCTTGGCAATGATGGTCTTTCCGAAAGCGCTGGTAGTTTAAAAAAAATGACGTGTAAAAGTGCCCATTGCGGCCTATTTACTGAATAAATGATTTGAATTTAAATTTGAAAATTCATTTTCACCACACTAGCTAGTTTCAACTCACTGTATTCTTTTCTGAAATAATTAATTTTTTGCATCCAAATTTTTCTTGTCATTCTTTTTAAAATATTCCTTTTTTTCTTCCGTCTCTTCAAAATTGCCACTGCCACTACACACACGTTTTTATAAAATAGGTACATCATCATCGTCATCCGAACTTGACAACAAAGATAGTTCGTATAATTGTTTTAAATTCATTGTATATACGTGCACTCGCATCCACTTTGAAAGGTAGAATGATCGCTCTAATCGCCAAGCAGGCTTCGGCGAGTACCGTTGAGCTAGTTTTATAGTCGATAGCTTATCGCTGCGGTCAACTAGTAAACAGTGGTCCCACCGCCAGCTATCGGCGAGCTCGGCGGTCAACTAGTAAAATTCTGTACTAGAAACAGATGACAATCGGCGGGCGGCTAGTAAAAAATTGTATGGAATTATCGCTTACTCGCCGGGCGGTGGGAGAGTATCCTCGCCGGCAGTGTGAACAGCCAGCTATGAACTATAAAAATATAACTCTCTCTTTTATGTACACGGAAGCGATTATCTTTTGTTCGTTTCTTGGGCTAGAAAATAGCCGATAGCTCATAGTTTACTAGCTCGCGGTGGGACCAGTGCCTAAAATTACTGCCATCATGTACATTCCGTGAGTTCTTAGAAAAACCATCGGGTTTCGGAGAAAATCGGAAGGATTCGTGTAGTAAATAATAAATGACAATTGTTTTTCTGGCTTAGTCGCAATCCATCACGCGAAGAGTACACTCGTTGTGTTTTCATTGATTTATATAGAGCAGTTAAAACCACCACTTACTCATTTATTTAGTTTGTTATTTTTCGGAAATTGATTTCTACGGGAGTCAACTAAAACAGGGTATTTCTGTAAATAGCCTATCACAGGAAATTGTTTATAATACATATATATAAATATTTTGTAAAGAAGCTGAAAGTTTTAAGAAAAGTGTTGGTCGTAAATATTTTAATAAGGTTCAAGACCGAGTTATGGAAACAACGAGAATTTCGAAAAGTACATTAAAAAAATATTAAACGAAAGCAGACCAAAAAATTCATTTGACATCAAGAGAATCAGATACAGTATAACAGCTCTATATATTTCCAAATAAAAGTAGTGTGTTCAGGCGGGGTTTTCTCTATTTAAATTAACGATGGAAGAATTCGAAAATGCTGATTTTGTTTTATTTGTATCATGACAAAAAGTCATATTGTGTTAGAATTAGAAAAAGATAACGAAACTTAATATTATTACAATAAGGTTTATTTTGTACTGATGGATATTATTTAGATAACTTTTTACGGTAACTTTGAAAAGTTTTGCAAGTTGATAACAGAATAGAACCGCATATCACGATCGTGTGTCATCGTCAATTGCCGAAGCAGGCTTCTAAAGTCCGAAGCTTCTTTTAAGAGCTCACGGAGTGTGGACAGCACTAGCATGTGTCGTGTATTAAAGAGCAAAGAAAATGGGTCGGATATGGTTTGTGTATCATCATCATCATCCCAGCCTATATACGTCCCACTCCTGGGCACAGGCCTCCTCTCAGAATGAGAATTCTTGAGCCGTAGTTCCCACGCAGGTCCAGGGCAGATTGGTAAATTCACACATACCATTGACTTGCTTCGCAGGTTTGTGCAGATTGTTTTCCTTCACAACAAAGCTTATGGTTAATTTCAAATGAAATTTACAGATGAATTTCAAAAAGCTCAAGGGAGCGAGCCCGGATTTGAAACCATGACGCTTTGCTCGAGAGGCCATAATTTAAACCACTAACTATTTAACTAGGGTACTAGGGGGGGTAAGGTAGGGGCTTAGCGCATTAAAAATGTTTCAAAAAGTTTTAAAACCGACTGTAAAACTTCACCCACGCTCATGCTACTTAACAGGGTGTTTAAACGTGACCAGGTAGTTTGATTTACAACTTTTTTAGTTCATTTATTGGTGACAAACACAAACTCGTTATTTGACTTGTCTTCTCACTTACGGACTCGGTGGCTATAAAATTTAGTGTGAATGGTACCTCCGGGAAAAGGTACTGGCATGAACTTTCTACACGTTGTTACGAAGTGTTTAAACAATTAGCTGGAGTTATCTTTGAGTTACAAATTCTTCATCTAGGTACTAACGTAATGGCAATAACAAAAAAAAGAGAATGAAAACCATTTATTTACGCATATTTGAAACATAACAAAATACATAAGAAGGAAAGAAACCAAAAATATACCTAAAGTGCAAATAGCATAAAATGTTAAATTTTACAAAAGAACACTAACTTTATGTTTTTTTTTCATTAATTTGAGGAGTTCTAAATAATTATGCCAGTTTTATTTGTTAACCACTTAGTACAATTTGTTTGATTTCGAAGCTAATTCAAAGCTCAGTCGTCCACAAAATTTTCGAAGAATCCTACCTACCGTACGCCTGCCAAATAATATTTAGATACAAAGTTTTAACTTTATTTCTAGTTCATATGAAGATTATAAAATTTGATCTTTACTTTACACTAACATTACCCCGTGGCTTTATGCTTTTGGAAAAATTTAAAATTCGCTAGCTCTCTATCACCTCGGAATATCAAAAAATCCCTTATTGCACCTCTCAAGAATTTTGTGTGCCAAATTTCAAGTATTTAGCTTTCTTAGTTTAGGCAGTACTGTACTTTAGTCCATCAGTCAGTCACATTACATTTATTTACATGTGTTTTTATGTACAATAAAGAGTTTTACAATACAATACAATACATTTATTTAACATTAGCATAATATTTACTGCTGGCCAATGTTTTTGTCCAAATAAACATTATATTACCCTCTTATAGGTTTAAAATAAGAAGATGAAATAAATAAGAACCGTTTACTCCCCATTGGCATTCAAATTCAGTACACAATTATCTCACAACGCACTGTAATACGTGAAATATGTCCACCCGCACTAATTCGTAAAACCAACATTCGTCTTCGGCCGTTGTCGTTCGGCGAATTGTCGTCAGCCGTCGCTCGGTGGTCGAGACTTCGCACCGAGGTGTCTGTCAACAGCTGCCAACCGATAATTGCCAACAAAGCTCTGTATTTACAAACCACCTTAGCACTGTAGGACGTGATTAAAAAAGCACGGACATTTCAGCTTGAGAACGAGTCAACAGTAAAAAATATGCCGTAGCGTTAAATTAATCAAATTGAACATGATTTCATTAAGATTTTTTGCGTATTACATGAGAGGGAATTGCGTCATAAATTATTAAAAAAAATATTTGACGATATGTTTTAAAATAGTCCACCAACTTACGTAAATGTTTAGTATACGGTTTAGCGCGTCATTCGCCATACAGCGCGGTGTTTGCGTTCGCCGTCAGCGCAGGCGCACGCAAACAACCTGATTGTGTTTATAGCCACTTAACGAGAGCCCGCGACAATTCCGATTAGTCGACAAAAAAACTTTACCGTGTATTGGTCTTTAGTGAGAGCTACTTTGTAAATGGCGGGCTTTTGCTAACGAGGTGGAGAGACGCTACATGTCTTAGGGAGTAGTGATCAATTGTTGTCTTCGATTGCTCGCTTTCTCCGAAGATATGTAACGTATTTAAATATGTACACGAGCATTTAGAGCGTTAGTAATAAAAAAAAACTGCGCCAAAGGCCTCCGTATCTTGCAAACCAAATCAATAAACCAGTCATCAGAGTATGAATGTGGTTTTTCTCTGTCAGCTTAAAATATGGAAGGTTTATATTAACATAATACCTACATATACAAGGCGCTGGTTTAATTGGATAGTGTCACATACAAAAAAAAAACACTTTAAAAGTGTTTTTTCAACGGCTCTCCTGGATTTTTTTTATTGTGACACTATCCGGATAAAGCAGCGAAGGTGTCTACAAAATATTTCGGAATCTTTCAGCAGATGGTTGGGTTTATTTACCTGAACAACTCTGTAAATATTTTACAGGATTACTTAATTGTGGTTGACAAATGTTTCCATGCATTGATCAATATTGAAGGTATAGCTACCTACCGCACCGCGTCAAAGGCGTGACTGCGATTTGAATAATTTTTTTTAAGTACTTTGAAGTATTGTGGAATAATTAAAAACAACCTGTATCTATACTTAATGAGCAACGTCTTGGCTTGGCATGGGTGTAATTAAAATACTTTTTTTATGTCAAACATGAGCTAGAGCGGGCTGCTAGTTGTTAACAATCATCACATTGTATTTCATATTTTAACCCGTGTATTTTGTTTGCCAGATGATAAAAACAACCGACGACCGCGCCGAGCCGGACCGGAGCGAAAACCTCGTCAAGCTTACAGCGCCAAACAGCTAGAACGTCTCGAAGCCGAATTCAAACTAGACAAATATCTCAGCGTATCCAAAAGAATGGAACTGTCCAAAGCACTCGGCCTCACAGAAGTACAGATCAAGACTTGGTTTCAAAATCGAAGGACGAAGTGGAAAAAACAATTGACGTCTCGCCTTAAAATCGCCCAAAGGCAAGGATTATTTCCTGGACAAATTTTTGGGCACACTTCTCAAGCGTATTCCCTTTTGAATCCTTATGCATACGCACCACTTAGTTGCGTCTTTACGCCTGTAACGTTACCCTCAAGTCCGCCGTAGATAACTCTGTTTTAGGTTCTTTTGAAAAGAGAAATTATTTAAATTGAAGACTGAAATACGATGGTTACGAAAACTATGTGAAATTTGCGATGCACACGTTAATTTTTGAAGTACGAGGGCTCGATTGTAAACATTGCAATCAAAGTAAAGTCATATCCAGCAAAATGTGTAGGGATTTAAACTCTCATTATCCAAGCGATGTTAGGAAGGATGATAAGAGTACAATCAACACCTTCAAGAGAGTTCATGCCAGGATAAGAAATTAATACCATAAATGTTTGATGCACATCATCATTGCTAGTTGTCTGACGTCAAAAATATGCTTTCTTTTTACCCGACTGCAAGGAGTGGTAATGTTTTTCCACGTTTTATTGAGCAACACTGCGTTTAAACGTGTATTATTACGTTCAAATAAACACTGTTTATGCCATTCACAAGTTAGCTGTTCCATTTTCGTAACATTCATAGTGTGTTAACCATTTTAATTGCGGTGTGAAAAGTACACAGTGATCGACTCGCTACTTTTGTCACATTTCGTGGCCTAAATCGAAGTTGTCAAAATTACTGGTGTTAGAGCAAATATAGCGACGTGTGGGCAACCCAATGTGCTTGACTTGACGTTGGTTAGCTACCATTTTCTCCTGAGCAAATCAGTAAATTTAACTTTTCGTTTAATAGGTAAAAATAATGGATGATGCGATACATAATCGTATTGTACTGAGTCTTCTTTCCTTCTTCTCAGCCTTCCTCTACCAAATTCTTGGTGTAGGCCTCCTTCAACCTCTTCCACTCCGATCTATTTTGGGCAGTTAGAGTCCAGTTGCTGCCCGCCACCTTTTTTATACCATCTTTCCACCTCATTTGCGGTCTGCCCACTGGTCTTTTCTGTTCCCATGGTCTCCAATTCAGAACAGCTCTACACCACGAATCGGTTTTTCGGGCAACATGTCCCGCCCATTGCCATTTGAGCCATTTGATTGTACTGAGTGAGGACCGATATTTGAAACTAGAAAACACCACTCGAAAGTGCTGAATAATTCTGCTGAAGAAGCGTTAAGCAGAGTAATAACAAATTACATTTTTGATTAATTTGAGCTGTAGATTTGTAGCTAACACATCACCCACTTCCAATTTATTTTACTTATTTTTATTCTATTTATTTTTTACTATTTTCCAGGGATATCATTTAAAAATTGTCAATATCGTACTCAGCTTTCTAAAGCTCATTCACAATGCTTCATAATTAAAGAGTGTAGAATCTAAGTCAAACCTTATTTTAAAATAAAATTGGTAGAGTAGGTACTGAGTACAATAAGCTAATCGAAACACAAGTTTTAAATTACTTTCCGCCTTGAGATACGGTAATTAAAATTATAACAATAAGTGCAATTTTCACGATAAATGTAAATTATTTACTTAAAATATTTAAGTTTTAAAAGTAGATACCGTCTTAGCAATAAAATTTACTTAACGCATTCACTGCCACCGACGCATATGTGCGTTTTTGGAACTTTATACATTTTGAACGCACATGTGTGTCGGTGGCACCTGTGGTCACTTGGTCAGTCAAGTCAAGTCAGGTGGCAGTGAATGCGTTAAGCAAAAACCTGTGAAATACGGCTCAGAATCTTACAAGTTCATTAT
Source organism: Choristoneura rosaceana (assembly GCA_037349165.1). NCBI lineage: Eukaryota > Metazoa > Arthropoda > Insecta > Lepidoptera > Tortricidae > Choristoneura > Choristoneura rosaceana. The sequence continues at coordinate 8,599,669 of JAZBNJ010000022.1, forward strand.
GTTAAAAAATGGTTAAAATATGTGCTAGAGAAACTTTAATAAACATATCACAAGTATTTTCTTTTGTTTTATTTATCAAAAACCGTTGCGTTGTAAAAATTGTACAGTCATAAAAACGTGCTCATATTTTGACAAATTTCGAAAATTAACTCGGTGTTAATTCTAGTTTTAATTTTATAGCAATATGAATATGACGTGTGACAAGTGACGGAAGCTAAAAATGGTCTAAATCGGTGTGACGTACTTTATATCTAGATGTTCAACTAGATCATAAAACATTCTTAAAACGGGGAGTTTATATAACTTTGACAATATAGGTGAAGAACTAAAAAATGTATGTTACGTAAACTGGGATTACTTTTGAAAATTTCGGGGGCACTTTGATAGTTTTAAAATAGTTATAAAAACGCAAATATTCATAGCTTGATTCACCGAATGAAGTAAAAAGTTAGGTAATTTATGAAGGTAGTTAATTCACTACCTCAGATGATCTAAAAAAAAATAAGGACATGGCGTAAAAACTGTTTTCCAAAGTAGCCCCTGCATTTTAAAGTAACCCCGTTTTACCAGTACCCTGTATTTTGACATTATTGTCCACTCGGAAATCGATTGGTTATCTGAAATGTGCTAAATGATACATATTTAAAAAAATCATTAAAAAGTTTAGTAGTTATGTACAGTGGGCGAGCGGATAGAGGTTGTCGCAGTCTGCGCCGCCCAGCCCCAGAGCCGCCGCCCTCAGTGCGCCCAGCGTCCTTCCGTGCGTCCACGCCACTCCCGCGCTGGAAACAATCGCACATAATCATCATGGATAGTCTGGGTGACACTCTTTCCCTTCTTGGGTGTGTACAAGAAAAACAGCAGGGTCGGTATTTCTATGTCGGTACTATCCGAGCGGGGAAAAAATGTCACCCGATAGTCTTAGAACTGAGGCCGTATTGCCTAATGTTTTTGACACTCGCGATCGCAATCAAATGACATATTTCGCATACAAAAGCTGTCATTTTATTGCGATCGCGAGTGTCAGAAACGTTAGGCAATAAGGCCTCAGATCTAGTGAGTAAATTACCATGCAAATATTGTATGTCGGGTCCATCCGACCGTCAGTTTGCGGCTTTGCTTAGAGCAGGACTTCCCAACCAGGGGGGCACGCCCCCCTAGGGAGGCGTAGATAAATGTTAGGCTTCGTACGTAATATGTAAGATTACATTTCCAAAAAAATAAAAATAACGAGTAGGTAAATAAGAAATATGCATGTGATTCAATATAAGTGAATTTACCTAAGGGGGGCATGAAAATATTATTTTTAGCTCAAGGAGGCTCGGCGAAATAAAGGTTGGGAAAGCCTGGCTTAGAGGCTTTAGTATTGTATCAACGTAAATAAAGTTTTTGAGTTTAGTTCGAGACTGTTAGCGCTAGAAATATGTAAGTTTACATATTTTAAATACCTTTAAATATTTAATAACACGGAACAAATGGCAAATTAAGATTTTGAAAAAAAAATTACGTATCTACATTCTACATCCCCTCTCCTTAAAATTGGGATAGTATTTTTATCGCCTATCCCATTGTGTGAGGTATGGTTGAATACTTTAAAAATATTACAGGTTTTCTTGGTAATAAAAACCGGCCAGTAAAGTATCGGACACGCACAAGATAGGGTTCCGTCCGTAGTCATTACGGAAAAATCGAGCAATATCTTTCTAAGAATTTTATACCTTAGGCTGCTATTCAATCTTAAACTAATACTTTACTTTAAAATGCTTTAAACTTTAACTAACTACTCGTAAACCGCTATAGTTTTCCTTGCAAATTTCATATTCCTGCTGACTACCATCATGATTTTTTTTAATTTTAAGTACAAACCAATAGTTTAGTTTTTAGAGGGGGGGTGGATACTTGATTTTAATGTAAATTTGTACTTTAAAGTTGAATAACTAAATACCGGAATTTCAGTTCAACTGCTGTATCTAATGATCTGCGCGTGCGAAGTCCCGGGTAAACACTAGTAAAATATATAAATTGAGTGCTTTCTAGTTTCTGTCTTTGACAGCTGTTACGTTCTGAATTCATACGCATGAAAGAACGTTTGCCGTTTGCACGTTCAAACGGGCACGTTGCACGTGCAGGTTTATTCGAAACACGGCAACTGTCAAAGGTTTTAAAAAAACTAGACTATCAACTCGTACTACTACTTTTCTATCAGAACTTACTGCCAAATCGGTAACCAGTACTTGTTCCCATCTTGTATATTCCTTGCTCTCTTATTCCCCAAGCACAGCACCCTGTACAAGCAGGGGGTGGACCGTGGCTTCAGCGCTATCAGGGCATATCTGGCTAAGGTGTTGACGGTCGACATTCTGGAACGTTCCGCATCGCGCTTGAAACGGAACACTTCGTCGACGTTGACGGTGTCGCCACTGTTATCGACCATCTGCATCACTTGGGTCTCTTGAGGGTGCTGGAAAATATTTAAAGTCAAAGTCATTTCAATTGAATTTACAATAAACCTTAAGAAATTTATTGTATCAGGCGTTATTTTGGAGGTTCAATGCAATGAACTATTTATTATAAACAACTAGCTTTTGTTCGCGGCTCCGCCCGCGCGGTATTCGGTTATCGCGCGCTGTTCCCTCGGGAACTGTGCATTTTTCCGGGATAAAAAGTAGTAGGCTACTCACTTTCGGGCCCATAAACTACCTCTATGCCTAAAATCACGTCGATCCGTCGCTCCATTACGGCGTGAAAGAGGGACAAACATACAAACACACAAACACACTTTCGCATTTATAATATTAGTATGGATTAAGTACTTTGCTCACCCGCGACCTTACAGTAGTTCCGTCTATGCTACAAATGAGTAAATGAGTGAATGAGTAAATGGGTAAATGAGTAAATGAGAAAGCACTACTTCCACACTGTAAGAACACACATAAATCGCACAAACTCAACTATCACCACCACCACACTACGCTGACACATTTCGATGCGACTCGAGGTTAGGCAATACACTCACCGCAGTGATACACATCAGCACTTGCAACACAAACATCCCGAAGGACAGGAAGGCGATCCCGGTGAGCGATATATCGAAGAGTTCTGACAGTCCTAGGCCGTGGCTGTCCTTTTCCACATGGACATACTCTTCGTGGACGTGCGCCGGCGGGTGGTAGAGCGGCGGGGGGGGAGGCGGCATCGAGTACTCGTAGCCGCCGCCTGCAACGTGGGGACCTATCACAGGACCAATTAAAATCTATACCTATTATACTACTCAACCCTCTGAACCTGGTACCATTCTTGATCAATGTACTCAATGTACAATCTAGAGGGATATTCTAACAAACAAACTCAACACGGCTACGTTACATTGCTCTATCTTGGAGTTCCAGAGCCTGACTGCTTTATCGCTTTATAATGAGTCTGAACCCTGGATAGGTACCCTATTTGGTCAAAACACACACGTCACCCCAAGGCTTATTTTAAAAAGCCCAAACACGGCTAGTCGAGGTCACTTCATACTATCTTGGATTGGAGTAAAAGTCTCTATTTTCCAGGTCCATCATCAGATCAGCTCGATGGTACAGTATTACTATATTGCCATCTGAATTATGCTTATTTACCAAGTTTCACGTCAATACCACAATAAAACGTGGGTGAAAAGTCAAAGTTCAAAGATTCCGTTGCATACAAAGTGAAGCTAGTCCCACTTTCCGCTAATATTATAAATGCAAAATTTTGTAGGTCTGGTACTTCATCATGTCTAAACCACAGAACCGATTTGGATGAAATTCGGTATACAGATAGTTTGACTCCCGGAAAAGGACGTAGGATAGTTTTTATCTCGGAAAATTGCATAGTTTTCGCGGGATAGCGATAAACGAATTCTACGCGGATGGAATCGCAGGTAACGGCTAGTATCTAATAAGAGCGTATTAATGGTGGATTGTCAATGAGCACATAAGACGTACCCTTTTGCTTTTGCCCGAGGCGCTTATGAACACACGAGCAGGAGGCGAGGGTTGATAGTCGAGTCGAGGGTAAGGATTGCAATCCCGCAAAATATGGGATCACGCATTCCCGGGGGATCCCGCTGCTTTTATTAATTTGCTGGATCCCGCACCTTCAAAGCGCGGTTCCGCGGATCCCTATTATCGATCTAAGAGAAATTTGTGATAAACTTAATTAAAAATACAAGTATAAAAACTTTTGTAAGGAATAAGGTAAAATTAAACAAAACTATTAACCTATGCCAAACATTTAAAGATCAATCTAAGAAAATTTAAAACAGGTTACTACTTATACTTATAATTAATTAATAGAAAAGAAATAATTTCTGTTGCTTAATGCAAGAATTGTTTAATAAAACTTGCTTTTTACACAAAAAACTTTTAAATTTCAATTTCATTTTATAACATAATTTCAATGATTATGTGATCCCGCATACCAAGCCCGCGGGATTGCAATCCCTAGTCGAGGGTCACAGATACGGTGGAACTATAAAATTTCTGATTCATGATATAAAGGTTCCTTGTTAGGACCACAGAACCCGTTGACCTAAAGAGGAGACCAACTCAATCAGTACCCAGTTATAAGCTTAAAGTACAATTCAATAGAATCTAACAATTTTCTACACATTTAACACACCCTAACGTGGGCACGCTTGATTATATATGTCCCTGTTGTTGCAATTATCATCTAAAAGGAATCAAAAAAGAATAATAGTCACATCACAAAGCCTTAGGCAGCCCGGTGTTCATATTAGTAGGCTGAAAGTGTTTACAGGATTGTTAGATTCTATTGAATTGGAGTATACTTCGGGACTAGGTCAATGAGGGCTATCGCGAGTGGATTTTCCGCTAGAGGCGCTAGTGTAGCGTGAGGTCAACGAAGTGTCAAATCTCATAGTTTTTGGGTGAGCTACGCGGGTTTATTTATAATTAGAATAATTTTGTGAATATTTTGCATTACCTGAAATTAATTATGGCAATTATGCGATAAGGGGCAATGAACGTTTGTAATTTGAGACAGTTTTGTCTTTCGAAAATTTTTGTCCTCCCTTTTTTCCGAGCAAAACGGGATTACGCAATACTGTGGTTGCTCGGTATTTTTATGGTACTGTTTTAAGATGTATTAAATATGATTTTAATCTAAACTTTGTTTTCACGCCCGTTATAACAGACTTTTAAAAACCTCAAGTAACAGTGGCGCCATCTAGTGAGAGAAAAAACGATTGCCCTCATTGGTGTGAATTGTCCCGTGATATAAATTTATTAAAAACCACGAGCTTTGCGGTGAAGGAAAACATCGTGAGGAAACCTGCACAAACCTGCGAAGCAATTCAATGGTGCGTGTGAAGTTCCCAATCCGCACTGGGCCCGCGTGGGAACTATGGCCCAAGCCCTCTCATTCCGAGAGGATGCCTGTGCTCAGCAGTGGGACGTATATAGGCTGAAATGATGATGATGATGATGATTTATTAAAAAAAAAAAGCTCCAACTCTTACTATATTTGGAGACGTCATGTGCCGGATGTTCAGGCTCAGCGTACGAAGTGACGTCGCCGCCTTCATAGAACTCGTAGCCGTCTCTGGTCTGCAACTGGACCGAGGAGTTGACGGGTGCAGCCACGGCTGGGACGGCAGAGCCCGTCGCTGCGTTATAATGGCGGTACACGTCGTTGAGAGCTGCTACCCTGGTATGAAACACAACGAAGTAGAGGTAAAGCTCTCTTTACCCTTACTTCACAAAGCCATAAACCAAGTCGAGTGTAGTATTCCCAACTTTCAAGAGGGTGGTAACTAAAGAGTTGGTTTTTCCACATGGGAAAATTACAGTAGGTAATCGTCACTTGGCATACAGGTGGGCCAGTGTGGTCGGAAGTGAAGATCGGTGTGGTCGGTGTGGTGGAAAGTTTTATTGTGATAAGCGCGTAACACATTTAGAATTTTCCGCGCATTCAAATGATTTAACCGCCATTACTTGGTTGACTGACTGCACCAGCTATGTTGGGCGGGTGGGTTCGTCACGTTTTGACGCCAATATGATGACACAACCCCAATAATGATGATGATTTTTTTTTACAAAACTGGTTAAATGGAGTCATGAGAGTTTATTGGATCAATTACTGGGTAAGCAGATACTAGATTGCATCGCGGCACCGCGCCACCCCTTCCTCCTTCCCACACCAATGTGCTGCCTGCTCAATGCACGCAGAAATTTGGTAAACCCTCTATGGGGCGTTAAAGCAAGCAAACCAAACTATCTCCTGCAATATTCTTAACCAATTTGAAAACGCCTGGAAGGTTTTAATAGCCTATAGGTATAACCATACTTAGCCAGCCAGTCCTGGTAGTTAGCAGAGCCAACATCGAACAAGCCGTTGGCACGAGGATCCGGGGAGCGGCGGACAAGGCTGGTCCCTTCAGCTTTGAAGGCCATGCCGAGGCGACTCTGCAGCACGGGTTTACCCATCTCTTCGAGTATTTGCTCGGCAAGGAAGTTGCGGCAGCGATATTCGTTCATCATTTTTCTAGATAAAACACAAGAATACCTAATTATCCGAAAAAAACCGCACACCTCAGAGTGTGTGTGGCTCTGTACAAATTAGTAGATCATAGGAATATCTAGGAGAGCCGTGCTCTTGAGCAAAATGTGGGCAGTGTGGGCTCATTTTAGATCATTTTGTCAATAGCCTAAAATAGAGAGATATGTCTGTCTCTCTAATTGTGGTGTCTTTACTATACTAGATACTCAATTTAAGTACCTAGGATTAAGTTCCTGGTATAGTGAAGACACCACAAATAGAGAAACAGACATATTTGTTTATGTAAATAACTGATCTATCTAAAATGAGCCCACACTGCACCGTACATTTTACATAGTGAAATGATTTTTTTGATCTTGAAATTTCTGAAACTGCTTGTTTTTAGGACAACTGGAAGTTTTAAAGTTTTTCTCGTTACTCGTATTCCACGGCAATCTGTATCTATAGAAAATATTTTTAATAACTGTAAGTATCTTTTGTTTTGCGTTTAATTATAGTTTGATTTTTTTCTACTGTTCAGTGGTGGAGTAGCAGAGCTGATTGTTTCGTAGTAATTTCTACTCTTGATACTCCACGTGTTTCTGAGAAAAGGAGTCTTGCCAGAGGGATAGACGGACAAACGCACAGACAACAAAGTAATCCTTTGTTCAACTGTGGATGTCTTCCGACTGATGATAATGACGAATTAAATGTACTTGCCTGTGATAATCCAGCGTAGAAAGCGCCGCGTCAATGGATCCATTGACAGAACCAGCAGTATCACTGACTATACTAGAATTCCCACCATGTTCCACCATGAAGTAAGTGGGCATCAGATCAGTGCGTAGAAAATCATTGACGTTCAAATCACTTTCAAGGGACATAACAGAACTCAAAAACAGAAGACTAACGGTTTTAAACATTTCTACTATCGTTATTTGTCTAAATAATGTTGACTAAACGAAAGATGCCGCGAGAGTGTCACGAATGTTGAAGCTGTTAGATATTATTCGGGGTATGGACCGGAAAATTTGCTTGCAAGAGCGATCGCATCGCGTCTAAATGGTCTAACTGTTTGTAAAGAAAGAGTGCATTATGTTGCGCTAAAAAAGTAACGTTGATCTGCAAAAAACCCGCCAAGAGCGTGTCGTAACGCCCAGGACAGGGTTCCGTAGCCGTTACGAAAAAAATCAAACGATTTAGTTCTAAGTTTCGAAACAGGTATATTTTATAAGTTAGTTTGCTATTTACTCTTAAACTACCTACTAATAATTCCCAAGAAAATTTAGCCGTAATAGTTTTCCTTGTTAATTTGATTATTTACAACCATCATATTTTTTTTTCATTTGGCATGACATGGCGATGCAGACCCAAAATCTAATGCGAAGGCCGTAGAAAAGTCAGATGATGTTATTTGTATTTTGTTCAAATGTGTATTTCTGTAATTTTTTTATGTACTGCCTAACTTTATTGCTAAACAAAAATTATTCTAATTCTTGTTCAATAATGCTTGATTGTAGTTTTAATTTTATTTTATTTACGACATAAATTGTGTACTTTTTACGTGTGTTCTGAAATAAAGATTAATTAAATTGGGGTTCCAGAATTGATGGTATAATAATTACGCAGGAAAAAACTAAATTAATTTACAAGTAAGTAATTATGTACTTTATTGCACACCGTCACAACGTGCGTTACTTTTATGCATGGCGTAACGCCATGGAACTCCCGGAACGTGTCGCGCTTTATCTTAGTATTTTTTTGTTCGATTGACAAAAGAAAAAACGTGTCCTATATTTTTTAATCATCTAAATAACGGACTAATTTATATTTAAGGACATTGGCCATTTTATTGCTGATGCTTCAGTGATAAGCTTAAAAAGATGGCAAACTATTTAATCTTTCTTCTTTATTTTTTACCCAGGAAACTAAGCTTATATGATAAATAATAGCACAAGTATACTACTAGTAAAAGTACTACATAGCATCAGGGCTACTATGAAACTCGAAACTCGAAGTTTGTGTCGTGCGGTCCCTCTGACACGCTATTTAGTACGAGAGCGAGAGGGATCGCACGACACGAATTTCGAGTTTCGTAGTAGCCCTGCTGCTCCCGCGACTCCGACCGCGTCGAATTATCGCTATCCCGCAGGAACTCTGCTTTTTTCGGGATAAAAACTATCCTATGTCCTTCCCCTGAACCCAAAATATCTGTATACCGAATTTCATCTAAATCAGTTCCGAGGTTTAGCCGTGACATATAACAAACTTACAAACTTTCGCATTTATAATATTAGTGGAAAGTGGAATAAGTATGACGCTACCCTGTTAATAAGTTTTAAAAACATCCCCTTTCTCCATTGGTTAAGTGCCGGTGGGGAAAGGATCCTTTGTTGTATTACAAATGTACGGATGTCACCCGCGCGACTTGACGTGTGAACAAACCAGTCTGCGAGATGCATTAGGATCCTTTTAGAAAAATCTACTGCTTTAATTTGTAACATGAATCTTTACTAATAGACACCAGATAAATATTTTGAAAACAAAATTGACAAAGCATTAGAATCTAATTGTTTAAAAACAATAGAAAAACTAAAGAATACTTTGTTACATTGTCATAAAGTCAAAGTCAAATTCAAAATCTCTTTATTCAATTTAGGCTATGATAAGCACTTATGAATGTCAAAAAATCTACCACCGGTTCGGAAAAAACCTCTGTTGAGAAGAATCCGGCAAGAAACTCAACGAGGTATTTTTTTTTAAAAAACAGATTCACAATATTTATAAATGATAGCTATGTACTATGCATTACGAGTATTTAACACATTAGAATCTTGTAAAAACAATAGAAATGGTTGTAAAAACAATAGAAAAACAAAAGAATACTTTGTTACATTGTCATAGATTCCTAATACCCTTGAACTTATTATGTACATTCTAGTGCACATTGGGCCGCACGAGGATAGTAATAGGTATTCATAAATGTCCTACTAATGTGAATGTGAAAGTATGTGAGTGTGTGTATGTATTTGTATTTTTGTTACTCCTTCACGCTAAAACGGCTGAATGGATTTAGATGAAATTTGGCCTGGAAACTACTGAATGCCACTTTATAAAATAAAAAATATGAATAAAATACGTAATCCTTAGAAAAATATAAGTACTTATTTTTTTCGTAATGGCTACGGAATCCTATTTTGGGCGTGTCCGACACGCTGTTGGCCGGTTTTTATCCCGAAATTCCGGCGGGATCAGAATAAACACAAACGTATGTACAAACGCTATGATAAAGCAAGAAATTCGGCACCAGGTGTTGCAACTTTATTGAAATCTACGATGTACATAAGTGATTTTTGAAGATTCCCAATGGGAATTTAGACAAATCCCAGAATCATAATCCAACTTCCAAGATGGATGTAACATTAACGAGAGCGAAACTGCGTTTAAGTCTAGTACTATCCCACTAATATTATAAATGCGAAAGTTTGTAAGTCTGTTTGTTTGTTACTTCATCATGTCCAAACCGCTGAACCGATTTGGAGTCCCGGGGAAGAACGTACTTAAAATAGTTTTTATCCTGGAAAATTGTATATAGTTCCCGTGGGACCACGATAACCGAATTCTACGCGGACGGAGTCGTTCGAGTGAGTATATGTGTTTGTTATTCTTTGACGCGTAGATAGCCGGATCCATGGATCTCGCGAACACAGAGGATCTTTTTATTCTCATCTATCTCCACAAGATCGGGATAAAATCCCAAAATCTACGCAAACTCTTGAGCTCGGATGTAGCGAATATTCGTATCCACATCCACAATCGTGGCACATCCGTATCAATTTAGAAATCTGCATTCGCATCCGCGATAACCAATGCGGATGTTCATGCGAATGGGGATTTTGTTGCAGTCGTGGACAAGAATGAAGTATTGGAGTTTTTGAGTCTAGATATCAATCGGCTTGGATTTATTGTTGCTTGGGTACTTGAGAGCACGTAGGTATGTAATTTATTGTTTAGTTTTATTTGGTATCCTAATGATGCCATCTGTTGCCGAGTAGGTGATTTATCAAATTCCAACCAGCCTACAATTCTGAACTCATAGCGCCCTCTTCTATCGAATAGGCGAATCACATTAGTCATTTCTTGACACAATATAATTAAAAAAAAAAACAATCCAAAATGTTAAAACACTTTACGAGAAGTAATTGATTTCTCCGAAACTATCATAATTATTTAGATTAATTTTGCAAGTAAAGAAAATTCTGTCTTTAAAAGTTGATCTACTTAACTTGCATTAAAATAAAAAAAACATCTTTTCGATAGTAAAGCTCTACGGTAAACTCGAAAGATGCCGGACGATGATGCTCATCTTGTGTTACAAAAACTTGACGCAAATCGAATGTCTTTTTAGTGATGTTTAAGTGGCGTCATCTACACTTCCTGTAGGCAACAAGACAACAAACGAACCAAACTTGTAGTTACAGCTGCAAAAAAATTACAGATGTCGCTGTTGACCATGAAATATTTGCTCCGGGTCTTTAAACTGTATTTATGAGTAGAACCTCCTTGTTATCAACTTGGTATATAACAACTATGAAAGGATGGTAGTGGTTATTAAAAAACAATGTTAATTTGTTTAAAATTCCACTTTCACCAACATCGTAATATTACGAGACCAAAGACAATTTTCGCAAATAAGGCGATTTTGTCTTTCGACTATCTGTCAAAATCTTTTCTTTATTTTTAATCTGTGCTGTGAGCCTGAATGTGAGTGAAATAGGTAATCAATCAATCGAGTTTCATATGAAGACTAATGACAAATACGTAGTTCTAAGCGAGAAATGTAAATAAAGAACGTTTCGTTCGTCGCTCCGGATTCCATATGATGAGCACAAATGGCAACGGTCGCCGTGGAGGTGCCAAAATGCCAGACGTTCGCAGAACCATGGAAGAAGGAGACTGTGTCAACGATATGGAGAGCCCCGAGTTGGATTTCGTTTATGACGACTGCGACACCCAGGCCAACGAGATAGCGGAGTTATACAGCTACACAGAACACCCAGAATTTCAGCTTAATGTCAAGGCATTCGAGGATATAATGGAAGAGTTTAATCTTCCGCCCAGTTGGCAGAGGTTGTCTAATAAACAACAAAGAACGGTTGTAATGAAGCTTTTGGAGCATTTGGACGTTGCGGTGAATGAGATACGAATGCGGGCGACTCGTTGCATACTGTATCTGGCGCAGGGCTGCTGGGCAGAGATGCAGTCGGATGCGGAGCAGTCCCATTGGGCGCGGGTCAACGTGATGACCTTATACGACATGGGAGTCTTCGTTGCTTTCGTCGAACTACTAAACCTAGAAATAGTGAAAAGCAGTTCTGCTGTAGCTTCAAGGAAACTTGCAGAATCACTAGCAGATTCCACCAATCTGAGAGTAATTTTATCAGTTCTGTATTTAATCACTGAATACATGAGAACTGAAAAAGAGAACCCAGAGTCAGAATATGCATACTTAGTTAAGAACTTTAAAGAAGAGCTTGGAACACCATTTGGAGATGAATTATTACCGGTCAAATTGTTAAGTATGGTGACACATCTTTGCGCTGGTACTACTCCCCATTTCCCTATGAAAAAAGTTTTGCTCTTGTTATGGAAAATACTTCTAGTATACTTAGGAGGCACAAAAGAGCTGAAAGAGAGGAAGGCTATACTTCGAGAAAGGCATAACTTGGAACCTATAACAGAGGATGCATTGGAAATAATAAGGCAAATGCGTGCCAGCTCTCCACCCCCCAGTGCAGCTGATATGCTTGAAAATCAAAACTCTGGACAGAGAAAGTTAAAGGAAAATGAGAGAGCTCTACGAAGACAAACTTTTATGAAACAAACCTCCCTGGATGAATCTGATGAACAAATATTTGTGGACAAAGATGAAACTGGTAATGGATCAGAAGACTATTCAATGGAATTTCAGACTATGCCCACAGACAGCACTCAAAACCTCAATCAAAATCAGAACTGCCCATATTACATGTACTTGAAACAGTTTGAGAGTCCTCCACCACCACCTCCATTGCCTAGAAGCCTACCCTGGCAGTCCAAAGTTAGACAGAAGGATATTGACATGTTTCTGGACAATGTAAGAGTCAAATTTGTGGGGTATTCTCTGCCAGGAGACAGGCAAACTATTGATGGTCTCCCGCAACCCATCCATGAAGGAATTGAAATACTGAGAAAACACATGTACACAAGTCTATCTGAGCTGCAAATAGAAAGGGAGATTGAAATAGCACGTAGTCCTCTTACAAGGGGAGAGAAGGATGTAGAAGAGACAGAAACAGAAATATTATATAGAGCCATGTTGCCAAACCTACCACAATATGTGATTGCTCTTTTAAAAATTCTCTTAGCAGCTGCCCCAACCTCAACTGCAAAAGCTTACACATTCAATATTATGTCTGATCTTCTCCCTGAAGAGATGCCCATGACTGTTCTTCAGTCTCTGAAGCTAGGCATTGATGTGAACAGACACAAAGAAATAATTGTGAAGGCAATCACAGCAATATTACTTCTTCTACTTAAACATTTTAAGTTAAATCATGTATATCAATTTGAATTTATGTCACAACATCTAGTCTATGCAAACTGTATGCCACTAGTACTGAAATTCTTTAACCAAAATATCTTGTCATATGTTGGAGCTAAGAACTCAATACCCATATTTGACTTTCCAGCTTGTGTCATTGGAGAACAGCCAGAGTTGACAAAAGAATGTTTGGACATTGGAGATTCATCTGTTCCATATTCTTGGAGAAATGTATTCTCTTGCATTAATTTGTTAAGAATTCTTAACAAGTTGACAAAGTGGAAGAATGCAAGGATTATGATGCTTGTGGTTTTCAAAAGTGCACCTATATTGAAACGCACACTTAAAGTCAGACATGCTTTGATGCAGTTTTATGTACTGAAGTTGTTGAAGATGCAAACAAAATACTTGGGACGGCAATGGAGGAAAACAAATATGAAAACAATTAGTGCCATTTACTCTAAAGTGAGACATCGCTTGAATGATGATTGGGCATTCGGTAATGATGTTGATGTTCGGCCTTGGGATTTCCAAGATGAGGAGTGTGCTCTGAGAGTCAGCGTTGACCGCTTTAATCAAAGGAGATATGGCAGTGGTGGCGAAATTGAAATGGATCTGACACCTGTTGACACTGATATAAATAGTGTTTTAGAGTCTAATGTAGAGTTGGATGAGGACTTTAAAGACAACTATGAACTGTGGCTGGATCAAGAAGTGTACAATAATGAAATAAATTGGGACATCTTACTCACCGCGTGAAACCTCGCCAACGCAATATGACATTAAGAGTTCGCAATACAAGTATTATGACTATGTTGACAATCAAAATTTGCATGCAAACATTTTTTTGTAGTATTTAATGCATTTTTTTTTCATAAATTTGTTTTATGTACTTCTAGGTAATTTTCTTGAATTTTTTTTCATTCTTTAGCTAAAAGTGTTGAGTTCTTTGCTGAAGCGTCCTATAAATTTCACAAGATTATTAATGTTACATCAGATGTATTGGAGAAACGCAAATACTCAAGAATATCAATGCAACCCTGTAGTCATCTGCGTAAGTGTGTCAAAATATAGTTTAGCTCCATGCTTATGTGATTATTTTGTAGAAATTCTACACAGTAGTAATGTACAGAATACTTTCTTTTTTTATTACTGGCTACTAATTATTGTAATTTTGATAATATAAAAGCAATAACAGGCTGGCTCATTTGATAATAAAACTTTGATCCATTAACTTATTGGCCCCAGCATGTACATCAATTGGTGAAAAATATAATGTTATGAACTATTTGTGTTGACAGTCAAAAAATTCAAAGCATTATCATCAATAAATTTTTGTTATTAGCTGTGTGAATTTTATACTAATTTTAAAACATGTTTATGCTTAGATACATTCAAACTGTAGATATAAACTTTTTTAACCGACTTCTAACTGATCAAGTACTCGATGTGTTTGTATATATTTTTTTATTTACGTTAAACCAATTTTTAGCTTACTAAAAATATTCGATTCGCCTCAGAGGTGTTCCTATAAATACTTGGTTATGATCTGATGATGGGTTTATATTATTTTTCACCTATGATGAGTTCTGTGACGTTTCGAGTTTGACAGTTTTAGAGATGTATCATTGATCGAGTGAACCATAGATTTTTCTAAGAGTTATTAGTACTTATTTTTGAAAACGTTGCATTATATTAAAAAATATATATTTATTTTCCAGTTTTTCGCCCACCGGGCCACTCTCTCGTTCTCGCTCGAAATAATCCCTCAAACGAATTACAAACTCCCGACTCTGGGAGTTCAAAACACTCTTTTTTGGACTGTTTCAGCATTTTGCCAAAAAATAACAACAAACTTAACGAGAAACAGTAACAAAAGTCAACAACAATAATAATAGAAATGAACAATAGCAAATACAATGCAAAGAAAATGCAACGGAAACTCAACTCGTATACACGGCAGACGTACTCGTACTTACTGACAATGATACTGACAAGTACTGGCCACAAGAGGCACAAGATGGTTGCGGCCGCGTCGCAAATAGCCGCGTTTATAAAATTTTGCAAGTTTTGTAAA
This sequence comes from Choristoneura rosaceana, assembly GCA_037349165.1. Lineage (NCBI taxonomy): Eukaryota > Metazoa > Arthropoda > Insecta > Lepidoptera > Tortricidae > Choristoneura > Choristoneura rosaceana. The sequence continues at coordinate 8,614,851 of JAZBNJ010000022.1, forward strand.
TATGTAAAATATCTAAGTTCACTGTTATCGAATAATGAACCGCTGCAATTGCCGATAATGTTGTGTCACGTCACTACTCTGTTCCGTTTCACACATTGCGTTATATAAAAAAAAAAATATTTTTGTATCGTATCAATGGAGGCTATTTAACAGACATTGATATTGCTATATATTTTAAAAAATAACAGTTTTAAATTTTTTTGATTAATTTGTTTCAAAATAGAAATTATTTTTAAAATATATTTTGCGAACATAGTATGCGTAATTCGGAAAATTTTCAAATGTCACAGAACTCATCTTAGGTGAAAAATACAATAGTAAAGTATTAAACTTACAGTTAGTGCTTGGAAGTCGGTTTTTTGTTTAAAATTAAATATTAGTATAATTAACAATGAATTGTAAAATCTTGTAATCATGTAGCACTATCAAATAAAAAGAGACATGTACGAAAGGATTAATATTAGTTTGGTCGTCTATTCCATCTCCAGTGGTAATCAAATTCCAAGTTGTAAGAACCAGTTTGTATTTTATTATGTTATGAACATAATTATTTTCTACCTTCAATATAAAATTTTTCAAGAAGCCTCTTTTAATAAATAGTTTAAAAAAACGAGACTTATTTCTTTAGAAAGTTAAATTTTTTTTAGGCTCCGTTCCTCTACTGTAGAAGCCGTGGTGGCCTAGTGGTTTGACCTATTGCCTCTCAAGCAGAGGGTCGTGGGTTCAAACCCTGGCTTGCACCTCTGATTTTTCGAAATTCATGTGCGGAATTACATTTGTAATTTACCACGAACTTTGCGGTGAAGGAAAACATCGTGAGGAAACTTGCACAAACCTGCGAAGCAATTCAATGGTGCGTGTGAAGTTCCCAACCGCACTGGACCTGCGTGGGAAATATGGCTCAAGACCTCTTGTTCTGAGAGGAGGCCTGTGCTGTGCCCAGCAGTGGGACGTACGTATATAGGCTGGGATGGAAAGTGACTGTCCGTTACTTCCTCACGCTAGATCGCTAGAACCGATTTAGATGAAATTTTGTATGGATATAGTTTGAAACCCCGAGAAGAACATAGAACATAGGATAGTTCACAGATTACTAAGGGATACTATATACATACGTATGAATAGTTCTCTGAAAATTGTGTAGTTCACGCGTGATAGGTAGAGGTAGCATAGGAAAGAAGGATTTTAAATAGTTGGGGCCCTATTTTATTTTTTGATCCATGGACTTTGGTCAAGGGCGGATTCAGGATTTTTTTCTGGGAGGGGCACAAGGGGGTTCTGTTATATTCATATTTTAACTCTGATAATTTGCTTTGCTTCTAAGTATGTACTGTGGAGAAATACCATCTGGGGGGGCACGTGCACGTGCCCCCTTCCCCTCCCTGGATCCGCCCCTGACTTTGGTTACCTACATAACTACGCCATGTCGAAAGAAAACCACTATTTACACCGGTAACCCTGTAAATAAATGGAAAGAATAAATAAACGTGATACTTGTCGTTATATAGTACTATTATTTTTTTATTTTTCAGATTAGCAGGGCCGGATTTAGATGTCTGGAGGCTTTGGGGGAACAAACCATTGGAACAAACAATTACATTTAAACCAGGACGCACATTGCCGAACAAAATCCCCTTCAAAGAATGTCAGAACTATTGATTTGTTTGCGTGACAAATAAAATCATCTCACACAAAATAATTAAAATAATACGAGACGAAATTTGAACCTAGTCTTTACTCTATTACGGGCGAATTTCGCTAGCGGCAAAACTCCACAACGCTTGACACTTGACAACAACGTACTGAGAAAAAAGAAGGCCACTTTTACCAAAGTGGCAGGCGAGCATTCTACCAACCTATCTACCTACTATCGACCTACCGATCGACCTATCGACCAACCTATCCCGGTGATCTGAACCAGTGATTTTAGGCCAGTGATTACCAAAGTGGCGCTCATTTGGCTCGGACATATTTGGGCGCGCGATTTTGAATCTACAGGTATAATTCATCAAAGGGAACAAAGGAGAGGCCCTACCCTCGCCCTGATTGAAGTGAACAAATATAGATGAACTAGCTTTTGCTCGCGGCTTCGCCCGCGTGGAATTCGGTTATCGCGCGCTGTTCCCTCGAGAACTGCATTTCTCTGTCACTGTCACTCTGGCTCATAAATCAACTCTATGCCAAAAATCGCGTATCCGTTTTGGCGTGAAAGACGGACAAACATACATGCAAACACACACACATTCGAATTTATAATATTAGTATGGATAGTTGTTTACTAGTGTAGTGTATACCTACTAGTCGGAATAAAAAAAAACCGATCTCTATTTGGGGGGGCCCTCTTTTGAAAACTCCCCGGGGCTGCAGGGCTACTATGAAACTCGTGTCGTGTAGTCCCTCTGACACTTATACTATTTAATACGAGAGCGAGAGGGACGGTACGATACGAACTTCGAGTTACGTGGTAGCCCTGCTGTTGGCCGTTTGCTCTCCCCTAAATACGGCCCTGCAGATTAAGTTGCGGCCACATGCAATCGGTCGATTGCAGCGAAAAATCAGAAGGGCTACTCCGAAACACAAAATTCGAAGTTCGTGTTGTGCGATCTCTCTCACACTTATACTATTTAATACGAGAGCGAGAGGGATCGCACGACACGAACTTCGAATTTTGTGTTTCGGAGTAGCCTTCTGGCATTGTGATATTGTTGCTTGAATAGTATAGTCTGTGACTGTCATGTCATGTCATGTCAAATTGTAATATTTAATACACAGCACCGCACAAGCAAAGGGCTTATGAGTGATCTAATTTGACAAAAATGAATAAAATCGTCACTTTTCTGATAGTAAGCTTTAATTAATGGAATCCTAATCAATCTTAAACGTCCGGTGCTCATTAAAAAAAAGTGTTAACTCCACTGTTGGTAAGTCTGATAACACGCATCAAGTATATAAGCCAACGCCTACTTTGTGGGGAAGTGATTTGTCAGTGAATTGTTATTAGACTCATTCTAAAATCCCTTGCTTTAGCAGCGCCATGGCTGAACTAGCAGCATTGCTTCAAACGGAGATTCCCGAGGGTCGAAATCACTTGACCGACAGTCACACGAATCTGGAGCGTGTGGCGGAGTATTGCGAAGCGAATTATTTCCAGTCAGAAAACAAGCGTCTAGCATTGGAGAGTACGAAGAACTACACAACTCAGTCCTTGGCTAGCGTGGCTTACCAGATAAACACTCTAGCATACAATTTCCTTCAACTATTGGAGCTGCAAACCATGCAATTAGCAGAAATGGAAGGGCAAATGAATCATATTGCCCAAACCGTGGCTATTCATAAAGAGAAGGTGGCGCGGAGAGAGATTGGGGTGCTGACTGCTAACAAAGTCACCAACAGGCAGTATAAGATTATTGCACCTGCCAACCCAGAGAAACCCATTAAATATGTGAGGAAGAGCATTGATTACACAGGTTTGTATCAAAGTAGGTACTTGCCTACTAAAACTTATTTATATTACATTAGCTTGTGCCCGTGACTTTGTGCGGATTTAGGTTATCGTGCGGTGGCGCCCTCTACCGGAATAAAAGGCATCCTATGTTGATCCTTGGGGTTCAAACTACCTATGTACCAAATTTCATCAAAATCGGTCCAGTGGTTTCGACATGAAAACGTATCAGACAGACAGACAGTTACTTTTGCATTTATAATATTAGTAGGGATTATACGCAATGGTGATAGCATGCATAGGGTTTGATTCCAGGGTAAAGACATACCTAGTAGGCATCAGTGGTGTGGCTTAAGACATTACTGAAATAAAGCCGAAGTAGATTTCAATTACACAATGTCATATTGTGTCATAGAATGATGTGCATAGTATGACATGTGATATTGTATCATATTTATGTGTAAGTGCTCTAATGGTATTGTCAACAACAGAATGGATGACTTCAAAGTCAAAAGTCAAAATCTCTTTATTTAGGCTATTCAATTTAGGCTATAACAAACTTTTATGAACAGCAAAAAAATTTACCACCGGTTGGGAAAAAAACTGTTGAGAAGAATCCGGCAAGAAACTCGATGAGGTATTTTTTTTTAATATTCCTAATTATGTTCATGTAAATTACTAATTTTAATTTTCTTCTAGTCAAGATTTATATAAATTAAGTATAGGTATTATAATATAAAAGACCTAGATGAGAATCATAAGTTTTATAATTTTCAAAATTATTTAAGTATTTTATATAGTATATTTGGCATTGATACACACAATTGATTTGTTCTTTTTAAAGTCTGCTACGACTCATAGAGGATGTGAAGCACAAAATATGCATAGGTATTAAAGATTTTCTCAACACTGCTTGCACTACATTGGTATCAAATTACGTAATCAATATTTACAACAGAATCTGTGGTTGGTTATGTAGGAATGTGACCTCCAAGCTTTCTCTAACTGACATAGTTGTATATTTCATCACAATATTATCATATCATTATAGTGTGTGTACAATAAATTAATAAATAAATTATGTAGGTGGTATGTCATTATTGAATAAAACTGACTTGTGATCTGATTAAAAATAGGTAACCTAGTTTGGATTTCTTTAATCATTTCTGATTTCCACAGAAAAACATTAGTGTAAGAAATGTTGATTTTTATACCTGATTGATTAGTCTTAACACTTTTCCATGAAAGTATATACATATAATATATACTATGCAAGGGTGATCTTTCTTTTTTTGGTGATTAGTTCGATATTTATGTATTTTATTAATCTCCGTTATATTTAAATAGCACAAATTGGTTATTCTGTTCGATAACATGCATCAACAGCCTTTCAAAATCAAAAAGAAGTCAAAAGTATTTAAGTATTTTGATTTATAAATATACAAATAAATTGTCGATTACTGTATTGTTTTATGTTATTTTCAGCTTTGGATGATATTGGGCATGGGGCGCGCTGGAACAGCGGCGGTGGCACCCCGCGCGGGCGCCGCTCGGGCTCCACGCCGAGCGCAGCGCCCCTTCCGGCGCCCACGACGAAACCCCCGACGCCGCCGGCCGCCGTTCGCGCCGCGGCCGCTGCCGCCAACACGGGCACACTGGGGCGAGGGACTCTCGGTATGATCTTGTACTGACCTGGTGTAAAATTAATACTTCATCATCGCTACAACATTTCTGATGCCTATGGATACAAATAACTTATAGACAACCGTTATGAAGTCAAACCTGACACATTGCAAAACTATGAAGTTTCTGAATATTAACAATTATGAATCATAGATAAAAATGCAATGTTTAGTGTTTTTTTCAATGGTTGACATCCATATACTTAATATTATAAATGGGAAAGTGGGTGTGTTTGTATGTATGTCCGTCTTTCGAAACGGAGGGACAGATCGACGTGATTTTTGGCATGGAGATAGTTTATGAGCCTGAGAGTGACATAGGCTACATTTTATCCTGGAAAAATGCAGTTCCTGAAGGTACGGCGCATGATAACTGAATTCCACGCGGGCAATGCCGCAGGCAAAAGCTAGTTAATAATAAACAGGAAGTTAGCAATATAGCGCCCAGGCACTGCAATTTACAAAAGTTACCCCTATCATTATCAGTTCAAAGTTATATCTCTAAAACGGTTAAACCAGTTTTAATGAAAGTTCATTACAAACCATCTTGATTAAACTTGCTTTAGATTAGAAAAACCGTATCAACATCGATCCATCTATTTGTGGGCTAGGGTGCCCCAGGCCCCGAACAGATAGATACACAAAACTGTCAAGTTTATAGACCCGTCTTTTTGCGTCAGGAGATGAAAATAAAATAAAACTAAATAGCCTCTATTCATTAATGTGTTTAACACACACTTAATAAAATTAAAGTTAATTGACACCTCCTCCAGGTGTCATTTCTTTCAGTCTCTCATTACTCTTAGATGAACTCGTTAATTATAAGTTGCCTAGATGGCGCTAGGGTTTGTTAGGATTATCCTAAAACAGTCTGGTTGCAACAATGAGCGCAGCCGCCTGGTACTCTTGCTGTAATTAGTGCTGGTTCTAGGCAAGTCGTCCCGGGAGTACCGCACGCCGCCGGCGGTGGCTCCGCCGCAGGTGCCTTCGCACTACGCGCCCAACTACCCGCGCCGCCCGCCCGGATACTCCACGCTGCCTGTCGTGCAGCCGCAGGTACTTTCGCTATCAAATCAGAATTGTCTAGTATACATACTCATAGTAGTAGCCATGATCTATACTTGGTTTGGATAGGTATTTAAAAAAATGTAAACAAAACAACGTCAATTGGTGTCTTATATAGTGAAATTCCCCCATTTACATTTCTCTATAGAAATACACTAGTCTAGTTTGTATTTATACTAATAGATAAGTAAAATGATTAAAATCCTTGAATGTATGTACCAAATTTGGCAGCTGAAGTTTGTTTACATTTATTTAATTACCTAAACGTTTCAAGTAAAAGAGTGAGATGGAAAAAGAGTTCTTACTTAATACATCGCACATGAAATCAAAACATTTTGTGATTTACAAAAAAATACTCGATTTTTCCGTATACTTAACACAAAAGCGCTAAATTTTTGAGTTGTAACAGTTTTTGATTTCATGTGCGGCATGTTTTCTTAAGATGGCATGAAAAACAGTCTTGTTCTCTTTGAAAAGAAAGAAAGATAAATTTTATTGGTTTGCTCATCTTAAAACATGTTCCTAGGTTGGTATGGTGCATCCAAATCAGCATCAGTCGCCCACAAGCTACTCTCAACAAGACTTGCATTCCAGCATGCCCCGTAAGTTACACTAATAGATTTATCCTTTTGATTATGTTAAGTTTTATGGTTCTGTATTACACGCTTGCCAAGACTTGACAACCTTTAACAAGCACAAACATGTGAACAGGGGTGTTTGGCTAAGCTTGCGTGTGAGCTTGCAAGAGAAAGATGCAGAACTAAACTAGTTTCTATACCTAATAGATTACAGGAAAACCTATGAGAAATCTGGTATTTGGAAAAATTTAATTAATATCCATTAAAGTACCAGAACCATGGCATCCACCCGCCAGGTTAATATACACTGGTTTTTTACAGTAAATTTATGTATAATTTTCACATACTTAGAAATTTTTATGGTTAACTAATTTTAGTATTTTTTTATTGCAGCGCCACCGTCTCCGCTGATTGGATCTGACGGCGAACACAGCCAGCATTCAATGAGTCTCCCAGGACAAGTGAGTGTGATTCTTAACGTAAAAGGCGTAAACTTAAAATATCGCTAAGTAACAGTTAGCTGCGTTGAATTCATTGTAGCGCCGAGCCCGAACACATTGGTGATAGTCCGCTGGTCGCGAACAGGCCATAGATCCTCGAACACCGTCGTAGAGTAGTTTGTTAGTCTGTCTTGTTTACAGGTGAGTGTGTGCCTGAATCACATGATTAATTTCCTTCATCTCCATTTTACCAACTAGCACCCATCACCCAGTCAGGGGAGCGTTTTCACCCTTATTATGTAGTTAGTATTCTATTGTTCCTCACAAAGCAGTTCATAATGCGAACTGCTAATTGTATGTTTCCGGATAAACACAACCTAGGGCTCTTCAAGGCTGTACTGAACCAGTGAGATACACCTTTGGCCTCATCTGCACTATTCATCAGGCGAGGTAGGGCTTAATCTTCTTCTTAAACTTAAGAGTTACACTCTTATAGAGTATCTTTCACATCCCTCCTTTGAGCCATCCTCTTGACCTCTCTGCGACGCGATACCGTTCTCCCTTATCTGATTGCTGTTGTTGGTATAACTCTGGGGCTCTGCTGCCACCTCTAACATAAACATCCTACAGAGAATGCAAAACGCCATCCTAAAAAGCATCTCAAATGCACCATGGTTTATCAAAAGGTCCACGAACAACTGAAAATGAACACAGTGAAGGAGGAAATAACCTCAGTTGCCAATCGCTACAAACAAAGACAGGAAAGGCATCCAAATCGTCTTGCTAACAGTTTAGCCAAGCCAGCTCATAAAAAGCGTCTTAAAAGATCTGCTATAATGGATATAGTAACCAGCACTGACAGTTGAAGCGTCGATGTTAAAAGATAACAGGCTTTCGGTGCGGATCTTCCTCGACAAGCCAATCGCACTTCAACCCATCTGCTTATAGTCTAGGGACTGATTGCAAGATCAAGAATAAGAAAAAAAAACTGATCGCTGTAGCTGCGCCTAGGGGTCTTATCTTATCTTATCTTATCTCAATTTTAGGGGTCCTTGCGGATACACTTCGACCCGTAGGGATCTTTTGTGTAATTACCCCTCCTTCGCACTTTCTCCATTGCTTTTATCACCTCATCCATGAATTGGATGATTTGACGTAGCGGTAGTGCCTTAAAGTCTTCTGGCGCGGGGTATCCGACGCCAAAGAGTCTCATTCTTAATCTGGCGAGAGCGTCACATTCACACATAATGTGTTCCATTGTTTCGTCTTCCTCACCACATATTCTAAAATCTTCATTGTCCTCTAGTCCCATCTTTACTAGTATGTGTTTAGTATCGAAGTGACCTGTAAATGCCCCGACGATTTGTCGGAGTTGTTTCCTACTGAGTGTCCAGTTTTTTAGTCCAGCTAGTGCTGACATTTTCAATGAATCGTTTTGAGTGCTTTAGACCTTCCAGTCGCCTAGGGGTCAACCACGGGTCAGTTTTATAGAGAAAATAACATGGTATTTGTCACCAGCGTGCGTCATCGTCTTCGACCGGCGGCGCGTCGGCGCGCGGCGGGTCGGTGTCGCCGCCGCTGCCGCCGCCTCCCATGGACGACGAGCTCGCGCACGACGCTTTCGGACGTCCGCACCACCTCAACGTACGTTGCTCTACCACTTGCTTTTTAAGGCACTCGAATGGACCAAGTGGAGCCTATACTCCATTTAATTTAACATTTGAAACTTAACAGTGAAATTTGCACACGTTTTTAAATGAAACAATGACACTATTTAAAATTGTATTAGCTTCTATACTAAAAGTATAATAAATACCGCTAATAAATGTACATGTAGGTATTTTTAGTCAGTTTGTGTTCGAAATACCGAGAAACGTGTGTTACAATTTGACCGTTAATTCAAATCTCAAATTAAATGGAGTATAGGGCGGATCAAGGGACAGGGGTGTCATAGGGTTCATAACCCCCAGGGTATTGGGTTGCTTCTAGAACAACTGAAGATATTTTTCTAAATTCATTGATTTTTATAAAATTAATATCTTTCTGATACATCGCGAGGAAATCTGTGCACACCACTGAAGAAATTCAATGACGTGTGGGAAGTTCCCCATGCACTGAATTACGGCCTAAGCTCTCCCATTCTGAGAAGAGGCTGTGCCCTGCAGTGGGACTTATATAGCCCGAGATGATAGTGAATATCTTTCTACGATAAAACAATACTTTACAATACTTTCAATGCTTTACTTCAAAAATAAAACTACATTTTGACCATATTCTTTAGTGTTACTGAACGCTTTTTAGTAAATTCAGCAATTTGGGTTTTGTGCTTGCTTTCGAAATATAAAAAAAAACAGTGACTGTTCAAGACAGCCGCTCTTTCTTCCTATATTAAGAGCGTTTATACCAGCTGAGTTGGCAACGTAGCATTTTTGTAAGTTTTTCTCGATTATTCCATAAAAATAAAAATGTTGTCGTAGTAAAAAAGGGAATTTAAAAAGTAAAAAACTATACAGTAATGGAATGTCATACAATATCCCAAGTGATTTTATTTTTTTTAAATTTGTGACTTCTATAAGGAAGTACTTCGTGAACTATGTTTGCGACAGGCGGACGTTTCCAAGCATATTGGAGATTATTATTTTTTTATCTTCCAAGTGGGGTATTGATTATCGTTCAGAGCTCTTTGAGTATATAAATATCGGTACCTACTGTACTACATAGTGAAAACGAGCACCATTTTTTTCCACGTCACGCTTTATAATATACGTAGCGGCACAAAATTTGCCCCACGTTACGTACAAAATTACCTATTACTGCATACATTCAAGGGCCAGATTTTTCGCCGTTCAGTATATATCAGATGTCACTTGCACTTAAAATATTTATTTAACATGCACTTAATTCAATTACCTGTTTTAAGAGAACTGGGACACGTCAGCACTTTCAACTGCACCACACTAATGTAAGTATCACCACAAATCGCACTTATATAGCAGACTTGTAACGACGACAACTTGCAACGTCAGCTAAATGATATATTATTTTCAGAATAAGATGGGTTCACAGTACACGAGTGCTGTCCCAGCCATCGTGCCTGACGAAGAAGACTTGCCAGGATGGGTGCCTAAGAATTACATTGAAAAAGGTGAATAAAAAATACCTACTGTCTTGTACAGTAAGCGTCAGAGAAAAGGTAACCTAACCTATAACGGCCATCTATATTATATGCGATACGCTCGCGCATTGGCTGTTCTATGAAATTAAAACCACGCTGTCAATGCGCCTCGACGGCGCGTTTAATAAACGCTGTGTGCAAAGGCCGCTTTACGCTTTGCTTAGGTCAATTTCAAAATCAACTTTTTTACCGACACTGTACTTCTCCTGCGTTACCAAAATTGTCGCTGGCGTTACCAAAACATCGTACTTCCAACAAGATATTTGACGGTTTAGTAGGTTGAACTTACGTAGGATGGCATGTATTCATGTACACCATCTAATAAATTACAGAAAAAACATGTTTACTTACAAAAATCTGCAATTGTTTGAAAAATTTCGCGGACAGATTAGTGTCGGTAAAAAAGTTGATTGGCCCATGTAAGAAACAAAAAAGATGAAGCTGAAGTAAAAGGATATGTAGTCGCTGCTATTCAATAAACAATTACACCAATCATAGTTTTATTTTTCTAGGTAACGTTGGCTCGATCCTTTTTATCAACATTTTTTTTATAATTTTCAGTGGTTGCCATCTACGACTATTACGCGGACAAAGAAGACGAGCTCTCGTTCCAAGAGAGCGCTGTCATCTACGTGCTGAAGAAAAATGACGATGGTTGGTGGGAGGGCGTCATGGACGGGGTCACTGGCCTCTTCCCTGGGAACTACGTGGAACCTTGCGTCTAAGAGCTGCTTCAGTTAAAGCCACTAGTGTCGCCCACCTTATGTCGAATTGAAGCTGCGGCAAGCAAGTAACTGGCATGTGTATGTCAAGCTTCATACAAATGACATAAGTTACTTGCACAAAACTGTGCTACCTTATAGACGTTCATTCCCGTTATTTATCTCTATGTAAAGTCGTAACTGGCACACATTAGGCGTTTTAGAACTCACTCTTTTTAAAGTCGCGTTTCATAAACCAAGATGGATGGATGGAGATGGAATGGATGTTTAAGTAGAGCTAGATATTCGGCAACACTAGATTCCTGAAATACTTGCGTGTAGTTTTTATATAAATGCATGTTCCTTCCTGCCTCACTAGCACGTCAACAACTCTCGGAAAGATAATTGTTCGCATTAGAGAAGAATTGCGGCCCAAATTTTGAAACTAACATTTTAACGAAGTAACATTTATTTGTACAATGCGGACAAAATAATTGGCGCATTTTTATATCATTCCAATACTGTTTTGATTCAATAATACATAAATTATGCCATATTATTTAGGCCGAGACCAAGGAAGCGTAATGCCTGAAAGTTTAATTTAAAAATATTAGCATTATTATAAGACATAGCGTTATATGGGAATTTCCCTTAATTTCCTCGGACAAAAAGGCAAGGGGAATTAGTAACTAGACACGTTTCTAACAATGTAACTTAGATATATTTTATTTACAAAAATACATTTAGGTTTGATTTATTAATTGGTTAAAAAATTAGCAACTTGTTTTGTAATCGTATCTTATAATATAAAGATGTAAGCTTGAAGTATAATTATTATGAACTTCGTTTTTATTATGTACCAACACTTAGCGTAGTACAGATGAAATTTAGGACGTGATACAAAATTAGTGTTTCGTGCTCAGTTAGCGCTGGGCAATAAATCTTGTTGAAATTAGTCCAATGAAATTTGCGGTTTCCATACATTGTTCATGATTTCTCATTTCAATAGTGTATAGAATCCACAATTTTTTTTTTCAGACTTATTTCAACAAAAGAGTTAATGCGTTACCCAGCGTCAATTGAACACTAAACACTAATTTTGTGTCACGTCATAAATTTCACCTTTCATGTTGGACCGACAGTTGATGTGAATAAAAAATCATGGTTTGTTAATATGAAAGCCACGTAATGTTTTGTCCGACTAATAAACAGTTTATAACTGATGCGTTCTATTTATTTATTTGTTAAATACTTGACCGGTTTTTAATGCTTCCGTACTTGGGTTAATGGCAATAACGGAACCCTTATAGTTTCGCCATAACTTTCTGCCTGTCCGTCCGTACGCGACTTTGCTCAGATACTATCAGTGCTAGAAAGCTGTAATTTTGCACGGATATTATGTTATGCAACTGTGCCAAAAAATGATATAGGTAAAAAAATAGAAAAAAATTTTTTTTTGGGTTCCCTCCCATAGACGTTAAGGGGGGGTGATTATTTTTTCTCGTCTAACCCGATAGTGTGGGGTACAGTTGGGTAGGTCTTTTAAAAAGAAGACCATGGATTTTTTAGACTGTGATACGTTTGCGAAATATTTAGCGATTATTAGAGCGTTTCAACAGTCTCATTTTTTCTTGGCACTTTTCCGTAAAAATGGCTGAATACTCAGATGCAGTTTTTTTAGTCATCTGGTAGAAATCGTAGAAATACAGGAACTCTAACAAATAATCGAAAACGATATCAAAATCTACAGCCAACTCGTAAAAAATGACACCAGAAAAATGAGGCGGTTAAACGCTAAAAACGCATTTTTTTTTATTCGACTGGATGGCATACGAGCAAGTGGGTCTCCTGATGGTAACAGATCACCACCACCCATAAACATCTGCTACACTAGGGGTATTGCAGATGCGTTGCCAACCTTGAGGCCTAAGATAGGATACCTCAAGTGCCAGTAATTTCATCGGTGTCTTACTCTCCACGCCGAAACACAACAGTGCAAGCACTGCTACTCCACGGCAGGATTAGCGAGCAAGATGGTGATAGCAATCCGGGCGGACCTTGTACAAGGTCCTATCACCTGGAAATGAAAAAAAACACATGACGGTAGTAAGTATATCAAATTTACAAGGAAAACTATAACGGCAGTTTGCTTGCGACTAATTAGTAGTATAAGAGTACCTAAATATCTGGCTATAAAATATACCCAGACTCGGAAGATTCCGGACAAAAATATACTTGTTTTTTATGAACGGCTAAGGAGCCCTATCTTGGGCGTGTCCAACACGCTCTTGGCCGGTTTTTAACGCGATATCACACAACATTTGCGTGACAGAGAATACTTCTCCGCCACAATCTAGATATGAGACTTGTAGGTTGGAAAGAGTCAGCCGAAAGACGTCCACTACTAGACATAGGCCTCCCCCAAGGCTCTCCACTCAGAACGAATCGAAAGCTTATAATGGCACTTAATGTAAATAAAACAACTTTTCTTTGAACCAGTATGACTCCATTTAATCTCACCACAACACAATCGCAATTAAATTCACAAATAACTTTCAAGTGAAGCGGCAAGAGCAGACCGCCGAATAAACTTTATTTTTTATCACATAATCAAGACAATCATAGAGTGAGATTGAACCCGACCAACCACACGAGTTGAAACCCAAGTCTCGCCCCTGCCCTCTTGTAATGTAATAATTGTGATTGGTCGATTCGCCCTTAAAAAGCACACTCTTACAAAGTAAACTAATAGTGTTGCCCATTCGTCTGAATGAACTAACTCAGTCACGTAATTATCATTTACCCCGTTATACAAGTTCACTGCTATAATTTTATAGGTTTTCAAAATTTCAGTTCTTCAAAATATTCTGGCTTGAAATTCAAGTAATGCAATGAAACTTAAAAATAATGCCATCTCTTATTATGACCAATGCTACATATTGCTATCAAAACTAGAAGAACATTTCTAAAATATTTAGCTTAGTCATACACATGAAAATATTCTAAAAATACTAAATTATTCCTTATCGTCGATATCCATATTCTCCGAAGAAATTATGTCAGTGTTCTTTTCTTTACTATCTTCTTCCACTTTAGTCGAGTTATCAGTGCTTGATGGAGTATCAATTTCTTCTGGTTGTTCTTCGGTTTTTTCCACTTCAGGTTTTATCTCTTTAGTTTCCTCTTTCTTTGGTGTTTTCTCAACCCTGTTACAAAAAAACATCATTAGAATTTGGTAGTTTCATTGACAGTTTAACAAGAGTATGTAGGTGATGAAATAGTAGTCTTCTTCTTCTTCTCTTTTAAAATATGGCTTCTGTCCTAATTAATAAGACAGTTTCACCAGTGTCAAAGTATTTCTCTTTCGAGAGGCAACGTTGTACGGTGATTGTAGTTTTTGTAACTTGATAGTAAAATTCCAGAAACCACGTGGAGACAACTTGCACATTAAAAAATGTCAGACACGAGAGCAATATTGAATTTTGTGATCACTGTTCACTGTTAAGGTTAATCGCCGCATAAAACACTATCAAAATTATGCTTCAACTAGCCAAAGAAACAGAAAAAGCAAAATTAAATGTTGTCTACATCCGCCATGTTCGAATGCCACAAATCGAGTCTGTAGTCCCAACTATAATTATTGATCTTTGCAGTTCATGCATACCAGACGCTCGACGACGGAGCCAGATCATCGTGGAATTATATAGGTACAGAGTTAACGTCAATTATTTTTGTTACAAATTGCAAAATAGTGGGGCTACCTACGAAGACTAAATAGTTTAGGTATACTAACTTGGATGGCCCATTGATGATCTCAACGACATCGTCGTCTTCGTATTTGATGTTGACAACAGCTTCAACCTTTGCCTGAATGCTCTTCAAAGCGGAATGGAAAATTTTTGAGCTGGCCTGTAAAAGAAAAAGTTTAGCTTTATAACATCTTCAAATAATATTTTTATGTAAAAATTAGGACAGGAATTAATTTATTTTAGGCTGTTAACTTTTATATAAAGATTTCATTTTATTTCCACAGTCTACACATAGCAATAAACAAAGTACCAAATTATCTGCATTTATTAATACTACTTAAATTTTTTTTTTTGAAGCGATAAGACGACGAATATAATGATTACATTAAAATCCGTCCAGACGTTTGGGCTACAGAGCCACAGTATATATATATAAGCTAAAGCAATATGGAAGCTATGAACAAATCGATCGAAACGAACACACACCAGAGGCGCGCTCAACACAGCCTCTAAAGGGGTCTCGAGGTACTGCAGCACCGCTCAATCGATCGAGCTTTCGTACTGCTTTAGTTTATAGCATCTTTAAAATGAAACCGACACAATTCGAAATATTCACATTATTAAAATGAACTTTGTATAAAACAAAACATGATTGAGTTTTAAAATGAGAAAATTTTGAATTGTGTCGTTTTCGTTCTAAAGGCGCACCTTTATATCGCAATATTGTGACAGAGCGGACCAAAAAAATAGACACGCACACAGATTAGTGTCGCAGATGTTTATGGACGGTGGTGATCTCTTACCATCAGGAGACCCACTAGCTCCTTTTGCTATCCAGTCAAATAAAATAAAAAATACGCTCGAAACACCCTTCTTCGGGCAGTCGGGGTAATAAAGCAGTGTTATGTACCGTGAGCGAGGTGACCCTGGCCTTGGCAGCGTTGAGCTGCGCCGTGAGCTCCCCGAGCTGCGTCTGCGCGCCGCGCTCGGCCTGCTGCGTGGAGGCGGCGGCGGCGCGCGCGCTGCGCAGGGCCGCGCGCGCGCCGTCCAGCGCCGTCTCCAGCCGCGCGCGCTGCGCCGCGCCGCGCTCCGCCGCCGCCACCAGGGCGCCCACGTCCACCACGCGCGACTTGTATGTCACTATGCCTGGGAATCATTTAAGACAATAGGGATGATGACACCACCAATCAACTGACGTACTTTTATGAGCTATCAAAACAATTCTCCCATAGTTTCAATGCAATAGCGAATTATGACGTAACTATCCGGCAACTCGCCTATTTATTTGTTTTAAAGGAACAAAAAATCTAATTTTACAGTAAATCGAAAATGTATCTGGTTGTCAGGGCTAAAATAAAGCTTTTTTTTATTGGAGTTGTGCCTTCGAATTATTTTTTAATGGTCTTCATCCCTATTTTATGAGCTGTACATGCCATTCCCTCAGATTTTGCATAACAGCAAAGCTCGTCTGACATCATTTATTTGTGTATAATTAGCTCCGGGATAAAAATTTGCCTATGTCACTCTGGCCCATAAACTATCTCTATGCCAAAAATCACGTCGATTCGTCGCTAAGTTTCGACGTGAAAGTCTGACAAACACATAAACATGGATACAGTATACACACAAAAAAATAAAGAATTTCGTACTAAAACTATGCTTGTTTGTTATCTAATTTATTTAAAGCCAATTTATTCGCATCTGTTGTACCGTGCCTGCGTGCTTACAGCTCAATACATTACATAGTCCGATTATGTTGCTTTTTTTTGCTTGCTAAAACGGAAAACTGAACCTTGTGTTGGAGCTAGAAAGTTTGGTAGAGCAAACTTGTTCGTCAGATTTGTATATTATTATACCTATGTAAGCCCAATAAGTATATACAAGCCGAGAAATAATTACCAGATTCACTGACGTCCTTATTTTCGTCAGATGAGGAACCATCGCTGGCTGGTCTGTTGAAAATGGGCAGCAGGTCACGATTACCCGCGGCGATGGTGGCTTCTAGTTCAGCAATCTAAAAAAAAAAACATGAATTTAACCTTTGCAAGTTTCTAGCAGCAAATATTACAGGATAAGTTTCAGGCTAAGTCGAATAAATTGTAAAAGCCCTTTATTTGGAGACATGGTCCGATTGTGGCGCTAAATGTATATGGATATTTCTACTGCACTGATACAACTTCATTCCCACCGAATCACCTAAATTATTTAGGTGACCTTAGTGATGAGAAATACGGCAAAGGGTACCTAAACTTTTGTTTTTGCATAACGAGCAAACGTGCATGCGGCCCGTTGATGCCCGCATGATGCGGGGCACCTGATGGGAAGGAATCACACCTCCCCCGACGGATATATTGGAGATCCACAACACAAGGAGTATTACAAGTGCATTGCCCTTTTATCATGGGACACTTGACACCAATTGACCTAGTCCCAAACTAAGTAAAGCTTGTATTATGGATATTAGGCAACGGATACACATGCCTATATAGATAAATACATACTTTAATACATATAAACATCCAAGACCTGAGAACAAACATTTGTATCATTCATATAAAGTCAGGTTCTCTAACCACTTGGCCATCCTACCGCTCCAGAAGTGCTGTGCCAGGAAGCTGGTTCCATATTTTAATAGGCATGGGAAAAATTTTTGCTTAAAGCGGACAATGCTACATTGCCAACCATCAAGGTGGTGTGCTAAACTGCGAGGTGTTCCATTCGGAGAAATACCTAGGTCACGGTTACTTTACTCCCCGGATTGCCTAATAAAAATGTTAACTCCTCGCTGCTGAGTATATTTAAAATGATCTTACATGTGAGGGTACTTCGGTGGGCGTGACTGTGGTATCGAGCGGCAAATCTTGTATCGCCTCGTGGGATCCCGCTGCGAGATCTTTGATGGCTTGAACGAGGGTTCTGGCAACAAACAGAAATATTTTAGTAAACTGCTCTATTAGTAGTCACCAGCACCAATATCTGACAACAAGCACTCTATTTCTAGGGTCGGAAGGACGTGTCAGATATTTTTGCACGCTCCGCTGTGGCAGATATTAATTCTGGTGACTGTAAAAAACAAAATTATTTATAATGGAAATCAGAAAAGCGACAAAAAGCGGCGTAATGAAGATGTGGCGTGTGAAGAACAAAATGGACGATGAAATTCTTGGGCTGTGCATGGATGGTTTAGTGGTGTATGGGACTCTACCACGCTCACGCTGGAAATTCACCAGTTTCGATGTCGATAATAATAACAGGGAATTTCTGACAGAACGAGGAGAGGGGGTAAAACGTACATTTCGTTTACACCTTGCAAGAAAGAATGTGATTACAGAATCAATATTTGTATTTTAATATGAGCATCTAACATGACAAAACATGTAAGATACGCGAAAATAATTTAAAAGCCTGTCTTTCCAACAGTACTGATCACATAAAATGAAAATGAAAAAATGTTTTGGGACAAAATAAATAAAGTCTCGCCTCAGCATAAGATGCGGACTCCTATGGTGGAGTCAGCGCTGATGTTCCGGCGAGACCATAATTATGATATAAAACTGCACTTACTTGTAACTGAAGTTATCCTTGATGCACACTTTCTCTAGTATTGATCGTATCTGCGACCTCGACAGCTGCAAGCCGAGGCTCATGAAGAGATTTTGAAGGTCTTTCTTGGTGATGTTCCCTCCGCGAGAAGTGTCGAAGTAGACAAGAGAGAGAAGTAGGTAGGGGTCCGGCGGGAGGTCGACGCCGCGGCTGCGACGCCGGGGCGAGTTGCTGCGTTCGTCGTCGCTGTGGGATTCCTGTAAAACAAGTTCGAGTTAGACAAATGTCTTAAGGCGGACTAATATTTGTCTTAGGGCCGATTTTTCAACCCTCAGTTAAACGGTCGAATAGTTAACAGACCAATAAAGTTATTCCATAGTTTATCAGTCTGATAACTGGCTGTCGATTTTTCAATCACCATTTATCTCAGGAATAACTATTCGACTGTTTATTCGACGCTAACTTCAGGAAGGTGAAACAAACATATGGCATAAGCAAATGTTAGAGCAGGATAGACTATTTCATTGTTTGTCAGGTAAAAACGTTACGGTCAGTCTCAGTCAAAATTTAAGGTTATGTTAAATGATTGGTGTTTCGTGATACTTATGACTGTTAGTTACAAGCTTGTGGGATTTTTACGCAAAACTATAATAATATTATATGTAGTTATTAAAAATCATATTATGATTTTTAGTTAACAATGGATTAAAAAAATATAACGTGGAGCTAATTTTAATATTGCTGAAATTTGATTGCTCCTGAGTTTAGTCGGCAAATGTAAACTAATAGCCGAAAACAAGAAGACGGATGCCGTGACAAAATGAACCAATCACATGGTCAGTAATTATGCCTGAATCTGACAATTCTTCTTTTCTTCGATGGATTTATAAATTCAGCCTCTTTGTCTATAGCTAGATCATCAATGCTATCAATAATATCCATAATAATTACACTTTTACTTTATAATATACGAAATATGAACAAAGAACTGACCAAAATGCAAACGTACATCTGTTCACCATCTGTTTTCAAATGTAACTATCGGTCGAATAGCGGGTTATCTGGCCGTCGAAGGGACAGTTAAAGTTATTCCTCAGGTAGTCGACTTATTCGTCGAATAAACCCTATCTGACGATGGAAAAATTAAATTCTTTGCTAACTGTCGAATAAATACTATCTGACTGTTTAACTGAGGATTGAAAAATCGGCCCTTACTTGTCAAATCTAGTTGTAGCAGCCTAGTAGTTTGACATACATTCTCTTAACCAATTCCCGGGCCGTTTGGATTGAACCCGGGCTCCCACCCCTCTTGAATTCAAACCTATCTAACTCTATAACGGAATTAGGAGCTTTAAAGGTTTGAAATTCAAGATAAGACAGAGAAAAAAATATTTGAGTATGAAGCCCCATAGAAAAACGGTTTAGAAAGAGACAAAGATTTTTCAAAATACCAGTATAAATTAAATTTTTCATCGAATTTCTTTTCATTGTTAACATTATTTGTTCGTAGTTGCTAACCATTGGCTGTATATTGATCAATATTTTTTCAGAATAATTATACAATAGGATAGAAGAGTTAAATAACACATATATATATAATAAATAATATACAGAGGTCATAAACAGACAATAATATAAAGATTAACAAAAAAGTAACAAGATTAACAACACTAAGTTTTTAATATTCTTACCCGTCTGTCACGCCGCCTTGATTCACGCCTCTCGTCTCGCCGGTCGTCTTTTTTGTCTTTGTCATCTTTCTTATCAACCTTATCATCATCTTTTTTCTCTTCGTCTTTCTTCTTTTCATCATCCTTCTTGTTCTTGTCCGCGTTCTTATCGTCTTTGGCTTCCTTAACTTCCTTGGCTTCATCTACTTTCTCGGGGAGAGTGTAAAGTGTCTTGTAGATGTAAAATCCAAAGTCTCGCATTAGCATCTCATTCAGGAGCTCGGCGAATACGAACAACTGCAAAAGAAACATAGAAATTATTTTGATACTCATTAGTCAACATACAAAAAATATCTAGTAGCCTTAGTGGCCTCTCAAGTTGAGGATTTTAGGCGTGGTCCGAACTCAGGCTCGCATGAAAGCTCGGTCGGAAGGAGAATAGCGTGAGGAAACATAGACACGCCTCTGCGTATAAAATTATACCTCAAAGCGCAATGCGCATACATTTGCATTGCAGTTGCATTGCAGTCGGCAGTTGGCAAGTACATCCCAGTCACTGCGGTCTGCATTCAATCTGTGACATGTATTACTGGCCCTTAATACTTGAAGCCGTGGTGGCCTAGTGGTTTCACCTATCGCCTCTCAAGCAGAGCGTCGTGGGTTCAAATCCCGGCTCGCACCTCTGAGTTTTTCGAAATTCATGTGCACAATTTACCACGAGCTTTGCGGTGAAGGAAAACATCGTGAGGAAACCTACACAAATCTGCGAAGCAATTCAATGGTGCGTGTGAAGTTCCTAATCCGCACTGGGCCCGCGTGGGAACTATGGCCCAAGCCTTCTCATTCCGAGAGGAGGCCTGTGCCCAGCAGTGGGACGTATATAGGCTGAGATGATGATGATGATACCTCAAAACTATGTTCCTTGTTATCCGTGATGCGATAGTCGAGCAGGAAGGACAGCGTCGCAACGTTGCAGGTGAACTTGCCGCCCTTGGCTGCGGCCGAAGGGTGTACCATGATGTGGGGAGTGTTTGGTATCTCGTAGTGAGCCTTCAGAGTTTGCTTGTCTTTTTCTAGCTGGATGCGATAAGAAAACACACTTGTTAAATATGTACTTCGTAGGTGAACAAATTATTTGTAATCAGTACCATAACTACACCTTGTTTAAATATTAATTGGAAGAGATCCATTTAACAGTGGCGGCGTAAAGGGGGGCGGAGGGGGCGGTCCGCCCCGGGTACTAGCATCAAGGGGGGTGCAAAAGGTAACGTGCTTCTTCATGACGTGTTATATGAAGAAGTCGTCTATTATTATTGAGAGATGACGAAGACGACGGGGGTGAGGGTCGGGTAGTAATCCGCCTGGGCGCAAACCCATGCTACGCGGCCACTGCCCTTTAAGCCTTAAAGTTCAAGGGATAAGTTTGCCTTTGTACTATTCTTTCTCTTTTTAACTGTTAATTTCATGTGTTTTATTTATGTACAATAAAGAGTTATACAATAGAATACTATTTTGGCTTTCAAAACCGCCCACTATTGCTGCTTATTGTGCGATTACCAGCATCAATATCCGACACAACAAAGCGCGAATAAATATTTGATACAACTCTATTTCGATGGGCCAGTAGGATGGGTCAGTCCTACTGGCACTGTCTGACACTGTCAATATATTTTTGCACTCTCCGCAGTGGGAGACATTTATGCACGTGGCCATGCCCATACTGCTTATTTACCTTTTTCTTCTCTTGCTCAATTTCTTTTTCCGTTTTAGGTGGAGGTGTAGGTTTTTTCTCTTCCTCTTTTTTCTCCACAGTCTCTTCTACGACTGGTTCCTCTTTCTTTTCTTCTTTAGCATCATCTTTGTCATCGGAAATATCGATGTGCTCCTCTACTTTATTTTGCGGCTCTTCAGATTCTTTCTTTTCACTTTCTTGGTCATCGTCTTCAAGTTCCATTACGTCATCACTCTTAGAATCTTTCTCTTCCTCTTGTTTAATTAACTTCGACAGACGCGACACTAGTTGAGCTCGAAGACCTAAGTACAAAAGTTTATAACACATTTCTCATTAAGACATAGGTAACTCAAATAGAACTTGGTAAAATTCTTAAAATTTCAATATTTTTTACCTTTGCAGCTGACATTACGCGCCCGTAACTCTTGACGCAGCTGATCCACCTTGATGGTCCTGAGGTCTATTTTCGAGTAATGTGTTGGTTCAGGCTTGTCATCATCATCGTCATTCTCGTCTATCGTGATGGTACTGTCGTCATTACTGGCAGGCTCCTAAAAATATATATACCAGTTATAGATCTTCATCACTGTGCAAGGAAACGTCTGAGAAGGCTAAAGGTCTTTGATTTTAATGCAGTATGATTATGAATTTTTTGATAAAATGCTTTTACAAGATACTATGAAAATGTTACTTTCAGGGGAGTGAGTACAAAGTGTGTAATAAAAGTCTAGTTATTTTCAGGTCTGGCGCATCCCCAGGCCATCGGGATATTTGTAGCAGCTCGGGCGCGGAGTCGTGGCGCTACGCGGTAGAACAGCCGGAAACTTAACCAAACAATACTGGGAACAAACAATTTTCGATTTGTCCGCTGCCGTGGAGTCAGCGTCTGCGACCGTCGGCGCCGCCGCCGCCGCCGGGACCACCGGCACCGCCGCCGGCTCCGCTGCGGCCGTCGTGTCGCCGTCGAGTTTCCGCAGCGCGTTGTCGCAGGCCGTCTTATAGGTCTCCTGAACGTTGGCCCACTCGATACGCGACGGCTGGGCGGACCACACGTCGGGCAGGAACAACACCACACACTCGAGCCGCGACTTGCCGCCGCTGCCCTCGCGCCAGTAGTAAAACTCCACCATTCGGTACCTGCGCGGGTAACACAGTTATAGTACAATACTCACTGCGACCACTGTGGACATGGACAGGACACATCCGGTACGAGAGACAACACTGCTGTATTGTTATGACGGTACATCGGTTCTGCATCCAAACTGTCGCCATTCGTGATGTACAAACGCCTCCATACTCTCACATAAGGAATGTGTGCTAGTACCATGACTAGTTAATGGAATGGTGTTTCAATGCTTCTTCTTTTGTTTCAGATCATAACTTACAGTTTTGAATTGTGTATCATTAGCAAAAGAAGAAACTTTGACTGTTAATGCTATAAAAACCATCCTTAAATACAGCATCGGGCAGAAGACCAGTAACAGGGAGATTTTAAAAGTGACACTTACCACTGGGTGCAACTAGATAAGTCAATTCCTGTGAGAGCCTTGCATGTGCGTATAGCAGTCTTCACCAACACACTAGGATCAGACTGTGGGTTTTCACCATCTTGGGAAGGGCTCCAAGGTCCACCTATAGCAAAGTTTTCACCACCTTTTCCTTTTTGCCCAACAAGGAACTTGATCAGGCGAGTAGGATGTAGTGGTGTCTTACTAGAAGACCGTTTGTCTTTGTCATCTACTTTAGTTAGCCCACATTTTTGATAGAGAGATTCCAAGGTCGGCATACTGATGAGCATTACCTAGAGAAAAAAAGGTTTTAGAAAACACAGTAAAAAAATTACAGCTACAAAAAAGTTGTGTCATTAAAAAAAAAACAGATTTTGATTTCATGGAAATTACCTTTGCTGAAAATCTGTAATCTGCATCTGGTGGTTCTAAAACAGCCTCATTGCCATATGGGTTCTCCACATCCTTGCTCATGACATGATACTGGCAAGGGTTGTTCAGAGAGAGGGGGGATTGTGGGGGGAATGTTTCACCCCACTTGACCTGGGCATTGAAGAAATCGGAAGGTACGTAAAGGTTGGTGTACCTTTGTGACAGGGCTGGGACATCTAATTTCATACTGAAAAGAAAGAAAATTAGGAATTTATTAAATTAAACAGTGAAAGATAAGTTCTAGTATTTTAGCAAAGACTGAGGTCCCACTGTTTTTACCATTGAACTGGTTATATGAATATTAGGTCTGGCAAGTGAACTAATGTTACAGAATTTTCCAACATTTTCAGAATTTTATGAGCTATTGAAAACCTGACACTTGGATTATTTATTTGGATAATAAAATAAAAAGTAGCTAAGGTGATAATTCTGTGACCCAGCAAAAAATAACTTACATAAATGCATGACTCAAAATAAATGTTAGTTCATTTTACACCGTTGTTTCCCAACAAGTGAACATTTTGTTGTTATTGTAAGTAAAATATCTTGGTAAGAATTATATGGCAACAAACAGACAAAGGTTTCTCAAAGCAAGCACAAAGCATGATGAAAATCAATTTTCCATGCAGCTCTCTGGCCTATACATATTCCCCTCATGGGCTTCCTCTTAAGTTAAGGGGGTTTGCGCTGTAGTTCTCACATGGTTCCAGTGCACATTGGGAACTTCATCGAGAACTGGCAGAGCCACTCCACGACGCCGAATACTCTTCTAAATTCTAGAGGTTTCTTAAAAATGTTAAATCTTACATGTCCAATGGCATACGGGGCACCCTGACAACATATTTGACAGGAGAAGGTTGATGGATCACAGGTCGCTTGCGCGGAGGACTATCCCTCCTGTTGCGGCTATCGTGACGGTTTCTTGAACGGGATCGACTCCTAGTCCTTGAACGTTTCTAAGAATATAAAAGATAATAAAAAAATTATGAAATCTCAAACAGGCTGAATAAATCATTGCAGTATAAGATGCAATGCAACCTTCACATAATGTAAATTTATTTTGTGATCACTTTTATTATTATTATTATTATAAGCCTTTAATCGGACAGCATGTAGCATTAGCGAGCGTGATCACCTTTAGCTTCTCACAAATAATTAGCCATGCAATTTTTTTTATTAGTGCGAGCATTTCTTTTTTCATTTTCTTGGTTTGCTCTTATCAAGTAATTAAAAATTAAATTTAAGAGGTTTTGAAATTTCACTAATTATTAGAAAGATTATCCATCAAACAGATTAATTTTCCATCAAACAGGATTGCACATGTATTTAATTTAGAGATTGCTTTAAATTTTAGAATGTCTTATTTATAAGAATGATGCTTTAACCCATTCTATGCGGGATTCACAATTTGACACCTCAATTGTGGCCACATTCGGAATCAGTGTAAATTATTTTTGACCTATGTTTTACAGCAGTTAAGTAGAAAATTTAGTAAAATTTGAACATGCTATGCATAGTAGCATTGGAATGGATATGTGCTAACACAATTCATGAATTGGCGAGGATCCGTGCCTAAGCGTATGAGGGGTTAAATAATCAAGTGATAATAAAATTATTTACTTTATTGCTGCTCACCCGGTCATCTCTTCGAGGTAGACGAGGCAGGTCATCTCGCCGGGTTGAACTGGACTTTTTGTTTGCTGGCGGAGGCACAGCATTGTACGAATTACTCTTGGGATTGTTCTGCTTTTGAGTATTAGGGCCATTCTTAGGCAGTACTTGCACTCTAGTTGCATTCCACTTGAAAGGCATATTTGGGTTGTATGTAGCTTCAACAAGGACTCTGTCGTTCACTTTGGGCACAATACCTTTAGCACATACTGAGGTTTGGTAGAAAACATCATGATCAACAAAGCCAAAGTCATTGTGGGTTTTGGTCACAGTACCCGTGAAGACTCGTTGCTCGGCATTGGGCTGAGACTGGCCCGTAGAGTTGTTTTGATACATGCCTGGATTCATAGCACGTGGAGTAGGGTACGCTACAACATTTCCCGGATACATTTGACCTTGAGCCATTTGATTCATTTGCATCTGCCCAGCCATCGGCATGGTCATTCCGCCTTGTGCTTGCATCAAACTGGGGTTAAAAACGGCTTGAGTTTGCTGAAATGGCATCATGCCCTGTTGTGTCATCATCGAATTCGCGTCCATGATTTGCGAGTTCATGCCGGTCATATTTGCATTCACATTTGAACGAGCCCATGGTGGGTTTTTAGCACCACTTCCAGTCTGCATCTTATCACACGAATGACGCAAATCACAAGCACATGTAGTTCTTTTAAATCTATTTATTATATATATTTTCTAAATCTATAAACAGTAAACACCACGATATCCGACGCAACGACGAAATGGCGACGCGACGGCGGGCGGGCGGGCGAAGAACCACAGATTATAAGAATAGTAGCTAGAACGAATCACAGATTACTAATAAAAAAAAAGAACAAAATTGGCGATTCTACTCTATTGCACTGACAACGAAACTCGAAGTTCGTGTCGTGCGGTCCCTTTGGCACTTATACTATTCAATACGAGAGAAAAGAGACCGCACGACACGAACTATATAGGGATAGGGTTGCCATTTTTCACTTGGTGTCATAGATGTAATAAATGAGGGCTATAGTTTTTTGTCTTACTAGATGGCGCCACTGCTGCGTGAGTTTTTTAAGTGTGCCTTTCAAAGTATCAAAATCATATTTAATACTTCTTAAAACCGTACCATAAAAATTTGCCATAATTGCAGGTAATCCAAAATATTTACAAGATTAATCTAATTGCAAATAAACCCACGTAGCTCAAACACTATGAAATTTCATTCGGAGACCTCATGCTACATTAGCGCCTCTAGCGGTGAATTCAGTGACCCTTACTTTGCTATGGTCATTGAAACAAATTGACCAAATTATAGTGACTTAAAATGCATAGAACGACACTTAGGGAAGAGTACGCCGAAAAAATACGAAAAATACCTTATTGTTGTCATTGAAACTAATTGACCAAATTATAGCGCGTTTTAAATACATGCAGCGCCATCTAGCAGTGAGTAGCATTATCAAAAATGCAAAAAAAATCGAGAACCGTCGTCATTACAAATTATTGACTATACCGGCAAATACCGGGTAAAAAAATGAGCAATATGATATCCAAAACACACCGATTTAAAACCAAAATACAACCATTTGAATGCATTACTTACATTCGAATTATCCCTGGCTAAATTTAAATACATTGTATATTTTCGTAATTTCTTTTTAATTCCCCTTATTTTGACACCATACGCGATAGATTTGGCTAAAAATTTTTTTTAAATAGTGTAACGTTGTGACGTCGTTACACATTTTAATTCTAATTTTAATAAAATTATTCACAAATTAATTAATTATTTTTACCTATTTTAATTAAAATTATTTTACTTAATCTAACTTATTAACTAACTAACATAGAATAATATTTAATGAAATTAATTAATAAATTATATACAATTATTTTACCTTAAATTTAATATAATCTAACTTATTTACTAATATGAAATAATATACAATCAAATTATTTACAATTATAAAATAAAATAAACAGAATGCATAATATTACAATGTAAATAAGTTAACGCTTCTGTGCGCGTATAATCTTTCGCAGCGCGGAATAATAACCGGTTCCTAATTCAATAGAAGCTGGAAGTAACTTCCACCGCCGCCCCGGGTCAGTCCACGGCCAACAGACAACAGCGACGAGCAGGTACCAGCAGCGCACACGGTCATTTTGTACGTGTCGTCTCGCGCGCTGGTATAAAAATAATTGTCTTTATAAAAAAAAAAAAAACTTCTTAGATAATTAAAAATATATATTTATATAGTCATTACGGTGTTCGTGGACGCACCAAAATTTTAAAAGCACTCTCGACGTACTTCGGCTGCGCTAATCGCGCACTACCTCGCACCCAATTTTGGTAAGTGAAAGTGTTGAACGTTTTATCATTGCTAGAATTAAGTTAGTTGTAGGATTAATATTATTCAATTATTTGCATAATTAATATTTGTCATTGCTCATCAATCCAATTCATTATTTAATTGTTGCTAATCACTTATATCAAATTATTATTCAATCTTTATAAATTATTTAAATTATTAATTAATTGCTGCTAGTCATTCATTATTTCATTATTAATTTCATTGATCCCATTCATTTAAATTATCAAGTAATTACTGCTAGTCATTCACTGGTAAATTTGCAAGTCATTTATTCATTTTTTTTATGTGGGTAGTTTTATATTCAATTTCATTGTTTCTTCCTAGGGCTTTATTTATTACGCTTTATGTAACTCCGCTCTGCTTGTGAATACAAACACGCTTTTGCTGTGCCGGCTTCCCGCTGCGTCCCGTATTCAGGGTGTTCACAAGACGAGCGGAGGAACCAGGAGCGTTCCTTACACCTGTGTTATTCACAGGGTGCGACGTTTTAACTAAGCACACGGTCTAACATCTCGGCAAGGAGCGAGGGAAGTTCCTCGTCCGCTCCGAGTCGCCTCACCCCCTCGTCACCGCTGCTCGACCGGGGCCCGTCTTCGCCTCGTCGACCAGGCAGGGGAGTACCGGACTACGAAGCAAAATCAGACAGGCCTTTACCCCCACGACCCTCTCATAGCTCGGGATTAAATTTAATTTATTTTACGGGACTGATGATATCCCAATAAATATTTTGTTGTTGATGTCTTTCGTTTCATTTTTATCATAATTGGCTTAGCCAGCGTAAGCGTCACACTGGCGCCTTTGTCGTGGTAAAGGTCTGGTTTTACTTCGTAGTGTAATCTGTGTGTTTGTTTTATTTTTGTGAAACGTTATTTTTTTTTGGTTGCTCGTAACTGATGTGTACGCCTTAATTTTTATTTATACATAATTTAATTTAATGAATAATTTCTATTTAATTTGATAATATTTATAATGTATCTAAATATAATTATTTTAAATAATAATTATTAATAACGGACATTATAATTTTTCTCTGAATATAATTTTTAAAAATCAGCTTTAAAATAAATATTTAATTTAATAATAATAATAATCAATTATATTATGTTTGTGTTGTTCTAATAAAATATTGTCATAATATTTGTAAAAAATTTCATGCAATTTTAGAACACCCCTTATTGGTGTCATTAGCAAACCGGTACAATCGTAGGACACAAGTGTTAACTTGGTTAATATTCTTTGTAGTACATTTTGTTTGCGGTAAAATGTGTACACATTAGTTACATTATAACGCTTGTTTTATTTTTATTTTTGTGCATGTTTTGATTTTTTTTAGTTTGTTTTTCTTTCGTAGAAGGAAATTTAGTTTTCATTGCCAACCATAACGTTGCTTTATTGTAGTCTGCTTTTGTAACAGAACGGAGTATTTTCAATAGTAGGACGTTCAACACTTCATTTATTTTTAAATTAAATTTTCGTTTTTTTTTTTTTCTTAAAGAATAAAATTAAATTTTAAATTATTAGTAATGGCGTTTCCGGTTAAATTCTTATCTTTACAAAAACCAGAATTGGAATACGAGGTCGGTATTCGAGGTGCCACTCCGGGTGCTACTGTGCAAGAACTGCGGAAGCAAATTGCAAAATTAGGGCTTGCTTTTCCTTCCGAGGACATTTTAGAAAGCAATTTACCGATATCGGCAGATCTTAGTGGTATTGCTGATGTATTATCCAAAATTAAAACTAATTTAGACTCGCATTTAGATCGCAGTACTTTGCTTCGTACACAGAACCTGCTGAATCATTTATATCACCGAATTAATCGCATTACATGTGACGAAACTACTAAGCCTTCATTTAATGCTTGTGTACAGAATTTCCAATCTCTTTCGGCAAAATTTAATTCAGTTAAGGATAACGCAGTTGAGACCCTTCAAGCGCCCTCTACTTCTTCTAACTCGGAGGTTCCACCACCTGCCTACCCAGTAAATGTTTCCGTATCTTGTGATCGCGGCACCTCAAACGAGATATGCAAAATAAAATTTGATGGCAAGACCTGCGTTCGTGCGTTTATTCAGCGTGTTACTGAATTTAGTGAGGCTAGGGGTATCACTGATGCAAAGATCTTGTCGTACGCAACAGAGATTTTCGTAGGAGATGTGTTACATTGGTACAGGAGTATTAAGGATCAGGTATCCAGCTGGGAAGACCTCTCTTCCTTGTTGAAAGCAGATTTCAGTCAATCGGACTATGATTATAGACTTATGTCCGAGATCAAATCAAGGACCCAAGGTGAATCGGAATCAATTACTATTTATATTGCCATAATGTCCGGGTTATTTTCAAGACTATCGAAATCGTTGTCCGAAGAAGAAAAATTGGAAATTCTGCTTCACAATATAAGACCTTGCTATGCCAGTACTTTAGCTTCAGCATCTGCAATTACCGATATCAGTACCTTACGAACACTGTGTATGAATTACGAAAGCATTCAAGCACGTATTGCTGACTTTCGTGAACCACCGAAGCGCACCTCTGAAACCTTAGCACCTGAGTTTGCTTATATGGGTTATAATACAAATAAAAACAATTCTTACAAAAACTACAACTACAATAATAACGATAACTTAAAATATAATCAATTTAAACAACGTAATAACAATTATAATAATAAATCCTATACTAATCCTAACAATACCAATAATTACAAAACTAAACCTACTTTTAATAATGTTAATTCAAAATATGTACATGCTATTGGTACGCCTCCTGTCAAAACGTTATTTTGCCCCAGGTGTCGTAGCAACAATCACAACCTTCGACAGTGCAATGCAAATAAGGACGAAGTGTATTGTTTTGTTTGTGGTCATAAAGGTGTAAAGACTCCTCAGTGCCCTAATTGTAGGAAGGATAAGCCCACCACTTCAAAAAACTAATCCAACAGAATTGTGCCCACCATCCTGTAAATAGATTCGATAGTAAGGATTGGAACGCTTGGCTAAAAACTATCAATATTTTTTTTAGCTCGTATAAAATCGACACAATTCTGAATACTAAACCTGTAAACGATAATCGACCTTATGCTTGTGTTCGTATCAATGATTTTAATGTGTCAGGTCTCCTCGATTCAGGCTCTGCCGTGACAATAGTAGGTAATGGTACTCATCAAGCACTTCATCGTCAGGGATTAGCCATTAATGATGATCACTGCATCTCAGTAACAGCTGCAGGTGGCCAGTCTATGCGTAGTCAGGGTTACATGAACTTGCCGATTCATTTTCAGGATCAATTTCATATAATCCAGGCCTATATTGTTCCTGACGTCAATACAGATCTGATACTGGGCGTAGATTTTTGGCGTAAATTTAACATTCTTCCAAATTATTTAAGTTCAATTACTTTACCTAATGCTGCCATTTCTAATAATAATCTTACTTCAGAACAGCATACTTTTATTCATGGTTATGACAACTTATCTCCTACTGAGAAATCCATAGCTGACAACATTATTGCTCAGTTCGAAGACATTTCTGCTGAACGTAAAGGTTTGGGTGAAACCAGTTTGATCACGCATCGTTTAGATACTGGAGACGCACAGCCAATCCGGCAACGTTATTACCGGATGTCTCCCGAGAAGCAGCGCATCCTCGTTGAACAGGTTGACGAGATGTTAGGTCTTGACGTCATCGAGCCCTGCGAAAGCGCCTGGTCTTCACCCGTTCTCTTAGTTACCAAAAAGAATGGCCAACCACGATTCTGCCTCGATAGCCGCAAGCTGAACTCGGTCACTCGAAAGGATGCTTACAATTTGCCTTATGTTTCCGAAATATTGGACAATCTTCGCGATGCTCGCTACCTTTCGAGTATCGACTTATCTAAAGCTTTCTGGCAGATACCGATTGCTGTCGAGGATAGGGACAAAACAGCTTTTTATGTTCCTGGTCGCGGCACTTACCGTTTCAAGAGAACCGCTTTTGGTCTGACCAACGCTCCAGCAACACAGCAGCGTCTGGTTGACCTACTTTTTAGGGAATTTGATTTAAAAGTGTTTGCCTATTTAGACGATATCGTTATAATATCGGAGGACTTCGATTCTCATGTATCTCTTCTTCTAAGAGTACTTGATAAGCTTCGTCAGGCAAACCTTACAGTAAATTTAGAAAAATGTAAATTTTTTAGAGGACAACTTAAATATTTAGGTTATGTCATCGATAGTTACGGGCTGCGTACGGATCCAGAGAAAGTCGAAGCGATCTTAAATTACCCGACACCTAAATGTCGGAAGGACATAAAACGTTTTCTCGGGACCGCCACTTGGTACCGTCGCTTCGTGCCTCAGTTTAGTACCATTGCAGGTCCTCTAAATAAACTTACTTCGAATAAGAAGGGTGGCCCGCCCTTCAAATGGACTCCTGAGGCTGATGCTGCTTTTCACAAGCTTAAGGAGTGCTTAGTTTCCGCTCCCGTACTGTCTTGCCCTGACTACAATAAGCCTTTTGAAGTGCATACCGATGCCAGTAACTACGGCGTGGGCGCTATGCTAACCCAAACTGTAGACGGTAAGGAGCACCCAATTGCTTATATGAGCAGGTCACTATCAGCGGCGGAGCGAAATTACAGCATTACTGAGCGTGAAACTTTAGCTGTGGTCATCGCTCTTGAACACTGGAGGTGTTATTTGGAGAATGGAAAGTGCTTCACTGTGTTTACTGATCACAGTGCTTTAAAGTGGTTCCTTTCTTTAACTAACCCCATTGGTCGTCTGGCACGTTGGGGTGTACGATTGTCAGCTTTCAATTTTGAACTTAAGCATCGTCGCGGCGTCGATAACGTCATCCCCGACGCCCTTTCAAGAGCTGTTCCAGTGAGTGCCATCAATATCTCAAATTCGTACTTGAATACGACAGACAATTGGTACAAAAACATCTACAATTCCTGCTTAACAAAACCTCAAAACTTTCCAAATTTCTTGATCAAAAATAATTCTCTTTTTCGGTTGTGTAAGAATAAACACGAGTTAACTTCCGAGTTCTCGTGGAAAGAAGTTGTACCGAGTGAATTTCGTCATGACATTATCAACGAAAATCACTCTGAACCCATGGCTGGACATCTAGGTGTCTTTAAAACGTACCGTAGGTTAGCGTTAAGATACTTCTGGCCGGGTATGCATCAGGATGTTGTGAAATTTGTCAGTTCTTGTACCAAGTGTCTGTCATACAAACATCAAAACCATCAAGTCTTAGGTGAAATGGGACGCCCTAAGCAGTGCTCGCGTCCTTTTCAAATGGTGTCAATTGATCTCATGGGACCTCTCCCAGTTAGTAGGAAACAGAATAATTTCATTTTGGTCATAACATGCTGTTTTTCAAAATTTTGCTTAATCTTTCCCATACGTAATGCTACTTCACCTATTATTACTAAAATTCTGGAGGAGGACTTATTCCTCGTGCATGGCGTTCCCCAGACAATTTTTCTTGACAATGGAAGTCAGATGGTGAGTAATGTCACAACAGAACTTTTTAAAAATTACAATATCCCAAATATCTTTTACACTCCTAAATATACACCACAAGTCAACAGCGTAGAGCGCTATAACCGCACAATAATAACCTGTATTTCAACGTTCGTAGACGAAGACCACAGAACCTGGGACGTCTTTATTCCAAAGGTACAGTTTGCTATAAATAACTCTGTAAATGAGGCAACTGGTTTCACTCCTTCTTTTCTTGTGTTCGGTAGAGAGCTCGTAACCTGTGGCACACATTATGTTGACACAGACCTTGGTGACGAAGTTCTTTTCTTACCACGTGACATTTACGCCGAAAATCTAGGTTGTCTCGCTAAAATTTTCGATCAGGTTCAGTCTAAGTTATGGCATGCTCATGTAAAAAACACATCGCATTATAATTTACGTCGTAAGAACGTAGAATTTAAAGTTGGAGATATAGTCATGAAGCGGGCTTACGTCTTAAGCAATAAAGACAAATATTTCAGCAAAAAACTGGCTCCCAAATTCATCAAGTGTCGTGTTATTGAAAAGAAGTCACCTCTAGTATATGTACTTGAGGATATGTCAGGCAAAGACCTAGGAACATGGCACATTAAAGACATTAAGTTAGTAGGAGCACATCGTTAATTTACCCTAATTGTGTCTAATTATATCACCTTTTTGTGCAACCACAGTGTTTGTATTGGTTTTCAGTTAATAGTACAACTGGAAACCTTTTATGTGCAAGGACGCGTCGGTATCTTTAGGTAAATCCAGATACTGCCGTTTTTTTTATAATTGCGAGAAGTAAGATAGGTAAATTGTTTGGTAGTATACAAGGTAAATACAAATACGTTAGCGTATGTTGCGCGGATTTTCTTCTAAGGAATAAAATCCTTTCTGCGACGCGCGGGGTAATGTAACGTTGTGACGTCGTTACACATTTTAATTCTAATTTTAATAAAATTATTCACAAATTAATTAATTATTTTTACCTATTTTAATTAAAATTATTTTACTTAATCTAACTTATTAACTAACTAACATAGAATAATATTTAATGAAATTAATTAATAAATTATATACAATTATTTTACCTTAAATTTAATATAATCTAACTTATTTACTAATATAAAATAATATACAATCAAATTATTTACAATTATAAAATAAAATAAACAGAATGCATAATATTACAATGTAAATAAGTTAACGCTTCTGTGCGCGTATAATCTTTCGCAGCGCGGAATAATAACCGGTTCCTAATTCAATAGAAGCTGGAAGTAACTTCCACCGCCGCCCCGGGTCAGTCCACGGCCAACAGACAACAGCGACGAGCAGGTACCAGCAGCGCACACGGTCATTTTGTACGTGTCGTCTCGCGCGCTGGTATAAAAATAATTGTCTTTATAAAAAAAAAAAAAACTTCTTAGATAATTAAAAATATATATTTATATAGTCATTACGGTGTTCGTGGACGCACCAAAATTTTAAAAGCACTCTCGACGTACTTCGGCTGCGCTAATCGCGCACTACCTCGCACCCAATTTTGGTAAGTGAAAGTGTTGAACGTTTTATCATTGCTAGAATTAAGTTAGTTGTAGGATTAATATTATTCAATTATTTGCATAATTAATATTTGTCATTGCTCATCAATCCAATTCATTATTTAATTGTTGCTAATCACTTATATCAAATTATTATTCAATCTTTATAAATTATTTAAATTATTAATTAATTGCTGCTAGTCATTCATTATTTCATTATTAATTTCATTGATCCCATTCATTTAAATTATCAAGTAATTACTGCTAGTCATTCACTGGTAAATTTGCAAGTCATTTATTCATTTTTTTTATGTGGGTAGTTTTATATTCAATTTCATTGTTTCTTCCTAGGGCTTTATTTATTACGCTTTATGTAACTCCGCTCTGCTTGTGAATACAAACACGCTTTTGCTGTGCCGGCTTCCCGCTGCGTCCCGTATTCAGGGTGTTCACAAGACGAGCGGAGGAACCAGGAGCGTTCCTTACACCTGTGTTATTCACAGGGTGCGACGTTTTAACTAAGCACACGGTCTAACATCTCGGCAAGGAGCGAGGGAAGTTCCTCGTCCGCTCCGAGTCGCCTCACCCCCTCGTCACCGCTGCTCGACCGGGGCCCGTCTTCGCCTCGTCGACCAGGCAGGGGAGTACCGGACTACGAAGCAAAATCAGACAGGCCTTTACCCCCACGACCCTCTCATAGCTCGGGATTAAATTTAATTTATTTTACGGGACTGATGATATCCCAATAAATATTTTGTTGTTGATGTCTTTCGTTTCATTTTTATCATAATTGGCTTAGCCAGCGTAAGCGTCACAATAGTTACAATTTGAGGCCAAAAATCTGCCATTTTTCCTAAGGACACTTGGGGTTTTGTGACGATCTAACGATACCTTAATTGTCGTAATCTATCCACTCCAGCTGTTTGGAAAATAGGTAGAGTACAGTCAAGTGCAAAAATAAGTATATATTCGAACCACTCAAAAATATGTTACGGCCTTAGTGCATCGGAATAAGAACTGTGGTAAGTACTTATTTTTGAAACTTTGAATAAGTTCATATTTTTACACTTGACTTTGACCTACGTGGCAAAAAAATAAATTTATAAACAAACACACAAGATACGCGCGACAAACAATACTTACAGTAAAAAGATACTCTTTAATCATGTGCATTTTGGTGCACACTGGTTGATGAATACAGCTTACAATACAATGATTATAACTCTTTCTTGAAACCACTATCTTTATTAGGTATTTGAAATCATAAAAATTCGCAGAAACACCTAGAGTAACAAAACAGTTTTTTTTAACAGTGCCATTCTTCTATATCTTTCATGCGTAAAATTGATTTCGTACACAGGCAAATTTTTAAATAGTCTCTTGTTAATCGATGACGTTCATCACAAGTATTGTCGTAGTATTCGAGATGGAAAACACTTGTAGATTTCTTGTCATATTTTATGTGCATATTAACCATCATGAACTGCCAGTAAGCATGCCACAGCCTCAGTAGTCTCCTCACTCCGAAAGAGTGCACTCGTCCCGCGCGGAAAACATTTTCCGATACATTTTCCGCCGCAAGATACGAAGAAAAAAAACCAAGTGACAGAACCTTACACTACACGTGTAGTTCTAATAGACAGCTTCAACTGTAACACGTGAATTAAAATTAAGCTGATAACAACAGTTTAAAATTGATTTTAAACTATTTTCAAGGCGGCGCGATATTTTGGTACGCGGGCAAAATGCCAGATTTAATTTACCATCAACAACACGATGCATTTCATTTATACGGTCTGTAAACAACAATTAAGAAATATTGAGGACGTTTGAACAAATTAAAAGTATAAAAACACACGTTAAAATAAACATGATCTTAAAGTAATCGAAACATATAATTAGCACCTGCTTAAACAAGTTTCGAAAAAACAAGTGACGGTGAATATTTTTAAAATGGAAACTGCTTCTTCGGAGGAGCTAGGTGAACGGAGCACTACTCGGAGCCCAGGCAGAAGGTCTGCACCGCCTAAGCAGCCGCTGGCATTAAGGCTATGGGGCCTGCTGCAACCACTAGCGAGATTGTGGGGCCTTATAACAGCTGTTGGTAAGACGAAAAAAGCGTATTATGTATGAGACAACTACGAGAATATGTCATTTTTTATCCCCGATGAAAAAAGACGGGTTTTATAAATTATTATAGATGAAAATGTTTGTTGTCTGTCTGTCTGTCTGTATTTCTGTAGCTCTCAAACGGATGAACCGATTTCGATGTGTTTTTATAAGTGAAAGAAAGTTATATACATAGATAATAGGTATGCTACATATGTCTGTTAGTAAAGTAGTCGGTATTTCTGATGATGCATCTAAGAGTTTCAGGGTACTTGTCTGTTTTATCTTATCTTTTTTATCACATACTATTTGTTACATTTTATTGCTCAATCGTGTCGTAGTAAAACATTATTTCAATAATTTAAAATTTATAAATTAAAAAATACTTTCAAGATTTTTTTGATAAGTAATTTTCTACTATGGCCCACTTACATAATAAAGCACAAGCTAATAATATTAGTAAATATCAATACAAAATTGCTCGTGTGGAAACTACGGCCCAAGCCATCTCATTCTTAGAGGAGGCTTGTGTTCAGCAGTGGGACATACCTAGTACCGACGTATGTATATGTGGGATCGAGATGAGATGGTTCTAGAAGATATGCAGTAACAGCTTAATATGAACGTAAAAATATACATATTCATAGGTTCTAAAATCACAACCTTCATCGACTTCGCGGTAATTCAGGCAAAAAAATCTAAACGCAGTAGGTATTACCGGTTAAATGTGTTTCCGGCTTTTGTCACTTACGCATTGATCAAAACAGACAAAATAGTTTCCTTTTTGGTGCACTACGGGAATTGCGAACTCAAGTGTTTCCTAATTTTGCTGAGAGCTTTTTAAGTTAGTTAAAGCACGAAAGCACGTTTTTGTTCGACAGAAACGAAGATTGCCAGCTGTTTTGAAACCTTCTTGCATTTCGATAGTTGCTTTAAAGTTTCAAAAACTTTTAAATGCAACTGCCATTTTTCAGTAAAGCAATGTTATTGTTATTGTACATATAAATGTGTTTTATTTAGATTCCGAATCAAAAACAACGTACGTAAACACAGACCATAGGAATAACTTAGTTCAAAGTCTAAGAACTTCGGAGTTCTTTTAGAGTTCTGTAGTAGTTTTATCCGGTTTTTAGTTTATTTTTTAAATAAATATTTTAAAAACATCGTAGGTTTACTTTGTCATAACTATTTTTCAATTTTGGGACCTGTTTGTGAAAAATTTGGCCCGCTCTACATACAAAATTACCTATTTCTCCATACATTTGAGGGCAAGATTTTTTTTCTGCTCAGTATATTATTATTATTTTTCATTAGAGTCAATGTCCCCCGTCTCTACAAGCAAATTCGGAGGCTTTAAAAATTATATAAAATCATAATAAGAATCATATATTTATACCTACGGTTTTAAAGGAAAACTATTATGGTTAAGTAGACTAAACAGAATAGGTAGTAAGTAAGTAGGTAGAGTATACAATACAATACAATACAAAGACTCTTTATTGTACACCAGAAATAGAGAGAGAGATTGTAAAGTAGTTTTCGAGCAAAACTTAATATTGAATGTTTGCCGCATAGTAATACGGAAACCACTGCGCGTGGCCTGACACGCTCTTGGCCGATTTTTGTTTCATAGGTAAGTAACGAGATTCCGTATTGGTATAACTTATAAGGAATGTGATCTTTAAAAACTTAGCGGGAACATGTCGAATTAGAACGCTAAATAAAATAATTAGACTTATCTCACCAATGCGCTGTGACCGTGGCTGAAAGAATATGCGTTTGTTTTAATTAATGTCATTCATACATAATGTAGATGACGAATTGTAAACAAACCAAATCGCTTCGCTAAATGATAATCAATTGGATGAAACAGTAGGTAATATTAGATTTTTCCTGCAGTTCGATATTTTTCTAATAATTATAAATCATCAAAAGGGAGCAATTCTAATTATAATATATTGTAAAAGGCTAAAAATCTCGTAGCCTCGTAGCTACTGCCTTAGTTATGGGCGTCGAACATTATTCAATTGTCAATTTATTTCTATACAGTATACTGTGCCTATCGCAAGTCGAGGTTTTAGATGTAAGTATCTATTCTATTGAACAAGGTATCATAATATCTTCTTCTTAACACCCTTGTGTTATAACCATAAAAATAAATAATCTAATTTAAACATGCGTCGGCCCTACTACCGAAGCTAAGGATTTAAAATTTGGCAGACACTATTAGAATACATTGAATAACATAGAGTGCGTAAGAAAATCCCACGGAATAGGGAACTAGTCACTGTTTATCTTCTATTCGAGAGAAAAGTAGCGGGCTTACACTAATAAATAAAAGTTTAAGTATTAAAAGCGGCCAGTCTGAAAATCTGCTCTGGGTGTATGTATACCACCAATCTAGCAAAAGCTGAGACTGGCACCCATTGCCTACATAAGTAAGTTTTGTTTTAATTTGCAATTTTTTGTTTTAATTCGTATTTTTTTGTGGTTTTTGTATTTTGTATGTTAGTTTTGAAACTTTAATGATAATAAGTTTAGGATGTGCCAATAAAAAAAAAAACAGTAAATATACCTAATGCAAGAGCTATTGCGAACAATTATTTTTTTTGCAACAATTGTCTCATTATTCTGCTTGTGCGACGCTACGTTGCAAACACATTCCCGTCGAATCAATTGATCTCTTGATCACTGGAATTAATGCAATTCGCAAACTCTAATGGTGCGTAAACAAAAGAACGTCGTTCATGATAAATTATTAAACGGTTCTTTGGAACAATTCGTTAAAGTACTAAATTTGAGTTTTCTCTTAGAATTTAAAACAAAAACCGGCCAAGAGCGTGTCAAACACGCTCGAAATAGGGTTCCGTAGCCATTACGAAAAAATTAAGTTATATTTTTCTAAGGGTTTCGTGTTTTGTACGGAATATTCCAAATTTAGGTATATTAGTCGGTGAAATTACTGGCACTTGAGGTATTCCATCTTAGGCCTCTAGGTTGGCAACGCATCTGCAATAACCCTGATGTTGCAGATGTTTATGGGCGGTGGTGATCTCTTACCACCAGGAGACCCACTTGCTCGTGTGCCTTCCAGTCGAATAAAAAAAAATTATACCTCGGGCTGCTATTTATTCTTAAACTATTAATAATTCTCAAGAAAACTTAACCGTTATAATTTTCCTTGTAAGTTTGTTATATTTACTACCATTCTGAATTTAAAAAACCGGCCAAGAGCGTGTCGAACACGCCCAAAATAGGGTTCCGGAGCCATTACGAAAAAATTAAGTAATATTTTTCTAATTTCGTACTTTATACGGAATCTTCGAAGTATAGGTATATTTTATACCTTACGCTGCTATTTACTCATAAACTACTAATAATTCTCAAGCAAACTTAGCCGCTATAGTTTTCCTTGGAAGTTTAATATACTGACTACCATCCTGAATTTTTTCAAATTTTTCCACCCACCGGTTTAGATTTTAGAGGGGGGGGACGCTCGATTTTAATGAAAATTTGCACTTTAAAGTTGAATATTTCGCAAACAAATGACTGAATCGAAAAATCGTTTTAGCAAACCCCTAATGGTTTTAAAATACCTATCCAACGATACCCCACACTATAGGTTTGGATGAGAAAAAAAAAAATCACCGCCACTTTACGTCTATGGGAGGTACCCTAAAAAAAATTGTTTTTGAATTTTTAATTGTACTGTTTTGTCGGCATAGTTTACTTATATATTCGTGCAAAATTACAGCTTTCTAACATTGATAGTCTCTGAGCAAAGCCGCGGACGGACAGACAGACAGACAGACAGACAGACAGACAGACAGACAGACGGACAGACAGACAGACAGACAGACATGGCGAAACTATAAGGGTTCCGTTTTTGCCATTTTGGCTCCGGAACCCTAAAAATCAACTCACAGGTTTAGATTTTAGAAGGGGGGACAGGGGACGCTTAATTTTAATGAAACTTTTTACTTTAAAGCTGAATGTATATCACTGAATCGAAAAATCATTTTAGCAACCCCCAAATGTTTTTATAGACCTAGCCAACGATACCTCACATTACAAGATTGGATGAGAAAAAAAAATCACCCCTACTTTACGTCTATGGGAGGTGCTCAAAAAATTTTTTTTCGATTTTTTTATTATATATGTATAAGTATAAAGGTTAGGAAGTACTCTGCCTAATTTCGTCCATGTCCGTCCAGCTCTTTTGTAAGAATAACAATCGTAGGATAAAAAAACTCCGGATCCTTGTTATTCAAGAGTCCGGAACATAAGTTTCTGTCCAATTAAGGGCTATCCTCACCTCGTCTTATCTTGAGTACCGGAGTGTGATATTTGGCGACGATATAAAGGAAGTTTCCCTCGACACGGAAAGAAAAATATGTGAAATTTGGCAGTTATTAGTTATTTTGGTACCTTATTTTTATGTTAGGTATTCAAAATGTAGAACAACGTTTTGTCGTATTTGGCAAAGCCGTCCTTTAAACAAAACCGGCCAAGAGCGTATCGGACACGCCCGAAATAGGGTTCCGCAGCCATTACGAAAAAATTAGGTAATATTTTAATGAAGCATTTTAAAGTTGAATATTTTGCAAACACGTCATTGAATCGAAAAATCGTTTTAGCAACCCCCTAATGGTTTTAAAAGACCTATCCAAGTATATGCCACACTATTAGGTTGGATGAGAAAAAAAAATCACCCCTACTTACCGTCTATGGGATGGGAGGTACTGTAAAAATATATATATATTTTTTTATTGTATTATTTTGTTGGCATAGTTTACATATATATTCGTACAAAATTACAGCT
This sequence comes from Choristoneura rosaceana, assembly GCA_037349165.1. NCBI lineage: Eukaryota > Metazoa > Arthropoda > Insecta > Lepidoptera > Tortricidae > Choristoneura > Choristoneura rosaceana. Next base: position 8,656,556 of record JAZBNJ010000022.1, read on the forward strand.
TTCTAGTATTGATAGTCTCTGAGCAAAGCCGTGGACGGACAGACAGACGGACAGACATGGCGAAACTATAAGGGTTCCGTTTTTGCCTTTTTGGCTACGGAACCCCAAAAAAAAGAGAAAAAATAAAAGAAAAAAAAATAGAAATTCTCTCACCTGTTTGCTATGTGTTCGTGTTTAATAAAGAGTCGTCGTACTGTATATTGTACCTATAGAGAAAGAAAAGCAGAGACATAGAGAGAGAGAGAGAGAGAGAGAGAGAGAGAGGGAATGATAGAAATGTACATAGATAATAAGAATAAAAACTGAGCTCTGCAATGTTCTTTTCTGATTTATAATTGTACTGATTTAAAAAATACTTATTCTTTTGCAGTAATGAGTGGCGCGGGTTCCCAACTGCTGGTACTGGGCCGCAGGGGAGCGGTTGGCTTGCTGTGAGTATGTCTGTCATTACGTTATACCTGGTTCTCCGCCTTTTCCCAATACACGATTCCCAACTGTTTCATTTGCCAAATTTCTCAAATCATTTCTCAACTCACGAATTTCTGTGAAACCAAGTTTTTTCGGAATTTTCATAAAACAAACCTAACATAACCTACTGTGTTCTATAAAAGCAAGAACACTTGCACTGAGATTTTCTTTTATTTCGGTGAATATTGAGAGTTGGGAAATGATAAATTTGGGAAATAATAATTCTGCGAAAAGGCAGAACCCGGTTAAACCAACCTACAGTCAAAGAAACTGAACCGCGTACAACAAGGGTAGAGAAGTAACGATAGAACCTTTGTGACATTGATGTCATATTGACATTCCTTACATCTGCCAAAGAAATGATCGCGAAATTGGTTATGAAAAGGTCCCATCCCGGTACGCCATTCAGTTTCTTCGACTTTACGGCCAAGGACATATAGGTTACCAAGACGTCACAAGTATCTATACACATGTATGTCACTAAACATAAGGTCGATTTTGACGACCAGATGGTCTAGTGGTTAGAGAACCTGACTACGAAGCCTGAGGTTCCGGGTTCGATTCCCGTGTCGGGGCAGATATTTATATGAAAAATACGAATGTTTGTTCTCGGGTCTTGGGTGTTTAACATGTATTTAAGTATGTAACTATCTATATAATTATGTTTATCAGTTGCTTAGTACCCATAACACAAGCTTTGCTAAGCTTACTTTGGGACTAGGTCAATTGGTGTGAATTGTCCCGTGATATTTATTTATTTATTTATTATACATTTTGACGCTATGGCTATATATATATTTGCATTCGCTGTAAGTACCTATTGGAATCTTAGTGTGTTTTTTAATTTGGCTACCTTACAGAGTCATATTAACTTAGATAATTAAATTTAATTATCTGAGCATATTAATCATATTAAAAGAAATCAACCGTACCAAAGCCATATTAAAGTGTTAGGTACCCGAGAGTTTTTCCAGTGTCGAGTATAAAATTTGCTATTTCGGTACAAAAAAATGGAATAATACATATAATTCTAATTAATCTGCATCGAACGCAAAGAGAAATAGCTCAAAAAAGTTGTCAATTTGTGTTGGATTTGCCACAGAGTGTGTAAGATGAGTGGAAAGGAGTGTATTATGTCGTATGAAGAGTGTAAGTGATAGCATGAGATGTGTGTATGAGGGTGAAAGATGAAGAATGAATTTGAATTGATTGATTGATTGAGATTTGATTTATTGAATGAATGAATTACTGGCACTTAAGGTATCCCATCTTGGGCCTCTAGGTTGGCAGCGCATCTGCGATACCCCTGGTGTTGCAGATGTTTATGGGCGGTGGTGATATCTTACCATCAGGAGACCCAGTTGCTCGTTTGCCATCCAGTCGAATAAAAAATAAATAAATAAAAGGTAAAATAAATACAAGAGTATACCTAGACTAATGATTTATGCATCATGCAACAGACTATAACAATACGTTTGTGACAAACAGTTTTTTTACGGAAACCGTGAGGCCCTAGTATTATTGTTTTCCCATTGACGTTGTAGCGACCTATCTAAATAAACTTCAAAAGTATTTGTGTGTGGAAGGTCGTCGTACGACTAGCGTGGTGACGTGAAAATTATTCTAATCTAGTAATATGCGCAATTCCCGCCGTTTTCTATTGAATCGATCTTTCAAGTATTTTATGTGTGTAAGATGTACTTAGGTGTAATGTTAGATTACTCTTTTTACAATACTGATACACTGTTAATGTTATTTTCATTATTTTGTCTCACTCCTTCCGTCCCACTACTGGACACAGGTCTCCTCTTAGAACAACGGATTAGGCCGAAGTTCCCACGCGGGCCTAATGCGGATTCAGACTCACAAAATTGAATTTCTTCGCAGTTGTGTGCAGGTTTCCCCACGATGTTTTCCTTCACCATAAAAATCACGGTAAATTTGAAATGTAATTTCGCACAGTATACATTTCGAAAAAGCTCGAGCCCTGCTTGATGCTATAATACCCTTATGCTACCACTAAGCTACCAGACTTATACTTGTTTTAAGAAAAATCAGAAACTTTCTAGAACCCCACGTACAGAATGCCGCAAGAGTAAAAATGGAAATCCGGTATAAATTATACGTAGTGGTCGACTTCACGACAGTGCCAAATATGGATCTTCACTACGAAAGCACTTTCTCGCACCCTTTTAAGGTTCCGTACCGGATTTAAAGTGAACGCGCCTCTGGGGGGCTACTACGAAATTCAAAAATCGAAGTTCGTATCGTACCGTCCCTCTCACTCTCGTCGTCATTATATCAACAAAATTATATGGATACTTTACATACTTATACGAAAAGTAAACACTACTTCAGTCGAGGGGATATTAAAATCACAGGAATTCAAGAAAAGAAGGGATGGATTTAATTTAAACCTTTCTATTTAAACCGTACAAACATGAAACTGTCCAATATTATTATTTTTAATTTTAAGTATTGACTGATCACCGCCAGCGAGTCGGGGCTGTTTCACCATCCGTTGATTAATTTTGTTTGATGTAAATGTAATGCCGTCTCCGTCTATTCGATCAAAACAAGCAGAGACGGCATCACATTTATCCGTAAAATAAAATTAAACAATGCATGGTTAAACGGGCGTTTCAATAGACGACTTTTAATTTGAAGTTAGTAAAAAAAAAAATTATAAATATTTTTAAGGATTCACGAACATTCAATTTTTATTTTAATAAATCGCATTCGCCCCTACAGTCAGATTTTTGATTCCTATTGTTTTATTTTTGTGACATCTCTTAGACTTTTTATTTTATGTAATTAAGTAATCAACATGATACCTTCTGTTTCACTTCTACGATCGATTCTGATTTTCTGGTTTTCAGTAATTTAATTAACACCTAGTAATGTAACTCTTGTACTTATGTACGAATCGCAAAATATAAGCTAGGAGACCAGTTCTTTAAATCAAAATCTGTGAAATCTACAACAATCTACAACAAATGAACACTATTTGAATGTGGAGAAAAATTGTGAATTAGACGTAAGTACCTAGAGTAGGAGAAAATACCCAGATCGCTTATTTTGACAATTACAGATCTAATTTCTTTTATCCTAGCATTACATAGGTATATTTTTACGTATCTATTTGATTAAAAAAAATCAATCCCTAGTCCGATAGCTTCATCGTGTTTGCTGATAGAATATTTCTGACAGATTTTTGAACTAAAGTCGGGTCCAGAATTAGGCGAACTAACTTGACAGTTCATTGTACACTAATGTTGCCACAGTTTGGCTAGTGCTGTTAATATCGATGTTTAAAAAGTCTAGTTAATCATTATTATTGTGTTTGGAAACAAACTAATAATTTTACTGAGAAAAATAATAATAATAAAAATTAGTTGGAATTATAAATACATCGAACATCATTTTGGACATCGTTAAGGATGCTGTTCGCCATTTTGTTTTGTTGACATTCGGTAAGTCTTATTAGTCTGTGCATCCGGCTTTCTGTCATCGGTCTGCTCGAAGCTATAACAGTGATTGCGAATCTTTCGTAACGTTGTTGTGTTGCAAAGTGTTGTTATCATTCTTGTTACCTACTTGTTTCTGTTACTCTTGTTACGTTGCATCGTTTTGTAAAACTAAAATCGAACACAATGTATTTGGAATTATCGTCGACTATATTATAGCGTTTGTCTCTATCGCACTTTGATATTTGCCAGCCCGACAGTAGCCACCTAAAAGGATCACAATGGCATGTTGTAATAAAAAAAATATTTTTGTATTTTATTCCTAATTTGAGGAATAAGTATCGTAAATATCCGCTTAAACCGTAGATCCTTCAGATCATATTATATCATATAAATTGCTGTAGTTCGTCCCTATTTGGCGAATATGTATGAGTGTGAAAGTTTCGACGACTATTACTTGATGAAATATAAATAGAATCAGATCTATAGAAAGCACAAGGTTATATCGATATATTTGTGTCGACATAAACCCATCACTATTTATTTTTTCCTATGTCTGGCAACATTTTCGGCTGTCAAGTTAGTTCGCCTAATTCTGGACCCGACTTTAATCAATCGGAAGAGCGCTAAATTTAAAGTGCACTAAAGGTTTTTCTGTGTCTGTCTGAATTTTCTTTCAATGTGCACCGAGGCTTTTATTTGGTCTATTCCGACTAGTTCCATTATTAGTTCCATTGATGGAACTAGTTGGACTTTTTTTTCTCAGTAGTTACGTTCAACGAAGAGGGTAAAAGTCCAACTAGTTCCATCAATGGAACTAATAATGGAACTAGGGTTGCCAACTTTTTTTTCAAGAAATAAAGTATATTTAGGTCTGAAAAGGGAAACAAACAGTATTTTAGAAAAATTAACAGTATTTTCTTCTTTTCATGTTTTGAAAACAAATTTTTGGGTGCTTCTCGCATAACTTATCAATTTAGTATCATTTTTAAAAGCCTCTATACCTTGTCAGAATAAAAATAAAATAAATATTTTCAGGAGCAACATTTTTACTAAATTTACATTGACAGATTCGATCTGAAACACCACTATTGTGACTATGCTGCACTGACTTACCTATTGAAAACAGTATTTTGTATACTTTATTTTAGTTCAACAGTAAAAAGTATAATTTAGTGAAAAACAGTATAATACTGTTTTTAACAGTATAGTTGGCAACCCTAAATGGAACTAGTCGGAATAGACCTTTTATTTGTCAATTGAGAGATTTCCGTCACCCTTATTTTTTTCCCAGGGTGGGGTCAGCGTGTGTACTAATACTTGAGACTATGTGGGTGGTAGCACTGTTCGTAGACGTGCTCTGCCGAAGGGGCGAGTACACACTATCGCTCCGGTGCTGGGACTTCGCGCGTTGGTCGTGCGGTCGTGCGCGTGCGCCTTTATATGCATGCGCGGCTACTGCACTGCTGTTCGCTGATATCACGCTATTTGCTACTATATCAGGTATGATTATAAACTATATTGTGCCAAATTTGGATTGGGTCATTTGTCCAGGTCGCGACAACATCGTGCAAGCGAGATTAGTTCAATCTTTATAATGTTACTCTTGTGTATGAAAATCAGTTGCATGCCACGCTGTATCATTTGAACTTGAATAGAGGTCGTTTTTTTACATTAATATCTCCACAAAAGGTAAATAAATATATAAGAATGTGATAAAGTTCATCGTAAAATCTTAAAGAGGCAGTGTTTTGTACCTATGCTCTTTTTTGTGTATATGTGGTATATATGCATATATGTACTTTGCATGTAGTTTATTTGTCTTGATATGTATTAGTTTATTGACTTTATTATTATGTATTAGTGTGCACCTATATAAATGTACATTTATATTGAATTTTTAAGTTAATTTAAATTTGTGTTCCTTGACCTTTTCATTGTACTTGTAGTGTCTACTCTTGTCTGATATGCTGTCAATCGTTCAAAGGTTAACTGGAAGACCCCCCCCCCCCCTTAACGGATAAGTTCGCCTTTGTACATTTTTCTTTCTTTCTTCTTTATTATCCTGTGTTCTGTTATTTTCATGTGTTTTTATGTACAATAAAGAGGCACGAGATGTATATTAAATGTTCCATTTCATTGTTAGCCACGAATTTATATGTTAAAATCTTGTTAAAATTGAGATATTTATTTAAGTAGGTATCTACACCTGACCACAACATCGAAAGGTTCATAAATACAATAAAGTTTGAAAGGACTTCACATTTCCTGAACTTTCTTACCTTAGAGACTTGACTGGCTGTCCAAAATTCAGGGAAGTGAAGTCTCAGAAGATTTAATATACAAGGGATGGATCTTTAATGTTTTAGAAACAATTTTACAACATTTCATTTTATAACAATTTAGTCTTTTATCTGTAAACTTGATCACGTAGTTTACTAGGTCAGGATAAATTTCCATTATAGGTACATATAAGTACTAATTGGAAATAAAGTATATTAATGTCATGTGTATTTGGTCAAGCATTTGTTGCGGAATATTATTAGTTAGTGAACCGGTGCATTAATTACATATAGGTAAAATGCTACATTACCTAGGTATATAATTATATACTCAGTGGCACAAAATTTGGCCCACTATTTATACAAAATTACACATTACTGCATACATTTCAGGGCCAGATTTTTTGGCGCTCAGCATATTCATATACGTGTTGGATATATAGGTACGCGAGTGCTCCGTGTAGTAATATTATATTATATTAATACTAGTTTTTGCCCGCGGCTCCGCCCGCGTGGTATTCGGTTATCGCGCGCTGTTCCCTCGGGACTTGTTCATTTTTCCGGGATAAAAAGTAGCCTATGTCACTCTCGGACCTATAAACTATCTCTATGCCAAAAAAAACATACAAAAATACAAACACACAAACATACAAACACACTTTCGCCTTTATAATATTAGTATGGATTATGCCCGTGTCTCATGGTTGTTTTTATTCAACGCTTTACATATCGTCCAGAAACAAACTCGTCAGGTTGTAGGTCGAATTGTAATCAAGTGTATTTCTCTGGCTTCGTCAGTCAACGCCATTATTTATGAGACTGGCATACAAATATAGGTATGTGTAGGTGTACTTAGTTGTCAATGACATGGAGTCAGTAATTCAAGCGCACCAATATATGTAAATGAAGAACTCATGTATGTTATGCTTTATTGCCTTTTCCGGGGGATTTTAAGTCTTACGTGTATGGATTCACTGTTTATTCACTTCGCGGTTGTAAAACGAAAACTAATGGAGATGTCACGATTGAAAGACACTAAGGCTGAGTTACGTAGTTTTACTTCAGTACCACTACCATGAGTTTACATAGTGACCGTACTCGATAGCAACGGCGTAAATTATTTGTAGAAGCTCTATAAAATTCTCCATAAAAATAATTTTCGGTGTCGAGTACGATCACTGTAAACTCATGGTAGTGGTACAGTATTAGCTACTACTACAGTCAGTTTTATTGATCATTTTACGTAACTCATCCTAAGTAAGTGCTAGCCGAGTATTGAGCGAAATGAATTATGAGACTACTTTAAATTGAATCTAAAGGCTTTTTTGCGTAAATATGAAAAGTAAACCATTTCACATTGTTTAAATGCCACTAAAAAAACAAACATAATCTACCCCCTCTTTTAACCTAGATAAGTTCGTTAGTTACCTTATCTCCCTCAAGTGAAAAACAGAAGCCCCGCGAAGCGGAGCTTCGCCGACTTTGACACAGTCATGTCCCCGCTTTATAAAAATACTGCCACTCACTAGTTACTACTTTCCAGGGTTACATTTCCAAAGTAGAGGGAAACCATCATTTCTGTTGTAGGTAATATTTAACGATAGGTACTCATTTTCTTATATTGGCAAAGTTATATTAGGTATGCGAAAGTAGCTTCCTGCGTAACTAATTTATGCGTAAGTAATTTTCTGCCTGAACAATATTCGGAATTCACCAATTATGCGTAAATCCCATTCGGCTTACATTAGTTATGTGTAAAAGAATTTTGTGTAACATAATTATGCGAAAACAGTTTCGACATAAATACTACTACGGCTAGCACAACCTAGCACAACATTTTGTTTTTTGAATTTCCAAAATGGTGGTGCTAATTTCACTCACCGCGGACAGCACTTTTGCGTCAGGAATGATACGCCATATTTTTACACTATTTCTGATTTAATTCTGTCTATAACTAGGTGGCATGTTATTGGTGCTGGCAACGCTGCGGGCCGCGGTCCCGTTCTCTCCCTTTGCGACCCACGGTCCACACTCGCCCCGCGCTGGCAGCTCGCTGCTTAGTCAACTCGACTCGCCACTGCCTGATGTGTTCTACTCCCAGGCTGCTAAGGACAGGTTAGTAACGGCCCAACAACCTATAAATCTCTAAGGAATCTGTTGACGACGTATTGAAAGTACGTACTTACGGTTACTTTTAGAAGATTACTACTATTTTATAAACTATTGACGTTACAGTAATTTATCAATAGATTGCTCTGTTAGTTGGACTAAATGAATTTAAAACAATACTTATTATACAACACAAAACACGACAAGACATAATAGAGAATGAGAAGCGATTGATCCAGCCAGCCTTCAACAGAATCATTGCGAATTTTTATTGTTGTAATACGAGTAATTGCAGTTTACATACATAATACATACATACCTACTTAACTTTGTACCAGTTTAGCAACCCAAACCAGAGTAATTATTCACCAGAACTATTCGAATTTGTTGTGATTTTTTAATATCCTCCGCTAAAAATTATACTATTTTTATGTAGAGATTTAAAATATGTACATGCATTGAGATCATAACGGACAAGTTATAGTCAAACTTCTAAACATCCGATCGCTTTAGTATTAGGTATTCGTATTCAAATAATACCGAGCATCATTGTTCAGTCCCTTAAGTAACGAAATTGTAACTAAATCGGTTCAATAACTTTGTGAACTCGTAGAAACTATAAATTATACGCATACCCAGATTCATAACTAACGGCACAAAATAGGATGTAAGCTTTGCAAAATAGGATTTGTATTTGGCTTGTCGGCAGTTACTGTTCATATTATTGCTCGTAACATTGTCTTGCGCTGCAGCAGTAAAATCTTCAATTCTTTGTTAATTTACGGCTTTGTTCTAAACAGAATCACTGTTGTTTTGTCGCCAACCTAAAAGAGAAGTTAATTGAAATGATGATGAAATGATTGCATTCCAGTAAAAACGGAACGATTATGCCCTGAAAGACCAGCTCTATTTGTTGTACGAGTAACTTAAAAGTGGTATTTAAACTTGGGAACTATTCATAAAAACCTTAGTCAAAATTTAGGCAAACATAAAAAAGATGAAGTTAATGATAGAGCATTTCGTTTTCTTATTGCACAGCTTTTTACTATTTTCTTAATAGTCTAATAATATAAATAATAATTTTAGCTAGTAGGCTATATATGTACATACTTAAAAAATACATTAACTATTGTTATTATCCTAGTGGATAAATACCTACATTCATGTAAACTCCGTCCAAGAAAGTAGAGTCAAAAATTTGATATAAATTCAACACAGTTCTAAGAAACGAATTTGTTCAAAAAAAAAAATAAGTATCTTTACTTTAAGAGAACAAAATAGATGACAGTACTGTGTTGGTACAATGACTTTGTATATTCCGGTAATTAGATTAGTTTAGTTCAAGACTACAATTATAGTATAATTATAGTATAGTAAACTTCACACCAATCCCAGATCCCTCAACTCAAGCCTTTCTCAACACGTCGCCAAATGTAGATTTTATGGATTATTCGTAAGATAGCATCATGCATAATACACAGATATGTCCCAGCGTCCGATCCCGTTGAGCTGGCCGAATCGCGGACTTTTCGTTCCTTAGGGAGCCATGCAACCCGTTTTCTTCTCAGCAATGTGGAGTTATTGTGATTAAAGAAGTTGACCGTTTGGTAATTCCAAAACTATCTCAATAACTTTTTACATCAACGGGTGAAACATTAGTTTGTTTTGGATTTACTCTGTTTTACTATACCACTGTTTTACTATATCATAGCGCAAATAACTGTGTACATAACATATTTATGTAGTTACTGTGTCCGCTGTCCACAGCTAAATAGCAATCATTAGGTTAATTCCGGGATTAATCTGAATTTTCGTGGAAACTTTAAAATTAAACCGTGGTCTTAATTTTGTACCTATTGTATGCACAGCAGGGCATCATCCGTACGAAATTCGTAGACTTAGGGCCTGTTGTTTGATCATTAGTTAAACTAACTAATAGTTAAAATGTATGGCAAAAATAACAATAGTTAACACATTTCAACGGAAATTTTACTTATGGCCCTTAGTGGTTAAGATTTTTGGAATTTCCCGCGGGAATAATACAACCTATTATTCCCTAGACTCTATTACCTATGTATAATGTCGGCCGGCGGACGATCGTAAAAACGCCAGATCACGAAATTTCTAGGCATATCGTGAAATGGCGTCATTTCTTGAAACGGCTAAGGGACATCCGTCATATATCGTTCGAAACTCAACGTTTAACGATTTGCCTAGTGACGTTTAGGCAGATCATGAGATTCCTAGGCATGTAATGAAACGTCGCCATTTCATGATTTGGCCAGTTTAGACAGATCATGAAATTCCTAGGTATATCATGAAACGCCGCCATATCGGTTCTGGCACTTCGCCTGCCGCTGCCGCGATACGCTCGCTTCGCTCGCTCGGCTCGTGCGTCGTGGTCACAATTCATACTAACCACTCTTCGCTTCGCTCGTCGTACCTAAATTTTTCTTTTTTCGGCTATAACGATGTGCCCGGTATAGAGCTAGGAATGTCGACGAATGCGTTGCTCTAATCGATCTGTCGTATTGTTTCTCAGGCACATCGTGGTATGTCAGGCTAACGCTGTGAAAAGATTTTATTACTGGCCATCATCAAATGAAATGGCGCCATTTCATTATATGCCTAGGAATTTCGTGATCTGGCGGATTTTGAGATTGGCCGCCGACATTTGTACTAAATAATTTCAACCAATCAACCACACACACACACATTCATAAACTCCCGCATTTATTTGTAAGATTTTGTTGGTACCTTTCTTAGTCTTATTTGTTCTTATCTGTTATTATGTTCATCTAATGAATTTCATTTTGTTTACAGATGTGAAGAAATGACAGTTCTGGATTTAAAAGTGCCAGAGAGACCCCGCTCAGCGTCGCCGAAACCTCCCCTTTTAGAGCTATGACTCAATTCTGCTCAATCTCTGTTACGATTTAATATTGCTTCATTTGATTGTCATAAACATGCATTGTACATTTTTTTCTTATCTATGTAGGTAAGTAATTTCATTTGGAATAATTGCGTGACGAAAGAAACAATAGAAATAAGCAGATTTGCTAGTACATAACTACATAAGGAAGCAATAAGAACATAGCAATAAGTATTTATTAATTAATCTACACTTACCGTGCAACTGTGATAGCCTAGAAATAATGTTGAATCTTAAATAACTACCAGTTAAAATGTTAACAGTGGCGTAATATTTTAGGTGAGTATTAGAAATAAATCTTTTGTACTAAGTTTATAAATTTTTAAAAATGATCAGTGTTTTCATTTCATGATTACTTCGTAAGTGTCCTAAAGATATTTATTTGATGGCCTACACTTCTTTCTGGCTCAAAACCGCGTAGTATGAGTATGCAGCCTTCATTATCTGAAAATGAAAAACGCTTTCTTGTTATTTGTGTCACGTCTTGGGATAAAGTCGGGCCCGTCTAACATTATTCGACGTACACATAACTGAACATATTCAATTTGTCCCCGATCGGAATGGTTATGATTTATTAAACTTTTATGTGGTCTTGAACGGTTTAAGTTTGAAGCAATAGAGTCTGTATCAAATTTTGTGTGCGAAAAGAGGAAAAACACGTTTTCCGTATAGAGAACGTTGAAATTCACTTCAACTACCTACGTTATTTGATTTTATTCTCTAACATTTATTAATCTAATCATTACTTTTGAGACAGTTGAAGATTCAAATGCTTTTTATTATTTTCCGACACGTAGAGCCAGAAAATTTTCCAAGAAAAACCACATATTTCGACTTACTGTCATTTAAATTGGTTCTATATCACTGCGTTTCATTTTTAATGCTCTTTCACCGTAAATAAGAGAATATCCTATAAAACGTTAGTCATTATCGATAACAGTCGTAGTTATTTACGTAATACATGCAGTTAACCTCCAGGTATGTAAATAAGTATTTTTTTTATGTTTTACTACGAAATGTGAACCAAATTAATTAGTAACAGATTTTTAGGCAATCTTATTGTTAAATTAGTTAATCACACAAAAGAACGTATCACAAAAATATACGGTTCTGGACGTGGTTTTGTTAAAGTGCAGTCTTTGTAGGTAGCACTATAATGGCGTCTGCATCCTGGCTCTGTCGCTTTTTAATTCTGGAATGAGGCGTTTGTTCATTTTCTCTCATCTTGACGACTGCAGTCGCACGCTTTGTTTGGAAGGCGAGGAAACTGACCTATATCGGCAGCGACATCTTTCAAAACTACCTACCCTTTTCCTCCGTTTTCCTTAGACTTTGAGAAAGTGAGCCAATTCATGTACTGATTTGAACCGATCCTATTTTATTTAACTATTATACGTCCTATGCTCAGACCTACCGAATATACACAAAAAACTTCATAAAAATCGGTCAAGCCATTTCGAATTAAGGAGTTTGGTCACAAATATTGTGACCCGAGAATTTTATATCTTAGATAATATATTTTTTATTTCAATTTTATAAATAATATACTATACCAATGAATTAAACAATGACGAATCATGCAGGTGGTAGGACCTTGTGCAAGGTCCGCCCGGATTGCTACCACCATCTTGCTCGCTAATCCTGCCGTGAAGCAGCAGTGCTTGCACTGTTGTGTTTCGGCGTGGAGAGTAAGATAGCCGGTGAAATTACTGGCACTTGAGGTATCCCATCTTAGGCCTCTAGGTTGGCAACGCATCTATAATACCTCTGGTGTTGCAGGTGTCTATGGGTGGTGGTGATCTCTTACCATAAGGAGACCACTTGCTCGTTTGCCATCCAGTCGAATAAAAAAAAAATAAAAAATAAATGTTGCAGAACTTGCCGATGAATTTAGTGTGATGACATGTAATTAGTTGTTTAATTGTTTTTTTTTACTTATGTGTTTTTTTAATATTTTTTTTAGATAATTACTCATATAGAAAAGATCCGGTTAATACGACTAAAGAAACCTCGATACTTACAAGTTAAACAATTAAACATTCAAAATCAAAACATCTTTCATAATGTCAGCCGACGGCATAGTTCCCATAGGCAGCGTTCCCGCGTTGAATTGAATGGCCACGCTCAAACGTTGGCAGAAGTAGCTGATTTGAAAAATTCCTAAAATGGAACAAGTGATATTGCAAATAGCTTACCGCTAGAAAGCAGCCGTTGTCCATATAAGCGAACCCCACAGCGGTTAGTCTAAGAGGGCGTTGAGCTCTCAGCATTGCCATGAGGAGGTAGCGACGTACACGCGGCGTCATACGTTCCCATTTGGACTGCATCACCGCGTCCGACACGCGCTCCGTCTGGAACATACAATCAGACCGTAGGGGTCATCAATACAATACAATACAAATATTCTTTATTGCACACCATAAATCAGTACCAAAAAACTTTATAATATAAACATATTCAGGGTACCTAGACAACAGGTGTTATCGCTTAAAAGCGATCTCTTCCAGACAATCATTTGAGTACAAGACCTTATGTCGAACAAAAAAGGTGGCGGAAACAGAAACAGAAAAAAAAGAACAAACAAAAAAATCAATAATTCATTCATATTAATATTATAAATGCGAAAGTGTGTTTGTATGTTTGTGTGTTTGTGTGTTTGTATGTTTGTATGTTTGTATGTTTGTCCCTCTTTCACGCCGTAACGGAGCGACGGATCGACGTGAGTTTTGGCATAGAGATAGTTTATGGGCCCGAGAGTGACATAGGCTACTTTTTATCCCGGAAAAATGCACAGTTCCCGAGGGAACAGCGCGCGATAACCGAATACCGCGCGGGCGGAGCCGCGGGCAAAAGCTAGTATTAAAATAAATACACAAGTCATTCATAATTTACTTCACACATTTAGAAGGGAAGAGGGGTCAGGCGGTTAGTGATACAAGAACAAAATAATTGCGATTTTCATAGCAATAGGTGTGACAAGGGGGGAGAGAGGGCTACACCAATGGCCCCGTATTGTCTAACGCGCTAACGTTTGCGATCGCATTAATTATCTCTTTCTACCATCATCTTATGCCGTGTAACAGAAAGAAGTAGTGCAAAGATTGTGATACGGAGTATTCTAAACAATAAAGCCTAAGAGCGTTTTCGTTTTAAGAGCGTCACTATCTCTGATCTGAATTCATGAAACTTTTTCTGTCGTGCAAATTCACCATAAAAATATCTAGTTATCTCCGGATTATATTTAGACGGATTCGAATGGATTCCATAGTGCAAAACCTCTCTAAAGCAGCTAAACTAAGTATGTTACACATAGACAGATAGTTAGTGCATAGGTATTACATAGTCACGACAAATTTTATCGGAATCGTTAGAACTGATTCTGAGATCCTTGAAATAAATAAAATTGGTCATTGCAAAGCCAAGAATTGGTCTTTGAAAAGTAATAGATATATACATAAGGCAGAAGCGCGGCCCGCTTTCAGTCAGTCATGAAGATTGATATCCGTTCCATCTGGATTTGTAACTTTGACAGCGACTACTGTCTATGTCAAATTGGCGTTAGTATCAATTTCAGCTCTCTCGGGCGATACTGTGCTCGAGGCATGGCATTAATGGAGTTTTAAGTACATAGCATACAATACAGCCGACATCGGATAAATTGTATTGCGTCTAAGTTTCTAATAATATTTGTACGGTATTATTCAAAAAGTATACATTTCAATAATAAACAAATGCAATAACAAAAAATGGTACTCGTACAAGTAACTATATAATATTGTCTTATTGTAGTCAGTTTAAGTAGTTCTACAATCAAAACTGAAGAATTGAAATCGGATAAATAAGAACGTGTAAAACTATGATCTATTATTATTTAACGATCGAGAGAGATATATTTTTCAACACACCTGCTCGTAAAGTAGGTCTTATTACAGCGTATTTACACTGATAATGCAGAATATTACCCATGCCGTGCCTTTTACATTACATTATCGCACTAGTGCCTTTTCATTACATATCTTTTTAAATATTAGCAAGAAGTATTAATGTTTCGAAAACAGCTAAGTAGTTATTTGCGTAAATATAAAATTCAATTCAAAATGTGATAAATAATTAAAGAATTTCATGAAACTGCTTGTTAGCTTGTTGGTATTTATAATTTGACGGTGTATTTTTAACTATAAATACCCAATTTCAAAATTTATAAATATGTGGCTGATTAGCTACTTTGCCGGTGCCCTTATCTCAGACTTGCGCGCGCATGTAGCGCTGAGCGCGCGAAAAAAAAAAATTACGGCCGCCATCTTTTAAATGGGTTTTAATAACTGTTTCAATAATTAAAGTTTTTAAATAAATGTGAACTTTTATTTACTTTTCCTCGCAAGTGTGTTGAAAAACGTCGTATGAAACACGTGAGCATTGGTCATTACACTTTTCGTCTCCATTAAGCCTTCGCCTTCGGCTCAGGCTTAAAAACCGACTCGAGTGTAATGACCAACATAGCACACTTGTATCATAATGTACTATTATATATATCGTCGTGATAATTTGCTGCGAAGTCTTTGCGAATTGCGGACAGTATGTATCTTTTATGTCCGGAAGTTTTTGTTTACCTCAACTCAAACATCAAAGTCCCTTTCTTATGAAATTTCGAGGGTAAAGACTTTTACGTCCCTAACAATTTGCCCCCTCACAACTTTAAATATTGTTGTAATGAAAATTCATTACAAGTACGTATTGAGTTCAACTTGCACAGCCATGTACTGAAATATTTTTGAATAATTTTAACCATCACACCATCCAAATTTTTTTGTTTTGTTATCAACACCTTCGATGGCAGTCATACCTCCCTTTGGAACACACATCACGATATGTTATTCAAGCTGCAATGTCAAGAATCGAAATCGGGAAACTGTAAATAAGTTATTGGCATTCGAGCACTTGATACACTGTAGTATCATTGCTGTAAACCCGAATGTCTATAGATCCATGTCATGTTGCGCTTCTAGAATACCAAATTGACATTGTAAGCTCTACGATCGGAACAAGAAGCAAGTTCAAAATAAATGTAGCCCGAAGGTGCACTCCGCTTTTATTACGGGTCGCTTAATATCCCTTGTTTTTAAGTTTGCGAAAACACGCACCAATATAAAGGTAAGAAAGCACCACCAGGAAAATGCGTTACGTAGCGTAGCCCTTAGCAACACAATGAGAATTTCGTTAATCTGCCCGATTTCTGTAGGAAAAGATTCAAGTTGCTGACGAAATGAATAAAGTACTAATGACCTTTTTAAATGTTCTCGACGAGAAATGTCCTGGAATGAAAAAGGAAATTTTGGAAATTATATTTTGATTATTGACCTGTACGAGTAGGTAGGAAGCATATAAAACGTCGCTTAACGCATTCACTGCCACCTAACTTCTACACGTAGCTTTTACAGGTGCCACCGACGCACATGTGCGTTCAAAATGTATGAATAATTATGACAGCGGCACTGGGCGAAGTTCTGAAAACGCATACTTATATTATATGCGTCGGGGGCAGTGAAAGCTTTAAATAGATAGATAGATATAATCTTTATTCTTCAAAACAAAGACATGGCTTAGTAACTAAAGAGTAATAAAACTAACAATTCAGCACTTAAAAATATGCCTGAAACAAGGTACTTACAATAGCAAATAAAAACATAAATTAGGTAACAATTTAAATAAATACAATGATTGATGGACGGTGGCTAGTGTTCCGAAATCATCATGAACAGCCAATTGTCGACTGATCCAAGACCGATGTGCAATCTTTACCGCCGGGTACTGTAACTATTTCACAGTAATCTACGAGACAGAAACATATTGAAAGAAACCAAACGCATATAAATAGTTTCATAAATTATCAACTGCTTATGTTATTTATCTAGATATATGTATAGTAAGCATAGCCGTCTACAGGATAATTTGCATCTTGCATCATCATCAAAGGGGGTGCATCCAAGCTTACAATTATAGGTTTTACTCCATATAGCAAAAACGATTTATGGGAGTATTAATAGTTCATTTTGTTGCGAGGTTCCTAAGTGCCTAACAATCACTTTCCGTTATTGCACAAAAAGCGAAAAGGTCTCTTTGCTGTCCAGTATTGCGAGTGAAACCAATTTACCGTGCACTCGAATTGACAAAGCTTTCCAATTGTCAGCGAATCGGTCATATTTCTGCTCAATTGAATTTTCATCTTTGTCGAACGCTGCTCTGTTTGCATGGTAAATCATATTATAAACGTACATAACAATTACGAGTATATCATAGCTAAAGATTTTAAAGTACTAATTAGTTAGGCAAGTGTTTTCCATATATACTGAGAGGCAAAAAATCTGGCCCTCAAAATGTATGCTGTAATAGGTAAGGATCAAATTTTGTGCTGCTGAGTATATTATACTAACCTGAAGAGTGAGCTCGTTTCCCGTAAAACATTGAATGGCCAGTTGTATTATCATTGCAACAAAGAACGCCAGTGATGTGACTAAACGTATTGATTTGAAACTCGATGCATCTTGCTGTAAGGACAAATTCAATAAGTTACTCCAAAAACATTCTTCCTATCCACATTAAATCATTTAGGTAAGCGAAGCAAATTTAAACATGGTAATTTTGCTTTTCATACTCAAGAATAAAAGGAAATTGGCGATTTTATTATGTAAAAAATATAACATCGAGAGTTTTACCGAAACTTGGACCATTACGACGCAAATGGCGGCCATGCTAGACAGAAGCTGCGTCATGAATCCATAGGAGTAATTTACACGAAACTTTTCCACGCAACTAGAAAGGAAAAACACTTATAAAAACCCATAGTGCCGACAGAACCTTAAGAAACTTCATTTCGATGTTTACTGAAGAAGTGGAGGTGTATAAAGAAACGTATTATGTTGATATAGGCGAAAAAAAGCTGGAGTGACAATATTAGGGCCATAATCCTAAGATATTGCAGGTCGTCGCATTCACGCGCTTCCCTCTCTGTGCTTTCATATCGACACGTTACAATAATATTTTCGTATTGACTGTTAATAATGCGCAACGCAGGAAATGATCTATAAAAAAAACAATATATCCTGTTTCCTTGGCATCCATATAGATTGTGTAAGTGTAAATCCTGCCTACAATGTCATTCAATTTCCTTTGCAACTGGCTTACTATTTATGCGGATTTCCAAACTTTGGCTCCAGTTTTGGCGCTGCTTGGGCTCCCAGTTAATTCACAGTGCACTTTATGGCAATTTAACGGAGTTGGTTAGCCCTATACAACGTTTGCTTGCCAAAAAGTTTCGACAGTCTACGTACGCTTCTACAATATTGCCAAGAATTATACATAAGATATGTGTAGGTCACAAACAGTCTTGGATGCAACATGCATTCGTAGCCGTACTACATGCGGGTCATTCAAAAACGGAAATTATGATTACTAGCTGCTGCCCGCGACTTCGTTCGCGAAGAATTTGTTTATCGCTATTCAGCGGGAACAATGAATTTTCCGCGTAAAAATTGCCCTTCTCTGGGACTGGGAGTTAAGCTGTCTTCATACAAAATTTTACCCAAATTGGCTTAGATGTTATTGCATGATTGAGTAGCAGATATTTTCACAGACTTTCTCTCATTCCACTAAAATAGTAGAATGCGAAAGTTTGTAAGTCTGTTTATTTGTTTGTTACTTCATCACATCTAAACCGCAGAACCATTTAGATGAAATTCGGTATACAGATAGTTTGAGTCCCGGGGAAGGACATAGGATAGTTTTTATCCCGAAAAATTTCATAGTTCCAGCGGGATAGTGAAAACCGAATTCTACGCGGACGGAGTCGCGGATAACAGGCGAGTTTATTAATAATATCACTAAGACATGTTAGATTTTTTTTTTAAAGTACTCACTCACGTACCTGATAAGTGCTTGATGCTGAAGAATGCATTCACGAACACATTTTTCTACTGCAGATTCAATCTGTTCTTTAGTGTAAAATGATTTTACTCTTGCTTCCATTTTATCTAAAGAATCCTCGCTAACGTTATCGTCGTCTTCAATAGGCATATTATCGGCTATATTATTACTATGAGGCATATCACTGACTAACTGCGACAAAGCTCGGTCATATAAAGTCATGAATGCTTCTTGTAATATAACAAACTGAGAGCTCATATGGAGGATGACTGACCCGATAAATGTGTCGATGGTCATAACTATGTGACCAGTCCACAGCAAGCCTACTGTCTCCAGAACGAATGTCGAGATGTAGGACGCATCTGTTTGATACTTCCACGGTATGTAGATGGGTTGAGGAAGGGTTCTCGGAGGCCTAAGTGAGGTGTCATTTAGCTGAGCTACTTCCGCCTTCCATCTAATATCTTGAATCGTCCCGTAAACATTTGTATTCCCAATAGTAATCCATCCGAAAAAAACAAACGATCCTGTCATTATTTTTGTGATTCTGATCGTGGCACGATTCCTATTGTTATTTTGATAAAACTTGTAAATATCAATTTCGAGAGTGCGTACGATATCTTGGATGGCACGATTTTTGAAGAGGAAAATGTAAAGTTTGATGATGGTCAGGTCATGAGTAATAACAAAAGAGAGGCTAAACATGAATCGATCTATGTCTTTTTGTCCAATGAAAGGGTCGATGGATTCGAGTCCAACGAAGCCTGCAACCCAGATGATTTCAGTGATGATTGTGTAGTAAATATACAGGCCAGGGAAGTTGTTGTTGTCATCTTCGTCAGGGTGATGCCACCATCCCAGTCCTAAGAACCTCAGGAGGTAGAAGTGTATGGCAAAGTAGCGTGTGGGTCGATCAACAGCTTTTGTTTCAAGCATTGTGCATGAACGTAAAGTAACTAAGAAGCTCTTACCTCTTCGAGAGGTTCTGATTTAACAAAGTTTGAGGTATTGAATTTATAGCATTACCGAAGGGGTGTTTTCAACGGATTGAGGTAAAATTATAAGCGGAAGCGACTTACGATATAGAATTTAAAAATGTTTGTCGGGCACTAAATGGTTTCGAAAAATTAACTGTAATAAAGAGATGTATCTATTGGCAATTGAAATGAGACTTGAATTATATTCGTTTTATCGTACGGGTAAATTCATTTAAACTTTCGAACAAGTCGCTTTATCTTATGTATTAAACCGTTTTCTGAAACGACTTAATACAACTTAATATTTAACGAGTTAATTCTCAAAAATTATTACTTATATTACGACAGCGTAATTGAAGTCGCTTAATAAGCAGTCGCGATTGACACGGTCGGGGTGTTATTTAATTTAAAATAAAGTATAATTGCCATGTCCTTTCTGGATTTATTATAAGCTACTAATATAAATTATGTAAGTAAATATTGAATTATGGATAATCGTCATCATCATCAGCTCATTGCTGGGTATAACAAAAAAAAGGGTCATTTTTTAAATATTAGCAGAACAATTTGATGACTAACTACGGAAAAAAGCGGGATACTAATCTAAAGAGTGTATCATTGTGTACGAATAAAAACGAGCAACTATGAGTCGAACTCGCATGTAGAGCTGAAATATTATAATATATTTTTAATTGTCTCCTTTGCGTATTAAATAATACGCACAATTTTTTTTCTGTAATCTCAAAGGTGGTCCTTCTAACGCCCAAGTCAAATTTTTGAAATTTTTTGAGGGAAGTGTTTCCAGTGATTGGGAGGACAGGGAACGGTTAATTCTCGTCTTTTTAGGGTTCCGGAGCCAAAATGGCAAAAACGGAACCCTTACAGTTTCGCCATGTCTGTCTGTCCGTCCGCGGCTTTGCTCAGGGACTATCAATGCTAGAAAGCTGTAATTTTGCAAGGATATATAGGTAAACTATGCCGACAAAATAATACAATTAAAAAATCAAAAACAATTTTTTTTAGGGTACCTCCCATAGACGCAAAGTGGCAGTGATTTTTTTTTTCTCATCCAACCCTATAGTATGGGGTATCGTTGGATAGGTATTTTAAAACCATTAGGGGTTTGCTAGAACGATTTTTTGATTCCGTAATATGTTGGCGAAATATTTAACTTTAAAGTACAAATTTTCATTAAAATCGAGCGCCCTCCCCCCCCTCTAAAATCTAAACCGGTGGGTGGAAAAATTTGAAAAAAATTAGGATGGTAGTCAGTATATCAAACTTCCAAGGAAAATTATAACGGCTAAGTTTGCTTGAGAATTATTAGTAGTTTATGAGAAATAGCAGCGTAAGGTATAAAATATACCTAAACTTGGAAGATTCCGTATAAAATACGAAATCCTTAGAAAAATATTAGTTAATTTTTTCGTAATGGCTACGGAACCCTATTTTGGGCGTGGCCGACACGCTCTTGGCCGGTTTTTTAAAATTAACTTAAAAGTAACCAATTCAAGACTTCAAATTTTTATTTGGTACACATAAAAATAAAACAATTGAACAACTAATTACTTACATGGCATTACGACATACAGTCGAGGAAACTGAATCTCGGACCAGGGTGGAACCTTTGCGCTACTATGTCATGTTGACATCCCATATATTTTCCACAGAAATCATAGCGAAATTGATTATGATAAGGTTCCACCCTGGTACGTGATTCAGGAAACTGACTGTACAATGCACATATTGATTGATTGACTTTAACACTTGACTTTAACTTTTTTATAGTAACATCTGAGTGTCAAAACAGAACTCTAAAAAAAACTTTTTATGTAAAAAATATTTTAAATTGGCTAGTGAAAAGACTTGTCTCAAAACCCACTTTTTTATTAGCTTTGAAGTCAACTAAATGTAACAAATATTAAGTTACAGTTTTAACAGTCGAGAAGACATGCTCCTAAATAATTATTATCGCACCGGACGGATCGCACGAAAGGGATAAGCATCTGGAATTCATTTAGAGATAGAGTAAAAGCAAGAAAACAAGATCGAAACGCGTCTTCCATTTGCATACCTATAAAGTTTTGACATCTCAAAGTCTACAACAGTCACCACATTAACATAAGATCGCCTTTCCCATTTTCTTGCAACAACAAAGCAACATCGAAATGAAGTATTCAGCACTACGTTGTTTAGAACACGCTTCAAGAATCAAGTGGTTGATCATTATTTCATGCTCGTCGGCTCTCAAACACAAGAAGATTGTAGGCCTCGCTACAAAGGAACAAAATACCTACTGAGCATATTTTTTATACATAAACAGGACTCTCTTGGTTGTCTTATACAATAACTGAAAACCCCAAACACCCCCACGGCCTTTTTTATTTTAAGTTAGTTTATTGCGTTTATTTTCAAATACTTTAATTATCACAAAAATTAATTAAACACAAACAGTAATTTACCTAGGTAAGTACTTAATTTCTAACTCTGCATTAATTAACTAATTTGTACTCTTTTTGTACTTATCAGTTGCGCTTCGCCATTTTTAGAAGAAAATTAAACTGACTTAAAGAAAATCAGCCAGTACTAAATTATCTGAAATTCGTAGCTATTAGACTGGCTGGATACAGTAAAAAAGGATTTAAGGAAGAAAAAAAAAACAGCCTGCTACAAATAGTGTAATCTATTCTACTCTTGATTCTGAACAAACCACTTTCTGGATTTACAGTTATTTAATTAATAACTTGTAGAGTCAATCAAATTATAACCCAGAAAGTAAACGTATTTCGTCATCCTAGATGCGACAATACCTTTGAGTATTCAACTAGGACGATACGTAACGGTATATACAAGGTGTTAATTAAATTAGCGAAAACCTCAGACACCCCAAAAATAACTTTCCATTTTTAAATTAGTTGATTGCATTTATTTTTGAACACCTTCATTATTTTAAAAGATTTTTGTATGTTTTGCTAAGTCAGTAATTCTGCTTCATTTTTAACTCTAGGTAGAGTCATTCACGATGAATCGTGCCGTGGTTTTTATTACAATGTCATTAATTGTTAATTTTGATAAAATCACGCGTCTTCGTGGATGGCACTGGGTATACACTCAAAATTTGTATTTGTTAGTTGCGATTTTTAGAAGAAAATCACACATTGACAGCAAAACGGCCAGTATTAAATTAACGAAATAGTATGCAAACTCGCTAAAATATTTAACTGGCGCCTATTGCAGTCGTAACTTTTAGACTGGTCACAGTGGGCACAGTAAAAAAGGGATTTAAGAACACAAACAAACACAACCTAATTTAAAAAACATAGTTTAATCCATTCTACTCTCAATTCTGAGCAAACTACTTTCTGTTTTTCACTTATTTAATTAACACCTTGTAGTTATAATAAAATAAACATCTAATAAATAAAGTAGAGCAATTACAAAGCCATTACAGAAAACCGCATCTAAATCAGTCAAACCGTTCTGGAGATAAACGTGAACATTCGTTTGCGCACAAACAAACAACCTCTCACCCTAAACGCATACACCTTCTCCGTTCCGTCGTGGGTAAAAAATGAAACTCTTTATACCTAAATTGTTGCTAAAAGTACAGTTTTAGTGTTAAAAACCGATAAAGATGGCTTTACAGGTACAAGTATTTTATTCATGCAAACTGTAGGCAGACAAACTGGGTTCGTACCCTGACCTCATTTAACAACCAGAAGGTGAAAGACGTGGCATACATAACTGAAGAATTTAAGATGAGTTCCTTGACTGATGTTTTCGAAGTGGATTTTCTTGAGGGCGCTCTTTGAGGCATCACTTTCGATTAATTGCTAAGATGAGGTTTTAAAACGCAAATAATTAAGAGACGTGGTCGTGACTTGACTTAATTTAGGAAGCATTATTTGTGTTTTCGGATGAAAAAAATTGTGTTTTAATTATTAAATCATAGAAAAGATTCGGTATTAAGTGTTTGAACAACTTATCTGATAGTTTTTAGGGTTCAGTAGGTTCCTGGTGGCAAACGAATCCTATATTAATTTTCTTACAATACCTGTTTGTCTAAAGTCTGTCTGTCACAAGGCGGTAGGTATCTCCGGAACAGCAATATATTTCAGTTTGTATTTTAGATTTTTAGTTTTACATATATTAAATATTTATTTAAAATATATTATAGAAACTTCTTTTTTTGTGACTGTTATGTCGCCTAGATCCAGCATAAACGCGAACTTCACGAGCGTGAGATGAAAATATATATCATTTCAATCTTTCATAGATTTTATACTAATTAATTATTATTTTTTTAATTTTTTTTTTATTCCGAATAACTTTAATCATAATAATTCTTACATCGCTATTACTAGGTAATTATACTAATTGTAATACGCCTTCCAAATTTGATAGAGACATGTTTTCTAAATACTACTTTGGATCACTTTATAAGGCGCAGAAAAGTTCATTTGGAATTGTATGCTTGTTGTATTGTTGTTGCTAGTTAGAAATTTCTCTTCGTTTGCTGCTTGATAATGAATTGTTTGTTGCAAAAATCAGTCAGTGCTATGAAGTTGGAAGTCTTTAATTTTCAAACTAAATCTTTAAATTATATCGTTTATTACACTAGTATAGGTAGTGTAGTGTGTGTGTAGTGTAGTGTAGTATTTCATAATTTTTTGAAGCAAAATAAGAATGTTACCAACTTTATATACGTAGGTATTCGGTATTCATATACCTAACTAGTAGGGGAACTTTCGTCCCGCGATTTCGTTTTAGAGCATTTCGCACGTAGAGTTCGGTGAAAACAAATAGAAATCACATGGCCGGAGCTGTGCCAGTCGTTGGACTTTGTACTTTAACGCATTAGCTGTAGATGGCGTCACTGTTGCGTATATTACTAAAGAGTCAAAGATTGATTACGAAAGAAGCAATTGTTATTTTTTTTCCAAAAATCTCTTTTTTTATTTAACAAATATTTTAGTTAATTCATTAAAACTATTACACGTTAAGCAACATTTAATCAATTTAATAGTTGGTTTTTACGTATGTTCAGCTATTATATGCGCGCGCATACACAGCTAGCGCTGTAGCGCTTGACGACAGGTCGAATATTTTTCATAAATTAAACATTAAGGGGCTGTTACCACCCTTTGATTAATTTTATTTGACGGATAAGTAAATGTGATGCCGTTTCTGTCTATTCGAACAAAACAAACAGCGACTGCATCACATTTAATTTTATTCGTCAAATAAGTTTAATCAATGGATGGTGAAAAGGTGAAGGTAAACATCGCGAAGAAATCGCACAAACCTGCGAAGTAATTCAATGACGTGTGTGAAGTTCCCTATTCGCACTGGGCCCGCGTGGGAGCTATGGCCTAAGCCCTCTCATTCTGAGACTCTCATTCTGAGAGGAGGCCTGTGCCCAGCAGTGGGACGTAGTACATAGGCATAGGCATTATGATGAAATATTAAATAAAAGAGCACGAGAGTTTAAATAAAATAAGTAAATGAGTTTTTTTTAAGTTACTTTCTAAACCTATAAAGGATTAGTTCCTATCTTAGTATATGAGTAGGTAGAGCGTAAATTATTAAATTGTATTTAAAATTTCGAAGTAACAATCACAGTTATTGGGTTGATCATTTATTTTGGTGAAGAACTGAGTTATATAATTACTAGATTTTACCCGCAGCCTCGCACGCGTAAACTATTTGATCTGGTAGTTATTTACAATTAAAATTCCGTATAGCAAATAGTATAACAAACGCAATAAGGAACTTAATTTTTTTTTAATGTTTATCTACTTTATTATTCTTAATTTTAAATAAAAATAAGTTGACGCACATGCCCGGACCGGACGGATGCTATAACACCAGGACTCCTAGTACAGGATTTAGATTATTTTTGTATCCTTTTATGGAATAAACTATTTTTGTACAAATCACATGAAGTGTCACTTTATATAACTTTATATAGCGCTCGGTGGTAAGAAAATGCCTCGCGCAGCATAGGTTCGTAAAGCGCTAGAAATGCTTGATTTACGACGCCATATTTTGGCAGACATCGTACGATATCGCCCTAAAACATAACCTATACGCCAACCAATGAAATTAGTGCTCAACCATCAACAAATGCTCGTCCCCATGCCACTCCGTAGGTGTTCGTAGGACTAGATGGACGCGCCACAGTATTACAAAAAACACTATTTAAAAAAATACAGAAAATAATCTCAGTATTTTTAGGTTAACTAAAAAAGTCTCTGTTAAAAATGACTCAAAATTAAAGGTTCATTCGCGTGAAATCGGAAATGTAAACACGTGAAACTGACGTGAAAAGTTTCGTAATTTTATTTCGGCAGTCGTCAGTTAGCCTTGTAAGTATTTTCATGGTTATTTCTATTTTAATTCTGGTGAAGAAAACTGTAGATGCAGGAAGATCGTGTTTTGTATTCGTTTAATTAAATCGCTAGCCGAGGGACGGCCTATCACGCTATTAAATTGTTCGAATCGATGCTGCTATTCTAAGTAGTTAGTACTTAATACTTAGTAAAATAAATTTATCCATGTTTGTATTGTGCTACGATTTGTTACAGAAAATTGCTTTTAGATTATTTTTCTTGTAGTAGATACCATAAAATAAGAACACTTATTGAAGCATGTATGTTTTCCTTTCGCAGTTAAAACAAAACATTTTTTTGCACATAAATACTTAATAATTATAATGGTTTGTGACATTGGATTTAAGGAAATTGTACACCTAAATTATTTTTTTACACATAAACGTTTGTAAACGTAGGTTAGTTACACTGTTTTTAAACTTCCGAACTGTTTTAAAATTTGGCAGCCTAACGTATTTTCTTAGTACAAGTACGTCAATCTGTGATATTGTTGAAAAAAAAAATGTTATTATTAAAGCAATACGCAGTTATTTTTTACTTTTTACTACATTGTAACTACGGACTGTTTAAATATTAGTTTTAGTTATCATTTACCTGAAATGTGCACAAGTCACGTTTGCACTCGATGCGAAGTTAACTAACTCATTTTAGTTCCGGGCGCAAAACGTTTTGGTTCACAATTCACTCAATTGCCTTTTTACTTCAGGGGCTTCTAGATAAGAAAAAAGTTTGGACCAGAACATAACTAGCTAAGTATAATACAGCATAGATAAAAAGCTTTTTATTTACCTGCCCCGTTAGACGGGTCATGAGGCAACGGCGTGTAAAGTCACTGCACTCCTTACCTTCGAATATTAATGGATTAAAGTGTTTTGAACTCATAGTTCGGACAACTTTTTGCAACCAAGCAAGCACCTACCTACTTGAATGATATGGTTGACTTTTATTTATTCAATACTTAATAAAATACTTGACTTAAGCATCTGAACAGTGTCTCAGACCAAAGTTCGGCCAACATATTTTAAAGTTTTTTTTTCGTTAATTTTATTTTGACCGGGAAATAATAGAAACTGAGAAAATAATTATCATTGGCTTATTTTTGTTTTAAACTTAGCTTTCCGTCTAGTTGCTATCTTTTAATACATGAATTAAAAAAATGCGTTACAAAGTGTTTGTGACAAAAAAGTGATTGATACCTACTGGTAACGTTGAGATAGCGAAACTCGGACTCCATGTGTGTACATAATCGAATCAATAAAATAAACTGACTGTCTGAGAACGTAAATGAGATAACACAAAATGAGGAAGGTGATTTAAAAGATCTCTTTTTCATTAATCGTTCTACAAGTTCAAATTACATGTAGGTACCTACCTAGATATTTATTTCCGTGTAACCCTGAACCTTTATACAATTATACAACACGGACAGTGTCAGAGTTCTTAGTCTCTTTTCAGCGTACCTATATTAGATAACTGGCAAAAAATATCCCCGTTGGAATACTTTAATATCAGTTGCCAAATCACAAATATGGAAGACACCGTCCGTTGCCGAATGGAAGCTTAGTAAAGACTAAAAATGTTAATCTTGCTTGCTATCTTGCTTGCAATGCTGGTCTTATTTTTCTGGTTTTTCTGTGCATCTATATTTCAGTTTGTATTTTTGATATAGGTTTTACGGGATGACCGTAAAAGTAACAAAAATTTGGAATTGAAATAAAAAATACAAAAAGATTCCAAAACCAATCTTATAAATGTTAACCTCGTCTTTTTTGTTTCGAAGTTAAAAGAAAACTATGGGATCGCTTGATATATTTATTTCAATGATCATAGTACTCTAGATTAGAGTACTAAGTACGGTGAACACAATCCCATCAATGGGTAGACTTAAATGAATGGGACACATGGCAAAATAAATACGGGGCATGATCTTGACTTCAGCATCTAATCATTCAGTACGATCAATCAGTAGGTAGTACTAGTAGCTGCTTATTTGTTACAAGAAATGCCAAGTTTTAGACTAACAATGGAGATTTTGACTTTTTCAACGATATCATTCATAGCTATTCAAATTGTCAAGCGTTTCAATAGAACGAGATCGAAATCGCCGTTCCGCAGACGGCTGTTATAACCACTTTCAATAGGTAATTAAAATGATTGAGGCAAATTGGTTGTTAATTAGGTGCCATTATTCCGTCTCATGCTCATGAAACAAAACGGTTACGTGCTCTCTGCTGAAAGAAAACATTATGTCTACTCTACATAAAATCAAAACGTGATTTTTTTTCGGTTCCACTAGGTACTTGATTGAAGTTGATCATCATTAAGGGACTGTTTCACCGTCCATTGATTAGTGTTAACTGACGGTTAAATGTGATGCCATCTCCGTCTATTTGAACGAAAGAAATAGAGACGACATCACATTTATCCATCCATTAACACAGATTAATGGATGCTGAAACAGCCCCTAAATGATGGTGATGCAACATTTTGTCTATCTAATAAGATTGGACTGTTATTGAGTTGAATCAAATCATTTCGTGATAAGAAATTATGAAAAATACTTATTCCTCAAGCAAGACGCTAAGGAATTGCTGTAGTGACCGCTCTTATAAATATTTTTGCAGAACAAAATGGTGCAATCGGTATTCGGAGCATGGGACTACGCCATTATGGCGATGACAATGATCGCCTCTATCGCCATTGGGCTTTACTTCCGATTCAGCGGCGGAAAACAAAAAACAAATGAGGTTAATATGAATTATTTTAATTTATGCAGTACCTACTCATACCGTTTATACCAAATCAAAGTCAAGATTGTAAGACAGTTTAAAATGATTGTTAATGTTAACACAATGCTTGTTTACAGGAGTATCTTCTCGCAGATCGAAATATGTCAATACTGCCAGTAGCCGTGTCTCTCATGGCTTCATTTATGTCAGCTATCACCCTCCTCGGAGTGTCAGCTGAGAACTATTACTATGGCATGCAATTCGTAGTCATGAACATATCATATGGCATCGCCACGCCGATTGCAAGTCGGTTTTACTTGCCAGTATTCTTTGGATTACAAAAGACCAGCACATACGAGTATTTGGAATTGCGATTTGGGCCACATATACGAATGCTTGCATCTCTAACGTACACTTTACAAATGGTGCTTTATAATGGGATTGTACTTTACGCACCCGCGATAGTTCTGGAAGCAGTTACAGGACTTGATAGACTGATATCTATACTCGTTGTTGGGTTGGTTTGTACGTTCTATTCCACATTAGGTGGGATGAAAGCTGTACTTTTCACCGATCTCCTACAATCGTTGTTGATGTTTGGCGCTGTATTTAGCATTGTTGTATTTAGTTCAGTACAAGTAGGAGGTTTTGATAAAATATTTACCATCGCGAAGGAGAGAGGACGATTAGATTTTTCCAAGTAAGTTTCCAAAAATTTAAACCAAATATATTCAGTTTTAACTTTTTAATCAATTTATAAATAATAATTGTTTTTCAGTTTCAGCATAGATCCAACAGTAAGAAACACTTGGTGGTCGCTGAACCTTAGCGGATTAATTACGTACTTGTCTTTGTATGCAGTGAATCATACACAGGTAAGCTAATAGTTCTAGTCGTTTCGCGTCGTAACACTAGAGAAATTGTGTAATTTAAACTATATAATATTTGAATGAGAGCCAATTTTATGTGGTTTCCTATTGCACTTCAAACAAAAGTCACTGATTGTGCAACAAAGGTGCTGGTTTGGCATAACATAGAGCGCTATAGTAGTCTGTACATCTTTGTTATTAGAAAAAGATTTTGCTGATAACTAATTATTATGTATTTGAAATCAAACAATGTTTCTCAGGGCACTACTTTCAGGCATATGTTTTTATAATAGTAGCATTCTAACTTTTGTTGCTTACGGTGGTACTAGTAATATATACAACAGCAATTTTAAATAAATCTGACAGGTCCAGCGTCTTCTAACAGTTAGCACGTTAAAGCGATCCCAAGCCTGTCTATGGTGGAGCTGGCCGGTGCTCTCCATTCTCAGCGTCTGTACCTGCATCAGTGGCATCGGGATATTCGCCGTTTACAAAGACTGTGATCCTTTGGCATCTAACAGTATCACAGCGGTAACACTAATTTAATTTCTTATTACTTGCTATTTAAGTTTTGCTTACAAGCGTTGAGGTGTGGAATCTGCTATGGTTTTATTGCATCTCGATGCAGATTAGCTCGATAATAAAATAAATTCTTATTTCCGTTAGTTGCTTTTGAACTTTAGGTTTTAAAAAGTAAATTATTTTAAAATCGAATGCCTCTTTTTTGCAACCAGAATTTATTGCTTTTATGATTTTATGATTATTTTTGTTAAAAAAACTATGTTTTGACATCAGATGGACCAGTTAATGCCTTACTACGTGGTGGACGCCATGTCCTCAATGCCTGGTCTGGCGGGCCTGTTCGTGGCTGGTATTTTCAGTGCCTCTCTGTCCACCGTCTCTGCTAGCTGTAATTCTCTAGCTGCTGTCACCCTTACAGACTATGTTGGCAAGTAAGAACTTCATACATACTTTTTTACATTGACTGTAATAATTATGTTTCCTTAGTAATCCTTCTAATTAACCGACTTCAAAAAAGGAGGAGATTCTATGTTCCAACGTTTGTATTTTTTTAGACAAAAATTACCTTTCCTTACTTGAA
The DNA here is from genome assembly GCA_037349165.1 of Choristoneura rosaceana. NCBI lineage: Eukaryota > Metazoa > Arthropoda > Insecta > Lepidoptera > Tortricidae > Choristoneura > Choristoneura rosaceana. The sequence goes on from JAZBNJ010000022.1 coordinate 8,687,803, forward strand.
AAGTAACAACTCGTCGTAAATTTGCTTTTCAATCTCCCTTTTGTTCTTATCTCGATTGCATGTCTAATATATTGAATACATTTATTTATTTTTCTCATTTGTGTCAATTTATGTTTCTGCTAACCGAAGAGGCATTTTATCGTAAGTGTTTCCGTAAATAAACTTCAGAACATTGGAAAATCTGCTAAAATTGTCAAACATCCACGGATTCATTTTATCTTATCTTGATGAAATAAGCATTAGTTTTATTGCAGAAAAGGTTTTTTAAGCTTCTAAACGATAGATAGGCCACTTTGTATCAATATATTTTACGATGTTCCCGGTAGAGATTGCATCTTTTGCGATGTTTGAAACTGGTTTTTGTCAATGACACCAACATGCGAGGTCACTTTTGGGACTCTTAGTTAACGCATTCGTTTTAGAAATACCTAATCTTGGCCTTGTAAGTACTACGAAGTGCAAAATTCGAACTTCGTGTCTTGCCGTCCCGCTGACGCTACTATTATTTAATACGAGCGTGAGAGGGACAATATGACGTGGACTTCGATTTTTGAACTTCGTCGTAGCCTCCCTGGTCAAACTCGATTTCAAGGCCCTCGAAAAACGAACAAAACACCCCATTAAAACAAGTTAGTTTGAAGAATAACGACTTTTTTCTACATTAAAACTGTTCTCAAATTTTTAAGGTGGTGCCACGTCCGCCAATCGTACATCCCATGGTTGACGAAGCTAGCAGCCTGTGCCTATGGTTTGGTGTTCCTTGCACTGGCCTTCGTGGCAGAGCACTTGGGTGGTTTGCTTCAAGCAGCTCTCACTATATTTGGAGCGGTCGGCGGACCGTTGCTCGGCGTTTTCACTTTGGGCATGTTCACCACATTCGCTAATGAAAACGTGAGTAAATACAGTTCTGATAGTTCCATTGTCACGTGAGAATTTAGAAAAAAGAATTGTTACGAGGGTCAAACTGAAAGTTCTTAGAAAATCAAAAACTGAGCAAACTAGCAAGTTATTAGTTTTATTATATCTTTTCAAAATAGTGTCCATTCACATCAATACACCGCTGCATCCGATGGAACCACTGAGAAAAGCACTTAGCCCACTCGTCCTTAGGGGTCTCTTCGACGGCCTTTTGAAACGCACCCACTGCTTCCTCGGTGTTCATAAAAAGTTTTCCTCGAAGTTTTTGTTTTGTTTTCGGGAATAAATAAAAATCGCAAGGTGCGAGGTCGGGGCTATACGGCGGGTGACCCAGTAATTCCACGTCTGACGTCACTAAATAGTCGATCGTTCGCCTGGCGGTGTGCGTCGAGGAGTTGTCGTGGTGAAGAAGGATCCTACTTCGAGGTCGCTTCTCCCGAACTTTTTCCAATACAAGTGGCAAACAATTGTTAGTGTACCACTCTGCAGTAACTGTTTTTTGATCCTCTAAAACAATTGTCGCATAGTGACCTGTCCTTCCGAAGAACGAGGCCACCATCTTTTTTCCCACGCTTCGACCTCTCTTCACTTTAGTTGGCAACTCCTCGAAAGGAAACACCCATTGAGCAGACTGTCTCTTGGTTTCTGGATCATAACAGTAAACCCAGCTTTCGTCACCCGTAAGTATGTCGAAAACAGCATTTGAGTCACCTCCGTTAAATCTTTGAATCATTTCACGGCACCAATCAACCCGACGGAGTTTTTGGGCCTCGGTCAAATTATGAGGTATCCACCTCGCACAAAGCTTCCTGACCGCTAAATGTTCATGGAGGATTTTATGCACTTGACTCATACCGATGCCTAAGCTTGTCCGAATCTGCTGATACGTCACTCTTTTGTCAGTCTCTATCATACGCTGCACAACACTGATGTTATTTTCAGTCGTCGCCGTAGAAGGCCGTCCCTCACGCAGATCGTCGGTGAGATTAGTGCGACCACGTTTAAACTCATTAAACCAGTTGTAAATGGTCGCACGAGATGGGGCTTCATCATGAAAGGCCAATCGAAGTCTATCATAGCTTTCTTGTTGACTTAAATGACATCGAAAGTCATAAAAAATCATTGCACGAAAATTTTCGCGAGTTAAGTTCATGTTGACGTGACGCAGACAATTTTCAATTTGCCGCCAAATCATAAAACAAATGACAAATGAATGAAATACATACTCAATAATATTGGCAAAGGGTTCCATTTTCAAAATTTAAACTTACTTTTTTATTATATTGTTTACAAGTGGCCAGTTCTAAAAACTTTCAGTGTCGCCCTCGTATTGCAACTAAAGATACAAGATACGCCACTACATGCCTAAATAATATACTATTTGACTGTCATTTATTCCCAGACTTATTTGCTTTCTTCGTCTTAGTAGATAAAAATATATTTTAGCGTGTTCAGAACAATAATTACCAAAAAATGGTCAGACAATCAAGCAAGGGGTTCTTAAAAAAAGAAGATAGACGTTCCGATTTCCAAAAGTCAGTAGATAGTCCGTACTCTTGAATCCTATATGGATTAGGCATTAAAAATATGATCAAGGTTTCGTTCAAAAAGATCCGTTGCTCTGAATCCAACTGTGATTTCCAGGGCGTCAGCACAGCATTGCTCAGTGGAATGGCGGTGACGATGTGGATCAATTTCGGCGGCCCTCGGCCGCCCACCGTCAAACTGCCAGTCAGCTTGGACAGCTGCGAGGGTAACTTCACCCTTCCGACACCAAGCGACCCCACCGGCTATTTCTACCTCTACAGAATTTCCTATTTATGGACGAGTCCCGTGAGTTGAATATAATTGTGATGTTTTTATCGCTGAAGTAAAAATGAACCTTGATGAATAACGAGTTTTTGATAGGTAGTCATAAACTGAGACAAAACCTTGCATTTCTAATCACTGCCCTAATCTGTTGTTTATTTCCTAAATCTCGAAGCTGCTGTTTTGATAAGATTGCAATGTATATTTATAAAAGGTAGTAAGTACAGTATCTATGTTTATTTGAGTAGGTAGGTAGATGAAATATAAAAGCCAATTGATTGATTCTGGCGTAAGAATAAGGTAAATAAAGTTGTTATTCAGTGTTTAAGTAGATCCCTTAAAAAGGAATCTACTATTTAAAAACGCAGTTCTGTTAAATAATACTCGTACATGTAATGTAAATAATTACGAGTACATAACATACCTGCCTAACTATAACAATAAACCAACTCAGTTATATTACAGCAACAATGTTCCATGTTTACTAGACTGTCTGAGGTTATGTTTTTTGTTTTGAGAAAGTGGGTCTCCTGATGGTAAGAGATCACCACCGCCCATAAAACATCTGCAACACCAGGGGTATTGCGTTGCCAACCTCGAGCCTTAAGATAGGATACCTCAAGTGCCAGTAATTTCACCGGCTGTCTTGCGCTCCACGCCGAAAGACAACAGTGCTCCACGGCAGGATTAGCGTGCAAGATGGTGGTAGACCTTGCACAAGGTCCTACCACCTGCAAAATATGCGTATCGTCATACTTTGAAAAAATCTCGTATCTAAAATTAACATGTCAACAAAATTGAACCTTGGCATAAAGTTCATAAAGTTCACTCAGAAAATTATCTATTTTGAGGTACGAGTTTGTTTTAAAGTAGGTAGTGACGGTATGTTTATACCAAGTATTAAAAATTCCAGATTGAATGATACGGTAACGGATAACTCACGTCTTAAATCGAGTTTAGCTCGACTGTTTCGGATTATTTCGAAACCCTTCTTCTAAGGAGCACGCGACTCGGCAGCTGCCGCAACACGCGCACTTACGCGCCACCGCTATGCTCGCGCGACTGTCCGACGAAACTCAACTCCTCTAATTCTCACCTCCTTAGAAGAAGGGTTTCGAAATAACCCGAAACAGTCGAGAGAGTGACGTGAGTTATCCGTTACCATATTATTTAATACTAGAGGTTACCCGCGGCTTCGCACGCGTAAACTATTCGATCTGGTAGTTACAATTGAAATTAAACTGTCCAAAATTACAAAACTCTAAACGCAGCGGTTGAAATTTCATGATTTTATCACTATCCCGTGGGAATATCGGGACAAAAAGTTTTCTATGTGTTAATCCAGATTATAAACTAACTTTTTGCCAAATTTCATCCAAACTCGTCCAGCCGTTTCAGCGTGAAGGAGTAACAAACATACTCACTCACTCACTCACTCACTCACAAACTTTCGCATTTATAATATTAGTAGGATAATATTAGTAGGATGAGTGAGTCTCACGGTAGTTTCATGTTAAAATTTCCAGATTGGTTTCGTTTGGGTGCTAGTGGTGGGTACAGTGGTGTCGCTGCTATGGCGGCAGCAGCAGCCGTGGCAGCGCGCCGGGCGGGACCACCCCGACCCCGCGCTCTTCACTCCGCCCCTCGCCAACCGGCTGAGGCGGAACCAGAAGAATAAAGCTGACGTCCAGGTACACTCTTGGAAATCTTTGACGCTTGAGATGATAGCTTGCTGGGAAAACTTGAGATTTTTTGGATTCAGAATTGTAATATTGGAATAGGTTTTTTGTAAACTGAGCTCAAGTAGTACAGTATACTATTTCAGTATGTCCTTCCTAATTTCTTCAGTAGGTTAGATACTTTACCTACACATGTACTGTAGAAATTATATTTTTGGGACCTCAATTATCTTTAGTTAGAATAATTCGAACTAAAATATTCATGCAAATTACAATATAATAGCCATATATAATACAACTTGGTTTTGTGAACCAACTGTGATTTTTTTAGTTACACATTAAATAGCTTATTAGTTTAAGTAGGTAGATGTAGGATAGTATTCTGTGAATTAAAAAAAATCTGTGTAGTTTCAAGGCATCATCGTAATAGAACGCAAATGCGCAATCATCGTAGGTTCGCGCGAATGTTACTCGTACGAACGTGCGATCAAACATATTAAACCCCAATAGGTGTTCTAACTGACAATCGCGTGTTCGTACGAGTAAAACTCGGGCGAACCTACGATGATCGCACTTTCACGTTCTATTAGGATAGGACGATGCCTAAGATACATATACATAGTTAATTTCAAGATATCTCTGTATAGGTACAAATCATAATCAACAGTGTGCACGAACCATTAGTTAGTCCGAAAATTAAAAGCAAATTAATGATTTCGTAAATAAAGTGGATGATAATTTGATAAACCCCGAAATATCAGATGCCTCTCCTTAAGACCTAAAAATTTTAAGTGTTAAGTCTTATAAATCTATACGAAATGTTAAATGCTCCTATACTGTTCCACTTGAACTCAGTTTATCAATAGAGTCCTTAATTTAGGCTTTAAAGCGTCACTTTTTTCTCCTCGCACCGCATAGTCCATTTTGGTTTTGCACTTTAATGGCAGTAAGTGTACGATCTGAGTACCCGCCCAAGTGCGACGGGGCAGGGCATGCGGCGTTTATGCTAACCCGTTGACGCTAGCAGACTTCAAACTAAAATAAAATCTCCACCAAGTGACGGTAGGAGCCTACGGTAACTCTGTTGCGATTTGGTAGACTGATGTAACTTTGTTGTACGAAGTATTGACATCCAGTGACGTTGTGCGCTGTGGCTGGTTCTCTACGTTTAGGTACATGTGTTACAGGAACACCGGACGACCCGCCTAGGGGTCACAAAACTGGTTTTCGGTTTTACTCCATACATCAAAACCCGGTTTTGTGACCCCTAGACCCGCCCCGCCCCACGTTAAACTTGAGTGGGCACTCAGGTCGTACACATACGTTAAATTGTTCTACTGACTAAAAAACCACAAATGAGATATTAGAACAAACACCGATTACCTACTTTTTTTTTGCATAGTACCTAAGTAGCTAATATCTCGTTTTGTGGTTATTTGCACCCATACTTTCTCTTATTTCGCTTCCACTTTCATTTACTAGATAAATAATGCTAATAAAACTTGTGCATGATGGTTGTTTAGCAGTTAGTCTGTTTCTAGATGGATGCCTCCTATGCTTATTGACTTCTTTATGCTTCGTGCCATTAGATATTTGCGGATTTACACAAGGTTTGTACATATTTTATTCCAAATTGAGTATGTTTAAAATTATCCTTTAAATGCATGACGCATGGAAATATGTCCGTTGACAAAATAATCTAGCTTACCGAAAAAATGGATCCAAATTACCAAACCAAATCGAAAATGAAATAGGGATGTTGACGCATTAAAAAATAATTCGTAGGCGCAACTCCAGTAAAAAAACGCTTTATTTTAGCCCTGAAAACCAGATTAATTTTTGATTTACTGTAAAATTGGATTATATGTTGCTTTAAAAAAATAGTTAGTTGATTGAGTTGGCCACGGAATAGAGAGTTGGCGAATAATGACGACTAATTCGCTATTGCCGTTGAAACTCTATGGGAGAATTGTGTTTTGACAGCTCATAAAAAATTGTTTGATTATGGTGGTATCAACATCCCTATTGTATGCATCACGGGGTTGAGGAATGTACTTTTTATGTTTTTTTTATTGCACAACAATCTAGAAATGCGTTGAGGTACCTTCATGAGGCCTACTTTGACTAACATTTTGTTTTGGATAACGAATGCAACCTGTTGACAGCCAATCTACAAAGACACAGTAGGTACTTAGCACAGTAGAAAATATAACTCTGCTTTAAATGTGTTGATATTTTTCTATGTTATATGGGGCTTTAGGTACTTTTTTAATTTTATATATTCAGAAAAAAAACAGTTTCTTATAGCTAGGTATATATAATATATTACAATGGCATTATATATACATATTATTATGTATTATTTCCAACTTTCTGATCTTGTACAGAATTTGATTGACACTCAACTCAACTAAAGTATGTTGATGTATGTTGTGGCAATAAATGTTTTTTTATTTATTTTGTTTTATGTAACATTACTGTGTTTCAATTATTTTGATGTCACCAAATGGCGTATCATTATTAACGTAATGTGTGAGGTCGTTCGTTATCTGAAGTATCTCGTGAGAATTTCGGCTTTGCATCGACCTCAAAGGCCACTTATATACCTGATAACCGAATTTGTTAAGGTCTGATGTAACTTTATCAGTATTAGTACACACACAAACATTACGCTCACACGATCAGTTTTCGCATCAAAATAAAAATGATTACTTATAACATAATGTTTTGATAAGCCAGTCGGACTAATCTTAGGAGAACGTTTTTATTTTTTGTAAACTTTTTATTTTTACTGCCAATCTTAGGTAAAGTTTTTTTCTCCAATATGCTCGGAAATATCCGCCTATCTGTCGCAAAAGTAGTCCACGAAGTTCTTCCTTATAGATAGCCACAAATAAAAAAATACTGTGTAGTTTTTTTTTTTAATTCACGTTTTGACTACAGTAAGTCAATCTAAACAGGCACATATTCCTGAAGATCAAATTCCTTCTAGATTTTTGCTTTTTAAGTCCTAGTACTAGTCCTAGTCTTTGATTATTTGTATATATAGGTATATTTAATCAAAGATCCTAATCTAAGATTTAATTAAAAATGTCTGCGTCACTGGTTTTTTTAACATTTCGAGTTCAAGCACAATTGAAACCGAAAAAATGGTAACAAAAGAAAATAGCACAATTAAATAAAAAGCCTGCACAAAACCTGCGAAGTAATTCAATGGTGCGTGTGAAGTTCCCAACCCGAACTGGGCCCACGTGGGAACTATATGGCCCAAGCCCTCTTGTTCTGAGAGGAGGCCTGTGCCAAGCCACTGTTTCGTCCCACTGACGATACTAAATAGGCTGGAATGGGATGGAACTACAAAGCGTTCAGTAGCACTTGAAATCGTAATTTAGTGATAGAAAGCTTCATTTGGATTTAAATTCATATTTTTTTATTGATATACCTAATACATTTTTTTTAAATACCTACATTATTATTTTTAATGAAATGCCATTAGGAGTCGTGTCGTGTACTTTAAAAATAAAAAATAAGTATCGCGCGAAAGTATAACTGCAAAATTTAAAAACCCAACCATTTAATAATTTAAAAAAAATTGTTTTATGAATTTTTTTCCTCGCGTTATCGGAGAAAAGCACAACATGCCTCAGCGGAAATAGCAATTCGTGGATTCGTATTTAATTTATTGAAGGTCAAACTCTACTCATCCACGAATTGCTTTTTCCCGGCCTCGTCAGTAATGTACTATTTTTCAAATAAAACAAAGGTATTAATAAATATTTCTTTTTTTTTTTCAGTGTGAGCTGCTAAAACGTTGAGGGACCTTCAAATGATCGGGTGTAGTTTAATTTATTACCTTATAAATAAGTTTTAATGACCTAGTACTTACTATGAATATTATAAGTAAGTAAGAATAAAATGCACTCCGCGGCAAACAAGCTGTACGAATATTTACTCAAGTACTTATTTATGTTGTGATTCGTAATTAGGAAAATTGTTATTCATTGTATAGGTGTTGACATTCCTGGACGAGGATGGATAGATGGTTTAAGGTATGTGGAGAATTTTGGAGTAGAAGCAGTTTGTATTTTTGTGTTCAATTGAGGTTTAGTGTTACCAAAAGCGCAATATGGCAAATTGTTCCATCGGTGATGATTACCGAGAAGTGAAAAGAGCTGGAAATGTGTTTCAAGCACTAGTATCAAAGATACCGGTACCGCTACCAATTTATATTAGATTATTTCCACTAGATTCAAGCTTTATAGCAAATTTACCTGGTAGCAAATTAAAACAGTATAAACCGGTTTTTTGATACTGGTTTCAGGCCTTGGTACTAGTGCTTAAAATTAGAAACTATAGGTACTAAAGCTGTAGCCTGCTTGAAGTTTTGATATCAAATACTTTTTGGGTATGGTTGTAAGTGTCGTTTTGCCGTAAATTATCATTTCGCAATTCAGAAAACTAAAAAAATAAAATGCGCACGCTTATTTGCAAATGATAAATAAGAACATTATGAGTTAAAAAACCGGTACAAACGTACTTACTGCAACGAATTTTGTGTTCCTAATTTTATAATCTTAATTATTACAGTATTTTATGAACTAACTATCGATTACATAATGTGGGGTGTCAGTAGATCGCTTTTAAATAAATATACACCCAATAAAGATTTAAGGACCAAAAAGAGCAGATACCATTATACTAGAAAAAATACTAATTTAAATACGTTCACGAGCAAAGGAAACTGGCTAAATTTCTCAAGTGAACAGATGAGTGATGAAGTGAAGAGAATAGAACTTTGCTGGGATTTTGAGTTCTTGCTGGGTTCTAATTGCACGAAAGAAAATACTCTAGGATTCAATGAAGTATGAAATTAATTACTCCATTTCTTTAAGAAATATTTATTTATTTATATATGACAATAAATTATTATTTTCATAATCATGAGTGTCTGACGTTTGTCAGACATCGCTGCAAGCCTGTGATAGTTTTCTAAGAAATCTGATCTTCCATTGCTATTAAGATAAAATAAATGTTTTAAAAGCATGGCTTAGTATTTACAATATTTTATAGACGTATAACCGGTGTGTGCGGTGTACGAGTATTTATGATGATAATTTAGTGGGCTATTCTCAGAAAAGTGTTAAGCGTTGGATCGGCTGTTCTTTCTAACCGTTCCTTTTCTCGAATACATCCTAGAAGTTAAAAAAATGAAAAGCAAATCATGTTTTGATGCTAAAGGGATACTACGAAATTCGAAAATCAAAGTTAGTATCGTACCGTCTCTTTCACACTCGTATTAAATAATATAAGAGTAGCAAGACGGCTAGATAAAAACTTCGATGTTTGAATTTCGTAGTAAACCACCTGGAACGGAAAACCAGTCGAAATGCCACAACGCTAATACGGGTTTTTCTAAGATTTGTCTTGTACTCGTATACTTAGGTAGTTACAAATTGTGTGATGCATTTTTTAGCAATAAATAATTTATAATTGTTTTCACCTTAGGTTCATCATGAAAGATGGTCGTTGATGAAAGTAATGCAATAATGTGCATCACATCGTAAAACGTAGCATCAGAGATATGATCAGAGGCCGTATTGCCTAAAGTTTCTAACGCTCGCGATCGCAATGAAATGGTAGTTCTTGTATGCGAAATCTGTCATTTGATTGCGATCGCGAGCGTCAGAAACGTTAGGTAATACGGCCTCAGTTCTGAATACTTGTGTGTGGTTGCTCGAGTACAAATGTAAGTTTGGTAGAGTCACAATGATAGTAATGACTACGTAGGGTAGAAGTACTAGTATTGGCTAACTTTAGACCGTTTTTGGCCAGTTGACATTTGAAGTAATATATAAAAAGTTATAGTATTAAAAAAATATCTTTAGTGAGTTTTTAAATTATACTGAAACGAATAAAGTTTCTAATGTTTTCTTATATTGGCCATAAACGGTACTTCTGCCCTAGTAACTATATTTATCTAACCTGAGGCAATAATAGTTCATAAAAAGTGATGTCGATAAGTCGATAGTGTGGATTTACGAAGGCTTACGTCACAGCCAAAGGGCAGGGGAACATCATAAATTGACTCTACTCTGTTGCGTGCCTTCACTTGGTAAACGTTTAATATGAATTATTAAAATAATGAAGTATTATTTAACTCATTTACTAGCTAAAGCCGAAGACGTCGTGTTGCATATCGTACCTATTGACTGAATAGGTACTTTTCTGTAAATATATTTTGTTTATCGAATAAATTAAACTCTCTATCTGGCCATGTTTATCTTATTTTGAATATCAATCTAACTTAACGTATTCTTTTTCTGTTTTTTTTTTTAACATTGCGATTTATCAGTTTAATTAAATGCAACTTAATTTAATGGCAAACGTAGACTCGGGCAAAAATATTCAGTTAATTAAGTGGCATCTCTGTATGAATGTTTTACATAGTGTAGAGCCATAAAATATTGTCAAGTTGCTAATATTAACTACATGAGAAAACCTGTCAACGCAGAGCTCGATAGGGATGATGACACCACCAATCAAATGACGTACTTTTTATGAGCTGTCAAAACACAATTCTCCCATAGAGTTTCAATGGCAATAGCGAATTATGACGTCACTATCCGGCAATTCAATCAACTAACTATTTATTTGTTTTAAAGCAATAAAAAATCTAATTTTACGGTATATAACTTGCATATACATTTTACGGTAAATCGAAAATTAATCTAGTTTTCAGGGCTAAAATAAAGCGTTTTTTTACTGGATTTGTGCCTTCGAATTATTTTTTAATGGCGTCATCATCCCTATTGGCGGGAGTGGTAAAAACACGAGATTGACTATAGGTAATCCTTACTGGAAAAATAATAATGTCAAAATGTTAAAATCGTATATAGGTAAATAGCTGTTTATTTTGGAAAGTGATATACACATGAATGTTAGAAAAATATACGATTTATGTACAATAAATGTGATGTTTTATTGGTTGTGCCTTTGAAATAATACTGATTATTAAAGCTTCAGTGGATGATATCCTAACATAAATTAACTAAATAAAACCCTCATCATTGTCATCTTAAAGTTCAATAAAATATCAAAAACGGCTGAACCGATTTTAATAAAATTTAGTCAAGAAATATCTGTATAAAATAAGGTTTCAATAAAAAGAACGTATCAAAACGTGTCCATCTATTTCCACAAGTTTTTTTATGATATAAATTTTGTAATGTAATATAATTGATGGGTTGCTTTACCTAAACTTTATTTTATTATTTGTAGAGCATTTAAGTAAAACCAATTTTAATTCCGCTCGCCAGGTGGCCATGAACAAAAATACGCAGGCAAGCCTATCAAGGCATATTCTCTGCATTAAAAACTATCAGTTGGAATCAGACAAATCCGGTTATCAAAAGAGTGAAGGTAATCAAAAAAAAATACTAAAATTAATTTAATAAATAATAGCCATTAACACTTTTGGATAAGCAAGCGTGTCATAGGCGTGTTTATTAATTAAAAAATATGTCTCATCCCGTTATCAAATGGGTGAAGGTCGATCTTAAGCCTCTTATATCACATACATGGGGAGCCTCAGATACATGTTACACTCTACGTTGTACCAAAATCTAGTCTCTGGATGCAAAGGGGTTCTAATGAAATAGTAAATCATAAATCAGCATCGCTTTTTCTGAAAGCGGTCAAAATTAAACTTCTTAATTTGCGTCATTATTCGAGGTTACCGTATTGACACGCCGTCGTCCCGTGCCCCGCCAATGACATCTGTCACTATGACGCCTGATCTACACGATTGCCATAATATAACGTAATCTTTACAATACCGTACCTACTTAGTTATATCTCGTGTCTGCATTGATAAACGTATAACCTTAAAAATTCAGCGTTAAAGCGCTTTATAAATATTACATTTACAATTTCGTACTTTATCGTTATACAGCCACTTACTAAACGCCATGCAAGATTGCCAATGTGTCAGTGCGACAGAGTAAAAGAGTGATCCGCTACTTTTGATGCTGACTGTACAGATTGTCGATTACTCCACCGACAAGAGCTAGACTCTTAAATATAAAATATGATGATGATGATGGTGACAAGTTGTCTCAAAATATCTCAAAAACATTTACTTGTTAGCATTAATCTACGATAAAACTAACCCAAGCACCTGATAAAATAAACTATGAAATATTTCCAAACCTTGTAGGTATATCTTTGTATCCAAGTACCCAAACGCTATAGGCTTGTTTTGCAAACAAAAAATGATACAGATACAATCTTTAACATCGGAAAAAAAAAAGAAAGATACATACACACTAGTTAAAGGGATAAGTTCGCCTTTGTACGTGTTATTATCCTGTGTTCTGTTGCTTTTATATACAATAGTTTTACAATACAATACAATACATACACACTAGTCAAACATACCTATAACTTTTTTATGATCGTGGGATCAGTAAAGTAATTTTAATTTTAGTACAACGTGCGTGTCAGTATCAATTAAATAGATTTCACAAATTAATGAGCTGATGAGTAGAGTGAATAAGCTAGCAGGATCTTAAGCGACGAATTTAAATTGTTCTGTTCTGTCGCAATAGCATAATCAACGAGGCGATTGTATAATTAATTGCAGTGTTGTGGTAGGTATACGTATATTAGACAGAAGAAGCGAGTCAACTCTGAAAGGGTCAAGAAACATTATTGCAACTGTCAAGAACTGCCAGGTGGGTAAATTAGTCATAGCCGAAAATTGGATATATAGAGTCTAGAATCATTGGTTTGGTCTAACTAGATTCTAGACCAAACCATTGGATCGAGCTTCATAATCCCAAAATACGCACAAAAAAAGGAAAGAAAAGAAGGTGCGTGAAGAAGTTGAAATAAAGAATTAAAAAAATAGTTAAATAAAAAGGTAAACTTCAAACAGGTACCTAAGAAATGTTTATGGCGAATTGCTACACGTTTTTCAAGATAGCAGTGTTAACTCAGTTTTTGTCACGTTCATTAAGAACTTTGTCGCACTGCTGCACTGTGCACATTTGCTTCAGATGCGGTACTTTCAGTGCCTAAGCCCAATTTACATCGCAAGCGGAGCGGACTCACCAATGACTTAGTTTAATCTACATCGACCAACTTCATAGAGGTCCGGTGTAAGTACTTTCATGCAACCGATCGTTGTACGTCAAACTAAGTCAAACGTTTGATACAACATCCCACCGTTGTTTTAAAGCGCTTAATTTTCAGAAACGCTACTCGCAGAGACGTTCTTAAATAATGTCAACGAAATGAAACATCAGCGTAAACAACTACCAATGAACGTATCTGATTGTGTTACAACAATCTTTGCAATCAACGTACAACAGTATTACTTTTAACTTGTCACAACAACAAGTTGAAAATTAAACTTTATTTTTACTTATTACGACGTTGGTTTTTCAATGGCAGTGTTTGTGGAGTTATGATAAATGTGAAAGCCGAATCCTCACTTGTCGCATGTCGCCGGCACCAATCGAATGTGTCACGATTTTGTGCAGTTTTCTCGTAAAATTATCAGTGATAATGAATTACGTATAAATACTTGGTAACATTATAATTTGTTAAAAATAATTAGCAGGTCTAAGTTTAAGAATAAACATGATGACAAAAATTTACATAATTAAATATTCAGAGATGGTGTGAATATTTTTACGCTCCTCGTTAATAGATTGTGAGAATTTTTATGGTGATTAGTTTCGAAGACAAAAAGCGTCATACAATCTGGTAAGTACCTACTTACGTATATTTTGTCAAAATTGGACATTCATGAAATTGTAATAAGAACCATGGCACGCGTCATCGTGAATGACTCTACCTATCCTATATGTATGTATATTTTTACAGTTTGAAGTTATCCACACTAAAATAATTTTAAAACTGCGAGTTACAAATAGAACTCATTATAAGTGCCCTTTAGTAATCATTTTAAGTTTTAAAATGAAGGTCAGTTTTTAAAAATGTATGCGGTTTTCTAAAAAATCTTCACACACGTGGCCTAAAAACAAACAAGCAACAAACATATATTGGTCTTTGTAGAATGTCTGTGTCTGCATAGAAAACTGGTCAGGGAGGTCAAATGTACATAATGTATTAATTAATGGCTTAATGACCCACACCAATAACAGGTGGCAAGTGAAGAAACAACAAGGAAGCATTGGTAACGCTTACATTTTGCAACGGGTCGCATAATTTTTGAAAGTCGTACATAATGTACCTAATAGTTGTTTTTTTTTCACTGAATCCATTAATTGTTCAGAACTGTTATAAAACAAACCTAACCTAACCGATAGAGTTTTATAAGTACGATTATTTAACATTTGTTGAAAATTTACGGTTTCGGCTAGAAAAAAAAAATGACTGACAAAAACTATCACAAACATTATGCTAGACTCTGGCCAGCGAAAGCTGTCCACGAGAAAACACGGCAAATTAAAAAAAAAGAGGCTGACAACACTTGCTGTACACTGATTAACGATGTTGATACTTAGAAATTATTCAAATTTTCCAAATATTAAATTATACTCGGGACTCTTCAAGCTGTATCAAAATTCACGTAGTAACAAATGTTTGAAAGTTGATGATGCACTTTGGGAGTCCCTTGGTAAATTTTATGACCTTTGTCAGTGCCCATTTACGTACAGTCCAGACGCACCAATTTTTGGACCTTCTAACATTTTAATTCTAACATAATCTTATAACATTTTGCATTTTGAGGACGGTATGAGATTAAATTGACCATAAATAATATATTTATTTCACATAGCCGAAGTATCAAGCTGGGCTCATAGAACTAGATGTTGTCTAAGGCCGGGCTAAAATGACAATAATAATATGACAGTTTTGACAGTCTCAAAAATGATCTAGATTAAAGATTTGTAACAAATTAGTGGACAGCTTTCTTTGGCCAGAGTCTAGCTGACATGGCCCCGGTATGTTATGTATCTACGTTGCTAAATTTAAACACACAACCTGCATTCCTAAAAATTATACTTACCTAACCAAAAAAGTGTTTCTAATAATGAAGTTAAATTCTCGCACAGCTCGCCCTTACGAGTTGCTAAGCATATGAAGTGCTTTTTTTTGGCGATTTACTGATTCGTTAAGTATTACGATTGCTTCAGCTCCAAAAATTTAAGGTCGTTCCTATTAAGACCATTGATAGAAAAAATACATTTGTCTCTCGCTAGTAATTAAACCCGCCAAGTGCGTGTCGGGCCATGCACAGTTTAGGGCTCCATACTAACATGCGACAAATATTCAATATTATGGTTTGATCTACTATTTATTAGGTACGCTGACTTCTAAAGTCTAGTTTTGCTTTTAAATTTGTACTTAAGTAATACACTACATTTATGATCTTTCTAGCTAAAGTTTAGCTCATAGATGGGGTTCCTTGGGCACTTAATTACAACCGTGGACGCACGAACGGACATGACGAGACCTCTATAGGACTAAGGAATCTGAAATGGGTTAGATGAAGTTGTTGAATTATTTATACGATTTGACCAGTTTATATTTACCTCGGTGCCGGTGCACTCAGTACACTATTTTATATTTAAATTTATTTGTTTATTATTAAGATACCTAAGTTTATGCAGGTAGTTCGCAGTTTCATCAGAATTTGGGAAAATATCTTCTTACTAAATCTCTATGGTATTTAATTAAGTCATATGCCTGCCTCAAGATTCTACCTTCTACCTTCTGTAATTTACGCTCGTGTGTTGTGAGTTACTCAGTCGCCTTGCCCTTTTGTGCGTTTAGATTACTTACCTTCAATTAACTATACTTAAAAATAGATTGAAAATGTTTTTGGTAAAAATATAATTTTTAAAACAAGCTTTTTGCTTATGTTTGTTGGATGTAGGTACTTCCATTGTCATCCATACTACACATCCCTACAATTTCACTAGCAGATTATTTTACTGTCACTAAATTTGTAAAGGTAATTATGTCATATTTTAGCGCAACCAGATGGAACAGTCACAATTTTTTTCGATTTGGCCGAAAAGGTCATCAGGTTTATAGGTTCTATTATCAATAAACTGAGCCGCTTGTTGAAGTTAACCGAAATCAAGAAAATCACCGTGTATATTATACATAAATTTAAATGGAAAACAATCTTATCTAAGTATCTATAGGCTTGTAAATTAGAAATAGTCAATCAAAACTTTCTAACATTTGTCGCATATTAAATTTGTCGCATATTAATACGGAATAGTTTCCCGCGCAATGCCGTACCTACATGTATTTTACCAGTTTTTTTTTAATTTTAATGGTCAAAGTAAATTCGCGATGCTAATGTAAGGTTTATGTTTCAATACCCAATTAAAATTTCTGCAGAAAAAATGGCGCAAATTTTCGGACCATTGGACTACGTGATAATGGCGGCGACAATGATCGCTTCCATTGGCATCGGAGTTTATTTCCGTTTCACAGGAGGAAAACAAAAAACGAATGAGGTTCACCTATTTATTATTTTCGCTGTCAATATGTAATCCAGATTTCTATCAATAATACAATAATTTCATGCGTTAGTTATTTATAATCGCTGTCCTGCTAATTTTCTGATTTTATTCACAGGAATATCTTCTGGCAGATCGCAACATGTCTATATTACCAGTTGCGGTGTCTCTTATGACATCGTTCATGTCAGCTATCTCATTATTGGGTGGATCATCAGAAACCTATTACTATGGCATGATGTTTGTCCTCATCAATCTACCATATGGATATGGGACCCCTATCGCAGGTTCCCTTTACTTGCCAGTATTTTTCGGCTTGCAAAAAACTAGTACTTATGAGTACTTGGAATTGCGATTTGGCCCAACCATCCGAATGCTGACGTCTATGACATACACGTTACAAATGGTGCTTTATAACGGCATCGTCCTATATGCGCCAGCGTTGGTGCTGGAATCAGTCACAGGGCTTGATAAACTCATATCTATTTTGGTAGTTGGGCTAGTTTGTACCCTGTATTCAACATTAGGTGGGATGAAGGCTGTGCTATTCACAGATGTCCTGCAAACAGCATTGATGTTTGCAACCGTATTGAGCGTGAACTAAAATGATTTCTTTGCTCACCCGCGACCTTAAGATAGCTAAGTCTATGCAAATTATGCGTGTTCATGCAGTTCCTCCACCTCCACACTGTAAGAACACACACAAATTACACAAACCCATCTATCACCACCACCACAACACACTGACGCGTTTCGAACTCAACCAGAGCTCATCTTCAGAGTGACACAACCGTACACCATGCTACCAGTTGTTAGACTATTGAGCGTATTAATATTCAGTTCTATACAACTTGGAGGATTTGACAAGATCTTTATTATAGCAAGAGAGGGCGGTCGCTTAGATTTCTCAAAGTGAGTTACTTTAGATTTTTGTCTTTATCATCAGTAGTAAACATTTACGATTAATTATGTATCTGAACCCATTTCATTCAGTTTCAGCGTGGATCCAACACAAAGATCGACTTGGTGGTCATTAAACATTGGTGGCCTGATCAACTATTTATCTCTCTATGCAGTTAATCACACACAAGTAAATTAATATTACTATACATCAAAATAATAGTTAAGCCTTAGGTTATTTTACTAATTTCACTTTAGACTAGACAAATGTAATAATCTCAGTTTTTGTACTAACAATTTGAATATAAATACTTAACACTAAATTGAAGCGTTTGATAAAGTTGTTTCTAAGGGTTCCATTCTGGGACTAATCTTATTTAGTCATTAAACTTTCTTTCAAAGACTTTCTTACACCTATTTGTTATCTTTTGTTTAGGTTCAGCGTCTTCTAACTGTGAGGACGTTAAAACGATCTCAAGCCTGCCTCTGGTGGAGTTGGCCGGTGCTCTTGTTCATGAGTGCTTGCTGTTGTATAAGTGGAATTGCCATTTATGCTGTCTACAAAGATTGTGACCCGCTTGCTTCAAATAGTATTACCGCTGTAAGTTATATCTCTGTTCATTAAGTCATTAATTATTTTATTTGTTACATTAGTTGGTACATACATTAACATCTTATGTATAAATTCATGGACTTCCGTTTTTAGGGTTCCGTAGTTTTGAAATGTAATTTTATAGTGTGTTAATCGTTACGGCCTTAATTGCGACAGTATCGTAACTGCTAACTGACTGCGCAATGTGCATACATTTGCATTGCAGTTGCACTGCAGTCGGCAGTTGGCAAGTACTTACATCCCTGTCACTGCGGTCTGCATTCCATCTGTGACATGTATTACTGGCCCTTAATACTTGAAGCCGTGGTGGCCTAGTGGTTTCACCTATCGCCTCTCAAGCAGAGCGTCGTGGGTTCAAACTCCGGGTAGCACCTCTGAGTTTTTCGAAAATCAGTGCGGAATTACATTTCTAATTTACCACGAGCTTTATGGTGCAGAAAAACATCGTGAGGAAACCTGCACAACTTGCGAAGCAATTAGATGGTGCGTGTGTAGTTCCCAATCCGCACTGGGCCCGCGTGGAAACTGTGGCTCAAGCCTTCTTGTTCTGAGAGGAGGCCTGTTCCCAGCAGTGGGACGTATATAGGCTGGGATGATGATGATGATGAATGTTTGTAAGCCGTGCGCATAAAAAAGATCACTATCATTAATCGTGTGCAAACATGTCTGACGGATGATACCACTCAATCTAATACTTTAATACATTGATATTGAGATAAAAAAAATCTAGATATAATTATTTCAGCATGTATTGATGTCGCGCCGATCGAAGATAAAAAATTAGGCAAGTGACATATTGTGATTGAATATGTGCATAACAATATTATCCAATAATCAATAAATACATTAACTGTAAGATAACAATCTGCGGTAAGCATAGAAATATTATCGTTTTCTTTAGAAGCACTGATACAAGATAATTAACCGAACCGAACTAGAATGGAATGGATAATCTCACGTCACCTGATCAATTTACATGATAAGTCTTATTGTTATCTCATCAAACTTAGATCAGACAACCGAATCAACTAACATTTTTATAATTTACTTTCTTTTGTTATCAGATGGATCAAATCATGCCCTACTATGTTGTAGAAGCAATGAGGTCAATACCTGGACTGGCAGGACTCTTCGTGGCTGGTATATTCAGTGCCTCTCTCTCCACTGTTTCATCTGCTTGCAATTCCCTCGCAGCTGTCACCATAGTGGACTACATTGGCAAGTAAGACTATTTTCGAATCTGCGTGTTAAAGCTGATAAGCGCTTAAAGGTCACGTCCTTTATCGTGGTGTTAGTCATGAAGCAACTATATCACAAAGTCATCGAATAGGTTCCAATGACCTTCTAAACTAAAACTACAATGAAACGCCATTTCTTTTTGCAAGATGGTGTAACGTTCGCAAGGCGTATGTTCCGTGGTTGACAAAGGTGACTTGCGCGGTCTATGGTCTGGTATTCCTCGGGATAGCCTTCATCGCTGAACACTTAGGCGGGGTTCTCCAAGCCTCTCTTACAATCTTCGCTGCAGTGGGAGGACCAGTACTTGGCGTGTTCACTCTCGGCATGTTTACTACATTCGCTAATGAGGGCGTGAGTATTGACATATTATGTCTCTGTGTCGAGTTTTATCTCATTAATATCCAGTGCTTTGAGAATGACTTTCAAAATTAACTCAGACAACGCTGCTTGATATCACTTATTATTTTATGCATTACAATTAACCTCGTACTGGTTTCACAACAAAGAATGCTCTTTATGTTTACACATCGATTCTAGATTTACGAGTGTTAATATGGGTCAAAATTAAATATATTTTCAGGGTGTCAGTATAGGTTTGCTCAGTGGCTTGGCAGTGACCCTGTGGATGAACTTTGGCACTCCCCGACCGCCACTGGTGAGGCTGCCCATCAGCGTGGAAGGCTGCGCTGCCAACATCACCCTCCCTGAGATACCAGCAGTCAATCCCAGTGACTACTTCTATCTCTACAGACTGTCGTATTTATGGACGAGTCCCGTAAGTGTCAAATATTTTGTACTTACCAAAATTATGAATGCTAGTGCAAAAGTATGTGTATCTATTATTTTCTATTTTACTACTTTTACACTCTAAAACTGATGAAGGAATTTAAGTGGTACGGGATTTTATCGCATCGTTTGAATCCATACTAATATTAGCAATGCGAAAGTGTGTGTGTTTGTAGACCTTATTGTCTAGCACACTTGGAATCACAGTCGTTTCCACCACTTCTTTCTGTCTGTCAGACAGTCAGTATGGATGAGGATAGAAAGCAGTGATGAATGCAATCGTGAGCGCCCTGCGCGTTAGAAAACACAGCTACGGTACATCTAATAGGGATGATGACACCACCAATCAACTGACGTACTTTTTATGAGCTGTCAAAACACAATTCTCCCATAGAGTTTCAATGGCAATAGCGAATCATGACGTCACTATCCGGCAACTCAATCAACTAACTATTTATTTGTTTTAAAGCAACAAAAAATAAAATTTTACAGTAAATCGAAAATTAATCTGGTTTTCAGGGCTAAAATGAAGCGTTTTTTACTGGAGTTGTGCCTTCGAATTATTTTTTAATGGCATCATCATCCCTATTCCCTCTGAGTGGAACTAAGATATTTTTATTCAATTTCCAGATTGGTCTAGTATGGGTGCTGGTGGTTGGTTCAGTGGCATCGCTGCTATGGCGGCAGCAGCAGCCGTGGCAGCGCGCCGGGCGGGACCACCCCGACCCCGCGCTCTTCACTCCGCCCCTCGCCAACCGGCTGAGAAAACGATACTACCAGGAAAAGAAGACTGACGATGAGGTATTTTTTTACTGAAAAGAGGTTTATTTTTATTAAGTTTCATGATTTATTTCGTGTTTTAATGTAGGTATATGGGTGCAAACAGAAGTTATCTAGTTATGAGGAAGGGTAAATAGATAATTTTACCAGCTTATCAAGGCTGATTCGATAATAGGTTCCTATTAAAAAATAAGAGAATAATGAAGTGTCTCAATGTTAATATTTTTTATTATCATGAAACTACCGTGAGACTAACTCATATTAAATAATATTGTAACGGATAACTCACGTCTTAAATCGATTTAAGACGTGAGTTATCCGTTACAATATCATTTTTTTAAATCTTTATTAATAGTTTAGTTAAAAAAAAAAATTGGTTGAATGGAAAATAATTGGCAATTTTTTGTTTATTGCTTTTAGCTTATAATTTTCGAAAAAAAAAGAGGATTTCTTATTTTGGGATGATAAGGCCCAAAGCCAAAACTTTTCATTGATTAAGAATATCCTCCTATTGTTATTAACTTATTACTGTCAAGATTTTAATTTTTTTTTGCGGGCCTTAATACCGTTCTAGTGTTTAATAAGGCCCAAGATAGTAAGTACTTTTAAAAAACATGGACTTCGATTCTTAAGTACGTACTTTAATATTTAAACATTGTTTAAAGGACAAGAAACCTAAATACCTAAATGAGAAACCATGGGTTTTACTCGTACATAGTATCCTGACCATTTCTAAAAATATGTAATTTTAAATAAAGGTGGGCCCTTCTAGGCCTCACCTTCCTTACTTTTTTAAATCTAATGTTCGGATGACTGATGGTCATAATCATAGCTAGAGTGTTCATGCATGATGAGCTTTAAGGCATTGAATGTTCATGAATGGTGCCGTCATCTTACTACTATTATAATCTTGCATGTAAGGGTTAGTACAGACGGACAGCATTCCAGCTTTAACGTACCTAACTGCCAACTGCCCACTGCCCATACATTTCAATTGCAATCAGAGTGCAGTTGTGCCGACTGCAATCGACCTACAAGGAAAAATTTATGGGCAGTCAGCAGTTACGTTGCATTTGCAGCAGTGTTGCCAATGCTACGGCAATTACCGTGTTCTACGGCTTTCAACCCAAAAAATCACAAAATCAACGGCCTACGGCTGCAACCCTGGGGCCGTAGCAGATTCTACGGCTTTTCGCAAATTTACGATTGTTAATTTGTTTATTTATAACAAATTCACTTTTAGAGTATTCGACTGTCATTAGTGTACTGACGGGTTACTCCGATGCACGAAATTCGACCGTCGTATAGTGCCGTCCCGCTCATCCAAATATTGCTTGATAGGAGATCGAGAGAAACGGCACTATATGATTGTTGAACATCGGAGTAGCCCTGTATCCGAATGCCAACATTGTAAAGTTGTCTATGGTATGTTTTTGTTGTTTCTTGTTTTAAGGAGTGACACGGCCCACCGTTGCTCTCTTTCCATATAAACACGGCTTTTTTATCTAATGTATACGGCCGTCTAAAAATTTGCATTGGCAACACTGATTTGCAGCCCGTCTGTCAGCTGGCCCTTAGCGAACGATAGAAATGTCAAAAATTGACTGTTCTAGTAGTTGATATTTTTCTAGGTAAACGCTTCATCTGCACATTGACGCTGCCAATTTATGCTTTGGATTAACAATATTTGCATGTGGATGGTTCTGCATGGTTAGTAGTACTGCATTTTTAAGACTTTACTAACATACCTAGTCAATATTAATTGTTGACATTGACTAACTCGCTTATTCATAAAAAAAACCGGCCAAGAGCGTGTCGGACACAAATTTTCACTTTGAATTAAATCATGTGTATTTTAACATTAATTCTAATTTGATTCCATTTTTGTTTTCAGTGTGAACTTACGAAAAAACTTGGCATTTAATGTAAAAGTAAGTATTCAAAAGATAGTAATAAATTTAAATAAGTATTAATAATCGTTCCTTCAAGACAATTTTTTTTGTTAAGGTGGTTTGTCACGGTCAGCTAGGCACTACAGCGCCAGTAGATGACGTTAGTGTGCAAATTCCACGTATTTTTTTTTTTTTAGGAATGTAAATGTGGATATTTTTATAAAATAATGTACATGCCGCCTGTAGAGTGAAATTTGTGATATATCCTACCAAGTTTCAGATGTATTTTAATTTAGAAAATACTTTTATTTTAACTTATAACAACGCGGCAGCGGTGACTGTAATATTTTCGCACACATGCTTATAACTTGTAGTAAACAAAAGTGATTGCTAATTTCGACGTCTCGTTCAAACTGCTGATTGGAGTAGTTGTATTGGCGTCTATTCATGCTAGATACGGGTTAGAATCTTCGGGATCGAATCCGGTGTGTGATTAATATCTTTTTGCTTTTTTTTTTGGTATCTCAATTAATGATGTGAATGTATGAGCTAATTACTACCTTATTATTTTTCTAAACATGTAGCTAAAAATATTTGACCTAATTTGTAAACAATTTTTTTCATGTAATTTTATCCCCTATCATAATATCAAGAAATACCACGTTACCAGAATAATACATGTTTCAAAATATTGCATTACCTATTTACCTCATAATTACAAAATCGAAGATTACTCGACGAAGTAATTTTTTGTGAAATTTCTTCTTTTGGATATCAGATATAATGGGAATGTAATAAAAATGTAATGTATTTTGAAAAAATAGGTGTTTCGGTAACGTGATATTTTCAGCACGAGCGGAAAAATTTGTCATCATCATCGTCCAGATCAGCACACGTCTCACTGCTGGGCACACACAGGTCTCAAGCATTATTTTCCACACTGACCTAGTGCGGATTAGGAAACTTCGCAGCAGGCGTATAAATACTTCCTCACGATGTTTTTTTAATTCAAGGTTTTATTGAACTACAAATTAAAAACAGTTTATTATTACATCAGTTTTTATTTATTTATTTACATTTATATATCATTAAAATCAGCCTACTCCCACCCACTGCTGGCCCTTGCAATTTCACGCCAGCCTCATACACAGCTTACCAGCCGACTGCCAAATAACAATACCTATGTCATTCAACCAACGGTCCGAAGGTTTATCCATGGTACCTTGACCCAATCATGGCCATCACTCCACTGTTTATTTACAAATGTAGTTTGACAAAATGTACTTCGCAAGTGTCATACTTCCTGGTGGTGGCATGGTGTCGCATGGAATTCAAACTTACATCACAAAAATGTTCCAAAAATGTACTAAATTATACGCTAGTTAAAAAAAATTAACTACCCGTAGTTACAAGAAAAAACAATGATCAATCTGTCACCGCGAGGAAGGATACTTCCTTCCTATTGCATTATGTAGCAGTCGTGTTTTAAAATTTCTTGTGAGTCAGAAAAAAATATGAGAAATGTACGAAATTGTACGCAAATTAAAAAAAGGAGTACTACCCGTAGCTACGAGAAAACTGTACGTTCAGTACTACTTACTCTTTTTCATTACGATTACTACATAATGAAATAGCGCCTGCCAGAAAGGATACTTCCTGATTGATCACTGTTTTATAACTGTAACTATACAAGGGTGGTACATTTTTTTAACTAGTGTACAATTTAGCACATTTTTTTTGATTTTTAAGAAATTTGAAAAGTCGACTGCTTCATAGGGAAATTGATAGCACCTGCTAGGAAGTATCTTTCCTGGTGGTAACAGATTGATCATTTTTTTCTTGTAACTACGTGTAGTACCATTTTTTTAATAAGCTTACAATTATGTATTTTTCGTATTTTTTTTTTGATGTGAGATTGAATTCCATACCACACTATCTCACCGCTAGGATGTAGGTATGTCACTTTCGCAAAAGCTGCACACATCTGCGCTTGTAGAACTAAATATCACATAAAATAATATTACTATACGGCCAGAGGCCAGTTCTGAATCACAATAGATTGCAAAAGCTGCACATAAATGTGCGCTCGTGGAACTAAATATCGTATCAAATAATAATATGACCAGGCCAGTCCTGAATCATAATAGATTGCAAAAGCTGCACATAAATATGCGCTCGTAGAACTAAATATCGTATCAAATAATAATATGACCAGGCCAGTCCTGAATCATAATAGATTGCAAAAGCTGCACATAAATGTGCGCTCGTAGAACTGAATATGGTATCAAATAATAATATGACCAGGCCAGTCCTGAATCACTATAGATTGTAAAAGCTGCACATAAATGTGCGCTCGTAGAACTGAATATGGTATCAAATAATAATATGACCAGGGCCAGTCCTGAATCACTATAGATTGTAAAAGCTGCACGTTCGTGCCATGTACCCATAAAACAAAAGATCAAAATAAATAAAAGTCAAAGGAAAAGAAACAAGAAAATTTTATAACAAAAAATTTTACCGACTACAAAAAACCATAAAAATAATTTTGTACCAGTCAGCAGGAGTGATTGAAACCCAATATAAAGTGCGTAGGTCAGGTAGATGACCATAGGTCCACTCACAGGCAGAGACTTTCTTTATTGAGGTATCCTGGTGCTTCACTACCCATTCCATATGCATTACGAGTAGCATAAATTGCTTAGCAACTGTGTTAAATGGATTGAAATTTAACCCATGAAATACCTACTTGTTATTGAGTAGTAACTCCGATTGTCAACTGTGGTCTTCATCATCAGTTCCATTTCACCAAATGATGATTTTCAAGAGCAAATGCACGAGTTACTACTAAATATATCAAATTTACCATAGATGTCCCTACAACATTTGAAGAGTCCCCTCGATCTCCTTAGGATCCAATGATCAGATCCTGATTTGGTGCTTATGGGACCGAATTGAAAGCATTTCTAGACGAACGAAAAAAAGAATTTCAAATCGGTTCATAGATGACGGAGTTCTGAGGTAACAAACATAGAAAAAAAAAATAACCTCCTCCTTTTTTTCGAAGTCGGTTAAAAAACGTCAGCACCTAACACAATGAAATGTCTAAACACTTGATTTTTGGCAACTTTCCAAAGTAATACTTCGGGTAAAATACAATTTTTATAGAACATGACCAATTCTGGTAACATCTTACAAATAAAATTTTCGTCACTCTCTATTTCTAATACTGTTATATCATATGCTGGAGAAATATATCCGACGAAGTAGCATTTTTGCATTTTGCAAACCCGCAGTTGGCCTTGGATCTGGAAACATAAAAACCATTTATAATATAAACAACCGGCCAAGAGCGTGTCAGGCATGCCCAAGATAGGGTTCCGTAGCCGTTACGAAAAAAAATAAGAAATATTTTTTGAACTATTTTGTGTTTGGAATCGTATGTGAAATCTTACGCGGAGTGGAGAATCGTGAAAAAAAACTAAATAAAAGCTTGTAGAAGTGGCTCTACTTCAAAGCAAAAAGATTTATGTTCAAATAAGGAATCTTTTTTGAGGTTGCAAATATACTTGGTGATTAGTTTAAATTCGGAAAGAAAGCGAGAATTGGTTCGCGCTCGTTCTGCATTGTGCCTGATGACAGCTGAGTCATGGCGGCATGGACGGCATTATGCAAGAAAGGATCGTCAATAATAAAAATATCATTGTAAGTACTATGAACAATGTTTTATTTTTTATTATTAATAAATATAATAAAATCCAATTCAATGAGTTCAATGTCCCACAAAATTTAATAATTTATTCAATTTTTATCTAGAAAATATTTAAAGTGAATTTTTCATTGCAATATATTCTTACTTAGCGTTGTCCCATAGATAAGACCAAGCTAGATCGATTTTTCATCCCCAGAAACCCCTAAATACCAAATTTCGTCGAAATCGGTAGAGCCGTTTCCGAGATCCCCGAAATATTATATATGTCGACGAGAGCGGAGAGAAGAGGTGAGATGACGATGGAATGAGAGTACTTCCGTCTCAGTTGTTTTATTTCACTAGTCGATAGTAATTAAATTACAAAACCAATCGGAGTATGTACAGAGCTAATTGTCAGACGAACTGACAGAATCATTAGCCAGGTGTTGGTTGTCGTTCCAACAGCCCGAAGTAGAATCACCTCCGGCCAACAAGCCCGTCCATGTGCACCGCAACCGCTAGTTACGTCACACGGCGTTCGATGCCATTTCGATACTCTAATAGTCAATTGACAATCCTAAAGGCTTGATTATTGTAATCTCCGACATATAAACCCCCTTGCAAAAAAAACGGGCACCTATGGTTTTTCAGATTTTTAGGCATTGAAGCTTAGAAAGTAAGCTTTCTTGCACAGAAAATACAAAAACCATAGGTGCCCGTTTTTTTTGCAAAGGGGTATATATGTACGTACTAGCTTTTGCCCGCAGCTCCGCCTGCGTGGTATTCGGTTATTGCGCACTGTTTCCTCGGGACAAAAAGAAACCTATGTCACTCTCGGGACCATAAACTATCTCTATGCTAAAAATCACGTCGATCCGTCGCTCCGTTAGGGCGTGAAAGACGGATAAACGTACAAACACACTTTCGCATTTATAATAATAGTATGGATATACCAGATTTGCTCAAAAATGGTATGAAATGTTACCATTACATCATCAAAAACGTCGCAGAAAGTAACGCACCCTGGAGGCTAGGCTATTGTCTAGGAAGTAACCTCGTACTGTCCAGTAAATATTGAAATTCCATTACATATCAAGTGTACTTATAATGATGGCGATGACATAATGGACCCATTTCAAAATATTAGTTAACTGTACGCCCAACACTGCTGCTCGGCCCACACGCTTTTTTCCAAATTTTTAAAGGAACCCGTTAACGTACAGTACAATCCCATCCCTTGCTATGTACTTATTGGAATTTCATACTTACTTACTGGACAGTAACGGGTATTTTGAAATGGGTCCATGTCATCACCATCACCTACATCATCATCATCATAATCATCATCATAAACAATCATCATCACCACCATCACTATCAATCATCATCATCATCCATAATCATCATCATCATCACCATACATTATTATCACTATCATCATCATCATCACTATTACCATTACTATCATCATCATCATCCTCACCATCATCATCATTTTTGAGAAAAGTACTACACAAGCTTCGACCAGTAATCGCCATCCTGGCCTCGTATAGATGAAGTGTGTCTGACCGAGAACTTGGTTAGTATAACAAGTTTTAGCAAGTCTAATTGGTGGCAATCTTAATATTTTAGTGGAGTTCAATAAATATACGGTAAACATTTTAGATAAATCAATTTATATTTTGATCAGTACAACAAAAAAACTTTCAAATGATGCATTCTGTGTTTTATTAAAAGCTTTATATTAGGTATAATTTATTAGTCACAACTCCAGTAACAAAACTTAGTAACCAACTAGGCATAGCATTAAAAAAAATATTTTTAATGCTTTAGTAATTTCCTCAAGTCGAAAAATGAAATCATGAATCCTTAAAAAATATCCAATAAAAAGAAAAAAAATGTTGAAATCACCGTATTCCGCATAAGGGTTTATTACCTGTTTTTTCCTTTTTATTGAAAGTTTTTATGCAGTCGGCTTATCAATTTTATTCACCATCTTCGGTCTGTATAACGTACTCTAAGAAGAGTGAGAAAGATAAGGAATTTCGTACACACCATTGAATTATAAGTATAATGTATTTTCCTTCACCGTAAAGTTCACGATAAATTAGGGCTATTTTTTTATTGTCTTTGAATTTCTAAGAATATATTTAGATGAAAAATTCTCTTTCAAATGTTTTCTGGATAAAAACTAAATAAATTATTATGTTTCGAGGGATATTCATCATCATCATCATGTCAGCCAATGCTGGGCATAGGCTTTCCCCAAGGCTCTACACTCAGACCGGTCTTGTGCTTCCGGCATCCACCGCGATCCCGCGGGATATTGAACTCATTGAATAAGATTTTATTATATTTATAAATAATAAAAAATAAAACATTGTTCATAGTACTTACAATGATATTTTTATTATTGACTTGATCCCTTCTTGCATAATGCCGTCCATGCCGCCATGACTCAGCTGTCATCAGGCACAATGCAGGACGAGCGCGAACCAATTCTCGCTTTCTTTCCGAATTTAAACTAATCACCAAGTATATTTGCAACCTCAAAAAAGATTCCTTATTTGAACATGCATCTTTTTGCTTTGAAGTAGAACCACTTCTACAAGATTTTATTTAGTTTCACCTGTCCCGATGTTTGTCATCAAATCTTGCAAATTAAATTTGATTCACTTTTCGGTTACCAATTGAGCTGAAATTTTGCATACACGTGTAAATCGCGTGACAATGCAATAAACTGGTAGTGACATCTTGATAGTCCGGCCAGTATTGTCTCCGCAGAACAGGACTCTTCAACGATAATTGGCATCGACTTCAAATTTGGTATGAAAATGTGGGATACCCTGTTCTAAAAACGGTTGTCCCACAGAGAAAAGTTTAATATACCAAATATGGTTATTACCCGACTGCCAAAGGAGGGTTATGTTTTTTAGACGGTAAGTTTTTAAAAAACTTTGACGCCACCAGATATTTTGTCCCCGGCCCCTTGGTAACGGACTAACTTTTGAGTCCCATACCTCGTTAAATTAGGAGTTTACTAGTTGTTTTATTTTTATGTATTTTTATTCTGTTTTTATTTAATGTATGAAGCATGAATAAAATATTTCTATTCTATTCTATTTTACAAAATATGCCTTTTTGCTATCGTGTTTTTCACTATAACTTTAATAAAATAAGTAAATCCACAAAAAATGTAGTTTAGTCATACAAACCTACATCTGACCTGGATTACCAGTCAGAGTAAAGGAATACTCTGGTCGGGAATTTTATAATAATTACTAAACTCTACCCGCGGAAAATTTCTTAACTCTTAAACCAGCAATTGACTGAAATTTCAAGATTTTACCCTGATCCTATTGGATTATTGAGATATAAAGTACCCTCTATGTTGTTTCAGATGTCTTACTATCAACATACCAAATTTCAAACAAATCCTTCAAGCCGTTTTAGCATGGGAGGAACCAACAAACACACACACCTACACACAAACATACTCACAAACTTTCGCATCGATAATATTATTACAAGTACTATGCTTTATCCCAATTCCATTCGAATATAAAAATTAAAAGTAAGTAGGTAGGCGCATAAATAAAAACTAGCGTTTCGTCACTACTTATAAAAACCGGCCAAGAGCGTGGCGGACACGCACAAAATAGGGTTCCGTAGCCATTAAGAAAAAATTAGTTAGTATTTTTCTAAGGATTTCGTATTTTATACGGAATCTTCCAAGTTTAGGTATGTTTTATACCTTCCGCTGCTATTTACTCATAAACTACTAATAACTCTCAAGCAAACTTAGCCGTTATAGTTTTCCTTGAAAGTTTGATATATATACTGACTACCATCCTGAATTTTTTCAAATTTTTCCACCTACCGGTTTAGATTTTAGAGAGGGGGGGGGGGAGGACGCTCGATTTTAATGAAAATGTACACTTTAAAGTTGAATATTTCGCAAACACATTACTGAAACGAAAAATTGTTTTAGCAAACCCCTAATGGTTTTAAAATACCTATCCGATGGTACCCCACACTATAGGGTTGAATGAGAAAAAAAAAATCACCGCCACTTTACGTCTATGGGAGGTACTGTACTGGACAGACGGTCCGGTATCTTAGAAAAGCCGTAATTGAAATAAAAACATATATTTTACGTAAACTGGATTATGTTCAACTTCGTTGGCAACTCGAATACAAGTCCTTTATAATACTCTATTGTGACCGTTCGCTGTAATAATCATATTCAAATATCGAACTTAGTTGCTAGTACTAATTGAACGGTTACCAAAGAGTTTCACACAATACAGTACCCTAAAAAAATTGTTTTTGAATTTTTAATTGTACTATTTTGTCGGCATAGTTTACTTACATATCCGTGCAAAATTACAGCTTTCTAGCATTGATAGTCCCTGAGCAAAGCCGCGGACGGACAGACAGACAGACTAGACAGACAGACAGACAGACAGATAGACAGACAGACATGGCGAAACTATAAGGGTTCCGTTTTTGCCATTTTGGCTCCGGAACCCTAAAAATTCGTACCTCAAAATAAGTAATTTTTCTGAGTGAAGATTTTTTCAAAGTAGTGACGCTATAATTATGTGTTATTCCAGGTGTCCAACTATCCACATAAGTACTAATTAAATTAGGTACTATATCATAGATTTCTATGTACTAACTAATCCCTAAAGCCGAGCAAGAAACATACACACATACGTTATTATTCAAATACATACGCTCGAAAAACATAACCAACAAAACACTTGAAAAATGGTCAAAGTTGGTGTGATGTACTTTATGGATGGTCCTTTGGCATTTGCTTCGCACGCGTAATAACCGATCATCATCTCAGCCTATATACGTCCCACTGCTGGGCACAGGCCTCCTCTCGGAATGAGAGGGCTTGGGCCATAGTTCCCACGCGGGCCCAGTGCGGATTGGGAACTTCACACGCACCATTGAATTGCTTCGCAGATTTGTGCAGGTTTCCTCACGATGTTTTCCTTCACCGCAAAGCTCGTGGTAAATTGCGCACATGAATTTCGAAAAACTCACGAGGTGCGAGCCCGGATTTGAACCCACGACCCTCAGCTTGAGAGGCGATAGGTCAAACCACTAGGCCACCACGGGTTCTAATAACCGATAGTTGAACTGAATTTCAGGACTTTGACAAATTCCGGGAATTTCCAATAAATAACTACATAGTTGATTTCATTGACATTGCACATAAAATACCCACGGTCAATTTGTAATATCAATGAACTGAAACAATTAGTTTGCTCACCCGCGACCTTATATGATAGCTACATTTATACAAGACTAGCCTTTTGCCCACGGCTTCGCACACGTGGAATTCGATTATCGTGCGCTGTTCCCTCGGGAACTGAGCATTTCTCCGGGATAACAAGTAGCCTATATACTACTATATAGACTATATTGGCCCATAAACTATCTCTATGTCAAAAATCACGTCGATCTGTTTCGACGTGAAAGACGGACAAATATACAAACACACACACTTTCTTATTTATAATATTAGTATAGATGTTCATGCGTTCCTCCACCTCTTCACTGTAAAAATTGATTGATATGTGGACCATGCAAAGCAACGCCTGATTAAATAAATAATTTGTAGTGTCTAATCGTAGGAATCTCGTGGGAATATCGTGATAAAAAGGAGCTTTCACTTTACACGCCCAGCTATCTACATACCAAATTTCGTCCAAATCAGTCGAGCCGTTTTATTTTTTTTCATATAAGAGGGGAAAACAAGCATTCGGGTCACCTGGTGGGAAGCAATCATCACCGGTCATGGGTACCGGCAAAACGAGGGGTATCACAGGTGCGTTGCCGGCCCGTTGCGAGTTTGATAGGCTAAGATCCCTAAGTTGTGCCGCTCTGGGAATATCGTCCCGAGAAGCCGGTTCCATAGTTTAGTCATGCGTGGGAAAACGTTCCGCTAGAAGCGGACAGTGCTTGATTGCTAACCAATGGAAGAGGCTTTCAAATTTATAATATTACCTATATACTATGCTAGTGTGTGAAGGATATTTATGTTTCACTTACCCAGAACTCGAATTGATGTTGGAATCGTCGTCCATTTTCCTTTTTTTGCACCATACTTCATTAGGACTGCAACAACAAGCAGATTAGCCAGGTTCTGGTTTCGAAATAACATCACTATGTGCAATATGTTTTCCACGGCACTTACCTTTTGATTTCTCCGTGATGACGTTTCATTTGTCCCTGAACTCGTTTTTGATTTTTCCTGGGACCAGAGTAATGATGATTTTTATAGTCTTTTCGCGAAGTTCGTGGCTCCATGGTGCAATGCGAATTACAATTTAATTATCTTGAAAATGTAGCTTCATGGATAGCAAATCAGAAAATCGCAGTTTGACTTGACAGTTGAGATGTTTTTGTTTTTTACTTTTATTATCCAAATGACAACGTCAGTTCTCTTTATATTTTATCCAAAGAGTATTAGTACCTACAGAAATCATGTATTTTTGTATGAGTAACAAAATAACATGATATTGACATCCATAATAACGATAGAGCTATATTTCCAAAAATTTAATTGAAATAATTATGATATTATGGCTTTCTACAGACATTTTAAGATACTCAAAAAACCATTAACAGTTAGTGCTGGTGCTGCACTCTGACGGCAGAAAATTGCAGTGATATTCCTTATTTATAAGACGTACTATCGAACCAACGGAATCGTGCCCCACTGTGGAACCTTTTCGTTGAAAAAGTCATACTGACATCGCATTGCTTGACAAGGGAATTCATTATGGCACTTACTGTGAGAGCGTTCTACGGTGGGTCAGGAAGCAAATAGTTTGACTGTATATGCAATATTCCATATTTATTTGTTAGTAGGTACGCACGGTCGGTTACGATCCGCGAAAGGCTGCTGGTAGAAGCTGGGTGCGTCTAGCCGAGGACAAGGCGCAATGGCGCTCTTTGGGGAGGCCTATGTCCAGCAGTGGACAGCTAGAGGCTGATGATGATGATGATGACGTACGGCCGAGGACTTTAATTCATGAGCCACCGTGGAACCTTTTCAAAGTCATTACTGTTTTCCTCGTAAATTAATACGATGTCACTGTGACGTTCACTGTGATATGGTTCCATGGTGGCTCATGAATTAAAGTCTTTGACCGTACGAGCAACGCAATTTTTTCTTTTCGAAAGAAATAATTCTTACGGAAATCAAAAAAATTGGCAACGCATTTGTTCATTTAGCTTCAGTCTTTTGACCGAAGGGCTTTGTACCGATGGCCAGCAAAAATATTAAAAAAAATGACACGTGCTTCTAAATGGTTAATAATTATTATTTTATTTTGATCAGATAAATCAAACGAATACTGACAGTGGCGCCTAGCTTCAAATTGACGGCGACTTGGCGAATTAGTCGCGACGCACACTACTACCGAGCCTTTGGCGTACGATACTGTCGCCGTCCACTCACATATTGACAAAAATGAACCAAAATAATCATCTAGATTAAGCTATTATTCAAAAGCTTTCTTTAGGTAAACAAAAAATGCCGCGCTCAGAGAACGAAATAAACATCAAGAGATGTGATTTTAGTTTCAAAAAATCTTTCAAGCGCAAATGGTTGGAAAAATTATATAGTATGGAAGTCGTGCCACCTTAAGTAGGTAATTATACAACTTTATCATGTTAAATATTGTATAAGACAATTTTTTTATGCTACAGTTAATTAAAATAAATGTCAATTTTATTGCAAAATGTGTTTTATTTATGCTTAAAGTGCTAAAAGATAGAGTTATAGTTTCAAATTGTTAACTTATATTAATTAGTAGAAATTATTATTAACGAGAAACCAGAATATTATAACTACTTTTATTATTAAGCTGACAAGAATCCTGAAGGCTTATTGTTGAGGTCGTCCAAGCGGCGTCGCAAAAAAGTATTCTGAAAAAAAAAATATTATTACATAAACTAAGTATACCTGATGCATCCTTACTTGTCTTATCATGTAAACAAACACTTCTCGAAGACACAGACATACCTTTCTCTTGGAATACATAATAACCATCACTTAAAATGTTCCTGTATACTTAAAGAAACTCACAAAGTATTGAAATCAACCGATTAACCACTGAAAAGTATCATTTCTAATAAGATTGCCTTCAATAATTGAAGGAACGATTGAATAACTTCAAAAATGTCTGACATTGCAGTGTCAAGATTGTCTTTGGAACGGATTGAAAAGTATTGATGGGAAACGACAACTTATCAATGTGGACAAATGTGGCAATTAATACTTAATATCCTCCTAAGTCCTTGCGTACTTTATAAAGAACTAATCTATATACATAAAATTCTAAACTAACTGACTGTTGATATATCAATGCACAGCCCAAACCACTGGACTGAGAGACTTGAAATTTTTTCACATACCTATGTAGATACCTTATACAATGTAGGCACCCACTAATGAAGGATTTTTGGAAATTCCCACAGGATAAGGAAAAAACGGGTTTTATATTCAGTTCAACGGGATGGATTTTTCGTTTTATTGGTCGTAGAAAACTGAAATTTATTATTTAGATTCCTTGGGGGGTGTATGGGAGCACTACAAAAGTATTTCCCGAAATTCTGACGGGAACGGGAAAAAACGGGATTTTTCGTTTTACTGGTCGTAGAAAGCTGAAATTTGGCATGCAGGTTGCTTGAGAAGTATAGGGAAGTATTAAAGAGATAATTTACCGAAATTCCCACGGGAAAGGGAAAAACGGGATTTTTCGTTTTACTGGACGTAGAAAGCTGAAAATCGGCATGTAGGTTGCATATATTTTATCGACATTTCCCATCACTAGTCATTGTCTATTATCTATGTCTACCATCTATGACGTCACGTTTGTTAACATGATAAGACAAGTAAGGATGCATCAGGTATAGGTACCAAACTTAAAATAAGGCTGTGTTTCCACCAGAGATGTGCAAGGATGCGTTGCGAGGAATGTGTTAGTCATGAACCAATAGAAACGCTTCAATACCTAAATACCTATAAAACCTTAAATACCCATCCTCGCTCCGCTGAGATTTTTTTCCACTATACTTTATGCCTATCCAATTTATTAAAAGTGTAAACAAACCGATTTCATCAAAAGTCTTGCATAAACACCCACTGGATCGAATCAATAACACATTTATCTATAATTCGTGTCTTTTAACTAGATCAGAATACAAGTGTATTCTGAATCAAAATCAAGTGATTTAAAAAAAAATTCATTTGAAATATCATCGTAAAAATCTGACGTTATTTCATGTGTATAATCTGTAGTAGCATAGACTAAGGTAGAGATGGTGGAATATTTGACATTTTAAAAATCGATCAATGCGCGTATGAATAAGCGATTTTTATTTACTTTCCTTAAAATTAAAAAATAGTTACTATTTTTATAATTGAATAAACAGTTTGGAATTAAATCAAGTATTGTAAATAATAAAATAGACAAAAATAAGTTGATCTTTTCAATAAATAACAACAACAAATATAGATAAACCGCCTAACTGAGTCCTCGCCTGCGCGGTACAGAGGCGCGGGGGTAGGACGAGAAAGGGGAGTGAAAGAGGTGCGAGCGGCAGGCGCTTCTTAGCGGACAGCTCATTCCGGTCGCGCCGCGGCTAGCGATCGCAAGTGCTAATGGCTACGGACGCTTTGTGAGAGGTACACACGAGATAAGATGAGTCGATATATCTTCGGACATAAAATTAATAGTCAGTGCAAACAAATGGTTTTTAACGTATACGAATACTTTAGAAAAAAAAACAGCAATTTTAAGTTGAATGAAAAAAAACGACTTTCAAAAAATAGACATAGGTACATATTATTGTAGTATTGTGTCGTATAGTCCAAATTCTTTATCTTGTCCGGAACTTCCTACCAGTACCTTACTCGATTCGGTCAAGAAAATTAGTTTTAACTATAACTCAAAACCCTCCTTCTGCCGCAATCAGAAAAAAACCATTCGTTAACCAACATGACGTCACATATCTTTAGAACTGTCTAGTGCACGTTTCGCCACTTGTGTATCTCGTTATTCACGCTCGCCGCCCGCACCGCCTTCACTCCCCTTTCTCGTCATACCCCCGCGCCCCTGTACCGCGCAGGCGAGGACTCAGTTAAGCGGTTTGCCTATAAATATATAAATAATCGATTTACTGGACAGATTATTTGTTTTAAAATATGTTCTAGGTTTTCACATCACTAAAAATGTCTATGGTTGGGTTAGTGGCGTCTTTGTTTACCTTTGTCACAAATTGGATTGGAATGGCCTAAAATATAGAGCTGCGCTGATCGAGGATAGGTAAATCAAATAATTTAAACTAGGCACCAAAACATCTCGCTCTACATAAACCAACAGAATTACCTCTCTTAGTAAATCTTCTTCTCTTTCGGCAGCAATTTTTAGCATTTCCTTAGATTTTTCCAGCAACAAGTCTTTATCCTGAATAGTCCGCTTCAAATTAGCTATTTCAACGCGTAGCGACTCTATTTGATTACGCCCCTGAAACATTTAATTCACTTTAGCTAACGATCATTGTGTGCTCTGTGGTGATTCTGAAAGATTTAACTCTGTTTGGCGCATCGTTGACTTTTGTAACGACAAGTGGATTGCATAGGATACAGACCTGTCATTCCCTTTATTATTGCATTGCATTGTTAAATATGCAACAATTTTTTAACATCAAAGTGTAATTCATTAGCTACAAAACTTCTACTATGTATGGTAGATGTTGCAACACGAAGTAATTTTATTTACATATCAAGAAAATACTACTTAATAACCAGCTGTTGCTGTTACCCGCGACATCATCCGCGTAGAAGTATGTAAAATACTTTACATCCTCTTCTCAGACCTACCAAATATAGGTGCACAAAAAAAAATCGGCCAAGCCTTTTCGAAGGAGTTTGGGCACAATATATATATTCCAGCTTTTTGATTAGATCCTGATAAGTTTTACCTTTTCTGTTCCACTATGAGCACTACCGGGTCTTGAGCCTGAGTCCACGCGCCTATGGACCACAGATGACTTCTGGTCTGCCTGGAACTTGCTCACTAGGCCTGAAAAGGGGAACACATTTATAATATCAATGATATGGACAGCATTTTGTTTAGTCATAAATCAAATTTTGTCTATGTACAGTCACCTATATTACTGCCACAGCGGAGCGTGCAAAAAATATCTGTCACGTCCTACCATCCTAAGAAATAGAGGCGTATCACGTGTTGTGTGTGACAGATATTAGTGTTAGTGACATGTACCCGGGCTTGCACATATGTACCTATATAAATTACATTCCAAATTTACCACGAGTTTTACGGTGAAGGAAAATATCGTCAGGAAACCTGCACTCACCACCAAAAAATTGGTGGTTTGTTAGTATTTCCAAGACGTCACATTGTAAGAAGAGACCTGTGTCCTGTAGTGGGACGCATTATAAGCAAGCCGAGATGATCATGGGTCTATCGACAAAATCGATGATTCCACCAACATTGAGATTAGTAAAGACATGCATACCTCTTAATGTGAGTATGGTTTGTTCGAGATCATTTATTCGGTGCTGATGAGCATTGGTGGGTGTTGTTTCGATAGTGTTAACTCTTAAGGTCAGCTGTACATTCTCCTCTTTTAACATTTCACAATAACTGGAAAAGAAGCAAAAAATTTAATATAATACGATAATATAAATGCGAAATCAGAAACTAAGCAAATTTTACAACGACGCCTAAAAGACACAGGCGAAATATGGTTAGATGGTGTTAGTATCGTGAGGCCTTTTGACGTTACGGTCTTGCTTGCTGGCTCATTTAGTTATCACTAATCCCTACTTACTAATATTATAAATGCAAAAGTAACTCTGTCTGTCTGTCTGTCTGTCTGTTACGCTTTCACGTTGAAACCACTGAACACACACTGAACCGATTTTGATGAAATTTGATATGTAGGTAGTTTGAACCCCAAGGATAAACATAGGATACTTTTTATTCCGGTAGAGGGCACCACCGCGCGATAAGCGCGATAACCTAGATCCGCGCAGACGAAGTCGCAGGCATAAGCTAGTAACTACTAAAACTAATAACTAATTGAGCTAGCGACGTTTCGCCAGACTTTTAGCTCTCATTGGAGGCGCCTTCAAATGCCTATTAAAGCACAGTCTACTAACTATGAACATGGTCTTCAATTTAGCTCGTTGAAAAAAAACTGCACCAACATGATATTTCAGTTTATTTTGAGGAATGATCGAGGTATAAAATTATTGTTAACCTTTTCCAGTATTCCAGCTCTGGCTGTGTGTCCTGTGATGGTTTGAGTGGCGACCGAATCTGTGATTCAAGGAGAGACGACTCCAATTTCAGCACTTGACCCTTTAGTGCCGTGATTTCTGCTAAACACTTCTCATATTCTGACACTAGGACTTCATTTCCCTGGAGATTGTAATATTGCTTTAATTAAAAACATGAAAATTAAATATATATAAATCAGAAATATGGTCTGATAGAAATGTTCTTAAAGTTATTATATAAATGTGTCTACTCCAATAATTATTTGTGATAGACTTTTATATTTTTTAATAACGAACAAAATGTTTATTAACGATTTCTAAAGGAAATAAAAGTCTATCATGCATAATTATTGGAGTAGACACATTAAATTATATTATAAGCGTTCTATCAGACCACATTTTTAATTTTCATTAATTTCTATGGAATAATCGAGAAAAACTAACAAAAACGCAACGTTGCCAGCTCAGCTGGCATAACACAGTATACTATTACCACCTACCTTCCTCTCTGCGCAATAGCTGTGTTACTGTAATTTGAGGTCTCAACTAGCTAAATTGATCTCTTCCTTGAAAACTGGATGATTTTGTCCACAAAAACCCTAAACTCACCTTCTCGGCGACTTCTAAAGCAGCGATTCTCCTCTGCTGCGCTTGTACTCTATCCAACAGAGCTCGGGATGATACTGGCGGCGGGGACGGTGATTCAAAGCGTGAACTCTCCGGCTCACGAAGAGACTTCTCAGAGTGCTCACCCTCTTGCTTCTCTATGAGGATCCTACTTTCACCTAAGTAAAATAATACAGTCTCTGTATTTAACACTAGGATTATTACGACTTTACTTTGATGACTAACAGTAGTAAGGATGTAAATTTGCATAAGCACCTACGGAAGATCAGTAAAAGGGAATTTAGAAAACACATCACGATGTCAAGCGATAAACAATCAAATTCTTAATAGACAGATATTCAAGCATTTTTTTACTCGAATTGAGACTTACTTTTAACTTCGTTTAGTCTTGACAAAAGTACACGTTTTTCTTTCTCTAGCCTTGACAACGCTGACTTAGCAAGATTCAGACTGACCTCTAGCTTTTTCACCTCTTGGCATTTGTCTTCATGTCGGGTCTGCCATCGATCTGATGACTGTTGTGCTCTAAAAAATGAATAGATGATAGGTAAATGAAATGTCCTACGTAAATATATATATTTTTTGAATTATGTGAAATTCACCTATGCCAATGCCTATAGTATTGCGGGTTGTTACCTTTTCCATTTATCCCACAATGCCACACTGGAGTTTGTGTCACGCCTGGCACTAGAAAGCTGTGCTTGCAGTGAAGCGATTTTGTTTTGGAGGGCTGCCGTTTCTGCTGTCGCCACCTTACTTCCTGATGTGGAACTGTCATTAAACGTTATTTTTATACATTGATAGTCAATTGTTTTCCGTATCTACTCTCACATATTGACGGCGTTATTTGCAAAACAGGTATAATTCATTTTTACAAAAGTTTGACTTTGATTACAGAGCCATTTTTTAAATTCTAAATATTCATTTGTAGATTATTCCGTCAAATTATCACTGTTACCTTACTGTTACCTTCTGGGACAATAATTTGTGTCTCTTCTACGATTAAGACGAATAAAAAGAGACACTAATGTTGAGTGACACTTTGGTTAGCTGTATTTTGTATATTTACATGCGAAACACTTGGTTCTTGAGATTGTGTGCGTCTAGTCTCGCGCGCCGCTCCCGTGACGCGAGCGCCTTGATCTGCCTTCGCAGCATCGCGTTCTGCTTGCTCACTAACTGTTTCTCGCGACGAAGACGCTCTATTATTGGCTCTTGCCTGAAATAATAATTTAATATCATGGTTGAACACAAAATAATAAAATAAATTAATTTTTCGGTGTGGAATTTAACTTTGAGAGTGCTTAATTTAAGGATAACTCTCATGTATTCATCTTGATTAACCACTTACTCATACCCATCTAAAGACGTATTATCTTTATTTTCTTTTATTTTAACTTACCAGATAGCAGTAGAAGTGGCTGGCATCCTTATATCATCATGGATATCCTGTAGATCAAGTGCGGAGTCAAACTTAAGCTCCAACCGTTCTGATCCATGTTGCGATATGACATCGCTTACTTCTTCCACCTCCACTATCGCGGACAGATCGAAACTAGGATCATTCACTGCCATTATTGTTTGCATGTTCATTATTTGACTCTGAAACCGTAATGAAATAAAGATATAGCATTTTTCCAGAATTTTTATGACTCTACTACTTACATCATAGAATTATCAATAAACTACTTTGAGAAAAGAAAGCGACTTACTTTTAAGGTATGAATCATTGATCGCAGTTGCTCAATCTGGACATCTTTGTCTGCTGCCTGTTTGACATGCAAAGCTTTCTGTTCGGAGAGCTTGGATCGTAACTCAAGGTGTTCACGTTGAGTTTCACTCAATTGCGACAGCCAGTGCTGATTCTCAGCTTTATATGATTCCACCTTAGAAAAAGATGTTTATTTTTTCAAAAACAAACCTTATTATTGCATAATCCACCCGAACAGGCATTATTAAAATGATGATGACACATAAAACTGATGATTTTATATCTATACACAGTTTTTGATGATAATTTGGAAATT
The DNA here is from genome assembly GCA_037349165.1 of Choristoneura rosaceana. Classification (NCBI taxonomy): domain Eukaryota; kingdom Metazoa; phylum Arthropoda; class Insecta; order Lepidoptera; family Tortricidae; genus Choristoneura; species Choristoneura rosaceana. The sequence continues at coordinate 8,729,607 of JAZBNJ010000022.1, forward strand.
TTAATAATACTTAATATTATAAATGTGAAAGTTTGTGAGGATGTTTGGATGTTTTTATGTACCCAATCACGCCTAAACCGCTAAACAGATTTAGATGTAATACTGTACCCAGATAGTTTGAGTCCCGGGGAAGGACATAGGATGGTTTTTATCCCGGAAAATTCATAGTTCCCGCGGGTTAGCGAAAAACGAATACTACGCGGACGGAGTCGCGGGTAACCTTTGGTTGGTTTGGAAAGGTATTTAACTAAATGTAAACCAACTTCAGCTGCTATATTTGGTACATTTAAAGATTTTAAACATTTTACTTCTCTATCATTGTAATACAAACTAGATGTACTTCAACTGTATTTCAATAGAGAAATGTAAATGTTTCGATAGTATAATTACCAATATAAACTCACTTCATGCGAATGCCTTTCCTCTAGTTGAGAACTTAGTTGTTCCATTTTGCTTAGCCTTTCAGAAGCCAAGTTCTTCCAGCGGTCAATCTCGCTTTGGTAAGACATCCTACAAAACGAAATATGATGTAAAAATATTTGGAATTACATATTAGAGCATATGAGTTTCATGGTGTAGAGTGGTTACTAAGTGTTTTTTTTTAATTGTTATTAGATCACAATTATCGTCCATACAAACGAAGTCTCTTAATATTTTAAAACTGTTGTGTCATTTCGTAGCTTAATAAATACCAAAAGGTAAAAATACTCACAATTCAGCCTTGCTTCCGTCTAGTTTATTTCTTAAATGAAAGCATTCGTCTTCAAGTTGGACAATTTTTTGTGAATATGTTGCTACAACACCTTGTAGTTTTTCAGAGTATGAAGCTTCAGTATCACTGTCTCTCCTGTAATAAATTTGATAGTGACTCACATAATATTGAAATTATCGCCTATGTTTACAATATGATGATGTTATCACATAGGAATGATCGATCGTTGCATGTTTATGACGTCGAATGAGGCGGGGTTTAAAACAAGAAATGGGTACTGCTTTTACCAAGCTTTTATTTAGTTTCACCTGTCCTGTTGTATCCCGGTGACAATGCAAGTACAGTCAACAAAAATACAGCCAGCAATAAAAACTTGAATTAAAAAAATGTTTTTTATGGTTAGGTTATTTACCTTTCTAATTGAGCTTGAAGTTCTTGAATCTTTGTTTGTAAATCTGTTGTTGACTTTATATATTCATCTCTCTCAACGTTAATTACTTCTTGATATTTTTCTACGATTTCATTTTTCTCCTTTTCTATCTTCTTTAAGGAATGAAGAAGTTTTTTATTTTCTTGTTGAACTGAACCATCGATTTCATCTCTTTCTAATATTTTCATCTGTTTGCTGTCGAGTTGACGACGTAATTCATCGATAGATATGTTAAGACTGTTGATTAGTTTGTCTTTCTGTTCATTGATGTTCTGCAGATCTTTTATCTTTATGTCCTGGCTGATCTGTGCGGTATTCGTATTTAAAATGTCTATAGTTTGCTGCTTTTGTATATTTATAGCTTTAATTATTTCTTTCCTCTTTTCTTCATTTTTCAAACTAAGTTTGTTTATATCATTTTTCAGCCGTTGAATTTCTGGATCTTCATCTGTTTGTACGAGCTTAGGAATTTTTTCCCTTTCTAGGATGTTCGTTTGAACCAATACATCAACAGTTTTTAAGATTACGGTTTTGTCTGGTATTTTCAAAGGAGATCCGGGTAGGGTATCAGTTTTTTCAGTATGAATTTTGGTTTTATTTGTAATTTCAGTAGAAGGCTTAAGAACTTTGGGTTTTGGTAAGGTAATAGTTTGACTTCCTGCAAGCATTAAATAATACCATTAGATAATTTATACCTTAGTGTAATTAATATCGACTTTAGCGGTGAATACATATATCTTACGTCTTGAAATCGAGTCATCATCAGATACGAGGTCTTCCACTTCTATACTAGTTACTCCAACATTTCCTTTTGACTTTTTAATTCCAATAATGTCTTCGATGGTTGATTTCTCAAAGCCCTGATTGACAAGTAGCAGTGTTTTTTCCAAATGATTGCAATGTCTCATAATTTCATCTCTTGATTGTTCCAAAGTTTGAATTTTCTTGTTCAAATAATCAGATTCTCGTGATAGTTGATTTTGCTAAAAAATATACATATATGTAATAATCTAGGTACATATTAAAATTTGAAAAGACTAAAACAGATTATTAGTTTCATGAAAGATAATTACCGTTACAAACAGTTTTAATTTGTGTTGACAGGCATCATCATCTTCCAAGCATTTGTTCTTGGAAAGATCTAATATTTGCTCAAAAATGCTATGTTTTATGATGAGATTGGCTTGTAAGTCTTCTATTTCATTGAGTTTAGCATTTACTGACTGAGTTTTCCGAGTCAGTTCTTCCAAATTATTTTGATAGTTCTCAATAGAAGTCAATGGCATACATCCAAGGTACTGTTGTCTTAGTGCTTGCATAACTTCATATAAGTACCTAAAAATGTATATTTCCATTAATTAATTCACTATAAGCACAATAACATTTGATGTCAGATTATAGTAGCAATAAGTTTTACAGGAATTTATTTTCATATCTAGCAGCATAAACATCGAATATATTGTGACGTGCTTTTATCATTTCTTCTGCTTCTATCCTTGATTGTCTTTCCTTGTTTAGAAGTATATTAAGTCTGTCCATTTTTTTGTGACTCTCAGATGCCTGAAGATGGGCAACTAACACTTCACCACTTAACCTGTAATAAAAAAGTCAGTTTTTGGAGAAAATATCTACAAGTTACAAAGTAAAATATTATATTTCACACAAACAATGCTAGATTACCTTGCTATAATCGCTTTATTATCACTACCAGATTGTAGATCTAATATTTGATGTCTTAACATATTTATTTCCATGTCCGTATCCAACTGTTTATGTTGTCGGTCCTGCAACTAAATGGTTTTAATGCTGAATTAATAAAAAAACATTGCCTTTGGAATCAATAAATAAACGTCATTATCACTTTTTCAATAATCTCACAAATGGATAGAGTGGATTTATCTGAGTTTGAAGTTAAGCGACTAAATTTTTATTCAATTAAAAACTGTGATAAGCTTAATTAAAAAAAAAAAAAACTTACTTGTAATAATGCAATATCTAGTTGTTTTGAAACGTGCTGAACTTGCTCTTTTAATGTTTTATTTTCTTGAACACTTTTTTGAAACTGATCATTTAAATTTGCCACTTCTTCATTAGTAATAGCTGACAGATTTTGATCTCTGAAATTGAGAAAATAACTATTTACTGGTTTAATTTTCTGAAGTAGGTAGGTTTTTGTTTATTTCTGTATAATATTAAATCACGTTAGCATAACTATCACCAGAATCTTCGTTATACTAACATTAAATTTGCTTGACAATTCTGCAATTCCATGTGTTTGGTTTGTAATTGTTCAATTTCTTTTTCTTTTTCATTTAATTCATTGCAAACTTCTTGTAGTTGCTTTTGTAACACCGAAACTTCTACAGAATTCAAATCTTTGACATTTTCCTGGTTTACTTGAACACCTTAAAATTAAAAAAAGCGTAGTTGTAAAATTCCCTAAATCAAGGAAGTTTATCTTACTACGACTAGAAATTTGACACAATACTTTGAGCTAGAGAAGAGAAAGAGATAACTAATCATATGTGTACTATGATTATGGAAAGGTTTTTAAAAGTTCCACGGAATAAAGAAATTTTTGATTCTTCTGCTAGAAAGAAATCATGATCACAAACTAGTTTGGAATATAATTTAAAATACTTGGAAAATCATTACCGTTGAGGTGTATTTGAACTTCATTAATGATGTCTAATTTATCTTTTTCAAGTCTTTTTATTAAATCAAAAGGTACAGAGCTATTTATGCTTGTTCTGGTCAATAAAAACCTATATTTAGACACAATTTCCATCAATGAATTGTTTTGTTTCCAAAATAAGTCGATTGATATTGATTTCCTGAGCTTGTCTGTAATGTCAATTAGAGTAAGAATCATTCTATTAATTTGAGTTTCATAGTGTGATGCTGCTAGCATTGCATCTCTTTGACAATCTAAATGTTCGTTTTGGATATTTTCATTTAAAGTTCTTATGTACTTATAACTCTCCTCCAAATAGGAGCATCTTCGCTGTAAAACAGCAACGTTCGGAATGCTGACCAAACCAGGTGAATTATCACTTATACTATCATCTACATTTTCAATAATTTGAGCCTTCAAATTTTCGATTTGAGCTTTGTATTGTTCTTCTTCTATTCGCCAATTGTTTCGATCATCGGCTGCCTGAATTGCTAGAGTCGTCATTTTATTAAATAAAACATTAAGTTTGTTATGAAAATATGCAAGTCCGGACCGTAATTTATTCTCGTAACGCGAGTCACAACTTGCAACATAACTTTCAATTTCGTTTCTGTCATTTAAATTAATTTTGTCATATTCTTTATCAGTTAACCATGATCCAAATTCACCAATATTAACATCAGATTCTGTTGCTTCATTTATGTTATCTTTATCTTCTATTGGCATTTTAGATTCCATTGCGGTCAGCTTTTGCTCTAACTCAATTGTTTTCTTTGATTCTTTTGTGAGTTTGGCCATTATGTCCAAAGTTTCTTTTCTAAATAAACATAGATATTGTAAAATAAACTGGTTACAATAAGAAAATATTATTAAGAAATATAATTTATTCTCGGATTGAATCAATTCAAAAAAATATGAACATTTATTACCTAGCGTCATTTAATGCGGTTAATAGAGCATCTCTACCACCCAGAGCAGCTTTGAGCTCCATAACAGCTGTCAAATGCGGTGCAAACCAACCGGCTGCATGCCTCGCTTCCATAGACTGTAACACTGCTTCCAAACTAGGACATTGCAATGCGAGCACTCCTGATGATGTATTACCTTAAAAAGAGGGACCAAATAGATTTTGATTGAATATCTTATTGCTTAAGAGCCGCGATTGAATATTGAAACTTACTATTATCTTTTAAGAAGTTTAAAATTTCTTGGAGGCCTTTACGTAATCCTTCATTTTCTTCCGCAATAGCGCGCATTTCTGCATCTTGATCCTTCTTCTCTGTTGTATCTTCTCGATTTGTTTTTGCTTTTGATACAGAATATCTAAAATTCAAGTTTTATATTTGATTAAACATCTACCATTGAAGCTTGTGAAATTACTTAAAGCGATAAAACTTACCTGGACTCCTCCTCCTGGACTCCACCATCTTGCGGTATATCATCTTTACAAATCTCATCGATTTGTTCCTTTTGATACCCCAATTCAGCTAACACCTTTACAAGATTTTTCGTCTTTAAAATCAAATTACGATTTTCAAGCTCCACAGTCACCAATTTATTTTCTGTTTCTGTTGATTCCCTTTTTAGTATTTGATTTTGTTTTTCTATTTCTTGATATTTGCTTATTATTCCTTTTTTGTCAATTATGCTGCTTAATGGAATGTTAAGTCTTTGTCTGCAATAAAATTATTGCTAATCGGTACTAATCTTGAATCAAGTTATCTACAAATAGAAATAATTAAAATGATAAATTGCTTACCTCATGCTCTCATTTTCTAGCTGCAAATTGTCCACAATTTCATTCAATGAGTTAATTTCTTTAATTAATGATTTGGTTTCCCCGTTCTTTATTTTCAGTTGGTATTTCTTTTGTTTCAAACTATCAATTATTTCCTTGACACCTTCGTTATCTTTGACCAATTTTAATTGTGATGATATTTCGACCAACTTAATTCAAATAAATTAAGATTAATAAAGCGACATCAACTTACGACTGAAATAAATAAATTAAAAGATACCAAAGAGACCAAAATATGAATACCTCTTTCTCCCTGGTAGTAATTCTTTCTTCAGCTTCGGAAAGAGCCTCAGTTAACGATTTAACTTTTTTCTTAAGTTTATTTGTTATGGCCAGTTCCTTGCCTTCATCACTCTCATTTCTGATTTCAGCCGCAGAATATTCAGTGATATCCTCTGTACTTAACTTAAGCCGTTGATTTTCTCTTTTCAAGCGTTCTATTAATTTTGCCGATTGCAACAATTCTTGCGAAGCTTCCGTTAATTTAGTTTGTAGTTCTTTCATTTTATGTTCTTCTATGCATGGCTTTACCTAGTATAAATAAGGCATTAAATTGAATGACGTTAGGGAAGTTAAATCTAAACATTAGGTATGTACCTACTTACTTTTGGTGATGAAACTTTTGGAGTTTGTATCAAAACTTCTTTTAGTTTAGTATTTTCATCTTCCAGTTCTTCTATTTCTATTCTTTTTGATTTTGCTACATTCTGCAAACGCAAGTAATTTATTTAATCAGCAACCGTATTTTAATACAACGTAAATAGTGCATAAGGAAATTAAGCACGGGCCTAGTTGCGCAATAAAGTATAAATTTTAATGCTAATTTTATTTGATTGCACTTTATAATGTAAGTGCGCCTAGGATTGATTTATTTTGCACTTGCATTATACCTTCCAATGTTGAGCTTTCGCTTTGATATCTGCTAGAAAACTTTCCTTCTTGTTTTCGCTTTCATGTAATTCTTTTCGTAATGATTCAATTTCGATGGATAAATGTGCTTTTGTTTGTATGGTTTGTCCCAAGTTTTCTGTAAATTTATTAAAATTTTACTTATTACTAGCCATTAACAGGAAGCATTATTATTTTCAGTTAATAGACATAGGTTGTCTGTACGCGGCATATAGTTAAAAATATGTTTCAAACCAACCTTTCAATTTTGTGTTTTCGTTGTTGATTGTAAAAATTTGATCAGTTAGATTTTCAATAATTCGTGTAGCTTCAGTAAGTTTATCTTTTAGCATTGAAAGTTTTTCCTTAAGTTTGTTGTTATCTTCTTCAAGCGTCTAAAACAATAATAATAAAAGATATATAAAATAAAAATTTTATAAACAGTAAAGAATTTTACTGAGGAATAATTTTGACATATTCTTATATGTTGGTAGGTAATCTAATTCAAACATTAATTTTACCTTCACATCACCAAGTAATTTCCTTATATGCCTATTTTTTAAAGTAACCTCATTTTCAAGTTGGGCTACAGCGTTCATCTCAGATAATGCATCTCTGCTTGAATCAGTATCATTTCCCTGTTCTTTCTTTTCTTCAAGTATCAACTTTTTGCCTTCTAATTCAGCAATATCAGCATATAGTTGCTCTAATATTTCCTTATTTGCTTTGATAACTTCTTCTTGATCTGCTATTGTGTCTAGTACGCTGTCATTGCTTCTAGTAGGTGATGCTAAATATAATTTGAAGTGAATTTCATACTTAAAATTAGTAGTAAACTTATGAGCAGCTGCGGTATGACTAGGGTTGATTTGAAAAGTAGATAAAAGTAATCCGAACTAAACAGAGTGAAATTTTTAACGCCACTTTAAAGTACCTAGTCTAAATGTTGAAGACAGGAAAAATTATGAAACATGAATTATCTAAGGGAACATGTCACTATTTTTAAAATGAAGCAAAACTGCATTCAAAGACTTCTGAAAATGACGCGTGCTTAGATCGAACGGACTACGTAAACAAAATAAATCACGCCTACCTATACTTTTAGCGCATACATCGAAAGATAATGATAAAAAAACATGGTAAAAAGAAGACCATTTAAGATAAACCTTCCTTTTATTTTATTTTAAATGAACGTAAAAAGACAAACGGAAGCTAGAAACCTTTTAATGCAGTTTCTTTTTAAAATAAAGGAATGTTTTCTGTGGGATTTTTTTTTCTATTTTTAGTTATGAACATGAAACTACCGTGAGACTTACTCATATTAAATGATATTGTAACCGATAACTCATGTCTTATGTCTTAAATCGAGTTTAGCTCGACATGTCGACATGTGTCTATTTTTAGTATTTATAAGTACATTAGGTAATTTTACTCCAGGTTTTACCTAATTGTAAGTGATACATGTACTGGAATGGGTGCTTAAAATAACGCATAGGCTTAATTAGTTATTTCAAGCACCCGTTCCAGTAAAGGTATCAGTTACGATTAGGTAGGTCAGGTAGTAAAGTGACAAGTAATTATAACAGTACTTAACTAGTTAACTAAATCAAGAACATACCCACGTACGTTCCTTTCCCTTTCCCCTTTGCAGTTTTTCTTTGAGTTTCCAACTGGCCGAGTAAATTGTTAACCTAATCAAACAAGTTTCTGTTAGTTTAGTTAACTTCCACAACTTTCGACTGAGAAGGAAACAGTTGCCATATTCAGGGAATGTATAATTACCCTGTTAAGAAGAAGAGTAGGAAATACTTAGGTAAGTATGTAGCGGCAAATACCTACTTTGGTTTGGCTTGATTTTTTGTGCGGTTTAGGTAGGCACTTAGTTAAATAATAATTTAATAATTGGAATCCTACTAATGCCTATTATACTAAATGTAAAAGTTTGTGGAGATGTTTGGATGTTTGTTACTCAAACACGGCCTAATCGCTTAATCGATTTAGATCAAATTCGACATAGGTTTGAGACCCGGACAAGGACATAAGTAAATATAACATAGTTAATTACCGAAAAAAATCATAGTTCCCGTGGGATAGCGATAAACGAATACTACGCAGACGGACTCGCGGGCAACAGGCTAGTTATTCATAAAAGCTTTTGTAAAAATATACCACAGATTACTAATAAGTATGTAGAGACACTTTTACCATTCAGCAAACTATGTGCCCGAGTCCCGATTGCCAACACATCGACAACTGTTTATCAGAGTGTAAGAGATCATTGTTAAATAATTTTGTCTTACCTGTTCACTTTTGAACTTCAAAATATCTTGTGCAAGTCGAAACAGTGTTTTGAGATCTGTAAAATTCAGTTCGATATCATCTGCTTCCATCCATGATAAATTCTCGCAAAGATTTTCTTTGTCAGCTTGCTTTAGTTCTCTTTGAGAGAAACTCAATAATTCTCTCCAGTCGGTTTCTACCATTTTCGTACATAAATATAATTATTTTTCAGTTATTAGATGATAATAAAATATGTTTTTAATTTTTAACAGTGACAAAGCGATGCACTTTGGCGATGCGTGTTTGCAGTGTTTTGAAGTTCAACGGTGTTGCTTAGCAACACCACTCTAAGTATAATAAGGAACAAAGAGGTTAAAATGCAAACGTTTGTGAGCTTGTTTTTTCTATTCCGTGTTTGTGAGTGTCCGTGTTTGTATTTTACTATCTGTATCTACCTATACCTACACGAATACGCGTGATTTTATCAAAACTAGACATTAATGACATTGTAATAAGAACATCGTGAATGACTCTACCTATACTCTCCCAACTAACAATTTGGCGATAAGATAAGCTCTATAACCGCCGTATATTAGTTCTTTTAAACTCCTTTAGCTCTAGCACGACCTAAAAATTAGCGATATAGCACGCTATAACTCTCTTATAACTCTCTTATAGTCCGATTTTGGCACAGACCTTATCACTTCAAGTGGTATAATAGTGCTACAGCAGCGACGCATATTACCAAAGGAGATAATAAAGAGCCACAACAGCCGTAACTTGTACCAAGGGTTCTATAAAACCTGTAAAATGTTTTCTTATATCACTTAAAGCGCGACAAAAGAGCTACAGTGGTGAAAATAAACTCTCCGCGAATAAAGGAGATAATAAAGAGCCACAATAGCCGTAACTTGCGCCAAGGGTTCTATAAAACCTGTAGAATGTTTTCTTATATCACTTAAAGCGCGACAAAAGAGCTACAGTGGTGAAAATAAACTCTTTGCGTGATACAAAAGCTCTTAGTGTACACTATTGTATTAAATTTTATAGAAATTTGGAAATTAACATGTGTCATTTTTAATAATAAAACGCGAACAGTGCTAATATTATTGTAATGGCGACGGGAAAGATGGAAAACGGTAAGTGCGTTATTTTTATATCAGTTATTTTTACGTAGATACGTGAAAAACTATTGCGGTTGTAAGTTTTCTGTTATTATATATGATATTTTACATCTCAATTTTCAAGCGCCTTAGAAATATATACGTTTCGATTAAAATTTTAGACGATAAAATACTACGGTGCATTTTTTTTTTCGAAAAGTTAATTTAAAACGGGTTAGGTTTGCAAATGGGTGTAGTAAAGTAACTAGATCTTATATTTTTGAAGACTGTACAGTAAATTATACTTAATTTTCATGATTATGTTTGCCATTTTAAGGTTATTATTTGTAAACGAAAATGGCGTTGTTGTCTGTAACTCTTAAACATTCCGATATCTCTATACTATCACTTCGGAGCGCAAGGCTAACTAAAAAAGTCATATTTATTACTACTGTAGAACTGATAACTCTAAAATAGAGTTATTACATATCTTATTAACACTTAAAGCTCTTAAAGAGCTATACCCTAACTCCGTTATATCACTCACTCATTGAGAGTTATTAGAATTGCCACTATAACCTTTATACAGCTTTAAGATTTTCCTACAGCTTATTTAACACTAAAGGCTACATTTAGCACTAGAAGGTAAACATAACACTCTTACAGAGCGACAGCATTAAGACGCGTTAATAGACACTCCAAAAGAGCTTTCAGTGATAAAATCACCCTACAGCTGCAACTATAAGCTATAACGTGGTAGCTTATAGCTCCACTGTGCAGCTTAAAGTTATTATATTTTTCTAATTTCTATTATATCACTTTACTATCGCCAGCTGACTAATGTATTCAATTAGATCCATAGTGTCACCAAAAGCTATAACTGTAGACCTTGTAAAGCTACTCTACCACTCAAAGCTACAATACGGTCTATTCTTATCGCCAAATTGTTTGTTGGGCTTTCACGCTATGGATAAAAGATTATGATCAATGATCTACAGCATTAGCGCATCGAAAATAGATGCGTAAAAAAGTGAGAGAAAAGGCTACAATAGATAAATCTGTCCCAGGTATATTGTGCCTGGGGACGGAAGTCGGAAGGAAGAGCGTCGGAAATAGTATACTTACGCGTCTGAGTTGAGAAACTTCCATGGATAAGATTTGGAGTTTCTTTATTTGCTCACTAGATGGTGCTAGGGGTCGCTAGAAATAGAGACATCGTATGTTTCCTAATACTCTTTGCGCAGCATCCAGATAAGGCTAATTACGCGGCATTATATCCTGTCCACCAAGACACCATGTGCGTCAATGCATAGACCAAATATAATTTGGTCAATGGCACTGAACGGGTTAAAAAGATGTTGTATTACAAACAAGTGTTACTCAGGTCTAAGTAGTAACAGAATGTATGGAACTATCATCCTTCAGGGTAAAAGGTGCGATTTTTTTAACTAAGGATAAGGATCAAGGGATATGGGATAGAAAAAATACAACGTTTAAATAGAAGGATTATTTTATTAAAGGTGATGATTTCGAACAATCAATTACTGTTACCATTATGTAGTGGTGTCAACAACAAAATAAACCATTTGTGCTTTTAAAAATAAATTAACAAGAGTAAATACAACAAATAGGTTAAAAATAAATGTAAGCTTTTGGTATGTACTTCAACAAACACATAACATAGGGCGAGGGAGTTGGTTTTTGTATATAGACGGGCACGATACATGAATATAGACAAATAAAGTCAACTTACAACTGCTACGCGCTAGATATAGGTAATCAATGTATTTAGTTATTGTTATTTACTACAAAACTTAGAATTTTAGGCCGCAATGTAAAAATAAAAATATACATACAAATTTGTTTTATGACTAGACTCAATAGACAATAATCTCCACCAGAAAAACCAAACCGCATAACCCGGCAGAAGCGAACGTCAAAGTTTCAGAGCATAAGTCCCTTTACATTAAGTATACCTACTTTATTTAAAATTAAGCATAAATATTGTATTGTCAACAGTTTCCAAAATTACTCGCCCTATATACATTAACTTGTCTGGTATCCATTTGAGTATTAATTTCTAATTACCATAGGCAAATTACTCGGTAAACATTTCTGGTAAATTCTTACATTTTCTTTTCATAGATACTCGGTGTAGCTCACATATATTAATAAAACTGTAGCTTACAAAATGTCTAAACTTTGATACTGTTAGCATGTTACTGTCATAATTTCAAAGTTTGACTTTTGCCGATATGTACGTATAAAACTTGTTAGTAGCAAGAATTAGTAATCCAAACGCCCGGCTGCAATCTTTTAAAAGGTTGCTTTTAAAAGACGAGCACAATTCACTCCTACATATAAATAAATAACTATGCTAAACAATTATACAAGTATAAGTATTTTTATTATTTTCTTTACACAATTATACAACACCGTTTCTTTAATCCATTACTCTTTGGGACGCACAACTTAGGGTAGTTTTGCACTGGCTTATGTACATATGTTACATGGAGACCTTAGTCAATTTAATAGACGATGACAGAAGCGATTATATTATTGGGGATTCGTATTGTTAGCACAATAACTGTTAGAACTGAGATTCTAAACTACGCATTAAAAATAACCCGTCGATAATTTTACTGCCTTACAACCAACAGTCATTTGTTACAATGGATAAGTTAGATGTGAATGCAGCATAACATTATTAATATAACATTATTGAATACTACGGACTGAGGCATCAATATGGTAAAGATAAACATACAAAAACGTTATAAAAAGTCATGGTAAAATTTTGGTATCATTACACTAACAATTTCAAGATACATATCCATGATAAGAGTAGTTGCAGGAATTAAGGGGATATATACCGTTGGCGTTACAATACAACCCTTTTCGATCAGGCTTTCTCATTAAAGCGCTTTTAATATAACGTCGATACGACCTTACATGGCTATCGGTGTAGGGTAGATGTAGACATTGTTAAATATACAACTTTGGTATAAGACTAACTTTATATGAAGGTAATTTTGAGTCTAGCTCTACCCTTGACGATATAGGCCGAAATTTAGATTGACAGGCTGCAGGTACTACAAATACACATTGATATTAGAAGCTATTTATTTGGGCGAAGTTATTTATTGTCTTACTCAATAGTAGCTCACTCGCCCGCTTTTAGACAGCAATTAATATACTCAAAATGCACAGACTGTGAAACACGCCTCGCCTCTACTTGTTATTGGTAAACAATATTGTAACTGAAACCGTTTTGCCATTAAAACCAGTACAGCTACATTTATTCTTTACCCCACTCTATCGCACGTGAGTTAAAAATCTATCGTTCTTCCTCGCTTCGATATGTCTCTATTCTGGTATACATCGCTACTCATTCCATGATTTAGTTATCACTGATAAGCCCCGGACCTTAGCTTGTCCAATCAGATGAATTAAAAAACCCGTGATAGGTTTTTTTAAGGCAGTTTTAGTTCTAAAGGTAAGGTTTATTTGTTACCGGCAGCCTGCCAAGTGTAGTCTATATGTACAGAGGGTGGGTGTGTGCGTCAGCGGCGGCGGCGCGCGCAGAGGGTCGCGCGGCGCAGGCGTCGCAGGAGCGACGTTTCGCGCTATCAGATACGCTCCACGTAGTTACCTGCAAGGAGAAGGGAATTGATTCCTATTAGCAAACCGACAACTTTATTGTCTGCAATAGAAAAACAAGAGGAACTGTTGTAAGTTCCGGTTTGTACCGAAACCAGAGCCCAAGTCGAAATATTTCTATTCAAGTGAGGGATTAAATTTAAAAAAATATATTTCAAATTCAATAGTCGGGGCGATTATAAATCGTGACCGGATAAAAATTTCAATAACAGTACACTTCGGAAACATTTGTCAGCCACAATAAAAAAATTCAGAAAATCATTCATAGTTCAGTCAAACCAACCCAACTAAAGTACAATTCAATAGAATCTAACAATTTTCTACACATTTAACACACCCTAACGTGGGCACGCTTGATTATATATGTCCCTGTTGTTGCAATTATCATCTAAAAGGAATCAAAAAAGAATAATAGTCACATCACAAAGCCTTAGGCAGCCCGGTGTTCATATTAGAAGGCTGAAAGTGTCTACAGGATTGTTAGATTCTATTGAATTGGAGTATATATGCCGAGCATACTGTCAGTTTTAAGTTACCATGTAGACTAAATGTCAGTGTAAATGTGTGTGTGTGTGGATAAATTCGTCCGCGAATTATTTTAATTCGTTTGTTATGTATATCATCTTCATCTATCCTACTCGGAGTAGTAAAGTCAGTTTACATGGGGAAACTACACTGGTTTATCAGGATTTCGTCACTGCTACGCATACGTGAGAACCTCGTAAGTAACAAAATTTGCATGGCTGTGACGATTTGAGCCCGCACCTTCTGTATTTCGTGTCTTTCTTTGACTTTAAATATTTGGAATACTTACCAGGGAAGGTGCCGAATCGTCCGGTGCGCTGCGAGGAGCCGACGTACCAGCCATCGTCGCATTTCTCCAGCACGTACACCGTGTCACCTTCGTTGAGTTCCAACTCATCGGGGTTTTGAGGACGATACTTGTACATAGCTCGGTACCTGGAATGGTAACATTTTACTATGAAGTGCGGCTGCAATTTGTTCAAGTGCAATTTTTTACATTGTCTCTAGTGTAAAACAAGACAGTAATCCAATTTAAAAAGTTTTGTTTAAAAGTTATTGTAGCGACTCAGGATTGCATAGCATGACGCGTGCTTGCTATAAAGTCTGTAGCCTTAGTAGTTGGTCGCCCGCTACTGTATACTAACGACTAACATGAGGTAATAAATGGAATCATACTAACAGATGTTTATCACGTGGACCAAACTTCAAAAAACGAGTAACTAGTACTACAGGGACAATTTCTGGATGTTCGGATCTTCTTGCTTCTTCCCGTGCACAGAAAACGCTGAAAAAGGGGGCACTTGGTCCCATTTGTCCCAATCCCAGTCCCAACCCTCCAAAAAACAAAAGGGGAGAATCCGGAGCGAAAGGGCTGTGGGATGACAGAAAATTAACAAGGAAGTTGCTCCATCCGTCATGGGCTGCTTCCGTGTTCCATTTTGAATCAGTTAATATAACCAAATCCTATCCAATCATATAGACAAACCCCCTTATTCATAAACGACAATCAAACCTATTTTAGTTAAAATGCTGCTAAAATTCGTTTGTCCTTATCTGTCACTTCGACATTTGTATTTGTTAGAAAGGGACAAAGCATTTGTTAGTTAACATAGGCTTGTTAAGTTTTATGAATAAGGGGGTAAGTGTTTGAGATACTTACGGCACAGCTTCCGCGTTGGTGTCTACGTAAAGAGGCTCGGAGTTGTTAAGGTCTACGCCTTTGCCAGTCGGCGGGCCGTAACCGCGCTCAGAAGGTGTCATGGCGGCTTGCGCAGGCTTAGTCGTGTAACCTGCAAGTAAATAAATAAATAAGCGCCAAATTGTATGTGCACTTGCTGCTGTGTGTAGTCTATTCACCGATGGTTGATAAAAATTACCTATAAGAACAATGATTAAAAACAACTATTAACTGAATAACAGAAAAAATGATACGTGAACACTCAGATGACACACTAGAAGAGTATTCCAGAACGAAATGGCAATATGATTGACGAGTCCGCTCGCCCGACGTTTGAAAACAGTTGAATGCCTGGTCTGGTATCACGGAACTCGGGGCGTGCGATGATAAGCGCTGCCCGCGATACCATCATTATCATCATCATCTCAGCCGTAGGACGTCCACTGTTGGACATATTCCTCCCCTACAGACCTCCAGTTGCTTCGGTTGGCAGCGGCTTGCATCCACCGCGAACCCGCGGCTTTAACCAGGTCATCCGTCCGTCTCGTTGGTGGGCGCCCGCGATATAGTTTGCGATAATTCAGCGACAATTCAACTCTCCGCAAATAGATTATAGGTGGGCGTTTTCAGAAAAAAGTGTAACCTTTCTTTTTTTTTTAATTTTGGAAAAAATATGGTTTTTCCTACTCAGAATCAAGAGCACAATCGATTCCGATAGCTTAAAAAAATGTCCCCAAAAAAATGACAGTTTTGCGACGACGATTTTTTCATACACTTAGTATGGGCGTGAAAAAACTGACTCATAAAAAATTGTATGAAAAACTGGGGACATTTTTTTTATGATCAGGATCTATTGTGCTCTTGATTCTGAGTAGGAAATACCATATTTTTTTCAAAATTTCAAAAAAACGTAAAGGGTAAACTTTTTTTTCAAAACGACCAGGTACATACTATACTAACTACAGTGAATATCCGACTAGCGGCCCTACAACTACACACAGTGATTATTACCCAAACTCTTCAAGAAGTAAGTCTGCTAAATTTCAAGCTTGTAGCTCCAGTGATTTAGTTTGTGCATTGTCTGTCAATTATGTTTTTAAATGTACAGTAATTTCTTTGTTCTAGTTACCAGGCAGCGGCTGCGTGGCGGGCGGCGCATTGGCGAGGGCAGGGTTGTTTGGCTGCGGCAAGTAGCTATGCGCGCCCATGCTGCGTTTAGCTGCGCCGTTCAGCAGCCCGTGCGCCGCTGGCGACGCTACTGGCTTCTCGCTCTGGTTTGGCTGGGCTTCTGAAAAGCATGTTTTTTTTTAGCTTTTTGCGGCACTCTTTTTGGCAATGATGGTATTTCAGAAGACGTTGGTATTTCTGAAATAAAATGGTGATTTTTACCGCACTGATTCACTGTGGCGATCAAGCCAAATAGTAGGTACAAAATGATAAAAAAAACCTGCAGAAATGCTAAAATGATATCACAAAGCAGATATGTCAGTTTTTGTTTATAAGGTAGCACCTAGATACCTATTTGCGATTGCATTAAAATATGGAAGAACAATAGAAGGATTCAAATTGAGACAGTTATATTTTTAAAGTAAGTCTTAATGTTTTTATACCATCAAAAACATACTTTTTAGAGTACTGTGATTACTTTTGCTATTAAGTCCCAATGCCAGTCCAAGGCCACCCTTTTGTCGCTACTCGTTTCTTCCAAGAGCATTCATATTATTTACGATAAAACGTTCTAAGCTTACCAGGTTTACTCTGACTAGGTTCTTGCAAAACGGTAACATAGCTGTCAGGGAAGATGCCGGTCTTGGTTCCGTTTCTGCCCTCCCACCAGTTCTGGTCGATGCGTCTCGTCAACACGACGACTTCGCCCTTTTTCAAAGGCAGCTCGAGGTTGGTCTGTGCTGTGAAATCGAACTTGGCTCGCGCTCTGCCGTCTTGAACGACTGGCTTCTTTGGGGATTGAGCCACGTCACCTTTTAGAATCTGAAATGAATTTAGAGAGGATTCTTAGATACTTATTTATAAATTATGTTTAGTTAACATGCAGGAGCGGAACTAATTAAAGTAAATAATTTATTTTAACGACTTTTTTGTAGCTTCGGCGTCTTGAGCCTCTTAGAGCTTTAGGATCATGTATTTAATTAAAACTTTTTAAATTATTTAATTTCTTTTACCACTGAAGAACACTACTAAGACAGAAATGTTCTCAACGTTCTGATTATTTTCGGTAATTTAATCGAATACGAACGTTCATCTAAAATATACCTATATAAATGATAATAATAATATATGGATAATTCCCGTCTAAAATCGAGTATAGCTCGACATGTTTCAGAAAAATCCGTAACCCTTCATCTGGGAGCAATGTGATTCGACGTATTTCAGACGTGAGTTATTCTGTATATTATCATTTAATATGAGTGAGTCTCACGGTAGTTTCATGTTCCAAATTATTTATGATTCTTATAAACGACTAAACAAACACCTAATCACTAGAAAATGGCCAATCTACTCTAATTGTATCCTTGGACATAACTACTTCAAACATTTTTTTCGATATGAGAGAGAGAGAGAGAGAGAGAAACATATCTTACCTCAACATAATTATAGGGGAACAGTCCTATCCTCCCATGGAGCTCGCCCTCATACCAATTAGAGTCAATCTGTCGCCTCACTTGTATCAAGTCCCCTTTCTTAAAGCTTAGCTCCCTTGGTGTCTGACCATTAAACGCGTATATCGCTCTCGCTGCGATTCTTTCTGCTTCATCGTATCGGTTCAGAGGTACTATTGTCTTCTGTGAGGGCGTAAAGTTGTCTTGATGACGTCTATTTTGCATATCTTGAAGTTCCTGTAGGGTAAAAGACGAAATTTATAAATTTAATTAGGTATTTTTCAGTGATGTAACGACTTTCATTGACGTATTATGTGCCGATATGATCCCGGGCTCGATAAGATCGAGAATTATTTGATAAGTGTGAAGAAGATAGTCGGTTTCAGAAAGTATTTCCACTCGTAATTTGGAGCTCAGGTATAATTTGAACAGCTGTATTTTTAATTCGGCTCAACACCATGCGAAGCGTAACATCTTAGTATCACGAGAAATCCATAAAAAAACTTGATAGCGCGTGTAGTATCGTAAAAAAACTGAAGCAAATAGTAGAATGTGAAGTGTTTTATTTTTTATTAATTAATTTTTATGATGATATTGATGAGAGCAAAACCATATGTAGCATGAAAAATTAATATCAAATCAAAAGATAAAACTTCAGAGTTAAATGAAACACTCGTCAGGTTCACAACTCTTAAACATCACCTTTATGGAGGCATCAAACATTTCTATGTCGTAGGGGTGTATTTCATTCTCCTGAAAATTTTAACATGCACTTCATACAGGGTATTTCAAACGGTATCAAATCTAGAACTAGACTAATTCTCAAGACTGACGAGACTAATTCTCAAAAACACAAACACTGACCATTACGACTCGATTACCACTCAATTATAATCACTCGTATATTGTAATAGTACGGTAATTGTAATAAATAGGTATCACGCACAGTTACAATATTTTCATTACAATTTACATTATTTACACGTATCTCGGACAAAGTATGGTCGTGCACGCAATGAACGTTTCTCGCGTATGCCGCGCGTATACTGTGGACAGTGGGTTGTGGAAGTTAGATTTGTTTAGCTCTTCACACAAAGGCTCACTGGCCATCTCATTAAGCATAACTGTAACTGATAACCTCTATTATTCAATAAGCACGAGCTAAATTCCAATGCAGTGAAGATGTTGAATTGAAGCGAAAATATGCACAAATATTCTCCGGTCAGTTGGTCAACGGATTTTGTTATTCAAGGACGTTATACCGGATTTGTATGATCGTCGCATATTTAATTTATGCGTGTTACAAGAATGCCATTATTTTGTTATCTACTCAAGTTACGAATGAAAATGACCACTTGTGAATGAAACTTCCAATTCCAATAGAAACTTTTAGTGAAATATCCACAGAATGCTACTTTAAAGAGTAAATTGTGTTCATACAATACATTGTAACGGTACGAGTAACTACGCGAATGAAATTACATCTCTATTCACAAATCAGACTCATGGCTTTCTCGACGTCACGCTCTCCGCATCTAATTATCTTAAACAAATGCATTTTGGAACGCATTAATTAGGAATAATTAATTAATTGAGCAAACAAATTTCGAGTTAAGCATCTTAAGACGCGACCAACAATTTCCCGCTTAAACAATATGTGTCTAGGTAAATATTTAAGGTATTTTAAGTAATTTTAAAAAATCCAACTACTTAGTCTCAAATTAAGTAAAGTAAACTTTACCAAAGTAATATCATAACTACGTATTCAAATTTAACTACTTGGTTATACAAAATTCCAGAATTAGCATTTACCTACTACACTGATAGCACAAATGTCTACTTCTCTCGCAGAATACAACTCCTAGTTTACAAGTATGTCCTGTTCAGAAGGTAGGCTATCATGCATTACAACTTAGCTACCTACATTATAATTCTAGGTACAATAACCTAAATCATAGTATAAGCAGATTTCTCCCGAGGTCTAAGAACATGGCAATTCAAACCGCAGTCAATTTGTAGATAATTTCTCCAGTAGCAATAATCGTGGTGAAACGTGGTGAAAAGTTTATCTGTGCGGCGATGCAATGTAACGCATCCGGTGTTGTCACATCCGCTTGTTTGGGTTTAACGAGGGAAAATATATCATGTCTATTATTGACAGTCATTGAAAAATTATTATCATCTCCAAAGAATAACATAACATGTATTTAATTTGATTTCTACAATAACTTTAAAAGTTTGGTGAATAGCACGAGCAACAAGATTACTTAAGTAAGAAAGAAAAATGATTATTAACGGTCTCAACAGTACTACCACCAAACACAAAAACAATACTATACAAAAATAGCATAACTTAAGGTCTCGGTATCTGAAAAAAAAAAGTACAAAATTAAACGGTTTATCTCACGATTATAAGCCAGGAACGGTGTGACTAGTTTGGATATTGTCGGGAGATATTTTTCATATGTGAGTGCGTTCACTACGTTCCTGACTTACTTATATTTTTTAATCGGAGTTGAACCGTTAAAT